>JAUMJM010000005.1:100110000-101492500 GCA_033558235.1 Neomorphus geoffroyi | reverse complement strand
TTCCCTTCCCAGCTCTCACTAAAAACAGGACATCTCAAAAAGAATCAATAATCAAGATATCCCAAAGTGCTCTGGCCTACAGTCTTGAATAAACCAAAGCTACAAACTACCCATTGAAGAATCTACCTCAAACGACCCCATGACACCATGCTGGGGAACAAGTTAAACTGTGCCAATAAACAAATGGGATTTTTCAGGATGAACTTTTCTATCCAGTATGTTCCATATAGATTATTTTTCTTCATTTATCCTAAAGGTGACTAAGAAACACAAATAGCAGAAGCTAAGTTTTCCATCTCATCACAAAAGCGAGTAGAGCATATATGGAGACTGTGCTTTCCCCTTCAGACCTAGACGTGAACACGCATGCTGACCTTACACTACAAGCATACAGGGTTATATGAAGTCAGGATTATTTGTTTAGCTAATAGTAATTTAGTAAAATTTCAATGGAAACCTGCACTTTGTAGTGCAGGGTAAGGCTGAAGGTATGGAAAACTGAAAATGCCAAATTTCATTATTCTTTAGAATAAATCCAAACACAGCTGCACACTTTGTTGTACAACCTCATCAGAACAAACCCTACACGTAGATACTAATACAGATAATGCAAATAACATCAGTGTGCATTTAAGAGACTAGTCCTTTGGGGTGAGACTGTTTCTGTGTGGGCTCTCCAAAGGCTGCAGGTACTTCAGGAAATCTGCATCCCTCCATGGGCTGCAGTGGGGATATCCACTCCCCGGTGGTCTCCTCTCCATTAGCTGCAGGGGAATCTCTGCTCTGGGGCCTGCACCACCTCTTTCTTGTCTCCCCTGGGTGCTCACAGGGCTGTTTCCCATTCTTGTTTCCTCATTCCTTGCTGTCAGGCAGTGGTTAATCCTTTCTTGTGCACAATTTCCCTGAGATGCCCGGCTCATGGCTGAGGGGCTCATCTGGGCCCCTCCATGGGCAGTCCCAGTATCTCCTCACAGAGTCGACTCCTGCAGCCCCACGACACCTCACCACAGACACACACTATTAAGGCTAAAAGTTCTATGTCTGTCACCCCATAACGAAGTATTCAAGGCTAAAACCTTTGGACTTGATCACATTTTTCTTCAGGGAGAAATATAAGAGTCTCCAACAGCAACTCTACACCTCTTCATTACAGAAAAAGAAACCAACAAATCGAAAAAAGCAAAAGACCAGCTTGAGTTGTCACTGGAAAGATAAAGTCAGCACCATTATGACCGGAAGGTATCTATTACATACGGATCCCATTAGATAGCCCTTTGAGAAAATTAGTAAGCATTTTCTTTGACCAATGCTATGCACCCTGCAGCATTCACTTTCAGTTTTTGAACTCTTTCCCATTCCTTTCAGCTTCAATAATAAGGTCTGTGATACTCAGTAATGTTACTGAAGAACTGTTATTAACTGATATGTTTAATTATCTTTATACACCGTACTCAAAAAGTGTTAAACATGCTGTAGTTCCTCCCTCCTCATTGGGATGTCACTCTGGCACGTGAGCTGAGTCACATATGAAGTTTCCCCAAAGCCACAAGGAGAAGACCCCCATTTTGAGCATTTCTGGAAAGAATTTGAGAATATGGAGTTTAAATTAATCACTAATTTCAGCCACAAAACTGTACAGAGTGGTTGCATCTGAAGTTTTGGGAGTTGTAGGATTTTAAGTTATGTTGAAGTATTCAATTTTTAATAAATTACTTACATTTGCATCAAACTAGCATTCATTTGTTTAAAAATCGACTTCAAATTGGAAAAACTCTGCCAAAATTGAGCATAACATTTTACTTCAGGAAAATATTTTGGTTGGAAATATCCAAACACCATGGATAACAACTTTAATTGCATATTTCTCATGTCAAACCAAAAATCACCATTATTGGCTATTTTTACATTGTAGGATTGAGCCTCACAGATTTGGTATTCAGAATCCATTGCAACACTACGACACAGACCCTGCTCCAGGACAGCATTAGCATAGGATGATAATTCATCAGAGCATCAACATTCATAAGATCAGTCATATCCCATGCTTCAAATAACTGGGAGAGGTTCTGATCTGACAACAATAAGTTCAGTTCATGGGCTGCAGTCAGATTAACCCTCCCCTCTGTGGGCTTCAAGACAAGGTCACCTTCCAAACTTTCAAGTATGCAACTACAGGTCATATGACTGAACAACATCATTCCCAATGTTAATAAGCTCCATTTGATCCACTGTCTTTGACATTAAATGCTCTAGTAATTACCGTCCCAAAAAGGGCTGTTGGAAGGCCAGCTCTCAGAGGAACGCAAGGACGACCAAGAGTTCCAATGTCATATCATATGATTCTGGCAATCTCAAAATCTCATTTCTCAAGAGAAATGAAACTTTATACCAATAACTCCTGAAGGCAAGCTCCAGCTGTAGGTACAGTAGCAATTCCCTTTTTCTCAGTAGTTCTGATGTTTTCAGTAAAACTCATTAAACTGACATTTGATGTAAACTGCTTTTAGGAAGCCATGGCTGAAAAGCATGAAATGATTCTGCAACATTTTGATACATTTGGAAATTCACTTCTGGCACCAAAAGTTAAAAGAACTTTTTATTGCAGTGAAAGTCATCACAAGAGAGGAAAAAAAGGCTTGACAGACAAAAAGGTCACAGGGTTTGACTGGAACAGCTAATGAGAGAGTCTGCATATGCAATCAGATAGTCATCTGGTTTTCCAGCAGCTGCTGGCTGCTGAGGAGGACAATACAAAACGAATGAATCCTGAAAACTGCTGTTTTCAAACGACTGAAGGGCGAGTAAGTGTATAGTATCTTTTCACAGGAAGTATCTCAACAAAACTAAGTATTTTCTTATGATTTGGAGATATCCATGGCATGAATTCAAGTAATGCTTAGAAGAGTAGAATGGGTTGGGTTGAAAGAGACCTTAAAGAACATCCTGTTCCACCCCCCTGCCATGGGCAGGGACACCTCCCACTGGATCAGGGGGCTCAAAGCCCCATCCAATCTGGCCTTGAACACCTCCACGAAAGGGGCAGCCACCACTTCCCTGGGCAACCTGTGCCAGATCCTCACCACGCTCACAGGAAAACATTTCTTCCTAAGATCTCATCTAAATCTCCCCTCTTTCAGCTTAAAACCATTTTCCCTTGTCCTATCACGGTTTATATAAAAAGAATTTTACATATAAATAAATCTACATTATGTACCTACATAAATAAATATACATTAAAAAGGAGTTATAAGCTACTGCGACATTTCAGGCCATGATTTTCATTAATTTTAAAAGTAAATTAAGAACAGGCTTTATTAATATCCAATTGTGTATACTGCTGGTTGTTTGTTTATTTTTACAAATTATCACTTAATGACACTTAGAGAAATCATTAAAAATGCATGGCAGTCATTCTAGCCAGTATGAAGTGTTGCACTTCATTTAATGACTAAAATGTAATTACCTGCATAGGAAAGCACAAGATAACATGAACATCAACAGCTGAATTTAACATGTTTTTATTCTGAATTCTGAGTCCTGTAAATTGTTGTATATTAATGCAGTTACAATCCTGAATAACAGGATAACAACAGAAACACGTGATCTAATGGTGTCACAGAAAGTATTTAGACAGGCAGCACATTTTATTGAGGCACCTGCTAGTGCAGAAAGGATATTTTTCTTATTTTCTTACTTAGAATTTGCCTTATTTGCCACTGAAGTTTACAATAGTTTTAATATTCACTTCTTTGGAAGTTCCTTAGGGTCTGATCAAGGGCCAACAGGATTTCGTAGATTTCACAATCATACATAACCATGATACGAAGCTTTACAGCTTACCTAGCCTCCTCCCTGGCAGTATTAGACCACAAAATAGGCTTGGCTGATTCCATGATTTGATTGTGTGCCCATGCCCAATTTAAATCAAACACATATGACTAGAAGTTCTGGTCTTATTAGGTAGTAACAATAAAGGGACCATAAACTAGAGAGATAAAATTGCCCAGAGAGAGGTAAGTCAAAGCTATTTATTGATAGCTGCAATGTTTCTGTACAGAAGAAACCAAAAGCCTTACAATAAGTTTATTAACTAAATTCCAAGGACCCACATCATGTGACAAACTAAATGCCGCAGAGTGCTGTCAATTTATCTCTCGACCTACCAGAATAATTCTTTTCAAACAGAAAATAAGCTGATAACAGTGATGCGCTAAGAACCAGGTTCCTTCTGTCTGATCTTCCAAACATTAAAACCAAAGTGAATAAATAAATTATGCCAAACTAGAGCATAGGATGTTCTAACCAACAAATTTGGGCTACCATAGTCTCTGTTTATGAAGTCCACTCTCAATACATAGTTTATCTCATACAGACACTAAACCCAAAATCCTGTTCCGTTTTGGGCCCCTCACTACAAAAAGGGAACTGAGATGCTGGAGAGTATCCAGCGGACAGCAACGAAGCTGGGGAAGAATATGTTGCACAAGTGTTATGAGGAGTGGCTGAGAGAACTGGAGTTGTTTAGCCTAGAGCACAGGAGGCTGAGGGGAGACCTCATCATCTGCAGCTCCCTGAAAGGACCTGGTAGAGAGGTGGGTGTTGGTCTCATTTACCGAGCAACAAGTGATAGGACGAGAGGAAATGGCCTCAAGTTGCATCAGGGGAGGTTTAGATTGGATACTGAGAGAGTGGTGAGGCATGGCAGAAGCTGCTCAGGGCAGTGGTGGAGTCTCCATCCCTGGAGATGTTCAAAAAGCATGTAGATGTGGCACTTTGGGACATGGCTTAGTAGGCACAGTGCTGTTGGGCTGCCAGTTGGACTGGATGATTTTATAGGTCTTTTCCAACCTCAATGATCTTTGATTCTGCACCTGTATCCAACATACAAGTAAAACTAGTATAAAGTAAGTAAAGTGCAAAGTAAAATTCCACCTGAAAACAATAATTTAACAGCATAATTGATACAAGCTCATGTATAATATGTTGCAGCAGCAGAGGAGAAACTTGGAAAAGCTTTTCCAGCTTCTGTGTTATTTTACACGCAATCATTAAATTAGTTGCAAATTACAAGAAGTATGAACTCGCACTATGTAAGTCTCCGATCCTTCCCCATCATCTCAGATTCAAATAAAACTATGATAGTTGCCATTCATGACAAATGATTGCAGGGAACATTAGATAAGTGATGAATTACTCCATTTTGCTAAACATTAATTTTAATTCATTTCTAAAATGGCTCGACCATGCAATTTCCTCACTAATTTTCAGTTCCTCTACTTAATCACACAGAGTATGCACTTCAAAAGCAAATTTGCAACTGGGGAAGGAGAGTGAAGTCAGCAGGAGTTTTAGGAATGATGCCATCTTCACATACATAAAATATGAGACTGCAAGAAAGTGAAAATAAGTGAATTGTTTTCCTATGAACAGTTATATCATTAAAAAATAGATTATAAAGTCCTGCAGCTTATATCATAGAGATGTCATTCATATAATTATTCAAAACCCCAAAATCTGACATCATAATTTTAAAGGCATTATTGTTAAATTAAGTATAAAATAGGAAATTTCAAATATACATAACTCTTCTAAACCCACAGAAGAAAAAAATAGTTTCACTCAACATTATTTTTGCCTTAAAACTCAATGAGGGGTTTTGGTCAGCTGTTGGGAAAACAAGACAGCATTGTCCTGACAAAACCCCACAGGTTTTGGTTACTCCATCAAGGTGAAAACTGTGCCAAACAACTCACCAAGGGCCTTTTCCAGGCCTCAAGTTTCCCACTGTCTTTGCAGCTAAACTGCAAAATACAGATTTTTAAACTTAAAAACTTAAAATACAGGTTTTCAGCTTTCAAAAGATGAGAAGCAGAGAGACTTTCACTACTAGATCGCTTACAGAAAGCAGAGCTGGTAGAAAAAACTGACATTACAATACTGAAAATAATGTTTTTAATTTTTACCTAACTAAAAAAATTCTGCAAATGTAAGGTTTAAAATTACTCTGGCTTGACTGATGACCCAGGAAAGGTAAAGTTCTTCCTTCCCATCCTGGGTCAGCTCACTTCCACCTGCATCTTACAGGGGAGAACTGTACCAAAATCAAATGTAATTATTATTGTGAAAATCAAAAGCAGGCTGTGCCCCAGATAAAAAAATAAAAATGCAGTTTCTGGTCTGCTCCCTGGAGAAAACAATATGAACTTACTCCCTGCTGAGGGTCTTCCAGAAGAGTTTTTATATAACCTATATGAATCATTAAAAATGAACTCCAAAATATCTCTATAGCTCTTGATTTCCAAGCTATGTAAGACAAATATTTACATTGAAGTGACTAGGTCTTTATTAACTGTCTGTAACAGCACATTTGAAATCTGCAGTGTTTTTACAAGGTAAAAATTCTCATCAAACTAAAGCAATTGAAAATGGATTTAGATACGACACCCCATCTTGGAATAATTTCTAGTTTGTGACTGAACACACTGTTTTGGTTTTCCCTTACTATAATTATTAAAAACTAAAGTCATAAATAATTGGTAAAGTTTTCAAGAAAGCTTTTCCTTCTGAATGGAGGCAAAGGTAGAAGAATTTCTCACCTAGTGAGAAACAGAATATTGCTACTAAAACCAAACCAATGTAAAATAATTAGTATTAAATTATAATAACAACAAAAATTCAGTAAAACTTCATAATATGTTTCTCCAAACATTAAATTGTCTATGATCACTACATTGAATATCGAAGATTGCTTTTAATTTCCTTTTATGAATGTAGTTTGTGAACAAAACTAAGGACAACAGACAAACATTTAAGTGATAAGCATGGCACAGACCCTTCTTGATTTGTGGCAAGATCAGATAACATCGTTCTCTGAAAAGAAGAATGACCTACAAATCTAGATCGAAAAGAAGAGAGATAAATTGCATATTTTCGAATGGAGGCAAATAAAATATTATTAGTAACTATTTGTATAACAGCAGTTACTCCCGTTGAGGTCATGGCCATAAAGGCAAAATTCTACAGAGGGAAATAGCTGTAGGTGTTTACAGAGAACCGCAACCAGTTGCACACGTAATGCCAGAAACATTCGAGGGCAAGTCCAAAGCACTTGTACATAAATAATGAAAACATTATTTCAGAATCCACATAAAAACCTCAAATGACTTCCCAATATACATAAAACCTCGATGGTTGTGATATTGCTGTATAAGATAGCCTTAAGGTTGTGATATCCTCCTAGAAACATCTGCACCTATTACTTAAACCTTCCTTTTTTCTGCTGTTTCAGTGCTGCCCTCCACTCCCCTCTTCTATCCCTTTTAATTTTCTTCCTTCAGAGCCCATTCTTACTGTGCTGTAATTCCTGCTGAGAGGCAAGGGGAAGCTAAACTGTATGCGGCTCAGCGTTCTGGCTAATCAACAGCCACTGGAAGTGCCCAATCGCAGCCGAAGATCAGAACATCCCTTAGTAACAACAGCAGATACATTGCCATTCAGTGCGTGGCAGCTAGGTACGAAAACAAAAATAGAAGCGGGGATGCATTAAGAAGACAGGTAAAAAGCCAGCTGAACTCAAAGCAATTTACCATGTTTTATCGTGGAAAAGATACTAAACTTTGATGAAATCCACAAAAGGCTGAGAGATATTACACACTGATGCACTGCAGCTGTTGTATTCCCTGTCTGGCATGGTAGAACTGGTTTTACCGGATTTAGGGGCTATTCTGACATTACTGCTTGCTAGAGGACTGTTAAGTGCATCGGGATTATGGTTGGTTTTTAAATTAACATTACTTTCCAGGAAAATAAACAAAAAAACCCCAAATAGAACTATTTTCATAACAGTTTGATAGGATAGAACTGTTTCTCATAACCCTTCCCCTCTCTAGTCTCAATCAAAATTCAGGTCATGCTATTTTGGAAAGCAGGAATTGTTAAAGAGCTCTGAAGATGTAAACAAGGGCTAACATCCGGAGAACATCACAACAGAGTTTTGTGTAAATAACAGCCTCAGATATTCGGATGGCACTTTCACAAGTGAAAAGCTCAAAATTTGGTTTTAACCCATTGCAAACATAGAAGTACTTAAGTAATTTTTTTGCTAATGAAGACAGTTAGGACTAAAAGACATATTTTCCTGTGAGGGTGGTGAGGCACTGGCATAAGTTGCCCAGAGAAGTGGTGGCTGCCCCATCTCTGTATGTGGATGGGCTTAAAGGTTTCTTCCAACTCAAACCATTCTGTGATTCTATAAAAAAGGTAAGTCTAATCTTTAAGAGATCATTTTAGGAACGTATTGTAAAAACACAAAAGATTTCTAACTACCATGAAGTCCCACTATCAAATCTCAGAAAATCCAAGAAAACTTCTGCAAGTGGCAAAAACATCAGTATTATAGATGTTATGCATTTATTTTTCTGATGACCAACGAGCTTTTTTCCCCATGAATTTAATGTTATTTAGTGATCTTCATTTTTTTCAGAAGTCGTAAATCTTTGCAACTTGTCGATAAGGAGGCCTCCCTACTGAGATGACCAATGGTCTTTTTATAGAAGCCTGCAGTAACACTGTAAAAGTGAAAGAAGATTAGCAGAGTATAAAAATAATTGGACTCTGGTGCTGTATTGACATTTTATAGTGAAGATTTGCTGCTGTGTCTGGGCTGTGTTACCTGCTGGTAAATTCCACTGAAGATGGCACATTTACACTTCTGATACTTTGTCCTGTTCTTTATGCAATAAATATTGTTAAAATTAGAGACTTAGTGTCATAATTTCACATATTTGCATCATTACATGCATCTTAATAAAAAACTTAATATCTCATTTATGAGGTGACAGAAAGGATATGAAAAAAGGTATTATAGAAAAAGTGATGCTGCCACAAACATTGACTCATCTCAGAAACAGTAGATATTAACAAATCACTTCTCAAAGAACTTGTCTAATACAACATGTTTCAATATTTATTATTACTGCATAGAATCTCTGTATTATTTACAGCTTCATGCCCAATGGATATGAGGAAAAAAACAAAGTTACTTTATAAAGAATACTTGCACAGGAAACACAAGTGAAAAAAACAATTTAACTTCAAAAGAAGTGAGATGCTCTACAGACAGGCATGGTTCATAACTTTCACATTTGGCTCTTCTCTTTTTTTTGAATAATCATAGAATGGTTTGAATTACAAAGGACCTTAAAGATCAGCCAGCCCCTTCCAGCTCCCCTGCCTTGGGCAGGGGCATCTCCCGCTGGATCAGGGTGCTGCAAGCCCCATCTAATCTGGCCTTGAACACCTCCAGGGATGGAGTAGCCACCACTTCTCTGTGCAACCTGTGCCAGGGCTTCACCACCCTCACAAGAAAACATTTCTTCCTTATACCCAGTTGTAAGAGACTGTACAGGACTCTGTAAAGTGACTTTCTCAACCTTGCTGAAACATGAAACCATAAACCAAGCTGGAGGCTTATGGTCCTGCTAGTATCCGGTATGGAACTCCTGAAGGACTGGAGAAGTCATCTTCTATTTTTGCAAGTGATAACTTAACTCCTCCCCACCCCCTGTTAAGCATCGAGGCACCAGGAGTCTGGACAGAGGGGCTTGGAGACCTGCAAAGACCTCCGCAATGACGATATTGGGCCTGTGTATCATCTCCAGGTGGAAGGGATGCTTAAGCAAACAATGGAGCTACCCTATAAAACAGCAGAAATGACCAACATTGGACCGGAAGTGCTCCGCCACCGAACATTGAAGCAGGTTCTGCAAGATGCCAGTGGATCAGTGGTAGTAGCTCTACTCTCTCTCTTTCTTTCTTTCTCTCCTTTCCTTTTCCTCTCATCTCTTCCCATATATTACAATAAACTATAATGTTTGAATGTGACATTTGGCATTGTTTGTGTCTTAATTTTGCCCTTGGAACCATTTCAAACCCTCTCGGATCGGTAACAGATTGAGATACCAGTCTAAATCTCCTCTCTTTCAGCTTAAAATTATTTCTCTTGTCCTGTCCCTGCAGTCCCTGATCAAGAGCCCCTCCCCAGCTTTCCTGTAGCCCCTTTCAGTACTGGGAGGCTGCTCTAAGGTCTCTGGAGAGCCTTCTCTTCTCCAGGCTGAGCAACTCCACTCTCTCAGCCTGTCCTCAGATGGGAGGTGCTCCAGCCCTCAGATCATCTTTGTCCTCTGGACTCACTCCAACATGTCTTTCCTGTGCTGAGGACTCCAGAACCGAATGCAGTGTTCTGGCTCTAAAGTTTTCCTACACCTCAAGGCACTAAGATTGGGTTCAACATAGCTGCTGACACTCCACTAAGCTTTTGGCCAGAGGGGGCGGGGAAAGAAGGAATGGAGCACGTATCCTTGCACAAAATGTTTCAGCTACAGACAACTATTCTCTACAAAATTTCACCTCCTAACTATTGAGGAAAAAAATGCAAGACCAAGGAAGAGGGTGAAGGCTGGTTCCTCCTGCACAGCTTGAACACAACTGTTGATCCTATACAAAACTACATCAGAATCAGCAGCAAAGCGTATAACTGGATTTGAATACAAAAAAATGCAGCATATGAAAAACTCTACACAATTTCTCAGGGTAATATACACTCGTCAGAAACCAACACACTTTGTACTTCCTATAGCATAAAATAATTGAAAATTTGCTTCAAATCATAAATTGAACCCAAATGTTCCCACTAGCTGCCTCCACTTCCCCACTCCAGCCAGCCCTCATGGGTCCCTTGTAATAACTGCTCAGCTGTTTAGGCACAGAGCCCCACAGGCCCATCAGGTTGCATATTTACTGTGTTAGGAAAATGCCACGGTGCGGTACCCAGAGTGGCAGGATCACTATAGATTCAGAGAATGTTTCCACTACGAGATCTACAAACTATTAATTCAAGTTTCTTCTACAACCTAGGGTTTTCTTTGGAATGCTGAATATGGTTTTGCTTCTCCAAGTCTCCCTTCATTTTATATCACCCTGAGAAAACAGGTAAAGTCTTTGTGCAACGCACAAGACATGATTCTGTAACGTGTCCCTATGCTTCTAAAGACATTTTATGGCTACTCTGGAAACCTTCAAATTAATTAATTTAAAGTTATTCAGAGTAGTATTTAAGAGTTCTTCACAAAACTTACTAGCATTCATCGCAAACATCAACTCACACCCATGAAATGATTTAAAGCTTTCTGAACTTCCAGGGAAGACAGAGAGTTACTATACCTGTCAATCAAGACAAGATTCTGTAATCGTTATCTATATTTCTCCCCAAGGCTCCAACTCCCTGCAGTTTCTCCAAGAGTTTTGATTGCAGGCCCTGTAACACTCAGTTTTGGTATTAATAGGAAGCTGTGTTTGAAGTTCATGAGAATCCCACCCCTCAGTACAATGTTGAAGAAATATTATACCTCAGTGTTCAAATAAAACAGGGGCATAGTTGTAAATGGTTTAAAATAAAACGTACGTCTATGTTAGGTCTTGTGATCAACAACAGCAGCATTCTCCCTCCCTCCCTCGCCCACTGGGAGGGTCTTTTGGCATCATTGTGGCAAACTGGAGACCAACAAATCATAGAATCATGGAATCATAGAATGGTTTGGATTGGAAGGGACCTTAAAGCCCATCCAGTTCCAACCCTCTGCCATGGGCAGGGACACCTCCCACTAGACCAGGCTGCTCAAGACTCCATCCAAACTGGCCTTGAACGCCTCCAGGAATAGGGCATCCACGACCTCCTTAGGCAACCTGTGCCAGTGCGTCACCACTCCCATTGTGAAGAATTTCTTCCTAATGTCTAAACGAAATATTCACCCTTTCAAAGCCATTCCCTCTCCAACCTATCCCTGCACTCCCTGATCAAGAGCCCCTCCTCAGCTTTCCTGTAGCCCCTTCAGGTACTGGAGGGGTAAATTCAAAGCAGTGTCAAAATTAAAAAAAAATAAAAAAAAATCAGATAGTCTGAGTCACAGTTTCTCAAAGTTGCAAAACCAGATCTCAATCTGTCCAGATCACAGTCTGATACGCTGAACACAACCAGGACAGCAAAACAAAACTACAACACAACTTGGATTGGATCCAATACAGTGTAGTGCCATGAAAAAGAGATATTGGGAGATCAGTCAGAGAGAGGGAGAGAAAGAAATAAAAGAGTAGCAGAAGGAATCAATGTGGTGCATGGTAGTTCCTCTAGAATATGTGGCCTTCAGGAACACATGGTCCTATATTCCTTCTGCAGTACATCTTCAGGACGGTTCCATGGAGTGGTAGGTGCACCCAGTGCCTTCTGGGCCGGGTCTATTTACAGGGCAAGTCCATGTCAGCCTTTACAGTCCATCAATAAAATTCTGCTTAATAATCATTAAACAGCAGGTCTGCAGACTATCTATCCACTCTTTCCTAATTCTCTTCTACTTGGATTCATTTTCATTGCATTCCTAGACTGAAATTTAGAGGTAAAACACAATTCAACTCCAGGATAATTTAATTACTTTATTAGTCAAGGATTATTTGTTTGTACATTAGTCTGGGGCTATGGAAACAATATACACATCCAAGTATTTCCATTTCATAAGCAAAAGCAGGCAGCATTCACCAAGCTGCTGGCCATGAAATTACAGTTGTTTGATATATCCAAGTGCTGTTCTTTTTTTTCCCCTTGCTAGGTCCCTCTCATTTACTTCCTGACACTCCCAAAACAAAATTAAGAAGCAACTTTTAGATATGCTGCTGTACAAGAAACACACACTGATTGATTTAGGCAACTTGTCTCCCCGTTTTAAATTTCCTTACTCATCTTCTACTTCCTGAGTCTCTTTGTGCATCCCCAAGTGCAGATGAACAACAGCCAACACTGGCTCCTCAGGATGCTCAGAATACAAAGAGCTTTTCCTCACTCATTCTGTTGTTCCTTTGTCAAGTGGATTCCTGTCACAGAAAATGATTGAGAAAACAACTAATGCATTTATCCAAGCAAAGAAGCATTTCAGAAGAAAGAAAACCCACTGCTAAACATTCTGTTGAAATTCAGCCCAGATTTCCAAAGTGGTTTTGAGAGAAGTTGGATCTTGATCCATTTCTGATAATGCAATAATCAGCATCTAGGTTTCTTTCCCTGGAAAGTAGGCAGCGCCAGGACAAGATAATTTTGAACATTCCTCAGCTTCACTCAAAACTCATAAAAGGACATTAAGTCATCCCCTTAATGCCATCAGTTTTTACGTCTGGCATTATCATAGAACTATTTGTATTGGAAGAGACCTCAAAGCCCATTCGGTTCCAACGTCCTTGATGTGGGCAGGGACACCTTCCACTGGATCAGGTTGCTCAAAACCCCATGCAACCTGGTCATTATGTTTCAAAAAGCACACTTTCATTCCCTACAGTAGTTTTGTAAAGTACAGCAAAGTAACCTTCACCTGACCTACTCAATCCTGTGGTCACTCATTCCTCTCCAGTGCTTTGGATGCATTTTCCTACACAGCTGACTATGGACCACGTACCAGGATCTAAATCAGTCCCAAATCCCTAAGTGGGCAGATGACGGATAATTCTGTATTTTGGCTCCTATACACCTACAGCTTTCTCTCATTAAATGAGTCGTAACTTGAGTACTGACCCAATTCCGCTGGATCTTTTATTGCTAGAACAAAAACAATTATAAACACCTCCCAACAAAGCTAAATCTTCTTCACAGTTCTCTTAAAACTCTCTGCTCATTTCTGATATACTTAAATTTAATTCAGTCTCTGTAGACCTCCCAGTGCCTTGAATGTACACAGATGAATGCAGGAAGATTAAACATTTTCTTACTGTGACCCACAACATTGTGCTGAAACTTTAATTATTATGTTAATTCAAGCATTGGGCCCAGTGGGTTTATTACATCCCAGAAGCTAACACAATCTACTCTGAAGTGAGACGTGAGCATTAGCTGCATCTATGTATTTTGCCAACAAATATTTAAGCAGAGTAACTAATGGCCATGCACTAATGAAATATTCTTATAATCTAATCCTAATTTTGGAGACTTTTCCTCAAGTAGGTGTACAGTTCCACAGAAAAATATTGAATGTAGTTCTATCTAGGTGCAAAAGCTTGTGTTTTGGCCAAACATCATCACCCAAAATTTTGAAGCAAGGTTGGTATTGATTAGACAATGATTTATATTATACTTGTCAGGACTCCATATGTTATGCAGATATATACCATTATAGGGAGAAATTTGGGAAAAAAACCAAACATTTTTCCACTGCACAACACAACTGGGTACTGCCCACAGAACAAGGACACCCAGCCCTAAAAATAGGACATTTAGAGTGAAGATGGTTTATTCATAGAATCATGGAATAGTTTGGGTTGGAAGGGACTTCAAAGCCCATCCAGTTCCAACCCCGTGTCATGGGCAGGGACACCTCCCACTGGATCAGGGTGCTCAAAGCCCCATCCAACCTGGCCTTGAACACCTCCAGGGATGGGGCAGCCACTGCCTCTCTGGGCAATCTGCGCTGGTGCCTCCCTACTCTCACAGGAAAACATTTCTTCCTAAGATCTCGTCTCAATCTCCTCTCTTTCAGCTTAAAACCGTTCCCCCTCATCCTGTCCCTGCACTCCCTGATCAGGAGCCCCTCCCCAGCTGTCCTGGAGCCCCTTTCAGAACTGGAAGGCTACACTAAGTTATCCCTGCTGTCTTCTCTTCTCCAGGCTGAACAACACAAACTCCCAGCCTCTGCTGATAGGGAAGGTGTTCCAAGACTTTGATAATTTTTGTGGCCTTCTCTGAACTTGCTCCAACAGCTCCATGTCCTTTCTGTGCTGAGGACTCCAGCACTCAATTCAGGCCTCCAGGAGAGGTCTCATTAGAGCAGAGCAGAGGGGCAGCATTTCTTCCCTTGCCCTGCTGGGTCACACTGCTTTGGGTGCAGCCAAGGATATGGATGGCTATTATTAAAACCAAGAAATTTCCCAAGTCTTGATGTCTTAAATGACTGACAATGGATGAAATTTCAGTCACTGAAAATTAAGATTTGCCCTTTTTCAGTTTTTCTGATCAGCTATCCTTCATATCAAATTGCTACCCCAGTTTTGTATCCCTCGTCTAGAAAAAAATTTTACATAGTTTAGAAGAGACAAATGGAAGAATTGTGATATGGTGAAGTTGTTAGATATTGGTAAAACCAGTGGAACTTTGCTGACTACACAAACCATTTTTAAGCAGTGAAACTCAAGGTACCTTACAGAGTCTTACTATTTCTTGGTTTGCTACATCAGAGTGTTTTCTCTTAAAGTACGGCAAAAGCACCTGTGTTGTAACTGGGAGCAATGTGACTTTCATTCAGGGCAAGTTTAAAACAAAGCATTTAATATAATAAAGGTCAGCAGGAATTAATGCAAACGTTCAGGGTTTATATTGCCAAGTAAGCCAGAGATTTTGTCACATGCTTGGTTTTGATTGCATATTTTAATTGCTTACTATTTTATTACCTTGATAACCATCACAAAAAACAACTCATAATTACCAGATATAAATACTTATGTTCTGAAGAGGAGTAAAATTACAAAGAAATATCTATCGATATGTTATGAAGTTGATGTAAATAAACTGGGCTAAAAACTTTCAGTCTGAGAAGACATTAAAGACTGGATAACTCAAGTATATTTTTGTATTATTTCTAAGAAATGTGGTCACGAGAGTATTTGTTTTCGGTGTTATTTTTAACATTTCCCCAACAGCAAGACCACATTCAGAGGATTCGTACACATTTGTAGTCTATTCAAGTCTTATTTTTAGTGATCTGTCAAGGATGGAGGCAGCATAGCCCTCACCTGAAAATAGCAGGCTTATTGAGCTCTAATACAAACCTGTTTGGTTTTGTTTGGTTTTTTCCTGTTAAATTATTCAAGATCTGAACAGGCTCACATTGCAAGGATGATCTGCATAATTTACAGAACCTTTACAGTTCAATTGATTATATGAATGCAATGTAATTCCCACTTACATACATAAAATAAATATACACACTATAAAATAAGTATACACACTATATTTACATATAGTTTATAAACACAGAAGAGTTTCTCAATATCTTTTAATTAAATCAGTTGCTTCACTACTATTTCAGAATTTTTTTATATTTGTAAATAAAAAAAAAATAAACATTTTAAAATACCCTTTTTTGAATATAAAGCTCATTTGGTATAATTTCTTCCTTAAAAATCTATGGCTGTTTTTTCTTCTTGCTCAAAACCAAACATTTTTTCTTGGCAGCAAAATAAAAATAATTAATGCTTTTTGCACAGCTGAAGAGTTCAAAGTTTCCATGGTAACCAAACCAGAAGTCACTAAGGACTTGCTACCAAGGGCCTTTACAGTAGAGACAAGATACTGTCAGTGAGAGGTATTGGAAAGTCTTTCACAATTATTTTAAAAGCACAGAACTAGCAATTTCAGTGCTGATTATTATAAACAAATGTTAAAAGTACACATCTTGATTATTTTTGCAGCAAGGTGCACCACAGAGAGGCTCATTAGCTAAAGGTCAATCACTTCAAGTTACATAAATATAACAGAATACTGGAAAGTGTGATATTCTATGGATCTTGTTATACTAAATTTTCTCAGTTAAGTATTTTGCTGTTGTGAAAAAGATAATGTAAAGCAAACTATTCATCGTACCTCAAAATGAAGCAACTCACTCGTTTTTCTGCCCTCGAGTCTGACAACTGAATGCAGCAAGTTAGCAAAATAACCAACTATGGTGTTAATTGTGTGAGAAAATACAGCCCTGCATTGAAGTTGTTGCACATATGCCAATATAGTGATTCCATAGATAATTAACCATTGGTGACTGTAAGCCACCACATACGACACTGAAGAGAGGCTCAAGTTAGACTGTTTGGATATGAGCTTAGTACTTGTCAATCAGTGACCGAAAGTGACCAGAACAGAGAGGAATGCAAAGTAAACTTCATTCACTGAAACTACTATTCAAAAAATAATTAATAATCTTGGCAGCAAGAAATAAATTTGATATCATATATACACAGAAAACTCAGAGCTGAATTTTTCTTTTCTCAACTATATCATGTCAAACATAAATAATTATTTCTAATTTCATCAGGTAAGATGCACAGGAGTATGAGTACGTCTATACTAGCTATAACCCACTGCAAATAATTCCATCGGATACTATTACAAGCACGGACTTCTCGAAGCCAGACCCGAGCCTTTCACTGGCTTTCCTAGGGCTCAGGGGTTGTGAAATTCAGTATAATTGATAACTTAATTAACTAAATTCTTAATCATTCCTCATAGCTGATACATTGTGCTATTCTACTCTATTCAAGGCAGCAGTAATTCCATCTGTTGTAAGGAAGAAATCCAGTTCTCATTCATTTTCCAAAAGTCTCACCACAGGATGCCAAAACCTGCAAAGGCGTTCAGGAAATCTCGATTATAAAAAAGTAACTGTCTCAAAGAACAAAATCCCACACTGGCCTGGCTTACCATTGAGACCTTTAAAAACACAAAATTATCGCATACACCTATGCTGCATCCCGTCAATCAACGCACTTCACACACAAACCTTGCAAATTTACACCGTGCATTAGGATAGGCCATAGAGAACTAATTATTTTGGGGTGGTATTTTAGAAGATATCTGGGATATTGTCATAAGCACTTTACTGAAGTCATGTAAAGATGAAAGGATGCTCATTTTAGCCTGTACTTTATAAAATCCTTTGTATTTTATTTCTTAGCTGTAAGTTCTTTAAGATTTGTGTGGCATACAGTGGCACATAAGCACCCCACCTCAACTAAGCAAAATGCCTAATTACATTTCTGAATTCTGCAGTTACCCATTCTGTGGCATCTGTGTCCTATTTTAATATGTGCACATCAGTGCAGAGTTTTCTTCTGGATATTAGAGCTGGATTTATCTTCTTGCTGAGTAGGAAGTTGTGAAATACTAACTGCAAGGACATTCCAATCATATGACAGTTGTAGCATGACCTTCCACATACAGATTACTATATCTTAATATATTGAAGATGCCAAGTAGAGGATTTATTCACCCTCTTCCCTGCAAGAACGCTATTCTTACATTCAAGAATTACATTAATTTAACATATAAAGGCACGTTTTGGTAATTTATCAATCCTGAAATAGTTAACCTCTGGGGATTTTAGCATTTCGTTTTAAATTACATTATTCCTAGTTATTATCAGAGCAGATGGGAACACACTGAGGAGGGCAGTTTTGTGCCCTAGCACATTTTGTGGTCCTGTTTACTTAATAATCCAGACTTGGGACCCATCTGGACCTCCTGGAGCTACACAGTACAGTCTGTGTCCCCAGATTTATGTCCTTACATGTTGTGAGGGAGGACAGAAGAAGGAACATGCCTTGCTCTTGCCCAGCATGGAGGCAAGCTAGGACTGAATCACCCATGTAGACCCAGCTGCTGAGAAAGATTTCCAAATCTTAAAGTTTAGATACCAAATCCAGATCTTATCTGTAAAATATTAATCATACAAAAAGAATATTTTCTGATATGTTCTACCATCTTCTTGGGTTCACACGTAGTAATAGCACTAAACTTAAGTACTGAATTCAGACCTGGTAATTTATTCTCAGCACTTTGCATTTCACTTAGATTTGAAAATGACAAGCTGTTGGTCCAATTTTTGTCAACATGTTTTTAATTAGTTCTGAATTTATGACAATTAAAGCTCACAGTTGCTTTTAAAATGAAGATACTGAATTTGCTTTAATTCATTTTCATTGCTCAGCAATGTGTGCATTTTAATTCACCATGGAGATATTCCGTCTTCTCTGCTTTCTTCAGGGAAGGCACTACCATCAGCACTAGCATTTTTTTCCTGTGAAGCTTATTGACTAGAAAATAAAATGAAAACAACTGTTGAGAATGCTGGACATGCTCCACATTTGACTGGCTTCATCTCTGTCCCAGCTGACTTAAAGACCCTAATGCCTTCCAAATCTTTTTTTGGGAAGGAGAAAATATACATTGTATAAATATATTGCACCGTGACACTGATTTTGCTTTAGGATGGTGTAAAAATAATAGCCATTTTTTGTCACTGTAAACCCTGATGCTTATTTTGGATTAAACTTTTATTTAACTGACTTTATGTAATACAGCATTTTAAAGCTATACTTATTTATGCTATTGGTTTGTTTTCATGTTTTTTTATCATTTAAAGATGGGGAAAAGCAAATTTGAGTAATTTTGTTGTTTGAGGTCAAAACGGGACATAAAGCAGCAGAAACTGTGAGAAATATCAACAAAACATTCAGCCTTCAAACATGCAGCTCAACACTAGATCCAAGAATTTTGTAACAGAAAAAGGAGCCTTGAAGACGAAGATCACGAATGCCCTTCTATGCTAGGGGACAAACAACTGAAGGCTATTAATCAAACAGACCCAGGCAAAATATCTCAAGAAGTTGCAGAAGGACTCAGTGCTGACCATTCAATATTTGTTTGACATTTGGACCAAATTGGAAAACCCAAACAAGCTTGAGAAATGGGTGCCACATAAACTGAATGAAAATAAAAATAGCCATTAGCAAGTCTTCTCCACACTTCTTCCACACAAAAAAAGTGATCCATTTCTTCATTGCATTGTGACATAAAATTAGTGTCTGGACCAGGCGAAACACCAAAACACTTGCCCAACTCCGAGCTGCATCAAAAGAAGGCCAAGGTCACTGGTTGGCAGTAAGCAAGTGGAATCATCCACTACTACATCTTATTGAATCCTGGCAAAACTATCAGAGCAGAGAAGCATTGCCAGGACATTGACAAAATGCACCAAGAATTGCAATGCTCATGTCCAGTATTGATCAGTCAAAAAGGACCAATTCTTCTCCCTGAAAGTGCTTGACCACAAATCTCACAAATGATTCTGCAGAAGCTGCATGAACAGTGCTAGGAAACTCTTCCTCGCCCAGCCGGCTCACCAGACCTCTCTCCCCAGTTACTGCATTTTCAATCGACAGCTTTCTGAAACTCAACATTTTCCACAAGAAACCAGCAGCCCAAAACCACTTTAAGGAATTCCTCAGTTCCAGGACTCCAAAATTCTGCGCTACTGGAATAGACTTATTTCTTTTTGGCAAAACTGCCTAGATTCTAATGGTTCTTATTTTGATTAATATATTTTATCCAAAGCTGAGTTACACTGCTTTAAAGTTGATGGTTAAAAACAGCAATTATTTTTGCACCATCCTAATGTTACTTTCGTCTGCAGCTACAGTTTTGGTTTTAGGCAAATCACATTTATTATTTATTATTCTAGGACCATATACAACACAAAATGTAAAAACTGAAATTCACTTAAAAGACGAGACACTACAAAAAAATAAATTGGCACTTCTCAAACTTTTTTGGGGGCAGGAAGAAGTGGGTTGCAGTATGATTGTCACTCTAATAAGATATATTTTTGGCATGTTCTTAGAGCCTTGATAATCAATAACAAAATTCTATACATTAGAAGAGCAAGGTTCAATCTTGTATGCCTCAACCACATTTCTTGTCCCTTGCTTTCATTTTCCAGCAGAGAAGTCATTTTGTCATTACAGGTCCTCTGTGAATTTGTGTTGTTCATGCACCATGTATTCCGCAAATGGCTGTACACCGATCTATACTTTTATGAGTATCTACAGACTATGTGTCTTAACCCAAAATCGCAGCAGAGTTTTCTTCTCATTGTGTGCTTTAAATTAATCTGTAATAGTACTTGAAATTAGTAATAGAGAACATGGAAGTCTAATTACAGAGGTACAGTTTGACAACCTGTTTTCTATTTAAGCTAACATGTTTCTACTTAAAAAAAACCCTAAAAAGATCATTTATTTCATAACAACTCTAAATTCAGCTTCGTTATGGGGTGTTTCCTCGCCTTTTTAGCTTGTTATAATATCTTCTTCTTTTAAGTAACCTTTGCACACTGTAGCAATAAAACAAGAACTAAAATAATTCAGATACTACAATTAGTCAAAATAACATTTTTTATGATAGGCTATCGTTTTTCTGGTTTAGCTATTAATGTAAAAAATATCCTTGCTCTAATAGCTAATTAAATTCACTAAATAATAGGGAAAGCTGAATGAACTCCCCAGAGCCCAACTGTATCTCCATGCTTTAAAACGTTACCATAAACGATTACCTAACAAATTATTAATTTAACTGTGAAATCTGTTACTTATTTTACAAATAAGTTAGGTATAATTTTATCCTTTTTTTTTGCGCAAGTTGATTCAGCGTTATTGTTCCCTACCTATTTTATGCTGGTTAAAGGTTACCTCTATTATTAAGACGACACATCACCACGTGTCTCAGTTGCTATACAGAATCGCTTGTTTGGAAAAGACCTTTGAGATCGAGTCCAACTGCACCTGTCCACTGCTAAACCAGATCCCTAAGCACCTCATCTACCTGGCTTTTAAACACCTCTAGAAATAGTGACTCCACCACCTCCCTGGGCAGCCTCTGCCAGTGCCTGAGAACCCTTTCAGTGAAGAAATTTCTCCTGATATCTAAGCTGAACCTCCCCTGGTGCAACTCTATTTACACTAAAACCACGGGATTTAAGATTCTTTGTTACAAGCAAGTCTGTTAACTTTTTATAACTGCATACAGAATGACCCAAAGCACGAGCAACACATTCATCTGGCTGCCAAAATCACCAAAAGATCAATGAACAATTTTTATTCTTCAGTAAAATTATATTTGGTCAACAGTTAACTTGTAACCACAGTCCTTAACAAACATTCACAACCCCCTCAAATTTTATCTGACCAGGAAAAATACCATAAAAAAAAATCCCATACTCACACCCATTCCTTTTCTGCTAGAGATCTCATTCCCATACTACAGATATAGCTACTCCTCTGTAATTGACTAGTAATTAAACCCCAACAATAAAAAGTGATAACATCAATGTTCTTTAAGTTTTCCCTTTTGCGCTTGGATACGGAAACACTTAAAGATGACTCCAAAGCACTTCCACCGCCCAGCTCCAGATGGGGAAGGCTCCTTCCCAGGAGCATCACTGCCTTTTATTCATGCCTGTCCTGTAATTGGTGCAGTGAAGTCACAATAATGTGCTGGAATTCTGTTGTTCTCTTCAATGCCTCTATCAGAGCCAGTCTTTGTAATGGGTTTGAAATGTGGATTACTTGTTCAGAAAAGGAGGCCAAGTGGAAGCTGAATAACCCTGACCTTTCTGAGCTTGGAAAAATCAAAACTGCACAAAAAGAAGCGTTCATAACTGGAATGGGATCTTCTAATCCTTGTCAGCACATTCAGTAGTTAGAGTATGACCTAATTAGGAAAATTATCAGAAAGTTGGTAAACAATTTCTTTAGGTTCAAAATAGATTGAGAAGGTTGTAAGTCTTGGAAAATAGTCACAAGGAAAAGCACATTGATAGAAGACAACTCGGTAGAGAATGAGCAGAAAATGTTTCTAAGTTAAATCTATTTGTACCATTTTCAGCTGCAAATGATGCTTCTTTCACCGACTCACCTCTAAAACACATTTGCCTTCATCGGTTTGATGAATGCAACCTATGTACAGTAAACACAGTTTCCTGTCAAAAAGCTTATCCTCCCAGCCCAACACTTGCACTGCATTTTCTGGGCATAAATATAAAAAGAAGCTGTTTGCTTTCATGTTTGAAATCCCTTGTGGTATGAACCATATCTTTTACACTGCCATTCTGACCCACCCACTAAACAGTTTGCAATATCCCATTTACTTTTTGTTTTCTGTCTAGGAAGACCTTTGCATAACCATCATCTTCCCATTCTCTTCAGATAATTCTCCTTCACAGTGATGCGCACACACAATAAAATCAATATGTTCTTAAAGGTCAGCAAAAGGGAATCTGTTTTGACATTTCATCTACAAGATTTGCCCAAACTTATTTTACCATCTTTGCTGTCATCAAGAGATGTTCATAGCATTCCAAGCAACTCATCTACAAAGTCAGACCTGGAGCTGACAACTGTTATATTCAGAGTACTGCGACTTCATATCTTGATAGGCTTTTCCCATTTATTTGTTGTCTTCTATCCCACTTTAAAATACAAGACAGTCTCCATCAAAAAGAGGCTGAAATTTCTACTTATGAGTGGCAGAAGAGGGGTTCATAATCTATTAATGTGGTTTCTGGGTACTCCAACAATACAAACGGTCACAACGTTCATGACAAAATCTACGATTTTATTATATCCCAAGATAAGTACAAAACCTCTTACTCTCTGTATGGCTAAAACTGGAGGGCTGTTTATTTCCATTCATTTTCCCTGCACCACTTGACTTCTCTGTTCCTAATTGGGACACAGTGTACTAGGACATCAGGGTACTTAGTTTTGCCTTTCTCCTGTTTCCCTCCAGCCTGTTACCTTCTTGCAGACAAGAATCACTTGTAATAGAATCATGGAATGATCTGGGTTGGAAGGGATCTTAAAGCCCATCCAGTTCCAACCCCCTGCCATGGGCAGGGACACCTCCCACTGGATCAAGGTGATCAAAGCCCCATCCAGCCTGGCCTAGAACACTTCCAGGGAGGGGGCAGCCACCACTTCTCTGGGCAACCTGTGCCAGGGCCTCCCCACCCTCATAGTGAAGAATTTCTTCCCAACGTCTAATCTTTCCCCTTCCAATTTAAAGCCATTCCCCCTCACCCTATGACTACACACCCTTGTAAATAGTCCCTCCCCAGCTTTCTTGTATGCCCCTTCAGGTACTGGAAGACAGAGCCACTACAGCTATTTAAACCTGTAATAGACAAGGTTGTTTGGGTTTTTTCCCCACAACAGCAACCATAACCTCAAGGTTTTTTTGTTATAAATCATTTCTTCTGATTTTAAGAAAAAGCACGCAGCATTTATCATATCGTGATGACTTTATGATGTGCTGTGACACAGGATGATATAACAACAGCCTTCCCTTCCTAGCATGAACATAGTTGTTAGGCCTATTAAGCATCAGTGCCGATCCAGAGTGATGACAATGAAAGCACAAAACTTGCAAGCAGAAGTAGTCTCAGTTCTGAAAAACAGACTTCTTCAGCTTGTATCAAAATCAGGCATTACTCAGGCACTGTTAGCATTTAATCTCACTTCTACTCTGTGTCAAAACCAGAGGTAAAAAGTTTAAAAAATGAGAAAAAAAAAAAAAAAGCACTAACAAGCCTGACACACATTATTGTCCTTGTTACTGGGTTATAACACTGCTGTATTTCTGTGGTCTGGCAGGAGTTGTCAGCTCCGTTTGCCATTGCATCCAGTTACTCTGGTCTGATGAGACACAGTGCAAGATCACACGTCACATCTCTTGAATTGAAACACTAACCCAAATGGTTTACTTAATGCAGAAATAGCTTCATAAGGAAATTTGCATGCACGAGATTTTATTTTCTTGAAGGGCTGGGAGGAGGAGGTGATCATAAAACGCATCTGATGCTGACAAGTTTTTCTTAAACCAGATAATATTGAGATGGTTTGGTTTTAATTCTTTCTCCAATGCTTTCTTACTTGGCCAGTACCTGCAATATATACAAGTTGATTTTTTGCATTTGCTTGGGTATTTGCATTCAAAAACCACACTTATGTCAGTTAAGAAAAAAACCAAATGCTTTAAAGCTGTAGAAGAGTTATTACAGGGCCAAAAATTGAAAAAAATTTACTTATCTTTTTACAGATATAAAACAAAATAAATCATAGAATCATGGAATGGCTTGGGTTGGAAGGGATCTCAAAGCCCCTTCAGTTCCGACCCCCTGCCATGGGTAGGGACACCTCCCACTGGATCATGGTGTTCAAAGCTTCATCCAACCTGGTATTGAACACCTTGAGGGATGGGGCAGCCACAGCTTCTCTGCGCAACCTGTGCCAGGGCCTCCCCACCCTCACAGGAAAATGATTCTTCCCAGGATCTCAGTCTCCTCTCTTTCAGTGGAAAAACATCCCTCATCATCCTATCCCTGCACTCCCTGATCAAGAGTCCCTCCCCAGCTTTCCTGGAGCTCCTTTCAGTACTGGAAGCTGCTCTAAGGTCTCCCTGGAGCCTTCTCTTCTCCCAGCTGAACAATCCCAACTCAGCCTGTCCTCATAAGGGACATGCTGCAGCCCTCAGATCATCTTCCTGGCCCTCCTCTTTAAATAATCTTTACAAAGGTAAATGTTACAGGAGTTTTCGTATTATAAAAATCTCGTATTCTTCTAGAATCTGGCAAAAGGGCAGGTAGTTCAGTTGCCCGTTACCCTGCCGGTCACAACTTAGAGTAATTCCACAACCTCAAGTTCTTTGCTTGTACCTGTCACATGCAGCAGCAATCTCACTTCAAGACTGCTGCAAAGCATAATGAGTTCCAATACAAAAATCCATGTTTTCACCCAATTAAAGGCAAATACCCATTCAGTCACAGACATTAAATCATATATGCCTGCATCCATTAAGGAGCTTCAACAGAATTTCTGTAGAAGGCACCAATGCAGTGAGTGACCAAAGGGTTCCTGGTTAACAGTGCTTTAATGAATGGTTGTGACAATTTTGCAAGCTGTCACTTGAGCCTAAGTCCTCTGTCAGGGTGCTTATCTAATATTAGCACAATCAGCAATGACTTTAGGTTGGAAACTAGAATGATTTAGATACATATGTGTCTTATCTAAAAGTGACTCACGAACTGCAAGAGATGTGACCTTAAATGCCACTGATTTAAGTGCAGAAGCTGCAAGAGCAGAGATGATGATGTTTGTAAACTTACCCATTAACCTACAGCTATCAGAAACACTTTCTCTTTCATCGTGTGCTTCCAGCATCCTGTAAGATAAATGTTGTGCTGGATGATGAATTTGCATTTTTAGGTTTTTGTACTTGAAATTTTCTCAACAAGGATAATTTTATTCTACATCATCATGAACATTCCTGCCATGTGCATGTTATAAATTCTTAGTGCAGTCTCTAAGGAGTTAACTGTGAAAGTAAACTGCTTTTTCAAAAAGGAATTTGTTGTGTAGACCTAACAAACCTGCCAACAGCACAATTTAATCTTTACACTGCAACAGAAAAATAGATTTGCATTCTCTACAGTCCAGAGGAGGAACACAAAGATAATCTGAGGGCTGGAGCACCTCTGCTGTGAGGACATGCTGAGAGGGTTGGACTTGTTCAGCCTGGGGAAGAGACGGCCCTGGGGAGACCTTAGAGCAGCCTCCCAGTACTGAAAGGGGCTCCAGGAAAGCTGGGGAGGGGTTCTTGATCAGGGAGTGCAGGGATATGACGAAGGTGAAAAGTTTTCAGCTGAAAGTGGGGAGACTGAGATGAGATTTCAGGAAGAAATGTTTTCCTGTGAGGGTGGGGAGTCCCTGGCACAGGTTGCCCAGGGAAATGGTGGTTGCCCCATCCGTGGAGGTGTTCAAGACCAGGTTGGATGGGGCTTTGAGCACCCTGATCCAGTGGGAGGTGTCCCTGCCCATGGCAGGGGGGTTGGGACTGGAGGGGCTTTGAGGTCCTCTTCCATCCCAAACCGTTCTCTGATTTTAGCACCCACAGTGCCATGGGGTTCATGCGTAGGGCTGGTGCCTGAAACTATGCTGACTATTTCGTCATTTGGCACAAGTTTTACTTATTTTTATTTTCATTTTAAAGACCATCTGGTTTTCTTTTTTGAAGGCAGCACACTAGCCTTAACTTTATTTTTATCAATTATTTAATCAATTGCTTACTGCACAATTCTCCAAACTACATTTCTAGATGTACTGATGCCATGCAGGAAATCTCTCCCATCTCCACCCAGCATGAATAAATTTTGCAAAACAAAATTCTAGTTTGTTCTTTGGCTTCCGTTTCTTGTCCGCAAGTTACTTCACTTAAGATTGTGAAGAGTCTTTGATTCATGAACTAAGCTCTGTATTGTATTTAATAGCAGATAGTGATGCAAACCTGTGCAGGTTATACCTACCTAATGACATTAAATACTTCAGTCTAGATTTAAAATGCATCCTTTTTTTCCTTTCTGATATTGAACTCCAGCTCAGCAGACAGGAATGATGGTTACAGAACACTTATTACCTTTGGGAGTTTCCTAAAACGAGAGGGTTTCCTACACTTGTAGGAGACAAGTTCAGACACTCAACCTGATTCCCCTTCTTTCTTAGGAAGTATTCACTCAATTTCTACCTGAAGTGGTTTAGAGATGGAAGTCTCGCAGTTCCATAAATCCTAACTACTTAAAAGCTGTCACCCAGCTGCCACAGACGAGTGGAGGTAGAAAGGAAAGAAAACTTAAGTGATCAAGAAAAGTCTCTTGCTATCACTATCCAAAATTATTTAAGTATGAATTTCTTTTAGACACCATCGAGATAAACGTAACTACAACGAACATGCAAACACTGACTGGGATTTATGTAGGAGTATAAAACTCGCTGTTGAACTAATTTGAAAACAGTTGACATAGCTTTGCTGCATTTCTTGTTTCAGAAAACAAGAGCTTTGCTCCCAAGATGACTCCTTTACATTTTCAGTGATCCTTACTGTACAGATAATATAATTTAAAACACTATTCATAGTAAACAGAAATTCATTTCTATTATTGCAGCTCTAAGATTAGATCCTAAAATCTCTATGATGCTGTGACAGAAAGTGGCAGATAAGGATCCTTGCTTGTGTCTGAAGCTATGCACAGGACTCTAGCTTTCCTCCTGCATCAACATTTAATATTATATTAAGTCAAGATCACTATCCTAAACAATGGCATTCACTTCTAGTCTAGATTAAAAAGTTCACGCATGTCATTTGGAAAACAATCTTTGTGATCAGAGTGGAGAGACACTGGCACAGGTTGCCCAGAGAAGCTGTGGCTGCCCCATCCCTGGAGGTGTTCAAGGCCAGGTTGGATGGGGCTTTGAGCACCCTGATCCAGTGGGAGGTGTCTCTGCCCATGGCAGGGGGTGGAATTGGATGTGCTTTGAGGTCCCTTCCAACCCAAACCAGTCCATGATTCTATGACACAACACAAATTCTCCTTTTGCATTAATTAAAGTTTCATAACACTACTAGTTCACTGTATGAAAAAGAGGATCAAGTCCTAATACCTAGTCTGAAGATTATATTTGAATACTTTTTTCTTCCAAATAAGCAGTATATTTTTTTTTCATAAATACGGCAGAAAATTCACTGTTTTTATACAGCCTGTACCAAAATACAGCAAAACTGGGTAAAACACAGGATTTTCTTTCTAAAGACATTTGAAGGTATCAGCACAAGCTTCATGATTATTCAATTTAGAAGGTATCATGAATTAAAAATATCAAAAATACTGATTCAAGTTTAAAGTTTTTAAAGCAAAAATATGAAGAATCAATAGAAAAGTTCCCTCCAGCAATATTCTGCAGGAAGAAAATGGTTGGCAGAGTGCTCAGTGTGCGATAGGAATATTTACTTTTCACTCATAGCCAGAACTAATTCAATGTTTATTCAACCCCCATATTTGCAAGCAAGATTCCTGTGTTTATATTTCCATGATGCTTTAATACTTTCATATAAAGAAAGTATTTTAAGAAGATTAATAATTACAAAAAAAATTAGAAGATATAAAAATTAAATCCTACAAGAACTTGAGTACATTTTTCAGAAACAGAATAAAATGGACAAGCTGACTTGCTGTCCATCCCAGTTTCACAGTGAATTTGTGGCTCAGAATACGGGCCCTGGCTTCAGACTTTTTCTCCCTAAGGGAGAAACAGGTTTTTCAGGGCATTGCATTGGGGCTGAGTGTGCGGTGGGTTCTTCCTACATTTTATCTACTCAGAAGGAGTTTTTAACTTGCACGCTGACTAATGTTCTAGCAAAGAAATACACACATTGCAGCTTCTGGCCTTGTGTTTCTCTTGATGGTTACTTACATTCCCCTCATCCTATCCCTGCAGTCCTTGAACAAAAGCCTCTATCCAGCTTTCCTATAGGCTGTATTTCTTTACTTCATAATAATTTCCAACTGCCAGTTGTTCCAGATCCTTAAAACTCTTATTTTCATGGTAGCTTACAACAGATTGAAAATAAAACTTTACAGTCTTAAAATTAATTATGCTATGATTTCTTCTTAATAGATCTACATGTCTGACTGCTACAAATATTGTCCTTTGATCTACTTGTTTCTTTATTCTTTTGATTTTTTTGCTTTATCGACAGTGCTGTGTAACTGTGCTTCATATTAATAGCAGGATTATTTTCTTCTTATTTCACACTTGTTCTTGTTTTATCTCTTTCAAGGTCAAAGCATTCTCTTAAGAAGCTGTTCTGGAGCTTTTTTTTTTTTTATGCTACTATTTCTCCTTTTTTCTTAATTCCCAGGCATGTTTAAAATTCTAATCAGACTGGAAAAACCCATCTTAATGCAATCTCCCACACTAAATAAAATTCACCCATCTAGCAATACTTCGTTCTTGTTTATTTTATGAAGCCTCCACAGAAAGTTAATTTGTAGCCACTCATTGGATTTTTTAAAGTAATAACCACAAAGAAAAGAAAACAGAGATTTATACATTGTGATCTACTTCTCAGTGCTTTACTTAAACTACTACTCATTGCCAATAGTTTGCTCCCATGTCACACAGCCTGCTTCACACTTTACAGTAACGTGACCTCCACAGAGCTTTCTAGATGACTTTCTCACACCTAAATCAGTATCATGTTTTGTGACTATGAAATTTTGTCATAACAACCACTATTAGTTGTAGGGTAGTCAGAATATGGCCAAAGTTAGACTTAATTCAACCAATTTGAAAATAACATGGAAATAAAGTCTTTAAATTCCATAATAACATTCCCATTATCTTCAAAAGAATCAAGATTTCCTCTTGGCAAACAGCACCCTGGCATTTCGCCTGCTTTCCTTTCATACAGCTCCCATTCAGGCACTTTAAGAATATCATAATAAGTGCTGCACAGCGTGCTAGTTCTCACACTCTGCTCCCCCTCAGAACCACCCCAAATATAGGCTGCACATTCGAAAGAGCAGTTTAACTCCCTTCTTAAGAAGTTATCAGAAACCTCTATCCTCTGTTCACTTAAAAGGTCCGCACAACGTGCACAAAAAAGACAAGTAAAGGGGAGCGATCAACCATGGGCACATGACATCGTGTGGTACAAATACTCATTTCTAATATTGCCTCATTCACAGTAACCAGATTAGAATATGATTTATCAAAGTTGGGAGATGTTCTTGCACTTCCAGCAAGTATAAGGATGTACTTCACTCAAAAATTGATCTCCCTACCTACACAAATACACTTCCAATCAATGTATCTTCAGTTAAGTCAGCAATGTGAATAGGCTGCCCAGGGAAACGGGGGTCTTTTTCCATCAAGATGTTCAAAAAATGTGTAGACATACTACTTCAGGACATGGTTTAGTAGGCAAAGCAGTGCTGGGCTGGCAGTTGGACTGCATGATCTTAGCAGTCTTTTCCAAACTTAATAATTCTATGAATGTAAAACTCAGCACTAGTAGTGATTTAGTTATGTGACACTTATTTAACATCCCCTTTTCACCCTCATTTATCCAGGATGCCATCTCATTGAGATGATTTCTCTGATCAAGGAAGTATGCAACCCACATTTAAGACAATCTGCCAATATGAAACCACAACCATTTTGAACAACTCAGGATTCATCTGCAGAAATCTGAATAGTCAGATGCTTTAGTATCATAAAAGAAAAAAAAATCCCTACTTCCTTTTTAAGAAATCCAGCCTGTGAGAAGATGGGAGAGACTGCTTCTCATTTAAAAGTCTCACTTAGAAGTTGCAGGTGGCACGCTAGAGACGAATGTGGAACACTTAGTGACAGATGGCCTGCCTCTCCATCAGCAAAAGAGAAAACATTAGATAAAAATCCTTTCAGCATCAATATATCATAGAATCCTAGAATGGTTTAGGCTGGAAGGGACCTCAAAGATCATCCAATTCCAGTCCCCCTGCGATAAGCAGGGACACCTCCCACTGGATCAGGGTGCTCAAAGCCCCATCAGACCTGGCCTTGAACACCTCCAGGGATGAGGCAGCCATGACTTCTCTGGGCAACCTGTGCCAGGGCCTGACCAGTCTTACAGTAAAAAATTTCTTCCCAATATCTAACCCATATCTCCTGTCTTTTAGCTTACAACCGTTACACTGTTATTATGCTAGGTCTACCTGTACAAGCAAACAGAAAATAAGTTTCAAAAATTGCATAAGATTTAGCATTTGTAAAAGCATAAACATCAGGACTAGCTTCTACATAAAGTTTTATTTGGCCTCTTTATCCTTGTTTTCTCTGAAAAAAAGGCTGTGTGATTATGCTGTTTATTTATGCAGACATCTACCAGGTCCACTTCAGAAAGTTTTGAAATTAATCACACATTCCACATGAATTTGATGGAGAGCAGAAGCCAAAGATATCATTTTTTTCTGAACTCCACAGGCACCAACTACAGAGTAGGGAAGCATTACTGCAATGTGAATACTGTCATTCCTCACCGAGATTTGTCCACCAGGTAACAGATTAGTACAGACACATGAGCTCAGTCCTGCCTTTGGGAGCCAGACACAGATTATGTCACATTTTTTCAGCTGCTGAGTGGTGAGGAATCCTGAAGTGCACACAGAAAGGTTGTGGATAGAGGGAACAAGAGGGTGATGAAGAAGCATAGGGGGCATTTTGAGGAATAACAAAGGTTACTGTGATGCAGTAGAGTCTGTAAGTAGGTCCTTACAGAACAAAATCAGACTTTGCTCTATTTGTAAAAGTGCAAAGACATCATATAAGACAAATAACGTAACTGCTATGTATGAACACTCACAAAACTAGAACTAGGAGGGACTTGATGAAATTGGTATGAGATTGAAGGGTCCCAGGCAGACACAATGCAAGTATCATTGTCCAGTACATGTACAGCTCTGCTGCTTCCAAATCCCTAACTATTTTTTTTTTAATACTGCTCCAAACTGTCTTTACAAAACCTCACCTAAAATAAGTATATACATATTCTTATTCACCTTCACTTCAAAATTCTAAAGCCTTTAGGATGTGTTTTCCTCTGTAACTGAACACTCAAACCATATTTGCAGAGTAAAGGCAAACCATACAAATTCAAATTACTTCAGATACCTGAGGGAGGGGAAATAATCAAGTGCCCACATTGGGTTAAAAATCCTACAACCAAGTCTTTACACCTGTTCTACAATTAATGTTGACAGAGGTATGGAATAAGAGACTGGAAAATGATCAGAAGCATCAATGGCTCCACCACTCTCAAGTAAAACACAAACAAAATAACATTTCTTCAAAAAGATATTATGTACCCTCTACCTTGTGCATAAATCAAAACATCTAGTTAGTCCTAACTAGACTTCTTTTTATTATTTCCCAATTATTCAGATATACATGTTAATTAGAAAGTGTTGATTTCCTCAGTGCGCATGAAAATGCAGTCTAATATATTTTGCTAAATAACACTGACTGGGGCAGAAGTACAATCGGTCTATGGTTAGTACAGCAGCAAAGCATTACACACCTTCTGTGATAAAGCTTTGATTGCTTTTGAAATGGTGGGTATTTAATACTTCCCATGATAGAGCATGAGAGTTCTACAGCTTTTTGTAACATAACAAGCAGGTAGCAACTCAACCCCACCTTCCAATCATGTCACTTGATGGTTCTCTCAAAATCCCTCCCCAGCTTTCTGATCATACTTTGTTCTGGAGTTAAAAAAACCTCTTCCCTGATAACACCCATAATTGACCTTCTAGGATCTTTATAACACCAATCAAAATCACAAAAGACAAGTCTAGAAAATAGACTCAAGTTTATTTTTAATACAGAAAGTTTCTATGAATGGGGTTTGTACCTTTGAAATTGAACATTAAGCATAAGAAGATCACATCACGTGGTTTTAAAAAGTAATCAGATCTTCTGGGTAAGAAGGGCTCCTGGACACAATTTGTTTATACAAGTTGGACACACTTATAATTTTCTTTCTTAGACAGAAGAGCTTTTTAATACAGTTTTACAACAGAATCCGTGTCTTGACATGATCCTGCAGCTTCATTTTCCCAAAGGAATATAGTTTTTAATGTACTTGCATGCTTGGCTTTCTTATACTTTGATGAAAGCTACCTGCAGTTTATTGTGCTTAAAAAATAAAGTAGAAAAATCACATTGCCATTATTATAAAAAAAATATCCAGTTGTCATTATGTATTGCTTGCAGAGTCTGCCCTCAACCTCTTAGAAACAAAGAGATATCCTCGCTTACTAAATTTTTAAATTCTAGTCTTTATGACCTACTTTCTTTCATTGTTTTTGTGAACTCTTGATGTTAGTCCATTAACTGTTGAATGCTTAATATGGCAGCTACATAGATTCCTGCAGCCTGGTTTCCTGTAATTAACTTTAATGTTAAACATTTTATTACGAATGAAGCCATAATTGCAAATCCATAGAAATTCTAGTTCAGAATTTCACCTGACACATCACCTTCTCCTGGCTAGACTCACTCATCAACGGGTAATGTTCTCATTTTGTGCAAGAATTCATATTGTCATACTTGTTATCTTGCAGAGCTCAGAACAGCCACACAAACAGCAGAGTTTAGGTTATGTGATGGATATCAAAGGATTTTCGCCAGGCCTCTAGTGAAAACTGCACCATGTCTGGTATCAGAGCCATTATTTCTCCATGAATGTTTCACGGGGAAACGGGTAAACCACGATTGGGGTAACATCTGGGTGAGCATCTTGCCCTAATTTGTCTTTTCTCAGGTCCCAAGTAGTCCAAGACACACACAACGCTAAATAAACTCTCAATTCTCACCACCACCACTTGTCATACAGCAGTAATTTCAGACACCATTCCGCATTGTGCCAAGTACCAGGCTCAGACCCAGCCAAGCACTCGATACTCCAAGTGCTTTTGTTGCAGCAACACGGCAGTGGATGACTAACAGCAAGCTCTGTGCTAGCTAAGGTTCACCCTTCGTCTACAATTACATACAGCCAACTAACTTACTTTAACTACTATAAATTTAAAGGGTATGTTTTCCTTAATTTTACATTTTATTCTATTTAAAGACTGCTTCCAAGCACCATCAGTCCTTCTAGCTTTTAGTAGAAGGCTGAACCTCTCAGCACCTTCCAGGATTTGAGCTTTTCTTCATTTTGTCACATTATCATCCACGCCCCCCGCTCTCCCCCAAAACACTAAGATACGAAATCAGCCATTGAATCTGAAGCAAACAACTGATTTATGACATTTAAAATACTTGGCTGGAGGAGCCTGAGAAACAGAGTTTTTCATTTAATTGTAAATAAGGTGGTATTTTACTGCAGTGATCAGAGATAAATCTTTACAGACAATTTAAAGGTCTGTGTGCAATATTATATACCACATTATGCATGAGAAAATGGCATTTCTCTCCCCCATCTGTCAAAAACGCTCATTAGAAGCGGATGCGTATGAAGACTCTTGGAACACTGGTGGGGAGGAAGAATTGACTTCTCTCTGATAAGAGCAACTTAGCAAGACCCACTCAGTGACAATTCCAGGTCTGTACTCTGAGCAAATGAAGGTTAAACTTGACCAAAAATCTTTGAATTTATTTTTCCCTCCTAAAATCTTCATTGTGAAACCCTGAAAGAGATTATTCCACAAGTTCCTGGAACGACATGCTCACAATTCTACCCAATTACAAGGACTTGGCTCTGGGGTACAGAGGACCCTGTCCTCTCTACTAAATAATGTTATAGACTCATGATTTTTATATTCTTCATTATTACAGGCAATTCTTCATGCTACCAGAATCAGATACAACAGTATTTTGAAAGTCAAAATAAGAAAAATAAAGCAAAAGTACACTCTTGAAAAAAGATAACTTGTCAGGAAGTGTTCAAAAGGGGAGTGAAATACTAGGTGCAAAAATAACTGCCATTTTTATCATTTTAAACTGTGATGCTTATTTTGGATTAAACTATTATTTAAATGTGTTCATGTAATATAGCATTTTAAAGGGTGAAATTCAATATACTTGTTTATGCTAAAGGGTTTATTTTCACTGTTTATTCTTTTTTAAATTGCATTGACAAATTAAAGATTTAAAAAAAATAAAACAAATATATTTGAGCACTTATATTGTAAGAGTTGAAAAGGGGATGTAAAGCAGTGGACAGCACTGCAATATCAACCAAATATTTGACCAGAGTACTGTTAAACACACAGCTCGATGTTGGTTCCAAACATCTTATAATGGAAACGAGAACCTTGAAGATGAGGAGGGTCACAGATGTCCTGCACAAGACAACAACACACTGAGGGCCATTATTCAAGCGGACCCATGCAAAAATACCTTAAGAGGTTGCAGACAAAGTAAACGTTGACTATTCAACAGTTTCACATTTGCACCAAACAGGAAAATCAAAAAAAGCTGGAGAAATGGGTGCCACACAAGCTGAATGAAAATAAAACAAAATGAAAGTTGAATGAAAATAAAACAGCTCTGTGCCTCTTCTGCAAAACAAGCCCGATCCATTTCTTGATTGCATTGTCACATGTGACAGAAAATGGATTCAATATAAAAATTAACAGCGTTCCATGCAGTGGCTGGACTGAGGTGAAGCACCAAAACACTTCCCCAACCCAAGCTGCATCCAAAGCTTATGGTCACTGTTTGGTGGTCAGCAAGTGGAATTGTTCGCTACAACTTCTTGAATCCTGGTGAAACCATCACAGCAGAGCAGCATTACCAGGAAATCCACAAAACACAACAAGAACTGCAATGCTTACATCTAACATTGGTTAACTGAACAGGACCGGTTCTTCTCTCTGACAAAACCCAACCAAATGTGCCGTAAATGATTCCATAGAAGCTTGATGAACTGGACTACAAAACTCTACCTGGCCCAGCTTTCTCATCAGACCACACACCTATCAATAACCACACTTTCAAGCATCTCAAAAATGGTCTGCAAGAGAAGGTTTTCCACAACCAAGCAACAGCTCAAAACCCTTCTGAAGAATTAATCACTTCCAGGACTCTAGAGTGCTATGTTACTGGAACTAGACTTGTTTCTTGTTGTCAGAAATGCGCAATAATTCTCATGGTTCTTGTTTCAAATAATAACTTCTATTCTAAGCTGAGATAAACAGTCCTAAAAGTTGATGGTTAAAAGTGGCAATTATTTTTGCACTAGCCTAATTGAAACCTATCACTCCTATAGAAGCTCTGGTGTTCACCTCAGCCCGGGCTTCAGACAGATTACAGGGAGGAGGGCTCATTCCAAATTTCATTTTAGTCTTATGTATACACTGACTTGGACATATAGGAATACTTCGAGTGCCAGATCTTGCATGTAAGAGCTCCCACAAACACATGTCTGTTTAGGATATTGTGGTAAGATAATCTTATAGGGTTTACAAACATTCACCACCTTGTATGTCTACCAGAAGACTACATTCTCATAACTATGAAACATGTAATAAAATGCATTATGAAAGAAAGTGCTGAGACACCCAGACCAAATGAGTTAACTCTGAATAGATTGTTCATTCTTAGAAAGAATGAAAACCACTGATGTTTCAGATGTTTAAATAATTCTGTATAGGAAGAACGGCCATTCATTTTGTGCAGCTTTTATTAACGTAATATAGGAACTGTTGGGACGGGTCCAGAATAGGCCACAAAGATGATTCAAGGACTGCAGCACCTCTGTCACAACCACATACCCCTGTGGTCAGATCTTAGGAACTGTTCTCATTGATAATTTTGGTACATTAAAGGTGGCATTTAGTGGGGGGTTTTTAAAATGTGATATGATGTTATGCTTTTCCAAGCAGACCGTGTTCAATTAAAGTGACATAATTAATTCAATACACTCGACAATCATTTACATTGTCAGCAAATGAACATTAAAAGCAATTAAATTGTAGTTTTAAAACTAATATAGCACCTCCTAAATGCAGCATCGTCTATGAGGATGGGAACATTTACAGTGATGGTCGCACACATCATACAGAAACATTGAACAGTTACTGAAAAAATATACGTAATAGTGCTAAGATCTGTTATAAACACAGAAGCAGGACTATAAATGCACTGGCAAGAGCATACTCACACCTTTAAATTCCCACTGTGAAAAAAATTAGGATCATTGTGATAGGACGAAGATTTAATTGCAATCTTCTCTCTTTCAGCTTAAAACTATTCCCCCCAGTCTGATCCTTGCACTCCCTGATCAAGAGCCCCTCCCCAGATTTCCGAGATCCTCTTTCAGTACTGGAAGGACACAACTGTTTCCTGCTGTGCTTCATGAGTGTCTGAGGTGTGTTTTTTCCTGAAACTGCTCACTGTAACTTGTAGTCTGTTAAATTCTTCAAAGAGAAGGATTTCTTTTTTCTTCTAACATGAACAGATTGAGCCTGAGCAGCTCACCTTACATCTTCTGTAACACCATGGTGCTGTGGGACCCTACCGATTGCCTCGATGAGGGTGTGCGTTTGATATTTTCATTGCTTTTTACCTCTCATTTTGGAACAACGTGATTATTTTGGTGCTTCAGCAGAAAATGTCTCCACTGGGAAAGAGAGAGATGCAGAAGGAAGAAGAAAATAATCTCAACAGACTTCTGAAAGGGAGAGGGCGAACAGTTGAGTGGATATTGTAGCTGATCGTTGTCAAAAACTCTTTGCTGGAGTTAATGAGAGGGAAAACAGGAAAGAGAAGCAGTGTAGACTGCTTGTCAGGTGTCTTGTTGAATCCTGCATTTTACATTCGAGAAAATAACTTCTGATATATAATAAATTAGGCTGTGGACCATAGTAGTCTTTTTCTTCTTACAGAGAAGTCGTAAAGGGTATTTTAAAAACAGGCAGCCAAATGGATTTTGCTGCTGTTCCATAGGATGAATATAGATGTAAGACTAAAGACAATGGTTTCTGTGAAAAAGAAACCTCTGATGTTTCCGATGTTTTGATAATTCTCTATAGAAAGAATGGCCATTCATTTTGTGCAGCTTTTATTATTGTAATATAGGAACAGTTGGAACAGGTCCAGAGGAGACCATGAAGATGATCAAAGGTCTGGAGTACCATGAGGCCAGGCTGAGAGAGTAAGGGTTGTTGAGCCTTGAGAAGAGAAGGCTCCAGGGAGACCTGAGAGCAGCTTACCAGTACTGAAAGGGGCTCCAGGAAAGCTGGGGAGGGGCTTTTTATGAGATCCAGTAGTGATCGGACAAGGAGGAATAGTTTTAAACTGTAAGCGGGAAGATTTAGATTAGACATTAGGAAGAAATTCTTCACAATAAGGGTGAGAAGAGCCTGTCCCTGGTTGCCCAGTGAAGTCGTGTCTGCCCCATCCCTGGAGGTGTTCCAAGGCCAGGCTGGATGAGGTTTTGAGCACCCTGATGCAGTGGGAGGTGCCCCTGCCCATGGTAGGGAATTCAAACTGGATGGTCTTTAAGGTCCCTTCCATCCCAAACTATTCTATGATTCTGTGAAATAAAATGCATTCATTAAGAAACCTGGAACACTCTTCAGGATCCACATGATAAATTTGAAAATGTGTATTTTTAGATTAAAAACTTTTCCATGCTGTCTTTCTATATACAAACATGTGTGCTTATGCATTGATCTACACGTCTTTATTTGCATATATGTTAACATTTGCAAGAATGAAACCATTGTGGACAGTATATTAGTACATGAGGTGCTAACCTTCTCTGATAATATAACTCTAAAGCACCTTGCAAGAAAACAGGTCACACTGCACAGCAAAATACATTCTTTCAGTGCAGGTAGTGTGAATATCAAAAATCCTGTGCCTCGGTACCAAATCCCATGAGACAGTGCTCTCCTTACATAGTTGGCTAGCTGCCTAATTACTCTCTCAGAGATGCTCAATATATAGCTCACAAAATAAAACTTGCTCCCACACACTCTCTTTTCCAAGCCATACTTACTTACAAAGCTGAGGGAGTAACCATTGAAGTGCCCTGGAAAGTGTTTTTCCACGGGAGGGGGATCAGCAGAACCGCCACCTTGGACTTCCGGAGGGCAGACTTTGAACTGCTGAGAAGGCTGCTTGATAAACTTAATTGGGAGGCAGTTCTAAAGGACAAGGAGCACAAGAGGGCTGCATGCTCCTCAAGAAGGAAATCCTGGCGGCACAAGAGCCAGCCATCCCCATGTGCCATAAAGCGAGTCGGTGGGGAAGAAACCCAGCTTGACCGAGTAGGGAGCTTTGTATTGATCTTGGGAAGAAGTGGAAACTTTATGAGCTTTGGAAGAGGGGGCAGGCATCCCAGGAGGACTACAAGGGTGAGGTGAGATCATGCAGAGAGAAAATTAGAAGGGCAAAAAGTCCAAGTAGAACTCCAACTGGCCAGTCTGGTGAAAGACAATAAAAAATATTTCTTCAAATATATTAACAACAACAGGAGGGCTAAGGAGAGCATTCCTCCTCTACTGGATGCAGGAGGGACAGTAGTAACAAGGGATGAGAACAAGGCAGAGGTACTTAATGCCTTCTTTGCCTTGGTCTTTAATAGTAGGGTGAGATGTTCTCGGGATATTCAGCCCTGTGAGCCAGAAGACGGTGCGAATGAAGCTCTAAGGATTCAGGAGGATTTGGTTAGAGACCTGCTTGGCCAATTAGACGCACACAAGTCCATGGGGCCAGATGGGATCCATCCGAGGGTTTTAAGGGAACTGGCAGAGGTCCTCGCCAAACCCCTTTCCCTCATCTACCAGCAGTGCTGGCTGACTGGGGAAGTGCTGCTTGAGTGGAGACTGGCGAATGTTACGCCCATTTACAAGAAGGGTCAGAGGGAGGATCCAGGAAACTACAGGCCTGTCACTCTGACGTCAGTACTGGGGAAGGTCATGGAGAAGATTGTCTTGAGTGCTATCATACAGCACACGCAGGACAATCGGGTGATCAGACCCAGTCAACATGGGTTCACCAAAGGCAGGTCCTGCCAGACCAGTCTGATCTCCTTCTATGACAAGGTTACCTGTTTAATGCATGAGGGAAAGGCTGTGGATGTGGTGTACCTGGACTTCAGTAAAGCCTTTGACACCGTTTCTCACAGCACTCTGCTGGAGAACTTGGCTGCCATTGGTGTGGACTGGCACACCCTCTGTTGGGTTAAAAACTGACTGGATGGCCGAGCCTAAAGAGTTGTGGTAAACAGAGTTAAACCCAGTTGGAAACCAGTCACAAGCGGTGTTCCCCAGGGTTCTGTGTTGGGTCCAGTCCTGCTCAATAACTTTATCAATGATCTGGATGGAGGGATTGAATGTACCCTTAGCAAGTTTGCAGATGACACCAAGCTGGGTGGAAGTGTGGATCTGCTTGAACGAAGGAAGGCTCTGCAGAGGGATCTGGACAGGCTGAATTGATGCGCTGAGACCAACGGGATGAGGTTCAACAAGGCCAAGTGCAGAGTCCTCCATTTGGGACACAACAACCCCATGCAGCATTACAGGCTTGGGGAAGAGTGGCTGGAGAGCTTCCTGGGAGAGAAGGATCTGGGGGTGTTGGCCGACAGCCGGCTGAACATGAGCCAGCAGTGGCCCAGGTGGCCAAGAAGGCCAATGGCATCTTGGCCTGTGTCAGAAACAGCGTGGCCAGCAGGAGCAGGGAGGTGATTGTGCCCCTGTACTCGGCACTGGTGAGGCCACACCTCGAGTGCTGGGTTCAGTTTTGGGCCCCTCACTACAAGAAGGACATTGAGGGGCTGGAGCGCATCCAGAGAAGGGCAACAAGGCTGGTGAGGGGGCTGGAGAACAAGTCCTGCGAGGAGTGGCTGAGGGAGTTGGGGTTGTTTAGCTTGGAGAAGAGGAGGCTGAGGGGAGACCTCATCACTGTCTACAACTGCCTGAAAGGAGGTCCTCGTAAGTGACAAGCAATAGGATGAGAGGAAATGGCCACAAGTTGCACCAGGGGAGGTTTAAACTAGACATGAGGAAAAATTTCTTCACTCAAAGGTTGTTCATGCTTTGGATCAAGCTGCCAAGGGAGGTGGTGGAGTTGCCATTCCTGGAGGTGTTTAGAAGACGGGTAGATGAGTTTCTTAGAGACATGGCTTAGTAAGGGGACAGATACAGTTGGACTCGACAATCTGAGAGGTCTTTTCCAACCGGAGGAGTCTACTATTCCATGATTCAACCTCCTGCTTTAATGAACCACAAAAGCCATTAAGGGCTCCTTTCACATCCCTTCTTCCCCAAAATCCATTGCCTTGCACTGGAAGAACAAATACCAGTATATGGAATTTGGAAACTGGATTTGTTGGGTAACAGTAAGTCAAACAGTAGAAACTAAGAGATTAGGAGCTTTAAGGAAAAAAAAAAAAAAGGACATGAAATGCATCTGACACCAGTTTTTATCTTCCCCACCCACAGACTCATTGGCAATCATCACCTCACCAACATTTTAATGCGTTTCTACTGCATGCTGAAAGATAAACAGGAAAAAAATAGGATAACTTCACATACAGATTCGGTAACAAGGAAGCCAACAAATATATTGGAAATGGGAATATCTTTATAAGCAATGAATAATTTACCTTCTGACTCAGGGCAGATGTATCTAGACTTCATTTTCACCATTCTAAATACACTAAGCAAGAGAAGGAAAATGGCTCCCAAGAGTAACAAGCACTAAGACAATCCATTGCCCAACACATTGTCAAAGCAAATGATATCTATTGCATATGTGAGAAAGTTTTATCTTTGTTCATATTACCCTTTTATTCAACTGCCGCTACTCTATTGGATTCCAAGAGAGAGTTCTTTTCTGGAAAACCCTTCTTATCCCAGGAACGGCTTCTCTAAGGTGACTTACAGAAATGAAACTAGGAATTAGGAATGAGTGCTCTGAAATCAATTGAATCAAGTTGTAAAACCAGAACTAGAACTAAGGAATCTCATAGAGGAACACTGATGTAAGCAAAGCTCTTCACAGCATTTCAATGTATTCTTTGCAATACGGTTAAGAACTAGTTTTCCAAGGACAGTAAAGAGGAGTCCATTTAGGCACTCCACTCCCAAAGCTCTTAAGTTGTACTTCTAGATATTATACAACCATATGCCACTAATAAAACTAATACAACTATGAGTATTAGGAAATCTGATAACAGTCATTCTTTCCTGGCATTAAGTAACTGAGAAAAATTGCTACGTATTTCATATTGCTAAAAAGCTTTAAAGAATGGAGACATTCACATTGCTCAACCTCTGTGTACCTTTCCATATTTAATAGTGAAAAAAATAAGATGCCTACCTAAAATTGCTCACGTTCATTTTTAAACAGGCTTACAATCCAGAAATAAGTGTTTCACAAAGGAAAAAAACACCCTACATTTATTCCAGGGACCTAAAATAATTTAGTTCTGTAATGACACAGAAAATCTTGTCAAAGCCCCCCCTATGGAAGAGTGGTTTCCAGATGCTGTAAGCCTTCAGAACTCGTTACAGGTATTTCAGTGACAATTCACAACACTCAACGTGTACCTAAGGTTCCTGTGCAAGCATGCCTCATTAACGGCCAACTCAAGAGCAATCAGCCATGCCTGGATCTATTTTACAGTCTTTATTCTACAGCATGTTCATGCCTTTCTCCACCATGCCTGCAAAGCTATAAATGAACAGGTGTCTGCTTGAACTCCTAACACCTTAAAGGGTAACTACTGCCATACATCACAGGAGGATCACAGAATGGCTTGGATTGGAAGGGACCTTAAAGATCATTCAGTTCCAACCCCCCTGAATTTTGGCAATATAAAACACTGAAGTTACATTACAAGCAGGCCACTAAAACCCAACATTTTCCAAGTACTTCAATTAACTGTACACTTGCAGCACTCAGTTTGTTGCAGTTGTGTTTAGAGCTACTGGAAAAGACCTGCCACAGGAGCTCAAGGGCAGAAAGTTTGTCCATTAACTGTAACAGGAAACTTCCTTCTTTCAAAATCTATACTGAAATCTTCCCCTTTTGAATTAAATTATTACCTTCTTAGGTTTGTGGAAAATGAATTTTGCACAAGCTCATTTGCCCTCATAGTCCATGCTGTCTCTTATTTCTCATCAAGAAGAATTCCCTCCGAAATGCTTGATTTCTGTTTTCTGTTCAGGATCCAGCTGAAGAGATCTCCTCTTGGAGAGCAGGTCTCAACAAAATCCCTTTAAAGCCTAAGAATTTCATCTTCACAGTGTTCCCCTCCCTATAATCACCTGCAATATTTAGCCTAGCTCATTGCTCCCTAATCAGTTATAGTTGCTATAATTAGCACTAATGCTGTAACAAACTCAAGGTATTATGCAGAGGATTATCACCTGGTTAGCCTTAAGTATCCCATTTTGGAAATATTTCAGCCAAGACTGTATCTGTTCAGTGCATGAGGATGAGAGGACACAAGTTACGCTTTCATTCTATGTTTAAATATTCCTCGCCTCAACAGTGAGTTAACTACTGTTGCCTATTTGTGGACATTGTTAGCAGAAGAAAATAGGATATGTTTATATAAAGAAAAATACATCCTATGTGGATTTATAGGGACTGCAGAACACGTCTTATGGGGATCAGCTGAGGGACCTGGGGCTGTTTAGCCTGGAGAAGAGGAGGCTGAGGGGAGACCTCATCCCTCTCTGCAGCTCTCTGAACGGAGGTTGTGGTGAGGTGGGTGTTGGTCTCTCACAAGTAACAAGTGATAGGATGGGAGGAAATGGCCTCAGGTTGTGCCAAGGGACATTTAGGCCATTTCTTCTCATCCTATCACTTGTTACCTGGGAGAAGAGACCAACACCCACCTCACTACAATCTCCATTCAGTCTTGCCTTCTCCTTTCTTCTCATTAATTCTTCATTGCAGGAAAACTTCATTAAAGTTTTCATGAAATCAGTATCTCCTGATAATGAAGACATGTAAAGGAATTTCATTGGTTTTAAAAATAAGGTAATATTTTTTCCACGCAATGTTTTGTCTTCAAAATCACCACCAACTCAGACACATTCCAATCTCACTGCAGCTGAACATTAGGAATTAAAAGTCAATAAGACCTTCCTTTGGTAGTTTACTGCTAAGAATAAAAGTGTGAGGGCACAATAATAAGAATCCATTGACCATACAGTTGTTTTCTGTGGTCAGTTAACAGGTCATTTGAAAACACAGCAGAAAATGGCCAACATTTAATGGAAGAGAACTTCTAGTAGGGACACGATAGGCAAACCAACCAAGGACCTAGAAAAAGATTTGGTCTTCGAAAAGCTCCATGTCTGGACCAGTTAAGAACAGTATTTTCTTATCTAGTTGCAGCTGAAAAGAGAATATTTATTTATACTAATTTTGTCTGTTAATCCCCTAATTAAAATAAAATACTAATATTTCCAAATACCTGAAGTTTAGTTTCACATCATCAAAAAAGTAGAAATAAGACTCATACAGAGATTGTTACCAGGCTAATTCAAGTACTGCTACTTACTGCCTTTATTATAATAAAGCATTAGGCATGTTTTAATTGTGTGAATAGTATTAGTTTGGTAGTTTTATACATTATTTGGTATTATTTTAATGCAATCATTTTTTGGAAGAAGGGTGGGTTTTTTCCCAGAAGGATCTGAACTAGACATGTTTGTATCTTGTTGTTAAATTTCTGAATTTGGAAAACAAGCAACTGCACAGCTTTCTATGAAAATGCATTTTTCATTTTTAATACAAAAAAACTATCAGAAAAAAACAAGTCTGTACAGACTGCATGACTAAACTAGTGTTTTGCCTGCAGTGATAGGAACACCTCTGCAGAAGTAACATTTAACCCTTAATAAGCCTTACTTCTAACATCACACTCTGGCTTCAGCCTCTGAGATACGTAGGAAACAGCCTCACCAATGCCTTTAGTGAGACTGAATGAGGAAGCAGATGCCTGGTTACACAGCTCTCATTGTAACATCAGAACTGCAGAGGGTGCATTTTTTCCAGAGATATTCCAGTTTAAAAAAATCCAATGATTTTCGTTCTAAAAAAACCTTAATCAGAAGGAGACAGATGGTTTCACCCCTTACTTTAAAAATAATTAACAAGAATAGTTCAGAATGTAGCTCCCAAAAATCAAATACCTAAGAAAACTAGAACTGCCTACATTTTTTTCAAGCTTGCTTGATACACTTCTTCACAAACATCTATTTCTTAGTGAAATAAAATAGTAATTATGCAAAAAATTAATTTCCTTCACACAGACTAGAGGAGCATCTTACCAAACTGTAAATACTTGAAATATCTAACTTAAGACTCTAACATAGGATTTTTGCATGAGATTTCTTGGACTCCCTGGACTTCAGGATGTTAAAAGATTTTTGTGGAACATCGAATGTGCTTAATTTTTGTTCTTCTGCTTATACTCCTACAATGCATTAAGAAGTGATCATGAACAGTAATCTCAGTTATATTTGAAAATTAATTATTATGCCTCTCTAAGTCTGCAAAGATGGAAGAGAAACCTTATTCATTTTTCCCAGTCTGGCTAAAAAGTTGTTTGTAAAGTGACAATTCTAAATAATATTCAGATATTAGAGATGAGACCCTGAGGGTTTCCAAAATAACCACAAAGCACCTCAAAAAAGACATGTTTACCTGAAGACTACACGACCACATATACAGAAAGAGACCTCTGTGTTTTACGACACAAGCAGGTCATACCAGTTTGTGTGGCCTCAGTAGTCCGTGTAGCCCAGTTAGAAACTGCTCAACTCCTTTGTTTCCTGTACCAAGTTCGACACAGATGCATCATTACATCTCCAGAGTAGGTCACTGCCTCAAATTTAAGCTTTCTGTTTTGCATCCTCCTCCTTTTTAGTAACAGACCACTTGGTCCTATAGCAAAGACAGCATTGTAAGCTCCAGATTCCAGAAAAGGAAGAAGGGAATCCTCTTGCCGACAAGCCTGACTGCAGCCTTGTAAATTAATCATGCAGAGATCCATGCTGTCATGGCTAGAAGATTTTGGTACCCAAGGTGGCTCAATTATAACTAGTTAGAGCATCTCCCTGCTACACTCTGTTCTGACACACAAGCATGGCAAGATGCAGCAAAGAGGTTTCTTATACAGTAAGGAATTATAAAAGAATGCAAAGACAAGGAGCAACTCAAATCAGCAGAAAGGCTTAGAACTTCCCTGAGAAAAATCAAATCTCCCAGCAACACTAACCAATCTGTTGCGTGAGGCGTTACCTGCATCTGAGCCGGCTGCTCATCCCAAAGCAATCATAATTTTTATGGATGCAAGTACAAACCTATCACCTTGACAAAAATTCTTTCCCTTTCTCCACCTATCTATAAAACAATCACATGCTTCACCTGTCAGAACTCCCACAGGAGTACACTGCAAGTGGCACATAAGGAAGAAAGGAGACATGCTCACTGTTAGAGATTAACAAACTGTTAAAGACTTACCTCTAAAATCACTCTCAGATTGAAAGCCCTACAATTCAAGAAGATAATGGTATTTCATAAAAATAATGAGAAATATGGATCACCGTCCATCAGGCTGCTGATCACTAAACTCTGCTTTTTGTAAGGCTACTTGGTTTTGCTCTTCCCTGTGAATTTAAGCACTTTCCAATTTAAACTTGACAAACTTGATCCAGTGGGAGGTGTCCCCACCAAGGGGGTGGAACTGGATGGGCTTTGAGGTCCCTTCCAACCCAAATCATTCTATGATTCCATGAAATGAGTTTTCTGTGATCCCTCATTTATCTAAAGAGTTATTCTAGTGTCTGTTTTCTTAGGGTATAATCTTACAGCTACATACCCATACTCAAATTAACTTCCATAAAGGCACCACAAATGTGCAATTTAAACATAACAACAGAACACAACTGTTAAAAACAACTCGTAATTTTAATGCAGCTGTATAAAGACAGGACGGTCGGCAAAGCAAGATGAAAGCAGCTACCAAGTCTGCTTGAGAAGGCTATTCTGTACGTAAAAATAAACCAAGTGTCAAATACTAAGTGCAGCACTTAGTGGCAACCTGGGAAGTACAGGAATGATGTCAGTACAGGAATGAATAGAGCAGAGTATGAGGAGGTGGGAGGGGGAGAGACAAGACAAACTTTTTTAAAGAATTATGCTAACAGCAGTAGGCAAAATAACCTCAGTCTTAATGCCTAATACTTTCTGGAAATCATAGAATGGTTTGAGTTGGAAGTGACCTTTAAAGTTATAGTCTTACCTTCCTGCCACAGAGACACCTCCCACTGGATAAGGTTGCCCAAAGCCCCATCCAGCCTCTCCTTGATCATCTCCAGGGATGGGACAGCCACGACTTCTCTGGACAACCTGTGCCAGCTCCTCACAACCCTCATCACAAAAATTTCTTGTTAATATCTCATCTAAATCTCCCCTCTTCCAGGTTATAAGTGTTGCCCCTTGTCCTGTCACTACAGGTCCTGGTAAAATGTTTCTCTCACCACCTTGTAAGTCCCTTTTATATATTGAAATGTCACTATAACGTCTCCCCAGAGCCTTTTCTTGTCCAGACTGATTGACTTCAACTCTCAGCCTGTCCTTACAGGAGAGATGTTCCAGCCCTCCAATGTAATTTTTATGGCCCTTCTCTGGACCTGCTCTAACCATTTTTTTTCTTGTGCTAGGGGCCCCAGAACTGCATGCAGCACTCCAGGTGGGCTCTCACTACAATTAGGCAGCTAATGGACTTAGTCAAGTGTGTTTGCTATCACAGCATGCCTTCCTAAAGGGTCAAAAACTCTAAGTTTCTTTCCAGTTTCGTTCTCGCAGTGTAACAATCAGACAGCAACTTTGACATCGAGGCCAAAACTCTCTCTCAGTGAAGGGTACACTTTCAGCCAGCTTTTATTCTTCATAAGAATCCCTTAAAGATAATTACGTTTATAAAATACTTGTGAGTTAAAGCCTTCATTACAATTAAGGAAAATTCTATGATAAAATAGCTCTGCATTAATTTACAGGCATGATACTTAAATTTGTTGGTTTTAACCAAAAGCATTATTTCTCTCTTGAAAACACAGCACAAATACCTCTGTACTTTCTCCAGCTGCCTCAGTTATAAGGTCAAACATAAGCCATCGATAAAAGCTCTGTAATTCACTTTTGACAGCCTATAAAGAATCATAGAATCACAGAATGGTTTGGGTTGGAGGGGACCTCAAAGCCCATCCAGTTCCACCCCCCTGCCATGGGCAGAGACACCTCCCACTGGATCAGGCTCAAAGCCTCCTCCAACCTGGCCTTGAACACCTCCAGGGATAGGGCAGCCATGGCTTCTCTAGGCAGCCTGTGTCAGTGTCTCAAAAATATAAAACAAATATAAACAATATAAAACAAACGAACTATGAAGAAATGTCCTCTACAATTATGAGTACCTGGTGTTTAAAATGTTTTGTTGGAGAAGTCTTTCTTGCTCCATTGGCAGAGAAGAGTGAAGAGTGATACTCTAAAAGAACATAGATTCAAATTTGTGCCAAGTTACACCGACAAATCAATTCCAAAGGTTTCCAGTAAATCAGCAATCAACTCATCCAAATCCCTTTCTAACAAAGACAGCGTTGATACAGTGAGATTCCCTGGTACTGAGCGTAGGCTGGTTTTGTTTCAATTTTGACTATCAGCCAGCTTGGATATAATGCTTCTGTAGCATAATTATACAGTGTTTTGGAGACACACACACCCTCAACTCTCAAAAATAAGATATCCTGCTGGAAAAGGTTATCACTGACTGAAACTTATGGGCTTCTGACCAGGTTCAAATAAGAAACCATCTCTAAACTTGTAGGAAAATCACATACAGCATCTTTCTTATTTATTTAAATATTTATGGATAATAGAACGTTCTGAAAAGAACTAAAGTTTCAGTATTTGATGTCTAAATCCATGACAAAGATCAGTGGCCTCTCCTCCTGGCAACACAAGTCTAAAGATTGCTTTTATATATTGCCCTGTCATTATAACTACTCAAATCTAATTTAGAGTCTGCTATTGCTTCTACTACATACCTCTGATCTATCTTTTTTTATGATGAAGCCACCAGACGCTGGATTTAGGGCGAGTCTGGTTATCTCATTGCATTTTAGACTGTATTTTATATGAATTCAAAATGCAATTAAAAAGACTACTACAAGCCATTCATGAAGATGACGTGTTTAACACATATTGTGCTGCTGCTGAACCTGCAGTGTTTCTTCATGATGCTTATAGCGCGTAACATCTGCATCATCCATAAGGCTAGTGCAAATGGTTTGGGGCTGCTAGGACTTCAGCCACACCTCCTCGCCTTTAAGAGAATAAGTCAAATACCTAATTCTGTAATTCTCTTTTCAATGTTGCCCAGTGGTAGGACCAGTGGCAACGGGTATGAACTGGAATGCAGGAGGTGCTGCCTGAACATCAGGGAACACTTTCACTGTAAGGATAACCGAGCACTGGCACAGCTTGCCCAGAGAGGTTGTGGAGTCTCCATCCTTGGAATACTCTAAAGCCATCTAGAAACAGTCCTGGTCAACCAGCTCTAGGTGGTTCTGCCTGCAAGAAGCTCTCAACACTATGACCTCCAGAGGTTCCATCCAACCTCATCCATTCATAAGGAACAAGAGCCTAGAGATATTCATTACAGTCATATCTGTTAATAACAGCTTTTCAAAAGCTAAAAACCCACAGCAAGACCATGGTCTTTCTACACACTTAGTCCTGCACACACCTCCTTCTAGCTCACTTCTGTCTTGTGCAACACACTATGTACCAAGAAGCAGAACTAGATCTTTATTATACCTTAAACACGCAAAAACGGATCTATGAGCAGAAAGGAAAAAGTTTGTATAGCCTCAGAAAAACATCTGACATTTCAGTCTATGTACACAAAGCTCTAATATTTTTATTAAAGATCAGAACCTCTCTTAGGCCGCTTCTCCATACTAGGAAGAACATCAGGGTTAGGAGTGCACAGAATGATGATGCTATTACACCAAAATACATCAGTGACACCTTAGTCCTTTCAGTAGGAAGGGAAGATTGAACAGCACAACACAGTTCTTAAGCTTTTGGCTGTTTAAAACAGGCCCTCTGTACTATTTTGTTCTTCTGCAGATCAAAAGACATACTTTTCTAACCAGTGGGTCCTTTTACATTTTATAGTTCCTGACATTCAGTTGGATCATGAGGTTCACTATGCATAACGGTAGGGCATGCATTTAATACAAAGATCAGAGGAAATAGACTTGCAAGAACATTTGATCAAGGTTAAATAAGTGACGAGAATCCTTTTGTCATGTAGTCCCCAAAATGACTTTCTTATACATTGAGACTGATGGCAGATAAATTGAAAACATGTTAATACAATGCTGATTCTGTACAACGCACAACTATAACCACGTTTCCAGAGGTCAAAACTGAAAGACCAGTCATTCCTTCTGTGTCAAGGACTATTTCAGTTGCCACAGCTAAGCAAGGACTAAAATCACTTTAAAAAAAAATAAATAAATCCGGTTTTAAGCTTCAGAGTTTTTATCCCCTGGTCCATTTACTTGCCAGTGTTACCGTGAGCTAACCATTAAATTCCCTGCTTAACAGAAATTATATTCTACATAAATTATTCACAATATATTCTCAGTCCCTCCAACCTGTTGTTGCTGAAAGTCCAACTCAGTAACAAAGCTGAATTCCTCTTTCAGCTCCTACTTTAACACAAACAGCTGCTTGAGTTTATTTTTCTCCCCATTAGGAACAATCATCTCTTCTCCTCTGGAGTTGGATTTCCCACCCCGATTTTGTTCTCTGCTCCAGACACTCTCAATGCTGTCAGTGCTCTCCTTTCAGCAACTGCCTTATGTATAAATCTGGTTTGGAAGAACAGAAGCAAGGGGAAATCTTGCATCAAAGACAGCCAATATGGACTAAAGCAGAAGCATTCACCAAGTAAAATATTTGACTTGGGTTAAACAAGGTAGAACAGGTATGAAACATGAAAAAATTATCAGATTTGTTAAATGTACAATGTACCTACAAACAATGAACTGACTTAAGAAAATATTAAAGCAGCCCAAGAACCCACGAAGGGATTCTCTCTTTTTCATCTCAATCCAGCTACTCTTTCTGAAAAGGGGAAAGGGAAAATCCCACTTCTGTCTCCTAAGAGAAGTGATTGGTTATGTTTGCAAGGGTCAAACCAGTTAATTTTAGGTAAGGAAAATAAAACTAAGTAGACAGGGGAGGAGGAAAAACAAACCAACCCCTTTTCTCACTTTTGAGAACTCATGGGATTCAATATCAATGGAGGACTTGGGTGCAATTCATCCCTTCACCCGAGAGATAAACTCACTGCTTAAGATACCTGAAAGATTCTAACACAAAGGCTATGGGATAAGCTCAGCTTAAGTGCCCCACGTCACATCCTCTCAAGCTGTTTTATTTTGCACAAGTAATCACTCAACAGAGGAGGATCCAATGCATGAACTATTGCCCTAAACAGAAATAAGATGCATAAAACCACACTAAATACAGGTATTTTGTACAATGTGGTATCAGCTACTTGCCGAGGGTCTCTTACTGATTCTGTGCAGGTGAAGGTTCTTACCAGGTGACGTACACAGTTTTGTGTTGCTCTGATTTAGGGACCACAATAACCTTTTATCAAATCCATGGCTCCTTCACTGTGAGAATGAGTTTGATCACCTCTCAGCTTTCATATTTATCCTTAAATATTCAAAAAGTTGATCTTACTCACATTAAAGCCACGACAAAAGGTCCATATAATTGGCTATGTCTTACATGAGACTATGGTTTAGATACTTTCTGGACTGTGGTTTTTAGGATGTTTATACAAAAAAGAGAACCCTTAAAAGCCAAGGGAAATTATAGCTAGTTAAAGAATTAACAATTATCAGACCTACAACTAAAGCAAAAAAATACCAAATTATGGTTCTAAAAAATAACCTTTTAGAAACCTTATGTAGCAATTAAAGCAGACTAAACCAAAAGTCTCGATCAGCAGATGTTATCAACACATTATCAGCTATTTAATCATACCTGTGCAGTACCACTGCCAAGAGATCTAGCATTTAACTCAAGGTGTCAGTAACGGAACTGACCCTTAGTAACAGGACCAGGAGATCTGCTGCGGACTAGAAATTATTTCAGGCAGAAACTATATGGTACCTCTTGCTTATGCAGAGGTCAGCATATAGAGTACACACCTCCCACTGTCCACAGTCAGGTAAAATCATAATGATGTCATCACCTATGTCAAATAATACTTGTTCCACATTAAAAAAAAAAAGACACAACACTACACACTTAATTCAATCAAATATCATCTTCCCTCCCTACTTTGGCTATAATATCATCATCTAACTTGCAGAACCATACAACTCAGTGTCCAATCTATATCAGTAGAAGAAAAGTGCTAACTGGTCCCTTACCTTCAAGGTTCAGGGTCTTCGATGCGTGCTCACACTGAAAAACTGCATCCGGACAACAAAAACAAAATCCTTGCAAACTCTAAGCAGGAATTCATAAGATTTTAGTGGAAAACATCCAGTACTAAATGATTCAAATTCAAGAAGCTGCTTTCAGGACATGAATCATAACTAACCTAAAAATTTCACTAATTGGAAACCCCTCTCACTGCCCACACTCAATGAAGAAAGAAAAATTAAGACGCTTCCTGTAAAATCAAAAACCCCAAATAAGGTAATTGTTAATTGATTTTTTGGCACAGACACCTCTCAATTATATCTGTACAACCCAAAGTTCAGCGATATATATATGTGTGTGTGTGTGTGTGTGTGTATATATATACACACACACACATACACACCACGCAGAACAAAGACTATTTCTAGGGCAAATTAGCTGTTAATTGTTTTATTTCCTTCAAGTATTATAAAATTATTTAAATAATAAAGATAGCCTGAAAGGATGTAGAACTAAGGGTATTTAGCCAATCTCTGTAATTGCATATTTGGTCTGCTACAATACAAGATAATAGCTAAAACCTCCAAAACTAACATTTCCCAGCATATCACCAAGTCACTATATATTAAACCAGTCATTCTTTGTTTTGTAAAGAAACGAGGGTTGGAGTGAATGTGTGATACTGAAAGCTTGTTTTATTAGATCGTTACTGAGGTCTTGGTCCAGATATATTAGTTAGTTAAAAAGCAACCCATTCAAATGAGGATAATTCAGCCTTGACTCTCCCTCTTTCCTTGACTCTCGCCAGACCCCACCTCTCTGCATACGTGCCTGCAGACCAGGATAATTAACTCAGCTTGTAGTCATGGCCCCAAATTCAAAGGGCATTTGCCTCACTGAAGCTCTGCCCTCTAAGTTACTACTCAGAGTGCTCTATTTCATGCTTCGCAATCACAAGGACAAGACTCTTTCATTAAAAAATAGGCTAATACCTCATGAGCCTACAAGTCTGGGCCATAGCCAGAGATCTGTAATATGGGTTAACATCTGACCACACTGCGAAAGTAATTGCTCCTTCTCCTACACAGGAGCTCCATCCCTTCCTCGTGTGACCTGGAACATGGGCGACTAGCGACAGACCTCTCAGAGTACTGTGGTATTTCAGCTTAGCCATAACCTTAAAAAAATAATACCTTCATATAGCTACTTCATATAAGCCCCAATAGCTTCATATAATCCTTTTTCCAGTTCTTATGTGTTATTACAAAACTGAATTCTGACAAAAATAATAGTCCCTACAGTACAGACATTTAAAAATTGTCACACAACCACCACCACAAGAAGCTAAGTCTGATTATTCCTTTAGGCAACTAAGTGGGAACACCACAATCCTCCTTTGGCTACTGGCAGGAATTTTCACTATGACTGCAGACACAAAGAAAAGCAAGACAGGCCAAACAGGACCTGAAGCAGGGCATTTAGCTCTGCTCTGGTGAGAATTCACCCTGAAATTCTGTGTTCACTTCTGGAGTCCTCAGCACAGGAAGGACACTGATCTGTTGGAGTGAGTCCAGAGGAGGCCACAAAGATGATTCAAGGGCTGGAGCACCTCCCATATGAGGACAGACTGAGAGAGTGGAGTTGCTCAGCCTGGAGAAGAGAAGGCTCTAAGGAGACCTTAAAGCAGCCTCCCAGTACTGAAAGGGGCTACAGGAAAGCTGGGGAGGGGCTCTTGATCAGGGAGTGCAGGGATAGGAACGGTTTTCAGCTGAAAGAGGGGAGAATGAGATGAGATCTTAGGAAGAAATGTTTTCCTGTGAGGGTGGGGAGGCCCTGGCACAGGTTGTCCAGGGAAGTCGTGGCTGCCCCATCCCTGGAGGTGTTCAAGGCCGGGTTGGATGGGGCTTTGAACAACCTGATCCAGTGGGAGGTGTCCCTGACGATGGCAGGGAGGTGGAAGTGGATTACTATTGAGGTCTCTTCCAACCCAGACTATTCCATGATTTCACGATTCTAAGTATGTGGATAGCTACATTTAAAGGAGTGTGTCTACAGCCCAAAAAATCCGACCTGGTATAATTTCTAAGTTACCTTTAAGCTATCATATATTTTGATGTTTTGATGTGAAAAATGGGATAAAGAGCTAGAGAAACCTCAAACACCACATGTAAATCAAAGAATAAAATAAAAAGCTTCTTCTCCTACCCTTATTGACAGGCCTTACCTTTTATTATAAGTCATGTATCCTCCCCAGTAGGGTTTTTTTCCCTTAAAGCCCTGAATATCAAGATACAGTCCACTGTGCTGAAAGCCTCTCTTTGCAAAAATGAGGGTGCTTGCCAATAAATCACAACTGTTTTACCATATGCCACATCGTTCTGCCAAGTCTCACCAGCCTGTTCTACTTTTAAGCAAATTTCATTATAACATAGCTCAAAGCAATGCTCATTAAAAAGTATACTGAAAAATGTCAAGTTGTTTTTATATTAAAAAATGTGACTTTGTTTTCCATGAAGATTTCAGATTGGTATTTATTGAAGAGGAAAATTTGAGAAAGCTCACCTCAAACTCACCGCTCGCTTCTGGGGCCGAGGTGACAGCCCTGTCATCAGCTCCATCACACCCTACAGTCAGCTGTTACTTTGAGGACTGTCCATTTCCCAGCACTCTAGGGAGATCTCCGAGCTAAGAAGTCATTAAACACATTTCCTGTTTGTGCTGTTACATAGGAATTCAGGATTTAGGTCTTTGGATAACTTGGAAGATGCGTGTTCCCCCCTTTGTGTTAGAGGCTTGCTTGATCAATTCCAAGAGTTGTCTTAGAAGTCTTAAGCCCTTTTAGCTTATTCATAACCATGTAAAACTTGTTAAGCTGAAAGGTTTCCATATAATAGCTGACAAGACTGGTCTTTAACTGATTAACTACCCAAAACCTAGTCTAAATGCCAACCTCATTTAAACTCTGATCTTACTGGACTCATGGGAGAGCAGGCAAATCAGCCCCAAACCTTGCTTAAGATTCTCTTTGATTTGTTTTACGCAGAATTAGATCAGCTTGAGGTAGTTTCTATGTTTTAGCTCAATGAGTCATTGCTTTGCCTATTACAGGCTAAAATAAATAAGAAAAATAATTATTTCTTCCATTTACTTGCATCTAATTTTCCTCATGGCCAACAGCCGATCCAGAGAGGTGCCCCCTTCCTCATACAGTTACAGTTTTAGTAAAAGTTCAAAGAACATTATAAGCTTCTCTCAAAGTAAAATTCAAGATTAAGAAAGGTCACATTCAATCAGGGATTACAGCATATGAATCACAGTAGGGAAGTTACACACATCATAGTAGTTTTCTTCTGAGAAATCAGATTTTCATCAGATGCCAAAATATGATTTAAGGGTTCCACACAGTTTGGTTGGTTTTGTTATTTGATAACCATTATAATGTGTGTCAACTGCTGTCCAGCTGCTACTTCCCATCACTGTTCATCCATAAAAACAGTAATAACATTCAACTCCAAAGTACAGCCTCTGAAAAGCCAGGTAGTTCTAGGGATCACAGAATCATAGAATGGTTTGGGTTGGAAGGGACCTTTTAAGATCATCCAGTTCCACCCTCCAACATGGGCCGGGACATCTCCCACTGGATCAGGTGCAATGGAATGGGATGGATGTGCTATGTAACCCATGTCTCCAGCTTTTCTTTGTGCACATACAAGACCTCCTGCGTTTCCTATTCATTGCAGTGTCTGTTTTCACACACACACTCACTTGCCCTTCTACAACAGCAAGGAATTTCTAAAAGTCTTTCTGTCCCAGCCCCATAATTTAATTTTCCTAGGTATTTTCATTCTTGCAGCCTCATTCTTGTAGAGTTTTAGTTCCGTTGGTTAAACTTGAACCATAACTTATTACCATTCCTATTTTAAGGGATACATTAAAATCAATAAGTGCTTTAAGGACCAAGGCTGTATGTGTTCAGCCTATCACTCTATGTTTGCATCCATCCTTGTCTGCCCTCCCCTATCTACCCTCCTTTTTGATCTAATCAGTCCCAACAAGAACAGCTGTGGAGAACAACCTGTGAAATGGACTCTTTTACCCTTCACTGCAGAAAAAGCCAAGTAAAAAATTTTAGTATGTTATTATGTTAAGGTCTCATTCTGATTTGTACTGAAACACTGCTGAAGCACAAGGCAGAGAGAGTTGGGGTTGTTCAGCCTGGAGAAGAGAAGACTCCAGGGAGACATTAGAGTAGCCTTCCAGTACTGAAAGGGGCTCCAGGAAAGCTGGGGAGGGGCTCTTGATTAGAGAGTGCAGGGACAGAACGAGGGAAATGGTTTTAAGATGAAAGAGGAGAAATTGAGATTAGTTATTAGGAAGAAATGTTTTCCTGTGAGGATGGGGATGCTCTGGCACAGGTTGCCCAGAGAAGTGGTGGCTGCCCCATCCCTGGAGGTGTTCAAGGCCAGGTTGGATGGGGCTTTGAGTACCCTGATCCAGTGGGAGGTGTCCCTGCCCATGGTAGGGGCGTGGAACTCGATGATCTTTAAAGGTCCCTTTCAAACCATTCTATGATTCTGTGATCCCTAGAACTACCTGGCTTTTCAGAGGCTGTACAGTGGAGTTGGATTTTGTTACTGTTTTTCTGGATTAACAGTGATGGGAAGTAACTACTTCTCTGTGTGTACCCAGACAGATATGTGCATATGCATCTTTTGAGTTAGTTGAAGATGAACATTGCTTCTTAGCAAAATTGGACTAAACTTAACTTTAAAGCAAAACTGAAACAGTTTGTATTTCATTCAAAAGTTTGTATTTCATTCAAAAAAAAATCAAATATCTGATAAACAACCAGAAGCCTCCCTTTTTCCTACCCACCATTCAGCATGTTTCCCATCATATGCTGAATGAATCCTCAGCAACGTAGACACTAAAGAAAGAGTAACCACTGAGTTTAGTTGCCTGGAAACAAGCCTGTTGTTACAGCAGACTACAAGGAATTTCTACCTAACCCTTCTGGATCAACCACCAGACAAGAAAGAAAGACTTTACTATCAAGACTTCACCATTAATACGTTTTAAGTTGTTCATGAAGAGAAAAGATTAAAGACATAGGATAGAAAGATATGGTATTTGCGAAGTCATTCAAGCAAAAGAACCTACTGCGATCACACTGCAATGCCATGAGAAGCAGCACACACATGGATATGTCCAGGTATATAATCTGCTGCAACAACTGCAGAAACAGGTACCAAAGAAGAACAGAGATCTGATGCCTCCCTCTCTGAGGTGCATCCTTTTTTTGCGGTCCTGTGCACACCTGAAGAACAACTTTCAGTCACACCTAAGCTGGATGGAAGGTTATGGAGCAGCACATCCTAGGAAGAGAAGCAGCAGGATGGACAAGCCAACAGCTGGAGATTTAGCCCGAATTAAAATCCTAATCATCAGCTCTCTAAACAGATGTTTTTATCCTTTTAAATGCCTCAGCTCTACCTTGACTTCATATTTGGGATTAGTTACATGAATGAATCCTCCTTTTAATAAGTATAAAATGAAAACATAGCTGGCAATGGCCTTTTCCACTGATCACCATTAAATTTCTTCTTCCCAGAAATCTTCTGACCTCAGCTCACCAGCACTTCAAAGAAACAGCAAGTGCTCAGGACTTCGAGTTAGTTCCTAGATCAAATGCCTTGTCATTCCTGACCTTTCCCATGAAAAGGCTACATCTTCTCTCAGAAGTGTTTGGAGACTCGAGACTCCTCCAGCAACTGAAGAGATTTCCTAATCTGAACATTTTCAGTTGCAGTTGTGTCTTTGCTAACAACTTTTCCAGTTTTTCTTAGAAGGGACACAACATTGTTCAGCTGGTTTTAAACAGAATCAGGAAAAACCTGGCTTAATGTGGAAGTTTTAATCAAAACTTCACAGTTTTAGGAATACACTACTCTGTTAATTACAAAATAATCCAATGATATTAAATAAAATTAATAAAATTAAATAATACAACAAGCCGGTAGCAGCTGAACCTAACAGGTAACAAACTCTGTCTTTTCCTGTTTCTCAGATCTCTTCTGTTGTGGATGTACCATAGCATAAACAAAACCTGGAAATTCCTAGATGGCATCACAGGTCAATGGCTCAGTTTTGAAATACCTTTCTGCAGCCTTATTTGTATGCACTTCTGCAACAGATTAATTCCTGCATCAGTTACTACCTGTCACTTCAAAAGGCCAGCCAAGTAAACTGATTTTAAGGAATGGGAGTATTATTTCCATTGTATAAAGATATAGGAACAGACACAAAGAGCAGGTTGATGACTTGCCTCAAGGCACAAGAAACTTGTGTCAGGTAGAACGTAGACAGAACAACAATCAACAAATACCAGCCTTGCTCTAGCAAAACTACTGATAATGGTTTATAGATGATGCTTTTTAGCAACACAGATTAATAGCCACTTTCTTTCCAGCCCTCACTCAGCACAAAGAAATACAAACAGATGGTGCTGGACGCCAGAGGACAGCACTGCAAATATATAGAGGTACATGCTTTTTAATTCCTCATCTAAGGGAAATTTTCTAATCCTTCCTTTTGAGTAGTATAGGATTAGTAACTATTTCATTTTCCATTTTTGTTCTGAGCTAGTGTCCAACAGCCTATCAATAATTAACATCAGGCGTAAACCGAGCTTTAATGCTGCTCCCCTCCCAGGCTAAGGCACTGCACACCACAGTCTACCCTGTTCACGCTCCTATCTTCTCCTGGGTTTAATTGAATTAACAGCATCAGGCAGATATACACGAACACTGTTTTATACAGCTAGACTCACTACAATCATTTGGAGTCAAACATGCAGAAAGCAGGCGACTTTTAGCATTTATCAAAGTGCAGGATTACGAGAACCAGGGCTGTAGCCAGACAGGACAGACAGGCACCGTGGGAAGCTCCTTTGTACCATTCTTGCAACTGTCTTAATGAAAAGCTAAGCCCTACTTGGCTTTCTGATGCCAGACCTTTCGTCAGCATTAATCAAGTTTTCCTTAGGAAATTTTACAGATACTTTACATGAACAGATACCGCAATTCGAAACCATATAAACATACCTTCACAAAACACTTCTACAAAAATGGACACAGAAACACGCTTTTGTTTGTCAAGGTTTTAGTCAGGAACTAATTAATATTCAAATGCCTGTCTTCAAGAGTAACTCCTGAAAGTATGTACATTAATTTCAGAAGAAAGAGAAAATATTGACCATCAAACTGGTGTGGTGGTATGGTATGAACACTGCGTTGACAGTTGATACCAGCTGCCTCCTGGTCACAGGTTGAATCTACCTTTGTGTTGCAATAAAGCTGAACTGCAGCTTAATTACATCCTATTACTGGAAGGAAGGATGCTGAAGAACTCAACATGTTTGATGTTTCCCTTTTGTACGAACAACAACTCCAGGCAAATCATTCTTTACCTTACAAACAAATTTGGAAGCTGGTGGATCATTAACATTCCCCACAGGTAAACTTTGCCATTTCAAATAATGACAATTTATATTCAGGTTATTAATATTCACTTGCTAAATACAGGAAAACATTCTCTCAGTTATTTATTTTTCTATTTTGATTTGAAATAGCCAATCAATTATTTAGTCAAGCAAAGAGGAAAAATAAAGGGTTGGCTTGCAGCAGTGCCACGTTGAACTACTTTTAGTAAATGAAATAATTCTGGTTAAGTAAAAGTTAGAAAGGTTTGAAGAAACAAAGCCTTACCTACCAAAAATAAACATTTTCAAGGAAATAAGAGAATACACATACTTAAAGAAATAAGTGAGCCACAGTGTTAAGGGACTGATCTACTACTTTTAGCAGGACATCCTCAGAATATCGGAATAGCCTTAGCTGTTTTACATTTGGTCAGAATAAGCCTGAAAGCTGTCAAACATTTAACATTTAGAACTACTTAATGGCACAAAAAGCAGCTTTATGATAACGTTTAACACAGAGTGAATCTATTCCTAGAAACATTTAAAGGTAACAGCTATACAGCAACTGCCTAGTTTGGGCTAAAAAAAATTATGTACAAACACAGGATTACCTTGATGCAAAGCAAGCTTACAGAAGTGGTTTTGAAGAATCAATGTGAAACAATTTTACTCCAGATTTACTAAAATAAGTTTGGAAAATGCCCTGTAAAGGGAAAGGAGATAAATGCTTTCTATTTAGACTAAAGAGCAAAAGAAACTGTATTTTCAAAGTAGAGGCAATTGTAAACTTCTGTAAGGGGTTGGGGTTAATCCACAAGGTCTCTGCCTATCGTGTTGACCAACAGTTTGAGCTGATCTAGTTAACCTTGCTTTGAGCAGAGGTCTGGACTACGAGACCTCCAAGACCATCTCTGCTACCTTAAAGACAGGGTAGAAACCTTCATTTTACAGTGAGAAATCCTCCACCACATCAGATTTTCCAGATATACAATATTACAACATTGTTTTACATTATCTTATGGCATTTGATTTTTCCCTCCATGTTTGGAACAGGAGATAACAGAGGATACAGAAGTCTCCACTGACCTTCACAACTTCAGGTCGTTCTCATGTTCTCCTCTCCCTCTACATGCATAGACAGAAACACCTTCCAACAGTAAGATACAAGGCTCATTCTGTTTCAGATCAAGACTCTTTAACAACCTTAAACTGGAAAGGGGAAGATTTAGATTAGACATTAGGAAGAAATTCTTCACAAGGTCAAGAGTGGGGGGACACTGGAACAGGCTGCCCAGGAAAGTTGTGGATTACCTCTCCCTGGAAGTGTTCAGGGCTAGGTTAGATGGGGTCTTGAGCAGCCTGGTCTGGCAGGATGTGTCCCGGCCCATAAACCCAAAAATCACCACAGTGATTGATTAGCAGGTCATCATGATTATAATCTATCACAGAAGGGAGCAAAGGTAGCTTTTAGGCTTAACATCATCCAAATGAGACTGATGAAACTACTGCATAAACTACAGTATAGCACAGCTACTGGTACTATCATTTCCAGTTCCTCTAAAAATCACAGAATGGGTTGGGTTGGAAGGCACCTTAAAGCCCATCCAGTTCCAACCCCCTGCCATGGGCAGGGACACCTCTCACTGCATCAGGGTTGCTCAAAGCCCCAGCCAACCAGGCCTTGAACCAGGGATGAACCAGGGATGCCATGAGACCTCCTTTATTTCTTACCTAAATTAACTCTGATACTTGGCACCTCTTGGTGGCAGCAGTGATAAAACCTCCGCTTGCCTTGAACAATAACACTTCTGATGTTTTCTCATCAGCTCAGTATAAAAATTGATTTCAGCTCTGCAGTCCTCAGAAGAGAGCATGTTCTAGCTCCTCCATCATAGTAATCCTTGTAGCATCCAAACTCCTCAATCAACTGGTATCAAACATGGCAAAGGAAGCAGCTGAAATACTAGTGAACACGCGTAAGTAAGGAAGATAATTCCTTCATTCATAAAGAAGCACACAATTAAATCACTAGTTAATTTTTACTAGAGAATTCTGTATTTAACAGCCCATAATTTAAACTAACATCTTCTAAGAATATTCCAAATAAACAGAAATAAGAGAACTCCACCGCCTTGGCACTGAACTACAGAGCTGGCTACACAAGTTTTGCAGTTTACCAAAATAAATGGTTAAAATCACTTTACACGTTTAAATGGAAGGCACTTTCTCTTATACCCTTCTACCCATCTAGTGATCATGTCAAGCATTCAGATTTTCATAGTTTACCCATGCATACGCTCTAAGAACATGCTTGTCCACCATGCCTTCTGCAGCGACCCCCAATTAAATTTAATCACTTTGATGCACTTTTATGTCTCAGCCTTACTGAAGATGAATTCCCAAGCAGTGAGAAGCAGTGTCAAAACTCAGTAGCAAGAAGGTAATCAATTCTATATAGTGTATTATGTTTATATATGTGTGTGTGTATACACACACATCTTTGCATTGCACTGCCTACCTGCATCTCTTCACTTCAATAATCAAGCCGCATTTCTGTCAAAAAGAACCCAGTTTCCTCAACAGCATTACAGAACCATATTTTATCCATTCTGCATAAGATTTACAAACACTACGCACCAGCCACAAGCTCACGTATCAGAGTCCTTAATTCCTGAAGTCTGATAAGAGTTCCTAGATAGTAAAAGTGAGGGGAAATCAAGCGAAACAAAAGCAATTACTGCAATCAAATTTACATCATGCTTCCCTTGGCAGGGAGCAAAGCACTGGAAGGAAATATTTCAAGAGCATCTTGTGAAGTTGAGTGACGTAGTGTCAGGGAGCTGGAACTGCACAGATGATCAGTTCTACCATGCTACCATGGCATGCTTTAACATACCATTCTTCTGAAGGAAGACAGAAGCAGACTTGAACTCCTACCATTTATGTATATATATAAAAACGTGGGTTTATATTTATCTATATATATCTATAGATAGATATGTAACAGGACCATAAGACACACATTTTCCTTCATTTTGCTCTTTTGCTGCAAGTACAAACTCATTATAAGATTATTCCTGGCTCTTACAGTTAGAAAGAGTGAAAGCAAACATGGACTTTCACGTGAAACATAGCAGGACTGGGAACACTGGTATTAGAAATAGATTAATGAAGAATCTGAAGGCAATATTGCTAATTTCCAGTTTATCACAGTAATTTAGTCCTCTACTTCTTAGCCTCTCATTTGAGATACAACATCATGTGTTAAGGTATTGACTGGAAATGGTGACCTTTTCTCAGAGCTGAAAGAAGTAATATTTGTGTTATATTCTAAGAGTTCATGCACTTCAGGATATTCTCCAACTCCAGTATTGGAGGAATATCACAAAGACTGACTCCTAAGCAATCAGTTAAAACTGAAGGTAAGCTCTGTTCCCTTTCCTGTAACCACCAGTTACATACGTTCCTGGTACACCCATGTGTACTGAGGAAGAAAGGGAATTTACCTTCCAGCATTTGTTATTTATTTACAAGTTATTTTGCTGCTAATCTGAAGACAAAATTTTGTAGCCAAATGAAGAAAAGCAGCTCACAAAATGATCATGGGAAATGCAACAGATGCAATTGTCATTGTAGTATGGCATAAAAAGTTCAGAATTGTTATCCAAAAGCCTTTAAAAACTGTAAACATATTCGAGGACAAAATATTTTGCAAGTTTGCTTCAGTTTTGCCAAACTGTTCTCATCAATAAACACAAACCAAAAAGACACTGATGTTTTCAACTGTGACTGCTCATATCATCTCTAACAGACAGGAAAAAACTGGTAACATTGTTTCACTTCAAATACACCAAACACTCAATTAACACTACACCATCACTTCTCATTTTTTATTCAAAGAATGGTTTAGTTTGGAAGGGCCCTCAAAGCCCATCCAGTTCCAACCCCCTGCCATGGGCAGGGACACCTCCCACTGGATCAGGGTTCTCAAAGCCCCACACAGCCTGACCTTGAACACCTCCAGGGATGGGGCAACCATGATTTCACCAGGCAACCTGTGCCAGGGCCCCACCTCCCTGCATCCCCATTACTCTCGCTCCAACTTCCCTCAATAAACACTAAACAAGATGTTTCATATACAACCAGTTAATAACTGATAATAAGAAATTAATAACGAGAATCCACCAGCACCTTCTGTAAGGCCTTAACACTCAAATAGCCAGAAATATTTATTTTCCAAACGCTGCCTAAGTGATGATATAATTCATGTGCTGCATGGCTGCACTTCATAGAAATGTCTGTCTCAGGAAACCAACTGCAGATTGCACCAGCTTTCTTCAATCAAATCTGCATTGTAGTTTTAAAAAATCAATTAGATATAAGCAGCAATTAGCTATTTTTAAGAACAGTCTAATTTGTTTCCCCCTAACTGGGGAAGAAAAGACATGTAAACATGGAGCACACTGGCTTGACTGCTGTAAACATCACCAACTCGGTTAAAATAGAAACTGGAACATCATAAACTGGGTAACGGTATAACAGCATTTCGAATTGCACACTTTGAAAAGCGAGCTGCAGAGTCTCAGATCAGCACAGGGGTTCAGATATTTTCATACTTCTGCACAATTCTTTATCACACAAAATGCCAGTCTCACCTTAATCTACATGATCACCTCACTCTCAAGCTACATGATGGTTAAAAATTCATTGCAGTAGTGAATGATGAAACAAATCTTCATCGAAACACCAAGTCATTAAACCCCAGGAGAACAACTGAGAATCAATGTTATTTAAGATGCAGGTGAAAGCAGAGTGGGCACAGGCAAAAATATACCTCAAATTAGGAAGAAAAAACAAGAATCTGGATGTACTGGGTTGATAATGCATGCAGCTGCTCTAAAGTTCATAGCTTCACTTCAAAACCTTTGTTTTATTCACCTGCAGTAGTCCTGGAAAGAAAGGGAACACAATACAAAGGCAGGGTTACTATGCAAAAATGAGCAAAGATTGCTCAATAGGTCACTGTCATTGTGCAGTTTAACATCACCCTGTATCCAAGGAAACACCAAGATACTCCAAACACCACTACATCTCTTCCTCAAGTTAAATTCAGCTCCACTAACCGTATCATCATTGCTCATTCATTCAAGTGTTGAGCTTCCTGATGTTTTTCTCATCTTCAGTTGGCTTCTCCTTAGCCGCTTCTCTTCATAGGCCTCTCCTGTTATCTGAGTGACAGACCAACTTCTCCCAGTTTATTTGTACACCACTCTCCACACACAATTAAGAACACCCTGAATGATCTAGCAAGTTAAAACAGAGGAAATGCAGGAGAAGCTGGTTTTCTCCTCCTACCATCAAACTTCACTCACACACAATATGAAAGATATGTACAGGATCCCTTCAGTTGTTCAGCCTCTTCCTGTGTTCACCCAACCATATTTAAAGAAAAACATATCAAAGGAATAAATAGGAACAAAACTAAGCAGAGTGGGGAGGAAAGGATCAGACAGAGAATACATACAGAGAGTAGAAAAACAATTCACTGAGGCAACTGAAATCGAGAAACAGAGAGAAACCACAATAAGGAAGGGACTGGAAAACAGTAGCAAAGACACAGAAGAAACATCTTGCACACATATTCACCAAACGCATTTTCAACTGGGCATCTCTTAAAAGAAAGCTGTTGCTATGCTACTTGGTACTGTGGTACTCCAAAATAAGATCCAATTGAACATATTAGTTCCAGAGGGTTGAGTATATGACACATCACTTGAAGGGATTTGCATTCCTATTAATTTTGAACAAGTTATTACCAGCACATTCATTGTCCAAGCTTTCTAAGAGGAAAACAAATAAGTTTGAGGTTAGATGCCTTACATGAAACACAACCCCAGAGCTTTGTCCCCGGGGCTTTAAACATACCTGGAAACATCTTGACATTATAGAGAAGTCATGAAATTTTAACTATTACAAAAATTGAAGGAAGGGGTTTGCTGCTACCAACAGCCCTTTAGCCTTCAGGTCAAGAGGCATATTTAACTCTCAGAGCCATATACACTAAAGAATCTCACTGGATAGTTTTGCTGTTTCTTGCAGAGGGAACGTAAGTACATTCAAAGGTTACAAAGGTCTGATAAAACTAAAGAATGTGGATTCAAACATTAGATTTCAGCTGGTTTACATAAATTTCAGGTCAGGCCTACACCTCTTCAGGGATTATACACTGAACATCTTCAAGACCATCACAAAAATAACATTGTGTATCATTGAATCATAGAATGATTCGGGTTGGAAGGGACCTCTAAAGCCCATACAGTTCCCACACTCTACCATGGGCAGGGACAGCTCCCACTGGATCAGGGCACTCAAAGCCCCATCCAACCTGATCCTGAACACCTCTAGGGATGAGGCAGCCATGACTTCTCTGGGCAACCTGCGCCAGTGCATCAGTACCCTCACAGGAAAATATTTCCTCCTAAAATCTCCTCTCAATCTCCCCTCTTTAAGCTGAAAACCGTTCACCCTCATCCTATCCCCGCACTCCCTTATCAAGAGCCCCTCCCCAGCTTTCCTGGAGCCTCTTTCAGTACTGAGGGCTGCTATAAGGTCTCCTTGGAGTCTTCTCTTCTCTAGGCTGAACAATTACTTTCAAACTAGAAATTAAGAAATCCTTGTAGCTTCCCTGACAAGGTCCATTGAGTTTTCATATTACATCTAATTTCATATAGTTTTCTGTAAGTGATAGTCTACACAAACTCTGAAAAAGTCTGCTTTGGCATTTTCTCAGCAGAGCCATATCCCAGGGGCCAAAGTTCAGACAACGCAGCAGCAGCCGGACCCAAGAAACGTTCCACACTCCTTTCCAAGAAAGTGATACGAGCCGTTCTGGTATTTTCCCTTTTCCTTCTCGGAAAGAAATAGGAACACCCCTACTTAACCAAAATTCACACCATGACCATGAACTTAAAAAGGAGCCTGAACAAAAGAATCAGTCCTGGTTTAGCAACAGGAGTGCTTCAAATCACGCAAAGCCGGCAGCTGCTCTTCCCCCGCCTTCGTTTACTCTGCACCGCATCATTCATTCGCTATCCCAGCAGTTAGTTTTTTCAAACCTTCTGGCAACATGATGTAAGGAGTGCCAAAAAAAAAAAAGAAATCCACAAAGACTCTGAATGTTAAATCGAAGAACAAAGGAAAAGGAATACATCAAGAAAAATATCAATGCCAATATTGAAGGTGTTCTGAACAACATTTCCAAGTGATAAAGCAATGATACAGCACAGAGAACCTTCCAAATGATTTTTCTCTGAAGTTTTAAAATTTAAACTTCCTGAATTACTAAGTATACTTTCATTAATAAATGTCATAATACTTTGCTATCATGTATGGAGTCCCAGTATGCTTATTCCCACCTTGTTCTGTGAAATTCACATACAAAATCCCCTATAGCCCTGGAATAATGTAATATTTTTATAGGAGGATCTTTTACATAATATTTGAGGCTTACATTAAATATTCAGAGTGGTACTTCAAAAATCTCATAGCATTAACTTTGCACATAATCAAGCAAACAGCTTAACTTTACTGATTTCAACAAAAGTAGGGCTATGGACTACTGGACTTTGCTCACTTTCCTCTGTTCAAGTCTCACCCTTAAATCAATACCGAGTTATAAATATCTATCCCAGCATCTTAAAATAAGACACACCAAGGGATCTTTAGCCTATACAGTGATTCCACTAAATACTAGACATTCTCAATTTTAAATACACATTTCCTATATGGCTTTCCTACAAAACCTAAAGAATTTTTAGCACACTCAAGGGAGCTACCGCAGAAGAGACATTTTAATAGCTTTTCCTCTATGGAATTCTCTTAATCAGGGTCTAAATAAATTTAGAAAATATTTTTTTGGTATATTCCCTTGCATTAAATTCACTGCACAATTTTCACCTTTTAGAACCAGACCAACAGTCTCTCCATTCTTCCCCAACTTGGAAAGAGTCTTATTTTTGTAATCTTCTTTTCAAGCCACTAGTCCATAAAGTTCATGGCTTGCAAATCTGACCACTCAAACTTAGAGGCTGTCACTTGCAGGCCTTCATTACTGAGTCTGTACCTAATCATCGTTAAGCAGGAGAAAACATTCATAATGAATTCTCGTTGGTGGTTGCAAAGGAGAGATTGCAAGCAGCAATGAAGTTCATCTCCACAAGTGGGAAAAGCTGAAGTAGCACAGAGGAGGTTTATGACACTAGAAGTCTCCTCAAAGCTTCCATTACTTTTTTCTTCATCTCTTCATTGCAGTTTTGTTCTACTTATGCCTTCCAAACAAATTGCATTTTAGAAAAGAGAAAGGCAGAAATAACCATCTTTTACATCGGCTGACCCCTTCAAAAACTCGAAGAGCATTCACAGTACGGTGCGTTGTTGTATCCATTCTAGTCTCTCCTGCCTTGTATTCATCATCTATTTTAATCATGAAACATGAAGATGACCGCATTTACAGACTGCCTAATGCTGCATCAACTTAGTCTTCGTTACTACTGTACCACCTCGAGACCACTGTTTTAAAACTGCTTTTCATTCTGTATGTATCGACTACTTACAACTGCATGAGTGAAGAAGCTTCACTATGCTCTTGATATTTCTTGCTTCCTTCCTGTGGTACACTGTTATGTTACATTTTGGTTTATTATTATGGGTCTTAAGTTTCCATGAAGACAGACAAAGAAAAGTAAATAAATACTTCATAAATTAAACCATTCAGTTCCTCACTGCAGATTTTTACATGGTTTCAGATGGCATCAAGAAACAGTCTGGAAATTCTCATAGATTTAAAAGCCAATAGAGGCAAGTAAATACATTGACATCCTCCATGGTTCAAGATGTCCTTTTCCCAAACAACAGATCCCTGGACCTTGGAACCATATTCTTGGAAGCTTCACTACACACTTACCCTTTTATATTTTCTGGGGTACTGAAGCTGAATGTGCTATAAGAAACAAACCACTTAGGCCAGAGCAGAAATTTCTCCAGCCTAACAAAGCCATTCTTAGGAGTTGGGCTTGTTCAGCCTGGAGAAGAGAAGGCTACAGAGAGTGTACTAAAAGGGGCTACAGGAAAGCTGAGGAGGGGCTCTTGATCAGGGAGTGCATAGACAGGATGAGGGGGAATGGTTTTAAGCTGAAAGAGGGGAGACTGAGATGAGATTTTAGGAAGAAACGTTTTCCTGTGAGGGTGGGGAGGCCCTGGCACAGGTTGCCCAGAGAAGTGGTTGCCCTGTCCCTGGAGGTGTTCAAGGCCAGATTGGATGGGGCTTTGAGCACCCTGATGCAGTGGGAGGCATACCTGCCCATGACATGGGGTTGGGATTAGATGGGCTTTGAGGTCCCTTGCAACCCAAACCATTCTATGATTAAATTAGAGGTCACAGTCTAGAAAATGTCATTAACACCAGAAACCTCTGGTGGAAAAGAAACAAACACACTGTCACATGGTTACAGATGTTTTGGCAAGCAGACTGTCTCCTCCAAGACACTTTCACAGTCCTCCTTTCTGTTACTACCATAGCTGGCCACACAATTATCAAAACTCTTGCAAAACTACTTCATGTTGTTACTTTAATTCACTTATCTCCTGTGTGTGGTCTTCGAGTTGGTATGCACTGTGATGCTGGCACAGTTTAAACTCCCTGAGAATGTTACACTTGAGTTTGTGGCAAGATTAGGGGGATGTGGATTTCATAAAAATCCGTTAAGCACCTTCTTTGTAAATGGCCACAGGATGCTTAATAGAATATTTCTCACAAGTCAGCTTTTCTATGTGGTTTTTACTACTTGTAAGGATCTTAGACTTCTAATCAAGTTCATTCCAGAGGTTATGTGAGGATTTTGCCTTGGAGTTCACCTTCTATGTGCAGAAACACTTCAGAAATTTCATTAATAAGAGATCATATAGAAAACATTTGTTTCCTAAATTTCATTTTCAGTTTACTTTTTATCCAGAGCTCACTGACAGCAACTCACTCAGAATTAGCTCCAAGCAAAAGTATTTCAAAGCTAGTCTGCACTTGCAATGACATTGAACTGTGAACCTGCAAGTCTGCAAATATTTTATGATAATCCATCAAAATGAAATATCTCCATTCAAGTACTACATTTTCAAACTTCACCAGGGACATGCTCCCTCTAACATCGGATCTACTTCCTAACTGATCTGAAAAAGAGAAGCAATAGCTCATCTTAGCTTTTTTCCACTCTCCAGAGCTTAGAAGTAATTTTAATAATGTTTTCAGTTTTGGGCCCCTCAGTACAAGGAGGACATGGAGGTGCTGCAGCTTGTCCAGAGGAGGGCAATGAAGGTGGGGAAGGATCTGGAGCACAGAACAGCTGAGGGACCTGGGGCTGTTCAGTCTGGAGAACAGGAAGAAGGAGAAGAGAGACCTCATTGCTCCCTGCAGCCCCCTGAAAGGAGGTTGTAGCAAGGTCGGTGTTGGTCTCTTCTCCCAAGTAACAAATAATAGGACAAGACGAAATGGCCTCAAGTTGCACCAGGGGAGCTTTATATTGGATATTAGGAAATATTACTTCACGGAAGGAGTGGTGAAGCACTGGCAGAGGCTGCCCAGGGCAGTGGTGAAGTCCCCATCCCTGGAGGTGCTCAAAATGTGTTTAGACATGGCACTTTGGGACATGTTTTAGTAGGCATAGTGGGATTGGGCTGATGGTTGGACTTGATGATTTTAGAGGTCTTTATCAGCCTTAACATTTCCATGATTCTATGAGTTCTCACTTCCTGTTACTTACTAGTGCACTAACACATGTAATAGGAAAAAAAAAATTCAGATCATTAACATAAATTACTTCCCCTATAAATTGTCCCAGAAATACTGTTACTCAATTGGGGATAGATATTGCAAAGATAGGTGCATCAAGATAATTTAAAGACGTTTGCACGCTTCTCCTGACAACCTCCTCATCGGGATCAAGAGTGGCTTGTGAGAACCAGAAAACAGAATCACAAATCTTAACAGGCAAGAACTGCAGCTGTGTTACAGTTATCAAAGAAAATGCATAAATCTTGGAAATCAATTTTAGAACAACCTTCCCATTCAATTCCACAGAAAACACTTTTACACGCAGGACAGGAGTTGATTTTTAGGTAAAAATATAAATACCTGAAGAGCAACTAAGAACTGGAGTAAATAATGAAGAGCTTAGAGTCTGATTTCCTACGATTTACCCTGTAAGGTCCAAGCTGATACAAACCCGATACAGGATTCCTAAACTGTTCTCCATCTTCCAACAAAAGGGAACCACATCTTGCCACCACCTAGTGATGAATCTAACAGAAAAAGCATCTTAATAATATGCATATTTTATTATTTCAACAGTCCTCCAAAAAAGAGGGCTGTTATGCTTACTGTCTTTCAAAGGAAAATTAGTTGATTTGAGTTTATATTACATTTAAGAATGCATTTTATGAACTAATGATGGCTTTTACCAGAAGAAAATAAGCAGGCTCCATACTTTGACAGCAAGCTGAATTGATTAGCAGAAAATTTCACTCATTCCATGTAACATGATATAATTGTTACATGTGAAATAGTAATGCCAGCTTTCGCTGTACAGATGCAGAAGACAACTGGAATATAGATGTGTGATGAGCTTGTCCTAACAAATTGTACAGCCTTTAGAGTTCAATCTCAGTATTGTAAATGTACAAGTGATCCCAGTATTTATTTTAGTCCCTAAAAGTTCACAAAACAGGAATTTGTAACTTCAAAGAACCACTCACTAGTGAACACATTAAGGTGAGCTACTGTTTCCAAAGAAAACCAGGTGCCAAATATCTTGATACAACTCCAATTTGGATCATTCTGGAAGACCACAGAGTTCAATAAATTACAAGCTGCACAGGTAATTCATCTTGGCTTGAAGCACTAGTCAATCATTACCTCCTGCTAAAGTAGGATTCCTTAAGGGTAATAACATGCTCTTTCTCACCTACTTTGCCAGTAGCAGAGTGTTTAGATCAGTTAGATCATTTTTCACCGGCTTCCAATTTCAAAATTGCAGTGAAGAAATAAAAACCCTAAAGCTTTGCTTTTGTATTGCATGCCTGGTCACCTGGCAATCGGATAAGCCATTTGCAAATGATCTCTTAACATTGAAACAGCCAATACCTTTAGAATCATAGAAACATAAGGTTGGAAGAGATCTCTGAGATCACCAAGTCCAACTGTGCTTGTCTCCCTACTAAACCATGTCCATAAGGAACTCATCCACCCATTTTTTAAACACCTCCAGGGACGGTGACTCCACCACCTCCCTGGGCAGCCTGTTCCAATGTCTGATCACTCTTTCAGTAAAGAAATTCTTTCTAATGTCCAGTCTAAACCTCCCCTGGCACAACTTGCAGTCATTTCCTCTTGTCCCATTGCTTGACACTTGTGAGAAGAGACCAGCACCAACCCCGTCACCAACCTCCTTTGACGCAGCTGTAAACAGTGATGAGGTCTCCTCTCAGCCTCCTCTTCTCTAAGCTAAAAAACCCTAATTCCCTCAGTCTCTCCTCACAGGACTTGTTCTCCAGCCCCCTCACCAGCCTCATTGCCCTTCTCTGGACGCGCTCCAGCCCCTCAATGTCCTTCTTGTAGTGAGGGGCCCAAAACTGAACCCAGCACTCGAGGTGCAGCCTCACCAGTGCTGAGCATAGGGGCACAATCACCTTCCTGCTCCTGCTGGCCACACTGGGTCTGATACAGGCCAAGATGCCATTGGCCCTCTGGGCCACTTGGACACACTGCTGGCTCATGTTCAGCCGGCTGTCAACCAACACCCCCAGGTCCTTCTCTGCCAGGCAGCTCTCCAATCACTCCTCCCCAAGCCTGTAACGCTGCATGGGGTTGTTGTGTCCCAAATGGAGGACTCTGCACTTGGCCTTGTTGAACCTCATCCCGTTGGTCTCAGCGCATCAATTCAGCCTGTCCAGATCCCTCTGCAGAGCCTCCCTTCCTTCAAGCAGATCCACAGTTCCACCCAGCTTGGTGTCATTTGCAAACTTGCTAAGGGTGCACTCAATGCCTTCATTGAGGTCATTGATAAAGATGTTAAACAGGACTGGACCCAACCCTGAACCCTGGGGAACACCACTTGTGACCGGCTTCCAACTGGATTTAATTCCATTTACCACAACCCTTTGGGCCCGGCCATCCAGTCAGTTTTTAACCCAGTAGAGGGTGTGCCCGTTCACACCAATGGCAGTCAGTTTCTCCAGTAGAGTGCTGTGAGAAACGGTGCAAAGGCTTTACTGAAGTCCAGGCACACCACATCCACAGCCTGTATGATAGCACAATCTGCTCCATGACCTTCCTCGGTACTGACGTCAGACTGACAGGCCTGTAGTTCCCCAGATCCTCCCTCTGATTCTTCTTGTAAATGGGTGTAACATTTGCCAGTCTCCACTCAAGCAGCACTTCCGCAGTCAGCCAGCACTGCTGGTAGATGAAGGAAAGCAGTTTGGTGAGGACCTTTGCCAGTTCCCTTAATACCCTTGGGTGGATCCCATCTGGCCCCATGGACTTGTGTGCGTCTAATTGGCCAAGCAGGTCTCTAACCAAATCCTCCCAAAGAGCTGGAGCTTCATTCCCACTATCTCCCAGCTGAGAGGGTTGAGTATCCCTAGGACATTCCTCCTTGGAGTTAAAGACCCAGGCAAAGAAGGCGCTGAGCACCTCTGCCTTGTCCCTTTCCCTCATCGCTACTGTCCCTTCTGCACCCAGCAAGGGAGGGAGAGTCTCCTTTGTCCTCCTGTTGCTGCTGATATATTTAAAGAAGGGTTTTTTTATTGTCTTTGACCGAAGTGGCCGGTTGAAGTTCTAGTTAGGCTTTAGCCCTTCTAATTTTTTCCCTACACAATCTCACCTCACCCTTGTAGTCCTCCTGGGATGCCTGCCCCCTCTTTCAAAGCTCATAAACTCTCTTCTTTTTTCTGAGATCACTACAAAGCTCCCTACTCAGACTTGTTTTACGGCACACGGTGCCACCAGTATTTCCTTCTTGAGGAGCATCCAGCCCTCTTGCACCCCTGTGTCCTTAAGAGCCACCTCCCAGTGGACTTTATCAAGCAGCCTTCTGAAGAGTTCAAAGTCTGCCCTTCGGAAGTCCAAGGCGGCAGTTCTGCTGACCCCTCTCCTTACTGCCTCAAGAAGCAAGAATTGTATCATCCTGTGATCACTGTGCCCCAGGCATCCTCCAACTGTCACCTCTCGCACAAGGTCTGCTCTGATCACAAACAGCAGGTCCAGCTGGGCACCCTCTCTAGTTGGTTCACTTACCAGTTGTGTTAGGAAGTTATCATCCATACACTCTATGAACCTCCTAGACTGCTTCCTTTCTGCTGTGTTGTAAAAAGCGGCAATCACAGAGACTCATTACAGATGTACTTATTAAACTTGTATGTATGTTTAAGAATGACAGATGACCTAGCCAGTCACTTTGAGTAATTATAAATAGAAATTTAACCCCATTTGCACTAAACCAAATCTTAATACATCAAGCTTACTCTCATGACTTTGAGCTGAATAACAGTATTTCTGCGGTTAAGATGTACGCATTGGAAAAGCCATGTCTTTGAAGATGTTTGGGTTTAGATATATGAACAAATTCATCTGCAAACTCCCACAAAGCACAGGTGAAGCCATGGTTTCATAAGCTGTCTAAGTATAACAGATCCAGAGGCTTTCGAAAGGAGGTTGACTTGCCTCTTCACCACCTCCCTTCTTCCTATAGAAAATCTCATCCTGTTACGTGACAATTCAGATCAAAAGGGATGACCAGTCTAGGACTAAGCAAAGATTAAAAGTGTCTAAGATATCTCTTTGGAACCTGCCCCGGTTCCAAAGCTCAACTACTAAAGGGAAGCATCAGGAACCTGCAGCCACTGCACAGGGAGAAGAGGTAAAAGCCTCTTCTGGGAAGAAGCCCAGAGCTTGAGAATTGTTGTGGTGGGGAAACCAGTTTACAGACTTCCTCTGTCTACTCTTTGCTGTCTCCTTATTTAACCAGGACAGCTGACTGAGCAGCCCCACAGAGCAAATTACCTAAATGGTCCACATTAAAGGGATGACTCATTTTTCCTAAGGTGATTTCTCACAAGGGAGAGCACAGTAGATGTTTAGCTTCTTGAACAGTGCAAACAGAACCGCGCCTGCTGACTCTTCAGTAAGCAGCAATATATCAGTTCATGAACAGCTGTACTGGAACTTATTTTACCATAACAATTATGGGCAGGATGGATCCCTTACAACATCAGATGCAGGACTTAGAGCTCCCAGGTTCTATCACATTTCTTGTCCATCAGCCTACAGAGTATATGAAAGTTTTAGAAAATAATCTTCAGCTCATTGCAACCAAATTCAAGTCAAGCAGATACAAAATGGTTATTTGTTGAATTAAATTAAAAAAATGCATATACTTTGCCCCATCTATTTCGCCTATGACTAATCTTCTCATCTCTCAAATACTACAAACCTGGCTACCCTGAGTAGTAGCAGTTTGAATAAAAAAACCACTAACCTTTCCCTCTTCATTACTGCCTTCTCTTTTATTGTATGCATTTGCTGCATTTGTCTTCTTCAAAGTAGAACAAGCCTAGCATTAAAAACAAGAGTCTCTTCTTTGTGTACAGGTCTAATTATAGAAGGTTTTAAACAGTGGCATCTGTTTCTGGAGTATGGAATGTAAAAATCCAGTAGAGTTAATAATTACCCAGCATCTCTTCTACAGGTACCACTTAAACCCACCCTCCCTCACCACCACTTTTTCAAGTTTTATCATCACTGTTTTACTGTAGTGGTGTAGAAAAAAACAAGTTCCATGACTTGCTTACTGCTAACCAGGCAGTCATTAGAAAGACTTACAAAAAATGTTTACAAGCATTTCACAGAACATTTTTCTTCTCCCAGGTTGCCTTCTGTCCTCTACAGATATTTGACTACTCAACACCTAGACATTAAACTAACTTTGCCAAACCTCCCTGCTCCAAAATCCCCTGTGTAAATGTGCCTGAAGTTACCACAGCATCCAATTCCCTGAGCAAGATTCCTCTTGCTGCTCCAACAGCCCCCAGCAAGCCACACTGGATGGAGACAGGAAAGAAGGTAGAACAGGAGGAATAAAAAAACCCCTCAACTTCTTTTCTGCAGCAATTAATATTTAAGTTAAATATTTTTGCCTACAGCTGAGGCAGCAGTAATAAAATATTTGCTTTATTCCCTGAAAATACAATAGTTCTCTATGAAGTCACTCAGCAGTTGCAAATGACCCCTTTCTCTAATCCCCACACTTGAAGAACAAACGTTCATCCTCAAGGAGATCTAGAAGCAATGGTGAAAAATAAGACTTCCAACTAAAATCAGAATATTTAAGCATGTTTAATTGCTCTTTCCTTCCTTTCTCACAGCTGAAAAATATTTAATTCAAACCTATCACAAAGTGGAGTAGAACACTTAAGTCTTCAATTCTGCATATTCCAACACGTAATAGTTACAAGCACTACCTAGGAACAAAACCATCCAACTAGAGATTGTAGGAGAGTTCTTCTGACAGTACAAAGAAACTCTTGTTCTGTTCTCTAAATAGAATTCCTCCATCTCTGCTTGAGGACACTCATGTGAACACATCAGTGAAATTAAGACTTGAGCACTAGAATATAATAGAATTATTTGGGTTGGAAAGTACCTTAAAGCCCATCCAGTTCCAACCCCCCTGCCATGGGCAGGGACACCTCCAACTGTATCAGGGTGCTCAAGGTCCCATCCAACCTGGCCTTGAACACCTCCAGGGACGGGGCAGCCACCACTTCCCTGGGCAACCCCTGCCAGTGCCTCACCACTTTTATTGTGAAGAATTTCTTCGTAAAGTCTAATCTAAATCCTCCCCCTTCCAATTTAAAGCCATTCTTCCTCGTCGTATCACTACAGGCCCTCGTAAAAAGTCCCTCCCCAGCATTTCTGTAGGCCCCACAGCTTTCCCTTCTCCAGGCTGACAGATATGCAAGCACACAAACACACTCACACCCTACTGTGGCAGTTTGTGTATCCTACCTTTTCTCCTTTATCCCCTTTTTCAAACTCCAAGGAACTTATCAACAGTCTTTATATTGGCCTCAAAAAAGTTAAGGTAGTTGTGATAACAGGACAAAACCAGTCTTCCTTATATAAATGAAGTTTGGGGTTTTGTTTGTTTGTTTTAGGTTTTTTGGTGAGAGTGATGTTTGGTTTGGGTTTTTTGTTGATTTCTTTTATGTTGTTTTGTTTTTATTTGTTTGTTGTGGCTTGGGTTTTTCAGTTTGTGTTGTTTGGGATTTTGGTTTGTGGATTTTTTCCTGGTGGGTGGAGGGGGTGAGGTTTTGAGCCCTGTACCCCTCTTGCAAGCGTTGTTAAGAATCCTCACTTCCCAATTACAGCCAGGCACAGAGCTAAGGCTTCTCCTATTTTCTGGTGACTCATAAGTAATAGTGTTTTTGAACAGTCAAGAGGCAAAAAGCTTTAAGTCTCCATGCAAATAAATAATGTATTGCTCTGCATATAGAGGAGGAAAGGCATTCCATTCAGTATGAATCCTTTTATAACCTCAGCTAATGGCTTTTGAGATCAGTATTAGAACTGCACAAGAACATCTTTTAGAAAGATGAAAGCCATTTAGCAGTGAGTCAAATCTCTTACAGAATTCCTTAACAAATTACAAGCCTTACTGTAAGGAACTGTAATGCTCCTCCACTTCCTATGAAAGGTATAAGGTCTAGTATAAAAAGAATAAAAGAAAATAAAGCTCTAACTGCAGCACTTACTCAGCCACCAGAGGAAGTCACCTTAGCACAAGGCAGAACTGAGCACAGAAAGTTAAGCTGGAAGTGTTCAAGGCCAGGCTGGATGGGGCTTGGAGCACCCTGATCCAGTTGGAGGTGTCCCTGCCCCTGGCAGGGGGTTGGAACTGGATGGGCTTTGAGGTCCATCCCAGCCTAAACCATTCTATGAAGGGACATGCTGGGTCACTAGTTTACTAGTCCAATACTAGAAGCAGCCACATCATGTAATCCACTTTCCTTCATACATCAGGAAGATCAGTACACAGAACTCATTATTATGACACTCTAACTGTCTTAGCAGTTTATTGGGGCAGGAGAATGATCACAAGTGCAAATTTCCAACCCTCCACGCATATCTGCCTTGCATTATCTAGTCTATGCCTATCGATTACAAATGCAATTCAAAAAGACGTTCTCATCTCAGCAATGACTTCGCAAAATGTTAAGCAAATGCAGATGTTCAGGCCTTAAAACTCTAACAGCTTTTATGACTCAAGAAATTTTACTTCTGGGAGTTAAAAAGCTTTTTCTTCAGAGACACAGCATTTGAAAGTTCTTTTCCCATAAATAACCTGGCTTCTGTAGAAATTAATATTTCAGAACCAGAACATCATTAGTCATCAATAACATGTTTTCAGTTGTCTTTAAAACAGGATTTTTTTAAAAGCCATTATACAACTATGGAAGAAGAAATCCCTCTGGATTGCTCAGTGCTGCTCTCTGAAGTTGGATACCTGCCCTATCCAGTTAAGTCCATGTCACCACTATTCCATGAGATATTGGAGAGACTGTCCTATCATACTCTTATCAAATTTTATTTCTCAAAATAAAAATAACACCTGAAACCACAGAGGGTTAAGTTTCCCCAAGCCTCAAGTTCATGTAAGCATCCAAACAGCTGAGCAATAAATCAGCCAGCTGTTTCCATTTTGAAAATGCAGATTTATGCTTTCAAAGGCTATTTAACAAACAAAGTTTAGAGAAAACACCACAGAACCCCACTTCAGTAGCTGTAAAAGCAGCGGGTATTATCAGCAGGAATTCTTGTCTATTTATTAACAGAACAAAAACTATAACATTTTTCATACAATTACGAGTTGCTACAGAAATATTTAACATTCTGCATGAGGAGAAACTATAAGGTTTTCATGATTAAAAGCTCTGTGTTACTTTGAACGCATTATGTTTGTGGAATTCCTTCATATTTTTTCAAGTTAATAAAGCCCATATAACAAGTAATAAACCATTTTGATCTTGGTTAAACCAGTAGAATGGTTTAAAAAAGCCAATGAAAGAGAATCTTCCTTCCTCCTGAAATCATGTCTTATAATCTAAAAAACTCAAGTTTTCTCCTTTAGTTTTTTTTAAACTGTTTTATGAAAGACCATAGAATCATAATCGTTAGCGTTGGAAAAGACCTCTAAGATCATCAAGTCCAGCCATCAGTTCAACCCAACTGTGCCTACTAAGCCATGTTCCAAAATGCCATGTCTACATGCTTTTTGAAGCCCTCCAGAAATGGAGACTCCACCACTGTCCTGAGCAGCCTCTGCCAGTGCTTCGTCATTCTTTCTGTAAAGAAATTAATCCTAATACTCAATCTAAAATTAACAAATCTATAAACACTCTGTGCTACAAAACAAAGCAGCAAGGCACATGTATAGTTAGTTATTAATATGCCTGTATCAGCTGATAACATCAATTCCATACAATAAAACCTGAACAGTTCTTACACAGTTAACAGCAAAACTGCACTTTCTATTTGCAAAACTTTCGTGTAGGAGGCATTTTAGGATGATAGTTTTTGAGGTACCCTATCCGCTATCTATGAAAATATATATAGAAGTGACACTGTATTGTGTATTACAAGATGTATTTGAATACAGATGCACTCAATTCTGCATACAGAAGTTACCTTTGTAAGTAAGGAAAGACTGAACAACTGGGCAAGCTACAAATGAGCTTCAGAACATCAAGGGTGGAGGCAAAGAGATATCCAGATACACATATACAAATTGCCGTCCTGGTTGTCGCCAAGCTGTAGCAGAGTGTGGAGGTTTAAAATGGGAGTAGCAACCTACAAAGGGAAGCTCAAAGATTAACAGCAGTAAAAAATTGCACCCTGCAAGTCACACACAGTGAGCAAAACTTCACCAAGGTTCCTCAAAGCCCTGAAATGCTTTGCCAGGTTAGAGTCCAATGGAGTAACAACTTTAAACTTGACCAACTGACTTCATATCAGCTTAGGTGTTTAAAAACAACTAAACGAGCAAAAGTGAGCTAATATGTCTATCAGAATATTGTATCCTTTTCTTGGCAAAGGATTCTTTCTAGTGGCATTAACTGAGCATCCTGACAATTGTAAGGATATACAGGGCACAGTGTTCTCTGGTCTCTTTCAACTGAAGCCCAGTAAAGACCTCCTCACAAACAGGGAAAGAGAAACCTGGATATAAAAGCAGTAGAGCAGTGCAAAGCCCAAGGCTGTAACATGCCATACTATATTGTCTACTCCAAGTACTGTGGAGATATTGTACAATTACTTCATTCAATTACTGGTTATTCATTTAAATGTTTCTTTCTGTAGTGGTTTAAACATTATGCATTTGCATGCACAAATTAAGGTGGCAGAGTTTGGTTGATGAACATAGTTCAGTCATTGCTTTCAGGAGACCAATCATAAGACAAGGTTCTTCAGAAACGAGTACTTTCCAGCCTGCTTATCCTTAACACAAGGAAAAACTGACAGGGCACTTAGTGACTGGTGGAAAATTAATTTGGGTCACTCTACAGTACAGTTGCTATGGCAACTGCATGCAAAATGTAGTAGGCACGCTCTTCATCAATTTTAATATAACATCAGCCATTCTTCACGAATTTTTAATCAATGTAAACCAAAGTAGGTTTCATAACTAGATATAAATTAAAATAAAACTCATATGGTCAGCTCTTCTCTGTCAAAGAAATGTCACCACCTCTCCCTTGTTGCACACAGTGATCTGTCACATCATCTTAATCTCTTGAGAAACAATTTCCACACCTAAATGTCACATAAAACCAAGAACATCTCACTAGAAGAAAGGGGGAAGGGTCAACTTGAAAGAAGGTGTTTTCCTGGATGCACAAATTTAATACCTGTGATTTTTTTTACAGTAAAGCTCTAGGCTAAAATTAAAATTCAGTATTATCAGCTTAAACCAAAACAACTTTGCTGGCTTCACACAAGTCAGACACACCTTTACCTGACCTCTTGTTCAAACATTTTACGATTTGACCTCAAAAAGATACACTTCTGACCACATATGGTGGGAGGTAAATGCCTGGAGCCATGAGCAATTTTTACCTCTACATAACAAACTTCTTAGGTTCTTTTTTTCAGACTATTGTTTTTTTTAAGGTGAATTCTCATTTGTTTCAGAGCCTGCTTTAACTCTTAAGTATAAATGTGAATGAGCATTTTAAGACTAGACTTCTCTGTCAGTTACAATTACATCGCAGAACCCAAAAGCCTAGGGCTATAAAAAGCTTCAGAATCATAGTTTGCTTCCTAGACAGTGTTAGACGGGTTGAATTTTAGACCTTACTCCAAAGGCAGTAGACAGTTATATAGACATATACAACTGAAGGAACCCTTGATGCTACAAAGAACAGCACTCCAAAAAAAACCACCTCCCTTAATCCCACCAAAAATGTAATCTATTTTCCGCTTCTCGACTAACAATACGTTGTACAAATACTCAAAGCAACACAAGACCAAAGCTGGCATTTTACTTTTCATACTCTATTTGCAGATCATAGCAGACGGTTAACACAGGCTTTTGCTAAAGGTTATCATCTTTGAAGCCTCTTCCAAGAACACAAACTGATATCAGAACACAACCGTGGTGGATTAGTCAATTTGGGTTACCTGCCCTGTTCGCCCCTCCCTGCAGGAGCAACCCTTTTTCACCCATTTCACTTACAGCTCCCCTAGCTCCAGGATGGCCTGGGTTTCTATCAGAATAAACATGAGCAATGGCCTTTCTGCATCCCAGTGCCTCACTACTTTGATGATAATTATAAATACTAAATGTCATCACTTCTAGAGGCAAGACAACATGTGAAAGACATTGTTAAAAATCAGAAAATTAAGTTTCTTGGAAGATGTTTAGCCAAAAAGGTGGGAAATTGGTTCTGCATTAGCTCAAACCAGAACACACTGTCCGAGATGTATTTGCATCTAAAAATTATTTAATTTTTGTGCATTTTACCTCTTAATAATTCTTGATGCATCAGTACCCACTTGATAAAGAAAACCACAGACAGCATAATGCACACAATTTCGAGTTGGAATGAACCAAGATGTTATTCTATTCTTAAGCCCAATTTCAAATTTAGATTGTCACTCTATTAGGCACAGGCACCCTACTGAAACGAGCAAAAGTAGTTTTATGAAAAAAATACCCACTCAAAGACAAAAATATAAGGCATAAAACTAAAGATGCAAACCAAATTGTATAAAGAATTTCTAGTGAAATAGATGCCAAGTGTTTATGGTTGATATACTGCACTGAGGGTTTGAATTATTTGGATGACATTTGGGATGAAAAAGGTGTTCTTTTATGCAATAAGATTTTTCACTAAATAGAGAGTGATTCCAAGGCTGTTTAATTATTTCATAACTACAATAGTTTAGCTTTTCAGATTGAGCAAATAACGCTTCGAGCTCAGAGAAGCTGAGAACAAACAGTTTCAATTCAATGAGTATTTATCAGCACAACAAGTTTCTAAATGCACAAAAAGATACTTCCTGAATCTGTCATCATGGCCCTTGCAGAAAAGGCAACCAGGAGACATTAAAGTTTCTGTTCTGCGTTCTCTAAAAATTTCTATCCACTTCTTGTTTAGTGGCTAGAACATACCTAGCTGAATATTTTAAATTACCTGTATTTTCCACATACATAATTACAGATGTAGACAGCGAAGGACAGCAGGTCAAGGGAGGTGATTCTCGGGAGGTGATTCTCCCCCTCTACTCTGTTCTTGTGAGACTCCATGTGGTGTAGTATCCAGCTCTGGAAATACCAGCATAAGAAGGACATGGAAGTGTTGGAATAGGTCCAGAGGAGGCCACAAAAATGATCCAAGGGCTGGAGCACCTCCCATCTGAGGACAGGCTGAGAGAGTTGAGGTTGTTCAGCCTGGAGAAGAAAAGGCTGCAGGGAGACATTACAGCAGCCTCCCAGTACTGAAAGAGGCTGCAGGAAAGCTGGGGAGGGGGATCTTTACAAGGGCCTGGAGTCATAGGACAAGGGGAAAAATTGAAAGGCGTTAAATTGGAAAGAGGAAGATGTAGATCAGAAATTAGGAAGAAATTCTTCACAATGAGGGAGGTGAGGCCTTGGCACAGGTTGCCCAGAGAAGTTGTGGCTGCCCCATCCCTGGAGGTGTTCAAGGCCAAGTTGCATGAGGCTTTGAGCAGCCTGATCCAGTGGAAGGTGTCCTTGCCCATGGCAGGGGGGTTGGAACCTGATGAGCTTTAAGGTCTCTTCCAACCAAAAGCATTCTATGATTCTATGATGAAACCCAGATTCAGGGTTTAACAGCCAATGAGTTGGGAAACAATGACTTGGGAAACAATAAGGTCTTTCCTTTTTCTTTCCACACAACAGTTATTAATATTCAGACTTAAACTCAATTTAGTTAACGCAGCTGAATGGACACCTCCCACAGGCACTATTGCTGTCCTACCTCCTAAGTAAACAAAGCCACTGTGCTGTTCAGTGGGGGAGCTTCCAAATCTTACTTGTTGAAACTGTAACACTTCCACATTGAAGCACTGGGGAGCTGAAATTAAATTCAAATCCTCCATGGCAACAGTATAATTTGAGCCTATGTCTGTCATATCTTATGTGAACCTTCTTACAATTAAACAATTTATATAAGAGACCCAGGAAGGACGCTGCACTCTACAGTTAACAGACACCTTCAGGCAAGAAGGGGAAAAAAAACTTGTCTTCAAATCCTGTCAAGTCTTAGTCTTGGCAACAGGGAATGGTTCAGCATCTGAGGTGAGTCAGATAAAGACCAGAAGCACAACATAAGGCAGTTAGGGAACATAAGCATCAGAAATTCAAGTGCTCAGAGACTTCTGGTATATCTAAAACTTGTGACAGTTGAGAAGAATTTGATGGTCTAAATCTGAGTTTCCTGGAAAGCTATTAAACCACCTAACAAATATCTTAGGTGTTTAGAAGAAAATTGAGGAGGTTTTCTATACTGCAGAGAACCAAAAAGAGCAAATAGAGTGGTTAAGCACTGGCAGAGGCTGCCCAGGGAAGTGGTGGAGTCACCATCCCTGGAGGGGTTCAAAAACCTGATCCTGTTTGTATCTGTACATAATATAACATACAACTCCCTGAAAGGAGGTTGTAGTGAGGTGGGTGCTGGTCTCTTCTCCCAAGTGACAGGTGATGCGACAAAAGAAAATGGCCTCAGGTTGCACCTTGGTTTTCAGATTACAGATCATGAAAAATTTCTTTGCTGAAAGTGCTGAAAGACCTTATCACTGCCTATAACTGCCTGAAAGGAGGTTGGAGTAAGATGGGTGTTGGTCTCTTCTCCACAGTGACAGGTGATAGGACAAGAGAAAATGACCTCAAGGTGCACCAGGGCAGGTTCAGATTAGACATCAGGAAAAATTCCTTCACCTAAAGGGTTCTCAGGCATTGGCAGAGGCTGCCCAGCGACATGGTGGAGTCACCATCCCTGGAGGGGTTTAAAAGACCGGTAGATTAGGAGCTCAGGGATCTGGTTTAGTAGTGGACAGGTACGGTTGGACTCAATGATCTCAAAAGTCTTCCCTAACCAAGTGATTCTATGATACAAATCTGCAGTAGGGAAACAGTCGTAATCGTGCATTTTATCTTTACCAGTCAAAATACTTTTATTATAAATTTACCCATTAAAAACACAAAAGCTTAATTGCCATTACTTCCTCACTGGATTACAATATAATCATGTGACGTGATTGTTGTGTTTAGCATTGTTAATCCTGAACATACAAATAATCAGAACTTTCAGATGATTTCTATGTTCATAATAGGCCAAGAGTAATGGAACTTGATAGCAACAGCACCAAAGTGAACACTGCCAAAAGTAGCCACTATATCCCTCTAGCAACAAAAAAAAGCACAAACATTAAATGGAAAAAGAATAAATTAGATGAAAGAAAAAAATGAAGTAGCACTTCAATAATTGTCGATATTTTCATATTTAAATAAATTAATTCAGCTGGAAATAACTTTTTGCTGGTATACAACCTGCTCCTGTTTAATCTCCAGGATTAATATGCTAGTTTAATACATACATAAAGCATAAATTAGTGTTGGGAAATGCACTGTAAATACGTATTTATAAACACACAGCAGTCAAAGTTTATGCAACTACATTAATGTACTGACTCAAATGTTTTGTTTGCTGAGTAGGTCAGAACTCTATCGCACAGGTCACACTGTCACTTAGTATAAGAATACAACTTGACTAAGAAAGTCTTTCCAAGTGAAGGAACACACCAATGCCTTTTGTATTTAGTTGTAAGAGTTGAGTAGATCAGCCATCTGTAAACAAAAAAAATGAATAAGATAGGAGGGCCAAACAAAACCAACTTGCTTATACCATATGAACAGGGTCTGACCACTCAGTTTCTCCATTGTTTAAAAGTGGTGGAGAATTGAGAACCTGTACTATTATCTAGAAATCCAGTCAGTCACAACTCAGGATTACGAGCCACTCTTTATTTGCTTCAACATATCACCAACATGCAATACTTCAGCAGCTTAATGAGCCTGAACAGACAGTTGTGTTTCCACATTTATGTATTTTCTTTCCCAGGAATTTGCGCTTGTTTTTAATTCTTCTAAATGGAGTGTGTTTGCTGTTGGTTTACATTCATGAATCTCAAGTTCTCCAGCCAAAACCCACATCCCATTCATTTTTTTATACATACACTGAGGGACTTGGAGTTGTTTTGCAGTCCATATCTACTCAAATAATTGCCAAAATAGTGATTCAGCGTTCAACTTTCTTCCACACCCTGACTCAAACTTTCACATAAAACACAGATTTGCAATTAAAATCTTCTCATTCCTCCACTATTAGAATTGAACACAAAGTATTCACAGCCTATTTATCAACTCAGGAACCACTAAGGCTACAGGAATTTCTACTGAGTTTGAGAGCTTCTGTTTGGGATTTCTGACATAGCTGAATACAGCTGTACTACAACATTCATTAATTCAATTTTTAAAATATCTATGACAAGCCTATCTGCTCAGAAAATGCTCCAAAATCTTCATATCTTTCAGTTTTCAAATAAAAGTGTTTGGTTCCAAATATCTTGGAGGCTTCTCCCCAGTTTTGGGTTCCTTTCCTTCCTTCTTGATACAATACACTGAAGAGTATTATCAGTAGACATTCTTAATATTCACAAAACCAAGACTTATTAATTAGCATCTATTTCTGATCTGATATTGAGAAGATAAAGGGAAGTTGCCAAAGTAGTCCCCAAAAGCCTGTACTCATGTGATTTTAGGTGGTGCAAACAGGACCTGCTATCACTTGTCCATCTGTGTGCTACAATCCTCCTCCTTGCCTAGCACCAATATTTAGATTTCAAGTGCTTTCAAGGTACAGAAAACAAACTGCTCTAGTTTCGCAATGCTACCAGCACAAAACAAGTTCCTTATTCATATTCCATGCCACCACTGCATGTTTTCAGCACACCAAGAGGGAGAACGGCATTATGCAAGTCCATGATGCTCACATACATATCCCCCTCCCCCTCCATCTCACAAAAGAAAGCAGGATAGCAAGGAAAATAAGAAACAGAAAAAGGCTTTTCTAAGAACAAAAGCTTCACATATATAGGTTGCTCAACTGAAAAAGAGCTGTCTGTAGCAGGACATTAAATGAGACTATAAAGTCACATTAAAAATAGAAAGGTGAGCAAGCAAAACCACACTCTCAATTTTTGCTCAATACAAAGACACAGGAGCCTTGAATAAAACTGAAAAAAGGACATAAAAGAGATCCTTTTTCACAGAGCCCACAATTTAGGTGTGGCTGCTCCTTATTTCAAAGCAGGATTAGACAATTATATGGAATAAAAGTCCAGCAAGAGCTATCAATAGCAGATCCCAGTTTTAACTCAGGAATCCACAGACCACAATTATTTAAAGTATTCTGGAATAGTCTTAATAAACTCTTACCTTTACTAATACTCTTTCTGTCATGCACAAGTAGATGCCAGGCAGAAGAGAAAAATGGCCTGTATGGACACTTACTCTTAAGTGAGTCAATTCACATTAATTAACCCAAAACCACACCCAGAGCAATTTATGAAACACCTGCAAAACCAGATCTCAATCTGTTCAGATTGGGATCTGAACAGATCCTGAACAGAGCCAAGACAGGAAAACAAATCTACAACACAACTTGGATTGGATCCAATACACTGTAGTGCCATGAAAAAGAGATATTGGGAGATAAGGCAGAGAGAGAGAAAGAGGGAGAGAGAGAGAGGGAGAGAGAGAAGAGTAGCGGGGGGGGAAGAGAAAAATAGTCACCACTCCAGTGGGGGCCTGCTACTGCACCTCCTCTTCCTCCCCTGCAGCAGCACAGCAGCCCATCTGGTAATCGGGAGCCACAGCACTCAGATGACAACAACACAAGTAGAGTCAGTCTTTAGAATCATAATTTAAGATTAATACTACAATCCCCACACCTTCTGCTATACCTTGAGGGGAGGAAACACATCCATTCAAAGGTTTTTTTTGATAGTACCACAATACCAAATCACAGAATGGTTTGGGTTGGAAGGGACCTCAAAGTCCATTCAGTTCCAGACCCCTGTCATGGGCAGGGACACCTCCCACTGGATCAGGTTGCTCAAAGCCCCATCCAGCCTGGCCTTGAACACCTCCAGTGATGGGGTATTCATGACTTCCCTGGGCAACCCGTGCCAGGGCCTCCCTACCCTCACCGGAAAACATTTCTTCCTAGATGTCATCTCAATCTCCCTTCTTTCAGCTCAAAACCATTTCCCTCATCCCATTCCTGCACATCCTGATCAAAAGCCCCTGCTGGCTTTCCTGTAGCCCCTTTCAGTACTGGAAGGCTGCTAAGTTTTCTATGACTGTTGTGGGAACAAGAGGAACCAGCTAGGAAAAGGGATGAACGAAACATGTTACTATGTAAGATTTACTTGCCACTTTTACCCCACAGACCCAATAACTGTGTTTAACTTCTGAGATCTTAAATCAGTCTTAAATCAGGGTATTAATTTGTCTTCAAAATATCACAAATCTTTAAAGAAGTTTCCGTTACTAAAAGTTCAAACCTTCCCACAGACACATTTTAGATTGCCTTAAAAAAGAAAATGCAGATAGTTCAAATAATTCTTTAGTTCACAAGCTATGAAACATGCTGTTCAATTACAAAATAACACACCCTCTAGGAGGGTGGAGAAGTAATGTTTCATATATAGATTTGAATGCTAAATTAACTTAGCCCTCTAACAGATTAAGTTTCAGAACAAAAATCCAAAGGCATCAATGTAACTCAAACAGTTGATAATACATCCTTTATCACATGAAAGACAAAAGTACTGATGATCACCCAGATATAAGGGTCTACCAAAGTCATATTAAGTTGTCGGAGTAAAGCAGTATTCTGATATTTTGTAACCCAAACCAGATTCACCTACCTGCCGAATGAGGTCTTTATAAACTCTGACCTGTGCAAGATTGCCCAATAGGGGCACCATGTGAAGACCCAGTCCTGTCACGTTTTCTGACCCTGATGGAATTTTTATTGCAGATGAAACTCTAACATCGAAGTGAGTTTTGTTCTCCAGTAGAAGAAATTTGAAAGCAGCAAATCAAAGTTTCACTATCAGAAACAAGTGTAGTTGTGCAGAATTGGCATAAAGAACAAAAACTTTGGGGAAAATACATTGAGAGTTCCAAAGGACTTTGTAAAAGCTCTGCTACTGCAGGAGCAAGGGTCTGCTGGGGCACTCCCCTGCCCATGGCCAAGAGTTTACTGCTGAAATCATGCCAAAAAATGGCACAATCCCTGCACAAATTCCTTAAAACAATGCCTGCTCAACCTAGTCACAATTATGTTTTGAGGGTTTTAGCACATGCATTACCGATTCCATTTAGCAGTGTTTGAAGTTCTGTGTTATTTGATCAAAATGTATCACAGAGCTTTAAAGCCATGGTGACAACAATATTAACCTCCTTAAGCAAAACTCTAATCTCAGGAAAACACGTTAAATAAAGATACAGTTATCTTCAGGGGCAGACCGTAGCCAGGATAAAACCAGCTGTAATGTGCACACTCTGTATTGTGTTCTATGCCCTGAAGCTGCCACACTCAAAACTGGAACTGGTTAACTGATACATAACAAGTTAATGCAATATTCTCTTTTTTCAAGATTACTTTTGGACAAGCAGGTCATTAAGAGGAGTTGGATATCCAGAAGGGATTAATGTTATATCTATGTTAACACTACAGTGCTCAGTGGATTTGATGAGCCATCCGTTGTGCTATTCACATTTACAATTTGTCACATAAATCAGGAGAAGTTTCTCTTCCTCCCGACTGTATCCCTGACTTGTGAACCAGAGGAGAAATCAAAGCAAACATGCAGGGGGTTTGGAACTGCATGAGCTTTAAGGTCCCTTCCAACCCAAACCACTCTATGATTCTATGATTTGAGGGGGCCTGCAATCACAATTCTTAAGGAAAAAGATACAAATGGTAAAAGAAGACACATATGCTGTCAGACCAAATACACAGCTTTGAATCAGATAAGTTTTCCTGAATTATTTTTACTATAATGGCCCAGCTCCCAGTGCTGTTACTTTTCTCATCCTTCTAAGCTTGGTATTGCCGCCTCATACGGCACTTGAAAAATAAACATCCATACATTAACACCTCTTAATTGAGCATAGCAAAGTGATGACAGCACAGCCCCCAAAATGGTTAAAGATTCAGAAATTGCTATTCTAAGGAGACACAGCTGTTCTGACAAAAATGAGAATAACGTGCTATGTTAATGTGTTAGGACATCGTCCGCAACAGGACATTAAAACATTCCTTTGTCAGATCTGACAAAACAATATTGATTTTACGCTAGGAAATAAAACAACTCCTACAAGCTTTGTTTATTATAAGGGTTCACTGTAGGGAAAATATACTCTTAAATCTGAGGTGGAACAAGATTTTAATTTTCTGAGTTGAAAAAAGAGTTTAAGAAGGTAGGTTAGGTTGTTAGTCATGGTTTGAACAGACAAGAATTCAGCAGATGGCTGGATGGCTCACTTTTGATTCCTTTTCCCTATATGCCTAGAAGAAGACATAATGCTAAAGTTAGAGCTAGGGGACCAGACATAATAAGATTGGGTCATTTTACAACTGTATGAAAGATAAGAGTACTATCTCTGCCTAATCACTTCAGAAAATAATAATGAAATAATTAAAATTTCCATCACTGAAATAACCTCCTTTGTCTCCATCAATTCCACAGTTGCGTATGTAAATATTATTGTGTTTTATACATGAGAAAATAAGACACAGGGGAAAAAATCCCTAAAACTCAAAATATGTAGCAAAGAAGAGCAATACAAATCTTTTGAAGAAGCTGGAGCCCAAATCTGGATCATAGATTTATATATTATTGCAGATTAGCAAGCCAGAATATAAACACTCACAGTGTTCTGACAGTGAAAGCAGGAGATAACCCCCTCCCCATCACAACAACTTTTGCATATGGAAACAAATTGCAGTTGAAGGATGAAAATATTTTCTTGCGAGGCAAGGGTTTATAATCTTAGCTGCAATGCTCAGCACAGAGCTTAGCATCTTGTGGAACATTAAGGGTATTGGTTGCACAGCAATTTCAGCTATATTGCCAGCTTGCTTATCACAGCACAGCGCTGGCAAGAGCAGCTTTTTCTGTATGAGAAGATCTCATAGCAGATTTTATGGTTGCTAGGTAGCTGTGCAGCTCAAGGGCCCTGAAGGAAGCACAAATGCTGCAAATTGGTGGTACCCAATCAACAGTCAATCTGTTTAAGGTCCATTGCTTCTCATTACCTTTTAACCGTTATTTACTTTCTATTAGTTCAGACAGGATGATTGTAAAAAGAATGGCTGAAAAGGGCCAACAGAATGGACACATTTTCAAGCCAATCCTAATTATTTTCGGTATAATTACATGATTCATCAAAAGATAAATGCAATCTCCTGTCCAAACTGGCATTGTGTCTGCCTTTGTACTGGCTGTTCATGGGCATATTTCGAATGTGGTGATGGGAAAGAAGGAAGAACGGGGCGTATTCATTCATACTCACTTTCGCTATTATTTCACCACTCAGGAGATGCAATACATCCCTCGCATAACATAACCTGTAAAGCCAGGACTGCAGACCTAAGAATTTAGGATATAGATTTAGACTGGATATAAGGAAGAAATTTTTCCATGCTAAGGGTCGTGAAACACTGGCACGGATTGCCCAAGGAAGTAGTGGGTGTCCCATCCCTAGAAATATTCAGAGTTGGGTTCGGTGGGGCTCTGAGCAACCTGATCTGGTTAAAGATGTCCCTGCTCACTGCAGGGGGATTAGACTGGATTATCTTCATGGTCTCTTCCAACTCAAACCATTCAAGGTTTCTATATTCCTAATGAAAAGTCAGGGCAGGATTTACAATGATAATGTTTTGATAATTATTTAATTATTGAAAGAAGTACTTCTCCACATCTGCATAGCCTGAAAGAGATCAGGAGAACATTTTGTGAAGGATGAAATCATCATGATCCTGATTTTCAGAGTGGTGAGCTCTGCAGTATCAAATGCAACTGCATACGGTTACAAACATTTGTTTGAACTTCATGCCCAAAATGATAACTCCTAGTCATCTTCACAGTCTCTGTAATTTATTCACACACTTCTTGTCCTGTTTTCTTTGAATGAAGCCTACGAGATAATCATAAACTGTCAGTTACTCTTCTGTGTCTTTTATTTGCAAAATGCAGTGCAGCTGAGGTTTGATACAACCCCTCTGGCATTGCAGGTTGGTTTACTGAGAGTGGAGAATGGGAGTGGGAGAGGAAGGTAGATCAACCTTTTTCCAATTACACACTTCCAAAAGGACTTGAATGGAAGATGCATTTCCAGACACGGAGCTCTCACATTCACCCTGTCGCACTGTGGTAAAAAAAAACCACCTTACATAAAGTTTCAGGAAAGAGGGATTCCTTCTCAAAAATACCTACTAATGTTTGCATGGAACAAAAAATCAAGACAAGCCAGGATTCAAAACCAAGCTGATCATGAGCCGTATCTACAGGCAACTTTTGATGTCTTGTCTTTATTCGTTTGTGCAGTAGAAGTTTGCTTAGATCCCAGTTTAAACACATTTGTCCACCCTGATATTAGAAAAATTCTTCATGACAAGGGTGGGGAGGCCCTGGCACAGGTTGCCCAGGGAAGTTGTGGCTACTCCACCCCTGGAGGTGTTCAAGGCCAGGTTGGACGGGGCTTTGAGAAACGTGATCCAATGGGAGGTGTCCCTGTCCGTGGCAGGGGCGTTGGAACTGGATGGGCTTTAAGGCCTCTTTCAACACAAACCATTCCATGATTCTATGACACCAACAAAATACTTCCTGGGATGTGAGATGCCCAAGATATTTGTACATCATACTGTTAGTTCTGCACCATGGAAAATCTCCCCACTCAATCCTAAATTTTCCAAAACCTTTAAACCTTTGAAGTTTAGTTGCAACTTATATTATCTATCAGAACTTTTAGTCACTTGGAATTAATAAGCAACAGATAGTTTGTAACTTGTGTCCATCTGATTCATTCATAACTTATGTAAGTTTTAGCTATTACAGCTTCATCATCTGCTTTTGCTCTTATCTTTTGACAATACAACAGTTTCATTGTCATAATGATAAGAATATTTCAGTATCTGATAATATGTGCATTTTTATTTATCAATAACCCTTTCTGAAGTTGTTACTGGAATTGTGCTTTTCATTCCATGGTGTTCTTAGCACAAGTAACTTTGCATGGATCCTCTTTGCAGTGCAATAAGATCTTTAACAAAGATGAAGTCATTTGCAGACATATGACTTAAAGCTATTTCTTCTTAACCTTCTAAATGAAACTGAGTTTTCTCCCTCTCTTCACAAATCATCTGCTGCAATATTCCCACTTAAAATCTTCACCTTTTTTTTCAACAGGGTAAAAATGTATTAAAAAAATCCATCTCCTTCCCTTTTAGTAATTCTGGTTTGTGTCTCATGAAATTTAAAGTTTTACTGAGAACCACACATACAAACACAAAATATAACTCCTGGTCAAATAAACATTGCCCTGTGTGTTTATGCATCTCATAAGACTCACGCAGCAAATGCCAAGCACATATTCAGAATGCCATTCTTCTGCTCCAGTAGCGTGACCTTAATAAAAGATTGCTCACGTTTGGATTCACAGCTGCTGATTGACACCATAAGTGACACAGAAAAGTCCCAGGAGAGTGTGAACTGACTATAGTGGAGCGACACAGATTTCACATAGTATTCAGCATGTTATCTTCAACAGGAAGAATCATTTTAAATGTAAGCAGATTTAGGAATTGTTCTGCAGAAAGCGGTCTCCTTTATTTATGGCAAGGAGCCTGAAGATTCCAGCTCTTTCATTCCCTCTGTGAACGTACCGCATGAGTTATCTACCGTCACCGTGATTGCTCACCAATTAATCTTCAGCTGCAGCCCTCTTCTAGAACATCTCACTGCTGCGATTCTCTTTCCCTCAGATGGCTTCCCTGTTATTATGTTCTCACATTTGGATTCGTATCTTAATTACATGTTAATATTTCTCTACGAGGAAGGGAGTGAATCAATCTCATGAATTAATAGTGAACAGAGCGATAATCCAGGAAGGATAATGCATTGATAGAAATGCTCTCATGGGATGTATCTTACAAGATTAAAAACAATAGCGCATAAAGAAGTGCACTGATTAGACGTGATGGAACAGGCATGTAAGTCGAGGATGGGCAGAACTGATCAAAGAAGGTAAAGGGTTTTTTTTAAATGAAATAGGAGGGACATTGATCCATACAAAATTTGTGGGGAAAAAAAAAAAGTAAATAAGGCCATTACAGAATCATAGAATGGTTTGGGTTGGAAAGGACCTCAAAGCCTATCCAGTTCCAACCCCCTTGCCATGGGCAGGGACACCTCCCACTAGACCAGGCTGCTCAAGGCCCTGTCCAACTTGGCCTTGAACACCTCCAGGGAGGGAAAAACCCCCTACTCAAATTAATTAACAATACTTACGGTCATTCTTCACACAAGGAATCTCGTTTTATTTACCTTGCTGTATGCTAGAGGTGACATAAATGTTCACTTCTGTTGCAGAGTAATTAAAATGCTCTTCCAAAATTTGCTGGTTGTTACTAGATAAATTCCCTACCCCTTCTCACCCTGGAAGAATCATATTCAGGGCTAAACTGAACTGCAAAGTAGTTAGGAAAAGAAATGTTAGGAAATAGGTAGGTAGAAAAATAAAATAGAAGCAGGACATAGGCAAAAATCCATATGCTCATGGCTGAATTTTCCTTTCATTGGAAACAATTAAACAAGCTTTCATTTCAGATAGATAGAATCACAGAATCATTAAGATTGGAAAAGCTCATTCACTCCAACCATCAGCCCAACAACATTGTGCCTACTAAACCATGTCCCAAAGCTCCACAGCTACACACTTTTTTAACATCTCCAGGGATGGAGACACCATCAGTGCTCTGGGCAGCCTCTGCCATTGCTTCACCAGTCTTTCAGTAAATAAATTATTCCTAATATCCAATCTAAACCTCTCCTGGCCCAACTTGAGGCCATTTCCTCATGTGCTACCACTTGGGAGAAGAGACCAACACCCACCTCACTAAAACTTCCTTTCAGGCAATTGTAGACAGTGATAAGTCCTCCCTCCACTCCTCTCTTCTCCAGGCTAAACAACCCCAGTTACCCCAGCCACTCCTCATAAGACTTCATCTCTAAACCTTAGATATGGAACAAAAAACCAAACTGGAAACAAAATTTGCCTAAATACTGTTTGAATTTCATAGATATTTTAATATTGTTGAGGAAATCACAAAAGGTTTTGTTTCAAATTTTTTTGCCAGATCAAAACTTCTCAGTATTGTTTTTCCTTGTAGTTCCATAAAAGCAAAGACTGTGCTAGAAGTTTGGGCAAATTAAGAAGGAACTGGCAGATGGTTTATGAATACGAGCAGTTTGGAAAAAAAAAAAAAAAAAAATCAAACCTCCTTGCAAATTTATTTTCAAGCAACTGTTCCCAATTCCGATTAATCTTCTGTGAGAAATAGAGTTTCATGCTTTTTATTCCAAAGATGGTTAATAAAGGAGAGAGAGAGGGGGAAAAAAGAAAAGAGAGAATTAGAAGCAACCACTCTAAATAAAAAAATGTATCTGTTAGGTAAAAAATGATAATGTATTTGTAAAGAAATCTGAAAACATCCCATAATCATTAAAAGTGAGAAAAAAATAAATCAAATGGGAACAAAATGTGTAATGGGAAACAGTTAATACTGTCATTATGGTTGTAATCTGTTATTATATGTGCTTAGAATTATCTCTGAAAAGGAGCAGATGAGGCAACAAGGAATTTCATCTTGGTTGTTGTTGGAATCCAAATGTGGTTTTAAATCCTAGCATTTTAGCATTGTCTCATTAAAAATTATTACATGAGGGCAGACTTAGTTCTGTTTCTTAAGATCATTCAGATTTAAGGGGGTTCTATCTCTGACTTCAGTCTCCCCCTCTATTCAAATACCAATCATTTTCCATATATAAATCAGCTAAAAGCATCCAAAGGACATGAACTGCGATTTTCATAATGAGATTTTCAGGTTTTAACTAGAAATACAGCAGTGAAAGCTAGAACTTTCTCCACTGGCACTGCTATCATGTTTTTAGCTACTTATTGCTGACACAGAAATACTGATGATGAGCTACTGATATTAGTCCAAACTCTCTTCTCAGTATTCACATTTTTTAAAACAAGAAAGAAAACCAGCAGCAAATGTAAAAAATAAATAATTTTATCTTTTAATTGTACTTGTTATAAGTTTAGTTTATGGGAGGACCAAAAGGTCATCTGAAAACATTTTGTCCAAACCCCAGCACATAAAAGAAACGTATAATTGAACTATAAGATGTTTAAAATGAGATGTCATTTATGGTGTCTTTGCATTCTCATTGTTTTATACTTTGAAATAATTCCACAGTACTTTCCAGATTGAAAGTACCCCATGTTTTCCTTGACAGACAAGTAATAGGAGTAATTAAAGAATTTTTTAATTATTAAATCCTTCATATATCTTAATATCCTCAATTTTTACATCAAATAATGATGACTCATCTTTTTAAACATAATTCTTCCTTGGATTTATAAAAGAACAATAACAAACTCCTTTGACTTAAAAATGAAGGATCCAAAGAAGTGGTTTGAAGGAAATCCCTGAACTAAAAGGTTTTTTATGGGTGCAAACAACATCGCTGCTGGAAGACTCACAAATGAGAAGTCTTTAAATGAACTGGTTTGATTTTTTTATATTCATGCTCTTGTTACTATTCTCCAGACAAAACATTAGGCAGAGAATATTGCCCAGTATCGCAGGAGTTGATGAAAAATGAGAATTTAATTATATTCTTCTAGTGTCAGCCAGCAAGAAGAAATACTTGCTGAAAGCAACTGAAATTAATACCAGGGGGAAACTAGACCACTAAATACTACGACAAATTGTAAACTTTAAATCAACAGAATGTATGTAAATAGAATTTGGGCTCCAAAGACCCCTGATTCATTCCCTGCTTCTTTCAAAACCGCAGCCAAAGGTTGGGTCTCTCATTTACACTGGATACATATGCAGGAAACTGAAGAGACTTACTACCATCATCATCAGCTGCATCCCAATTACTGAGTTGCACAGAAAACCACATTCCATTTCCAAAGTCCTTAGTCACAGAGTTCTTTTTTTCATGATTTAAAGCTGGTTTACACTGCTTTTTATAACTTCATTATATCCTTTGAGTGTTATTTGGGTTTAGACTACAGCACTTCTACCCCATCTAGAAACAGGAAGTTTAAATTAAGCGCATTTAAGTAACAATTTTAGTGGTGCCAACAAAGACTTCTTCTGTGTCTTGGAAAGTATTTTCCCCTCACGGTCAATTTATCCATGTATTATCTAAGACATTTAAGTATGGCACTCTCTCTCCTTATACAGGGCAGATTTCTTCAGCTTTTATAAACGTTACCACCTACCATAGGACTCTCCTTAATCCAGTGGTCACTAATGACACATTTTACATTAATACTAAGTGGGGGAAGGATCACGCAACTTGCGATTTTGTAAGATTCTTGTGGTAGAGTCTGTATTGTAGCTCTCATACTTTATCCTCCTTCTCCATACACAGAGATTTAGGTAGAATTAAAAAAAAAAAAAAAGGCCAACCCACATACCTTTTTCTTTCTTGTACCTCAGGGTTAGAAGATAAACGTTTTAACTGCACACAAGAAAGGGAAAGAAAACATTGAGGCAAACTTTTGATTCCTGGCATGCATTCACATTTCATAGATTCATAGAATAATTTGGGTTGGGTTGGAAGGGACCTTAAAGATCATCCAATTCCAACCCCCTGCCATGGGCGGGGACACCTCCCACTGCATCAAGGTGCTCAAAGCCCCATCCAGCCTGGCCTTGAACACCTCCAGGGATGGGGCAGCCACCACTTCTCTGGGCAACCTGTGCCAGGGCCTCACCACCCTCACAGGAAAACATTTCTTCCCAAGTTCTCATCTAAATCTCCCCACATTCAGCTTAAAACCATTCCCCCTGATCCTATCCCTGCACTCCCTCATCAAGAGCTTCTTCCCGGCTTTACTGGAGCCCCTTTCACTACTGGAAGGCTGCTCTAAGGTCTTCCCGGAGACATCTCTTCTCCAGGCTGAACAAGACCAACTTTCTCAGCCTGATTTCATATTTTTATTTGCAACACACGCAACTGAAATAAGAAGTACTTTTCTGAGGGAAGCCATGTTACACTCAGATTAGAAAACCAACCTAAATCATGTAAAAAGCATCAGTGCCCAACATGAAGGTGGTCAGTTTTGTCTGGGCTGCAGAGACCATGGGCAGGAAAGCCCTCTTTCCCACACTGAGCATCATGCATCCACCAGAGGGCAATGCTGTTGCTAGGAAGCAGTCAATTCCTAAAAGTATGAAACTTCATCCATCAAAACACTTACAGAATACCATGAGTAATCAGAGAGAGAAATCCTGATCCAGCTGTAGGTTTTAGACTGATTTTTGAATGGGAATACGGAACTAATGGACAGAATCTTGCCTAAAATAAAAGGATAAAGCTGTGAGATAGAGTGGTAATTGGAGAGAAGGAAGCATGTCTTATTCATAAAATTTCACATTTGTTGAAAACAAAGATGAATATATTTGAGATAAGTCTAATACTAGCAGCCTACTATCACTTGAAACATCAGTGGGATGTGAAGATTTTCATCTCACTCAGCTTTAGTTGCTTCACTCTACTTCCTATCAATAATGGCCAAAAAAGTCATTATCAGCTGCCAGAGAAGCCAGTTGACAGCCTTAATACATATTTTATTTAGTGAGGCCAACAGAGTAATAAAACTTTGCAGCCCCAAGCTGGCACTCTTCTTGGCAGTTGTGAATGGACCTGATAAATTCAGAAAGCATCTCACCTTCATAAATACAGAAATTGTTCAAGCTTTTGGGAATCATGGTGAAAGACGAAGCACGCAAGATTCTCTTCACCAGCTACAGCAACATAAGAAATCTTTCATTGAAAACCAAGGAAACTTGGAACAGATTCAGTGGTTCTTATTTAACTTTTCCACACTTCTAGGACAGCAGCTCTGAATGGCTGGAATTAAATCCCAATCTCCCAGGCTGAGGTTGCTTCGGCAGTAGACCAGCTCTGACTTCAGTGGCTTCCAATCAGGTGTGAAAGTGCTAATGGCTGTTTTCACTGTAGCCCAGCTTCTCAGACTCTAAAAACCACTCAGTTCTCTCTTCTTATAAAAAGGAGAAATATTTACAGATTTTACTCTTTTTTTTCATGGAGAAGTGACTGGTTAGCAATGAAGATTTCGAAACAGCATTAAAACCACGAGCATTTTAACTTAGTATAAGGTGTCCCTTCCCATGGCAGGAGAGTTGGAACTGGATGATCTTTAAGGTCCTTTAGAACCCAAACCATTCTATGATGCTATGATTCTATGATTACTATGGACTTCCCAGATTCAAACGTGACCCTTTCCATCCTTCCATCGATCAAACAGGGCAGGAGATCACTGGAATTTTAAAAGCCTTAAAGGTTTATTTTGAGATTTGCTATGTTCATCATCAGAAAATTGCTGCCTAGTAACAGGGCATACCTACTACTGTTAAACTAATCAGAAAACCTTTAAATTAGTCTCTCAATAAATACACATTCTGAGGTATAAGGGAATGACCCTGGAAGCCAGCCATATGAAAGACAGCATGGTTTGCTTACAGTGTTTATATTCAAGATGTATTAAGGAAAGGGATGTGTGTTATGAATAATGAATTGTGGCATTCCCAATTCTTGCATCCCTGACACTGTTCAGTAGGCCTCGTAGCCAATCTAATCAAGTTGTGTTCTCTTCACATCCTTTTCAGATTAGTCTGGCATTCTCAGGGCGTGGTGTTGTTGGTGTTCACGGTCTTGTTGGGGTCTTGAGCAGCCTGGTCTAGTGGGAGGTGGTCCCTGTCCATGGCAGGGGGGTTGGAAGCAGATGATCTTTAAGGTCCCTTCCAAACCAAACCAAACCAAACCATTCTATGATTCTTTACAACAGGGAACCACAAGGATCAGTGCATTGCCCTAATCCTATAGGATACACATTTACAAACTTGATTCCAAAAGGTCATACATTTCAGCAATTCAGTGTGGTTAGGAAGATACTTCTGATCGCAGTCATAATCTCATTTTTGGCTGGCAACTCATATCCTATTTAAAACCGAAACAAAACACACCCACTCACACTTCCTTTACACATGCTTGCTTTCCAGTGTCCTGAAAACCTATTTCATTCTACTAAATGAGCAGTCTGATGGGAACCTCTCTGGAAAATGCAAGGAAACTCAACGGAAAACCAAACTTAACAGTGTAGTGGAACTACATTTAAAGATATAGTGGAGAAAAAAAAAAGTTATCCGAAAGAAAAACGTAAGGGTCTGATACAAGGATAGAATTTAAAAAGACAAAAGAGGACAGCAAACCCTTATAGAACATGAAGCAAAACTGAAATGAGCCTCTTGGCCTTGAGGTTTTTAGCTGGTTGTTGTAATGATGCTCTGCTAGAGTCTGGCTCTGTTGACATCAGCATTTTTCTTAGTTACCTACAGCTAAGCATTTGTATATAAATAAAATCATCCATTTCCATTAAGTATTTAAGATTTCAAGTAACTAGATATGTAACACTCTTAACTTTGTAAAATTAAAACAATTATTAAGTTGCTGCATTGTACATTGCAAAGTACCAAAGCACAACAGTCTCAGCCCCACTTTATTATAGTGCTGCAGAGCATAACCAATTATAGAAGTTCAGGGGCTCTACCATCAGATGCAAAGCTGTGCATTTACTGAAAACGCCACCTGAAGTCTGTATGGTGACAGAAAAACATGGTTAATTTACAGTTCTGGTCCCACTCCTTACCATTAGTCTTTGATTTAATGTATTCTCAGACGAACTATTCCATATTTATAAATCAGGTCATCTAAATCATTCCTCTTTCATCAATTCATTCTGTCCTTCTGTCTATCTGCTTCAACACATTGTCTGAAATTCTACACATAAACTGAGGTTCTCTGAAAATGTAATATTTTCTGCTGTCACCTAGTGTAAAAGCAGATTAAGAGTCACCTTTAAGTTTTCCACCTTTTAGAACATCCCTCTGCTGCCCACATTTGCAGTATCCAAGCCTCGAGCGGAGCTGAGAATTCAGGATCCAATACAATATTTGAAAACGTTACAAACATACCTTGGGCACCAGCTGAAATATAAATGTTGTGGTTAACATTAACAGCTAGGTACAAAGGTGCTCATTTCTTGCCTCAGTCCCTCTTTGTTTCATAGGGACGTGCAGTGACTGTGCATTCCTGAACACCAGGGTTAAGGCCCATCAGACTGAGCACCCACAAACAACACAGAAAGTACTTTGAAAGTAGATTAATGCAATTATGAAAAAAGAATTTGGCCAGCAGTAGGTCCTTTGTGGTTTAAGATACCTGAAGTATTCCCAAGGTTCATAAATACATTCTTAGTGTTAAGGGGCTGAAGCAGATATTTAAGATGTTGAACATGCTGTATCTCTGCAGCAGCGTCCCACAGGTGTGGTTTTACTGAATAAGAGGTTGCAACCACTTATCCTGTTGCACCAATTTTGTTACTACCTATACATCCATTACTCCTTCACCTGCCCTACAGAACTGACATTCATCCAACACACATAAAGTACAGAGATGTATAAAGTGTGACACAATATTGTGTTTCCACCAATCTAAACCCCAAAGGGAATATACATAAACACATGAATGGGACCTGGACAAGCTGGAGAAGTGGGCCTGTGTGAACTTCATGAGGTACAACAAGGCCAAGTGCAAGGTCCTACACCTGAGCTGGGGCAATCCACAGTTGCAATACAGGATGGGGGACAATGTGATTGAGAGCAGCCCTGAGGAGAAGGACTTGAGGTGCTGATTGATGAGAAGCTTGATATGAGCTGGCAACGAGCGCTCACAGCCCAGAAGGCCAACTGTGTCCTGGGCTGCATCAAAAGAAGCATGGGCAGCAGGGCGAGGGAGGGATTCTCCAGCTCTTACTCTTCTCTCATGAAATATCACCTGGAATCCTCGGCATAAGAAGGAACAGTTGGAATAGTTCCAGAAGAGGCCACAAAGATGATCCAAGGGCTGGAGCACCTCTGCTGTGAGAACAGGCTGAGAGAGTTGGTGTTGTTCAGGCTGGAGAAGAGAAGGCTCTAGAGAGATCTTAGAACAGTCTTCCAGTACTGAAAAGGGCTCCAGGAAAGCTGGGGAGGGACTTTTTACAAGGGTATGCAGTGATAGGACGAGGGGAAATGGCTTTAAATTGGAAGGGGGAAGATTTAAATTAGACCTTAGAAAGAAATTCTTCGTGATGACCGTGGTGAGGCCCTGGCACAGATTGCTCAGGGAAGTTGTGGGTGCCCCATCTCTGGAGGTGTTCCAGGCCAGGCTGGATGGGGCTATGAGAAACTTGATACAGTGGGAGGCATCTCTGCCCATGACAGGGGGGTTGGAACTGGTTGATCTTAATGTCCCTTCCAATCCAAACCACGATTCTATGAATATATTTGTTTAAAATGTGAATTTAATAACACAATTGGGCAATTGATGAATATTCTTCTATTTTCCCTAGATTTAATAAAACAAGACTACCTATACTTGCATCACTCTGAAGAGTCAGGGAACGTCTGCTCTAAATAGCTGTCATCAGATACTTGTCACGTAATAAAAACTATGAATATTTTGATACTAAAATCAAAACGGCAATTATACTTTTGACTATGACTCATTGCTGATTTAGATTGTTGTCATTAAGTATGTTTCTTTATGCATACAAATTATATATTCAGTTTGCAGATTGCGTGAGAATTACGATATCCTTGCTAGACATTATTGCTGCTCAGTGCTTGGACTTCATGTGTGATCTTCCTGGCAAGCACTATGGTTGCTTCTTGAATTCTTTCTTTATTTTTGAAACAAATTTGAGGGCTTGGATGTTATATTAAAAAAAATATATAGGCAATGCCTGTATAATCTCATCTACTCGTAAGTATTTATTTCTTATGTAATCAGAGTGAATTATATCCCTGGGCAGAAAGTTCCATATGGGTGGTTGAATGAGTGAAAAACAATTTTTGTGGAGGAAATCAATTGATAATAAGTGGTTTCACGACTATACTCACACCAGCACTACCCATCATATCCAAAGGAAACACAATTCAAATAAACATTACAAAGAACAAAACTACAGCAACAAAATCAACACCAGCAGACTACTATTTATGATTCCAACAGCACATTTTATAAAGAAAGGTCAGCACCCTAATCCAGTGGGAGGTGTCCCTGCCCATGGCAGGGGGTTGGAACTGGATGACCTTTAAGGTCCCTCCCAATCCAAACCATTCCATGATTCTACCAAGGTTGCTGCTATACCAATGACCATTACCTATATTTAAACAAAGAAGGACTGAGTTACGAAGATATTCAGTAATGTTCCTCCTATTTAGGCATCTACCTACCTACCATTGAAAGGAGTTTGATTTTAGGCACCTGGTAGGATTTAGGTACCTTAAAAATCTTCCAGATCCTCTCAGCAAGTTGTTGGTACAATACCTATCATCAGGGTTTTTCTTGGTACTAGGTCTTTTTTTTTTATATATTATACATGAAAAAAAGCATCAAACAACCCCCACAGCAACAGTCCAGGCAGACGCACTTTAGAGAGGGAGTATGTGACAGCGATAGTGCCCTTAGGATGTCTTGGTCAAGTCATCAGTCTGTCTTGTCCCAGGCATACCTGTAAAAGACCTTATACCTTAGGCCCTTTAGCAACAGTGCCCACCACCCAGAGGAGCAGCAATCACAGAAGAGCCTAGGACTGCACCTCATCCTGATCTGTTTGACACACACCACCAAGATCATAGGATCATAGAATGCGTTGAGCTGGAAAGGCACTTCAAAACCCATCCAGTTCCAACCCCTTCACCATGGGCAGGGACACCTCCCACTGGAATTGGGTGCTCAAAAGCCTCACCCAGCCTGGCCGTGAACACCTCCAGGGATGGGGCAGCCACGACTTCTCTTGGCAACCTGCGGCAGGGTCTCAAAGGAAAACATTTCTTTGTAAGATCTCATCTAAATCTCCCCTCTTTGTTGGGCAGAGGCTGCAAAAAGAGACAAGGTAGCTGTTTAAAGCCATGGGCTCACCAGCAACTAGAAAGACAGTGCTCAGGCAGTGAGGAACTGAGAGGTTTGCCTGCAGGACTAGGAAGATTTCCTGCAGAGGACAGGGCAGAGGGCATATCACATCAGCCTTCCGCATCTCCCCTTAGAATCAAAGCCTGAAAATCAGTGGCTATTTCCAGCAGTAAAACAACTCAACCACACAGCTTTATTCCACGCTGCAGTCCTCTGCACCTTGGAGTGCTAGGCTAGAGGTAGGATTTTTGTTCAGACTCTCTATGAGAAAAAATGAAGTGTTTTTCATCCTCACCTGTAACAAAGGAGGCTCAATTATTCTCTTTTTTGAGTTACTTTCTGCAAGAGCTTCGGCTTTCAAGTAGTCAGCTATACAAACAAGCATCCTAATCTATTTGTCACTGGTATTTTTAATACGCAAGCCAATTATAGTTAGCTTTAAATAGAGAAGCCTAATGAGAAAATGTATCCCATAATTAAAAGGGAAAAGAATCAAGAACTTCCTGCCAACATTAACTCCGCTGATTTTACAGCAAGGTTGACTACTCTTTTCTTCCATGTCTATATTTAAATTTCTGTAGGATTTTTTTTTTCCTTCTAATTAGCAAAAAACCCCAAACCCTTAAAATATTTACTGAGGATTTCTTGAGATAAAGTTTTCCATGTAGAAACTTTTGCAACTTTTCCAGTTCCTAATTTGTCTTTACACATTCCTTTAAAAAACTCAGTCTTGAAAAAAGGGAAAATACATTTCTCCAGTGGCAAAAGCCCAATTACACATTCTATATATTGTACATAGTTAAAGTATAGCAGAACATCTTAAATTCACTTACTGTCCATTTATTAAGACTAAAAACACCTTTAAAGGAAAAAAATGTCTCTTCTTTTGCTATTGAAGTAAAGATCTATTTCACAAATTTCTCTGTTCCAGACACAAAATGGTAATTATATCAAGACTCCTATTTCATATTAACAGAGCCCTGTCAGCAAGCCAGAATGTTTAGCATGCCCTGCTCCTGTGTAGGTGGGTTAATGAAGAATCGCCTGCCTTTGGAAAACAAATTTCAGCATTTCCATATGGTAAGATACCATATCAAAAAGGTTTAAGGGCAGTGTTTTTCATGTTCCACGTCATCTACTCTAGCTCCCTGCATTTGGACACCCATACAAAAATGCAATTCATAATCATTTGTGTAGGTGTTCAAAATTTCTCACCACATTTTAAGTTGAGCTCCCTCTTGATTGGTTTAAGGGAGGGAAAAGAAGTGCAGAGACTAGAATTGGCTAAAAAAGCAAATTTCATGTGCCCAGCTAAAACCAGATTTTAAAAATAGAGTTTACAGTTAAAAATATAAATCATTCCATACAAATAATGAAAGGATAAGACATGAAATGTCTTCATGAGGCACTGGCACTGGTTGCCCAGGGAAGTGGTGGCTGCCTCATCCCTGAAGGTGTTTCAAGGCCAGGTTGGATGAAGTTTTAAGCACCCTGATCCAGTGGGAGGTGTCCCTGACCACAGCAGTGGGGTTGGAGCTGGATGGGCTTTAAGGTCCCTTTTGACCCACAGTATTTTATGATTTTATAAAATTGAATTGTAAGTGAAATTTTATGACATTCTATTTTGGAAGTACTGAAATGTACTCAGTCAGTTCTTCAGTGCAAAGCAGCCGCTGGACTTCCCAGGGGACAGGAAAACAAACCAGTTCCAATATATGCAAGATTTACTCCACATCCTACACAAGCAGGCTGTTGTTCAAGTACCCCGCTTTACTGAGGCAGAAATTCACCCCAAATCTCAGCCTAGTCCTACATTCAGAGCTCACAAGCAAGTATCGAGAGAATGCTGCAGGCTGATTATTATCTACTGAATGGTGAACAAGGACTGTTCCTTCTTGGACTGGTTCCCGTTTGAAAGTTGTCATATAGCCCAAAGAAAGGGTTTGGCTGCTGACAAGTGGCTTTTGCAAATCTAATGCCTTTAAGGCATTACTGGTTTTGGCTTTGGGGTCGCAAACTCTTATGTATGGTGATACATGTCACTTCACTGGATTTAACAGCTAAAGTGATTTTTATTTTTAAAAAAAGCTGAGATGGAAGACAGAAAATGGGAAAAGGAAAAGACAAATGTTGACTTTGTAAAAAAAAAGCAATCTGAGCTGGATTTTTAATAGAATAACTCAAGCATGATTTCTCCAGGTCAGATAACCATCACTTCTAGCACCTATAAAAGCTTTCAGTGCACGTTGCACGACTACAAGTTCCCTTGCAGTCAGAGAAGTCACTCAAACTCATGTCAGAGCAAGAGTGTTTATTTCAAACTGATATTTTTCAGTCAAGATAAATCCTCTTCAAAAAAAATAAAAAGGAAAACACCCATGAAACTCAACAAAATGGAATTATTTGCCAAGCTATATACACACAGTTTTAGATTCATTTGCTTTGACGCTCATTAAAAATAGATAATTTTGACTGATACAACAACATTATAAGAAAGAATTACTTAATTATGTAGAATATGAATTAAAGTTAATAAGATTCAATTACAGAAAACACGTTTACAGCATTTACTTGGGCTTGCTACCACACAAGCTGTTCTGCTTCTTAACTATTCTGAAAAATATAACATCGAGACAGTCATGTTAACAGAAGCTGTCCTGTTATGGTCTCAACTTTGTATGTTCTGCTGAATGGAACAAACTGGAGTCGCAGTTTGGAGTAAAGATTGACAGGGAAAATATGTCATTTCAGTGATGCGAAATACCATATGATCAATGCTTCTGGCCATCCCTGAAAAGAGGTTTTTTTCTTCTGAACTTGACATGTAAACGTTATCTCCCTCTTATTTATTCAATGCTGCCACAAAACTCTTTTACTAATCTGTTTTTCTGCTCACCCCTTCCTGTAGCTCAAGGCAACTGCTCTGGAGAATTGTTGTGGTTCATAGGAAGAGGTCTCAGATCATTTAGGGAATGTGTAAAGTTTAGGTCTAAATAACACTAAAAAATCCTTTGCAGGATCTACTTTGATGTGCACTGATGAATTTTGAAGTTCATCCCCTGATCAAGAAAGCTGGGGAGGGACTTTTTACAAGGGCCTCTACTTACAGGACAAGGGAGAATGAATGGCTTTAAATTGGAAGGGGGGAGATTCAGATTAGACATTAGGAAGAAATTCTTCATGATAAGGGTGTAGTGATGCCCTGGCACAGGTTGCCCAGAGAACCTGTGTATGACCCATCCCTGGAGGTCTTCCAAGGCCAGGTTGGAGGAGGCTTTGAGCAACCTGATCCAGTGGGAGGTGTCCTGCCCATGGCAAGGAGGTTGAAACTGGATGGGCTTTCAGTTCCATTCCAACCCAAACCATTCCATGATTCTATGACTTTTACCTATGGCAGCGGTAGACTATGAATTCACTACGCCAATATAGCTATTTGTGGCCAGAAATACAAATGAATATTCAATGGTTATAACTTCAGATTTACATTTGTTTTGGTTGCAATTCCTTCACAAAACATTCAGAAGTACATATTCAAGACACTGAGTGGGGAGCTATATCTATGTTACACTGCAGTCCACGACTTCTCACTAGAACACATATTGGGCAAAGGTTGAATCAGAGAAAGAACAACAGATTTTCAGCAGTTGCACTATGCCATCTGTCCTTTCAAATCTTGTTCTAGCTGTTTTTCATTCTTCTAGGAAGAGATAACAGAAACTGATATCAAGATATCGAGAAATAACTCTCCCTCTATCTTTTCATCTGTGTATTCCTTCTATTTCCCTTCTTTTCCCTCTTATTTTCTCCCATCTTTTTCCTCTCTTTTCTCTTCAATGGCTCTATAACCATCACAGTAGCAACTAGAAGGCAACATAAACACCTCTGAAGTAGCTTTAAATAAGAGACAGGCATCCAGGTATTGGTGCATCAACAGAAATGGATGCAGACTGCCTAACTTGGACCAGAAAGCGGAGATGCAGCAACAATGCATTGGAATGGGAACCATGCTGGCAGACTCGTCGTGCCTGCTCGTCTTCTAGCCTGAGGCACAGAACCCTGTCTGCAACCCCTTCCATGCTTTGTTCCAGATCTCCTGTCCCAGGAGAGGCTGAGGCAGGGCTCACCCACATCTCTTCATTCTGACTCATCCTGATTCCTCACCACTACTTCAAGCTGTGCAGAACAGCAAAAACTGTGATTAATCAGAGTACAGATTTTTAGTAGCCTGCACCTATTTAAAATGAGAGCATTCGTTTAATTTGTTTGGAAATGTTTCTAAAAGACTTTATTTGTACATAACCCAAGGAGCAAAAAATATACTCCAAATATACATATGGAAATATGTGTGTGTGTATATATATATATATATTAACATTTTGATCAATTACAGTTATTATACATTCAGCTGGTCACCACCACCTAAATGACAGATCTTCGTTCAGCGGAATAAATGGAAACAGCAATTATAGCACAGCTATATTTGGGTTAAGCTGATATGGTGTTGCCACAGAAAAATTCTGCCTGTTTCATGTGCTTCCTTAAATCATCGGCATGCCTTTCTCCATATTTATCATCAATTTCTTTTAAAAATGCAAAACAAACTGAAGAACTCCCTTGTTTCTTAAGTGTTTGTATGGAAGATTGCAGAGGAATTCCAGGCATTTCTTCCAACAAGAGGCATATGTGAAGCCCTTTTTGCCAGTGTGGGTTTCCTCAAAAGATCAAAATCAAGAGGAAAAATCCAGATTCCTGAAATACCCGAGTGCCACCTGATAGCAGAGAAGCAGCAAAATACAGGACAAAGAGAAGGCTTGGTTATTCTGGATGCCATCTAGAAGAGGAGAACTGACTGACTGCTAAGCATCTAATATTCTGCCTCCAGGTAAAGATCGAGGGCATTAGACCATGGTTTTAAACAGGGTGGAAAAACGTAATATGAGGAATTATATTTTTGCTAAGCTGTTTCCAACACTGCTGTACTGGTTTTTTTAGTACACATGTATTTTACCGACTACTTTGTTCTGAAGACATTCATTCTGATGAAATGAAGTCAACTACGAAGGACAATGACTACCTATAACAACGTCATATTTATTCCTGCTTTTTCAACAGCTGTTTTGTTACAGTCACAAAAATACTGCAAAAAAGAGAATAATATGACCACAGGATAATCAGAAAATCAATTATGACCTTTTTTATCAATAGCTACCTATTTTTTACTGTTTGATCTCTATAATCTCACCTTCCATAAAATGATGCAATGTGGTGCAAGTATCATAGGATTTCATTTTCCAGGAGTGGATGCTGGCTCACTGCCGATGAGTTAGTACAGAAACACCTCATGTTCATGTTTCCCCAATTAGCAGGAGCTGATGCACTGGAAATCTCAAACTTCTTTTGAAAATATTGCCATATTTATCACCAAAAAACCCCTCAAAATAAGGGGGAGGTGGAAACAGGTAAAATCTTCTTACCAGAGATTAACAAAATCACATTTCTGTACTATGGGAAATGTTGCAGTTTCCTTTCTTGTTATCACGAATAGCTATGATAACGTGTATGTACTTGATTCTAAACAGAAAAGAATTTCAAGTAAGCTGTGGTGATGAGAATATTTTCACCAAGATACAGTTTTAAAATCATATTACCAAAACAAAAAGTATCCACTAAAAACATCCTTTTTATTTTCAAATTCTATATTCCATCTGAGAATATACCCAGTATTTACACAAATGGTAACTTAAAGTGAAAAATATTTTTGCTGAACTGAACTGAAATTACCAGCATTTCTAGTGTGTTTAGTTTGGCTTTTTGCTAAAAAATTTCAGTGTGACCTGATCAACATTTCTTGTGGTATTTCATTAACTAACAAAATAATGCCTGACTGATTTCAAACATTGCTACCTTACACATATTTTTAAATGACCCTCTGGATTTTTATCTTTATTTTCACAGAAGACTGTCAGAGCTGTATAAATTCCGAATATTGGATAAACACTTTTTCTTGAACAGGTACTTTAATATTAATGTTAGTTGAAGGCCAATCTCTCTGCAGCTACATGACTCAGGTATAGTAAGGAGTAGCAGTTGTTCCCAAAGATGTGTGGGGCAACAGGACAGATTCAGGCAAAGGGAAGAACATGCCTGGGTTTAGGTATTATTTTCCAGACTTTGTTGATCCTAGAATAATTAATACTTGGATTAAAACCAGTGACATTTAGAAGTGACAATGAAGGAACGTGAGGTGTGTATTTAATTGATAAATCACATCCCAAGAGCATTCAAGTCACCAAACCATTCTTCCGATGTTATAATAATTAACCACATCCCCTGTCATTTTTTTACTGTTTATAACACAACTGAGATTGCTTCCATGCACATCCTTAGTGTTTGGCAAGTCTGTCCCTGGAACATGTCACTCCTCTTGAGTTTGTTTAGAAGGCTCTAGAGAGAACTTAGAGGGGCCTTACAGTACCTGAAGGGGCTCACAAGAAAACTGAGGAAGGTCTTTTTACAAGGGCCTGTAGTGACAGCACAAGGGGGAATGGCTCCGAATTGGAAGCGGGAAGGTTTAGATTAGGCATTAGGAAGAAATTATTCCTGATGAAGGTGGGGAGGCAAAGGTTGCCCAGAGAAGTGGTGGCTGCTCCACCCCTGGAGGTGTTCAAGGCCAGGTTGGATGGGGCTTTAAGCACCCTCATCCAGTGGAAGGTGTCCCTGCCCATGGCAGGGAGTTGGAACTGGGTGGGCTTTGAAGTCCCTTCCAACGCAAACCATTCCATAATTCTGCAATTTCTCTTCCTGTTCTAAGTAATTATTTCACTTATTTGTAGTTTTAATTCATGTGATGACATTATTGTGTTCCTAATTAAAAGACAGAATTTAAAGAAAGAGGCATCATGGATACTTTCTGAGGTTCATTGCAGTCCCCTACTATGATAAATTGTTTACAATGATTACAGAACTCACTTTTCCAGCTTCAAGAAGAATTTCAACCCACTTCTCAGACAGCCTCTGGACACAATCTGGATAGAAATGACTGGGATTAAGAAAGAGAAGATTACAGATATTCAGAGCCTACTATTTCAAAAAGCCTGATGCTGCAAAGCCACATCAGTGGGAAAATGAACAGGTTGCTTTTGTCCTCCCATAGCCTCTTCCAAGCTGTGCTCTTTTCCCGATGGGACTACTAAGCAGATTGGCTCAGGTGCTCAGAACATTAAAGAAAGTAAATTAAAATTCAGCATATGGAAATATAATAAATGTATTTGTTTGGACCTGTAAGGTAGGCTTCTTATTTGATAATAGTGGCATCAGAATCCTGCGTATTAAAAGAAAACGCTATATTTCTGATTAAGGGACCTCCTTGCACATACTCTTACCTATTCAATTTGGAGGCCTTGCTTTTAACCCAGTAAAAAAAAACACTCGTACAGTCATAATCACATAATAATAATAAAAAAAATATACTTTAGGTCCATCATCTACTTCATGATCCAGTGGAAGGTCTCCCTGCCCATGGCATATTCCTCATATCTACTTATACAGAAAAAAATCTTTTGTTTTTAAACGAGACTTCAGGAAAAAAAATTGATCAGGTTAGGACAATCTCATTGTTAATTGGTATGGTTGTTATCTGTTCTCAGTAGGACCTTTAACTTATGATTATTGTTCCAGTACTAATGATAGTAAAGATAACAAGCTTTATATATATACTTGAATCCATTTATAGAGCTTATAAATAAATCCATCACCAGCTTAAGTCAACAAAATGTGGAAAGTGAGCGATTTGATAAAAAACAAGTATAAGATTTAAGGCAACTGAAGTTGACTAAAACATAAGATATAATAGATAAATGTGCTTAATGTTTGCAGTGTAGGACTCAACAAACTTGATCTGTTTATAAGAGCAATTTAATATCTACTTAATTGGTTGCATAGAGATTTGCATTTCCTATCATAGAATCCTATAATGGTTTGGGTTGCAAGGGATCTCAAAGCCCATCCAGTTCCACCCCCTGCCACAGGCAGGAACACCTCCCACTGGATCAGGGTGCTTAAAGCCCCAGCCAACCTGGCCTTGAACACCTCCAGGGATGGGGCAGACACCACTTCTCTGGGCAACCTGTGCCAGGGCCTCTCCACCCTCACAGGAAAGCATTAATTCAAGATCTCATCTCAATCTCCCTTCTTTCAGTTTAAAACCATTCACCCTCATCCTATCCCTGCACTTCTTGATAAAGAGAAAAGTTACTGGCTTTTTCCTCTAACTTGTAATGCATTGTAATTTAGACAAAATAGAAATACAAGGAAGATGGAGAAAACCATGACTGATTGTTTCTGTTGTAGAATCGTGATTAGCAAAAGGGGCAACATATCAGTGATATAGTGAAACTTGCTAATACAAATTTACATGAGGTTAATACACTACAGGAAAAATACCAGGGTTAAAATTCAATTAAGTCTTGGTTTTGGAATGAAATGTACCTAATTATTGCTGTTTGTGTACTTTTATTACAGCTTTTCTTTTATACATCTCATTAAATGTCAACAACCAATGAATTGGTTTTATGAAGAGATAATTGACCACTATACTAAGCTCACTTTTCCTTAGGGAAGAGGGACATACCACATTCTATGAAGGTTGATTGGCTCATGTTAATGGTCATCTCTGTTTAACATTTCTGTAAGTGGAAGCTTCATTTTCCATTTGTGCAGCTGGTAGAGCTTGGCACTGGTTTTATATCTACAAGAAATTAAAACCCAACTTGCAGTGCCACCGACATATATCAAGGGGAAACTGCCAAACATGTCTAATTGGAAAGGAGAAAAAGCCTTAGTTATAAAAAGTTTTTTGTTGAGATAAAGGTCAGCAAAGTTGTAATAAAAGCCAACAAAGCTGTAATATATTCATGAGTCGGCAGTTGGCAAGAGAGAATTGGGGCATACCCAGTGACTCCAGCTGAAATCATAATTACCAAAAAAGGTACAAGCCTGCTCTGCAGCTGAAGGATTTGTATTGCCTTATGGTATTTCTATTTGTCTCTCAATCTGAATGTTACAGTCATTTCAAAAAACAAAGCTACTTTTTTTCCTAAACAAAAAAAGCCCACAGCCAGTTTAATTTCTCAGTTTCTTTGTTATTGCTCAGTTGGCAGAAAAGAAGATAATCATTTCATCTTTGTTTTCAAGCACCATAATGTCCTGCTCTTTCACTAACATTTGGCCTTTCCTCAATGAATCATCTCCTCAGAGTTCCACAAAGATAAAACAGAAAAGCCCAAAGCCAGTTACGGATTGTCACACCTTCCTGTCTGCAGAACACAGATTTATTTTCTACTCTGAGGTTAAAAGGCTGAAATTACGGTGTAAGTGACAAAATATTTAAGACATAGAAGAGACAATAATTTGTTTATCTTTTCTCATAATAACTTAAAAATAAAATTGTTGCACCACATTTGTAAACAAGCTTTAAAAAATAGGGGTTATTGGAAACAAAAGCTATTTGATAGAATAGTATTTGGTTTTGTAATAATGGCTTTTAACATCTTCTCAAAGCTATTCCGGGCACCGTAAAAACACAGTAGGAAACAGTTCCTATGCAAATTGTAATATATAGACAAGTGAGTGGAAAGCGCAGTGAGCATTGAACAGTTACACAGTTTAGGAAAGCTGCTTTCCATGAGTTTATATGGCAGCACTGAGGAGTGACAGCAGCTGGATAGACTGGAAGATTCCTGAGCTGTAAAAATACATGCATCTCTGGGGACGAAGGAAGGCATGTTAGTGTTTGAGAGGTGATCAGGGCATCTGAAGTGAATAATTAACTCCATTAAAAAGAATAAAACCAAATAGTTTCTATTTTTCATGTAAAAAATGGAGAGCAGAACCTTTGCAGCTCTCTGGTTTTGCTAACTGCCCCCCTACAGCTGGTCCCTGACCTCAGCAGAGACACAAGGATGATACTTCTCCTACCCTCTGAACTTCTGTAGATTTGGAAAGCAGACAGGAACAGTTTCAATCAATAAATAATTCCAATAGCTTAATTTCAGAGCTGACGCAAATTTTGCTGGTAGCCTGAATGCCCAGTACTGGTAGGGTGACAGAATCAATACTAATTCTGTGCCAATTCTATACTTTTTTTTTATTTTTTATAGAATTGTAGAATGGTTTGGATTGGCAGGGATCTTTAAGTCCATCCAGTTCTGTCCCCTTGCCAAGGGCAGGGACACCTCTCCCTGGATCAGGGTGCTGAAAACCCCATCCAACCTGGTCTTGAACACCTCCAGGGGTGGGACAGCCACAGCTCCTCTGGGCAATTTCCAATGTCTTATCACCCTGATTGGGAATAATTTCTTCCTAATGTCTAATCAAAATTGTCTCCCAACTTAAAGCCATTCCCCCTTGTCCTATCACTTCATGCCCTTGTAAAAAGCCCCTCCCCAGCTTTCCTGGAACCCCTTCAGGTACCGGAAGGCCACTATAAGGCGTCCCAGGAGCCTCCTCTTCTCCACGCTGAACAACCCCAACTCTCCCAGCCTGCCCTCATAGCAGAGGTGCTCCAGCCCTTCAGTCATCTCTGTAGCTTCCTCTGGACCTGTTCCAACAGTGCCATATCCTCCAGAACTGGACACAGGACCCCAGGTGGGGTCTCACAAGAGCAGAGTATTTCTTCTTCACTCTGATATCCAAGAGTTATGTGCTGTAACTCTGGACTAGTGCCTTCTCAAAATAAAGTCTCTGCTCTACAACTGCTCCAGTGGTATGAAATTACACCTTCACCATCAATGTGCAATTTTTAATACAAAGTAACCTTTTTTTAAAGCTTAATTCTGGAATTACTTAGCATATGCATGCTGCAAGCTCAAGAGTTTTCATCAAAATTTACTAATCTGGAGGAAAAAAGCAGATTTTAAGCTGTCAGAAAAGTCTGCACAAGAAACAGAGAGGATTAAAGGTGTTGACTTTCCGGGCATACATTAAAATCCTCATAATGAGGGGCAAAATAACACACGTGGGAAACAGAAATTTTGGTCTTGGAAAACATAGCTGACACCACCACAGTAGAATTCTTTTAAAACCTTTACGAACTGTTATCTATGTAGGGTATGTATGTGTCTCCCATCTGCTCCTTGAGATGAAAGCGAATTATCTAGTCAAGAATGGGAAAGAATGATCTGCATCGGTGATTTCTTGTGTCTAAAGTAGCCAGTTTTTTTCCAGAAAAACAGGGTTTTTTTAAGTCTGAGTCTGTTGTTTCTGGGAACTGTGCCAGTATTTCTATATGGTATTTTTGCTTATCATCCTGATAAAATAGCTTGGGAGTTTCTGATGTTTTTCACAATGTAGTTGTACACAGACAACTTTGTAAGCAGAGTCAAATGGTCCCTCGCTTAAATCTTCAGAAAGTATTTAGGCATGAAACTCTACTTAAATACTAAAGAGGAAAAGAATATTCATGGCTTTGTATCATGGCTGCTTGAACTTATTTTTCAATCCAGATTCCTGTTTCAATTCTTACGCTATAGATCATTAGTCTGGAGAAGAGGAGGCTGAGGGGAGACCTCATCACTCTCTACAACTACCTAAAAGGAGGTTGTAGTGAGTCAGATGCTGGTCTCTTCCTCCAAGTAACAAGTGATGGGATGAGAGGAAATGGCCTCAAGTGGCACCAGAGGAGGTTTAGATTGGATATTAGGAAAAATCTCTTTCCCGAAAGAGTGGTGAAGCACTGGCAGAGGCTGTGGAGTCTCCATCCCCGGAGGTGTTCAAAACACATGTAGATGTGGCACTTCAGGACTTGGTTTAGCAGACACCGTGGCATTGTGTTGATGGTTGGGCCTGATGATTTTAGAGGTTTTTCCAACCTTAACAATTCTATGATTAATTATATGAGACAAGGAGCTGTATTTTTAAAAATCATTTTATCATTTAAGTCATAAAAAGGCATAAACAGTCTCCATAATAAGTCCTTAAATCAGAAAAGAAACCAGTTTAAAACTAACAGGCAAAACTCTTTGAACAAATAGAATTTTTTTTTTTATATTCCTCTTCTCAAAAAAGTCCCTATTTGTTTCTGCCCAAAATATTTCAGCAAAGGATAAGATATTCCAATTCTGAAAAGTCCTCAAAAATGAAGTCCAGTAAAATTTTCAGGAAAAATAATTTGGATATTTCCCCTGAAAATTCAGGGGGAAAGGGATAGAGGTGGGAACAAATCAATTTGTGAACAGTTCCAGTATTAAATCTGTCTTTCAGAATTTTATATCCCCTTTAACAATTCTTTTATTATTGAACTATAATGATATAATTTACATCAAGACATTTGACTCATAGGATTAAAAAAGCATATCTCCTTACCGTGAAAAAACCACAGAGACTGTTCAAATTATCTACTAAAGTAAGATCACTCTCCATTTAATACTCCCTTATTCTCTTTTATTGAAGCCAGAGTAACCAAAGCAAAGTTAATTTCCAGAATGCAGACCTGTGACTACAACACCATGCGTGCACTTATGTATGCCTTTTGGTACAAGACCACCTTTTACTTCAGTAACTTATGGTCACTCTTCACATGGATTCGTGGACCTGCCTTTGGAAACCAGTTGCTTTGACAGGGAGTGACAGTATCTTAATTTTGGGCTGACATGTAATTCAGTTGCAATCAACGGTGCTTTAAGTGGTGGTGACCCCTTTTGCCTGAAGCCCTCCAACGGCCAGCTTTCCTTACATTGCAAACTGCAGATTGAGAAATGTTTCTGATGAGGAGCTACAGAACTTCAGTATCTTGTTTTCCATAATGTAGGAAATCAATCTAAGGAAATGGTTCCCATTTAGGACATGATGAGAGTTTTCAACAGTCCCTCTGATCTGTTTTGGATGTTCAAGGCCAGGTTGGATGAGGCTTTGAGCACCCTGATCCAGTGGGAAGTGTCCCTGCTCATGGCAGGGGCATTGGAACTGGGTGATCTTTAAGATCCCTTCCAATCTAAACCATGTTATGATTCTCTGATAAGACAGACGTACTGCAGAAACCCAGGGCACTATCTGCTTCTTTCATTCCCTGCTGGCCTCCTCCTTTCCTGCTGGAAGGGTGTTTTGAGTCATCCAGCAGCTCACCCCAGCACAAAATCTGTGCTATAAAGCCCAGCATGGAAGACACATTCAAAATAAATCTACAGTAGAGCACAGCTCAAAAGCCACAGATTGACCACTCTCGCCAGTGGGAATCTTCATTCTCCTGCGTCTGGTGTAGAATGATCTCAACTTTCATTACAAACACTAAATGTGGAACTCTAAGAACACAGCTGGAAAATCCAACCCTGGAGCCTAGAAGACAAGGCACTAAAATGAAGAGCTTGGAAATCAGTTTGAAATCACGAGTTTCACTCTGATCAAGAATCAAAATTGACTTTTAAACATTTAGCATACAATCAGATCTTAGAACTAAATTAGGAAAAAATACTCTTACTCTCCAATTCCATGGCAAATCATGAAGAGTTACCTAATATGAAAGTTCATATAGACCACTGTGAGGTCCATAAATTAAGCACCCTTGTATCTGAGATGGAGAGATACTATGTTCTGCCAGTTTGCAGTGCATTAGAGTCAACACCTGCTTCCTGAGAAAATGTTACTGGAATATACTGAAAATTAATTTAAAAAAGGAAACAAAATAGACAAAAAGGAAAAAAAACCACATAACTTCCATGCCTAAACCAAGAAAACTGTTACAGACTTTAAAGATCTCTCATTGGAACCTAATCCTGTGCTATATCAGGTCAGTTAAACTTTGCAGAGTGCAGAATTTCCCATCTGTTCCTCTTTCATGTATTTATTTTTGGCTCACTTGAATGTAGTGGCCTCTCACACGCCAACCCTCATGTGATCTGCTCCAACTTCCATTTCTAGATATAACTTAGCATGTGAAATTTCTCTTCGGGATCTGAGCACCCCCAAACTTTATGCAACACTTTTCATCTTTCCATTTCAACCTTGGTCTCAGTAGCTACACATCAGAGTCTCAATGACATTGGAAGTGATATTTGTGACATTTTATAATATTAAAAAAATCAGGTGCTTTTTTTTGCCTTGTAAAATACGAACCTTAGGTGGAAATGAAACAGATAACTTAAGACAGATAGATGAATTTTTAGATAAACCTGTGACAACTGAGATAAATCTGCAAAACTTCCACTTTGCAATTGTAACTTTACTACTGGCTTCACATGTTTCTCATCAATAAAAGAAGCATTCATACTTGCTTCAGGAGGTTAACAACACAGAGCAGAAACAGTTTAGAAGTGCAATGTCAACAGATTCACCTGGTCTACAGACTTTACCTGTGATCCCGAGTTCTTGCAATAGTTATGGTCACCTAGGTTGGACAATTAATACTACAAAAACAACATACTTAAATACAGAGGTCTTTGTGTATTTTATACACGTGTAGACTCATCTGAAGCAAAAAAAATTAGAGGAACAAAATGGCAGAAATTTGAGAAGGTCGCCAAATTAATGTTTTATCAAGAGTTTCCCCAATGGAAGATCTAAACTCAGAAGTTCTTTAACGGTATAATCTAGGCAATATATAACTCAGACAATGAACACTTAAACACATCAGCTGATAAAGAGGTCTACTGCGTGGTTTGTATCTCATGTTGTTTGAGTTCTACTTTTGCAAAAGGCAGTCTGTTTGAAGAATACAATACAGAATGTTGCTGTAAATTATTTCCATGCTCTCACTCTCTGGACAACTGGTCATTAAAGATTTACAACAGTGTATAAGAAAACGATGCTGAACTGACAGTACCTTTCATGAAAGGGAGTGGCTTTAAAGTTCAGTAAATGAGCAAATATTAACTCTAATTTACAGGCCTTTCTTCAGAATTCACCTTTAGCATTAGTAAAAAATAATTTGAGGAATGCATTCATTTCCCTCAAATGACTGAAGCAAATAAACATCCATACAATCAAGTACTGTACTCTGACAGGAAGAGTTTATTAAAGTAGCTTTATATTAGGGCAGAACCAAATCTTACAGAAACCACCTGGCTCATGTCTGCAAAAGCTATCTTTATCATAAGATGACAAGTTCAGAGGGGAGCACTTGGCTATGCTGTCCTAACAGTTGAATGGGCATTAAATCCTGGTGGCTTAGAGAATATATATTTATTTTTACAACTTTCTTCCTACTTAGGGTGATGGTGTATAGGCTGTCAGCTTCCTTTCTGGCCCTGCACACACTTTTCCACACACTGCAAGAGGCAGTCACGACTACTTCTTCTTCCTCCCTCAAGTGAAGTCCTAGCCTGGGATCCTGGGATATCTATGTATCCCGGATGAGGGACTAATCGAGCACATAATGTTTCTTTATGTGGTTACAATAAGCCACATTTTGACCATCTTACCTTGATAATAATTAAAATTGTGATAATAGGTCACAGTGATATTTTGGATCCAGTTTTAAGAAAGAGTAATCCTATGATGTTAAGGTTTGGCCACACAAACCTGAAATTACTCAGACGCAGAGTAACAACTGTGTGGCTCTGTGAGACAGAACTGTAGCTATGACTTACTTACGCTTGGACCACTGCATTAATTCCAAAACACTTTCCTAAAATGCAAGACCATATTTGTGACGAGATTCATTTCCATCCTGCTATCTAACATGAAAGTTTTAAGCAAGAAAAAATGAAGACCAGATTCTACTGTCAGTCACACTCAGTAAATGTGCCGGCCATTCAAGATGTACAGGATTTGGATCTGAGGATGGTTTTATCACTTGCAGCTTCCCCAAAGCTACTTCATCATTTTAGAGAACAGATGCTCAGCCCTACTGGTATACGACTGAAACATATGGCTGTGGATCTTCAAGTTAGGAAAGATATAAATAAAACATGCATGACTTGAAATAATATCATACAACATTACATATGTAGCTGTCTTAGCAAAAATCCGAATTAGGACGGCTAAATATTTATTGAGAATAAGAGAATATTGTAACATTGTTGTGCCACAGGAAAGAAAGGAGATAGTTTATTATTGGGTGGAATTCCATACCAACACCTCATCTGTCTGCAACTGCCTGATCCTAAAGGAACCTCAAAAGATGTAAAATCTTGGGTAGCAGTACGCATCTCAAGAACTCTCAGCAGGGAACGTGCCAAAAATCCCAGCTGTCCTAGAAAAAGTAGTTGTGAATTGCTTCATCAAAATAGTAATTTAGTCCATAGACTAGAAATGAAAAATTATCTCCTTGGACCCAAACGTATATTAAGAAATAAAGTAAAAGTTATGATTTCTTTTTTTACTGAGGTAAATGTTAGTGCAAACAGTGTTTTAAACATAGCTGAAAAATGTACTCAGATGTCATGGTCAATTGAAACTGTTTTGAGTAGAAGTAGCTTTGCAGCTGGCTACAGCATCTGTTGGTTAAGCTAACAGAAGTCTGCAAGGTTCCTTCATTATCTTGGCACATAATATAAAAAAAAAAAAATCTATGATAATAACAATTTTTTCACATCACAGGATCATATTACATTATCTTTTTAACGGGAATCAGTCCAAATACGTGGCAAGAAGTTTATACAACCACGTTCCAGACAGTGAAGAAGGAACATAGACCTTTCCTTAAAAGACTGTGTGATGACCTCAATGCATTTTTGACACTAGGAAAAAATAGCACTGTATTAATTTCTATTTTTGTAGCTAGCTGTAATTATAACATAGACCAGATTAATTATTTCTTGCCATAAAGAGCTTGGAAAACAGACCGCTTTTTTAATTTTGTCCTGGTGTGCTTGAGTTTGATTTGATTTGGAGGGAAAGAGAAAGAGAAAGTCTCTGCTCTGATTACCAAGGTGGGAAATAAAGAGTAAACTGCTCCTGGAAAATGAGCTCAAAGTATCTGCACCAGCAAGTACAAGCAGTTGGAAGCTGTATATTTGTAGTCAGGTGGAAATTCTTGCTTAGCGTAAAATGTGAGGCAGTGTCACATTATTTACTGGTTTTGTGTTCTACCAATACAAACTTAGTCTTACACTATCCTAAATACATTACAGCACACATTGTGTGCTCAGAAGGAATATTTATTCCTCTGGAAATATATCACATCTCTCACATTTCAAGAAAAGGGTCAAAAGGTTGCTATACTTCTTTCCATTGTAGGAAAGAAAATACACAGCTTCATGGAGACAAAGATTAGGAAGTTTTAATGTTCATATTCTCTCAGTTATTATGAATAGTAATAAAATAAAAAAATAAACTAATATAATTAAGCATAACTAACAATTACAAGTTTAATATAAATACTTCAACAATACAAAAAATGTAGAATAACAGAACTAAATAAGCAGTTTTTGAGGAGGAGGAAAGAATGCTAGACTAGGAAGCTGAGGTTCTTCCCTTGAAGGCTAACCTCATGAAACAGTTCAAAAGTAGTTTATCCTTCCATCTTTCATTGTCCTTGAATATGGGCCGGTGTTAAACTGACTCAGAATATAATGCCCCATTTCCCACCGCACGTTCTGGTTCACCATCTCAAAACCCCTTAAATGCAGTTTCACTAATAAGTTTTATACGTGATTTCAATGACTTCTCAATAGTCCCTTCTCTTAGCTGCCCACAGTGGATATTTAGGAGACTTATTCTTGACTACGGCATACTCGACTTATTTTTAAAGAGTCTCCCAGAAAAGATGTTGTCATACACCTTAAAAAAAATTTAAGATACATAAAGTTGTATTGCATTTACAAGAGTGCTAGCAAGTTTCTCCGGCCAAGACATACTTTACACATGTATATGGCAATTCTACAATGAAACATAGAGCACAATTGAGCACATGGCCCAAGACTCCAGACTGCATCCAGATTTGTAGACACGCATCCTACTATGATTTAATGAATCTAACAACAACACTATTTCAGTAATAGCTGACATGGAAAAAATGTGTCACTTCACAGGAAGTTCTGAAAACACTGTTTCTACGGGATGAAAAGAAGGTTTTAAACTCCACAGTTTCCCAGAGTAGGAATCATATTTTGATCAGAAAGGCAAAAAGTCATGAAATCATAGAATGCTTTGGGTTGGAAGGGACCGTGCTCAGCGACTCTGAGCAACCTGATCTAGCTGAAGATGTCAGTACTCACTGCAAGTGGAATTGAAGGAATGTTTTCATGTGAGGGTGGGTGGGCCCTGGCACAGCTTGCCCAGGGAAATCTTGGCTATCCCATTCCTGGAAGTGCTCAAGGCCAAGTTGGATGGAGCTTTGAGCAGCTGATACAGTGGTGTTCCTGCCCATGGCAGGGGGTTGGAAATAGATGGGCTTCGAAGTATCTTCCAACCCAAACCATTTTATGATTCTATGAGAGAGAGGACATAATTCTTCTCTCTCCTGTGAGGTGCTGGTTGGCTTCCTCACTGAGCCATGCTCAGATACATGAAGAAAACATTCCTTTATGGAGAATGCCATGTCTGATTCTTGATTCTCACCTTATTTCTTCCCTACACAAGCTTCAGCCATGAAGGTGCTCATATATTTCAAAGCTGCACTGTTAAGTGTTGCATTTGAATAAATACATCAATAGTACAAGGTTCTTAAAGTGCAATTAAAACATTCTTCAATTCAGTGCTACTTATGAGAAGTACCTAGCAGTACCCTGCTACGTTCCTGCCTCAAAATACCTCTCAGCACGTTTAAAGTAAAAGATCAGCTTGTTGTAAAATTTTGGAATGAAATCGGTCTGCTCCTTGTCAGGCACAGGGTGAAGAACATAATCTTCTTTGAAGAGTATGACATCCTTATTACAGGGAGGGAGGCGAAAGGGAGAGCACTTGTATGCACGCTGTAGTGAGTCAGCATATCAAATATACAAACCTAGAAGTGCTCTCAGAGTATTTAACTTTTTGCATACTAAGGGTCACTGCATTTTATTTGCAGTTAAAATATTACAGGATTGCTGGCTGTAGCTTGTCTCTAAAGTGGAAGTGATTTCTCTGCTATTCATTTATGTGAAAAAAAAATGCTTCTGTTAAAGAAATCAAGTTTAGAATGTTTTATGACAGTAAGGAACTGCTGATCATCAAAAATCTCTTCTCCCTTCCCTCTCTGGTTTGCAGTATTGCACAATTCCCTCTACAATCATTCTTTATCAGACAGAAGTGAGGTGCCAATAGCAATTGAAGATTTTTCTGCCGACAACGCATGTCTTGTTATCCAAAATATTGTCTGAATTCATATTGTGATGAAAAAGGCAGTTCAGGATCTAAGCCTTCTGATCTTCTTTTATCTACTCCAGTAGATAACAAGTCCTATGTGTTCCGTATGTTGAATGTATTGATCTCTTTAAGAGACAGACATTATCACTATCTTAGGAGACTGTCAGGACAATGTCCTCTCGTAATGAGCAGGTATTTATGAACATCAGGTTCTCTATATAGATTAATATTTACCATAGTTTAGTGGAAGGTGTCCCTGCCCATGGTAGGGGAGTTGGAATTAGATTATCTTTAGGGTCCCTTCCAACCCAAACCATTCCGCGTTTCTATTACTTTTTCAAAGCCTTCCTTACCAGCTGGTCCCCTACTCTCTGGTAACAGCGTCAATAATGGATTGCTTTTAAGTACAGTAGCTAATTCTATTATTCATTAAAAATTTTATAGATGATTTACTGAAGCCATACCACACTTTTGAAGATAGCGATATTCTGGAGCAAAATGTTGAAACTCAAGTTATTTACACTATGTGAAAACAAAAGTAGTGCTGGTTTAAGATATTCCATTATAAAGTCACTGAAATTTTAGTTTAAATTTGCTTCTTACAAATTATTGTGAACAACTCCTGCTATTTGGGGAAAGGAAAATTAGGTAAAACTATGGGGAGGTCACAGCATGTTCTGTTGTCTAGTAGCTCTCAAACGTAACAAAACACCACAACAACTCCCACAATTAGGCATAGAAATATTTTAAAAAGTTCTTATTCTCCATTTACAAACTGTATTCATTAATTAGAAGAAATATTGAGCCTGCTGAACAGTTTTAACAGTCTGCTCAACAGTTTTTAACAGTTTCAATCCTTCACATAAGGAACATTTAAAAACTACTGAATTTTAGGGAGAAAAAGGCAGCAAGAACAAAGGGTCTATGTAAATCTTATCACCACAAATTTAAGTAAAATGAGGACAGCATGCATGCTTACACACAGCAGCAGGATGGGCTGCAAATGGATTGAAATATTAACTTTAAAAGGAAGGGATTTTTCTCCACTGCATTTGTCTAAATTTTTCTGTGTAAGGCAGAAAAAGTCTTCCCCCATTCCATTCCATTCCATTCCATTCCATTCCTCCTCTGACATCCCTTTTCTGGCCTTTTCAATCTCTTTGTTCCAAGATGACTTCAAATGGGAGTCAAGAGCAAAAGGAAAGCTGGTTTAATTAGCACACCGAGCATGGTGCCATCTTTCCCTATGCAGAGCCATGCACGAAGAGGTTCTCGCATCTTCCAGCAACCGCTCTCCATCAGCTCAGGCATTTGTGAAACATTTCCCAGTTGCTCCCCTAGATGCTCCAAACAAATACTGCAGTGCTCTGGGGGAAAATTAAATATGAACAGGGCAAAAAAGCCTGTAGAATAGTTTCCAGCACTTTCTCGGGAAAGCATTTTATCTGTTTTCATTTGAAAACAGCAAGAGATCCTTCCTCCGGACTAATATTCCTGCTGCAAGGATTTCATTAGCATAGCCAGGGAGCTCCGACTGGGTACCAACTGGTGCAACCTACAGTCACGTAGATATTTGGTGCCATATGTGAAGGAGTTGGCTGCAGCTTGAGAATATTATAGTTCTGCCTGATTCAGCACGGCAAACGATCCACAGCCAAACATTCGGAAATATGTGCTTAAGGCAGGCAGTAAGGATTTACACATCAATCATTTGTGGAAGGGGGAGTATTTAGATAGGACATTAGAAGAAATTCTTCACAATGAGGGTGGGGAGGCCCTGGCATAGGTTGCCCAGGGAGGTTGTGGATGCCCCATCCCTGGAGATGTTCAAGGTCAGGTTGGATGGGGTCTTGAGCAACCTGATCCAGTGGGAGGTGTCCCTGCCCATGCCTTTGAGGTCCCTTCCAAACCGTTCCATGATTCTATGAAATCATTGTCTTACAAAAGTCAGAACCAGCTGAAGGTCCCATATGATTTCTTACTTATATAGGATAATAATAATACGCAACCTATTACTGAGAAATGCATGATAACATCACAAACAATTGTGGTTTTACTTCCAGACTTTATATATTCCATCTAAGATTTAAATTCCTTTTGCTAATACCATTTATTAAAAAATTAATTGATTTATCTGTCTACAGTGCATTGCCTGTAAGGTTTTCCCATGATAAAAAGATCTCCATATGCTATAAATGCCCAAGATCTTTCTTTTTATAGTTCAGAGAAAGCGTAGAATTGCAAAACATATCCTAAATATTTATAAAAAAGAGCAACAGCATGGAACATAAAATAACAAAACCTTTGGAGTGCCTGCTGCGCTCAGCGTTTGGGGAGATAACGCATTTGGTACTTTAGCTATGACAGCATTATAGGAGATATTGCTGCGAAAATAAAGATACAAAAGATGAATCATAAGTCTTTCCAAAATGCTACCATATTAAAAGTGAGATTTAAGAACAATCTAAAGCAGCAGCCTTGGGTTCGGTATCTAACGTTACCAGAAAAGTGAAATTCCCATGAAGCAGTGCTCCGTCACCATGGCAACCTTGCAAGGTAGCACAAAAGGGTTCATCTTTATGCAACACAGTTTTATAAAATCTATCATCCTAAATGTGACAGCACGTACCATCTTTCAGGTCTGCTGTGACACCGCAATGCACAGGAGTTATTAAACAGAACCAATGCCTCATTTATTAGCAGTCAAAGAAGTTACCTTTTAAATGCAAATGTTTAAAATTAAGACAAAGGGTTGAAATCAGTAAAGCTTCCCAACCTTAAATTACCAAAGGGAGAGTAACAATATCAGCTTTTGCTGACATTGTGGTTTAAATATACTTTTAAAACAGTAATAATACCATCTATGGTTATTTTTTGACAACTGTGACATGACCTTTAGAAGGAAAACCAATAAAAACAGTAAGACCATGGTCTGTTGAAATAAAACCCTATAATCTCCAAGCATAAAAGCCATACTAATAACTGATTACAAAGGGGATTACAGCGCAACCTGGAGAGTATATCTTTAACAATTCTCCAGACATGCTTTTTTACCACATAAATATAATTTATTAAACTTGAACCATGCTTGAGAGCGAGGTTACCAAGCAAAACTGCATCAAGCGCTCCAGGTTAATTAGATTCAAGTTCTTTTCTACTAAATGCCTAATTGTGAATGGCTCTGCCTATTGATATCTTGCTTGGATCAATAACTTTTTTCCATCTCTGTGAACCATGCAGGGAGAAGAGAAAAAAAAAGGCAATAAAATAGATTTCTTGCCCAGAAGCTGGTATCTCTCTCACGCCCCCCCCCAAAAATGTCATTTCTTATTTTGAAAAGCTGTACAAAATAAAATCTCCAAAGGAATTAAGCAAAAGTATGCAAACTGTAATGAATCATAAACTTTTAAATACTGTGGTGAGGTCTTGTTTTTCCTAATTTTTCTCTTTCTCTCTTCCTTCCTTCCTTCCTTCTTTTTCTCATATAACTTGTATAAAGCTACAGAAAGATATTTTAAATGACCTTTAGGATATCAAAACACATACAATACAGGCTCACTGAATGTGAAGAAAACCCACACGTTATCTTATCATGAAATCACACCATAAAAAGAACATTTTCTCCTATATAAGTATATGGGTTTATGGACTCAGAAATATACATCCTGATACACCTTGGTTTCTGGGTTACTGTGACTAACGGGCATCTTTCATAAATGTCTTTGTATGTCAACAATAGAATTTAAATTCTTCAGAAATAACCTGTTCCAATAGAATTGAGTTTCTGAAAATAATTAGACTAGGGAAGGTGCAGATGTACTTTTTAAATATATAGAATATAGTCTTAATCAGGATGGAAAGGAAAGACGTTGAGGGGCTGGAGCACATCCAGAGAAGGGCAACAAAGCTGGTGAAGGGGAAGGAGAACAAGGGTTATGAGAGGCAGCTGAGGGACCTGGGGTTGTTTAGCCTGGAGAAAAGGAGGCTGAGGGGAAACCTCATCACTGCCTATAACTGCCTGAAAGGAGATTGGAGCAAGGTGGATGTTGGTCTCTCATCCAAAGTGACAGGTGATAGGACAAGAGAAAATGACCTCAAGGAGCACCAGGGCAGGTTCAGATTAGACATCAGGAAAAATTCCTTCACCTAAAGTGTTCTCAGGCACTGGCAGAGGCTGCCCAGCGTGGTGGTGGAGTCCCCCTCCCTGGAGGTGTTTAAAAGATGGGTGGATGAGGTGCTCAGAGACCTGGTTTAGCAGTGGACAGATACGGTTGGATTTGATGATGTCAAAGGTCTTTTCCAACAAAACCATTCTGTGATTGTAAGCCAAGGGCTGTGAATTCTGGTCGGCAGGGACTCTAGCAGTTTGGTTACATCTCTTTCAGCGTTGCAATATTTAGGTCCCCTTTGATGAGCCAACCTTCACTGTGAAAATGCTTTTTTTCATAAAATTAATGGTGAGAGAGATTGACTGCCTCTGGACGTATCATTTGATTTGTTACTAAAATCCCCTGTACTTGCCAAAAGGCTGACAATTTATTTGCACAGAATCATAGAAAGAATTCTGGAAGATGTCAATAATGAGTAGGATAAATGTTCTCCAGTCTGATAACTAAAGAGAGCTTGCTGATAAATTTTAAATGCATTCAGCATGCTGCATTGTGCTCAGGAGTCACTTTATAGAGATATTGCTCCTGGATTATACAAATGGAAGTAGTTCTGAAATAATGCTACTTCTGTTTCAGACTATTTGACATTTTAATGTATTTCAGTAATGTCCGCGTGTCTGTAATGTATGTATGCCATTTCCTCATAACTTTTTTAGACATACATAGAGGGTTTTTTTTTTTTGCTTTTTCCATGTTTAGATATAAAAAAATTCAAGGTCTTTACTTAGGGGGAATATAAATGTTCAGGCATTATAATCAAACTCATTATCTTATGTCATAACATATACTCAGCCTATTCCTTTCTCTTTATTTGATTTTCTTCTACCATTATATTTGATATTACATTTGAAGCATTTCTACTTCAAAGTCTTTTAAGCTTATAATAGTGTGGGGTTGGAATAGGCATCTAGAAGTACTCAGATACCTGATACCACATGTAAGAGCTACGTGCCTTCATACTTTTAAAAACCTGTCCCTGAATGATCATGTTTTGGGGAGTCAGAGATTATTTCAACTACTTCTCTGTAATGCTACACAAAACCTCAGGACAATTCTGATGGAAACAGGCAGAAACCCTAGTTACAACTCAGTGGTGAAAAGGATGAGCGAAAACTGGTTTTCACCATTTCAGCTTGCTTATTTTGGAGGCAAACATAATACAGTCTCCCTCCTTTCTTATGCCTTCCTATGCTTATTTCTTACTTCTTTTGCCACCATTATCAACACTTGGATTATGTCAGAGCTCTCTGCTGCTTAGTTTTGCCCACAGGTCTAAACTGCTTCGGCAAATATCATAGACCTCTGCTTAAGACCTAGAGGTCTTGGGCTTTTGTCTTCATTAGCCTCCCTCTCTTGATATAGATGTACTTCACAATATCCTTCTATTCAAATGGTCTGAAAGCATATACACTAAAGCACACACAGCTCTATTTAATCCACTCTATTTGAAAAGATTCTCTGCTGAGGTACAGGTGATGATCAAATCAAGCCTATAGCCTCAATATTTAATATTACTTTCGGAGATATGAGTTCAAATACAGTAATGAGAGGAGTAGGGTGGTTGAAGGAAGCGTTTTTCTCTCAAAAAAAATGTTGTCATGAACTTAATATAAGTCATTTTGTTATCAAATCAATTATGAGCATTGAAGATATGACAGTGTTGGAGTTGAAATTTCTATGACAAAAATACAGCATTGTTGAACACTGATCATACATCAAAAGTGACAGAAGTGCAAAAGCAGGGATCTTCTCTTCAAAGACTAAACTAACAACTAGATAGCTTGCATTACGCATATCTTGCAGGTCTCTTGGGCAGTTTCCTCTACATACTCAAGTCAAGCAAGAACCTTGTGATGCTCAAGAATCGTCAGGTTTGGGTTTTACACTTTTAAATTGTCTCCCACTCCTGTCCTGAAGGCTCTTTGCACTTCCCACTCTTCTAAACTTCTCATCCCCTTCCTCACTCTTGTAAGATAAATAACAAAGTGGAGGGGTAGTTGGATTTATTAAAGGTTTGTTTGCACGTATTGAGTATTAGAACAGCTGGTCCTAGGAGAACACACTTTGCAGGAAACAGCTATAGTGTTTTAAAGCTTTTGGAGCAGTTATCTTACCTTTCTCCTAGCAGCAGGGATATACAGACAGCAGGAGAAAAGAATGGAATAATAAAATCTTTTATGCCTGCATTTCTATAGCTCTTCAGAGCCTTCTTTCATTGAGACTTCACAGACACAGGTAGTTTCCAAATCCATCTAGAAACAGATTCAAATGTTAAACTACTGAAGTTTGCCCAGGTAGTTTCCTCAGAACCATAGAATGGTTTCGGTTGCAAAGGACCTTAAAGGCCATCCAGTTCCAATCCCCCTGCCATGGGCAGAGGCACCTCCTACTGGATCAGGTTGCTCAAAGCCCCATCCAACCTGGCCTTGAACACCTCCAGGGATGGGGCAGCCACCACTCCTCTGGGCAACCTGTGCCAGGGCCTCCCCAACCTCACAGGAAAACATTTCTTCCCAAGTTCTCTCTAAATCTCTCCACATTTGGCTTAAAACTGTTCCCCCTCACCCTATCCCTGCACTCCCTGATAAAGAACCCATTCCCAGCTTTCTTGTAGGTCACATTCTACTTCGGATCATAGAATACTCAATGGCTTAACTTTTCAGGGGCAAGTTTTAAACATGGTAACCCAGGGCAGGCTGCTCTTACCACCTTGTGCCAACAGTCTGCATTCCAAATTGCAAGCACCTCGCAGGTGCTACAGGTATTTAATCAGCAAAGCCCTTCACAAATGAAAGATAAGCTTACACACTACACGGAAAAATCCTGTCCTTCAGGAAACGGGAAGGACACAAGATACAGAAAGTTTTAGAGAAGTTCCAGTCAGCTTTACTCACCCTTTTCATATTCTGTGAGGTTTCCATTTAGCACAAGAAAAACCCTTTCTCTCAATCTGTATTCACAGGACTGCCTTGATCATAGGGAAACTGAACACCTTCAGTGCATGATAATTAAGTGCACCTGTAATCCAATTAACATTTCATCTGTCTCCACACAAGCAGTGGCTTTGTTCTTAGACCACTGAAAGCCTGTTCATTACTCACTGTAGTTAAAAAAAAAAAAAAGGAAAACACACAAAACAAGGCGTGGTAGAAGGAAAAATAACACAAACATAACTTTTAGAGATTCTAAACAAAGTTGAAAACCAGAAAAAAAGTAACGCTAACTTAGCTAATGAAACACCCAGCAACAATGTTGTTTTCTCCTCTTTCTTTCTTGCTCTGTGCTACTGCTGATAAATTTCTGCTCCCAACCCATCTTGATTAGCACTACTCTTTGCTCAGTTTTATTCTTAGTGCCTACATACAGACAAAAACCCTAAGGTAATATCAAATATTGAGGCATTCATAGAATGGTTTGGGTCAGAAGGGACCTTAAAGATCATCTAATTCCAATCACAGAGAGGCTCTGCACCACATAGAGCTCCCAAAAAGAAATTAATCTAGATTTTTAATCAAAGGTACAGGAATTCTGGGGTACTGGAAAGCTGTTTCAGTACAAATAAAATGCCTGCACACCTAAACAGTCATGACCACACTCATCAATACTCAAACATCTGATGAACCTTTCTGCACAATTAACTAGTTGCAAAATAATCACTAAGAACCATACTTTAAGGTATAGAAAGTTCATACTTTAATGGCCAATTAGGTTTTTCTCTGTCCTTCAGCATAATGATAGATATTTTGTAACCTTCATCAGTTCTCCCTTGAAACAAAGACTCTTAGAATACAGAAAGGAAAACAAGAACTCTGAGGAGACCTTACAGCAGCCTTTCAGTACCGAAAGGGACTACAGAAAAGCTGGGGAGAGATTTTTTACAAGGGCCTGTAGTGACAGGACAAGGGGGAATGGCTTTAAATTGGAAGGAGGAAGATTTAAATTAGACATTAGGAAGAAATTCTTAACAAAGTGGGTGGGGAGACCCTGGCACAGGCTGCCCAGGGAAGTGGTGGCTGCTCCCTCCCTGGAGGTGGTTCAAGGCCAGGTTGGATGAGGCTTTGAGCACCCCGATCCAGTGGAAGGTGTTCCTGCCCGTGGCAAGGGGGTTGGAACTGGATGGGCTTTAGGTCCCTTCCAACACAAACCATTCTATGACAAAATAAAGGATATTGCAAACATAAAGCAAAATAAATTGTGGAAGTTTTTCTCCCATACTCATTTATGTGAAGATGAATATTTTAATATTTTGTATCAAATCTTAACTGCTGGTGGGTTTGCAGTTGGTGTGGTTTTCTTTTCCTCTTGTCAATTGTTCCGTATAAGCCTTCAAAAATACGACAGAATCTTTGCAGTGACATTTCAATATGCCCTATTCTCAAACACTTCTACTAAATTAATTATCTAAAAATATCAGATGCTGCCAGTTCTGAGGGAAGGCAAAGCCCAAGCAGGAAGCTGCTCACAGAGCTTCTGAAGTCCCCACTCTCAGCACACAGCTGCACAGGAGGAACTACAGGCGTGTATTTGAAGCCTATTCCTCTGTGCAGCTCCAGTACAGCTTGAACAGAGTCCAAAGATATGGAAAAATAGCATTCAGATCTGAGATTTTATGTCCAGCCTGTATGCCCTGTTTCTCACTTCCCTGTTTTTTTCTCACAGTGCAAGTGTACCAATAAGTCTGTAAGTTACAGCTTCATTAAGGACACAAAGGTAGATCAGAAAATGAGAGTAGATATGGTGAAAGAGAAGCTTTGTGTTTACTACACAGAGATGCTTTCATATTATAAGACTGAATAATTAGCATACAAAATAATAATTAAAAAGTGGTAGCAGAGACTTTTTCCCCCCCATCCAAGTGAACATGCTGTTGTGTTGTCCCCAGCGGCACACAGTCAGTTATTTGAACACTAAAGTAATAAATTAACATTACTAAATATTAATAAGATAATAAAATAATATTAGTACATTAACCATCAGTAACAGGGTGTTAATAACCTAACGTTTGTCTAAAACATGTGAAACTAAACATCAGTAATGATACATAGGAGACAATACCTCAACAACTGGCTTTCCTCCTTCTCACTGACAGTCAATGTGTATCATCTGGAATTCTTTGAAACTAGAAATATTCTGACTTCATTGAATTAAAAAAAACTCCCATTTTTTCATATTCTCATTTGTCATCTTGAATTTTAGCAAATAACTCCTGGCTACTGCAAAAGTGAAGATTAAGAAAGCATTTGAAGTCCTCATGAATAAAGGTAATTCTGATGTAGAATAATGAGTCCTTCACTGAAGTAGCCTATGATCCCATCCTCTCCTTTTGTGTGAGCATATTGCAACTAAAGATGACTAAACTCACAGTGAATATATATTTGAATGGGGAGGTTCAAAGGGAAACTAAATATTAGAACACTGAGTTTAGTCTTATTATTCAGCCTATTAAAACTCTGGGTCTTAGGAGTTTGACTCTTTCTTCTGCCTAATACAGAGTACTCATAAGACTGCTTTAGTCTCTAGTTTATAAGATGTTCTGGATTTGATCATGATTTGTGTTCCTCATTGAATTTATCAGCTCTGTATATGCATTTTTTCCTGTAATCACAGAACAAAAACACATAATTCACAAACATGTTTTGCCCAGGTTTAGCTGGTGCAGCAAACACTGTATAACATAGTAACCTCGTTTCTTATTCGGTAACTGGAAGACTCCAAAACCCTGTTCTCAATGTATTATGAGGGTCTAAGTAAAATAACAACACTGCATGGCATAACATTCCTGTTTAATGAGATTGTGGTAGGACTTGTTGATCTTAAAGGTCTGTTCCAGCCTTAATGATCCTATGATTCTAACTGCAGAATCATTAGATTAGAGCATTCGAAATAAATGAGAACAGTAAAATGTTGAACTTTGAGAAAGATTAATCATTCAATTTACACTTCCATACTGGTTTGAGGCTTTGCCATGAAGATGTCACAGTTTTCATATTACATTCTGACTTAAAGGAATGCTTTGAATGTTGTTTGTTTTTTTTTTTTCAATTAGTCCATAGTGTTATGGCTTGATTTGGTGTTTTGAGGAATTCATTCATACAGAATTGCATCTATACAAGAAATATGATAAAATTATCCCTAGTGCAATAAAACTGAGGTGGCTGGTTTTACAGCCTGACAGTTTCCTTATATGTTACCCTAGTAATTTCTCTATTACAAGTGATTCATAGGCTTCAAGGATAAAAGGGTTGTTTTTTATTATCTTGTCTTATTTCCTGCATAATACAAATTACAGGCTGTCAGCTACTACATGAGAGACCTTCTCTTTAAGCAGTTTAACTGCTAAGAACCTAGGAGATGTATTTTTAGACTTTCCGAAGTCTGCTCTTCTGACTTGGGTCTCAAGAGTATGCCAGTTAGGTAGAGGAGTGTAGGCACATTCTTGCCTCCCAAAGTGGGTAATTAGCATGACCTAGATATATGTACATTTCTGAGTTATATGTACTTAGTAAAAGCAATAGGGATGCTATACAGATATTCTAGGTGTTCTGGAAGGGAACATATTAATTACACTTTTGTATTACTTTTATAACAGCTCAACAAACACAGAACTTCTCAAAAACCTGTTTCTTTAGGAAGACTATACAAGGCATAACTCCCTCATCTATTTTACAACAATGAATAAATAGCAAATACATTTGTTTTCCTGGAAGAGAGAATAAACAATACATAATAGTGATTTGTGGATCCAGACGTGGCAGTCATTTCTAATACATGTTTGTCATTGAAGAAGACTTGAGATGGTGGCATTACTGTGAAGTAAGCTCATGAAGTATAGCAGAATTGAATGGTTTGGGGCCACTACAAGAAGGACATTGAGATGCTGGAGCGCAGCCAGAGAAGGGGAACTGAGCTGGTGAAGGGGCAGAAGAACAAGGGTTACAAGAGGCAGCTGAGGAATCCGGGGTTATTTAGCCTGGAGAAGAGGAGGCTGAGGGGAGACCTTATTACTGTCTACAACTGCCCGAAAGGAGGTTGTGGTGAGGTGGGTGCTGGGCTCTTCTCACAAATAAGAAGTGATAGGATGAGAGGAAATGGCCTCAAGTTGCACCAGGAGAAGTTTAGATTAGAATCAGGAAATATTTCTTCACCAAAAGGTTTCTCGGGCACTGGTAGATGCTGCCCAGGGAGGTGGTGGAGTCATCATCCCTGATGGGGTTTAAAAGACTGATAGATGAGGTGCTCAGGGATCTGGTTTGCTAGTGGACAGCTAGGGTTGGACTCCATCTCAAAGCCTTTTCCAACCAAGTAATTCTATGCCCCAAATGCAACTACCTGTACGTATGGATAAATGTGTATGTGCTATTGGTTGAAAAATTTCTCCTTTAGAATTGTGAATGACTATGTTTTACTCTATGTGCTTCTCCATATTTTTACCAGGAATACAAAAATATATCCTCTTCACAGCAGTCTAAACAGCTTCCTTCTTTTCTGTGAATGACTCAGAGACGCACCTGTATTTCTGTGTGTTATAAAGTACCTAATGATGAGAGCACCTTGTGGTATACCTACAAAATTTATAGCTTGCACGAGTGTTCAGGTGAAATGAGAGCACAGTTCAGTACTTGTACCACAATGATCTGTTCAAATATATGAAGATTAAATTAAAATAGAACCAGACTTATTGAGCTCTCACATCATCTTTATGATAATGCAAACATACACCAGTTCAATATAATTACACCCAAATAACTCCTTTAAAATTGAGAACTGCATAACAACTACTCAGTAGTTGCAGTTAATACAAATAATATCAAGTATCCATTTAAATGACACGTCCATTCATAGAGAAGATAGCATTGGCAAAGCAGCACCTGGCTCCAAAACTAATTTATGCTTTGTTTTGCACAGGTACAACAGTGAAATCCCAACATTTAGTATCTCACACGCACACAAACACAGTTTTCAAAGGTGATCTGCCTGTAACTGAGCTTGGTGATGTTTTGGAAGGTTTCTTATGGCCTAAATACCAAACATAGGACCTCAGACAACCAAGCTGTTAAGCAGAAACATTAATGAAGAAAATCAAAGGACCAGACTGTATTATCCCCAAAATGCCTGCACTACCCTATTTCGGAGATGGAGAACGCTTACCTGGCACCTTTTTGATATAACCCAAGTTCTTGCTAATAAAGATATTCAGGTTCATTGAAGTGGGAAATCAGATAAATTATTTCTAATTTTTAATCCTAGAGAGAGATGTTACTGATGGGTGGGAGTGGGGTCACAGAATAACCAACCAATGCAGCTGACATCAAGAATCAATCTCTCCAGGTTTTCAGCTAACAGTTACACTTCGGAAGCAGAATATTAATAGTCACAGGAAGATATTTAACCTCTTTTGGGTGGATACTCTTTCTGAAAATGGGATAACAACAGCTCATGACATGAAATGCAAGACAGATCTATTAACTAAGGGTAACTCCAGGGAAAAATTTACAGACTTAGACTCACTTACTGCCAGAATCTGCTTTCTGGGCAGCCTCTTCTCTGTTTGAAGAACATGCAAAAGGCAGAGGAGAAAGATCAGACCCACCTGCTTTTATTTTCTCACAATACTGAGACTACTCAAGTTAATGCTGTGATGCCAAAAGTGCCAAGTGTTGCCCATCAGTTTCCCCGGTAGCCACTTGTTATCCAAGATTGCTTCTACATAGCTTTACAGAAGGTACACTGAATCACCCCATGTGTTTTCCATCTTTAAGGAATATCTACCTTATGTAGGCAAAAGGATACATAGAATCTCAAAGTCACATTAGCAAGATACAAAATTTAAATTAAATGGTGTGCTGATCAGAAAATTAGTCTAGCTGATGTACGTGGAGAAAAAATTACTTCTTCCACTGGAGTAAATTGATTAAATGAAGAGATTCAATCACATTGAATCTGGAAAAAAAGATACTTGGATAACAGCTTGGTAGGTATGAAAATCATTGCTAAGGGTAGAATTTCACAGCAAAGTCTGTGGTCCACGCTCATTTCCTATGAAAGTTTTCTCCTTTGTGTTCCTGAATTTCCAGTTCATTGTAGAGTTTCACTGTTCCACTGACACTTAATTGCTCTGAGTGGTCCTTGATAGGAAGCTACCTTCAGGCAATTAAGAATGACAGGGTTATGGAAGGCTTTGAATATCAGGAGAGATGTATAACTGTATCACTGCAAATTATATTGTTTAATTAAAAGATTTTAAAGGAGACTGTATAATTCAAAGTTTTGTTGTTTCTAAACAGTTTGGCATATTATTACAGCAATGGAAAGTTACTGTAGAGTTAAACAGTAGCTTAAAAATACCTACAGAGCATTCTCCCCTCTATAATAACAATTGATCCTGACCAGAGTATTTAAATTATCTTTTCCATTTCTTTTGTGGAGAGTCATTCTGGGTGAAAAAATATCATTACAATGTGCATTTAGAGAGCACAGTCCATATTTTCAGTTATAACAGTACAAATTCAGGGTGATTTTTTTTTATGAGTTCTTCATTTTCAATAAATTTCATTTCTTTAGAAACTGTGATAAAGTTTATTCATGAATTTAGGAAGCTTGCATGTGGACAGATCTTAGTGTTGTTTCGAACTACTCCTCCTTAGGGCTCCAATTTCTTTCCACTTAACTAGTGAAACTCCATGGAGCGCGATTCCAAGTCGATTAATGGTAAAGTCAGTTGAGACTTCTACAAGTGAGATGTGCAATAATCTCCACTTGCTTTTGGATTTCTCTGAAATAATAGAGTCTGTTGGGCTGATTTGTTTAGCTGCTCTTGTGCATGTCAAGGACTGAATTTTATACTAGGGAAATATTAGCCGTAGTGCAATTCTAGAGTGAAGCTGTTATGCTTAGTGTCCTTTTACCAATGTGTTCAGCTCAGTGATGCCATCAGGTACTAAAAGAAGGTGTAACGGAGAAGGCTGCAGGATATTCTATAGGATATCCAAGGACACCTCTCTGAAATCTCTGTTTCATTGAAAATACATATGAAATTTGTATGAAGCTCTCACAGAATGTCATCGTGCAAAAACCATACAGATCACTAAAGCTTTTAATTCTCATTTGAGATGCATATTTATAGATACACAAAAGAGAAATGTTTGCTTTAAGGAAGAAATGCCTAGTTTATCTATTTCTTCATTGCTTACCTCCTCAAAATTATTTTTCTACTTCTTCAGAGAGATAGCTTTTCTGTTTCCCATCATCAATAAATCCCCACCTACTTTTTGGCCTGAAATACAGATCCTTCATCTTGAAAGAGCTTTAATATTATTTTGAAAGGCTCTCTGTCAGCAAACTCATCTTCTGGAGAAATCCATGCTCAGAAGTGGAGGTCTTATACTATAAAGCTTTCTGGATGCAGCAGAAATCGATCTACACTTTCTCAAATATAATCTTTTTTTACATAAAATCCTTTGTAGTTCTACCTTTATTTTCTTTCTTCTGAATCCACAGGAAACCTATAAAATATATAGATAAGTATACATAACACAACAGGTCCAGAGGAGGCCACAAAGATGATCAGAGGGCTGGTGCACCTCTGCTATGAGGCCAGGCTGAGAGAGTTGGGGTTCTTCAGCCTCGACAAAATAAGGCTCTGGGGAGATCTTACAGCAGCCTCCCAGTACTGAAAAGGGCTACAGGAACACTGGGGAGGGACTTTTTACAAGGGGCTGTAGAGACAGGACGAGGGGGAATGGCTTTAAATTGAAAGGGGGAAGATTTAGATCAGACATTAGGAAGAAATTCTTTACGATGAGGGTGGTTAGTCCCTGGCACAGGTTGCCCAGGGAAGCTGTGGCTGCCCCATCCCTGGAGGTGTTCAAGGCCAGGCTGGATGAGGCTTTGAGCACCCTGATCCAGTGGGAGATGTCCTTGACCATGGCAGGGGGCTTGGAACTGGATGGGCTTCGAGGTCCCTTCCAACCCAAACCATTCTGTGATAATCCTGAGTGACATCAGAATGATTCAGAGTATGGTAACCAGTCTGTTTTGGTGGTGGAAAGGTGCTAGAATTCATGGATTGGACATTATCACATGGTGACTTACGTCAGAAAAATAACATTTTAAAAATTAATGTTTTCTCCCATTTTCATGTAGTTCTCTTGATATTTATGGCAGATCCTTAAAATTTCTTTTCATACTACTTATCAGCTCTCTCAGATATAATTTTGGGCATATGTGCCTCAAGACAGAATTTACATTTCTGGTCCTGATGTTGATGGATTTCTTCTGAGCCATGTAGTTCAGACAGAAAACTTCTTCACCAGTCATGTTCTGCTGCATTTTTTTCCTTAGGGAACAGTAATTGATTGTATTTCGACATAAAGATGACTCTGCAGCTCCAAATGCCATATTCTAGGCTTGCTGGGTATCTGAAGTGCAAGTAAATTATTTGCTTCAAGGCACCACAACTTTTAAATACAGAAAGATATCACCCTCCTGACATTTCATGTATAGTTCAGTATTACATTTGAAAAAAAAATTGAACAGATTAATCATAAAAATATAAAGATAGTATAAATAATTACTGGAACATATACGTGTAGCCATAGGTGCATGAGTTACACACAAGAGTTTAATTGCAATATTTTGGGTGAACACCAGACACTATTTAAATATATTTATGAGGCTCTTCAGATAAAGATGTCACTACAGAACAGATACGATGTGTAGTTACTGCTCTTTGGAGCATTTTGAAGAGCTTTAAACATGAAGTTTCTTAATTTCTTTAAAAAGGTAGTTCTCATTTTAAAAAACAGGTAAATTTTATATAGAATATTTTAAAAATTCTTCTGCTGATCATTTTGTAAATTATACAAGATTGGCAGAATGTTTGGGCCCTGTTAAACGGACAATAAATTTTTAACCATTATTGAGCTGTTCTTTTTTATCAGGAGAAGCAACTATGAGATTGAGAGGGAAACACAGGTTCTCCATCCTTCCGTAACATCACTTAGAAATAATTTCAGTTACCAAGCTTGGGAACCTCATTATGTGTAAAACTCCTAAACTAACTCAGCTTAATTCTGGCAGTGAGTCTTTGAAATAAGTTGCTGTCACCTATGATATATATAACTATGTGAATATTCACAGAGAGTCAAGCAAGCCCTCTGTCCATATTTTGCGCTTGCCAGGCAGAAGCCAGATGCCGTTGAGAAGCCCCGTAACTGAGTGCACCTCAGCAGGGGGTGGAGCCAAAACTGAGAAGTTGTGCTAGAGCTCAGGGCTGTCCCAAAGCATCTACACGGCTGCTGGACTACCAGTGGCTCAGGCCGAGGAAGGTGGGAGAATGCATGGGTTTAGGCACACACAAAAGTAGATGAGCTTTTTCACAATTCCAGGAGGATCAAAGAGCATAAGAGGCAAAAATGTTTTCAGTTCTTTGAAACAAGCAAAAATGAAAGTCATCTCAGTGAGATGAACTTGTAGTTGTGTTGAGTTCAGTAACTGAATTTCATATTAATGTTACTGGCAAGAAGGTGATATTTGTGTTACATGACACCAGCACATAATTATTAGTTATAACACAACATTATAATGCTCATGATTGTTCAAAGATTTATTTAAATTCCTTTTATTTTTCAGTGCCCTATTTTCCCAGTTCACAACTGTGATTGATAATTAACAAAACTCTGCTCTTACAAATACCCAGTAGTGTCCCTTTGGTTCTGCAGATGCTGTACGATATTGCTTGTGCAATATAAAAATTGCCCTCTTTTGGCAAGGAAGTTGACACAGATATAAATTGACATTCTAAAGCCTTTTTTTCAGCATTTATACATAGTATACCAAATGCCAGCACATCTAAAGCCTGTAATCTAACACAATAAATTGCAGTTGCACTATCAATCTTTTGGTGGAAACACTTATTGCTCAGCTAGAGATCATTTAATAGTTTGTTATGGATCTGAGTGACTCACAATTTAAAGCTGCACATAATCTCTAAAGTAATAGAACAGGAGTACAAACATAGTGTTTGGGCATAAAAAGAGTAATATATATATAGTGAAAAGTAGGTTATTTACATCGAAATAAACGATAGGTAAAAATATGTATAGGCTTAAGAGAATTGCAATATAAAAGGAAGTAATATATGTCATTTTTTGTTATAGTAACTGAATTATAAATCCCTTTCATTGCTCATCAAAAGAAAATGAAAAGGAGGAGAGGAAGTTTTCAGAAAAATAAAGAAATGGAAACTTTTGCTTTAGTTGCCATGTAATATTAGTTGTATTATTATTCATCCCAAAACAATTCTACATGGGAAGTCCATAAGGTACCATCTTTTACCACTTATAGATAAGTCCTATAGGTGGTAATTGTAGTTCTATTAGACTACCTACAATAGAAAGCAGACAAAACGTGTTTGTTTTGGGCAAACAAGTGCTGTTTCCATTGCTGTTACAAGCAGCAGACTTCAAAGCCTGCTTCAAATTCAAACAGTTGCTCTGAGTAGTGTGGTCAAGTGATCTGACAAAAAAGGAACCTCATTTAGACACCTTACCTTGCTTATGTCCTTCCACCATCACAGCTTCGACAACTGTACTGCTAATTTGTATACAGGTAAGTGATTTCCAGGAGGAAAAAAAAGGAAATGCTTAAGTATTTCTGAATGTTTATATGCTTATCAGAAAATAAATGAATGCCAGTACAAGTAAAAGCTTGTGGCACTTCCTAGGATTAGGCTTAGCATCTACAAGGAGTAATGGATCAGGAAACAAGTTTCATATAGCTCTACAGTTGTGAGCCGAACTTCCATACAGGCTCTCAGGTTTATATTATATCCTCCTTCATGTCAGCTGCTTTTATACATGGATCAACTTCTATGACCTTGAGTACTGACAGATGTCTCCGCACCATTACATCTGCTCCTGCCTTTCTTGAAGGGACAGTGGCAGCTTTGTTGGTATTGACACAGCTTCAATAAAAACCTTTTGGGGAAATTATCCAGTAGAAGTAGTTCAACTAAATGACAAATAGCAGGTGCATCAAGTGAGAACATACTGGATTTTGTATTGCTTGAACACTTGGAAAGGCTGCATCAGCCCCCTTTCCTCTGTCAGCACCAGGTCCCTGCCCTTTCAACATCCTGTCCTAATTCTGAAGGCACCTTGTTTCTTTTTCCTATTCTACTATCCCGAAGAGTATCTACACAACTAAAGAAGATGGTGATACTTCAGCCATTTATACTCTTCAGGGCAAATTGCGTAGTAAGGCTGCTTAAAAGTATTTTATTGCTTACATTTCCAAAATAAGAATAATTCATGATATAATCACTCTGAATTTTGCAATCATTTTTGTTACCAACCTTACTTATCTCCATAGGAATGAAATTATGATGAAAGACTGAAAGAGGTGCAAATTAATTCAATGCTGAGCTCCTCTTCCACCCCATTCTTCCTTCCCATCACCTCCTAGCTTGTTATATTGTCATGGGTTATGGATGTGTGTTATCACAACTGTTTCATGGTCACCTGTTTCAATAGTCAATATTAGACAAGTTTCAGGACAGTCAATAAAATGAGGCCATTTTCCCCTGCTTGAGCATATGGTTTGAGGGATATCTTCTGTTAGAAGCAACTGGAGTTTGTATACATATATGCCCTTCCATCCATTTGCACAAATATACACCGTTACATTTGCAGAAGTAGTACTGTGATTATTGAAACATAGTAATCAATATTCCCGTATAAACTGGATAAATCTAATACAAAAATAAAATGTGAAAAGAAAAATGTAGTCAAATGATCAGATACTGGTGACTGGGGTTTAAATTATGTCACATGGCTCATCATTAAGCACGTAGCTAACATATCCAAGATAATGTTTTGGTGAATATAATTGCTAAATCTTTAAAATAAAAGTATAAATGTCTAACTATTGTACAACATTTGCAAAGTTTTCATTTTGCTAAAACCTGCTTTCCAGATCAACTACTAATCATTATAAATATGCAATAACATTTCTGGTTTTGTTCTTTTACAGCAAAAAACATTCAGTGTTTTATGTACTACATCAAGGATTTTGTGTCTAGCATAATCTAGAAAAGGAATTCCTTAATATTCATTAAAATGATCTATAATGTCAGGGTTGAGTTACTATAAAATGTCCTTTTAAGGTAATCCTACCCAAGACATCCATCGTTAGGGAATAAGACAGGCATAATAAGGAAGTCATACATATAAAGTATGTACTGTTAAGAAAAACACAACAAGGACCAGCCATCCAACAGTGACACAGTAGACCGTTTTTACAAAGAACTATAAAACAAAGAACTCAGTACACCATTTTTTATTCTATTCGCTTAAAACTGCTCCTGAGCAAGAAGATTTACAGCTGCAGAACACACACAGAGCCCTTTAAACAGCCTCCCATCTCTAACACAGTCTCCTCAGAGTCTGATATGAAGAGGAAAGAGATAGTACAGGTGGATATTTACAGTCTTTGCACCACATGAACTTTCTAGGTGAGGAAACACTAAGCCAAAACAACAGTGAACCTAGAAGGTTGTTTCTAATTTAATTACTTAGCAAAGTATGACTGGGCAGATGGGATTTCTGATTTATACCAACACTAGGCACAACCTCACAAGTACTTAGGAGTAATAGAACTATATTATTCATCATATGTAACACAGATTTAATGGCTTTTAATGACCAGCTTCAATATATTTACGTGACGTCTGTGAACAATTATCCTCATAGCAAAACATGGTGTTTATTTATACAGGAAAAGTCTTGACCCTACTGCACACGTTCCCTCCAGAAGAAAGAAAAGAAACATATCTGTAATTATTTACATAAAGAAACAAAAAACAGTAAAAGAATCGGAAATAAACACCACAATTCTCTTTGGAATTCATCGTTCCTCATTCCTTTATCCACTTCTTGCCTCAGGTCTAATCAAAGTGCTTAATATACAAGGGAAACCTCAGGGCAAATGTGCTCAGCTGATAGCAGAGACTTTCTGAAGTCAGTGCTATTCAGATTTCAAACTTACATAAAGCTGTGGACTGACCCTGGATAGATTATCTCCAGAAAGTCTCTGCTGGACAATTTCGTGCTTTTTTTCTGTGCCCGGTGGTTTATTCTATGATTATTGGAGAACAGAAAAATGCATACCTCAAAATGTGGCTGTTATTTCATCCTGAATGCTTTCTATAACTGTAGCCTCCTTTACCACTGCCAAAGCTTTACATCTCTCACAAAACCACCAGACAAACTTTAAAGAAGGTCAGCCTGTACTTCAGGATAATTCTCCTTACCTTGATATCCATGAAATATTTACTTCAGAAGTATACCTACCTCATGTTACCAGTGCAAAAAGATTTACATTTATTTGCATTACTTATACATACATTAAAGTATACTGATGGCATTAAAAAAAGAAAGAAAATCATGTAATACCTTTACTTTTACCTATGGATTTGGTGAAATGGTTCCATGAAGAAAGCATTTCCAGACAAAAAGAGAATAAAGAAGAGGAGAGAAACAACAGTAAGAGTCATGAGTATATGTAAATGCAATCGTATCTGAACATGAAGAGACAAAGTATAAGGTAAGTGTCTGGAGACAAATGGAGGTGCAATCAGCGTCCGATTAGGGATTTGAGTTTATTTTCTTCCAACCACGTACATGCAGAGAAACACAGAAATAACCCATGCTTAGATAAGAAAGAGTGACACAAAAGTAACATGGACAATGGCTTAGAAGGAGAAAAAGAAAATCACTGATTTCATCAGGTTGCAAAATTGTACTTTCAGCATTCCAGAAGCCAGAAGCAGGTGCTTTCTGCCCATTTCCAATCAGCCATGCATTAATGTAAAAGGACTCTTCAATGTGTGCAACGTGACAAGCTGAGTGTCTTCTTTCAGGAGCTATCAGAAGAGTGCTCTTGCGCTTCAGTTATTGTTTATAGAATCACCCATAATTGTGTTTTTCTGATAAATATGTTAAATTTTCACCTTCTTATTTCTCTCACCTCTTTTCAGTTATTGGACTGCGAGAGGGGGAGTTGAGGAGGCAGGAAGGACAAAAGCTCACAAAGCAAACAAAAAATTAAAAAAAAATGAAATAAGAAAAGATGTGACTAAAACCATGTGTTTATTCGCAGCCAAAGACAGCTTTCAAGCATTTTGCCCATCATTTGCAGTGATGGATTCAAAGCAGCTACAGAACAAGAAGAAACAATGAAAGCAGAGTGGAAAAGGAACAGAGCCCATACCTTGGTCGCCCATCATCAGGTGCGCCAGACCTTGAAGGGAAACAAGAGCACAGTCAGCAATGAACAAGGGAGCACGGGAAGGTGGTGTTGTCACAGTGACAAAAATGTTTTGTGACAGGCATCTGTTTCCTATGAGATGTCTGTATCACAGAGGGAAATCAAAGAGCATTTTTCAACCACTGGTTGGAATGCTTTGGGCTACGAGTAACAGAACTGTAATTCAAACACTGGGTGCTGTTTTATTGTGTATTTCCTCTGTGCAATAGTTGGGATGACAGAAAATAATAAAATGCTTTCAAATCCAACCAATTCTTTTAATATTCCATCTGTCTTTAGCGTATTTTGATTATATTGCTTTGAACACTTTGCTGGGAGGACTTGTCCTCTACTTGTGAAATGACGTTAAAAACCTGGAGAAGTGTAAACCTGAAAAATGGGCTGGGTCTGATCTTTTTCCCCTCACAAAAATGAGCATTTCAGGTAATTAAATAAAATTTCTTCATTACATTGAAATGATAATGCAAAGGATGTCTCTTTATTTGTGCAAAACGTGTGAGTAGAATGAATTTATTCCAAAGAAGGCAAATTATTACATATGCAATATAAAATACAGAGCGATAAAGCAAATTTAAGTGACAGCTTCTGAAGCTACTTCATAAATCTGTGAGAAATAGATTTTGCTTTGCAAGATGAAATCCAATCATACCAGTATAGGTCTAGTGACATTTCAAAACAGATGCCCACAATGATAATGACTCAGCCAGAGCCAAATTTCGTTACACTTTAACCAAAATTATTCAGCTTTATTCAGAACATTTTTCAAGAAATATGAAGGTTTTCCACATTTTATGTCTGGTTTAAAAAGCAGGCTTAGACTTGTTGAACTGAGCTGGTTTTAGAAGTTATTCATTGCCCATGTGCTAAATGTGCTTTGCTTCTGCAACAACTATAAAATGTGATGCACAAATTATTTGCAATTAATTCGCACAAAGAAGGTGTGCAATAAAACATCCTGTCCTTTATTGGAAAGCAGACTTCCTAGAGAGTTGCTGTGATTTCTAATTCACAAAGAAAATTAGGTGCACGAATGACTCATGAGTTCAAAGAAGATACTCCCGATTGCAATCAGTCCGAAAGGATTCATATCTTATCCGTTCCAAATCTCAAGTGACGTTCCAAATAGGTTAATAATGGGTTTGCTGAATTAGTGCTTTTTAATGTCACCCTTTTAAGGTGCCAACTTGAACTGAAGGGCCTGATGTGTCTTGATTCTTGTGCAATAGAATCTGGTTCTAACAACAGCACCTTGCAACTGGTGGGATAACCTGCAGCTTACAGCGATGTGAATGAAAGCTGAGTAGGATCCTGAAGGGATCTGTTTGGGAAGCATCACACAGTTGTGCTGCACTTCCCAGCTTGTGAAAGACAGTAGAAATGCTTTCACACACATTCTTTCTCTAGAAGCATTGCTGCAATCGAAAGAGGCACAGTGAAAACACGAAATATTAAGACCCGTGGTCAAACTCCGTTCTTTTAACACTGAATGTCCTTCCTTGGATCCCTTGCTGCATGGCCCTCTGGAAGTATTTTAGTCTCTTCATGTGATTATTTAACTCGTCTTTTGACTTATGACCTTTTGTGTAGTAAGAAATCTCGGACTTTTGACTTAGAATCATAGAATCATAGACCTCAGAGATCATTGAGTCCAATCATACCTGTGCACTTACTAAACCATGTCCCTAAGAAACTCATCTACCCGTCTTTTAAACACCTCCAGGGATGGCGACTCCACCACCTCCCTGGGCAGCCTCTTCCAATGCCTGACCACCCTTTCAGTGAAGAAATTTTTCCTAATGTTTAGTCTGAACTTCCCCTGGTGCAACTTGTGGCCATTTCCTCTTGCCCTATTGCTTGTCACTTTTGAGAAAAGATCAACACCCACCTCGCTACAACCTCCTTTCAGGCAGTTGTAGTCAGTGATGAGTTCTCACCTCAGCCTCCTCTTCTCTAAGCTAAACAACCTCATGCCCCTCAGCCACTCCTCATAAGCCTTTTTTCTCCAGCTCCTTTGCCAGCTCCGTTACCCTTCTCTGGATGCACTCTAAAATGTCCTTCTTGTAGTGAGGGGCCCAAAACTGAACACTCAGGTACTCAAGGTGTGGCCTCACCCGTGCTGAGTACAGGTGCACAATCACCTCCCTGCTCCTGCTGGCCACACTGACTTGGTCTTAACTGTATTTGATAGAGGAAAGGTGAAACTGGTCAAATAATTCAACACCGTTTTATTTAGTAAAATGCAACTTTTCAGTAGATACTTTATGCGAGCTTTCAGCTTGTAGGTACGTAGTGAATAATTGTTCTGTCTCCAAGGGAATGTAAAGAAGATAATTGCTTACCAGCTTGCATTTAGACTTGATCTTTACAGAAATAAGGTTCTAAACAAAGATTTCCATCAGTGATTGTTTTTTGCTAAAATGATATGAGATTGGTCAGCTGTAAATAGAGGATTTTTGAAAAAAAAAAAAACATAAATGGCAGAAGTGCCTTTTGAAAACATCATAGAAACCACTTGAATTTTAAGAGTCACTTAAAGTGCTGTTCAACTAAAAAAGGAAGTCAAGTGACTGTAAAAAAAATACACTACTCAACCCAAATATCTATCAATTAAAAAATGTAGTGCTAGTCCTCAAGATGCTGTATTTTGTTTGACCCTGTATGTTACTTTATATGTGAGGCAAATAAGGTTACTTCTACTCACGTGCTAAAAGCACATAATGATACTTACTTTATCATACATTTTTGCAATCTATGGATGAAGGCTATGGAAGAGTGAAGAATTATTATTACTTTGCCTGTGCAATCCACAGAGTAGTTTAAAATAATAATAAATCTACAATGATAGAAGTTGATTTTCAAAATTCCATTCTGCTTATTATAAACCACCACAAAGGACAATCACAGAAAGTTCTAGATTTAACCAGCCATGTACAGGCATACAATACATTGAAAATACTCATTTGTGCACCATTACTTTGTAAGTGGAATGATAAAAGCCTTTTCTTTGTGAATTAGGAATTCAAGATTTAGTAGGAATGCTTTGTGTGTGATACATTTCTTCTTTATAGTGAAGTTGGCTCTGAGAGGAGACAGCTCAGGAGCACAGGATGGTATAGTGGAAGCAGGTATGAAGATGGGATATTTTAATAATTTGTGTGAGTTCCATGCAGAGCATAGGCCAAAATAAACTTTAGACATTATAAATCTGCAGGGAACGCGTTCGACCCTAGCACAATTTTAGTGAAATGAATAAAACTTAGTCCTTTCATACCAGCACTATATACAAATTTCTCTTTGTGAACACTAAATCCTTCTGTTTTCTTATGTGAGATGCTCAGATATTACAGAAAACAAAGATGAAAAATTATATCTCATTTTCCAAATAGTGCTTTGGATACACATTCTCTTTGCATATACATCCTTTGTCACTTTAATGTATGCATAAGTATCCCAGCCTGGGTTGGAATAAATTTAAGGTTGCAATTTTCAGAACTAAACTCAGGTAAAGTCTGGATTAACTGTTATCCAGGCTTTATCTTGTACTGCTGCGCATAAATGAATACGTGAAATGAAATTGAATCTCCTTATCTAGTTATGTGGATTCTAATTCACATTTGAGACTCATGTTGACACCAGTAAGAGTTTTTTGCACAGATCAAATGTAAGATTAGCTACTTAATTCAAGGCTTTTATGTTTTCCAGTTAGAATTCCTATCCCGGTGTTGTTGAATACATTTCTATTTTACAATGAAGAGAAAACTGTATTGATATGTATGTGAGCGACTGTACACAATTAAAGCATTGGAATTGCTTTTTCTTTCTCCTTCCGGTAACACATATTTTAATGAAATTGTATGTGCTAAATCTGAGCACCTCTCTTTGCCCTTGAGTACTGTATCATATAGTATTGATAAATTTCAAGCCTTTTTAGAAAATGAACGCTGAGCAGGCAGGCAGTAGCTGACTGTGACTCGAATCCTTCATGAATTACAGGACCCTGGGTCAGAGTCAGGGCACTCCCGTTGCACGAGTCAGCTTACAAAATCCTTGATTTAAAAATAACTTTAAATGTATATGAAAGAATAAGTTATCGCCCAGTTTAGATAGATAAGCTTGTTTTTCAAATAGATAATCAGCTATCCAGTATGCAAAGATTCAGCCCAGAAAGACACTTAAAAGCAGTTGCACCTGCACATTTTAGCTTATAAGGAAAAGAACCGATCTGTGAGTATATTCTATACCTTTAAATCTATGAGATATATGTATATGCACACGTTTTACCAGCTAACAGACATACTTACCAATATTCAGGCTAGATGGCATTGTGCTTTAGATTCCACTGCCCTTTGCCATACTTTCTTTAAAGGGACTTAATTACATACCAACATTATTATTACAATCACATGCTGCTTCTTTCACAATCTCCCAAAGGCAGAGTGTATTATGTTGAAAAGCTAGACAGAAAAACGTTTTTCCTAACACTTTGTGCTGTAAAGAATAATACAGTAAGCAAGATTTGTAAAGAGAAAAGCGCTTTCCATTTTCCTAAGCAATTCAAATATAGGTATTTAACATGCATTACATTCTTAGGAGGAGGGTTTATGTTCCACACTAATGAAACAAGTACTTTCTTGAAGTGTTTTTCATACAGAACATGAGAAGACACCAGTCCTTCTGCAAATCTCCTGGATTATTTTGAAGGATGAGATCAGTCATACGAGTATAAACCCCACTGTTTCAGTGGGGATATTCTGAAATTGAACTACTAAGGCCAAGATCAAAACGGAGCTTTGCTTGTGTTCTGTATGGAAAAAGAAATCACACATATTTAATAAACTTGTATATCTTTATGGGTGAGAAAATGCAACTTACCGTACTGAACGTTATGCGTACTTTTATAACATTAAGCAGAAGGGGGAAAAAACCACTAAACAGAAGGGAAAAGTAAGAGCTTAGGAAAATAAGGTAGAAAGCACCCACCTTCCACATAGTTGTCTTCTGTAAGCACATAACAGGGAAGGAGAGAAAAGGAAAACATTCATTAAGCAGCATGCAGACTGGAACTTGCCATTGCATGTCTTCATCATGCAAGGCATCAAACACAACATGCAAGTGCTCCATTGCTACAATCCAGAGGGAAAAACAAAAGCACCAGGGAAGCGGTGTTTCCTCTATTTAACAGAACCTATGTCGTATGACACAAAACAATACTGTTTCCAGAGTGCAACAATTGTACAGGATTTACTGCATCTCTTTCCAAGTTCAATTGTTATCAGTCATTCATCAAAGGATCTTCTTATAAGACTTTTACCACTACATCATTTAAAGCTGTCATTTCTGATAGGGATCGTAAGTTCATTTGCTTCTACCTTCCCATTCTGAATTTTCCTTAATGACCTCTTTGAAGGAGATGATTTTAAACAGATCAAACAAGTTAATTTAAGTTTAACAATATGCTGTGATTATGTTTTTCCACCGGCACTGTGGCCGATCCTGCACTCATTACTGAGGCACTCACTCTGGTCATTAGGGCAGATCTCCAAATCCAGTGTGAAAAAGTTGCTTAAGCAGGGTGGAATAACTCATAGTTGTAGGACCGTGCCCCACAGCATTTGTCAGCATCCAAAACTTGCATATTTTAAAAAAATCAAACAATTCTTGGCCTTGTACAGCTAGCAAAGGCCATACCAATCTCAGGCATTGGTACTGCCCCTGGATTAGATCCAAGGGCATTTGCCCACATAAAGGCTGCTGTCAACAAGCAATAGTCATAGAATGGTCTCGATAGGAAGGGACCTTAAAGATCATCCTGTTCAAACCCCTTCCATGACACCTTTCATGAGAGCAATAATTTGGCCTTTTATCCCCAGCCCAACATCAATATGGGGCACAGGAAGGAAGGTTACCCCAAAGCTTACATAGCAAGAGGGGACTAGGAATTAAATCTCAGCTGATGGAGACAATTTAAAGCTGAGAAACAGGCTCACTGTGCTAGTACTTGTGCCAGTCTCTGTATCCCTCAGCTCCTCCCCCGGGTAGGTGATTTTGAGGGAGTATGTCTGTTGCCCATTATGATTTTGACAGAGGAGAGGATAGGAGAGAGTACAAAGATACCTCAGGGGAGAGAGAAAATGGGAGAGGTAAAATAACAAAGGAAAAACAACACAGAAGTCAAGGAGATGGACTTGTGCAAAACCAACAAAGAAATGGTGAAGGGTTACAACACGGCAGTCTGGCTGCTGGAAAGCTCCCTTCCTCCAGTGTGTGCCACTTCCACCAACACTCGCCAGGGAGCAAAGCACTCAAACGCGATTGCAAATGGAAGCCCAGTTCTGCTGTTACAGGTCATTTCTCTTGGAGACTTCCTACAGGAAAATGCCTTTTCATGTGACCATTAAGAAATGCAATCTAAATGGATTTGGATATATTTTAAACCAGGGGTCAATAAAACCAGTTACGCAGAACTGGGCTCAATGACATCTCTCAAGCAATTTCCTGCCAGAATGGGTCACTCTTCATGATGAAAAGCCTTTATAAGTCAATGTCACAAAAGACCGCAAAATCTCATCATAACTAGACAGTGTTCCAAGAAATCAGTTTACCACTTTAAATACAATAAATGCTATAAACTATGAGTCCTAAGGTTTTAAGTCTCTCAGTTTTTAGTTGTAATTATCATAGGTCAGACCAGAAAAAATTATTTGGCTTAAGATATTATAAATCACCTTTTCCATGTACACACACTGAATTTAGACTTCTAAAATCTCACTGCCTGAAATGTTGGTTTGCTATGAGAGTGCAAAGGGTTCATACTGTTACATGCATTTAGGAAAGGAACAGCCTGAAAAGACAAAAACACTGATGATAAGCTTTATGCCAGTTGTGAGTAAACACCTGAAGAGCAGCAAATAGAATAAAGTTTACTCAGAAAATGAAAACCAACCAATTTCATGAGATAAAGATATGATGTTCTATACATGGAGTAAATTACAGTGATTTTTGGGTTATTTGAAATAGCTACTTCTAGCTAAACTCTTCTGGAAGAGCCTTCTGCCTTTAACTGCATAGAGTAATTTCCTTTCTTTAAGTACAAAACCCTTCAAAGTTAATGAAAATTAAATTAGTTATTTCAATTGTAGTAAAACTTTAGGCTCCTTCATCTACTCCTGGTTACCGCAAGGCTGGTATATTGCAAGACCGATACTACAACAATGTCCTTTTTGGTGGCCAAATTTACCTTAACATGGCTACTTCAACCCAACACGTGAATGTGCTAAAAGGCCAGTTCTGTTTCTCATGAGGTCAGTCAAAAGGAAGGTTCTGAAAATTACATCGTAGGCAGTATCAGAGACTTAAACCCATCTGGTTACAGAGTTTAGCATATTTTGAGTTCTATCGTGGGCCCTATTAGCAGTGGTGGGTACGTCTTTTTTGATTACTGTGTCACCAGGAAGATTTTCGCTACCTGAGTCTGAAGACTGAGTCTGATTGATTAAACTTTTAAGTGACAGTAAAATAAATTGTCAAAACATTTTGAATTTAATAGAATTGACAGCGTTGAATTCCTGCTGTCTGTAAACAGAACAGTGAATACAGCCAAACCTCTATACACCACTAAACAGGAAGGAACATTCATCCCCTGACATGGATTTTAGAGCAGGTTTAACCATCTTAAAACAGTTTTGCAATCTAAGAAAAAACTTAGTTCGGTTTCTTTATGGTACTTCACAATGTTTGTACTTTAGATTAGTACTGAGCACTATTATTTGTTTTAGGTGGGTTTTTTGTGATGGCTGATATATTTTGATATTTCTAACAGTTTGCGTGATTTTCCTGATTCCTGTTTTCTTCGCATGGCTGCCTCTTCTAAGCAGAGACCAAAAAGCCAGAAGACCTAAATTCTAATTTTACTTTCTATTGCCACTCTTAAAAAAACCCAAGTAAGTGGTGTGTGGAACTTTTTGAAAGCCATCTATTCTATCGACGCCTTAGTTTTGGAGTTTGGAGGGAATAAAATTTTACTCATTTACATCAGAAGCAACTGTATTTACATCATTTCAGTTGCACCAGTGTAAAATTTATGCAGCTGGAGGAGAGTAGAGCCGTATTACACCTCTCTGTCATTGGCGATGACACCTCCCACAGTCCAAATTTACGCACATTTACATCCATCGACCCTGGAGTATCTTATCGTCGACGGAGTACCTCTGTTGGCATCAGTGGAACCAGAGGCTTTAAAGACCCAAAGTGTCATCTCCTAACTGCTGTAAGCATTGGCACAGAGCAGCTCGTAACCTCTTCTAAGCCTGCTGATCGTACAAAGGATTTTCACCAATACACAGCACAAGTACGAGACAAGGGGTTAAAGGGATTGGCAATGAAACAGTGGAGGAACAGGACAGCGTTACAGTCTTCATCAGACACCATGATTTTCTCATCAGCTCTCTGACTTCTAGTAGGTGTGAAAAGTCCTCTGTTTTCACCTTGCTCCAAGCTACTGACTTGAAGAACTAGTCTTCACCCATTGCAAATGCTTATTTTCTAGAACTTCTCCCACCCCACCACCAACGATACAAAATTGCCCTCCTAATTTCTGGTTTTGCAACCTTAATCCTTCAGCCAAATTCTGCTCTCAGTGCTCCTGGTGTAATCTGTTGACTGCACACATTGAGCCAAATATTCAGCTGATTTAAATCTGACATGACGCGGTTGAAAGCAGTAGAACTGCACCACTTACACAGTCTGTGAATCAGACTTATTATCTCCACATGAACTGTCCCAGGCTGCCCCTACTGAGCTGAAAGCTGAATCTGCTCCATATTTTTTGCAGCAAAAGCCAAATCAATTCTAATTATTTTAGTATATTACTATGATTCAATGATATAAAAAGGGAATTATGTTTTTACAAGAAATTTTTAATATTTCAGAGTAATTTTAATATTTGCTGATGCTTCATGGAAACTTCGATTTTAATAAAAAGTACGTCTTATATGCATCACAGTTATTTCTGCTATCACATTTTTTCCTTCTGCTGTAATATTTACACCTTAGCCACATACAGAACACGATATTTGTCCTGCCAATTATACAAGAGCAGTGTTTTCATGACAGACGAAACAGTATGTTAATATTTTGACATTGCAGAAATAGCATTGTAGCAATAACGTATTAGAAGTAGCATTTGTATAAGGGGTGTTTTTCCTCATCAAAATTATAGTTCAAAATCACTTCTGGCAACAATGAAGGGTATAATAAACCACAGATATAATTTATGAAATTACATAAGATAGTAAAAAAAGTAGTGGGGACGTAGCCTGAAATAAAGCTTAGTTTTATGCAGGTGTCTTGCAATAAAAATGGCTATATATTTAAGATACAATCTTTTAAATTTGTTTTCCCAAAGAATAATCATAGAATCATAGAATGGTTTGGGCTGGAAAAGACCTTAAACATTACCCAATTCCAGCCCTCCTGCTATGAGCAGGGACACCTCCCACTGGATCAGGTTGCTCAAAGCCTCATCCAGCCTAGTCTTTAACATCTCCAAGGATGGAGCACCCACAGCTTGCAGTGACAGAAAATAGCCCTCAATTCCATATCCCTGCAGAGGCTGCTTCAAAGGTGAGTTCTTCTGCTCGGAGATATTTCATGATGGTCTTTCTCATAGATAGTCAGGAGACTCAGAGCAGGCCTAGTTAGTGGGGAACTTACACAGACAAATCAGCACTTAGTAGTCCCTAATATCAAAGCATGGAAGAAAGGGTGTGATGAGATAGTGGCACAGGTTGCTCAGGAAGTGGTGGATGCCCCAGCCCTGGAGGTGTTCAAAGCCAGGGTGGATGGAGCCTTGAGTAGCCTGTTGGACCAGACATTAGGAAGAATTTCTTCACTGAAAGGGTGGTCAGTCATTGGAACAGTCTGCCCATGGACGTGGTGGAGTCACCATCCATAGAGGTGTTTAAAAGACAGGTAGATGAGTTCCTTAGGGACATGGTTTAGTAGGGAGACAGGCACGGTTGGACTCGATGATCTCAGAGGTCTCCTCCAACCTTATGATTCTATGATTCTAACAGCACGTATCCCTGTCCAGGGTAGGGGGTTGGAACTGGATGATCTTTAAGTTCCCTTCCAACCCAAACCATTCTATGATTCTATGACAACATCATTTTAGTTAAGCTCCCGTCGATGAGCTCCCAGTGTGAAGCAGCAACTAAGGGGGGTAGAGCAAGTCTTGAAAGCACAGGCAAAGAAACAACAAACACACATAGAGAATGGCATTACTGTTTGTGGCATAACTAAAACCATTACCTGTTTAGTTCCAGTGCTCATACATTTAAAAGGCAGTGAAAAATAAAAGAGGTTCTAGAAGAAAACCTTCCTCGCAGTCATTCATGGCATTAAAACCCTAAGAAAACTCAGCAATCATGTCTTTCGACAAAAGCCCTAAGATGCTCAATCAATTGAATATATCAAAGAGAGGATTAAGAGGTGGCTTGAACTCAGGCTGTAACTATCAAGGTTGGGAGAAAGATTTTTGATACTTGGGAGTCCTTTTAACCAGACGAATGCTGGGATCAAGAGTCAGAAAAGTCCAAATTGAAAATAAAATGAAAATTTTCAGTAAAGATAAAATGGGCACATTGGGAAATTGTTCCCTGAAGGCTTAGGATAGAGCCTTTGTCTAGCAGAAACTGTTTATCAATCATTGCGTTTGGACTGTGTTGTGGGAATCACTGGAAGAATCTCTGACTTTTGCCATTCCGGAGGTCAGGTTAATATTTTCATAGCAGTACGTTCTGCTCATGACTTGTACAAATCTATGAATTTTCTCTAGTCAAATGAGAGCAGAAACCAAGCATAAACAACAGCAAATACTGTGACACCCTGTTAAACAGAAAACTGTTTAAACAAATTGTTTTCTCAGAACTAATCTCTGCATCATTTGCACAAGGAGCTCACTGAGAAATGTTTCCCGTGAAGAATTCAAGCATTATGGGTGAAAAAAATCATCCAGACAAATCATGATTGTTCCCAATGAGAAAATAACCCCACCCCAAATTACTTCTATGCCCTATAATATTTTCTAACACCATCTCCAGTTGCCTGCAAATGACAAACAGAATCAGAAACAAACCATAATTAAATAAATATTTGGAGGCAACATTATTTTGTGCTGTTTGATTCCTCTGCAGCTTTATCACTTTTCTGTCATCACGTGTGTATCAAACATGGAATCATTCAACATTGCTTTAGTTTAATGCAATTAATCTATACTTATTTTATTGTTACACATCTGTAGATACCAGATATCTTGAATAGAGTTATAGAATAACAGAATGGTTTGGGTTGGAAGGGGCTTTAAAGCCCATCTAGTTCTAACTCCCCTTCCATGTGCAGGGGCAGGAGTTGTGCTGTTTTGGAGCCATAATAGTTAAGGATTAAGCACAGCTTTGATACTCACATCTCCTTTTTCTCAACTGCTTCCCAAAACTGACATTTTTGGAAAGTTACTTGTCCTCTTCTTTTAGCAATTTTTACCATACTTCTAAATAAACTCTGTCTGACTCAGGGGAGAGATCGTGATGTAGATATAAAAATGACCGCTTTTTAATTATATTCCAATCCCAAGAAATTTGACTTTGACCTTATTTTGCCACTTCATTAAAGTTAATTCTTCTCTGAAACGGGTCTGGGTAGTCTCAGATGTGCTAAACTTCAGACCTGCTTGCAATGTGCCAACACTTTAAAGAAATCTGCATCAGTCACTGGGACAAGTGTTCTTGCATCTGTGTCACAGCTGCAGGAACCACAACCAGAAATTAACGGTGGAATCAAAGGTTTTTTTGAATAATTTAGCTTAGTAATATTAATAACAGAGATAATGAAAGGAGAAAGGGCATTTGTTGTAAGGGAAGGCAAGTCAAACAACCACGCTCCCTCCCCAGTGCTTTAATTTCCATATAAGCAGAAAATGAAACACAATGTAAATCTCTGTATTTCACTCAGTAACCAGATCTTCTTTAAGAACTGCTGCTCTTTTCCAATTTAGCCTCCGGGACTATTTCTCTTAGAATTGGAAATACACAATTTCCATTGAAAATCCCTGGGATTTGTGCTCTCAGACATCTTCCTTGTAGTCACTAGAGGTCTTATTGCCCATCATTGACAATCATAGAATCACAGAATGCCAGGTTGGAAGGGACCTCAAGGATCATCTCATCCAACTTTTTAGGTGATCTATAGTTTAAATGAGATGGCCCAGCACCCTGTCACATTGACACTCAAAAGTGTCCAGTGTGGAGGAATCCATCACTTCCTTGGGGAGGTTATTCCAGTGTTTCACTGTTCTCATGGTGAAATATTTTCTTCTGGATTCCAAAAGAGAACGGATAGCCTAATTAGAATTAAGGGCTGACTGTATATGGTCTGCTTTACATGGCCTGTACATCTTACCATAACTCCCCTTTTCTTCCTAGCTCTGTTATTATTCTTTTGAATTTTCTCCTGTTTAGCCCTGCTGGGTACATGGCATGATAATATATTTTCAGGGTATTCCTATCAAAACCTTTCATAATGAATTAACTCTTCTGCCTAGCAGAGAGTAAGACAAGAACGGATTATGTTCTATAACAGTGATGCAGGGCGACACAGGTATTTCTATTTTAAGAATATCTGTTTAGAGATAAGTTTGAAGAATTCATAAAATAACTTATTGCAATAATGTCTTTAAGAAACAGTAGTGAAAAGAGGAAAGATTTTTCTGAATTATTCATGCATGTTTTGGTGTACCTCAGAATAGAAACCAGCACAGTAAATCTGATTTCTCATTTCGCTCTGCAGTCAAATATTTCTACGCAAGAGGCTGACAAATCAGGCCCCAGTTACTATCAGAAGAAATCAAATCCATGCCCAATCATCCTTTCAGCAAAACTGGTCTGTTAGACCCATTAATAAAACAGGATTAGCTGAGCTGACAGTGAATAAAGATGCCATGCAGTGGCTGAACGGCAGAAGTGATTTTCCAGCTGTATGACAGCTTTACAGAGGTGATGATCCTGCGCAAAACACAAGCAGGAGACTCAAAGGAGGTCAGGTCATGCTTTTTCTCCATAAGAAGGAAAAAGCTTCCTAAAACTTTTCTGCTGGCTTTGTATTGTATGCTGAACCGACAACTATTTACGCTTTCACAGTCTCTACTGTGTAAATAGAATATTTCTCCTCTATAATACTTACTAAAGGGTGATGACATATGACTGCACGTTCTGAGACATCCACTCAGGCCTTGACTCGTGTAGCTGGATATTTGCGCCTTTCCATACTGGTACAACAGCAAAATTAATAAGACTGCATGCAAAGCAAGCCATATTTCTGTATTTAGATGCTGTCTTTATACAAAAGAGGAATGTTTATGTGCTATCAGTGATGATATGAGTTTAACTCAGGTGCCTGAAGACAACTTGGTACAAAGCGCTCTTCAGAGTCAGCAGGTGAAAACACAGTAGATGTGCTGTACGCAGTCACAGAACCACAGGATTGTTTGGGTTGGAAGGGACCTCTAAAGCCCACTCAATTCCAACACCCCTGCCATAGGCAGGGACACATCTCACACTGGATCAGGTTGCTCAAAGCCCCATCCAACCTGGCCTTGAACATCTCCAGGGATGGGGCAGTCACAACTTCCCTGAGTAATCTGTGCCAGGGCCTCCCCACCCTCATCATGAAGAATTTCTTCCTAATGTCTAATTTAAATCTTCCCTCTTCCAATTTAAAGCCACTCGCCCTTGTCCTATCACTACATGCCCTTTTAAACTGTCCCTCCCCAGCCTTCTTGTTGGCCCTTTCAGGTACTGGAAGACCACTAAATTGTCCAGGCTGAACAATTCCAACCCTCTCAGCCTGTCCTCATAGCAGAGGTGCTCCAGCCCTTAGATCGTCTCTGTGGCCTCCTCTGGTCCTGTTCCAACAGTTCCATATCCTTCTTATGTTGGTGATTCCAGAACTGGACACAGAACTCCAGGTGGAGTCTCATGAGAATGGAGCAGATGGGGAGACTCCCTTCCCTCGCCCCGCTGCCCACACTTCTTTTGATGCAGCCCAGGGCACAGTTGGCCTTCTGGGCTGCGAGTGCCCATTGCTGGCTCATGTTGAGCTTCTCATCAATCAGCACCCCAAGTCCTTCTCCGTGGGGCTGTCGTCCCCCATCCTGTACTGAAACCATGGATTGCCCCGAATGAGATGCAGGACCTTGCACTTTGCCTTGTTGAACCTCATAAGCAGAGTAACAATATTCAAAACCAATTTGTTGTATGGTTCAGTAGCCACCCTAAATTTCTCTTGGCTACTCCTGAGATTCATGTTGTGGATGTGAACAGGGCTGAACCTGCCTTCGGAAGCTGTTAACGTGGTACAGAACAAACTGGGAAATCCCTCCGAAGTGAGCAGAGCTGTACTTTGCAAGTCAGCACGCTGTAACCGAGTGCTTAATTTTACATCAAATTAAAATTTAATCACAGCTATCTGTGACTGTGAGTGAACAAAACAGCTATCTTTGTATTTTTTTGAAGAACTTAATTTTCCCCTTCCCTAGTCTACAATCTTTCCAATGTTAATATTGAATGTTATTCTGATTAATTAGTAGTTATAGATAATTACAATGAAATTAATTACAAGAAATTTTATGACTAAAAAGAGCCAATATTTCTTCGTTTAAAATCTGGTCATCCTAAGCTAAAGAAAGAATTCATATATTTGTTGTCTCCTCCATAGATTTGATGAGCAATGCCCCTTTATGTAGCCATGCGAATGTCTGGGTCAAGCCCCCATGGGCACAGAGCACACGGACACATTGCAATCAGAAAACAGATGCTTTACAGTTCTTGATTTTCATTAATCGCTTTTGATATTTTCTTGGTATAATAGTACATATTGTAACTTTTATAAGGCTACTAAGTGACTTGCAGGAATTCACTTAAAATAGATGAAAAACGTGGCTCCTGACAAGGAGATGCTGAACCTGACATGCTTTTGCAACCTCCTGATTATAGGTATATTACAGCAAGTTTCATTAATTACTGTTCCTATCTCAGAACCACACAATTAAAATCTCCAGTGGTCATAGATATTTCAAGGAAGTCACATTTTGGGGACATGAATAAAAATTAACCCAAACCAAGTCAGATCTAGTTCTTCTTTTCCTAACAGTTTAAAGAGTAGCACAGAATCAATGAATCACAGAATCATGGAGTGGTTAGGATAGAAAAGACCTGATCTGGTCCAGCTTCCCTGCTCAAGCTGATCCACCCAGATCTGATTGCCCAGGGCCATGTCCAGATGGCTTTTGAATATATCCAGCATTTCAGACTCCACAATCTCTCTGAGCAAACTGTGCCAGTGCTTGGTTACCCTTACAGTAAAAGTGTTTCCTGACGTTCAGGCAGCACCTCCCTGTTTCAGTTTGTGCCCACTGCCTCTGGTCCTGTCACTGGGAAACACTGAAAAGAGAGTGGGTCCATCTGACAGCTCCTTCAGCATTTGTGGGTGTGTCCCATCAGGCCTCATGCACTTAGATATGCCCAGTTTGCTAAAGTAAGTATTACCTGACCTAATCCTCTTCTACCAAGGGTACACCTTCCTTGCTCCAGCCTTTCCCTTTTGTCTCTAGGACTTAGGACTCCTGAAGGTTGATCTTGCTAGTGAAGGCTGAGATAAAGCAGGCATTTATTCCTTTAGCCTTTTCCATGTCCTGTGTCAGCACATCCTGCATCTTCTTGACAACAGGTCCACATTTTCCCTGGTCTTTTTTTTGTCAGTAATGTACTTACAGTAACCCTTCTTGTTGTCTTTGACATCTCTACACATATTAAATTCCATTTGGGCTTTGGCTTTTCTAACTTCCTTCCTGGATGCTCAGACCATGTTTCTGTACTCCTCTCAGGCTACTTGCCCTTGCTGGCAGCTCTTTGTTTATCCACACATGCCTCCTGGTATTTTTCCTTGACTTCACACTTTTTTGGGATGGAATTATCTTGTGCTTGGAGGAGGTGATCCATAAATACTAACTGGTACTTTTAAATCCTCTTATCTCCTGAGCCTTAGTCCACAGGATTCTTTGGAGTAGACCTTTGAAGAGGCCAAAGTCAGCTGTCCTGAGGGCAAGTGTTATGAGCTTGCTTCTCACCCTCCTCTGTACTATCACAACCCTGAATTCCACGATGGTCACTGCAGCCTTCATCTTCACATCCCCAATGAGCCCATCCTTGTTGGTGACGTCCAGCTGAGTACCTCTTCTCATTGGCTCTGCTACCATTTGGAGGAGGAAGTTATCGTCAATACACTTCAGGAGCCTCCTGGATTGCTTATATCCAGCTATGTTGTTCCTCTGGCAGATATCAGTGTGGTTGAAGTCCCCCATGAGGACCAAGGGGATGTGAAGTTCCTCCTTTTTGTCTGCAGAAGGTCTCATCCACTTGTTCTTGGTCAGGTAGACTACGGTAGACACCCACCATAATGTCAACTTTGGCGGTTCTTGAAGTCTTCCTTATTAACTTTATTCCTTTCTGAAATAAATTACTTGGATATATATTCTGATGCTAACCTTCACTCGTATTATATTTTTCACTAAAACTACATTACCTTCAGCGAAGGACATGATATGATGTTATGCTGTGATGTAATTCTCCTAGCATCAGACATCAGCGATGAATAAGTAGTAAGGAGTCTTTTCTATCGGCAGCTCTTCAACAGCTGATAAATTGCTCAGAATGGGAAAGACGTTGCCACCAAGAAAAATCAACATCAGATTCTTTAAAGAAGAACTATTTCTGGGCTAAAATTTTACCAGAATCAAATATAATAATTAATCATTAAAAGTTGTCTCTGTGGTGTATTGCCCTGTAGTTCATATTAAGGGAAGAGTAAGGAATATTGCAATGACCTTTCATGGGACTGAGTCAAACAGAAGTTTAGAAGGAAATTAATGAGAACATCTAAACTTAGAGCTACAGAAGAAAATATCTGAGAAGACATAAATATTATTGGCTGAGTAATACGAAAATATATATCCACTAAAATGTGTTCTGAAGGTATTTCTTAGCATTCTTTTGAGGTTACATCTTAAGCATGATATAAAATTGCATTTCTTATATTACTACAACAAAATTTTAATAAGTGGACTAAGCAAACTCTTCTACTCGGGAAATCCTCTGTAAGGTAAGCCCCAGTGAACAACAGAAATCTTGTTTGATTGTTGGCCTATTATTAAATTAAGCACCCAAATCACTTGCTTCCTAGTTTTTATTCATGAAGAGGAGGAATAATTCTGAGGTTCCCAAAGAGGAAAAACTCCCATGTCTAAACTATAATTAAAATTTCTCCCCGGCAGAGTACTTATGCCATTAGGCAATTCACAGAATTATAATCCTGAAAGCAAGGATCATGTATCCTATAACCTATGTGCTTAATTGAGTTGACGAAGCTCCCAAACAAACCACAAACATTTCTTGCATGTTTTTTTTTCAAATCCCATTTTCAAAATAAATAACTTGAACAATGTCATCATCTCCTAAGAAAGAAACTCACATCTGACAAAGGTAGAATTGCTGTAAGAATTAATAAGTATGCAGACTACATAAGCATATGCACATTCATTCATGTAATAATGATACCTTATGCAATGTAAAGTGAGTATAAATGTAATGAATACAGCCAACACAGTGAACAATAAAGGATGTGCTATGTTCCAGCTATTAATATATTCAGGGACCAAAACAGAAGCAATCTTCACACAAAGGAAAAAATATTTCACTTTCCTAACATAAAACGCCCCCAAAATGTCATATTGTGCCACAGGACAAAACCAGGTAACACTGAACTTCAGGAAAAGTCTCCTGGTGATTCAGCAAAACTAATGCTCATGAAGATGTTTATGAACTTGAAAAAGCAATATTGATTAAAAGAATTTTGAATTTGTTGGATGTTCTTTCATTTAAAGAAAATATTTCAAGGAACTGCTGTTCTGTAATTATAGTTTGTTTCAAAACAAAATTATAAGAATTGTACAAAAGCCACTAGCAACTCAACTCAAATTATATTCATTTGTGAAGACTCTTTATATAACAAGTTAAAAAGTGCTTGATCCACTTTTTCAGCCTGCTTTTTATGGCTTATAGCAAATGCCTTCTTGCTTTAAGAAATGGATACTTATTCCAAGTGTCTGTCATGAAGAACATCTGATGCTTGTAAATCATTCACTTCTTAGAAAAAGAAAGAAATTCAAAGCCCATTTCCCAAAACATGCTTGTAATGCATGTACAGCAGCCACCTCATTTTATGTCTATTAAACCAAACCAACTCTCCCTCCCTAAAAAGCCATTTGTCTCCAAAAGGACTTCAGAATATCAGTGTCTCAAGTGCTTTTCTTTTCTGTCTTTGAATGTACCTCTTAAAATTCAATATTGGCAGCTATCATTTTTTTTCCAGTCTGCTTTATTAGAGAGTTATCACTGGTTTCTCTACTGGGCTGAATTTTTAAGATATGTCACCTTCTGGTTAGGGCACTGGCATAACCTTTAAACAACTTCACTGTTAGTACTCTCCTGTATCTCATGTCAATGATATCTGCTTGAATCTGAGAGGCATGTGAAAGATGTATCCTAACAAATAGAATCATTGAATAATAGAATGGTTTGGGTTGGAAGAAACCTTAAAGCCCATGCAGTTCCAATCCCTTATCACAGGCAGGAACACCTCCCACTGGATCAGGGTGCTTAAAGCCCCATCCAACCTGGCCTTGAACATCTCCAGTGATGGGGCAGACACCACTTCCCTGGGCAGCCTGTGCCAGTGTCTCACCACCCTCATAGTGAATAATTTCTTCCTAATATCTCATGTAAATCTTCCCCCTTCCAATTTAAAGCCATTCGCCCTTGTCCTATCACTACAAGCCCTTGTAAAATGTCCCTCTCCAGCTTTTGGTGGGCCTCCTTTCAGGTACTGAAAGGCCACTTATACAATCACATTACACTACTACAATCAAACTATATAAAAAGGACATGTCCTTTATGTAATGTTCTACATCCCGTGCTTTTCGTGTCTTCTGCAACATGATGAGAAGTATAAAATTGAAACAATAAAACCAAGTAAAATTCTAGTAAAAAATGGAATAGAAAAACTAGGCAGGAATAGTTCTTAAGAAATACAATGGAATCTTGTTTAGAACCCATTCAGATGGATAAATTAATTTATACAGCTTGGATAAAACCTGGATTGCCTCTTGATTGTCAAGGTTTGTCTGCTGTGCATTGAGATCTCACAGTGAATCACTGGAACATAATGAGTTCACGAGTTTTCTCTTTCTGCTAGGGAAGGATTTTGAATCAATAGCTTTTAGTGTAATGGAAGTTACCACAATGTTTTCACAATCTGGGTTTACATTGTAGTTAAAATGAGCTTAGTGCCATCTCTAGTGTGTAGTTGTTGCTACACCAAGCTGCCTATTATCTATTAGGTCAAGGCTGCCTGTCAAAACCAGTGTTTTATAAGATAAAATAAAAGCGACACAGAAAATGTTCATACTATCACAGGGAAATTACCTCCATATATTTTATTTGTGAATGCCTACACACCCACATATTTAGATGTGATCTGTGATAGTGAAGTTGTTAAAATAGGTCAAATAAATTTTTCATCTAAAATGATTTCCGTGAGTATTCAATTGGAAAGCGCAAATTCTGATGGAAGTTATGGTTATGTAAATCTCCACTGAGACAAGGGAGCTACTTCAAAATATATCCAGACTGGTGTAAGTCCCTTGTAACACAAGTTCAAGTCTCTGGTTGAAACCCACATAAACACATTTTAAATTGGAATTCTTCCTTAGAATTGGATCGTTCAATTATATTTTGGAGGACAAAAAGAAGAGAAAGTCATTTAGAAAAGAGATCTCATTCAAGTGTTTTTCTCATTTGTCAAAATATTGTAAAAAATAGCAAAAGACACAAACATTAAAGAACTTAAGCTAAACCCAGTGAAGAATTCCACATGGATTTAATTTGGTAGCTGGTAGTCCCAGCTTCTCCAGAAACTGAAGAATAGGCTTCACGCATGCTGGGAGAAAACAGTGGTGAGTACAAAAGAAAATCAAAGTTCACCATATAACACCAACAGCTATGCTTCTCTGAAATGAGATAAAAGTCCCACTCAAAATTCCAGGTCAATAGGAATTTTGCAACTGGATTACAGGACCAGGCCCTAAAGGCTGAAGTTCACACAGGGAGCTTAGTGATCTTTGCGCAACAGTGGCACACATTTTGGTATCATTTCCTTACAAAAGGGATCCCACTCACTTATGTAAATTGAATATTCCCTCCTGGAAATTCAGTAGCTTCCTTAGCAAATATAAGGAATATATGCAAATGGAAGAAGAAGCAGAAGCAAAAGCAGAAGAGGAAGATGAAGAAGCAGCAAAAGCAGAAGCAGAAGAAGCAGCAGAAGAAAAAGAAATAGAAAAAGAATAACAATAAAAAGAAAAAGAAGAACAAGAAAAAAAACATCAACACCAACAATGGGAAAAGAAGAATTAAAAAAAGAAAAAAAAAAAAGAAGAGGAAAATAAAAAGAACAGCAATTTCTTTTAGGAAAACTGAGTGTGTACGAATTAGCGTAACTTATTCAGCATAATGCCATGGATCTCTTTGACCTTGGCAGGTTTTCCAGGTGGCACTCCTCCCACTAATATTTTCTGAACAATTATAAAGCATCTGAGACACTTTTTTGGTCCCCAGGAGCAGTGATCCTTTTTTTTTTCTGTATTGATTTTTCTTTAACAAATATATTTACTGAGGCCTTTAAAGGGAACAGCACTGTTGTTTCAAATATGTGTATCTCTTTGAGTGTATCCCATGCTCAAGTGAAAGAAACTCTACCAAGGTGGGTTGTTTGGAGGGGGTTTTTAAGATTTTTTTATTAAAAATGAATTGTAATTTCAGGCTCATGTAGAAAAAAAAAGGATAATTGCCTTTTTTCCCCTTCAAAGAATAGTGTAAATTTATTCAGTGCAAACTATGAAAGCGATTATCTAAACTATTTGAAGTCTTTGTTCACTGTGCTTTGAGCACAAGGTATGGACAATTATTGACAGCTCTAAGAGAAAGCTAGAAGTCAGTTTATCAGTCGGGGTAAGCCTAGTTGAGCTTGATATCCAGGAACAGCCATTCACCAGTGTGAAGCAGCACCTCACATGCAATTGTTCAGAAAGCACTTGGCTGGTTTGGAAAATGCAGTATTAGCTTACAGAGGGTCTCATCAACAATAATATCTCAAACAAAATACTTCCAAGGAAATGTATTTCCTGGCAGCCTGCTCTGCCATGGAAAGCAGAGTAATAAGTGTATATGATTGACCTCAGTCTTCACCAGCATCTCCCACTGACGTAGAGAGATGTCGGTCATGTGAATCAGGACTGATATAAGATCAGTAGCTTAGGCAAGTATACATCTTTTCACTGAGAAATTATCAAATCCATAAGCCCAAATTTGGCAGTATCAACAAATACTGTCATTTGTTGTGAACAAAACATTGCATGGCTAATTTGATGGGAAGGAAAAATATTTGTAAAGAAACTGAATAACCAAAATGAAACTGTATGGTAAACCAGGAAATGTTACCTTGCTGATCAGGACCCTCTCTAGAAGAAATAACGGGAATATGAATTTACATATAATATGAAATTACATTCATCACACTACACAAAGAACTGAAGAACTTTTGAGGGCTGCTACATTGCTTTAGTGGGAAACAAAATATACTTCAGTAGACTCTCAAACCGTATCACGCTCATACTGACACTTCATACATTGGGAAAAACCCCATAGAGCCCTCAAAAAAACATGCAGGAGTTACACAGTACCTTGGAAAATCATATTTGTAGAATCATTTTCATCCCTTAAGACCTGAGCACTGCTCCTCACAAAAAATAATCCCATGGCTATGATGTTATGGAAAAGATGGAAATGACAGTTCACAAGACTACTAGTGAACAAATATCAAGAGAAAAAGATGGGTCTTGGTGTCTACAGGCAGCTAGGGATATATAATGACTCCAATGTGGAGTTCACAGAATAATAACAGTTAGTAAATAATGCAGAGTGTTAAAACAAAGCATTTAATCTTATTGTAAATCTATGCTTTTACTGGTTAACTTCGTTTTAGGGAAAAAATCCTCTTAAATGTGTTCTCCCTAGGTTTAATTTGTGCTCATTCTGTTTATGCTCTCTTTTTTTATTTTTAATTTTTGAAATTTGATCATTAAAAATGACTTTCCCTAACCAGTTGATTATGTGCACTCAGGCTCTGAGCACTGCGTTCACCTCTATGCAGGCAGAAACCTTTCTGATTCATTAATGAGGTATCCACACTTTTTTAGGCAAGAAAACCTCTTTGTGATTCTATCATGTTTTTCATGGAAGGATTATACATAGAAATGCCTCCATGAAGCAGGCAGAGAATGTGGTAGTAAATGTTTCCATGCAAGCACAAGTGGTGCTCGAGACTGATGTGAGGGTCATTCAATTCAAGTGAACGTGGGCATGCAGGACTTCTTCCACTCAGAGCTGAGATGAAGAAAACACAATAAGGGAATTCTAATTTGATACAAAAAATAAAAGCCAAGAAGATCTGGCAAGGCTCAGGTATAGAATATTTGGTCTACAGGTAGGTGATGTCCAGACTTACACTTTTATAAAGTTCAGGTACGAATCATATTAGCCATACAGAATTTTACTGAAGTGGAATTGTTTACTTACGTCTAATGCTGCTTCTCTAGATGACAATGTCTGTGAAAACTGCTGCGATATTTTAACTGGTGGATTTAATGTTAAAACTCTATTTTGTTAAGTAGGAAAAAATATGCAGTGTCAAATGCGATGAGAATTTGTGAACTCCTTATTTTATTCAGCTAGAAAACTAAGGACGTAAAGTGCCCATGGAAGTAGTTTAATGTTTGAAATGCTTGCCTATTCTAAGAATGCAGCTCAGTTTAGACTTCTTTTTTAGCCTACTATTTTTGCAATTTTTATAAGAACATAAAGCAACTCTGCTATCATCAATAAGTGGAAAAGAAAAAGATCAGACTCTTCTGCACCTCAGATATACGAACTTATTTTTAGGAAATGCCTCCCAAGTGTCAATTTCATTTATTGTAGACTTCCCCTTTTCCCCCTTGGTTTTATGTCTCCTGTAGAAAGAATCGTAGATTTAATATGAAGGACAAAATGGCAAACAGAAGAAAATAAAGAAGACTTACTTTTTTTTCCACCAAGAGGAAAGTTAAAAAATCTCTTCTTATCAAGCGTAATAGAGAAGAAATGTTGTTAAATATGCAGAAAAACTTTCTCAGGAGAGAAATAAGGAAGAAAAATATTCAGTTCAGTTGGGTCCAAACTACAGGGTCTTCAAAAAGCAACCAGAACAACAAAAGCACCACAGATTATTCATTGCAATAACATCACGTGCCAAAACAACAAGCCATGTCAGGAAACAGGTAAATGCAAACAATTCCCTTAGACTTCCTTATCTACTTCTTTATCTCATTATGGGATCTAAAACCAACAAAGTTTCACCAAAGATTTAAGCTGTTTCAGACTTCATTCTGTCATTTCTTGGGATGCTCATGATCCTGTAAGGTCCAAACCAAGCAAACTGAAATACAATTGGATTCTTTCCCTATTTTCTAATCACACCACAGCTTGACTTTCTCCTCCACCATTGCCTTTTGACATGTCCCTTCCTTCCTTCCAGTAAAGAACTCCTCCTCACCCCCCATGGTTTGCCAAAGTAGCACTTTCCCACAATCTGACTACTGGCAGAAAGGAAGAGAAAAAAAAATCATTATTTCTAACTTGAAGGCAAATTAATGTTATATTAAAAGTCAAAGAAACAGATATTGAATTATTACAGCCACCAGTACATTTTGTCCTTGGCATTTACTGCACTGGAGGATGTAATTCTACAGCCACCAGCTGTTAAGCATGATGTTTTGCCCTGTTCCAGGGTGTAATTAATTGTGATAAAAACCAGAACCGTCCAGCATGTTTTTCTGTCTTAGTGTAGGATAAACTATGTCTATCTCAGTCCTAATAATATTTATCTAATATCTTTCCACTCTCCACTCCCATTACATCTATTTCAGTGTTTTGCTATTCTATTAGAAAGTTTTTCCCAACATTTAAACTTATTCTTAATTGCTGCAATTTAACTCCATGATTTCTTATCCTACCTACAAAAGAAGCACATATTATTTATTTCCTTTTTAGACCGCCTCTTTATAAACTGGATCTTTGCCATCAGGTCCTCCCCTTAGTCATTTTTCTGTCAGGTACATAACCTCAAGTCTTTAATTCTTGATTTCATAGGTCTGCTTTATTGGTGAAAAGCCATGATCAAAACTGGATGCAGAATTCCAGCCTGGAGTACAGCACTGAGCAAGACTAGATAATTACTTCACTGTGTCTTACAAGCTTTATTTCCATTTACAAGAGATAAAACTTACTTAGATTTTTTTACAGCTCTGTGGCTTTGCTGACCCCTGTTTCAAATGTGATACATGCAGACTCACAGATTCTTTTCCAAAGAAACAGTATCTCACCACATTTTTTTCTCCAGCATATTTTTGCTGTCCATAATTCCTTCCTACGCCTAGCACCTTCCACTTGTTTCCAAAGAGTTTTAGCAGACCCTTTAGTCCTTTTCTCTAATTTGTCAAGCTGATTTTGAATGCAAAGCTTGTTCTTGAGCATTCTGTTTCTCTTTCCCAGCTCTGCGCTATTGCAGACTTAATAAATTTGGTCTGTGCTCTACCATCCAGGCTGATTAAAGAAAAACAGCAAAGAATTGAATCCAGGAGAGGTGCCTGTGGCTGGTTCGTACTTTCACTTTGACAGAAAATTACTGACAACTTGCGCAGTTATCCAGCCAACTTTGCATGCAATTTGCTAGCAATTTAGAAACTTAATCTAGCCCAAGACTTAAAAGAATGTCATGTTAGTGCCTAAAGATTTGTTTAAGAACACATGACATCTGCTGCTTCTTGACAATTGTTGAAGAACTGGTTTAATAGAATTTGTTGCTGGCAAATACATGTCTGCTGTTACTCATCTCTTCCTTATTTCACAACTGCTAACAAATCATTTGTTTGAATATTTGTTCCAAAGTTTACCAGGAACTAAAGTTAAGGTGGCAAGCCAGACTTGGCTTTTTCTGATTTCAGTTTTAAAGTCTGGTACTATATTTCCCCACTTGCAGGCTTAAAAACCATCATACAACCTTACACACATCCTTAAAGGAAACCTCTAACAAAGGTAACGTTTCTTCTGGCCAGTATTCTGTTAAGTATCAAGCTGTAGTTCACCACACCATGCTCATTTATGTACAACTAAGCTGAAACGTACAGAACGTACCACCTTCATATTGAACACTTAAAATCATGGAACCATAGAATCGTTTGGTTGGAAAAGACCTTTGACATCTTCAAGTCCATCCTTACCTGTCCACTACTAAACCATATTCATGAGCACCTGGATCAGGATAGTCTTGTACCTGATAAGGGAGCTAAGAAGAAAGTGACAATAAAGGGACAGCGTATTTTACTATTTATTTCAGAAGCATTTTCATGTTCATTGAGAAATTTAAGTTGTTGGAAGTCAAAGTCTGTATTTTAGGCAATGCAATGAACTCAATATCTGCAAAAGTACACATGTACATGAGCTACCAAAGAAAGACTGTAGTGGTGTGCTGGTTTTGGCTTCGTAGCAGCCCATATGGTGCTGTGGTCTGAGTCTGTGACTTAAATAGTGTGGATAACACACCAATGCTTTGGCTGCAGTTGAATCAGGCTTGAACAGCACCAAGGCTTTCTCAGGTCCTCATTCTGCCACCCAGCGAGTACACTGGAAGGGAGGAAGAAGGTGGAAAGGGACAGCTGATCCAGCTTGGCCAAAAGGATTCTCCATACTATATCATTCCATGCTCAGCCAAAAAAAAAAAAAGGGAGGCTCTGTCTTCAAATGTAGCTGTTGCCTGGAAATTGGTTGGACATCGGTCTGCTTGTGCGGTGACGGTCTTTGCATCACTGGGTTTTCCTCTCTTTCCTTCACTTATTAAACTGTGCTTATCTCAACCCATGAGGTTTTAACTTTTCCTTTTCTGTTCTCTCCCCTGTCCTGCTGGCAGAAGTGAGTGAGTGGCTGTAGGAGTGCGTAGCTGCTGGCTGGGGTCAACTGACAACACATGCTTTGGATCATAGAACCATAAAGGTTGGAAGAGACCTTTAAGATCAACCAGTCCAACTGTCAGTTCAACACCACCGTGCCAACTAAATTATGTCACAAAGTGTGACACCTACATGTTTTCTGAACACCTCCAGGAATGAAGACTATGAGTCATGAGCCATAATTCCAAACTGCTCAGACCATGTTTTTACTACATTTACTGCAGGAGGCAGAATTACTGAAGTAATTCCAGCCTTATTACCAATTTATTATTAATTTTTCAAGCAGATATATGGAAAAAAGGTATTGTGTTTCGGGGTGAACTGGTCAACACTGAAGGTGAGGAGAGGATGCGGCATTTTTTCACCACCATCTACATCTTTTAACAGTAACCTGCTTGCTTTCTAAGAGTGTTTTTCTCTTACAATGTTAAACTGCAATGGATTAGGCTGTTCAATTTGACAGACAACGGGTTTTATGGTTTGAGCTGCTATGTTAAATTTCATATTCTTCTAAACCCACTCAGTGCACTCTGCCACGGATTATCTAATTTTCAAGTCACGTATTGGTTCTTACTGCACTTGAATTCCCCCGGTTTTGTTTACCATAGCCACACTGGCAGAACTACAAACAGTAAAATACTTTTTTTATTATTAATACCATTTTCCAACCATCTGCACTCTAAACAACAAAGATTAAACGCCTCTCATTTTTTAGCCTAAGCAAAATGTCGAAGGTTAATTCTGTTTTGTGAACATCTGAAAAGTCTCAGCAAAAGCTTTTAGTTCTCTCTTTTCAAAATACTTATGGTTTCACAAAAAAAATGAGAGGGAAATAAATAAGGTTCCTGCCCTCTAGATTGAGAGACAGTTTCTGCAAAATAAAAACAACAATCCTTTACAAAAAGTAGAAAGGACAGTTTCCTTTTTCCCATCAGGTCAAAGCTGGAGCTTCAAACGTTTGCAGGCAAACATTTTGCTGAGTATTCTCGCACCTTTTCCCCAGAGTAGTTGTCTTTTCCATCCTAACAGCAAGGTCTTTGACATTTTCCACGTGCAAAACCAGCTCTTGCTTAGCACTATGAGTTGGGCATTTAACTGTCTTTCAGGACTAATAGGCAGCAAGAATCCACCCACACATCTGGCCCAGTTTATAAAATGAAGAAACTAAGGCAAAAAGGTAAGATATTTTCCTACAATTAAGAGAAAATAAGGAAAACTTGTAATTCCAAATATTTCATCACTAAATTTCTAAAAGATTTATGCTCGCATGCACTGTAGGTTAATTTGAATCACGTATTTAAATGGTATTGTAGATTGTCAAACCTAATCTGAGAGGAAGTGGATGGACACAAAACTGTCACTTAACAAAAACAAAGTGAAAAGTTCAGCATTTCACTTCTTCTTGCCCTGTGTTGGTTCCTAAAAACATTTGCCTTTACCTAATAAATAAATAATTTTTATACTACAAGCCACTTCTAGAATATTAAAAGTAAATTTTAAGATTTCTTCATATTTCTCTCTTTCTGTATCTTTTGTGGTTTTGTTCAAAAACATTCAAAAAGTACAAAGGAACAGAATCTTTAGCACCATGAATAAACACAATGAGAGATAAAGAGAGGATTCTGAATAACTTAAAAAATATGCACAACGACCATTAAAAAGAGCTGCAGTCTATGCTCACACCAGTGAACAGTGATAAAAGCAGCAGTGTCAAGAGACAGAGGCATCAGTAACAGGTTTCAGGCTCTTGCCTTTCCTGTAACTGTCAAATGACTGAGTTTGGGCAGCAACAGACTCAGACAGGAGGCTGGAGCTGGTCTCAAATAATCACTGTTCCCATGAAACAGTGTTTTTCACATCACGAAACCTGCTGAGCACCAGCATTTGCTGTTTTATAAAGCTGTACTGCTGGTTCCCATCAACTTCTTAATCATGAGTGATAAAACCTGAAGGTCCTCACCTAGCTCACAAGTTTCTCTTCTGCTTCCACTCAACAAAAGCCCACTTGAGCAACAGCTCTAGATAAAAGTCCAAGAATACACAGCAAATTAACAAAGCATAGTTAATATGACAGCATTTTATAACAGTCATACACGTAAAAGACATAACATACAGCACTGAGTATTCAACACAGTTCATAACGCAGTGTTTCTATAAATATATCGATTTCTTTATCTATCTGTATATGTATAAAACCTCTCTTCTTCTAAGAATCTTCTTTATATTAACTACTATGAACACAAGCAATCATAAAGCAAATGAAAAGCATGTTTTCTTTCTTAACTTACTTATTGATTCATAAAATTTTTGCCCTTAATCATGGTAGTGTAACTTTAATGTGATTTTTATAGTAAATAATTCTTTTGAAATATGATTTAAGGTTATCTACTGCTTACTGTAACTTTAGCAACACTATCATTAATTTAATTTATCTGATGACAAAAATAGCAGCTCACAGTTCTATGAACAGAGAAACCACATAAACTGCACTGAGTACTAACATTTAGATGGCTACTTCAGCTCAAACCTGGAAGCAAAATATACATCTGGAATGTCATATTTGGAAAGATCTAAAAGTTTCTGTACACTTGAAGTACCTCAAGTAGGACATGTCCCTGCCCATGGCAGGGAGGGTGAAACTGTATGGGCTTTAAGGTCCCTTCCAACCCAAACCATTCTGTGATTCTAAGCAATTTCTCCTATATTACAGAACCCCATTGATACTGGTGCAATGAACTCATTTTCACTTGTGTTTTGTTCATCAGAAGGAAGGTGCCTCTCTCACTGCTCGCCCAGCAGCTCACAGTCTACCAGCACAAAAACAAGCAGGGTTTTTTCTCTTTCCTATTCATCACTAGAAACAGCACACGGTTATGATGCAGTGCTACGCCTCTGGTTTCATCTGTGAAAATTTATGAAGGAATTTTGCAGTCTCAATGTCTTTCCAGAAACCTAATTAATTCCAACATAATGTTTACTCCTGGTTATGCAGAAGTAGTACAGGATCCAGATCACTCCTACATCACTGGGTCTTTGGTGTTAAATGAACCCTCAAATAGCTACAACTTACAGTAAATACTAAGGCAAATAAAGATAACTGAAAATACTTATAAACAAATAAGCTGAAGGTATCCTTTGACAAAAATACATTCTAAGACATAAGTAATCTCACGTAAAGAGCACTGAATTCAGAAAGTAGTTTTCATTGGCCTGAGTGGGGTTTGCATTTGGCTGTGAGCATCAAACTAGAACCACTGACAGTAATGGAAATGGTTTCTTAATGTCACTGTATACGATAAAAGAAAGTTAAACCTGATAATGGAAGAAGAATGCTAGACAGTTTTGTAGAGATGTACAGCTTCATACTGGGATGCATCACACAGAAAGCAACCATGCTCTTTTAGGAGAACTTATGTTAATTCCTGAAGCGAGAAAGATTCACTGCGGGTTATTTTGAGAATCTCAGTATAGAATTTAAAACAAACAAATAAAAACCACCACAAAACAAACACACAAATGGGTAGTAAATAGAAGAAAAAACCCACTCTTAATATCTGGAGAAAACATTCACTTGCTGGTAAATGGCTCAAGGTTATCAGAGCTTGTGGATGACTATGGAAATAGAGTAACTCCCACCATCACCCTTAAAACACTTTCTATAAGTAGAGCTTCTAACAAATAACAGAAATAGAAATAAATACGGTAATGTAAATCCCCCCCAATGAGAAGTTTAAATATTTCATTGTTACTTGCACAGTGAATTAAATTTTTTCTAGTCTCTTTTTTCCAAATAAACATTTCTTGAATTTTATGATGCATTCACTTCCACTTAATCCACTGACCTTATTAATGAAAAACTGCTTTGTTAAGACACACCTAACAAGCTCCCCTTTTCAACTCAATGAAAACGCAACGAGAGGAGTAAGTCTTCTGCAAATGCTGCACTAAGCTGTGTAAGAGTTCACTGCTTGGCAAGACTGTTCTGCAATCCAATTAGTCACAAGCATTTTCCAAACAAATACTACTTTCTTCCCTAAAGATCTCTCAAAAATATCCCCTACACAGGATTTTCTAAACTTCCTTCACACTCACAGACTTTGAGGTGTGTATGCCACAATCACAACGCCTACAGCTCTTCCATTTCACGCAGAATGGTTTCAGTTGGAAAAAACCTTTAAAATCATCGATTCCAACCATTGATCCAGCCCTGCTAAGTCTGCCACTAGACCATGTCCCCAAGTACGACATCTACTCATCTTTTAAACACCTCCATGGATGGTGACTCCACCACCTTCCTGGGCAGCCGGTTGGTTCCAACGCTTGACAAACCTTTCAGTGAAGAAATTCCTCCTAATACCCAACTAAATCTCCTTTGGCACACCTTGAGGCCATTTCTGCAACACCTACCTCACTACAATCTCCTTTCAGGGAGTTGTAGACAGTGATCATGTCTCCCCTTAGTCTCCTTTTCTCCAGACTAAGCAACCCCAGTTCCCTCAGCCACTCCTCATAAGACTTGTTCTCCAGACCCTCCCTCAGCTCCGTTGCCCTTCTCTGCACACGCTCCAGCCCCTCAGTGTCCTTCCTGTAGTGAGGGGCTCAAATCTGAACACAGGATTCAAGGTGCTGCCTCACCAGCGCTGAGTACAGCGCCACTATCACTTTCCTAGCCCTGCTGGCCACAGTATACCTCATACAGGCCAAGATGCCGTTGGCCCTCTTGGCCACCTGGGCACATTGCTGGCTCCTGTTCAGCTGACTATCAACCAACACCCCTGGGTCCTTCTCTTGGAGAAGCATTTACTTGTAAGGAGACTTTATCTTTTTTCCTGGTTTCTATGTATTAATATTATTCAAAGTTTGGAGCAGATAAGAACCAAGAGCAACAAAGAAAGTTGACAAGGTAGTCTATACTTTTATATATCTTAAATGCTGTTTTAATTTTATAGGCTTCTTACTGTATCCTGTTTGTGCCCCTTATGTTACCATTTATATAAAGTAAGTACTCTTTTAAAATGTAAATGTGCCAAATGATCTCAAAAATTAGCTGAATGGGGGAGGGGGGGCTCATGAATGATAAAGACTTACATATTGTATTTTGACTTGTAAAATGATGGCAGAAAGAAAATGAAACATAAGAATACTACAACATATACTACTTAGCCAGGTAATAAGAAAACATACAAATAAAACTGGTAAATAAAACACAGGGCAAGTCTTTTTCTGTTCAGGTTTCTACAGTTCGGGAATCCTCACTCATTCACACTTCCAACATTCTCACAGGAAAATGGGAATTAAAAATCAGTGCTCTTTGTGCTCAATAAAAGAAATAGAGACATTTATCTACAAAACACACTAAAATAGAGGTATTCATCTGCCTACATTTCTTCTGGATTTATATACAGCACATACCAAAGATGATGTTTCTGTTTAAACCCTCACAACATAACCCTGTCCCCCACCCCCCCCATCATCCCTTGAAAGGACACAGATAAAACAGAAATCAAAGACTAACATAAGAAGATATGGCTGTATTATCAGATCATTGTCTGTGCTGCTGAAGGAAGTGTATTTGGGAACTTTTTAGATTAGCATCATTTGCCCAAGACTGCACTGACAGGTGACGGTACTCATTTTTCCTCTCTTTTAAAGCCTAAAAGCCCACTGCCTTTGTGATCTTAAAATAGAACAGTCATTATTAGTTACTTTTTTTTTTAAGTTTAATACTTAGGTCATAGAAGATATAACTGTAGGATTTTATACTGTTACAGTGTATGATGATCTTTTGAGTACCAGGCATTAACACTGAAGATGATCTTATGCCTTCAGCCGGCCTATATTCATAGAATCATTGAAGTTGGAAAAGACCTCTAGGCTCAGTCCAACCATCACCCCAACACCACCGTGCCTACTAAACTATGTCCTGAAGTGTCACATACGCACAGTTTATGAACCCCTCCAGGGATGGAGACTGTACCACTTCCCTAGGCAGCCTCTGCCAGTGCTTCACCACTCATTCAGTAGAGAAATTTTTCATAATATCCAATCTAAACCCCTGCTGGTGCAAGGCATGACTTTTCTGAGCACTGCTGCTATTAAAACAAGATCTATTTCAACATCTATTATGCACTGTGTTTCGTACTTTGTCTTCCTGTTTTAATTGTCCAGTTAGTTTCATAGATCATAATTCCAATTCAGATTTAAATTCTGGCAGTTGCAACTTCTATAAATTTCAGTCTTGCTTCATATAAATTTCTCACGTTCTCTGCAAGAGACCAGGATGCACTTACAGCAATCAGAAGACTAAGAACGTCTCAGTCCAGTTACAGCAATTTTACTCCACTGGAAAATGCATTGCACTGTTTTTTTTAGAAATGAGATTGATTTTATGCTATACACCTGAGGAGATGGTAAAGTGCTTTTATTTCTAATATTAATTTATGAATTTATGAATGATTATTTTAGAATGGCTTCTTGTACATTGCTTACAAGAGCACTTGTAAGAGGTTAAGCCTTCTATTTCCTGATCCAGTGCTTAGCCATTTCCAATATGTGTTCTAGTAACTTCCCTCAGTATCCCAACTTTAGAAACATCAGATAATTATTTCTTCTTTCTTGAAGAATTGAAATAATTCTGCCAATTTAGCAGAAAAACAAAAGTTTTCAATTGTTTTGCCTGAGTAATTCCAGGCCACGGCTATAAACTACCACACTTTAAGGTCTCCTTTTTTATTGAGAATGTCTTGGTTTGAACACTGTTAGTAAGCAGCAAAGAGGTTCAGTGTTTTATTTTTATTCCATTCCTTCATTTTCTTAAAAAGCACATTAATAGATTCTGAAGCAACTCTCCCACATTCACTCGTGAAAAACATGTTTACCAGGAAGAAAATCCCAGCTTTTCCCAGTTACATACAGCACACTCCTCTTACCAGCCATTCCACAGGCTGATTCATCATCTTTCTGCTTGGACACATGAATGTGTCCAGCCAATTGGTAATTCCACATTACACCATGTGATGTGTTTGTATTGGCGACCAATTGCTCCACTCCAGTAAGGCAAAATGTGACTTAGCAGCTTTTCCAAGCACAAGTTTCTCCTTATAGAAATGTATTCGCATTGTAAACACTGCTGGAAGATGTGCAGGAAAGTTGACAAAGTTGCCACCCTTGAATAACTTCAAGGTCTGTAGGATTGTCTTCATTTCTGTTTCTATTGCCACTTCTGCATTCCCAGGTTTGATACTTTCAGTGCAGAAATGTGATTGAAATGCATAAATTTAGTTTCTCATTTTCTGCTGTGGTGCATCACACCCTTAACTTCAATCTTCTTCCATGGTTTTCTAGGTCAGCAATATTGCTCCACGGTAGCTTGTGACACTGAATTATCCATAAGGGCTGAAGTCTGATAAAGCCCATTGATAGTTTTGCTCAGCTCACTGATTACATATGTGCCTTATTAATTTAGCATGCTTAAAAGCTTTTTTCCTCAATCTTTTTTTTTGTGAGGATACTCAGGCTTGGCAACTAAGATAAACAAAAAACAGCCCTCTGTCAGTGTGGCCACTAAACTATCAGAGAAACAATCTTGTCATGCTCTAATTTGAACTGAACTTATTTTCCCAAGTCTGATCATCAGCAAACAATTTCAAATGTCTTAATGTTGATTGTACCTTACTTTAGAGCCTGTAAATGCCTTTACCTTTCTAGTTACTGCTTAGTCTTCCAACCTCAAAACTTCTCTTTAGCCAAACTTACAGTATAACCAAGACTTCACACAGACCTTCAACAATGGATGCGCCTTTTATTCGAGCTATTTAAACACAGTATCTCACTTAAAATTCAGTTTCTTTCCCAAAATTTTACCTCCTCAAAACCACCACACCCCCATGGTATTGAGACTTCTTTTCAGGTTCCACTAAAGTCATGAAAAGGCTATTTTGCTCTTCATAGTGTCCCCCCAAAAAGTAAAGCTTCTATTACACAATCTTATTGTATAATTTTTAATTACACATTAAATTAATGTATAATGAAATATATCTTTACATACACAGATGAAACATATTTCATAAGCTCTTTCAATATTCAGCCCATTTTGTTTATGACAACAAATCTATGATGCTTGATTCACATTTTTAAACATGTTGGACACTGTTCCTTGTGTTTATTTGGGGCTTGATTTTATTGCTAAATTGATAGTCCATAAATTACAAGCTATTATATCTACAATAGTGAAGGCAGTGTCAGTATGGAATAAAAAGGAAGTAGGCATGGGGATGATTTACCTGTTGCATATGTTATATTATTCCCTCATTAAACAGAATTGTCATGAATGGCTCTAAAAATTAATAGTCTTAGACCTGCCTATATTTCTGGGTCCTTCTGTCAGCACAAATATATTGGCACAAGATAATACTGATGCAATTAACAACCAGATAGTTGAGCCAGATAAACACTGGTGATATTGGAGCTTTTAAAATATGTATACCACAACTAAAATGATGCATCTGAGAAAAAATCCCTTCTCCCTATTAATCAGAACGCATTTAAAAAAAAAAATTATCCATAAATCTCAGTATTTCATTGCTTCCTTTAAAGTAGCACAATAAACGTATGTGCTAGTTGGGATTTGTTTGTATTTGAAGGCCACATATGATTTAATATTGTATTGCTTCACTGAAATCAATAGACATATCAATTAATATGAGCTAAGGATGCATTCATTTCCATTTATGCCATATTTTGGGGAAAAAAAAAAGACATTTGTTGCCTTTCAAGTGCACATCATATTTCAAAATTATTTTGAGATCAGAATCAGGCTACTTCTATATTTTTGGATCATTCTATGGCAAAGAAATTTATGGTTTTGTAAATCTTTTAAAGTGCTATCAGGACATGAGTTCCACAGTGAGTACAATATGCTTGGTTAGAAATGTTCATAACTTGATTTATAGTGAAAAAATGTGACCATTTAAATCAGATTACCATTAGGTAAACATGAGCCAGATTTTGGTCTTAGATATGATAAGTTTCCTAAATCATAGAATCATAGAATGGGTTGGGTTGGGTTGGAAGGAACCTCAAAGCCAATCCAGTTCCAAACCCCTGCCATGGGCAGAGACACCTCCCACTACACCATCCAATCTGGCCTTGAACACATCCAGGCTGGGGCATCCACAACCACCCTGGGCAACCTATGCCAAGACCTCACCACCTTCAGTGTCAAGAATTTCTTCCTAATGCCTAATCTAAATCTTCCCTCTTCCATTTAAAGACATTCTCCCTTGTCCGATCACCACATGCCCTTGTAAAAAGTCTCTCCCCAAATAATAAGTAATTGCTGTTAAAACTGAAATAATCTCTATTTTTCAGGCTTTCAGCAAACATTATCATAAGCTGCAGAACAGAAATCAAGTGTTACGACTCATACCTGATATTTAATGGGCTTTGATGAAGATTTCCCCTGTAGTCATACAATGATACAATCTGTTTAAGCTTCCCAAATGTGCTTTTTTCACCTTTAACAATAGTTAACAAAAATATCTTATTCAAGAATATTCTACATAATTCTTAAACTTACATTTCAGAAGTTAAAGTTTGTGAGTAAACTCATACCTGACAACTGAGAGTGTCTGATAACTGGAGGCTTATGGAGTCAGATGTAAGTGATTTAGACATAAAGCTGCAAACAACCTTAACAGCCAAAAGTCTCCACGATCAAGATCCTACATTTATTTGTACATGGTTTTACCTTTTGTTGCTAGCACGATGGTAACATTTTTATTTAATAGCCTACATCATCCCAGGCTGTAATTAAAATACTCTATTACATGCAGTAATGTCAGTCAGCATGAAATTCACAAATTAATTTATTTCAACACTTTCTGACTCTACAGTAGAACCAAAAATCTTTTTCCTAGGCTACTTAGAAGCAATCTCATTTTTTTTTCCTACCATTTTGAATGTCTGTCACAAGCCACTGGGAATCTAATAAGATGCCAGGAGATAAAGCACAGAAATGACATCCACTTCACCTCACCTCATGTCAGTTGACAACTGCAGTGTTCACATTGCTGTTGTTATAAAATCAGCATCTGCATAGATACCGAGTGGCTGAAGCTGTGTCTCGATAAAACTGAGTGCGTATTAGCGGGCAAGAGGGATGTGGGCAAGCTTTTTTTCCTTAACCTTTTCATCCCTCAATATGTGATCACTGTAGTTTATAATTTTAGTTGGAATTACACCCTTGGAATCTTTTTTGCAGCAGGACATCCTACTTTGTAGATGTGCCAAGACAAAACCAAACCTTCACCTTAGCTGCAGCTTGGTTCTCAACAATGCTTTATCCATTGGCATCCAGATGGAGAGACGGACAGGTTTATGTAGTAATTAACACTTGTTTTATACACATCAGAGAGAGATATTTCTATACATCTTTTTAAAAAACTGGCATTTTCTAACTCATTTCCCTTACTGTGGATTCATGAGCTAGAAAAGATTCAAATTGCTCACAAAACACCAGTCTAAAAGCTTAACTTGATAAATCATGCACTGCTTTGATTCCTATTGAACGATGTCCATCTGGACTAGTCGTCCGCACCTTAAAATACTTGCATGAAGTTTTTTAGGATAAATGAGTTTTCCACCTGATGTTCTGAATGTAAGGAAGAGTCTTAGAGGATGCCAGCAAGTATTTGAGCTGCCTAAAGACTACCGTATTTATTGGTAGACAACATAAAAATGGCCACCAAAGTGCTTACTCTGACCAAAATCCATAAACCATAAATTGGTTGCATTAATTTGAGAAGCTCTGATGCTGCAGTGACAGCAGGAATACAGGACCCTAGAATTATCTTAAATGTACTGGATGTTCTTTAAGTATTCATGAAAATTTTCTTGATATGCAAGAAGAATGTTTGAGAAAATCAGGAAAACAATAAATGTAACAATATTGCTTTTTACCATTCATGAGTGTTCTTCACCCATAACAGAAGACAAAAGCTGTACATTGAAATGAAAATGGCTGCTTGGTAATAAGCAGAAAGGGTTTTCCTTTTTTTTTGGAAAAACATTTATTTAATCATAATGGGGTTTTTTAGTAGTTAAGCATTAACTGAAAAGCAATGCACCAGGACATCTAAAAACAGTTCCTTATATCTGTTCTGGCTTACTCTTTTATGCAGTATTTCTTCTCTGTTCCCCTTGTTTTCTTGGTCAAAATATTATCATTTTGTCTGGTTTTGGTGCTTATTAAAACAAGATTCAGAATTCACCAGCTGTGATGATTAGAAACCAATTAAAATAACTATGCCTCATTTCTCACTCTGGGTGAATGCAGTATTCAGTGAGGGCAAGATAAAAAAGAAAACTAAAAAAAAATACAAAACATATGACAACACAGAAGAAAGATACATGCTGCTTCTAGAATCATAGAATCATAAAACCATTAAATGGTGGAAAAGATCTCTAAACTCATCCATTCCAACCGTCAGTCCAACCCCACTGTGCCTACTAAATCATGTCCCAAAGCACCATGCCTACACGGTTTTTGCACCCCTCCAGGGATGGAGACTCCAACACTGCCCTTGGCAGCCCCTGCCAGGGCTTCACCACTCTGTCAGTAAAGAATTGCTTCCTAATGTTCAATCTAAATCCAAAGCCTACTGAAATTCCTCCATTTCCACAGACTTAAAACTCTTCGCACATTCCCTTAATTCAGCCATTAAGCAGTGGAGCTCCTCTTTTTTTATATACCATTAGTGCAAATCAAAGAAGAACAACTTTCTAAATTTAGCAATAAAAATGGAATAAGAGGGGTGGTCTGGCAGTTGCGACACTTTGCTGGGCCCCACCTCTATGGAAAATGCGACAAGGGATAATAGGATGATTAATGAAAACTTAAACATAGCTTATGATCTTCAGCGAGAAACATCTCAAATTATATTGTAGAACTGTGAGTCTACAGTGCTCTGAATTGTGGAATTAGATATGCAATTTCAAAAATACAATACTGAATATTTTAGAATATGTGATGTGTGTAAGGAATTTTTTGCAATGCAATCAAAACTGTTTAAATGGAGACTAAGAAGATTCCAAGAGGTCTAAGTGTGGTGCATTTACAATGCTGCAAAGTTCTGCTTCACGGTTTGTCATATAAAATAATGCTGAGTAGCCATTACATTGTATAAAGTGTGCAGTACAGTAGTGCATATCCTCGTGCATATGAGACATATCCTTGTACATATCATACATACCCCTCCCTGATTAGTGTATACATAAGAAGTGTTCATATTTTTCTGAGCAACTATGGCTTTGCTAATTTTTCCAAATGAGTTAACCGCAACCTTATGATCCAGTTATACACAGTATTTAAAAAGTACAAAGCTATAGGATTAATTACCACTGTAACTGGTGTATGAGAAATAAGTCTGGTTCAGCTGTCATCTTTAAAAATAAAGTCCCACTGATGAAAGCATTTTTTAAAATAAAGATTTTAAATATTTTTACTTGATATTCTAGTAGTACTTATAAAAATGGTAAATAATTACTTAATCTTTAAATATCAGTTACGCATTTTCTAAAAAGCATTTTAAAGAATGCCTTGTGCGTGTGTCTGTAGAAAGATCTGTTAGATGACTAATTAATTAAATTGACACATAGCATTTTGATAATTCATCTGCCTAAGATAGCAATGTGCATGCCTACATTCTTCTGATCCACTTTCAAGAGTTAAAGAAAGGATGGGAAAAGGCTTTTGCCATTTCTGTATTTTGTGTTTCTGAGCTTATACATGGGCTTATCCCATGCTTTTCTTTTTGTCTTTGCTTTCTGGCCAACAAATTTGTATTTGGTTTGGAGTAAAACACAATGTTTCTATCCCCACTCTTCCCTCTACATTATAGCCACACGTCCTTTAAGACAAGAACTTTTGTGTTGTAAATATTACTTCACTGGATTACAGCAAACATTTTTAGGCAGGAAAATACTTATTTAGCCAAATCTATACAACAACTACATTGTGTTGTCCTAGTAGATAATTTTGTGTTGGAAAAAATGGAATTCAAAAACTACAAATAAAAAAATGCATCTACGTTTAAATACCGTTCAAAAAAGATGGTTTCCTAAAGAGCAGACTAAATAACAGCTCTTAAAACTTCAAGATATATAAAACCACTGATGGACTGCAAGAGTATAGCTGACAGATGCTTTGCATAAAGCCGAGCTGAATGCAGGTTTAATATTGAGAGGCAAGGTTGACCTCAAAGAAGCAAGAAAGGCAGAGCAGAAAATACAACATTCATCCTTAATATTCTTCTTGAAGGCTGGAGACATAAAGAATAGGTGTCTGATCAGAAACACCCAATTTCTCTATGCCATTTTGCTTTGCAACACATTGAAAATTGAATTTTAAATGATCTTTCCACAAAATGTAAGCTGTGTAGCTACAGACGGAAGTATTGGTGAAGAATTGTATTGATCAGCTACATTCTATGCATGTATAAGTACTTATTTATAATGAGTCGATTTTTGTACTTGAACACAGCTGTCCAATACCTTTTCCTTCTCCTCAGCTCTCCCCTACCTGGCAATATGTATAAAAGTGTGAGCTATATACATTTCTGACTAGAAAAAAAAAACAGCTATAGATATTGTACACCTGGACATGGGCAATTTTTCTGTTTGTTATGATAACCAAGCCCATTTCTATCAATTCATTTACACAGCATACTGAAAATACCAAAAATTTTGTAGAATATTTCATTCTGCATTTCTTCAGAGAGAAAAGCACCTATGCACTGATGAAGAAGTGTCAACTGCTCTGCAAAATCATGCAGAACTTCTTAAATCCCACTTCACTGAACTTTAGATAAAATGTAAATATGGAGATGGGAGGTAAATACCAAATTCATACCTAAGAGAAATGATGTTAGAATAAACATTTACTTTTTGTTTCTACAAAGCAAAACCCAAGAGAGTGTCAAGGTGACGTCTAAATTCTATCACAATACCAATAACAATTATGAATACAAGTCTTAATGACATTTACATCCTGTGACATGAATATAAATCGAACAGTAAAAAGCATCTAACAGCACTGTACTGAAAATATAGCACTTGCTAGAATAGAAAGAATGCATTGTACAGACAGCAGCAAGCTGAAACTACATCAGTAGGAGATAAACACACCACAGTTGCAGGCATGGTTAAGCAAACCATTTATGTATTTTTTCAGCTGCATCCGTATTCCCTTACTAAATAGGTTTGTAATACTTATTAGCTAGGTGCATCTACATCCATATGTGATATCACTTACTTATCTTACTGATAATGCACTCATTTTCTTTAGAACACTCAAAATCCTGCAGGTTTGTGGCGCCGAAGCCAGTTGACCTATTTAACTAACAAGGCTTGTCCAGTCCCTAAACTACAATTTATTCAGTTACAGAAAAGACAGCACTGCAGTTCAGATAGAGATTAAAGAACAGGTGATTATATCTATCAGGTAAATCACTTTTAAGGTTGCAAATTTATTTAATTTTAAGAAGAATGCTGAACTTTGCCTCAAACTACAAAAGGATTTTGTCTAGAGATGCAAACCAGAAAACTAACTACAACTACATAATAACCATGAACTTCTGCTCTCATGAGAAAACGATCTTTCCACATCGAATTGTGGATTTGATACCAGCTGTTCATTTACTTGGCACTTACAGCTTCTGCCTTGACTACATGAATGTAGCCAGGGAGAACTGCAGAGAAGGCATTGGATTGTCAGCTGCTCTTCCCATGAGCGCTTACAAGAAGTTGAAAATTACTTCTTTGAATGGTTGTTAGCAATGTTTGCCAAGTACTTAAAAGAAACAATTACTCCCATGGCTTTCATAGAGTACGGTAAATTATGAATGCATTTTTGTTGCATATATACTCCTATAAATTCTACAGAGCTCCATTAATGTATAACTTTCTCTAACGTTTGTCAGTTTGGACCAAAACTAGCCATGTTATGTTCTCAGCCATGAGGTGAAGTTGGTCTTGGTAGCTCTTTTTTTAAGTTAGCAGAAGTTTCATTTAGATTTCAAAAGAACAGTATCAGATGGGTTTGATTTATGTTGAGTGTTTCTGATAACTCTTTAGTTAAAGGAAAATGAACTTTTTTTTACATGTAAATAAATAAAGCCAATGCAAAACAGATTTTGAAGGCAAATCGACAACAACTAGTTCAAAATAGCTAAAAATCTTGTTCACAGTTTGAATTAAAATACATTATGCAGAGCTACTAAATGGCTCACTACTTGCTTAGGACAACACCAGCTTCCACTTTAGGGTCCACATTTTTCTGTTCCTACCACACTGAACTAAAACTGGAAAACGTGTAATACCCATTTGCATTTAAAATTCATGGAAACTCACAAAATCCAGTAGCATAGAAAAAACAAGCTTATTAGACTTTCCATTTGTTCTATACTCATTTTTTTCAGCTACTCTTCAGTGTTACAAGCAGATGGGCATTGGCAAAAGCATATGTAGACCAGGACAGCCGGACTTCCAGCGGCATTACAGAGCAAAGGAGAACAGCTGGGCTGGCATTCCATGATGCAAAAGAAATGTGTGAAAAAATGTTATTGAAACAGGATTCAAACTCTACATGTGCTGTGTTTTTCCAGCTTGTAAACCAAGAAATTTAATTTTCTTTTTTAATAACAGAGTCTGTATTATTATATTTACAAAATAATTCCCATGAACCTGTGCCCCTGTAAGTCATTGGACCTACTTCCACTGACTTCAACAGAGCTTTAATTATACTGAGGATGAATCCCTAATATGAATATTTTAAGCCAAAAAAACCAAAACTGGAAAAAAGAAAAAGCAGTCAAGATTTCACTTGTATAATGTTCACATGGAAAGGATGAGTTGAGATTTTATTAGCAAGCAATATCAAATATCAGACGATGCAAAGTGATATATTAACAGACCATTCATATTTATATTTTACCTTCAACAAATAAGGCATTTATCTTTTATTTATAAAGTCAATCGCAAAGGTGAAAGCCCATTTTCAAATTCTAAAAGTTACTTTGATGCTGTACGGCGTTGTCTACACAATATTCCAGGAGAGGGCAAAAGTCCTATGTGGGCTGGAGTTAATTTCTGTTATAAGGGGTTATAATCAGAAGATGTAATTTGTGAGTAGACAAAGGATGAGGAAAGCAAACAAAGCATACAGAGAAGCTACTAAAGGCTAAGGGTGCAGAGAACAGATTCTCATGACCCAGGCTCTAAGCAAAACTGTGAGTTTATATTACATGTAGAAATGTGCTCTGGGTTTGTGTGTGTGCATTTATACAGATTCTGCTGTAATTAAAACCATCGACAGACTGAAAATATAATGGCAGTATTGATTAGAAATATGGATCACTAAATCGTATGAGGAATAAGGCATTCTCATTTAAAATATTAGGCATCAAGTTAGCCACTGATTTAAACCAGTACCACCCCAGAAATGTAAGAAAATATTTATATTAATGATCATATCTGGAGATTGTTATTTTAGTGTCACATAGCAAATTATTCAAATAGATATGAACTTCCCTTGTCTCGCTTCACTTGCATAGAATCTGGTCATGGCATAGCTCAAAAGCTCAGAGAAAATGACTGCTGTTGTGTACATTGTTATTTCAGGTCTTATGTCACTTGCTTAGATAGAAGAGGTTGCTAATTAAGCAATAACAATTAAGGCACAGGGCATTTCCTGCAGATTAATGACCAACTAGGAGGAGCTGTGCCAAGGGCCATTAACCCCAGCCAGTCACTCACTGTGATGAGGCAGATTTCTTGAAGAATATTAACGTTCTAAAATAACAAGGATGGCTCTGAACATAATATAAATGTATACAGGGATGAATCAAATTAAGAGCATTATGATAATTTGTGTAATGAATCTCAGGCCTTTTCTATCTTCTGGGTAACAGAGGAAAATGGATAAGGAGAAAATGGCACACTGAAGAATACTAAATGTCATTAAGTGCTCGAGCTTCTCTAAAATGCCCTTTTAAGACCTGTTGCTTTAGGATCATAGAATCATTGAATGGTTTGGGTTGGAAGGGACCTTTGAGTTCATCCAGTTCCAACCTCCCTGCCATGGGCAGGGGACATGTCCCACTGGATCAGGGTGCTCAAAGCCTCATCCAGCCTGGCCTTGAACACCTCCAGGAATGGGGCAGCCACCACTTCTGGCAACCCATGCCAGGGCCTCACCACCCTCACAGCAAAAAATTTCTTCCGAAGATCTCATCTAAATCTGCCCTCTGATGACCATTTGTAACTTTGATTATCATCACAAATACTGATAATTTAGGAACACCAGGTGCCTACTAGTGTTTTTGGCAAAAGATCTGTGCTTAGGGATACACAAGGCAGTGCTTCACCGCTTTGCCTGTACTCTCCAGTTCTTGATGGACAGTGATCTATGAAACTCTCTGCCGTTTCCCAGATTTCCTTTCCAGAGATCAGGGAGGAGGGTGCAGCCTTGGACCACCCAGCTCTTCAGCTTTTTCATAACCTTCATAGCAAAACATTTCTGAAGGGATCTAGTTGAAAAGAGTGCTACTAAACACTACCCTGTTTGCCGATTATTGTTTTCGCAAATTATAACAGTTAATCTTATTATCCCTGCAAGACATTCTTTGCTCTCCTCCACACTGCCAATTCTTCTCTGCACCAACCATTTACATCTCCTTAATTTAAAATTTATCCCCAAATAACACTCAGCAGAAAAGAGGAGGGAGAAACCCAGAAGGTAAAGTGGAAACTCACTCAGCAGATAGGTGCAAATGATCAATTGTTTTTTTCCCTTCCGCAAATAACTTATTGCTTAAGGCTCTCATCCATAGCCACCTTTTTCTCAAGCCCTCTTCCCTCATCCGCTAGTGGTTTTCACCTCTTTAAATACATTGATTCAAATAAGTAGGTTAAATACGAAGCAATCGCAGCAGTTTTCAGTCTCCAACGTGAAATAAGCAGCCATATTCAAGACTATTTCTAACTAAACTTCTCTAAGGAAAAAGAATATGACTATAAATACCCCTTTCTGAAAATTATAAGTGTTCAAGACACTCTTCTTTATTATAGTTTTCCTAATAGTTCCAAAAGCTGATTATCACCTACCTTCTGCCCATAGGGTAAAAAAGACCAGGTATAAAACCTCTGAAAACCATCCAAAGACATGAAATCACTGCAGCAGTTGATGAAAAATTTTTGGTTTAATGACAAATATCTGGAAATGCATTCTTTAATTATAGTGTTTACAATCTGACCAAAGGTTTTACCACAGCAACAGAACAACAGAGAAATACCTCTTTATCACCTGGAAGACTTTGCTGTGGACATACCCTGAGAATTACTGCCTTCAATAATTTGAAAAGCTCAGTTGATTGAAAAGGCGATCCTTAGTCTCAATGCAAAGTCAATAAATTGCAGAAGTAGCAAAGGAAGAGTAGTAAGTTAAGAAAATCATTAAAGATATAAAGGATTAAGAATTTAAAAAACTGTACTATCTACTTATTTGCCATATTTCTGTCTTCCAACATTTTCTGTCATTTTGTATTAATAAGTAAAGAAATTTGTAAAATTACTGTAAAGCATCTGAATTTGCTTTTAGAAGTAAAAAAAATCCCATGGTAACATGAATCTTCATAACATGGCTGTAACCCAGAAGCCTGAATTCTGTATGTATACCTACATTATATTTTCACTGATTAAATCCTTACATAACAGATGTTAATGCTCATCTGAAATACTACACGCAATCAAACCTATACACTATAAACATTAAGGAATTTCAGTGAATTTCATTGGAAAGAACCAGCATCTGGAGCCCTCCTTTTCATTCTTTCTTGTTTTCTCTTTGCAAAAGCCCCTTCTTTTCACACTGGTTTTCCATTAGTACTTTTAGGTAATTGACAATTCTGAGAATAACATTATAAAAATACTTCTCAAGCTTAAAGATAGACCATATTTCCTCTCTAATACATTATTTGTTTGCTGTCTTGGGACTTAAATCAGCGTTGCTCATGAAATGTGTTTTTCAAGGTGATAATGATGGAGAAAGCAACTGTAGAAATTATAGTGTCCTCTCTCATCCTTATAATTACTTTGAAACAGCACTAAAGTTTCCACAGAAATCATGGAATGGGTTGGAAGGGGCCTTTAAGTTCATCCAGCTCCACCCCCTTGCCATGGGCAGGGACACCTCCCACTGGATCAGGGTGCTCAAAGCCCCATCCAACCTGGCCTTGAACACCTCCAGGGATGGGGCAGCCACCACTTCTCTGGGCAACCTGTGCCAGGGCCTCACCACCCTCACAGGAAAACATTTCTTCCTAAGATCTCATCTCAATCTCCCCTCTTTCAGCTTGAAACCGCTCCCCCTCGTGCTGTCATTGCACTGCCTGATAAAGAGCCCCTCCCCAGCTTTCTTGTAAGCCCCAAAGATCAAGGCTTCATTATGCTCGGTGGAAATATTTAGAAAAACATCTTTCTGAACTTAAAGAATGGTCAAAATTTTAACTATTTTTTAGGCATAGGGAACAGGCAAAACTAAAAAAAATCCCCAACATTATGCAATACTGGAAATGACTGCGGGAACAGGGAAAATCTGCATTAAGCTCCAAGAAGCCTCTGCAAACCATGAAAGTAAAGGGGAATTATGTTTGAATTATTACTGAGTGCTAAAATTTCCGATGCCTCTGTCTAGAGGATTTAATAAGTAGAAAATGAAATAACAAAAAAAAAAGGGGTGGGGAGGAGGTACGGTTCTGACAGTACACTGAGGGTGGGAGATCTTCTGACCTCCCTATTTTAGACATGAACATTTATGAAAATCCACTGACTGGTGGTGCATAAAGCATGCCATATGAGATTTCAGGTAAATAAAATGAGGAACTGTTTAAATATTGCTTGCTGATTCATCTGCATTTTTCAAGCCCTTCTCAGAAAGAGAGGCAGTTGAGAAGATTTGTTCCATTTTTTTAAACCCTCTATCACTTTAACTATATGAAACAGGCAAAAAGCGGAAAAAGAAAGAACTTCAGATTAATCCTTTCTTGAACAAGTCTCCAACTGGATATCCAGCATTACACAAGATCACACACACCAAGGAATTTCTTGGGCCTGATCCTACAGTCATCTTTGCCAGCGTCAATCCTGGAAAAACACACCAGGACAAAGACGGTCTTAAAGCAAAACAGATGCTCATGTCTATTGCATTAATTTTGTTTTGCCAATTATATTTGTGTCAGAGAGAAAAAAACCCACATTCACTAAATTTTCTGTGTACAATTTCACTGTTATTTCTGGTTGACTATTCAGCCTTGGCAGCTCACTCAATCAGATTTCAGACTCCACAATCACACTGAACACAAGAATCTGATCAGCTGAATGCTAATTATTTTTTTGGGGGGGGGGAAAGTTGAGAATTTTTTTCCCACAAAGTGTAGTTTCATCCAAAAGGAGAATTTCTGTGAATGCAAAAGTATTTTTAAAACTTTGTTTGTCTTCATTTCAATTTGGCTTTCCTTTATTTTTAATTTCTATTGTTTTGTATAGTATTTTAGCTGTACTAGAATATGATTCTTGAAAGTTATTGATAGACAACAATTTGTTGTTATCAAAATCAAATATTTCAGTATTTCTAAATCTGAATTTTGATATTACAGAAGTTATATATATTTTTCTCAGGACAGAAACCATTTCTAGACAGATATGTTAAATACCACAGGAAAATATAAATCAATTTACCACCGATAGTAAACTATCAGTTAATCCCATATCAAACATTCAAACATCTAGCCCATAGACATTAAGAAAAACTACAGAACTTCTTAAAGCTCAGCTACGCTTGACTGCCCTGAGGTTCATAGCTGTGTTAAAATAAAGTCTTCTCTTACTTTCAGCTCCTTATTCTCTAAACCAAGAGTTACTGACTGGTATTTTAAGCTCCTTTAAAACATATGTTATATAAGAAGCCTGACAGACTTTGCACATCTTTACATTTTCAGGTTTGGGGACTACATTGTTTAGCCACTGGCTCTGCTGTGGGCTTTTAGAGTTGGCCATGTAACACTAATGGTACCGGTCTTAGCATTTTTCAAAGAAATAGTTAAAAAAAAAATAACTTCACTGCCACACACTGTGTAGAGCAATACTTCCAGTTTCTTATTGAGAGATAATGATGGTGACTTGGCACATCCCTGTTTCAGCTTAACACCAGCTAGATGGAAGAGGTTGCTAATTATACAATAGCAATTAAGACATGGGGCTTTTCCTGGAGATTAATGGCCAGCTAGCAGGAATTGCGCGCAAGGCTTTTAACCCCAGCCAGTCACTCACTGCATTGCAGCAGAATCAGATGGCATTCTCTGAAGGATAGTGTTTTTCAGAGTGACAAACATGGGTCTGCATATGAGTGCAGGGCTTTTTGCTCACCTACGGGGTATATCTAGCAGCAGATAATGAAGCCATGCAGTAATTAATGAAAGGCAGGTGCACACAGAAAGAAAAGAACACAAACTACAATAACACCATCTTCCCAAACACAGTTAAATGAAGAAAAAACAGTTGAATGTTCTAATACGGACTTTTGACTGCTTTCATTCCTTTTAGAGATAGCATCAGATCATTCACTGAATTTAATCACACATCCCAGACACTTAAATCAGCATTTTAAACCAGAAGTAGCTTGAGTATTGGCAGGGAGTCCCCCACTCATAACCCTTTATTATGTGGGTTTAAATCTCATATGCATCATGGTGCAAGAAACTTTTCTTTCTGGATGAAGCTGAAGCAGAAGCTTCTCTCTAATTCACCTCCCACATCACCAGAAAGGAGAAAGCTGAACCTCCATGCAGAGAGAACCTAATCCTTATGCCCCACAAAACTGCTCAGCAACACTGGAAAACCCTCTCAGGTAATGATATTAAAAAATACAGTTATTGAAATTACCTTACCACTGCTGCTTACACTTCCAAACTGACCCACATCTGAATTCTTTGTGGCCTTCAAGGCGCCTGATCCTTACTTACCTTCCTTGCCTCTGCACAGTCTACACTCGCTCCTGGTCTGGATCCGCTCCTGATCTGGGTCAGGTCCTGGTCCTTCATTCCTATTTCTTTTAATTTCTTTTCCTCTCTATCTTAGAATCATAGAATCATAGAATTACCCAAGTTGGAAGGGACCCAAAAGAATCATTGAGTCCAACTCCTATCCCTACATGGGACAATTCCAACATTCACGCCATGTGACTAAGGGCACTGTGCGAATGCTTTTTGAATGCTGGCAGACTCAGTGCCATGACTGCTTCCCTGGGGAGCTGTTCCAGTGCTCCACCACCCTCTGGTTGATTAACTTCTTCCCAATAAACAATCTAAAACTCCCCTGGCATATCTTCCTGCCATTACCTCTAGTCCTATCATAGGCTGCAAAAAAGAAGAGGTCAGCACCTGTTTCACCTCCCTCCCTTGTGAGAAGGCAGTAAACAGCTATGAGATCCCCTCTGAGTCTTCTCCAGGCTGAACAGACCAAGCAACTTCAGCCATTCCTCATACGACATCCCCTCTAGACCCCTCACCAACCTTGTGGCCTCCTCTGGACTCTCTCTAGTAATTTTATGACCTTTTTATACTGTGGCACCCAAAACTGCACCCAGTACCCAAGGTAGGGCCGCACCAGTGCAGAGTAGAATGGGACAATCCCCTCCCTCAACCGGCTGGCAATGCTGTGCTTGATGCACCCCAGGACACGGTTGGCCCTCCTGGCTCCCAGGGCACACTGTTGGCTCATGATCAACTTGCCGTTGGCCAGAACCCCTGGGTCCCTTTCCAAAGGGCTGCTCTCCAGCATCTCACATCCCAGCCTGTATGTGTATCCAGGGTTGCCGTGTCCCAGGTGCAGAACTTGCCTTTGTTAAATTTCATGCAGTTGGTGATTGTCCAGCTCTCCAATCTGTCAAGATCCCTCTGCAGGGCCTCTTTGCCCACAAGAGTGTCGATAGCTCCCCCCAGTTTCACGTCATCGGCAAACTTTTTCAATAAACCTTCAGATCCTTCATTTATGAAGAATTTGAAGAGCACTGGCCCTAGGATGGATTCCTGTGGGACCCCACTAGTGTCTGGATGCCAGCCTGATGTAACTCCACTCATCTTGATTTTCCTTCTCCTTTAAACTCTAAACAGGTACCCCTCTTCCCAGCAACATTTCTAAGGCAGCCCTACCTGTGGTTTCAAAATGAATCATATGTACTTCTCTGGCTATGGACGGAAGACGCTGGGACTTCACTAGCAGACAGGCCACCCTGAGGCTGTAACAAGAGGTGTCCAGCTGACTGACTGCTGCTTGGCATGGGAGGAAAATGGAGTGGTGCTTCTTCAAGTTTTGAAAAAATTGAGTCTAAAGGTTTCAGATGTTGACCACCAGACCAGTCCAAATTGCCTCTGATGTCATTTTAGGAAGTGAGAACCTGACTGAACCCAGGTGAACTCTAGGTTCCTCCATCCTAGGATGTGCCTGGGGCACAGGGGGAGGACAGCAGCTGTGCAAGGCTGCTGCCATCATCAGGAGTCCTTCCTGACAATTGGCAGGACGATATCCCTGAACATTAAGGCATCAGTTCAGCACGCCAACCAGCCTCCTGGTCATGCCACCCCTTTTCAGTGCGTATAGTGGTGCAATAACATGACATGTCTCACCAGGTAAATAATTGCGTCAGAAAAGGAGACTGCTGTTGTCTTTAAATGTCATCTTCCTGTCATGGGAGCTGCTGGAAGCCCCTTCTGCATGGCATCTCTCTCATAGTCCAGTCACCTGGCCAGTAACGAGCAGTTTGCTTAATATGCGGCAGAAAATTAAGGTCCTCTGCAGCATTCACACCTGTGCACGCTCAGCCCGTTCCCCTCTCTGCACACCTCAGGCTGTGCCAGTGCTGGCATCAAAATGGCACAAGGCAGCTGCTGCAGACCTCCTTCCTGCCCAAAAATGGAACAGCGATTTGTGGTTGCCAGTTTTCCATTTACCACCCTGAGAAGGTCCTGCCTGCTGAGGAGCAATTGCAGTGAACCACGGCTTACTCCACAGCTGTTCGGCTGCTCTTTCTACCATGTGGGCACAATGCCTCTGCTCTTAATAATCCTGGTACAGGTTTATGCCAGCATTCTGCTTTAACAGCATCTCTGCAATGGACCATGTTGTTCCCTTGTTTCTTGAGGCCATTCTGACAACTCGGTTGCTGTGATGTAGCCTTTTGTTGTGTACAGCTTCCTCACAAGGGCAGAAGGAGCAGGCACTGAGCTCTTCTCTCTGGACTCAAGGGAATGGCAGGAAGATGTGCCAGGGGAGGGTTAGGTTGGATATTAGGAAAAGGTTCTTCCCCCAGAGGGTGGTGGAGCACTAGAACAGCTCCCCAGGGAAGCAGTCACAGAGCCAAGCCTGACAATATTCCAGAAACATTTGGGCAACACCCTCAGCCACTCTGTGTGAATGTTAGGGTTGTCCTGTGCAGGGACAGGAGTTGGACTCGACGATCCTAGTGGGTCCCTTCCAACTCAGGACATTCTATGATTCTATGAATTCAGGCGACTCACTGCCACATTGTTTCCCAGTCCTGGGCTTGGGGGAGAAGGACCTGAAGCTGGAGGCAGGGGCCAGGCGCGAGGAGAGAAAGGTGCAGAGAATGGAGGAAATGGGGTCTTGAGAAAGAAGCAGGGCTGGAATGAGAGGAAGGGCCCTCCCCGAAGCTTGGCCTGAGGGAGAGAGCTGCTTCAGGCTGGAGAGATAAGAATGGGGCAGGAGCCCCGGGTACAGCTGCCGAGGGCTGGGAAATGCAGCTGCAGACCCGCGTCTGGGAAGGAAATGAGGGCAGCCTGCAGAGGCCGGGGTGAAGGGGGAGAAGGTCCAGAGCTGGGGGAGGAAGGCAGCAGCTGCTAAAGAAAAACAGAGATCAGGGAAGGAAGCAGAGAAGCAGCAAAGGAGAATCATGGAATCGCTTGGTTGGAAAAGACCTTTAAGATCAAGTCCAACTATACCTGTCCACTACTGCAACATATCCCCAAGCCTTTTAAACACTTCTGGGGATGAAGACCCCACCACCTCCCTGGGCAGCCTCTGCCAGTGCCTGACAACCCTTTCAGTGAAGAAATTTTTCCTGATGTCTAATCTGAACTTCCCCTGTCACAACTTGAGGCCATTTCCTCTTGTCCTATTGCCTGTCACTTGGGAGAAGAGATCAGCATCCACCTCACCACAACCTCCTTTCAGGCAGTTGTAGACAGTGATGAGGTCTCCCCTCAGTCTCCTTTTCTCCATATTAAACAACCACAGCTCCCTTAGCCACCCCTCATAAACCTTACTCTCCAGCCCCTCTCCAGCCTCATTGCCCTTCTCTGCACACGCTCCAGCCCCTCAATGTCCTCCTTGTAGTGAGGGGCCCAAAACTGAACCCAGCACTCGAGGTGTGGCCTCACCAGTGCCGAGTACAGTGGCACAACCACCTCCCTGCTCCTGCTGGCCACAGAAAGCATCCTGGCTGTTTCCCAGGCCTCTGCCCTGCGTCCTGCAATGGGATGAGCTGTTTGGCAGGAGCCAGAGGCCTCACAGGGCAGAGACAGGCAGCTGCTGATGACAGGGGAGAGGCATCAGGAGCCAAAACAAAGGCCTGGGAACATGGGGAAACAGCTGAAGGAGGATGGCAAAGTCCCAAACAGAGGCTCTGGGGGATGAGGGAGGGCACAGTTGCTGAGGGATAAACAGGGGCAAAGAGAGGAAGAGTCAAAAGTCACAGGGAAAGGAGACAGCAACCACTCCTGGTGGAAAGGAAAAGGACTGAGAGAAAAAGGTTTGAGAATATTCCCATTTTAAAAGTAAAATACTTTACTTTTGCATGAAGTAGTTAAATCGGTTTGTCTTCTACTTAAGTATTACATAGACAGCCCACAGCTGGGAGTGTATCATAGAACCATAGAACGGTTTGGGTTGGAAAGGACCTTAAATATCACCCAGTCCCAACCCCTCTGCCATGGGCAGGGACACCTCCCACTAGACCTGGCCTTAAACAATTCCAGGGATGGGGCATCCACAGCTTCCCTGGGCAACCTGTTCCAGGGCCTCACCACTCTCACAGTCAAACACATCTTCCTAAAATCTCATCTCAATCCCTCTTCTTTCAGCTTAACACCATTCCCCCTTGTCCTTTCTGCACTTGTAACCAGGCCTTTTCCTAATCCACAGCTGGCCTCACAACCACGAAGGAGCAATACAGGCAGTAGGGGCTTTGCAGAGGGACAGCACATTCATCAGACCAGATCTCCTGTGCATCTACACGTGGTCCAACTTCAGCTTGCGAATGAGGGCTGGAGCTGGTGGTAGGCAACGTGATTATAGTGACATAAAAAACTTAAAGGGAAGGAGCTCCCACATTTAGACTCATACATGGTAGACACTGCCATGGATACTAGTGTTGCTAAGCATGCTGCTTCCTAGGGAAATCTGTGCTTGTGGAAGCACAGGCTTGTAGGACTACTTTAATTTAAGGATAATATCAATGCAGACTGTAGGAAGACATAAAACACTAAGCCAGTCCCACCCTAGGTACTGCTGAGATGCACAAAGCTCAACTAAATCTACTTCAAGTCAATGATTTGTTTTAATTACCACAGAGAAACTGTTAGTGTAGACCAGGCTGAAACTGAAATTAATGGAGTTTGATCTTTTTATCCAGAGGAGAATCTTGTCCATTATTTGTAATGTTATTTACTACTTCCCATATTTTACATGTTTTTGTTTTAGTACTCTTTTATTATATTATTCTTTGTAGCTTTTGTTCCATACAAGTTCATACGTTTTCTTTCATCGTCTTACAGTTCCCCTTTCATACTCTCACTCTCTAGGAATACAGAACTCCTTTTTTCGCCCTTCCCTGTACTACTGTTTTGAATAATTCCACTGTGTTCTAAAATTCATTCTGTCCTTTGTCCACATTTGTTCTCATTCACATTTGCATCATTATGCCTTTTTTTCCCACATAAAATATGAAACTTTGATAAAATACGATAAACACAAATAGACTTATGTTCAAAATGAAGAAGGGTATGGAAATTTTATGCATATAGTAGAGCTATTCTCTCCTTTTCTTTGGTTGTCATTTAACACCATTGACAAAAATAACTTTAATAAGTGAACACTTTTTTTTTGCCTTCTAAATGTCTGACATAGAATTTATTTTCCCATTAAATAGTTCTCCATGAGAATGACATCCCTATTCTCTACATAACTAATTCACTATTTTGTTCAGTTTTCAAAGGATATCATCAGTAATAAAAATGAGGCATTGAAATTAGCAGCCACATCAGAAAGAAAATGTCTGCCTACCTCTTTGTTAAGGCACTGTAGCCACTTGCCCCTCTACTCCTAACACTCCTGGGCTGTCAGTTATAATTTACTATTGATAGGTGTGAGAATATGCCTGTGCAGTTTTTCTTTTATTGGTTATACAGCTTCTGCTGGCATCCACAAAACCAATACTGAGAACAGAATGCTTCAATCACTTCTCATTATTGGATTCAGTAACTCACTTAGCAGCTTTTAGCAGGTCTAGACAGAGAGCTAAAGCTAACCATTATCATTAGAATACAGAGGCATCACGTATTTACTGGTACGTTGTTTGGTTTTTGATCAACACAGTTAAACATCAAATCTTTCAGTAGAGTCCGAATACCTTGTTATTTCCTGAAGTGGCACGTTGATTCAAGACATGCTGATATCAAGGCCATGGATTGATATTTCTGTAGCGTAACAATAGCAGTGCTCATTCACCACACTCCTCCTTTTACTACTTTGGTATCTTACAGCTATTTGTCTAAACAAGGCTTACCCCCCATTAAATGTTCTGTTATGACAGAAACAATTTTGTACTAATTTCAAGAAAAAAAGGATTGAGTGTGCAATAGGTCCTTTTTAGGAGTATTTCTGTCTCAAGTCCTTCAGTTAGAAAATGCTATGAAAGACAAATTGTTAGAGTCTGAGCTAATGTGGCTATAAAAATAATCTCAAATATAAAATAAATACACCGAATTCTTTCTAACGTAACAAGATGTCAGCTAACTGCTGCCTCATTCAGATACTGTAGATATCTCTGAGTGTCTCTTTAACTGTAGAACATAAATTGAAAAATGAAAACCTGCTCATGCAAAGCCTTTTAAAAGTAGGAAATAACCAATGCTCCTTTGCAGATGAGTAAGACGCAGTCCCAAAGTGCTCAGAAAAACTAATGAATGTAAAGATATACTAGTGGTCATGTCATTGTTGGGTAATATCACTTAGAGCTCCAGGCTTAAGCGTGCAATGGTCAATAAGATACTCGTTTCTTTCAATACCCTCTAACTGCCAAGGCCCAAGCTATTCGGACACTATATCCCTCATTTAAGTCAGCTGAAACAAGGCAGCCATGTTATAGCTGTCTATAACCACGTCTATAGCAATGTTATGTCAGTCTACATGTTCTGAAGAAGGGAAACGCAGGTTCTTTTCTCCATTCCGATAGCTGCATAATTTACACATTACCTTTTTACTTGCCAGAAGCATTCATACATTTCAATTAAAAATTATGTGGCAAGGATTTGGCAAACATACGTCATATAAATTAGAAAATTATAGGCATAAAGGTCTATTTAGGGTCAGTTGATTTTGAAAATAATTACACATGAAAATGTGATACATGTTTATATAGGTTTCGTTCAAATCTTGCCTTTTAGTGCAAAACACAAACGCTAAAGGAAATCACTATTCAATAGTCACCAGGACGTATGCAGCATCCCCTGTGGAGTTTTTCCATTAACACAGGTTCTAACTAAAATGTCTGGACATTAATTCATATAGGCACTGGCTTAAACATACTTATTATATAGGGCTAAAACAAGTGTAAATTATTTTCAAACCACACTTATAAAGAAGGCTCCTAACTGACAAACTCTGTCAGGGTTTTTTTACTTTTTTTTTTCCCTTGTATTATGATTATAGGGAAATAGGGAATAAAAACATTACTGTGAACTAATATGTAAGGACTATGAGGAATGGAGCTAGGACTTCGCAGCTTGTACACACACTGACCTATCTGTTGTTGCCTACTCATTGAGAAATTACGATCTTTGGGAGAGACAGGTCACTTCAGGCACCTTGATAACATGATTAGCTCCAGAAAAATACTTCCCTGTAAATACCACAACGAAGTGCAAATACCTTCCATATGACATTGTCAGAGGCACATGTTGAACAATGCAGCATGATTTAAAGGACTTTCTCTCCGGTGTTCTGCAACTGGAGCTATTACTTAAAGCAACAAATGTAAAGGCTTTTTTTTTTTTTTCACAGCTTGCTTACACCCAGAAGAACAATAGGCCTCTTTCATCTTTGTAAATGTCTATGTTTGTATGTGTTGATATGAGATGTGCCTGCACATGTGGGTATAATTTATTCTAAAGAGAATTTTATAGAGATATATATAATTTATTCAAAACACACAGCACTGAGGGTAAATGCCCTAGCCACTGAGCAATTGGTTCTGCAGGGATACAGCTCTCTGTTTCCCAACTATGATGAGGATTATCTCTGATGAGATCTTTGTTGCAACTGACATGTTTCTGTAGGAGTATTTCATTAAAATTCTTAATTTCCAATGATGAATCACTTCATTAAAAAAAAAAAAAAAAATCCATTCAGCCTAGCTATGTGCAAGCATATATTACAGTAAGTTTGTGCTTCAAAAGAAAAGAGAGCTCCCTACCCCTCCTCAAAGTGCTTTATGTACAAAAGTTACTGTATTCTTACCAATACTGAACAGTAGAGAGATCTTCAATGAGCTCTGTGAAGTATGTGGTTCCTCATATGCGAGATTCAGACTGGATATAAGGAAAATGATTTTTACAATGAGGGTGGTGAGGCACTGGCCCGTGTTGCCCAGGGAAGTCATGGATGCCCCCTCCCCAGAGGTGTTCAAGGCCAGGCTGCATGAGGCTTTGAGAAACCTGCTTCAGTCAGAGGTGTCCTGCCCATAGCAGGGGGGTTGGAACTGGATGGGCTTTAAGGGTCCTTCCAACCTAAACCATTCTATAATTCTATGACTTACATGACAGCTATTTTCCTTCAAATTTCTTTTCTTTAAGAAATTACTAGAGCCAAATGTCTGGCCTGTATTACACAGGACACAGCAACAGATGATCACAGTCTAAGCACCTATATGGCATCTCCAGATCATCATAGTGACCAAACAGCACACTAACAACTCTGAAGACAATTACCACGGGATCACAGGTTTTTTTTAATCCATGTAAGATCCCAGAAGCCACACACAACTTCTGCCTGTTTTCACGCTAACTTTTACTGAACAGCTCTGCAGTAGCTAAGAAGAGCTATAACTGTTTACATGCATGAAGGCTCATTAAATTGCTGGGCTGCAAGACTGTATAAATTATTTATCCCTATAGAGTAAGGGGTATTAGAATTCACAATTTAGAATAGGCTCTAATTCCCCTCTCATATATAGAGTACTGATGTAATTAAAGGTTAAAGTAAAGAAGATCAGATGTTAAAAGTACAACTATGTTTTTTCACTCCTGAGCTTAGGTACACAATGCTCTACCATGCTTCCTTGCTTCATTAGCTGATATTGAAGGACCCTGACTATCTTCCTCCTTAATTACTTCAGGCTGGAAACAGTTTAGCCCATGTTTTTATTATGTTTTCTGTGCTAGGGGATAGATCATTCCCTGCTTTCTTTCTTTGGCAATGAGAAAAGTGAGAGCAAAATTAAATCCTGTTTCCACGGGAAATGTGAGGTAAGATGCTGTTATAGCTGATGGAAGTTCTGTCATGAGGAGCTCCTCATCTTCCTCCAGCTTCAGCCTCATGTCAGAATCACTCAACAGCTTCGCTAGGCTACCTGGTCTCCACGTTGTCAAATGATGAACGTAAAATCTTTACAGAGGGACAGGCTAATATACCCCATCCTGAATTCTAATGACAGTGTTTCCAAACCTTCAGTGATACCATTATATTCTTTATAGACTAGAATCGATTTTTGTGTCTCACAAACGGGCAATCTGCAATTTATAAGCTACATCATTAGACCTTTTCTCATGGCTTTTATTTTCTTCTCGGTGATGTATAATGTGTTGCTAGTAAAGAACATTGATTAATTCCTTACTTTTTGCCCTTGATTTTTGGACTAATTTATTTTATTTCCTCAGCTATTTTGGTTCTGAAGAGGGAAAAACCCACACAAAATCAAGCCTTCGTTTGTTTCTTAACAGCTCCATCGGACCTGTCCATGGCTGAAGTGTTAGAGTGGTGAGATGAAAGCAAAATGAGCTTTTTGACCACAGGCCCAAATGTGAATGGCCTTCAGAATCAGTTAGAACGAAATTGCATTCACTTTATCTGCCAATCTTCACAGGCAATTGCATTTCATGGAAGGCCCAGGCAGCTGTCTATCCTGGAACATTTTCTATCCTCTGCAAAGCTGGTGAGGCTTCTCTGCCCGCACAGTTGAGCTTCACTTCAAAGGACAAGAAACAACAGCAGCTGCGTTACAGAGCGTGCCTTAGAAAACACACACTACTCCTGCATGGAATCCAAACTCGGGCACCCAAATAGCTTTTGTAGGCAATTTAATTTCAACTTTTCCAATATAACTTGTGTTCAGTTTTAAGTTTGATCTGATTTACAAGACATGAGAGCTCTGTAATACTGCATACAGTTTTGTTTTATGAACTGAAAGAACAATTTTGAGCAGGAGGTCCCAGTGCTGTGCTGTTCCATTTGTTTCACTTTCTAGATACATTTACAAGAAACTGTATCTTACATATTTAATGAAGCCTATTCTGTATTACGTTAGGTAACATTATAACACACCATCACGTTAAAAAATCCCACCTTAGGAGACAGCAATAAAAAGAAGTTGAATGCAATTACTCTTTAAGATAGAGTTTACTTCTTCACACGCAGCTAGAAAGGTTTCACTGGGGGTGAGAAAGAAATCACTACAAGAGTGGCCAAAGACCAGAGAGAGGGGTCTGAAGGAGAAAAAACAGACAAAGAATGAAGAATAGCCAAAAATAAACAAACTTGAAGGGTAAACTCCTCAGTCAGGGCTTTAGAGGAAACATGGGCTGGGAGGGGAATTGGGAAGGCTGAAATTAATTGGTCCATATTACTGAAAACTGGAAAGGACTACCACACAGTTAATGGAGAGATGGAAAAAGAGTGAGTGGAAGGAACAGAAATTGGAGAGAAATGGCAATAAGGGGAGAGGTAGGGCACTCAAGGAGACTGAGAAGGAATAAAATATTCTAAATAAACCTCTCAAAACTGTAGGTGCACTCTGCAGTAATATAGGCCATCTAAACCCAATTACAGTTGCTGTGTACATTTACATAAATATCATTCAATAAGGAACACGTGCGAGTCTGACTTAGCACAGGAATGAAATATCTGAAGGAGGAAGTTTTAGTGGAATGTGGTTCAACATCAAAAAAGAATCAGCAATGCAAATCAGACGATATGATAGCTGGGGAATGCTGAAAGGATACAGCATGAGAATGTCAGACATCCTGTCATTTCTGGAAAACGTGATCAACAGAAGTTATTATATTCATTAAAAAAAGAATAGTAGATAATAACAGGTATATCTTCGTAAATTGGAATGGCACATGAAGTAAAAGAGAAGGAGGTTGTCAGGCTCTGTATTGAAACGAGTGCAGCTGACAATCACAGAGATACCAACAGCGGAGAGCAGAAGTGCTGAACGGAAGATGATATAGCATTTTTTTGGCACACAGTTGTGAACAGAATCAATAGGAAGTGTACAGACATAGTCCAGTAGTAGACTAAGCAAGACATTAACAAACATTTACATTGACCTGAAGGCCCTTACTGATGCTGTAATGAACTCTGCACCAATTAATCTGCTGCCTTCCTAGAACATGAAATCTGTGGCAGATAAAATCTAAATTGGATCATTAGATCTACATAAATTGGAACCTCGTACAGATACTAGTCTTGCAGTACATATAGGAACTACTGTCTTTCAAAACGTAATTGTTCAATTCATATTAAACAGTGACTTCTACACAGGTCCACACTTCACATCATGCAGAGCCAAATCAAATCATTCTGCAGAAGTTTAGAATTAAATAAGGGCAAACTGCCTTCTAATATAATGGACTTGTATCCTGATAAAAGGACCTGTTTGGTTGCTCTGATCCACAAAATCAGAATTCTGGACCATCCTGTTTGGAAAGACAACACTTGAGAAAATGGAAAGCTATTGGACTTGTCCCTTTTTGGCTGCTTCTTTAATTCCTAAAGGCAAAGTAAAGAGAGACTGCAAGGCTAGGCAAAAGGAGCACAAACAAGAGGAATGAGAATATAAAACTGGAGCGTATAGCTAAAAGCAGCAACAAATGCAAATTAAGAAGGGGGAAGCCCTTTCATATTTGATAGAGAGCCAAATAAACATAAAGCAGAACAAGCTTTTCCTAGTCAAAGACTGAATTTCAGGATATCCTTTAAAACAGCTTTAGTCTATAGACCAGCCTTTACAAGATGAGACAAACCCAGTGCTGTTACCAAATTCTGACCTTAACATTGTTGTCAATTACTGCTTCCTGGTCACTACACAAAAATAATGCGAAAGCACCTGCTCTGAGTAAAACAACACATAGTCCAGCTGCATCCTGCTGGTTTGCTACTATTTTCTCACATGCTTCAGACTGGCCATATGGTTAGTTTGTTTGACGATTTCCTCAGGAATGGCCACTCGTGGAAATGGCCAGTTTGAAGGCCTTACCCCTTGGAACGCTCTTGTACAGAAGCACGAATCCTACTTGGGTGCTTTGAAGAGCGCACCCGAGGGATAGATTTCCTTCATTTTCTTTGGCTTCTATATTGGCCTTTAACCAAAAGCCCAAAAATACCTCCTTCAGTTTGTCACCCGTAAGTCTCATGTATCTCCATAACAAGAGGCAGAGACTTCTTTCTTATCTTCATACAACTACTTATAGATTTTTTTTATATTTTCTTAGCACAAACATATCATATTCATTAGGAAATGATCCACAAAGTAAAGCTCTTGTTTCAGTTTTCTATATATTATATAAAAATTCTGCTTTTAATGTTCTTTATTATGTTTAATGTGTAATTCTTTCATATGAAATTCTGCTTTTGAATACTCTTTCTCTATAAATGGAGCATAAATGTTAGCTTAAGAACTATTTTATAGCTGCAAAATCTTAACGCAGCTGTCACTGCAAGGTATATAATGATGAGGGTATTAAAAAAGCATTGTTAATAGTGTAACGGCGTCTTGTAGAATTACTATTTCATTAACAAGAAATTATTCTCCAAAAAAATAAACACAGCTTCATTCAAACAAAAACATTCTGGCTTGACAAAAGACAGGCAGGGAAATAAGGTCCTTCATGAAGGAGCCAAATCAACAAGGTCTTTGTGGAAACAAAGCTCTTCTCTCTAGATCTAAAGTGGGCTACTGAAGGACAAAAAACATTTGTTTACATTCCCTCAGCAAACTAGACAACTTCTGTTTGGTCTCTGTATCACAGGTATCAGGAGTAATACAAATGCAAAGATCATTTCAGACAGCTTTCAAGCATTTGAAATCCCGAGGGGCAAAAATGATGGCAAATTTCTATTGTTATTCTTTGAGCCCAGAGAGCTCTCACACATCAGAGCAAGTGAGCCCATACCACCAATTCCACCAACAAACCATGTGAACGACAAAATTCTCATGGATTTCTATGCAATGAAGATTTTTATATTAAAAATTATCTGGTACAGAAACCACTCATCCATTGATTCTTATATTTTGAATGCACTGCAAATACAGTATATGTCACAAGCTAAAAGTCCATCAGGCTTACTTTAGGCACAGAGATAATGTGACCTCTCAAAGGGACTTAAGAGAAAAAAAAATCTATTCCTAAGTATGCTTAGAAAGTTTTGACAGTCATGCTGTTTAAGTCAGGTAGCTCATGAAAGATTTTTATATAATAAAATTTCTAAAAATACAATAAAATGATATTTCACCCAAGAATAAACTAATCCTCCTTAGTATTTTTGCATAGGGATTAGAGCAAATGAAACCAAACCTGTTGGGATTTTTATGAAAGAAAGTAGTTCCAGGCAAAAATTGGGTACAGCACTTGCATCTACTGACCTTGAAAGAGGAATGAAGTTTAAAAAAATCAACGATGATACCCAAATATAAGAAGTACAGGACTGAGATATCTGAAGGTTAGCATGATATTATTGATTAATGCACAAGTATAAAACTTTAGGATTTTATTCTATCTCAGGTTGGTCCTTGGATGAAATTGCACTGTGGGATTTATTATTCAGGGGAACTCAGAAGAGGACACAGAGTTTGTGCCAAGATAAACTAATGAGAGATTTATGTATTTCATTGCTGACATGTGATTTAAACAGCCATCACCAATCTGGTACTATTCTTAAAGAAATGTACAAAATCTCTTGATCAGAATTAAAATTCCAAATATAATAACCACTCTACTATCTTTGTTACAGCCTAAAGCCAATACATGTTCTGAGAGCTTTTAAGAGGCACAAGGAAATCCTAAATAAGCATATAACCTTGTCTCTCCCACTGCCACATTTTACTTAAATATCCCCAAATTTCTGTTGATGAACAGTGTCTGTTAAAAACTGTTCTACAATCAAGGCCCAGAGGAACAACTTGATATATCCCAGCAGCCTGGTGCAGTGGGAGGTGTCCCTGTTCATGCCAAGGGGTGTAGAACTGGATGGGCTTTAAGGTCCCCTCCAACCCAAACCATTCTGTGATTCTATGATTGATTCCTGCAAACTCCAGACACTTTCTCCATAGTTTTCAGTAGAGTAAAAATTAAAGACTCCTTTTTTTTTTTCCCCAAAAAGAGAATAAAAAGTCCTGGTTTAACATTTGCTGAAATAGAATTGCACTATAGTGTACCGTACAAAATAGATTACAGAGAGATGAAAAGTAACGTTCATATGTTTGTCCCCAAAGGAAATATATATTTTATACCACGCTAAGGAAACTGAACCTGTAGTCTCTTGTATAAGACCATTACAAAAACAGCTGATCTTCTTCTCCTTTGAAATACTTACAAAGATAGCGACAGATTTTTGGTACACACAAACCTTATTAGCTAACAAAAAATATACAATACTCAGATTTCTGGACTGTAATAATAATTTCAGCAAATTACTATAGGTATCATGAGAGATGAATAAGTACACTCTGTGCTTGGGAATAAAATCTCCCTCTGCTTATTCTGCACCTAGGAAAGCACCATAAACTCTCATATTTATGACTATTTCCATTTAAAAATATACTTGATATGTATGTAGATTACAATAAATATTTCCATGTGTAAATTATAATAAAGATATATTTGCTTTACAGATGTCAGAGTAATGGTATGGTCTTCAGAGCTACAGACTCTACTTAAAGAAATTAAAATGTCAGAATAAAAACATTTGGAAGATAAACCAGTTTAGTATTGTTCTACTTGATAATATTTCAAAACACAAGTAATCAGTTCAACATTTTAGAATGCCTGGCTCATTTACTATTGTTCTGCTTATCATGTTTTCAATTAATGATTAAACATTTACTTTTATGACAGATAGTTTATACTTTACTCCTTTTTTTTAATTTGGAGTTTACATGCCCAGTATATTTGCTCATAGATTTAAAGGTCTGAATTCTTTGTGCTCCCTTCTGCAATCACAGACTTGCTGACATTTCATTTAGCCAAAGTGCTTCGCTCTCTCAAAATCTCTTGTCATTTTACTTAAAATCGAACTGAAATTGAGAACATTGGATCAGCACAGGGGATTGCTCATTCTGGGATTTTGTCTGCTTTGTTGGACAGAGCTTCTATCTAATCACTCTCTGCTTGAGTTCCCATTTATTAGCCTTGCTTAGCTGTACAGTTCAGCTGAATGTATTACCCATGGAAAGCAGCTGGCACAACAGTAACTACACACGACCATCTAGCATGTGGTGATACATGCAAACCTACGGCAAACCTGTAGCTAGACTCCATGTTCAGTGTAAGTCATTTGGACGTTTCCCAGTCTATCTATCCTTTCACACACAATAAATCTATCTATTGTTCATGAAAAACAAGTAAATTACTTGTTAGTCTGCCATCTAATTCCTATCTAAAGATACCCTCCAGAGACCTTCATGATATTAAATGTCACAGCTACAGCCATTTAAGCTACACACACTTTAGGCCTTCATAACATTATCTCATCCTACAAAGACGAGATCAGAATTATTTCTGCATAAATAATTAGAAAAACAAGATATTTGAATACATTTTTCCTAACAACAACTAACTTCCATGAAGGCAACAACTCAAGCAGTTTGAGGTAGAAGCAAATGCTTTGAATCAAAAATTTCTGAAATCAGAAAGAATATTCCCTGGCTTTCAAAGGTTGCCCGAGGAGAACCATCCCACTGTTACATCGCTAAAAATCAGATATTCTTTTCAATTCAAATATAGATGAATGAATTCATCTAGTGTTTGTAGGCTAATTCCTAGTAGAGGAAGAATTAAATAGCTAGAAACTGAGCAAAGTGCTTTTCTCCTCTTCACTAGCTAATCAGTTAATCAGTCTGTATTGTTCAGAATAGCCTTTATGCAACAAGGTATTAATGAAAACGAATGTGTTCCCCTTCATATCTTTTTGCAAGTACAAAGCTTTACATTCTATGACATTTTGTAAACACTTGTGCCAGAAAGCTCTAAAATCCTTCACACAATAGCATCTGCAAGTACTATTACAGTGCATCAGACTAAGAAAATTCTTTTTATCAGAAGATCTTTATCCCAAGAATAATATCTTACGTGTATTTTAGTAGGTTTTCACTTCATTCCAAAAAGCATCTCTGCTTTTGCTTGCATAGGAGATAAAATTAAGAATCTTTTGACTGTACATTCATTAAGGATCCCTTTATAAATAAACACGAGTCTAATCAAGGATATATTATCTTCATGGATCTTGTTGCCATGTTATGCTATAAGAAATAAACCACAAACTAGACAAGTTACCCTAAAGAAGAACATGTTTCTAAAGAATATGTATGAGTATATCGGGGACTTTCTCACCTTTAAAGCAATATGGAATACCCTAAATTACAAAAGAAAGTATTCATAGAATCACAGAATGATTGGGGCTAAAAGGGACCTTAAAGGCAATCCAATTCCAAGTTCCTTGCCATGGGCAGGGACACCTCCCACTATACAAACAGAATTTTTTGAGAAAGTTTTCAACTTTAACAGATTCTGGTAAGTTTTCAAAGGATTCATAACCGTGAAAATCCAGTTACTTCTGCCCAAATATTTTTTTACGTTTCTGCTTTAAAATAAGACTCAAGTCAAAAGGAATCAGAATGGAAATGAAAGTTCCTTAGAGTTCCCTTGGGGAGATCCCTGCTAACAGAAATGTCAGGTTTTCAGCTGAGCTGTTTTTTTGTGACTAAATCAAATATATTTTTTTTAAGACTGAAAAAACAGAAGACTTCCTTACTATACTGGGTCACTCTCAATTTGCTTTATTGCTTTATCTTCCTCTGCAGTAACTATGTCTTAGAAAGCAAGAACGCAAAATAAAATAAAATAAAGCTTCAGCACAATTGTTTCAGTACATTTCAGAACCATTTTCCAAGAAATTAATTGATGTTTTAATATAAAATATCAATATTGCATTTGCACATCTGCTTGGTCAGTGCTGCCATTAAAAACCTTTTTCTAAAACTATTTTTAAACTCTTCCTATAATAGTTTTACATGGAGGAAAAGTATAAGCATTATGGCACATTCGTTACACAAAAGGCAGAAATGCAGCATTCATCTTTGACTTGATCAGCCAATATTTTTAAAGTACTTCTGTCTTTGTAAGAGCCACATAATAAACATCCAGGAACTTCAAAATACATCTATATTAGTTTTATTTAGAGCTTCTTACTTGCTCTACTTACAGAATTAGCTGTTCTTTCTTTTTAATTTAAAAAAATATATAAATACTAAAAATATTTATGTTCCCTTATGCTTTTATAATCTATATTAGGTTAGATTTTGTATTATTTTGACTATAAAACATACAAATAAAAAGCTATTAGGACAGAAGAAAGTGAAGATGGGGTGAAGTCACAGTCAAATTTCCAATATATTTCTTTATGAGCACTTAATTCCAAGATGGTCTCACTGTATTTGGTTGGATTATTTGTATGAATAGTTTTCTTCCCTTAATCCCCAATATAAATGAATAGAAAAAGTTTACAAGAAAAAAGTTCAGTAGTTCAAAAACCCGAAAATTATGCCTTAGTCATAATCGGGTACCAGCTAAACTGCAGAATCATAGACAATCAAAGTATTTCTATTCATAAATAGACAAATCTTCATGTTTTTATGTATTATAAATGTTGTGCTCAGTATGTAAACTTATTACTTATCTTTAGAAATGTCTTTGTTTATAATTTATAACTTTTTTTAATAATAAGTTAAAATTCAAGTGTCTGTAGGCATAGAAATTTTGCTCAAGCTCAATGTATGTGTTTTTTATCCAACTCTTCATTTCACTTTTATATAAAACAATTGCAGTGCTATTTATTTAGGAAAGCTTAAATTCAGCAGGAAAACAGTACCAGTCAGAAATCCCAGTCCTATGTAACATCCCTACAGGCTGAGTCTGGCTAAGCAGCAAAGGGAGTTTAATTTAACGCAGACTGCTTTTGCCATTATTTAAAATATGTCCCTGGCTCAGCCGTACTCCTTCGCAAACTTTCTTTCCTTTTCAAACATAGGTGACAGCGTACAAAAAGCGAAGCAAAAGTTTACTGGCCTCTGGGGACCGCAGGATATCAACAAACCCAAAATGTATTCATGCTTTGCCCATCATTTCATCTATTCCCTACATTTACCAGACTTCTCTAAATAACAGCTTCTGGGATTATTCACATACAGGCATTTCATAAACTGGCAAAAATGCTAGGAAAAAAAAAAAAAAAAAAAAAAAAAAGACTTGTCCTAAATGTAACTTCACATAGTGATTTAGATGAGATCTTAGGAAGGAATGTTTTCCTGTCGGGGAGAGGCCCTGGCACAGGTTGCCCAGAGAAGTGGTGGCTGCCCCAACCCCTGGAAGTGTTCAAGGCCAGATTGGATGGGGCTTTGAGCAACCTGATCCAGTGGGAGGTGTCCCTGCCCATGGCAAGGGGGTTGGAACTGGATGGGCTTTAACGTCCATTACAACTCAAAACATTCTGTGATTCTATGGAATGTTACATGTGAAGTACTCAAACACTTCAGACCAAGCACTTAATATTGATGAATGTTTTTACCTGCAGTCTCTCTTGCCTCAGTTCTCCTCTACAAGGGGGATAACAGCAGCTGTCATCTTAAATGTGCCCTGTGTAATTTTTAATTTTCACGTAGCAACTCAGACATTGTAGTTATAGAAACCTTAGAAAAGCCTTGGGAAAAATTAATCATTTCTCCTCAAAGCCGGTTTGAATATGGAAAATAAATAAGGCTTATGGCTACACGCTGAACAGCAAGGAGAAAACAAAATATTGAAGAACTTATTATCCAGGCTATGCACTGAATGAGGCAGAAGGCTGGAGGAAAAAGTGATATTATGATCATGTAATTAAAGACAGTTCCATAATGGATACCTAGAAAAGGATGATATTAAAATTGTACAGTTTCTTTTTTTCCGGACAGTTCATAGCTTTTAAGTGCTTTAAATTTAGAAACTTAATGTAATTCTCAGGTCACAGTTTGAGAGCAGTATGAACACACGTGTTAGATTGATACCAATCATAAATTTATTATGGTTGGAAAACACTTCTAAGATCATCCAGTCCAACACCACCCTGCCTACTAAACCATGTCCTCAAGTGCCACCTCTACATGTTTTTTGAAAAGGTCCAGGAACGGAGACTCCACCATTGCCCAGGGCAGCCTCTGCCAGTGCTTCACCACTCCTTCAGTAAAGAAACATTTCCTAATATCCAATCCAAACCTCCCCTGGTGCAACTTGAGGCCTTTTCCTCTCATCCTATCATTTGTTATTTGGGAGAAGAGATCAGCAAACACCTGGCTACAACCTCCTTCCAGGGAGCTGCAGAGAGCGATGAGGTCTCCCATCAGCCTCCTTTTCTCCAGCCTAAACAACCCCAGTTCCTTCAGTTTCTCCTCATAACCCCTGTGCTTCAGCCCCTTCCCCAGCTCTGTTGCCCTGCTCTGCACACACTCCAGCACCCCAATGTCCTTCTTGTAGTGAGGGACCCAAAACTGAACCCAGCACTCGAGGTGCGGCCTCACACAGGCTAAGGTTGATAAGAAAAGCACTAAACGAGCCATATCAAACTGTGCTTTAAAAACCTACGCGCTAAAAGTATCCAAGAGCCACAAAGGGAGTGTGACCATTGATTCAAACATGCGAAATGGTAGCCTATTTTCCAATGGCAAGTACTTCAGTACAGGATAGGTCATCTCAGCCACAGTGGCCAGAAGTGAGGTTAAAACATGCACACTTTCTTAGCCATTAATTCATAATTTTATAAGGGAAATTTGCATTACCAGTTCTTGTTATATCTCTACAAATACAGAAAAATTAAAGAGTGGAATAAATAATAATTGTTACCAAAAAAGGTGAGGGGAAAAAAGCAAGCAAAGCTTCTCGCCAGTCATTTTTGAGCTGGCAAGATGTTCTGTGTATCTCAATGACAAAGGAAAATTTTATAAAGATCACAAAGTAATATTACATAGTAGTCATCAAGGTTAAGTTTGTTTGTTTCTTGGTATGTTTTATTATTAATACACTTGAAGAATTTATTTTTTTTTTTTAAACCAGAGAACCTTATGCTGATCTTACCCTTCTTTTACACTGGCGTAATATATGAGCTTCAAGAGCCATCAATCCTGATTTACACAGACATGAAAAGAGCACTGGGACAAATTATTTTCCTTCAACAATTGACACAGATTCTACTAAATGTGACAAAACTACAAAAGCAAGGTATTTTAAAATTATTGTCCAGAATGATAACTGATTACTAAAGATATTTTTCCTTCAAAATCAATTAATTAATTTCCTCAGTGCTTCTTTCTGCACTCTCTAATGATCAAAAGCTTTATTGAAGTCACTAAGAGCTCAGACTGGGCAAGGACCAAGTTTCTAAGCCATAATTACGTACTATTCTTTCAAATATCTGAAGAGAAAGCCAAGAAGAGCGAAGTTCAGCAACATCAAAACCTGCACTCGGTTCACCTTATACATGTCATGGAATCATTTAGATTCGAAAATACCTTTATGATAATTGAGTCGAATCATAAACTTAGCACTGCCAACTTCGCCACTAAGCCATGTCCCTAAGTGCCACATCTACGCATCTTTTAAATCCCTCCAGGAATGGTGACTGCCATCACTTCGGGGAGTAATGAGCCAATGTTAAAGTACAACTTGAGAACAATTAAATATTACTAAGTTCTCAGAGTTCTCTTTCTGAACCAGGTATAACTCCATCACAACAGATACAGCATCACTAACTGCTTTTTGGTTGTTTGGTTTTTTTCCATACAACTGTGAATAAAATAGAGAGAGAGGTTCTACCCTTAAACACAAGCAACAAAAAAGATGAAAGGCACTACTCACTGAAGGCAGCTTTGCTTCTGAATTCCTGTTGTGTCATCAACTTTACACTGCTATTTTACCACTTCCACTAGATATGTTTCTGGGATTTTAAAAGGGGGGAAATCAGAAGGAAATTTTACTCACTTGCATTACTGTGCGTACTTCTATGTTTTTTGACTTACAAAATCCAGCAGCGTGACTCAAGAATCACAATGGGTAATATGTGAGTGAATAGCAGAGATTTGTTTAATCAGGACCTTTTACAAATTTGAATTATGTAGGTGTTTATAATATGCAAGAAACACCCTTCTTATTTAAAGATTAAAATGATACTTAAAACAAGAGAATGGGATACAGATAATAAGAGAACAGATAAAACCTCTAGATGTTAACAATTTTTCAAATAGTGGAAGTATTGTCAGTGGCTTGGCAAGAATAGCAGGTCAAAACTTCTAATACATTAACTTTCTTCTGTCATTGGAACTTTATTCATTAAAAAAACTGAATAAGAAACAGTGTAAAAATATTTTTCTCATAACTTTGAACCTGTTGTATAACTTAAATTTTGAGTTTCCAAATTTTTAATGTAGTAAACAAAAGTACAAACTGTGCTGAACTGCACAACTTATTATAGAGCCAGACTCAGTTGTTTAACTGCCGTAGAGGAAAAAGCACAATATCGAGGCTACTAACTTTCATCCAACTGCTCCTCCAAATACTTTGGACCAAGAACTGTGATGAAAAAGCCCAGAAATTCCTACCACAACTGAGACAGGGTTAATAGAAACCTGATAAGAATTTTGGGTCAACAAGGACATAATCAGATTTTATTCCTGGTGAACCAGTAGGATAATACTAATGTACTGTTACCAAGAGAAGCACCAGAGCCACAGCTCGTGCACCATCCTCCTGTAATCTTTGTAAGCTTTGAGGTCGCTGATCCAGTGGGAGGTGTCCCTGCCCATGGCCAGGGGGTTGAAACTGGATAGGCTTTAAGGCGCCTCCCAACCCAAATCACTCCATGATTTTGTTTTCCTTGTAACACTTAAGTCAAGAATATTTTATGCCAGAGTATAACATCTATATTCAGAATTCTTCAGTACATGTTTAATCAAACCAGACAAATCTTTTGTATGTCTGAAAAACTCTATGTTCTAAAAACACTCATGTTCTTTGCAGTGTAAGAACACTACAAAAATAATTTTTCTGCACTACGTATCACAGAGAACAAACTTCAGTGAGAATGAGCTCCTGGGAAGTTCAGTGATAGTCATCTGAGAACGATGTAGCAGGAGGGCATTAATCAGTTATTGGAAAATCTGTTTCCAAGCCTTTCTTATACCACCCATGGTAGTCTTAAAACTTAAGAGACATACAGCTATTGGCTTAGAACTTCCATTTTCACCTGTCTGTCCTCTGATGAGGAAAAGTGGGAAGACATCAAACTGAAAGTAAACAAAACTAGTAATCTCTGCCAGCACTAACATTCCTGGAAACTTCCTGAAGAAATTCTACTGCTTTTTTAGGGGATGATGCCATGAAAAGCATCCACCCACCCCATTACAGATACTCACCTGATATTCATTGTGCTTAGACACAGCAGCGTGTGCAGGCTGAGAAGATGCTTCAGTGTCTCTCTAGCCTCTCTGCCTTTTGTCCCTAGACCTTCTAGGTTGAGAGTCTGATTTTATAAATGTAAAAATAGGTTTACAAATACAAAGTGAAAGATTGTTGCTGCATAACAATCAGTAGAATCCAAACTCTTTTAGATCACTTACCACTCCTGTATGACTCAGAATCAGGAAAGACTAGGTCTTTCTTAAGAGGGCTGCAGAGCACTTTTTTTTTTCACTAGTATAATGGCCCTATTCTCACATTTTTATTAATCATATTATCTTTGCATCATAAGACCATAAGTCATCCTGAAGTTATTCACTATGGTTGTCCCCTAAGACATCCATTGTATAAATGCTGACGTGTGTGTGTGAACGTCTCTGTTGTCACCTTTGGGAACAAAGAGGAGTCAGGATCAGCTCCTGAAGAAAATTACAATGTTGAGATACAGATCTTCACCTCATGTCTGCTCAATAATTCTGTGGTTTTCTATACACTCTTTAAAAAGAAAGTACATATAATTTATATTATATACATGTTATCTTTCTCAGGGAGTCATTTCTTAATGGAAATACCTCCTTTGACAAAAGTGTCATTTTTAATCTTTCATTAAAGCTAAAAAGCATGGAAGGGAAAGAAGACCAACACGAAGGTCATGCTGTATCAGAAATTAAGATGCAATTCTGCAACTTCAGAACTGTGACATCTACAACTGCATAGCGTCATGTCAGCGACCTCCATAATGGCTGTACACGTTCTCTTAATTACAAAAAAGATATTGATGCAGGAAGAATCAGTCTGGTTTCTCCACCTTTAAGCAACACAAAGCCCTCGACAATATCACCAAGAAGTCAAACCTTTTCATTTCAAGACCTTGTGCACTGTTGCCAAAGACTAAAAGCCATCTGTGCCTTGCACACCTACACGGCATTGTCAGCACGGAACACTTACATATGCAAAATATACTGTTTCACAGTCTGTAGTGACAGCAACTGCCAAAGGGATCCTATTGAATGCACTGCCTGCATGCTTTTTGGTAAAACACATTTTTCCATAAATTACAAAGTCCCTTAAATGTAAAACAAAATTAGTCATTTAACTTTACTCTTACACCATGGTTCATAAGCCTGTATTAAATTATAAATAAGTTATAATGATGACAATAAATATCCAAACTTTAAAACAGTCTCTTTTCACTGTAGACATCCCCAGCTGAATACAACAGTCAGAATCAGCAGGTGATTTAACTTGCCCTAGATCTTCTCTGTTTTCACATTCCCATGTGAATAACAAGCTCAGAATCAGCAGGTTATTAGGTTTGCCCTAATTCTAAACTTCAGTCAATGGGACTTCAAATTGATTCCAGTGGAAAATGAAAACCAAACCTTTTTTTTTTTTTGCTGCTTATTAAGACATAGCTAAATAGTTCCAGGTTCATAAACAACTTCATAGAATTAAAGAAATCTGAAAGCTGCCGGCATAGGTCTGACTCTTCTTTCTTTACAAACTCAAATAAGACATTACTGAAGCCACCTCCCGCTTTCACCCCCGAATTTCTCATTGAAAATGAAAGAGAATTAAACTTTTCTAGAATTATATGGTTGCTGACTGGGAGCCAGAGTTCTCCACTATCCTCAGATGTTAAGTCTTAGATCCTTCTACAGTAATGACTTTTGCATAAGCGTCATAATGTTGCAAAGGCTAAGAACTGTTAAGACCATGAGAAGAGCTGGATTTTCAAGGGAAAGGTGGTTGGCAGTTAACAAGCTACAACATTTCCAACACCTAGTCACAGTAATAGAAAGCATGCAACGGCAGACCAGTTGTGCACAACAAAAACCACATTATTCTGAGACTCAACTATGGATAGATAGGAATAGTGGCAATAGGAATGGTGGTAGCATCAAAGCCAGCTGAAAAGTACCAGTTCTATAGAATAAAGAGGTTGCACTATAGTAATGTGAGCTTCAAATCTTGACTTCCCCTAGGGAATCCATAACGGAAATTCTAATCTTTGAAGTATCTAATGGCCAGGAAGAAAACTCTACCGAGAACTCTGTATGGAGTGTTACCAGTTTAACTTTACAGATGGAGAAACCAAACTAAAGAGTGATGTGAACTGGTTGGGGTCACTGGGAAAACAATGCCATATCAAAATCATGTTACTATCTGCCCTCAAGATTCTACCCTAACAACAAAATCACTGGCTAAAAAATATTAAATAAAAACAAATATCTATTGTTAAATCAATCAACTAATTTATAAATAGAACTGAACTTCAGTGTAAACTCTCATGGATTCCCAGTCATCCTCATAATTCAGCATCACCTCAGTTGCCACTGGCATAGACATGAAATTCAGCATGCAGAAAACATCCAGATCTTCACAATCATTTCCAACTCAGTTCATTAGTTACCGCAGGTATTTTGTGCTCTGAAGTGCTCATGGGTTCTACTGAGTAGATCGAGATCCAGAAGAATGATTATACATCAGCAGGCATCCCACAGAAATACTTTTTAGTTTGGTGAAAAGAACTTGAGCTGAAATACTAAGTTCTGCATATGTGACGACAACACAATCCAGGCTGGTAAATTGCTTGTGGTAATCTCAGATACCATCACTATGCTACAGATGGAGAAACTGTCATCTGAGAAAGTGCACATATTTGTGAGAAAACACTAAATTATTTTGTAAATGATTACGATATGATCCCCGGTCAGCATGGAATTAAATAAAGGCAGCAAAGTATTACATACCCTGACTTTTCTGGTTGATTCTATATGTAACAACACAGTTAAAGGTACATTCGTCACCTTCTACCAAATCATTCCCTGAAAGAAACATCCTTTTGTCTTTATAATTTCCTCCTCAAGTTCATCACGGTGCACACCACCTCAGAATGCCCTTCACTGTACTGCAAAATCAGATGTTTAGGAACATTTACCACATCCCACTACAGCACAATAAACTAGACACAATATTTTCCCAGAAGCTGGTATGGTTTAAGCGTTCTTAAAGTAACATCAAACTTTCTGGAAGAAAAAACTCCACATTAATTTCAACAAGAGAGATGGATGAAAGTTTTTGTTTTAAATCGCCAACCGATTTCAATAAGTTTATTAAAAGAAGCACAAAACCTCAAAGCTGCATATGTTAATGTTAGCGTCTACATAAAGCTACTTCTATCAGGAACTGGTTTCACTTGCCAGCCTGTTTCCCCACTCCTATCCATCAGCTCAGTAATGATGATGGGATAAAATTATACGTTCTGTAATCGGAATGTTTTCCCACAACTCCCTGGCTAGCATCTACTGTCAAAAGACTCCTAGGGAGCCAACCTGCAGCTGAGAAAAAAGATCAAGTGCATTTGTTCCAAAACGCTTGTATGCCTTGAACTGTAATTACATTAAAATACAGACAATTTTATTATATAATTTTGAATTTCTCAATGAGTATGACCAATCTGAGGTCCTATGCTGCTAGATTTAAATTCTTCTAACCTATTAGCACTTTATGGTTTGCAATATAGACTTAAAATCAACACGTACTCTGCATCTCAGCTAGACACAAGGGGAAGCAACAGCCTCACTATATAAAATATTATTGATCTGGAGTACCAAGATATATGCTAAACATGTAAGTGGTCTTTTGGAATTATTTCAACACCAGCATTTTGAAAGGATTAGCAGTATTCAACAAGTAGCCTTCTTAGAGGATAATATAAAACTGGCTGCCAATGTCTAATTACCAGTGACACAGTATTTAAACTGCTGTGATTTTACACAAGGCAGATATTGACATCAATATCCTATAATGCTGCTGGCAAACAAAATAATATATCAAATTACATCAGGAAAATATGCAAAATTACGCTTTAAACTGACATAAGGATTCTGTGGTTTATACAACTAAATGCAAAGGGCACAGGTTTAATGCAGATTAGAAAGACTCCTGATTATTTTACTCTCTGCCCTCAAGATTCTACTTTGAAAAAGTCTCTGTTTAAAAATATGAAATAAAATTAAACATTTATTGTTAAATTAATCAAGTAATCTGTAAATACAACTGAACTTTAGTGGATTCAGTGAATATACCTGAACTAGTGGACTAGTAATCTCTAGCAGATTTCCAGCCCTCCTCCTCCTAAACCAGCATCTCCCTAAATCAGACAAGAAATTCAGCCGACAGAAGAAATCCAGATCACACCATAGAAGTGTGAATTGTAGACAGATTCTGAAGTGTAAACGAAAATGAAAGTTTTGCTCCCAGTGTTTACTGTATCACAGTACATTTAACTACTGAAGAAGGATAAAGACCATAGAGGCTATTCTGTTAAGACTGATTATAGGCAATGGGTTCAACAGTATTCAAGACTCAAACAGAGATCTTTCAAAACATAATTAACACCAAAAATGCCTAAATGTTTTATTCAAGGCACAAGAGAACTGAAAGAATTAAAAAATGAAAATTTTCAAAAAGGTATAAATATGGGATGCCTTCTGAAGAAGTTAAAGAAGCAAACATGCACAACAAGGATTGCTATAACACATTCAGAACCCAAACAAACAAATCTAAGTGCTGGCTAGCCTGAGACATCTGGAATTCGCTTCGTTAAAAAAAAAAAAAATCACTTTCACAGTTCAAATTGGCATCAACTTCTGAATATCTGACAAGAAAGATAATATCTTACAGCAAGCAGCTGCACCAACAGCCCTCACTTTTCCCACAAACCAGAAACTCAGAGGAACAGTTAAAATAAAACGCTTTTGAAACAGGAATACTTTGAATTCACAGAATACTTGTCTCTATAACACACCAGAGGCGAGTAGGCCAGCTATATTTTAAAAAGATAAATTATCCCATATGCAATATTTTCAAGCAGCTACAGATATAGAAAAGCAGAAGGGCAGGGAGTGACAAGAGCTGCGGTCAGTGAGAAACCTCTCCCAGAGTCAAGTGTGTTATGCGAGTTTTATTTCCTCCTTCAGAGGTTTCTCTCTGTTTTCTCAGACAGGGCACTGGGCAAGGTTATTTTATATAAACAAGGATGGAAATAAAATCATATATATATGTATATACTTTTTGTCTAAAGCTAAAGAGTGATTATTTTATTAATATAGTATTTTAAATAGTTTCTTTGTTCTGAAATTTTAACGTAGGGAGCAAAATGAGAAGAGGAACATGGAGGCTCCCTGATATGAATAATGCATCCTCCCTACCTTCTAGGTCGCTGACTTAATTAACTAATTTTAAAGATCAGCCTTTTTAATGAACAGCTCTCCTTATCACAGAATCAAACTGTACCGATTTGATTCCTTTCAAGGAATAATATCATTTTCACTGAACAGAAGATTGTGATGCATGTCAGACACTTATAAGAACACTGAGATGGCAATCAGAGGTTATTTTAATGCTACTCTTATTCCTAACCAAATTTATCATAATTTTATGTATTTCTTCTTCTCCTGAGTAACTATTATTACATGAAATAATATTCCTTTGCCTGTTGCAGTACTAGGGGTTTTATTTTCTCTTTTAGAAGGCTTTTTTGTTGTCTTTACCCATAAGCACACAGACTAATCGACCACAGAACTGCTACAGATCATGTTTTTCTGTGCTGCAGACTGCACACCCTCGACACTCAAGCAAAACTCCAGTTCTATCTCTGTGATCCATGCCAAAGCTCCCACAGAAGAGAGTTTACATCCTATTCAAATAAAGACAATAGCTGAATGCAATAAATATGATTCTTTCCTCGTTTACATTGGTTTTACACTGAGTTACTTCAGACAACATAAATGAAGCTACTCCTGATTAGACAGCTACAAGAGTAGTCAACGCTGAAATAATAATAAATAAATAAATATTATTATGGGTTTTCCACAATAAATGAATCTGGTTAAACTTCATGCTTACTAGAAGATTTTACTTCAGGAAAAATTAATGAGATTTTTAAAAGACAAAAATCAAATTTCAAAGATTAAATTCTGGAGGGACAAAACCCAACCACCAGATATTTTTTCCTGGAAGCAACTTAAGTGCTATCAAAAATTGCATTTAAGACCTGAAATTTTGACTCTAAATCAACTATTTATGGCCTCTCAAATGTGCAAGTCAAGATAGAAAAATTCAGAAAATTATTGGAACGATTGGAATGAATGACCACCTTTAAAGGAATCAACTAGGACATGGGGTCACGACTTCATGTAAATAGTGAAAGTTTGGGATGTTTTCCATCTAAAATGTTTTTAGGCAAAACGTGGAAGATAAAGACTGAAAACTCAAGACCCCTCCAGATCACTGGAGTCTGAGGTGATCCTGCATCCATCAGCAATGGTCATCTCCTCCTAAGGTCTGTGGGAAGTTAACACAGTCCAGGGACTAAAGTTCAACACTAAATTTCTATGTTGGCTATAAAGAACAAAACAACAATAGCCAGGACTTCTTTCTTGGCCAACAAAATGGTTTTACTCCTTCTTCTGCCTCCTCCATGTCTTAGAAGATTAAATGACTTATACAAAATAGTCCAATACCTTTGGTAGCACCTAGGAATACCTGCTAATCCCTTCATCAACACCTGGCTGCTGTGAATTTCAGTCACTGTCTTTTCTCAGCCAGCAGGTCTAAACTGTAGGACTAGTTCCATTTACATTGCTGTCCACAGAAACACTGCCTGCTGTTGCAAATGAAATCAGAATCTGAATACATTATGAGCCTTTGTTGAGTGACATTAAAATTATAAGTCTTCCTATAATTTTGTAATGCTTCTTAGTAGTCTAGGGACAGGAGGGGAATCCTGATCCCACTAAGGTCCATTGTCAAACCACTGGCATTTGAGTGACACCAATGTTTTACCCTAATTTGAGGGATTCAAAATATTATTTTAAGTGTCACCTCCTTATAACTTTTATACAATTTTTATATATATAAGTATCTATGTGCATTTCCTTAACATTCAATCTAAACATAAAAATGCTCCTAAAAAAGAGCTCTCCATTTTATTGTTGCATAAAGACAAGGTTTTCTCTGACATCATATAACACGTAATTACATGATCCTTATATAAATATTACATGTTCAAAATAAATTTAAATAAATAAACATAGTTTATAGACATGTAATAATAAATGTGTTCCTTGTTGCTTAACCCAGCTGCCACACTTCAGAATTGGCTTTTTGGTTTACAACGGGGCCTAACTCAAAGATGCTAAGACAACTCAATATTTTACATACACCTATGTATTATGAAGCATCACATATTAAAAATTTACATCCCAATACTAAATCCATTGCTAGGATCTTAACTAATATAAAAAAAATATTCCATTTTACAACATCTGGGACTGTCTGCTACTGAACGTACAAGTGCCTTCTTTTTCGAAACCATCATTTGCTCTTTACTTCTTAAAAATGATTCTAAAATGCTAATAGGGTTTGAGTTTTTTAAAAGAGGGCAGATGAGAGAGATTGAGCTGATAAAGTAAACAGGATGCAGAATGACTGTAATGTTTTGAGTATTGACACTAAGGACAGAAGGTGTTACATAAGAAAGCACAGGCACAAAGATGTTTTCTTTCTCATGATGAGTAAAATCTGACCAAAATGATAAGGCAAATTCTTCAGCCATAAATATCATGCAGCCACTCAGAGAGGAACTTCATTTGGCACCGATAATATCTTATTTTAGATATACCTTTAATATTTGAAACTTAGTTCTTTGCTCTCCAATTTTGCCGTGAAGATTACATTTTCCTCTCATTTCACTCCTATGCCTTTATGTCCTGCTCTAGGTACACAACATATGCTTAGGGAGCTGCAAGCAATGGTACATTCACTAGCAAAATTATGAAGAAAATCCTCCATGCAGCTGCAAAGTAAATGCTTCTACTCCTTCCATTTGCCAAAAACAATGGGCACTGAATATGAATCACATTTTACCCAGTGATTTATTTGCAGATGGGATTCAGGAGCTGCTGTTTTCCTAAGCTCCCTCTTCCTTGCTTATACTAATCAGTAATTTCATGGTCTTGGGGAATGTACATCCCCTTTGCCCCTTTGTATTCTCCTTGTCTGCCTGGCACAGTGAATTGCTAAACACATTGCAAAGCAGCATCATTCACACCCATATCAAAACACAATCCTCCGTTTAATCCTCTTCTTCCCAAGCAAGAATTTAAGAAATTCACCAATAAATCACGGATTTTATTTCAACAACGTAGCAGAGGCAAGTATCAAACACAAAGGGGGCTCTGACTCTCCCCTACCCTAAAAAAATAAACCCAGCTCACATTTACACTTAATCCGGTAAAATTCTCCCCAGCGTCACTTTCCCTGCTCCCAAAATTAATTGCCACCACCTGCTTGTGACAAGAGCACCCATCTCCTCCCTTGACTGCGGCCAAGCGTGATGTTGGCCATCCCCAACCCCAGCTGGGTGACACCCAGCTCCTAGGACCCACCTTTCCTTTGCCTGGGACAACCCCAAACCACACTCCACCTCTAGAAGACACCCAGCATCCAAACCCCACTTTTCCTTTGCCTGGGACCACCTCAAATCACACCCCACCTCTGGAAGACACCCAGTATCCAGGACCCACCTTTCCTTCACCTGGGACAACCCCATGTCACACACCCCCTCTGGAAGATGCCAGAATAATGTCTTCCTCCTCTCACCCAGCTTCTGAGAGAACAGAAGAGTGATGGCACCATGACTGATCACAGAGACACATGGAAGGCAAGGAGGGGAAGATGGGGAAGAGGGGAGCTGGGGACGCAGCAGGGAGGGAAGGGAAGGAAGTGAGATCCACTCATACAGATGAAACTCCATGCAGGCCTGGCCTCCTACCCGTCCCCTCCACGGAGTGATGGGGAGGGGGGCGGTGGGGCAAGCTGAGATGGCACCTTACCTTCACTGCAGTCCTTCCCCCGAAAGCCCGTTTGGGAGCAGTCGCAGACAGCCTGGTCGTTGAGCACCGAGCAGACGCCCCCGTTGAGGCAGACGTCCTCCCTGGCGCACAAGCGGCTCTGCTCATCGTCCAGCCGCACCTCCTGGCTCTCCACCGGCGATGCCTGCGTGTAGTTGACCCGGACGTCCGTTATCCAGCCCTTGAAGGGCTCCCGGTCCTTGACAGAGGAGAGTGTCAGCTTTAGCGTTGCCGACCGCAGCTCCGGTGGGAGCCCCCCTAAGAAGAGACCACTGAATACAGTCATGTCCCGCCGCTTCGACTTCACCTCCACCCACTTGGCCTCGGACCTGTCGATGATGAGCGTTGTGTTCTTGAAGTGGCGGCGGATGACAACTGCGTGCCAGCGGTTGTCGTTGACTGCTGTGTCAGAGAGCAGGGTGGCAGGCTCAGCACAGAAGATGGAGAAGCTGAGCTGCAGCCGCCCGCCCTGGGTGAGGATGAGCTCCAGGAAGTCGCAGAAGCCCTCATCATCGAAGTAGAGCACCAGCCCGCTGGAGCTGCGTGTCTTCATGTTGAAACTCATCTCACTCTCACAGCAGGCATTCCACTTGGGAAAGCGGGTCCATTGGCCCTCCGCCCCTGGGAATTCCAGCCCGCTGCCCAGCTCAGCCCAGCAGCCCAGCAGCAGGGCCAGCCAGAGCAGCAGGCAGCCCCCACGCCGCACCAGTGCCGCCCCCATCCTGCGCGGCCTGGGGTGGGCGAGTGGGGCGGCAGGGCTGGCGGGGGGCGGCACTGAGGCCCCGGTGGCAGACAGGGTAAAATCTTGCCGGGCACTGGCCACGCTGGGATAGTCGGACACGCTCACCCCCGCCCCGGGTGCAGGGGGCACTGCAGAGGACTCCCCGGGGCGGGGGGCTGTAGGTGCCCCAGGGGATAGGGTTGAGCACTGCTGGAGGGGAGAAGGCACCGTTGGGTCTCTTCACTCGTTGGCCAGGCTTCCCAAAAGATGTCCAGAGGCAGGTGAGTCAGCAGAAATTTTCCCCAAAGCCAACATGACCATTATTTTTTATCATAAAACCCAAGATGGGTGGCAAAACCCTCCTCCAAGCAGATCCACCACCACGGCAAGATGGTAGCAATATCCCAGCACGTGCGCGACTCCTTTTACATCCTCTCCACCAGCTGTAGTTTGCCGGGAAGCCAATTACGGATCCCAGTGCTGCTGCCTCCCTAGGATGGATCCTCTTGTCAGATCACGGACTGCCCGCCATGGTGCTAGAGCAGCGTCAGCAGACGACAGGACTCATTTCTCATGGTTTCCTGCGCTGCCTCAATCCCAATGGGGTTGAAACCCAGAAGCTGTCAAACAGCCGAGTGGCTACTTGACATGCAAAGCCTGACAGCTCCTCTTCTGGTTGCTTGCAAAAGGCCAACGCTAAGATCCAGGGGGGTGATTTTCCTCTATTGTTTTTGTTTCTAATCTGCAAGGAATTGAAACAGAATAATAAGAAATGACGACTAATAACATGTTAAATCATCACGTTGATCAATAGTGGACGTCTTTGATTAGTTTTTCATTTCAGCTGCTGTTTGACATTAGGAAAATGAACTGGAGTTACTGAGAAATCACAATCAACTTGCAGCACCAAACCTAAATCTTGATGTTTATAATTATACAAGATTACATTTTTATGGGATAATCTATACGTTAATTACTTACCTTTCCAAAACTTTCAAATATTTTAGTAGCATATTTTATTATTACAAAGAGGATGTTAAAAAGAAAAGAAGGTGTTTATTCTGCAGTTTGTCTTATTGTAATTTATTTATGGCAATCCCAGCACCTGTGAAGCTACAGGGTCCTATTAATGCAGAGGATGCTACCAAGCCCAGTTCTAGTTCTTTCCTACACAGCTCAAAAACACGTAAAGTGGATTGAGCTCCCACCAGGAACCAGCAGGTTTCACTGTGCATGGCACACCTACTGGTTTATTTTCACGGGGTAAGGAAGAATCGCAATGGTTTCTTAGAAGGTTTTTTTAAAAAAAAAATTTCAAACTGCCTTTTCCTCTGCCACCTGGTTTCTTGTGCTGCTGCTATTTCTCTTGTTACGGCAGGGAAAATCCAATTCGAGCCAGCTCTGATGTTGACATTATTCACAATGCAGAGCGGCTAATCCCAGGTGTTAGCCCTCTGAAACGGGCTGCAGCATTTTATGTCTGTTTACTCAGCTGCCCTTATTTAAGAGGACAACTCCTCGTTTTAAAAAATAATACATATGCCACAGTTCACTCTCTTCCTCTGAAGAGGTCTCTGCATTCAAAGCATTTCGGCAGAGGCTCTCCTCTCTGTTTTTCTCCCCCAAGCTGCTGTATCCTTTCTGGAAGGTGTGTGTATTAGCAGATCTCTCCTGATGGAGAAGAGCATCTCCGACACCTCCCTCCCATTCCTTAGCCAGCACCACTTAGGCAGAATATCACATCCAGAGCTGCTGCCAAGACTTCTACTGAGCTGGGGAGAGGGGATGTGTGTGGGGAGAAGGGGGACAGGGGGGAACCTGCTTTAAACCAGGCACACACCTCAGCTGCCTGCACCTGACACATTCCAAGCTGCTAAATCACCTCCTACTCTTGTTTTATATTTAATTTCAGCCCTTCTAAATGTCAACACGTTTATTTTTATTACCCGTCACGCGCGAGGTGGGGAAGAGCAGCAAAAGGGAGAGCCCCCCAGATTCTCTGGAAGGCAAGGAGAGCCCCTCAGATTCTCTGGCAGAGCCAGCCCAGCCCGGGAAACCCAGATCCCCTGCATCTCTCCCTCCCTATCTCCACCAGGAGCATCCTTTCGCCACGGGATTCCCGGCAGCTCCTCTGCAAAACGCGGTGCCCGTGGCGGGAGCCCCCGGCAATCTCCGTTCCTAATTTAGCGCCTCTTTTTTGGGGAGGGGTACGATGATGGATGCGGGCAGAGGGGATGATGCTCGCTTGCGGCTGAAACTGCTCCACCCTGCGCGCCCTGACGGGGGTACCGGACCCCCTGGGTGGGGGGGATGTGGGGGTGCCCCACAGCCTCTACACCGAGTGGGAGCATTCATGTAGGAACCGCGGGAGCGGAGAGGGGTCGGACGCCGCGGCGGAGGGGATGAAGGAGGTGAAGGTGTGGATTTGGGGTGCGGGGAGGCGGGGGGGATGCGGTGTGAGACACGGCGTGAGAAATGAGTCGGAGTGGGGTATGGGGGGAGAAGGATGCACGGGGAGGAGGAGGGGTGCGCGGGGGTCGGCCTGGAGGAGGGGATGCGCAGGGAAAGGATGCGTGGAGAGCGGATGAGCGGGGTCGGTCCGGAGGAAGAAGAATGCGCGTGGAAGCGGGAGGATGCGCGGGGGAGAGGGGAGATGAAGGGGAGGATGCGCGGAGAGGGGATGCGCGATTTCAGTATAGGGGGAGAGGAGTGCGCAGGGAAGAGGGGGGGATGCGCGGGGGTCGGTCTAGGGAGAGGGGATGCGCGGGGAAAGGGATGCGCGGGGGTCGGTGTAGGGGGAGAGGATGTGCGGGGAAGGGAGTGAAGGGAGGGGATGCGCGGGGAGAGGCGATGCGCGTGTGTGCCCAGGGCTGGGTTGGTCACTGCGCCCCTCGGGGGCAACGGTGGGAGTGGATGCGGGAGGTGCCGCGGGGAGGAGCGCAAGGTGCGCGGGGAGAGCTGGATGCGGTCTGTGCGGGTGCATGGGGCCAGAAGCCCGCGGTGCGTGCTGAGAAGGGGAAAGCGGGGCAAGGACACGCGTGTGAGTGTGTGTGAGCGATCCCTACAGGTGTCCGCGGAGAGTGGGGGGATCCCACCGCGGGAGCATCCCCGCCCTCCGCCTGCATCCGTCTGCAGCGCCTGATTCCCCTTACACACAGCGAGAGGGGGAAAGGGAAGAGAAAAAGAGGGGAAAAACAAGGGGGGGCAAGGCAGAGAGATAGAAAGGCTGAAAAGGAAAGGAGAAAGACCCAAGGAAAAAAGAAAAAAAAAAAAAAAAAAAACAACAACAACCCAAACAATTCCTTATATATCACTGCCGATATCATTCACACACTGTCAATAACCAGCACAGTCTTGTCTAGTCATTTCCAAAGCAGAGGAACACTTTCATTCGCAGAAAAGGACGATTTATTAACGTTTCTAGTTCAAACGGGCTCTTTAAGTGCCAGGCATCCCTGCCAGCAATGTAGATTCGCGTACACATGTATGTAGCAACGAACAGGCACAAACCAACATCAATGTAGCTATTGCATCCGTTGCCTCACCAGGGAATTAATGTGCTTCCCCCTCCTCTCCACAACCATTTTTCCCTTTAAAAAAAACAAAATAAAAAAAAAAATAAATCAAGATTTAGTCACAGGTGCCCCGATTGAGCCTTTTCAAATCAGGAAAAAAAGAGAGAGAGAGACACCCATAGGGCAATAAATCCTTAATAAACCCCAGGTCGGCTGGCATGCACAATCCTTGGCAGCGTCCTGATTGTATAAAACACACAGCATTGTCTCCGCGTGCGGGGAGACCTGAGAGTTCACAAATTACCCGATGTAATATAAGGATCTGGAAAAAAAAAAATCCAACCTTGCTGCAGCCAAAGGGAAAAGCGCTCCGAATCAAAAGCAGACTTAACAGCATCATTAATCTTTTCCTTTCATTTCTACGTAATTTCTAGAATCAAATTCTTTACCTAAGCGGCTGGAGTGATCGATTCCGCTCCCCTTCCAGCCTGCAGATGTATTTAATATGCTTATGGTATAATTTCTACCCCTTCAAAAAAAAAAAAAATAAAAAATGCACACCATCAGCAGGAACCTGAGCAGTTGCAAGGAAAAGCCCGGTGCCCTCTTTCTTCTGGCTCACAATGGAAAAATGTCCCGAATTATCACAGAATCCTAGAACGGTTTGGGTTGGAAGGGACCTTAAAGCCCATCCAGTTCCAACCCCCCTGCCATGGGCAGGGACACCTCCCACAATTATCAACGCACCTCCCTGCACAACCCCTCAATAACGGGAATATTGCGATATTATCTGTCCCCATGGAATTTCACCGAAGCAGTGGAAAACACGCAGCAGATTGATTTTATTCCTTGAGCCCCCTCTCCCCTCCTCCTCCCGCTGTTGCAAGGGATAATAAATTACCGCATCCAACCTTTTTAACTTCTCCCTCCTCTCCACCATCTCCTCGCCATCCAATCTCGATGGATGCACAAAACCAAAGCGGGGTTCGCCCCCTCCCCGCGCTGTAAACCCGCGTTACCTGCGCGGGGTGCGGGTGCCGGGGCTGCCGCCGCCGCTCGAGCCGGCGGAGCGGGCGCTGCTGCGGGTGCGCGGGGGCGGGAAGAGATGGGAGGGAATGGGGAGGGGATGTGGGGCGGTGCCGGGCCGTGACGCCTCGCAGCACCGCCCTCAGACCCGCCCCAACGCGGCGGGAACGGCGGCGGGGTGGGGGCACCGGGGGGAGGGAGGAAGGGACGCGGGGGGGGGAAGCAAGAGGGGACCCGAGTTGGGTGAGGGAAGGGGTGAGGGGTTGTGCACGGTGCTGCCGTCCCATGGATGGGGGGATGGCAGGGCAGCAACTTCGCAGGATGGAGTTCAACAAGGCTCAGTGCTGGATCCTACACTTGGGTCACATTCAACTCCACAGGCTTGAGGAAGGGTGGCTGGAAAGGTGACCAGCAGAAAAGGATCTGGGAGTACTGGTTGACAACGGCTAAACATGAGTGCCAGGTGGCCAAGGCAGCCAGCAGCAGCCTGATTTGTATTAACAGTGGTGAGGCCAGAAGAAGCAGAGATGGGATCATGCCAGTGCTTTGGGTTGGTGGGTGTTTATGCTACTGCCATTCCATGGATGGGGGGATCGCAGGGCAGCAACACCCCAGGGTGGATTCAACAAGGTTCAGTGCTGGATCTTCCACTTGGCTTGCATGCAACACTACTGGATGGGAAAGGTGACCAGTGGAGAAGGACCTGAGGGTACAGTGGCTGAATGTAAGCCATCAGTTTCCAGGTGGGCAAGAAAGCCAACAGCATCATGGCTTGGATCAGCAGTGGTGTGGCCAGCAGGAGTAGGTATGAGATCATGCCGGTGCGTTGGGTTAGCAGGTGTGCATGCTGCTGCTGTCCCATGGCTGCAGAGATGGCAGGGCAGCAACATCACAGGATGGATCCAATGGGATGGAGTTCAACAAGGCTCAGTGCTGCTAGAAAAACACATGGATCCACGGTTTGTTGAGGCCAACAGCATGGAGTCTAGCAAGGCTCAGTGACTTGGGTCACAACAACATTACACACTTGGGGAAGAGTGGTTAGTGAGCTGCCCAGCAGAGAAATACCTCAGAGTAATAATGAACAGCGACTGAATGTGAGCCATCAGAGTGCCCAGGTGGGCAAGAAAGCCAACAGCATCCTAGAAACTGTGTGGTCAGCAGGAGTAGGGATGGGATCGTGCTGTTGAGTTGGATGAGTGAGGCCAGGGTTGGTGGGCGTGCACACTGCTGCAGTCCCATGGGTGGGGAGCAGCAACATCACAGGATGGATTTCAACAAGGCTTGTTGCTGGATCCTACACGTGGGTCACATTCAACTCTACAGGCTTGGGGAAGGGTGGCTGGAAAGTAGATCAGAAGAAAACAGCCTGGGGATACTGGTCAACAGTGGCTGAATGTCAGCCATCGGAGTGTACCCAGGTGGGCAAGAAGGCCAACAGCATCTGGCTCATATCAGCAATGGTGTGGCCAGCAGTAGAGAAGGGATTATACCTGTGCGTTGGGTGAGCAAGGGTGGGTGGGTGCCCATGCTGCTGCCGTCTGAAGGCTGGAGAGATCGCAGGGCAGCAACACCACAGCATGGATATGACGGAATAGGGTTTGTAAAGGCTGACTCTACTTGTAAACATCGTCTGACTCTACATCTATTTGTTGTGTCTCAAACACTGTGTGTCCTAAACATTGTCTGCGTGTTCCCTCAGGGGCTCTTCTCTTGTTCCTGCTAAAAATGAGGGGAAGGTGTAGGAGTCGGCCCTGCTCCCACCCCTCACCTCACACACCCAGCTGCCCTGAAGGCCTAGCCTCAAGCCCAGAAGCTTCTGGAAGGAGCTTCTGCGCATACACTTCTTCTTCCCCACTACTTTTCTCTCTGACTTACCTCACTGTATCTCTTTTCATGGCACTACTGTGTATCAGGCCAAAACTGATTGAGGCCTGGTTTTGCAACCCTGAGAAGTTATGACTTGGAGTGCTCTGAAGACTGCTTTGAATTTACTCTGGGAGATTTGTGTGTCTCCAATTCACCATGCAGATATCAAAAGACCCTCCCTCTTCAGCTATGCGGGGGGTGGAGGTGGGTGCTGAACCCCACTGGTGTTGGGAGCAGGACCTAACAGGTTGCAACAAGGCTCAGTGTATTCAGTTCATATTTTCTACCAATAACCCCATGCAGTACTCCAGGCTTGGGGAAGAGTGGCTGGAAAGCTGCCTGGGAAAGAAGGACCTGGGGCTGCTGGTTAACAATGGCTGGACATGAGTCAGCAGTGGCCCAGGTGGCCAAGAAGGCCAGTGGCTTTCTGGCTTGGATCAGAAATGTCGTGGCCAGCAGGACCAGGAAAGGGATCATTCCCTTGTATTTGGTGTTAGTGACGCCACAACTGAAATCCTGGGTTCAGTTTTTGGCCCCTCTCTACAAGAACATCATAGAGGCACTGGACCATGATCAGAGAAAGGCAATGATGCTAGTGAAAGGGCTGGAGAACAAACCTTATGAGGAGCAGCTGAGAGAACCGGGACTGTTCAGTCTGGAGAAAAGGAGGTTGAGGGGAGACCTCATCGCTCTCTGCAGCTCCCTGAAAGGAGATTGGAGCAAGGTGGGTGCTGGTCTCTTCTTCCAAGTAACAAGTGATAGGATGAGAGGAAATGGCCTTAATTTGTGCCAGGAGAGGTTTAGATTGGACAATAGGAAATATTACCACACCAAAAGTGTTATTAATCACTGGAACAGGCTGCGCAAGGAAGTGATGGAGTCACCATCCCTGCGATGATTTAAAAGATGTGTGGATGTAGTACTTAGGAACATGGTTTAGTGGTAGACTCAGCAGTGTTGTGTTTGAGGTTGTACTGAATATTCTTAGTGGTCTTTTCCGACCTAATGATTCTATGATCTGTGGAGGATGAGATTGTGAAATGCTGTAAGAGCTGGCAGGCAACTCTTCCAGCTTTCCAGCGAAAACACTTTTTTTTGAGGGGGGGGCATGGGGGGTTTTTGTCAATTTTGTTGTTGTTGATGATGGTGTCATTATTTTTTTTCCCCAGAAGTGAGTCTTTTTGGACTCTGCACAGCATGTGGGAAAACAGAAGTATAGAGTTTTTACCCAAGCCCACCCATGGACAGATATACAACCACAGGATAAATCTTTGGGAAGGTATGGCTGCTTGTGGGTATAGTGTTAAGCCTCTCTGACTGTATGTTGTCTCCAAATGGTCACAAACTATTAGGGAAGTTGAAAGCTTCTCCAAATTATTGGTTTTAGCTGCATGGAAAGTGTTTCATCGTGCCAAACATACTCAGTTCTGTCTAACGATTGGCCTTCTAACTTTGTACTCTGTGGCCTACAGTGAGGTGGTGAATGGATTTTAAGTCGTCTGCATGTAGCCTTACCAATTGTTCTGGCAACTTTTGAAAACAGAGTGATGTTTGTCACACTAAGAACCACAAAAGCACTCCCATACTGGGCATCCCAGAATCTTGTGACAACGGTCTGTGCAACCATACTTTTTGCTTTCTAGAGTGTAAACATAGCAACTTAGTTTTGAACTGAAACTTCAGAAATAGATGAGATGTAAGGAAGAAACATTTTCCTCTTAGAGTGGTGACGCACTGGCCCGGGTTGCCCAGAGAAGTCGTGGGTGCCCACTCCCTGGAGATGTTCAAGGTCAGGTTGGGTGGGGCTTTGAGCACCCTGATCCAGTGGGAGGTGTCCGTGCCCATGGCAGGGGGGTTGGAACTGGATGATCTTTAAAGTCCCTTCCAACCCAAACCATTCTATGATTCTATGAAATAAGTGGAAAAGAAAACAAATCCACTCTCCCACCACAGTCCCGGAGGAGTTAGCCTCATGATTTCCTTTTATTTAATGAAACAGGCTTCCTCACAGATGACAAGTTTGATGAAGTAATCAAGCAACATGTTAAGTAATGAGAATAAACCTTGCTAGATATGCAACCTATCTTCAGTACTTAGAGCGTAATCAGATGTCCCTTTTGTTCAGCTGGGTGATACCCATATCCAGTTATTTTCAAAGAAAGTAGGAATTTCTCTCAACAGTTCTGATAACGACCCGTGCAAACAGAGCAAGGAGCAAATATCTCTTCTGCTATGAAAAGCATATAAATTGTGGGCTGCAATATGATAAGGGACACATTTTTAAAGGAGCAAAACTGGAACTTGATAGAAGTCAGTATTTAGTGTATGTAAATGTGTAGTGTTTTCTAACTGTGGCCTTATTTCTATTATGGTAAACACATGAAAAAGCTGCTTCTGCTCTTAGATGGGGAATGTCAAAGCCACACCCTAATCTATCCTCGAGATGATGGCATAGGTGAAACATTCTTGCATCTTCAAACTGAGGGACAGCTCAGTTATTCCAGCAGTAGCCAGAGGATTTTCATGTTTCTCTAGATCTCTGAGTCTGCCACAGTGAGTGAAGGAAGAGCCTACGTAGAAATAACAATGAGACATTAAGTGAGCCTGGAAAATACAAGATTTAGGGAGAAAAAAAAAGTCTTAATTTAATGGTGGGTTTTGGTTGAGTTTTAGAAGGATGTATTGCTTTTGTCATCCTTAGCAATTGTTGCAGCATATGGTTTCGTGGTTGATTCATTCTGAAGTAGCACACGTAAAAAAAGAGGAAAGGGAAAAAAATAATGTGATTTCCAAACAGTCTCTCTTTGTAGGTCTTTTGGCTTGACAAATGTATGGAACATCTTGTAAGAAGCACACAGCCTTACAGAAACCTGACTTTCTTCTACATAAATTAATGTTCTTTGTTATACCAAGATATTTATAGATTTTGAAAAGTAAAGAGATAAAAGCAGCAATGATGTTCTTGGAAACAAACTAATCATATTTTCTGTCAGAGGGAATGTAGTGCATTATCCAGCTCACGAGTCTGAGACCTGTTGGTGGGATGTGTATTTTCAGAAAAAAGTGCCTTTGAGTCATGAAAAAGTACATATGTGAATTTGTCCAATGGTTGTAATTTGAAAGAAGAGATTTTTTGGCAATCTGAAGTGAACACTGGAGCTGTCTCTGGGGCACACATATGCAGTTGGCGTGGCTGTCAGAGCTAATAAAATAGGAAATAACCAGTTGAGGAGGTGAGGAAGAAATAGAAATGATTCTTCTGAGAAAAAAAAAACCCACAATTAAAATCAAACTAAAGGTGCTTTTAGAGAACATTGGTGATCTGGGCAGACATGAGAAATAGATGATGATGAGGAAAGTAATTTCTGGGGCAGAGACAGCAGGAATGGTTTTAGAGATGTGAAAGAGAGAAAACGTGTTTGTTCACTTAAGTGATCCAGGGTTATGCTCAGTAATGAGGCAGTTTGATTTGTGGGGTGCCTCAAGGTAACTAGGGATAGGATGAGAGGAAATGGCCTCAAGTTGCATTAGGGAAAGTTTAGATGGGATGTTAAAAAAAAAATTTCTTCACTGAAAGAGTGATGAACCATTGGAAGAAGCTGCACAAGGTGGAGTCTCCATCTCTGGAGATGTTCTAACTTACTTAAAAACTTAAGATGTTATAAACTTACTTAAAACCAATTCTGAGCATATTTATAAGGATTTAGTATATTTGTTGACCTTATAGTCTGTACTGGTATTTGATGATATTTCCAAGTCTTCTGCTATTGCAGAAGGATTCAGCTGTGTTTAGTGATACAACACCCTAGTCGTGAAAAGAAATTTAGAGACATATAGTTACAGGTGGCTTTTGGGCTCCAAAAGTAGTTCTGTGGAAAGAAAGCAAACGTGATCAGAGAATGTCTGGGCATATCTGAGGGACGGAGGATATTTGTGGACCAGTGATAAGTTCAATATTTCAGCTGACCATTTCAAGGCTTGCACATGGGCATAACTGCTCCCATGTATTTGCTGTAATATTGAAAACTTAGCTTGAAACATGTTCAAGAGAATTTAAGAGTAATAAGTAATATCTTGCTGAATATCCCCTTTTGATCCTCAAGATTAAAATCTTGGGATGATTCAGAGATTAATGTAGATGCCATTTTTTTGTCTGGGTAGCTTCATTGCAGGGAATTGCTTAAAGCATTAACAAAGAGAGACCTGTTAAATAGTTCAAAATGTAAATATAGATGATATCTACGTATATGAAATGTGTGAGATGTTGAATTGAAAGTTTTATTACTGACCAAGAGTTGTGTATCCAATCTGTGGATTATTTCATTAAATGAAGGGGAATCTTAATGAGTGCAAAGTTTACTGTATTACTACAACGTAATCATCATAGGGGAAAATGTAGTGTGAGCAATACGGGAGCTATCAAGACCTCAAAAATCCATAAAGCGCATTTAAAAAGGCATTAGTGGCAAACTCTGTAGTTTGAGGGCTCTGACTCTCAGACCTGAAGATGCAGTACACTTTCACACATACTTGTTCCTGTTCGGCACAAGAATTGAGTGATGGGCACAGCACCACACATTGCCAGGAGAAATCTGTAATGAAAGCCCCCATATTAGCTCTTCTGAGCTGTACAGAAACTCATTTATCAGCTGGCCCTGTTGATGAATCTTCTATGGGTTTCGCAATGGATTATGATATGACACAAGTAGCAATGGCTTGCTTTCACACTGAGGCTTCTTGAAGAAAGTCAAAGGGGTGCGAAATGTCCTCTGCAATACAAATATTTGGATTTGACAACCTGCATCAGTCAACTGGGCAAAGCCTGGTAAAACAGAACTGCTAAATCAAGTGGCTTCCAAAGCACATTTGAGTTAGTATTAACTCTGTTAAGAAGGTGGTTGTAGAATTTTCTTCATAGAAGAGTTTGGTAGGTTTGATAGGAACATCCATATTGTGATTTTTTTTTTAAATTTTGAGTAGCTTTCACATTAATAATATTACTGATTTTAATGAAGCCTCTATGTGTGTGTCTCAAAGTGATTATTTTCTGTGAATCTTTATGCAGCAACATGACATAACATATACTAAAGACTTAAGCATGCAGCAGATACTTCTTAAGGCTATCCTTGCAGATTTGAGTTTAAGAATAATACATGTAAATACTGTCCAACTAATTGTCTTTAATTGCAAAAAATATGGGGACCTTGACCAATTTAGAACAGTCTTCTTTAGTTCAAATGTTTGCCTTTTAATGTCTTAATACAGTTTTTAAGCAGTAAATTACAGCCAATCCTTTAGATAAGAAGGAGAAACAATGAAAAATCCAAGCTGTTCTATGTTATTGTTGCATGGACAACAGTTATCAAAAGAACTTGGAAGCTTATGTCATCCCATAACTGTCTGCTTGGGAGAAATGTGTAAGAACTCCCGTAGCAGAGATGTGAAGTAAATATTTTGTTGCCATTTCCAAGAGAGATTATATTAAACCCTGAAGTATTTTGCGTAATACTTCTTTCAAAACTTTTCACATTTAACAGTCTTTTCTAAATGTTGCTCATGTAATTTCCCATAATTTGTTTTAAAATCTCACTAAATTCCTACTCGCATGTAATTGATATAATTTATACGAATGCAATTTTTGTCATTTGTATAAATCTCCATTAAATCAATTCATCATCAGTTATCACCTTCCTTATCCTTTTACTAGGACCAAAATGCTGCCTAGATACGAGGTCTGACACAAAAAAACCAAAACTAGCTGTATGGCTGGGGAACCGTTAGTGGGAGGGGAGAGACAAAGAGGCAGTTATAGAACACATTCTAACTTGTCACAGTGAAACAAGGCTCAACTCTGATCGTTTCACTCAGTATGAGTGTGAGTATGTTCAAATACAGACATTTTCTTACTTTTGGTTGGAAATGTTGGTGTGCGAGAGTGAACAGGGAGTTAGCATCAATTTCTTGTGAAACTGAAGAAATCCATGATGGAACCAATTATTGACTGAGGCTGATGATGTGGATATCCCAAAGATCTAGTGGGTGCTCAAAGGAATCCATTGTTTGTTGGTAAATGGGAAATCAAAACTGACGGAGATCCTCAACAGCATTTCAGAAAATGATCTGCAGAATTGCTTTGTGCACCAGCAGCATCGTGTGTAGCCATGTGTCAGCTCAGAAGGGAACTGTTTTGCAGGTGATTAGAGTTGATTCTCTTTAATTTGTTAAATACAAAGTGTTATAGGCACAGGCTCTAAGTGAAAACTAAGGTCTTTCCAAAGATCTCACAAGTTCAAAAACAATGTAGAACAAGTCTGTAAGGCTGGCAGAACAACAGCGTAAATTATGAGTGTGACCAGGTCATTGGTGTAGTATGCAAATTAGTAGAAGCAATCAAAGAAATTGAATCCTGCACAGCCACAGGGTTGGGTCTTACCCGGGAACTTCCCTTGAAGGTGCTGAGTGCCCTCAGACCCCTCTAACCGTTAATGTGGGCTGAGAGGGCTAGGAAGAACTTGTCCCATTTTGAATCAAGCCCTTTGATAGCTTCAAGAAAATCTCTGATTATAATAATTTGTTTTATAATGTGTCACTCTACACTCATGAAAAATGAGCATACTTGCTATAATTCAAGTATTCTACAGATACTTAGCTGTACTAAAAGTGTGCCAAGTATACTAAAAATATATTACTTTTCATAAGGGTATAATTTCCTAGTAATCAGAAGATATACTGTGATTCAAAAATTGCTATAATTGTTCATGTTGGTGAGAATTACTAAGGCATCAAAGCACAGGAATATTTATGGTGTGAAGCTAGAGATAGGTAGTTGAGATCATCAGTGTTTAAACCATAAATGATGCACCTGCTGAAGCAATTCACTAAGGAAATACCGCAGGGTGCCAGATGGCTAGTGGTTTTGCACTTCAGGGCAACTTTATTGTTGGGTTGCCTGCTTCTATACCCTTTCACTGAGATAAGTGAGAGTTGCTCTTTCCAAAAACTGCAGTATTAATTAATATTAGTTTAAAAGCTTTGTTCAGTTTATTGAATTGTGAGTACTAATTAATAACTATTCTTTACTAATATTCCACTATTGTCATGGATATGTTATGCTGATTCAGTGATTTATATTCATAATTTCTCCATCTTATTTTATCTCAGCAACAAACTCCTTTGGCTGCATTGGCCATTGGAAAGATGTCTTCATAGAATCATAGAATGGTTTGGGATCTTAAAGCCCATCCAATTCCATCCTTCCTGCCATGGGCAGGGACACCTTGCACTGGATGAGTTTGCACAAAGCCCCATCCAACGTGGCCTTGAACATCATTCATCTACTGATTATGTTTATTGAAACTTATTTCAACATACATAGAGGCATTTAACTTGAAAAACGATAAAAAGATGAAGTAATAAAAAAAATCACGCTTTTCTTTTAAAGATTTATAAATGGGATCACATTCAATTTTTGCTAAAGCAACTTGGAAGCTAGAAATCACTCCACCACTTGCCTAAAAGACACGGTTTAGCTTGAGTTCTGTATTTATCAGGTGAGCTTATAGCAATGTCTTCCAATAGATGGATCATTAGTAATTGCCAAATTTAAAGTATTGTTGGGTCAGAAAAAATAGTTCTGGTCCTGCGGACAATGAAATTACCATGGATGTGTTGGTGGTAGACGAAAGACCTGGGCTAGTATTCCTTAAGGCTTTGATCCTATAATTTAGCTAACACAGGTCTCCAGTAGGGCTTCCCTCCTGGTTGTGAGAGCTTATATTGATTCTTAGGCATTCAATGACTTAATGCTACAGGCAGAGAAAAACACAGATTTTTCTGCTGTTTGCAGGTTTCAGGATGTTAAAATTATGCAAATTGAGCACAGTTTGCCCCAAAAGCAAATTAGCATTGTGCACCTGTAGCAAACATAATATGTGTATTTCAACCAAAGTATGAACATTCAGCACATTTTTACCTCATTAGCACTCCTGAGGTAGCAATGACTTAATTCTCTGCTGTTGCAAGCTCTATAGCTGCTACCCATAGACATTTTACAGTTGTCCGTAAAACACGTTTGTCAAAAACAAACATAAATTTTATGAAAAGTATTGAGAAGCCAGGGTAATGATTGATTCCTTTATAGAGTGAATTACTATGCTCAAGGCATCCTAATTCTGTGGGGCATAAAAAGAAATTCCACTCCCAAAACTGGGCTGCCTGACTTTATAGAACTTCAGATTTGGAAACTAATTGGGATGCAGGCATTGCAAAGCACCTGTTTGGACCATATGAGGCTGAAATTTGGAAAAGAAGGATAAGATGAAAAAGGCCTAGGAAAGGTATGATCCAAACCCCATGCTGAACATTTATCTAAGTCCACAGGTGTCCATGTAGGTGCTGTATGTGCTTCTGAGTAACATCTGAACTGTCCTTTCTTTTGGATAATCACAAATCTGCTGTTAAAACATTATGAAATTCTAATATAGACAGAAGGTAGGATATAATCTTGTTAAGCACATCAACTGAGCATAACATGGAGCTGTGTTAACACTTTTCTCCCGTATTGATGAACTGTTAATTATCAATTTACCTTACAAGCCTGAGAGCAATTACGAAATAGACTTGTAGATACCTTCTCAATCTGCTCGTCAGAAAAGCCAGCAATACTTTTGGAATGTATAGAGAATTTAATTGAGAGCAATACTAGGAAGTAATATAATATCAATGTTATAATGATATGTGATCTCATCTAAAAAGTTTACTGAAGTGTTTGTCCTGAATGTTGTCAGATATCAAGGTAGATGCTGGAATAGGAGAGGAGAGCCGATGACGATGCTTAGACATCATAGCATGCCTCAGAAAACTGGAAAGACTACAGTTGCCTTTATGAAGAAGGATCATATGAATATGAATCACTTAAAAAACAAATGAATGAGCAAAAAACCACACCTGCCAACAAACCTCAAACCTACAGAATAGACTAAAAGAGAATAGATTCGAAGTTATTGTTTCTCGAGGATGATATTCTGTGAACCTGAAAGGAAGCTGATTCAAATCTATGTGGGGAAATTCTTTTTCACACAGTATATAATTAATCATGAAACACATTTGTACAGGTTGCTACTGAAGCTAAAGACTAAGCAAAACTCCAAAAAGATTTGAATGTTCATATGAGGATGAAGAAAGTGCAAAATGTTGATAGCGTTAGCTGCCAATGCATTTTCAAGAATTGGTGAACTTCAAGTTGCAACCAAACCCTCAGCAGTTTTATTGGAGTGATTATCTCCCATAGTTGCAGTGTGCAGTTCTTCCTTCTTCATTTGAAATATCTCAACCTGTGATCATTGTGAGACAGCCTGCCAAAATAAAAGGATCTTGATTCTGTTCCACCAGGGGACTGAGAAGAGCTTTTCTATCCAAAAGTGGACTCAAGTGTGTTTTCTTTTGCCTTCAATGGGTTTTCTTTCTTCACAGTCTAGTTTTTATCTCGTTGCACCATTTGTAGATAGACGTACATCTGTTCTGCTCATGCAAGAGTTAGCCAGCTGTGTGCCAGCTGTTAACATAGCACTATATCTGAGCTAATGAGCCTTGCTGAGGTGTGGTTTTTTCTCTCCATAAATGTTCCAAGGGCTCTTAATCAGCAGCAGATTCTCTGCTGAGTGATGTATGACATCACTTTCTCTGCTCTCTCCTTCTTGTGTGGCTGTACTGTAGCCTGTATGCTGACATGTAGTGACCTGTTCAGCAAACAAGTACTGCCTATTTGCATTTATACAGTGTCATTAGCAGATGTGGATTTGAACATGATGTATTCATCATTTGATTCATCAAATTAGGTGTCTGTGAACAGAATGGGATGTTCATTACTTGCCATTTTTTCAAACCTGTGTGATTTTTATTATTCAAGCTGGTCACATGAATTGCTTGCAGCCCAGAAAGCCAACCGCATCTTGGGCTGCCACAAAAGAAGTGTGACCGGCAAGACAAAGGATGTGATTTTGCTTCCTTACTTGCTCTTGTGAGATCCCACCTAGAACCCTGTATCCAGCTCTGGAATCCTCAGCACAGGAAGGATATGGATCAGTTGGAGCAAGTCCAGAGGAGGCCATGAAGATGATCCAAGGGCTGGAGCACCTCCCATCTGAGGACAGGCTGAGAGAGTTGGGGTTGTTGAGCCTGGAGAAGAGAAGGCTCTGGGGAGACCTTAGAGCAGCCTCCCAGTACTGAAAGGGGCTCCAGGAAAGCTGTGGAGGGGCTCTGGATCAGGGAGTGCAGGGATAGGACAAGGGGGAATGGTTTTCAGCTGAAAGAGAGGAGATCGAGATGACATTTTCCTGTGAGGGTGGGGAGGCCCTGGCACAGAGAAGCTGGGGCTGCCCCATCCCCGGAGGTGTTCAAGGCCAGGTTGGATGGGGCTTTGAGCAACCTGATCTAGTGGGAGATGTCTCTGTCCATGGCAGAGGGTTGGAACTGGATGGGCTTTGAGGTCCATTCCTACCCAAAAAATTCCATGATTCTATGAATATTTTCACAAATGAAAAAGAATGTTACAGTTACTAGAAGGAAGTGAAAGGGGTCGTGAACATAAATAAAACTGAATTCAGGACTGGTGTTTTAAAAACATATTAATAGTTGCAAATATTGCCTGCAGTATTCATCCTGCTCTGCTCATGGTAAACAACTGACTGAGGGATTTGGGGAAAAGACTTTCCTGATGTAGCATGTTTTTTACTTGCATAATTAGGAGCAGGCAGCTACTGTTTGTAGTAGCAAAGCTTAAATATTATTAATATGTCCATTCTCTCTTCTTTGCATTTGAAAGAATTTATCACTCATTAGTACATTGTCAAAGACAGGATTATGGCTTGGTCCTATGTGAACTCTCAGGGAAAACCCTGCCAGCTCCTTAAGCGGCTGCCAGGAAGCCAGTGAAGGGAAAATGTTGTCTTTTTTTAGAAGTACAGAAAAATAATAAGCGTTATCTTTAAAAGGAGAGTCCTTAACAATAGGGACTGAAATTATGTTCCTAGGTAATAAAAGTCTGTGCACCTCTGGTCAGGGAGTCTCAGCATTCCTCCCAGGAGACCCATGAATCTCATCTGTCCTCTCTCTGCTGTGTCCTGAAGTAGTTCAGGAAAGGTGTGCTAAGATTTGAGTAGCTAGAGTAAATAACTTTACTGGTGAGCTCTGTGAGTTAAGGTACTGAAGCTCTGCTAGTAAAATACACACAAAACGCACTGAAGATTCAAAGGTCTTTACAATATTTCAAAGGCATTTCCATTGCCTTACCGTTATCACTGAAGACATGACCTGTTCTCTTGGATAGTTTTTCAGCCTTGGCTTTGATTACGTGTTCTTTCATTTTCCTCATAAAATTATTCTCAATACTTTGCCATCATTAAGGCACATAAGAATTTAATGGAACAGCACCAGTAATGGAGTAAATCAGTCTAATAAATAACACTTATGGCATAAATTACACAACATAGCTTGGGTCCCCTGAGAATGTAAGAGAAACTGCAACAAGGAACTTCTGTTGCATAAATGCTGTCATTTCTCCCCATTTACTCAGTTTGATCAATGGCTGTGTTTCACAGTAACCTTCATATCAGATGATGATTGTGGTGTGAATGCAAATGCTCATTTGTGGGAGGCCAAAATATGCATTTTATCGAAATGGGTGAGCAAAATTTTAAAGCCAGGATTAGTGGTAGGACTTTAGGACAATCACTGAGTGTGATGCCTAGGTTAATGGCAGTTACACGGTCACTTCCTTCCACATCACATTGAATTATTATCCTTTTTGGTTTCTGGAAACATAATTAGTCAGTGATGGATGGGAAGCTAAATTCAGTACTTGAGGTCAAGCCACACCTTATAATGGAAGAGCTGCAGATACTTTCTGCATTTTGAAACATTAATTTGGGTTCCAGTCTATATTAAATCTTTCTAGCCTTTCAGGCCATGCAAACTTAGAAAACCATAGATGATCCTTGTAATATAAAACTCCGCAGGCTCCTTCTCCCCTTATCAGCCACCTCCTGTCCAACGGAGAGTTCTGGGGTAATCCAGGATAGAAATGATGTCCCTGTTGCTTTTCGTTAAATATTGCTTTCTATTTTTAGGATCTTGATATTGAACCAGCAGTAATCAATAGATCTATTGAGTAGAGCCAAGAGAATAATGAAAATTAATCTTCTCTGGTGTTTGAACATAATTTGACAACGTATTTCACTAATACCTAAAAGTGAAGTTGACTGAAAAAATAGTAATAAATTATACTGGAAATACACTAATTTGTGGAAATCTAAAAAATTTTAGTAACCTGTTGAATTCTAGAAGGATTTCAGGTGAAAACAGCTTGTTTGATTGTGAAGTCTCTGAGTATTTGTGACTCAGCTGAGAGGGAGATTCAAAATCTGATGTTTTTATTGTGAATATGACATTTTAACACAAATAGGTTTTATGAAAACATGAAAAGCATTCAATTTTGTTTCAGTGCAAAATGAAAACAAGCACTAAACACTTGTAACAGTTCCTGTTACATGAACAACTTCACTGCTTAGAGTTAAAAAGATGAGTTATGGAATATTTAAATCCATCTCTACACAGAAATTAAAAATCATTAGAGAAGGCGTGTCAAACTGTTTCTCAAAAAACAAAGCCTGCATCTAGGCGTGCATCAAACACAGTTATTGTTATTATCTTTCCACTTAACTTATTTAATGTATCATAAAATCATAGAATGGTTTGTGTTGGAAGGTACTTTAAAAGCCTATCCAGTTCCAACCCCCCTGACATGGGCAGGGACACCTCCCACTGGATCAGGGTGCTCAAAGCCACATCCACCTCCAGGGATGGGGCAGCCGCGACTTCTCTGGGCAACCTGTGCCAGGGCCTCCCCACCCTCACAGGAAAACATTTCTTCCTAAGATCTCAGTCTCTTCTGTTTCATCTGAAAACCACTTCCCCTTGTCCTGTCTCTGTACTCCCTGATAAAAAGTCCCTCCCCAGCATTGCCAATGAACTCTATTGGCTTTGATGTATTTAAGTTTTCTTTCACTATAATTTAAACTGTGGGCTCTTATCTTGCTACTGTATCCATGTTAAGAGATAATACTTCCAGTACCTTATCAACTTTAGAGGTTTTACATATGAGCACTGCAGACCATCAGCCAATCAACTTGTTCAAAAAAGTCTTTATTAAATAATTTTAACCAAAGTGATTTCTTTATAGGATAAGGTCTTTTTCTTCATAAATTCCTGGAGTGCTGTTGAGAAGCTCACAGCTACTTCAAAGAAAAAAACTGAAGAACAGGCAGATTTTTGCTTATTAGTAAAATTTAAAAGCATATTTAAATGTATAGCTCCACTAAATAGATAATACTTCCTTTTTATCACTGTTAGGAAGCCCTGGGACTGGGAAGGGCTGGCAGAAGCCTTGGGGCCCTGGCAAATCTGTGTGTGTAATTTGTATTTTAAAAAACAGCATTGTTCATTTTTGCCAAGGAGTTCTGAAGAATTTGTGCGTTGGGTTCTCTTGTTAGGTGATTCCTTGCCCTAAACAAAGTAAAGAAACCCTCTAACAACAGTGAGGAGAACAACTGGGATAAGAAGTGGAAGGGCTCTATATGTAGGTGTATGTTATGCCCCAATGAACACCCAAACAAGCATGCATATTTAAGGAGAACCCTTGTCATGAAGACGGAAACGGCATTTACATAATGACTTTACCGCTGCTGCATGATTTACTGTATAAATCTTTAATTCTAAGCGAAATTCAGTGCATCACCAATACACAGAGAATCCCAAGTCTTACATTTTCGTGGCTACACCCCATTCGCATTTATTTTTATAGGTGAATTTTGATCCATGGATACTTGTGGGCAGTTTTGAAAGACTGGGCAGCTTTTTTTCTTAGTTTTTATGTCACTTCAATCTATCCATAGTCTAAGTTAATCAGCATTAAAATCCCCTGCAACATACATCAATTTCTTTCTCAAGTTTCAAGTCCTTTTTTGCTGCTTCTTTTTGCATATTGCATAAGAATTTCTAATACACGGAACAGATAAATGGTTTATAATCCTAATAAATTCCATTTGGTAAAGATTAAATTTCTGCACACTCACCGCCCAATTTGTAAGGCAGCGCTACCAGCACCAGGGTGGGCAGTGGCTGCAATCCAATATCCAAGTTTTTCTGGTGTCCTCTGCTTTTTCACCTTTCCCTCTTGCATCCTACCATTATATCTTCCACTGGAGACAAAAATTTCAGGGAAATCTGAATTCCTATGGAGAAATGTGGGCCATAAAATTTAGAGGAACAAAATTTATCAAAGAAGAAAAGCATATAAGTTACTGTGTTTCTACTAATCTACTATGCCCACTAAGGGATGGTGGCATAATGGTCCTAATCTTGATTCAGAATGTCACCAGAGCAGTTGTAGAGAATTATATTTTGTTGTTATTGTTGAGCTCATGAAAAAGAGAATAAGAACTCAAATTGTTTATGTGGGGGAAAAAAATCTATTTTCTACCACTACAGGAGACAATGAGAAATGAGAGTTTCTCAAGGGAGACCAAAGGTAACAAGTGTGGTTTTGATATTCATAATTCATTTCCTGGGTCTGCCTTTGCACGTGGGGTAAATCAGCGTTGGTAGCTGGTAACAGCAGGATACTTTTTCTGCATATTCATGCATACATTCAGCAGCAGCGCTATGGTGGGGGCTGGGAAGGAGGCAGGTTGTGTTTATTCCTCATCTCTTTGTTGCAAACAGTAGTCCTGATTCACTTTCTAGTCTAATCTTATTTTTGCTTAGATGGGCGATGGATTTGGGGCACACAGAAGAATAAGAAACATATTATTGTATATTTGCTGCCCAAGAAAGTGTAATATTTCTGAGAATAACAGAGTATTTGAAACTAGAGTATTAGATATCAGAAAGCACCATGGCTTTATTGCCTCCATTCATTTCTAAGCATATGAATTCTGCTTGGAACTCTATTTATTTTGAGCTTTTGAGAAGGGATTAAAAAAAAAAGATGAAAAAGGTGATAGAAAATAAAGCAACTTATGGTAAAGGAGCTCTGTATTTTTATCTTTCACTTCTCCTGTTGACTTGTTTTAAAGGCAGATACCTGAATAATTCAGACGAGTAACTCACATAGAATTGTAGAAGTTGGAAAAGACCTCTAAGATCATCCAATCAGACCATCAGCCCAACAGAACAGTGCCTAATAAACCATGTCCATAAGCACCACATCTACAGGTCTGTTAAACACCTCGGGGGATGGAGACTCCACCATGGTCCTGGGCAGCCTCTTCCAATGCTTTCCCATTTTTTTCTAATATCCAATCTAAACCTCCCTTGGTGAGAAGCATATTCAATATTTTGATAACTGATTTTTATTTAATTTCAATAAAATATATTCCTTGGGGGTAGGAAGGAAAATAAGAACCTGGGCATTTTTCTTCAGCAACAAGATTTCCTTTGAAAACTGTGTTAATAATTCAGAGCAATTCTTAATTAAACAAATCTCTTGGTCTTTCTCACTGAGCAAAGCATACTATTAACTCTCTCACTAGCTCCTGCTCCAGAGTTTCGCTACCAAAAAGCGTTTTTGAGTAGGTTCTGAGTAGGTTGCTTTCTTCAACAAATGTTTTCAGTTTCAAAATGTGCAGAGTTTCAGTGAGCATCTTCATTCAAGGACGGTGAAAGAAAAAGCAATATGTACTTGCTTTGTAATAGGACATTTATTTAGCATTTTGTAATTGCTGATAACTTCTTACTGACTGAAAAGCCAAGCCTCTTTGGAGTTATGAGTAATGCTGGGTCCAGTCAGCCTTGCTGAGCTGTCACCTTTGGTGAAAGAAGGATGCTATTTCCATTTAAATGAGGAGCTTGATCCAGAACCTCGCAGCCTATAGGGCCTAAGCAGCAGCCGTATATCCCTAAACAAGTATCATATCCATTCTTTGGTAAGTGTATGATTCTTTCCATAACCAATTTTTCACTGAGAAACCAGTTGTTTGTGTATCATCCAGTTTCTCGCAATTCTTTAATAATTATTTTCCCAATGGGAAAACATATATACATTGTTTTAAGTTTTCTGTGGCAAAAAACGTTTGATCTATTTGCAATATTCTCTGTGAATTTTCAATGCTCTGTAAATATTTACCAAAAGCAGGAAGCACAGCCTTGGTTTAGTCCCACACAAATGCAAGAAGACCAGCTGCACTCTTCAGAAAGAGGTGGTAGTACATGAACTCTCATTCAATCAAAACTAATGAAGTTATTAGCATATATGAGACTGTGTGGGAGCTTCACTGGTGGAAAATAATACAGCAGAGGAAGGAGAGTTGATTGGCAGGGTGTTTCAGCAGAGAATACGCTAACTTACTTCAGGTATTGCGTTACTTAGAGCTCCATGCAGGTGGTTGGCCAGCTGAGGTACTGGTCATAGAATTATAGACAGATACAATCATAGAAAGGTTTGGGTTGGAAGACACCTCAAAGCCCATCCAGTTCCAACCCCCCTGCCATGGGCAGGGACACCTCCCACTGGATCAGGGTCCTCAAAGCCCCATCCAACCTGGCCTTGAATGCCTCCAGGGATAGGGCAGCCACGACTTCCCTGGGCAACCTGTGCCAGGGCCTCCCCACCCTCACAGCAAAACATTTCTTCCTGAGATCTCATTTCAAACTCCTTTCTTTCACCTGAAAACCTTTCCCCCTTGTCCTATCCCTGCACTCCCTGTTCAAGAGCCCCTCCTCAGCTTTCCTGTAGCTCCTTTCAGTACTGGGAGGCTGCTCTATGATAAATACCTGCATAACTGAACCAAAGTGATCATGGAAAACGTGATGTTAGTGCTGATGAGATGCGTTATACCAAAGACTTCAGTAATTGTATTGACTAAATCACCATTGATTTCAAAAGGAACTTGGGCAGCTAACACAGTTAGGGAAGCCGTTATTGGAGTCTTCATGGAAAGAGATGAATCTCATCTTAAAATGTAATTAATTTTTGAGGCCTTTTTATTTTTTAACTATGGCCATTTCCTTCAAACTGAATCTTTCCAGCCCTTTTCCAGGAGTTAATAGGGAGCCAAATCCAGCTACAAATATAGTTATGAAAGTATTTACTAGGAATTTTAATAAAACAAATTTTCACTGATTTCTGTGAAAATAACTGTAGTATTTCTCTGTGACAAACGCAGGCAACAAAGAGAGGGTCATGGAGTCTGTGACAGGGACAGGAAACAATGCAATAAGGAAGAGCATATGTGGTCATTTTACTTTCATGGAATGGTGTGCAACATTAAAATCTTCTACCTTCACCCATTCACATAATATCTGAGCACTACTGAAGCATTGAATTCTCCCATGGGTTTGACCAATATAGAAATCTATTTTGCAGAAAAGGTACTGAGGCTCAAGACAAACTAAATGACTTGGTTTAGAATTGCAGTGTCTGAGGCCAGAATTTTGTGATTCTGTATCACTTCCTTACCCTCAGTCATTGGGATAAATGTAAATTAGAGCATCAGTAAGAGAACTGTGCCTTATAGGAATTCCACTGACAAGTAGTTTGGGGAAAGCCTATCCCTGCCTCCCAAAAAAAGAGCTTTCCAGGAACCACAAGAAATACTGTAAGCAAAACTATGGTGAGCGGATAGTGAAGAAACAACTGTGAAAGTCACATTTTCTCCCCAAAAGGGTAAGATTTTTGTGCGGTTTTGGGACAAAATCTTTTTGATTATACCAATATTTGAAGGTTTTGGTCTGAGATCTATGGTGCCACTCACCAGATACTCAGAAATATTTGGGTGCTTAAGGAGGCAGGTAAGTAGCTCAGTTCTTATTTCATAGTCAGTCGAAGCATCACTGGCTGATGTCTTGTGTCCTTAAATTCCTAACTAGCTTTAAAAAATTACTCTGAAATTCTACCCATCCAGGTACTCAGTCCCCAGAGAAATACTGAAATTCAGTTTTTCTGGGGACATTAATATGACTGTGAAACTGAGGCCCAAACACACCTGGTTACTGAAAAACAGGAACTTCACGGTTTTGCTTTCAGTTTTTGGCTGTAGTTCAGAAAAGCACTTTAATACATGTTTAGATGCCATTAACTTTTGTGAAAGTTAAATGTGTTCTTAATAATGCGATCCTTAATAAGGAAGGGCCTTTCCATGGAGCCTTCCAGTTGGAGAAAAACCTTGGACAAGGGAAGTGAGAAAACCCAACAAAAGCTTTTGAAATAAGTAGAGACATCTTTCTCACAGAATAGTTTTCAATTAGTCACAGTAATCTGCATGTGGAATAGTAGCAAGAAGTGTTTTCCACAGGCTTTCAAAAACACACTGTGGACATGTAATTTCTGTTAAAGCATGGTTTAGTAGGCACTGTGGTGTTGATGGTTAGACTTGATAATCTTAGAGGCTTTTTCCAAGCTTAATGATTCTGTGATATAGAATTTTTGCTTTTAATTGATGATATTTTTAACTTTACCTTGATGATAACTCTTCCCAGCAATCATCTCATCCTGATATCCTATAAAAGAGATTAGTAGTTCAGACCCCACCGTAGAAAGCACATTTTGTATACGGAATTTCTGAAAGCAAGATCATTTCTGTTAACACTAACAAGTTTATTACTTGGGTTTGTTATGATGGTGATACTTACATATATATTGTTATCCTCTGTGTGCTTCTTTTGTTCTTTTCTGTATCTACAGCTATATTTTAATTTCATCGGTAGTGGATTCAATTTATGAATGTTATTCATCCAGATATTTGAACAGTACAAACCAGAGGCAGATTAAAGCAAGCTGGAACCCACATGAATCCAGTTTTTGGCTCTTCTGCAGGGTTCAGTGGAATATGAAGATGTTTTCACAGAGAAAAAAGTTGCTCTCCCAGCTGAAGGGGCCACCATTTGCTTATTTGGAAATGTTGTAATGGCCTGGGCACAAATTAATAGACTTTTGGTATTGAGTGTAAGTGTGTGCTTTTTGGTTGCCTCTATTGACTTTAAATTGCATTTACTGTTGCAAGCTTAGTCTCTGCTCTTTTCTTGCTTCTGCTTTCATTGAGGGTTTGAACTGACATTGGATTTATATGTTGGGCAGTGGAAAACCCAACGAAGGATGCTGGATTTACAGCTTTCCAACCACACAAATTACTGCCTACCATCCTTTAAGTTGTTTATTCTTTTTGGTTTTTTACAACAAACCTACAAAATATGATGGAAACAACAGTGTCTTAGGAAAAAAACCTCCTCCACAGTTTTTGCAATGCTGTTGTAGAAATTGATTTAGCTGGTGTTAAGTCCGCGACCTTTGCAAGGGCTTCCACACGCTGCCTGTCATTACTTGATTTCCAATGGAAAGTGCTATTAGCAGCCGTTTCCAACCAATGCTTATGACAAATCTAACCTCAGAATCAAGGAGTAGGATGTTTTGCAGTTTAATTCATTGACTATCTGGCCCCAAATCTAGAAGGAAGGGAAATAGGGGAAAGACAGGTAGGGAGTACAGTTACCAGCCATTTAATTCACTGCCTGTGAAACAGCCAGGTGTTTACAAAGTCATAGAATCACAAAACTGCTTAGGTTGGAAAAGACCTTTAAGATCATTGAGCCAAACCATAAATCAAACACTGCCAAGTCCACCACTAAACCATGTCTCTAAGCACCACATCTACACATCTTTTAAATTTCTCCAGGGATAGTGACTCCACCGGTTCCCTGGGCAGCCTCTGCCAGTGCCTGATAACCCTTTCAGTGAAGAAATTTTTCCTGGTATCCGATCTAAATCTCCTCTGGTGCAACTTGAAGCCATTTCCTCTCACTCTTTCACTTGTTACTTGGGAGAAGAGACCAGCACCCACCTCACTACAACATCCTTTCAGGGCACTGAGCCTTGTTGAACTCCATCTCATTAGCGTTGGTCCATCAATCCAGCCTGTCCAGACCCCTCTGTAGAGCCTACATTCCCTTGAGCAGATCAACAACTTGGTGTCATATAGTCAAGAGACACTTCCAGGATCCAGTTGTTCCTGTGTGGTGTGCTGGATTTCTGTACGTTGTAATATTCCTAAAAGATGTATTAATTGAATTCAAACGTTAAGTAGTGGATGTGTACCTTATGATGCATGTTCAAGCACTTGACAGCAGATTAAGGTCATTCATATCAACATAGTGGGGGTTGGTGCAACAGAGAGGGATTCGATGCTGGGCTGATAAAATACAAGATAAACATTTCAAGGAGCCACATGTGTGTGCAAATGTCAAGGATGTGGCACCTGTAGGACATGTAGGATACAGTGCAACTGGCATAGCCATGTTGATTCATAGGGATGTAATTCTAGGTGGCGGATGATGAATCCTGAGCCTTGCCAAAAAGTACAGGTGATCTAATGGTCACTTAATGGTCTCTGTCTTTGCTAGGTTTCTTATCACTATCCAGCCTTAAAACCTTCAGTTGTCTTCATCTGTGGGGGTACCTTTGAGGCTTTGTACTAGTTACTCTTTGTGGTTTAATAGAAACGGTGACCCAATATTCTAGCCAAACATTTCAGCATTTGAATCTTCCTTCATCGGCATCCTTAAAAAAAATCATTACTCTTTTTTTCTTCACCTAAAGATTTATGCCATAGGTTGGTTAAAGAGTAGTGACCCATCCAGAGTAGTTATATATTCCCCTAACATTGCATATGTAGGTTGAGGAATTTACTGTGTTTGTTTTCAACAAGTAAAATAGATCATCTAAGTAGTTTATGTCCTTTTTCCTCTGATACTGTGATCATCTAGAATGTAAAAGAAGTCTTGATTTTGATTTGTGTTATTTGTGGCTCGTACGTTCAGCCATTCAGATCTGTCATATATCCTTATCTATATTTGTTGTTGGAAGCACTAAGTTGCACGAAATAGATAACTTTCTAGAGCTGTACAAGACACACAACACCAATAAATTTAATAAAGGAAAAAAACAAAAGTCTGAGAAGTAAAATGCAAGTACTGAGAACGCTAATAATATACATTCCTGGCAGGTATTATGGGGCTGATGCAAGTCTTGCTAGCTTCATTGCAGTCATTTGTGGAAGGATTTTACTCTGATTTATATCTATAAATAAAATAACCATAAAATATAATAATCATAAAATGATGCATTGTATGTACTATATATACAATATATTATTACACATATGTATCCCAAACCAAGAACAGTAAAACTGGAGTTGAATGGGCACTTTAAATAAATGAGAAATACTGTATTAAACTTTACTTTTTTATTATTATGATAAAAAATTGCCATCTAATTCTACTTTTGTACTTTTAATCATCTTCCTTTAATTGTGTGTTAATGAGTTCAGCAGCAAAGCTGAAAAGGCTGAGCAACACAGTTATAAGGGAAAAAAAAGATACTAAAGGAGATTTTCTCCTGCAAGGAAGGCAGCATGTGATCTTCATCTAACTATAGGGTACATATAACTTGAAAATTATATCATTGAAAGCTATGAATATGAAAACTGCAAATGCTTTTTTATTCGCTTGAGTTTAAGATGTGAAATTTATACTTTAAAAGTTTTTTTTAAAATTGCAATGGATTAGTATTTCCCAGTTCTGTCTCTTCAGTTATGAAAATGAGAAAGGTCTCTGCTGAGGCCAGATTTTTAGGATCTCATCTGGACACTGGTTTCTTTTTGGTTTTCTTCAATTTCAGTGTATCATCTTCCTCCTTTCATTACATTCTTCCTTCCATATTTGCTATATCCTTCTGTCTTCCTTGCTGACAGCCATCTTCTGGCTGGCCATAGGAATTTCCTTGATTTCTGAGGAATTTCTTATCACTGGAAGCCAACCTTGATTAGAATACATTTCTTATGCCCTTCTTCTTGAATCGCTTCTTCCTTGAAAAGAAAACACCCATTTTTTGCCATAGATAGTAAGGGTGAAGAGAAAGCGTGGTGGCACCCACCATGACACAGCATAAGACTGCAGCACTGGTCATCCATGGTGGCCATGCTGAGGGTGGCACCTTCAGGGACTGTGCTGGAGGCTGGGCCCCCCAGTACAAGGAGGACATGAAGTTGCTGGAGTGTGTCCAGAAAAGGGCAATGAAGCTGGTGAAGTGGCTGGAAGACAAGTCTTATGAGGAGCAGTGGAGGGAATTGCGATTGTTTAGCCTGTGGAAGATGAGGCTGAGGGGAGACCTTATTGCTCTCCACAACTCCCTGAAAAGAGGTTGTAGCGAAGTGGCTGCTGGTCTCTTCTCCCAAATAACAAGTGATAGGACAAGAGAAAATGTCCTCAATTTGCGCAGGGGAGGTGTAGATTGGATATTAGGAAACATTACTGAAAGAGTGATGAACCACTGGCAGAGGCTGCCCAGGGCACTGGTGGAGTCTCTATCCTTGGAGGGTTCAAAAAGTGGGTAAATGTGGCACATTGGGACATGGTTTAGTAGGCAGGGTAGTGTTGGGCTGATGGTTGGACTGGATGATCTTATAGGTCTTTTACAACTTCCAGGGTTCTATGACTCTATCAGGCAGCATAACTTTGGCAGTTAGGGACAAGGAACTGAATTCCTGCTCAGTCTAACAGATAGATAAAGGATTGGATAAGTGTATTTATTGCTTGAGTGGTTTCCTCCTACGTGGAAGATACTCTCCAAGCCAGAGCTATTGATTTTAGGTTGCACGCACTATGTAATTAACCAAGCATACCATCTCCACAGAGCAGCTGGGCTAGCATGGGTAGCTATTATATTTGAATCAGAGCCTATTATACTGAACTATGATTTTTTTAAATTGCACTTTTCCTAGAATGTTTCATTTGATAACAAATGTTACGTCCAGCCAAAATGTAATGACATTTCCTTTCACCTAGTTACTATTTAGCAATTACTAGATGCACTTACAGACGTGCTTTATTGTTAGTAATACTATGGAGGGGGAAGAGTGGTTTTTTGCAGAAACAAGGGGATAAAATACCCTCACATCAAAGGTAAGGATATCATATAATTCCATTAGGAATATTCAAATTGCGATAGTACCATCTGGATATCCCTTTGTTGAGGGATTGTTTTTCATCATTAATATACCTTATCATGCATTTATTCATTGGTGAAAGGTGAGTTGATGAATACAAGACCAAGGGACTACGCTGGTTTTTTGCCTTATCTGAAATCCAACACTTGCAACCCTCCAGAAATTGCTTCTTGCAAGTTCCTTGCTTTCCACAGAATTTTATAGCAGACCTGAGCATTAGGGCCCTAGAGCAGTGCATTGAAACAAAAGGGGTTTTCAGATACATGAACAAATAGCAGGGTTTGCACATCTTTCTCTTTGGAATTTGCTTCATACTCTGAGATGAGGTTAAGTCATTTATTACTATACAACTGCACGCAAACTTTTAAACCGCAGTTGGCCAGGTTCATCCCTGGAAGTGTTCCAGGCCAAGCTGAATGATGCTTTGAGCACTCTGATCCAATGGGAGGTGTCCCTGCCCATAGCAGGGGGCTGAAACTAGATGTGCTTTAAGGTCCCTTCTGACCCAAGCCATTCTATGATTCTAAGATACGGACATGCTTTGTACATTCTGTTTCCATTAGGATTAAAAAAAGCTGGAGCATCCCATTGTTGCCATGGTTTGTCCCCTGTATAACAAATTTTCAGTGGTTCCTGCTCATTTACAGACCTACAAGCTTTTTGCTCTTAAAACTTAGAAGATCCAACAATGGGTACAGCTAATGTCTGGGAGCTCTTTGCTTCCACTGTGAGAGTCGATGTGGCACTCAGAAATGAGCATTCAGCAAAACATATAAACTTTCTGTAAATTAATATCATAAATACTAGATTGGGCAAAAAGTGTAATTTTACTTAAAGGTACTTGTGCGAATATAAATTATACAAAAAGTGCTTGGTGAAGTACAGTGCACTTGACATGGTTTATTGTTTTAATATGTTTTTAATAGTACATTTTTACCATTTTTCTTCTTATTCACCGAGTTATTATTAGGCAACTACAATTAATAATTTAAAGATACCTATTCTGGCTTTTAGTACATTTATATGGCTCCCCCGACAGTAATGAGGGTTTAAAACATGTTGTATATTCTGATATTTGGTTTGTAACATGAAACTTGTATTGCTTTCTATAGGGTTTTAGAGTTTTCCACATTAGTTTTACATTTCTGCTTTGTGTTTTAGAGATGTCAATACTTTTCCTCTGACAGAAGTCATGGTTTCAAGAGGCTTAGCTGCACCAGCTTTTTATCACTAAAATTTTCCAATGTTGCTGCCTCCAGTTCATTTCCCAGGACCAGAGCTGGCAGCACTTGTTGGGATCCAGATATTGTATAGTTGGGCTTCAGGAAGCTGCAGACATCACGTAACTTCATGCCACCATAATCATAGAATGGGTTGGGTTGGAAGGGACCTTAAAGTCCATCAAGTTCCAACCCCCCTGCCATGGGCAGGGACACCTCCCACTAGACCAAGCTGCTCAAGACCCCGTCCAACTAGCCTTGAACACCTCCAGCAGTGGCACCAAAGGGAAACAAGGGCTTTATCCATGCTGTCCTTAGCAGCTCTCTTTGAGTTTCGGCTCCGGTTCACAAACCAAGTGGCTCTAAAAAAGTTGCATTTATGCTATTTAAAAGCAGAGCTCTTGGATATGAGCTGTTTCTGCATCTTTAGTCTGGCTTTCTTTACCTGGAAGTCCAGTTAGCTCACTTCTAATTAAATGTGAAATTTAGGTCAGCTTTGTGACAGCGAGGATAGCAATGGAGTTGAGGCTGCGCTCTTGTTAAAATGAGAGTCAGCATTGCTTAAATTACAACTAGGCTTTTTGCTATTCAGCAACCCAATTCAGCCTCATTCTTTGACCTTTCCCAATGTTGTCCTTCCACCTAATGTACAGCAAGATGGCTGCAGTGCATGAATCTATAGTTCTGTGTGTAAGCTTGTGCTTGTGGTGAAATGAGAAGGTCATAGAATCACAGAATCACAGAATGGTTTGGGTTGGAAAGGACCTTAAAGATCTTCCAGTTCCAAATCCCCTGGATCAGTCCTAGCTGATCGAGTTGATCCAGTGCCTGAATCAGGTTCCAGCCTTCCACTGGATCAGTTTGCTCAAAGCCTCATCCAACCTGGCCTTAAACACCTCCAGGGATGGGACAGCCACGACTTCTCTGGGCAGCCTGTGCCAGAGCCTCACCCCCCTCACAGGAGTCATATAGGACTCAGATGCTCAGGGAAATGATGACTTGTTCTGCCACAATGCAGCATATTCATACTGTTTGTGGACGTTTCATTCCTTGGAGACTATAGAATCAGGAGGTGACACTTCCGTACCACTTACACCTCCAATATCCATAATACTCTGTGGATTATTAGAGTGTTTCAGGAAGAATCCCCTGTGGAGTGTTTTCCCTGAAGATTAAACAGCGAAATAGGAAAGATCCTATTGTGCTTTTATAAAAGGGAATAAAGAAACACGTTACACAACAGAAAAATTTGATAATGTCATCCTCTATCCATTTGGGCAATCTTCAGGCCACGCCAGCAATTTCTATAGCAGCCCCAGATGTCAGATTTTCACATGGCTCACTGATAACAATCTTATTCTGTGATCCTTTTCCTCTCTTTCCAGCAACATCTCACTAGCATGACTTCAAGAATATATTTTAGACTCACAGAACAAAAAGCCATCACATGATACTCTTGTATTTCTTTTGGATTTTATCAGTATGCATGGTAAGGAATAGTGGCTAGATGGCAAATCCTGGGGGAAAAAAGGAAATATATGCAGACTTGGAGCTTGCAAGTGAATTAAATACTGATAAAATGTTAGTATTCACTCAGAACATATGACCAGCTTCCCTTTCCTGTGAATTTACAGGTTCAGGATTACTCTATACCCTCCATGGAACAGAATGATGACTTAATTGTTCTTGCAAATGACAGCTTTACTTGGCTGGGAGTTTATGAGGCAGTAAATTTGCCTCATAACTTGCAGCATTTACCCAGTGCATCTCTATGATGCTGTGAGCTATTTATTACCAAGTGTGTTTGGAGGGATGTGAAATGACAAGCACTCAGAGGAGACATACTATGATGAAAAAAAGTTCTTCCTATAGCATCCTTTTGGTCTCTCATTCTCTTCCCAGTTCTTTTCTTTGACCTCATCACTTTTTACAGCTCCCTGAAAGGAGGTTGTAGCAAGGTAGGTGTTGGTCTCTTCCCTCAAGTGGCAGGTGATGGGATGAGAGCAAATGGCCTCAAGTTATGCCAGGACAGATTCAGATTAGACATCAGGAAAAATTTCTTCACCGAAAGGGTTATTGGGAACTGGCAGAGGCTGCCCAGGACATTGGTGCATTCTCCATCCCCAGAGGTATTTAAAAGGTGGATGGATGAGTTGCTCAGGGATCTAGCTTGGTAGAGGACAGGTATGGTTGGACTCGATCTCAAACGACTTTCCCAACCAAGCAATTCTATGAAATACAAGTCCACTGCTATCAGTGAGTTTATAGTGGTGTGAGTGGTCAGCTGGAGGTGGCTAAATAGTACCAGGAGTATTAAATATAAAATTAACCTATAGATGTTTATATTCATACATGCTGGTAATACTCGGAGTAAATTAATCTGTGTGGCTTGCTGAGTTGGACTGAAGAGCCATCTAGTCATATCATAGATGTATGGGTAAGGCAGGATACGTACAAACCAGTACTTCCCCTGAGGTCATCTGAGTTTCTAGTGACATAGAACTTGCAAGAATGTTGGAGATCAAATATTTCTTAAATCATAAGTGGTGCCTTTTGTTTTATTTATTTTTACTTCTAAATGCCATCTGTATCACTGAAAATGCTCATCCGTTGTACTGGTTGTTTTCATAATGATTGCAAATATGCAATATAAATAAAAGTAGTTTAATGGGATGACACCTAAGTTCTGTGGAAATAAAGACCTGTTCCCAGGCTAATTTGTTACATGCAATGCATTGCATGCGTGGTCATTCTCAGTGGTCCTAATGCATACAGATGCTAAATCAAGTAACTAAATCCATCCTATGAAGTCTGTTTTCCCCTTGATATATGCAAATAACTCTTCCTAACACTTGTGTGAGCTAAGTGTTATTTATTGTTAATTGGAAAATAAATGGTTTAGTGACAAGGAAATGCAGTTAATCAGTTTTACACGAGAATGAACAAACTAGTTGAATTAAAATAAACAGAAATTCCTCTTAAATAAAGTTATACTTTAATCTTCAGTGATACTAGTCCCTACAGTCTAGTTCCTGTTCACTGGTACAGATATATTCTTGTGACTTTTATCAGATGTGAACATTACAGGGAGCAAGGCCAGTTTTAGTCTTGGGAATATGGATTCATATTGGACCAGAAAGATAGATATTGTCATAGAATATAGATTCATTGAATGGTTTAGTTGGAAGGGACCTTAAAGCCCATCCAGTTCTGATCCCTCTGCCATGGGCAGGGACACCTCCAACTGGATCAGGGTGTTCAAAGCCCCATCCAGCCTGGCCTTGAACACCTCCAGGGATGGGGCAGCCATGACCTCCCTGGGCAACCTGTGCCAGGGCCTCCCCGCTCCTCCCAGGAAAACATTTCTTCCTTACACCTAATCTAAATCTACTTTCTTTCATCTTTGGGCTATGACAGATGCTGCTTTAGCATTGATGTCTGAGCTTATGCTCCACAGATAGGATGAAGCGCAGTTTTCATCACTCCTTCAGTCACATTTTTGTTGCCATTTCAGTCCCTGAAGCAGCCTGGATGTAGGAAATTCAGAAACCAGCTTCACACCGCATTTATGCTTCCTTTTATGGAGCTCCCATCTTTTGAGCTTTGCCTCTAGGAACTTAAAACAAGGCAGACAGTCAATTTTTCTTAAAAATGTTGTCCTGCCCGTTGAAGTATGATACTCAGTGTTGTCCAGCGGGCTGCAGCTGTGGCAGTGGACAATAAGATTTTTCTTTGCTGGAAGATCCTCTGTGAGTGGATCATTTTTATTTTACCTTTTATTTAATCTTCCTACACGATTTTAATGCAGGTGACGTTCTTTTCACAGTGATGCTTAGCTGAAACTAGAGCTAGTTGGCAATACCATGGATTTCTGACATTTCTGTGTTCACATCAGAACATTTGCTTTATTACTTTTCATAGCTCCTGTATTTAATTCCTGGTTTTAGATCAAAACTCTGACTCAAGAGAAAGTCATAACAGGCACGTTTAGGGTTAGGTCATAGGTCCTCAATGAACAGAGACAGAGAGTGGCAGGAACACGGCTTCCTCAGGCTAGGACCTGGCTGATGGCCCTGACCAAACTTCTGTGGCAGCCCCTGGCAGCTACTCATGGCTCATCTCAGCCTCAAATCATTAAGGCTGGAAAAGTTTGGAAAAGACTTCTAAGGTCATCAGATCCAACCATCAGCCCAGTGCCACCTTACCTAGCAAATCATGTCACAAAATGCTACATCTACACGGTTTTTTAACATCTTCAGGGAAGGGGACTCCACCACCGAGAGCCTAGGACTTAATCCCTTGCCCAACAATATTACAGTAGAGCTAGTGTCCTGACCTGAGCAGACCTCAGGTGTATGCTGTAGCCCTGCCTGTAGCCTGGCTCTGTCTCCTACTGTTGCTGGCTGGATAGCCTACCAAGACCCAGGTCCATTTGTGGTGCTGAGGATGGACCCTGCTGCCAGCACGCGACTCTGCCCACTCTCCTCAGCTACTGAGGGTCTCCATCCCATCAGCAAAGTGTTCTGAAGTGGGGGCACCACAGTTTCTTAAAAGTGCTCAATGTGTGGGCTAATTACTAAGTTAAAGGGGAGGGCAAGAAGGGATGACGGTTGGGAGTGGCAGTGAAGGTTTTCCACCACATTTTTCTTTAGCACTACATACACCAATTTTTGCTCAAACTTTGTGTTGCAGCTGTTTTATCGTCGTATTGGTAGTGACTCACATATGCTTAATCAGGTGCAAGTGGTTTGAGGTAGCTTGTTACCTTTTTACAGTTATTGTTTGGTAACTGCACATTTCTACATCTCAGAGAATAAAGCACCATGTAACTTGTGGTAAGTTTGGACTTAGGCCTTTTGGAATGTGACTACAATCATAGAATGCTTTGGGTTGGAAGGGGCATTTACGGGTCATCCAGTCCAATCTCCTACAGGGAAAGGGGCATCTTTAAGTGGATCAGGTTGCTCAAAGCCCCATCCAACCTGACCTTGAATGTTTCCAGGGATGGGGCCTCCACCTGGGCAACCTGTGCCAGTGTTTCACCCACCCTTACTGTGAAAAATTTCTTCCAGTCTGAATCTCCCCTCTCTTAGTTAAAACCATTGCTGCTTGTCTTGTCACAACAGTCCTTGGTAAAAAGGCAATCCCTATATAGGCCCCCTTTCAGTACTGGAAGGCTGCTCTAAGGTCTCCTTGCAGCCTTCTCTTCTCCAGGCTGAACCAACCCAACTCTTTCAACCTGTCCTTGTATGGGAGATGTTCCAGCCCTCAGATCACTTTTAAGGCCCTTCTCTAGACCTGCTCCAGCAGATCCATGTCCTTCTTATGGTGAGGACTCAAGCTGGATGCAGGGCTCCAGGTGAGGTTTCACCAGAGCAGGGCAGAGGAAGAATCCCCTCCCTTGCCCTGCTGGCCACACTTCTTTTGGTGTAGCCCAGGACATGGGTGGCCTTCTGGACCGTGAGTGTACATTGTTGGTTCATGTCGAGCTTCTCATCAACCAGCATCCCCAAGTCTTTCTCTGCAGGGCTGCTCTCAATCACATCATCCCCTACCCTGTATTGAAACCAGGGATTGCCCTGACCCAGGTGCAGAACCTTGCACTTGGCCCTGTTGAACATTATGAGATTCACGCAGGCCCACTTCTCCAGCTCGTCTAACTTTCACGAATGGCAAGTAGCACAGGTTAGATCTGACTTTTTTTTCAAAAAGCAGGTGATTTCTTCACAATCAGTTTTATGGAACTCAAAAAATATTGGCTGATATTGAGAAGCCAAAGAAAAATTCCTGGATAGCCAGAAAATGTCACAGTATGATTTGAAAAACTCTTTATAGAGGGATGCATCCTGATATTTTAATCATCCTTTCTGGTAATGTAATCAAAAGCTAATTATGAATCATAGTTATTTGCAATGATACACCGTGGAAAATAATTGAGAGGGAAAAATGAGGACAAAAACCCCCCAGTGTCATCTGCTAAATCTCATTGAGCTGTCCTTTAATGAATATAGACTCTTGACAGACAGTTTTTCCTTTCAGTGCTGTCATTTTTATTGTGTCATTCCTTTTCTACTTCAATTAATAAAAGACTACTCCCAAATTTAGTGAAAAGTATGGACAAATTTGTGCTGAATCACTCTGAATGGCTTCTTTTACAGCCTGCACTTCAGCTGTAGTCACAAACATGTCCCAATTGCTATTACTATTTTGTATAGCTTCAACTTCTTTTCCCAAGGAATTAACTACAGTGTAGCAGGAAAATCTTCATTCTGTATTTCATGACCTCTTCTCTGGAGGCCCTACTGACTTGCTGAGAGCTTCAGCAGTCCCCAAGCTTATTGTGTTGGGTCTTTAAGCATATAGAAATGTAGCTGGTTTGATTATTGGTGTTCGCATCCTTGCTGGGGAGCAGGTTCTGCTCAAGATTTAGCATGCGTAACATCACCTACTCATTAAGACTTACTGTCATAGAGTTATAGAATGGTTTGTGTTGGAAAGGACTTAAAAGCCCATCCAGTTCCAACCCCTCTGCCATGGGCAGGGACATCTCCCACTGGATCAGGGTCCTCATAGCCCCATCCAACCTGGCCTTGAACACTTTCAGGGATGGGGCAGCCACGACTTCACTAGGCAACCTGTTATATTTTATTTGCCTTAGTATTGCAAAAAGAAAAGCAGCTTTATAATTGTGTCTGGATACAATTAAAACTAGCCTCTAGATGTCTACCTGTTTTAGAAAAAATAACAGATTTTTTTGTTTGTTTTTGTAGTTTAAAGCAGGTTTTTCAATCAACAGATTCCAAGAGTTGCTTTCAGACTTTATTTTTATCACTTGTTAAAAAGCCATGCTAGCTAGTAGCCAGCGAAAGGGTTAAATCAAATAGACAATCATATCTGAGGTACATAAACAGTATAGGACACTCTTTCCTCTTTGACACGCAGGAAAAGAAGCTAAGATATAAGAAATTTACAAAGTCAATTTTATCCTGTTTCATAATGAAGTCTGGCCAACTAATTATCCATTAGCCCATCTGTGCATTCCAGGAGGAAAATAAAATTAAGTTTGAGTAACGCACACAACTGGAAACATATGAATAGTTATTTTCTACACTTTACTTTTCTGCTCTGACAGAATTGTGGTCAGAACTTGCAGAGGGAAAGTCCAAATACATTCTAGCTTTCAGCTACACTGTGAAATCCCTCAATTTCACTCCCAGAATTACAAGCATTGTCTAATGGGATGCAAATTCTGAAATGCATTCCATATCTTGGGCTGTAGAGAGAATATTTTACTTTCTATTGAAATACTAATTTTTTTCAGAGGATCTTGAAGTATTTTTTTCCAATATTAAATAAGCTTTAAAGCACTCTTCAGATTCAGGTATAAAAAATATTTCAGTCCATGACAGTGATAAATCCATGACAGTGATAAATCCATGACAACAAGATGCCATGGTTTACCTCAAAGCACAGAATGAATGCTGAAAAAAGCACAAATGGAATTCTGACTCTGAGGTGCCTCTTTAATCACAGAATCGTTAAGGTTGGAAAAGACCTCTAATATCATCCAGTCCAATCATCAACACAATACCAATACACCTACTAAACCTTGTCACAGAGTGCCACGACTACAAGTTTTTTACACCCCTCTAGGAATGGAGAATCCCCCACTGCCCTGGGCAGCCTCTGCCAATGCTTCACCACTCTTTCAGTAAAGAAATTTTTCCTAATATGCAATCTAAACCTCCCCTGGTGCAACTTGAGGCCATTTCCTCTTGTCCTATTATTTGTTAGTCATCAAGATGAGGACGACCTGTCCTGTACTCAAGTTCCTAAAAAGCAATAGAGAAAAAGATGCCTTATAATATTTTGATTACTTTTCCGTTTGCTTGGTCCAAGACATTATTCTCTTACCTCGACTCCAGTTGAATTTGTAGACCATTTACAGAAAAAATCATGTCTAATATAAGGGTACATTGCTGAATTCTTAGTCAATAGTCCTTTCCAGAAATACTGATCCTCTTCTTACATACTGAAAAAAGCAACAATTATAGCAGAAGATCATGTTTGTAAAAGTGGTACTGGTTAAGATTTCCCAGCACTAATAGGAGTAGGCCAAAATCCTTAAATAACTATGTACTGTATTTAGATCTTCCAGGCTTCCAGTCTGTCTTCTTAGAGACATGCAGATTCTTATTGGAAATATATGAAATTACTTCTATTTGGAAATAATCTCCTTTATGTTGCACAAATTTTGATTGTTTCACTTCCTCTGCTGTTTTTCATGTAATGTGCTCTGATATAAAACATTTGCGTAATCTAGGTGACTTATTTTATGGATTTTTTGGGGTATGTTTCTTCTGAAGGGAGGATATCAAAACAATCACTTCAATCAGTGGCATTTATAAATAGCTGTGCATAATATCCTTCCTTCAACATCATGGAAATGGAGACACCATATCATATAACGTATACAGAAATACAAACTCATATAGAGAACCGATAGATACCGCTCGATGCCTGGTGCCTGCAGCCACTTCCAAAAACATTTTGTTTCACACATTGGCATCCTTTTGTTAGATGATGAAAACTTTGATTTCCCAGTGCTTAAGTTGTGAAGTTGATTTTTACAATGCAGACATCAAGGTCATGATACTTCAGGCATTTTTGGACACTACTTCAGTCAAGTATGGATTTTGTACTTCAGTCAACTGTCTTGGTGATTATTGACTTCCTTTCTGCCTCTTTCAATGACAGGCAGTTGGTATCATATTTCTCTAATTCCTTCAGCATTAAAGGAGCATAGGCTTAGGGATACCTCCTTGCTCCCAGGGAGGTATAAGAGCATCTTTGTCACTACCGGCCCACGTAGAAAAGTAAGACAAGAATTAGAAGTACACAGCTCTGCAAGTCACAATTGCTTCTTTGAAATTTTCTTAGACTGACAGAGGACATTTTCTTGCCTTAAGGTAAAATCTATTCCCAAAGAAAAAAAAAAGGAACATTTATGTTCCTTTTTAAGGATATGAATATGCATGTCTAGTATGTGAGTCTTACATAGACACAAGCATGTTTAGAATCACAGAATGTCCTGAGTTGCAAGGGACCCACAAGGATCATCGAGTCCAACTCCTGTCCCTGCACAGGACAGTCCCAAGATTCACACCGTGCGTCTGAGGGCATTGGCCAAATGCTTCTGGAATATTGTCAGGTTTGATGCCCTGACTGCTGGGGAGCTGTTCTAGTGCTCCACCACCCTCTGGGGGAAGAACCTCTTCCTGATATCCAACCTAACCCTCCCTGGCACATCTTCCTGCCATTCCCTCGGGTCCTGTCATTGGTCACCAGAGAGAAGAGCTCAACACCTGCTCCTCCTCTCCTTGTGAGGAAGCTGCAGACTACAATGAGGTCCCCCCTCAGTCTCCTCTTCTGCAGGCTGAACAGACCGAGCGACTTTAGCTACTCTTCATACAGCTTCCCATCTCACCTGACTAACTTCATCTTCCTGGAGTAAATTAAAAAAGAAGGTTGCTTTTAAGTTTTAAATAATAATCTTACCAGACTCTTGATCAGACTCAAAGAAATTAGCCTTGTATGGGTGAGTGCAATAAAGGAGTTTTGCCTGTGATCATAAAGCAGATTTCACACAGGCAAGACAACCACCACCTTTTGCAGGCACTGCTGGTTATGTTTGGTGGTGTTAGTGTTTTTTCCTGCATTTATCGCTGATTTGCCCATCCTAAAGGGAACAAGCCACATGGTTGTTCTTTCTTCAGCCAAGTCATCGCCCATCTGTTGGTGGTCATCTCAGTGAACTGAAATTTCAACGTCCCATGCAGAAGGCAAGTAACTGGGGTAAGTTATCATCTTGATTCTGGAATGTGGAAAAACATGAATGGTGTCATTTTTTTAGCGCATGCTGATTCATACGGGACCGCATGTGCGACAGCCTCATCATTATGTAATAGTCTGCCCACACCACAACATGTACCTCCCCATCTTGCCTGCCTTTCTCATCAGCCTTGCAATTAAAGCCTAGGCTGATCCTTCTTGGCAGCTCACCATCTGCAAAACAGAAAGAACTGGCTTTGCTGTGATTTCACACTTCTCTTGATTAAGCTCGATTATGTCTGAGAGCCTTTAGGAGAGCTACGGTGGCTGCAGCCGCACTTCTTTGGGGACAAACAGGCAGAAAGGCAACAGTGGCAGAGTGCAATCTGGAATACTCAACAGTGCTGTCCAAACCTCTTAGTTTCTCTTGTACTCCAAAGGCTGCACGTTATGAAAGGAATGGTCCAATTTCAACGTGGGCAGCTCTACCTTCCTAGAGGGAATCATGCATATTGTTCTACGACCTTGCAACCTACTCCTTGGTGGATAAGTGCAACTGGAAGGATGAGGCTGGCTCAAGCTCTGCGAGGAGCAGTATCCTTTTTGAATGACAACGGCTAGGAAATCAAATTCCCTCTTCTTGCTAGTGTTTCTATATATCACTTTATACTTCTCAGGCTGCAACTCCACAGCAAGGAGTTTATTAAGTATTACTGTCAACGATCTGTCACTGTTACTGCTTAAGAGTGGCAGTACTGAGAACAAACCCCCAGTGAAGGCTTTTTCGGATGTTTCCACAGTCAAATCACACTTCTCTAAAGGATGGTAAGGAGCTATTATGAGCATTCAGCTTGCCCTGTTCCTTAGCAAGCACCTCACTAGGTATCTGTCAAATCCTTTTTCCATCTCACACTGACACTCTAAGTGATACCTCTGCCTGGAGAGAGCTATAGTTTTTTCAATTAAAGACATTGTAAAATGAAATGTCTACTGCCTCATTGTAGAATTATTCCATTTATTACCAATATAAAAAAATTCACAACCATTTCTTTTATATTTTTTCCTATGCCTTCCTAATCTATACATGGTCTTTTTGTAATATGTAGACTAATAAACTTTTGATTCACTTCACTACTTTGATAATAAACTTCCCTCAGCTGGATGTGACTGACAACTACTTCTCTTCCCAGCTTATTTTAATGTATTTTTCCTACTACAGTGAATCTCCTCGGCTTTGTTGTCTTCGCTTATCATTGTGACTTTTTCCTAAGGGAGCAGGAAGGTTTCTCTATAACATCACACCTCTTCTACAGTAAGTTTTGCAAATTTAGTGCACTAGAACAACTCATTAGTCCATTTTGGTATTTTGGGAAGATACTATCCACCGTCTTTGCCTGTAACTCTACCTTAGCCCATCAGATTGCATGTCAATTTGATGAAGATTAGATGCATAAACAGTATTTTCCATATCAGGAATGTGTTTTTGTTTTGACCACATGGAATGCCTGAAGTTGTGAGTGAGAAACCTACAGAGTTTTAAGCTCCAATTTGCTTTCCCAGTCTATTCTCAAGACATTCCTAAACCTCAAGTTATTTCCAGAGTTGTCAAGGCACTACTGTCACCCAGCAGCTTGCCATCTTTTACCTCAATTCTTAGTATTACCTGGAACTGTGGTTTTCCCTGTGCATGCAATTCCTTTTATGACACTAGTGCTTACTTTATATTTAAGGCTTCTAACATTACTGGCTCTGCTCTGAAGGCTGCTTGGGATTACACCCTTAAAATGTTAGTACAGCGAGTTTCCCATCTGACTTTGAAATATGGTTTTTTGTGGGAATCAAAGTAAAAAAAGTAAAATAAAATTGGAGCTCCACAGAAAATGGTTCAGAAAAAGACTTGGAAATAGTACTGTGATCTTGGGACTAGATTTGACGTTACAGATTGGTAGTTTTCATCTTGACACCCTTTTAAAAAAGGATAATAATGTGAAACATTTTAATTAGATCAAATTGAAATATAATTTGATGAGTGTATATGAATATGGTAAGTAGATGTGATCGGGATTCTGTAGTGATTCATTATTGAGTTATGCCACGTAAAACAAGCATAATAACTCACAACGAACAAGCATTTCCTTAATAGCTGCATGTTTTTCTAAGTTGGGCTCAAGCCACTGATCTCTTCTTGAATCCCAGTAAATTCTGTATAAAGGTCCACGTATTGGTGGAGAGTAAAATGCTCATCATAGTAAGAAAAACACATACTTGTAATGTAGTCACTTGGAGATACATTGACATTTGTTGTATATCTCAAATACTTAGTTTATTGGAGTCATTCTTGTAAAAAGCAAGAATTCTAAGTGTTTACTGATAATAACACCTACACCCCCATGAGACTGTATCTGAGAGAGTCTCTTTTTATTCTAAAGGTGCCTTCATTTATAGAACTGAATTAGAGGCTGTCTAAGAAAGGTTATCTCTTCTAACTTGAGCAGTTAATAACTACTGTAGGACAAGGAAAATTCCAGTAGTAGGGAAATAACTTTTATCAGGACCAAAGTGGTAACAGTTTTCAGCTGAAAGATGGGAGATTTAGATGAGATACGAGGAAGAAATGTTTTCCTGTGAGGGTGGGGAGACCCTGGCACAGGTTGTCCAGGGAAGTGGTGGCTGCCCCATCCCTGGAGGTGTTCAAGGCCAGGTTGGATGGGGCTTTGAGGACCCTGATCCAGTGGGAGGTGTCCCTGCCCATGGCAGAGGGGTTGGAACTATATGGGCTTTAAGGTCCCTTCCAACACAAACCATTCTATGATTTTATGAAAATACAAAAGGAGACCAATCTCTTCATGTTGTCATACCTGTAAAGAGTCTGTTGCATCAACCACTTTTGAACTATGCTTTCCGCTAGTGCCTTCATTATTTCTTGGCAATGTGAGGTAGCATCAGAAGCCTTACTAATGCCAAAAGTGAGACTCGGGGTTTGAGACATTAGTGCATGTGCCAAGCATGGGAGAATCTATGCTAGGAAAAACAGACAGCACAAACAGATGAAAACTGGCTTTAAGAAATAGCCCCTATAAATGTTAGTTTCACTAGGGTGGAAAAAAAAGGATGTTTCCACCACAGGGCAATGCCCAGTAATTTGTGGGTTTTGTTATATGAGAGTTTCTGTTCCTACATAGGATTATTTGTGTGAAGGAAATTTCCCAGAGAAGATAGGGATTTTCTTTGGTTTGCTTTTTTTAACAGGGCTGTTCCAGGAGACAAACATAATTAATAAATCTTCGACAGGTTTAAAGACTGCTGTGCACAGAATAGAAGTGGACTTGTTTTTCACACAACAATTCTATAGAGGTTTTTCATTTTGGTTGCACAATAGAAACTTATTGAGATAATATAACAATGTTTTATTTCTTATCTGTAATGAAGCAAGAGGATTTAGAAATCAGTTTTGATATTTCTTTAATATTTTCCAGAACCACTTCATCTTTCTCCTAACGTAAACATTGCCTTGTTCCCTCCTGAATAAACCTGCTTTACTCTCCCTTTGGACACCATTTGTCATAGAAAACTTCAGTCTTTAAGGGATAAACAGAAGGCTTATGGTGTAGCTGTTAACGTGGAACCTTGACACTTGCTGAGGGTACGGAATTCTTTGCCAGGTCCACACAGAAATATCCACCACTGTTAGTGGCTGTATAGCCTGGGTAAAATTTATGTGATACTTTTGATGCCATAGTTTCAGTGCAGTTAAAGCCTGAGGGTTGACTGTATTTGTAATGTAACCCAACTACTGAGGGCTCAAATTCTGACAGTTTCTGGCTTTGGGGAAACATGGAAAAGAGGATAAGATATTGCTAGAGTAGATTCTCCTCGATTCCCTAAGTCTTATGTTGGATCTAGATCTTGAATAGTTTTTTTAACAATGAACATTGATTGTACATTTCATAAGATGCATTCAAGGATACGAGAAGATTTTGATAACTCCTGCACTTAGAGGAGCAGTGGTAGCACCTGAGTTGGAGCTGCTGGTGAGGCTGAACGTAAACCTGATGGTCATCAAAAAATGAATGGCTGAGAAACTAAATTTAAACCACACCTAAACCTGGCAAAAGTAAGAAGAAGGCTAAGACTCCAAGTATGAAGGAAAGATCAAGAGTAAGAGTTTGCAATTCATAAACTGAACCCAGAGACAGGAGCAGCAATTAAAAGACAAGAGATTAGGCCAGAGGAAGGACTAAAAGAAAGCTAAACTGGAGACGGGAACTTAGACAGCAGGAAGGAACTGGACACAGCTGGGTTAAAAAAGGGCAGGAGGATGTAATGTTGACTAAAGAGGAATGAGCAGAAACTGGAAATAGCCACAGAGTGTCATAAGCTACAGTGAGGTGAACCTGTGTGGTTGGTAAATGGTAAATAGCTGTCTTGTCTTAGGGTAGTAGCATCTCTTGCTGCAAACCTTGATTCCCCTAGATCATCAGAGTTGTAACGACATGATCTAGAAATTAGCAGGGTCTTTCTGAGTTCAAGCGCGTGATCTGTATCTCTATTCTTTCATTTTTCATATGCATTGTGAAAATAATTTAATTAATATTTATGAAGTAATCAAAGCTGTACTGAAGAGTAACATAGAAAAGTCTGTGGGAAAAGTAATGTCAGTTTACAGATCTGGATTTGAGTAGCATGCCGTAAATAAACCACTTCAAATAACAAGGGTAGCACAAAATATTGACTGGCTGCTCAGCAAGTGAGCAACATCCATATTGTGCCCTGAGGCAGGCATTCTGTTGGAAAAACAGTATGTGCTCATGTAATTAAAGAGTAGAGCATAATACGTCCAAACAGTGGGTCCAGATAAAACTGGCACTACAGACTTGATTCTGGTATTTCATAACTTTAGAGTTCTTGACTTTAAAGATAGTCATTCATAATTTTGCATGCAGTAAAGTGCCTGCGTGCCTGGCACGGTTACACCTCCCTACAGCTTCTCCTTAAAGGAGGAGTGCGTCAGCTATGGAATTAGTTTCAAAAGTCTTGTGAGGCTGAAATTATTTGTCATATTCCCTCTATATATAATAGGGATAGTGTTTTCTTCCTCATCTTTTGAGTGAGTCAGCATGATTTAGCTGATTAGCAACCATTTGAATTATCTACTTGCTTTTGTATTAAATAATCTGCAAGTGTGGTTCTGCAAGTGTGGTAAAAAAATACCTTGTAAAATTAAATCATAGAGTCGTAGAATGGTTTGGGATGGAAAGGACCTGAAAGATCATCTAGTTCCAAACCCTCTACCATGGGCAGGGACACCCCCCACTAGACTAGGCTGCTCAATACACCATAAAATTAAATATCAATTCTCATTTTTATATATACTCAAATTATCCACTTTAAATAACTAATTAAATAAATAAGTGAACATTTTAATGATAGTCTAGGCTGAATAAATGTGGGTGGCTATATTGTGTACTGTTTTGTTTTCTGCTAATAAGATTCCCAAGAAATTATTTTCCTGACATTTTAATGTAAAGATCACATGACCTCTAGCAGTAATTATTTCCATGAGTTAGTTAGCAAATGAGTCCTCCAGGGCCCATGACATCTAAAAGTAAATTACTCCTCTGAGTTTTATATGTGTTTTGGGTAATATTTTAGCTGGGCCATTAGTTATGAAAGAGTTTACAGGAAAAGGTTTCAAAACACCTCTGCAAATCTATTGGCCCTGTAACCAACTTGAAATTAAACATAAGGACCATGGCATGATAGAAAACTTTAATTAGTTTCTTTGCTGAAATCCACTGAAGCAACATGATACAATGAAAGGTTAACACTGCAAAGCTTGCCATATATGTTGATTCTTTTTTTGCAGTTTTCATAAAGGATAAAAGCAGAAGAATTGAGATAATACAGTGAAAAAAATATGAGTGAATTGGAAAAGCATTATTTTGCATATAATTTTTTCTATATCTGACAGCAAAAGAAAAAATGTCACTTTTATTGTCTGTTCAATGAAACAACATTTTACTGATAGGAATTGTAGGAGAAGGAGAAGAAAAAAAAACATAGTTGCAAAAAATTGCACCAAATGCTGAAAGTTGCATTAAATGCTGTAAACAAATACCTGCCTTGGGATGTTGAGATCATCACGTATTACTTGTAATCGCAATCAAAATTCCATGGACGGACTATTCCCAGAGTTTGGGATGTTTGGGGAATTCATTTTTCATCCTAACCAATAATTTATGAGCATTTGTAGCTTGTTTTGTCTGAAAGTGTTCAAATGGATGTAACAAAAGAAGGCGGAGGAAGCTGAGGGGAGATCTCATCGCTCTCTACAACTGCCTGAAAGGAGGGTGTAGCGAGGTGGGTGCTGGTCTCTTCTCCCAGCTAACAACTGATAAGATGAGAGGAAATGGCCTCAAGTTGTGCCAGGGAAGATTTAGGTTGGATATTGGGAAAAAAACTCATTACTGAGAGAGTGGTGAAGCACTGGCAGAGGCTGCCCAGGGAAGAAGTGGTGGAGTCACCATCCCTGGAGAGGTTACAAAAATGTGTAGATGTGGCACTCTTGAGACAGGATTTAGTCGGCATGGTGGTGTTGGTCTGATGGTTGGACTGGGTAATCTTTTCCAGCCTCAGTGATTCTATGATGCTATAAGAGAGACTTACACTCTGGAGTACTCTTTGAAAATAGGCAGGCAAATTCCATCTTTTTAATTGCTTAAATTATTTTTATAGATCCTACTTAACTCTTACTTTGCTGGTTTTTATATTTATTACACTTTGTAGCATTTTAGTCACCAAAAAACTTTATGAAAATTCTGACTTCAAGGAACAATTAGTAGAGAAAATGATAGCTCAGTGAGTCAGAGATAGCACTATATAGACCACCTGGATTCTAGTTTGCTGATTCAGTTTTTACCCAGCTTGATTACATTCGTCTGTGGACTCTTTGATTTGTGTACAGCTACTTAATATAATTGAGACCTTGTAAGGAGTTTTTATGCTACACAAGAAAACATTATATTTGGCATTAATTGGAAGTTTTTCCAGGCTGGCCAAAGTTGTTAAGAAAATAAGTTATTGCTTAAACCTAGGTATAAGAAAAAACCCAGATGTCATCTAATGGCAGATTGCTGGTAGGGCAAGGAGGAGAATAAAAAGAATGAGTTGATTATTTTTGAATACATTTGTATTATGGTAAAAAACTATTAGTTTTGTCCTCATTTTATTGTGCTTTTATTTGGAATGCAGTCTATCTTTTTCTCTCCAGACTACCTTTTTCTCTCAGTCATCAGCTGTGTCCGTTCCAAGCTGAAGCTCTCCTAGGAAAAGACTCAGCTTCCATCCTTGCAAGTTATTCTCCCAGTTTTTTTCTCTATTTGATATCACCATACAAGAAATGATGGTGTGTCTGATAGCTCCATTTCTTCCTACTAGTCAGGACAATGTCTCCTGGTGGGTAGCCTTGACTTTTCCCTTCAAATAGAATCTCTAAGGAGTCTCCTAACAGTTAATAGTAGATATACATGGTTATTATGGCTTCAAGACAGTCACATGATGTTCCAGGTTGATCTTTGAACATCAGTGCCAATATAATTCCTGCTGATGCACTTTGACTATCCTTGTTGGACAGGTAGGACAGTTCTTAACTACCACAGCAAGGCAGGCCTGGATGTAGCACAATAGAATTGATGTAAGTCATCCTGACATGTACACAGTCTCAGGAATAGGCAAAATATACCATCTCTGATCAGCTACATTAATGACTTGTGATCAATTAATTGGGTAATGCCACAAATACTGTGACAATCTATCACAATAATTGCAGATACTGGTTTCATTGAGAGCTTTTTGCAGCCATTTAAATTACTGTACGAACACTACATCATATTTCCTTCCCTTTTCTTTTATTCTATTCCCCTATCCCACCTCTTTTGCTGACCCTGCATTTGCCATCCATCTCTTTGAATACCAGTGTTGCTACAACTCTCTACCATGCTCTACAACTCAAAAGATGAAGCCTTGCATAAATATAGATATCATATAATCATGGAATGGTTTGGGGTGGAAAAGATCTTAAAGTCCATCCAGTTCCACCCCCTACCATGGGCAGGGACACCTCCCACTGGATCAGGGTGCTCAAATATGCTGTTCCAAGTCTTAAAAGTTAGAGAAAGTGCACCTAGCCTTCACTTTTGATCTGACCGATGTTGTTAGTGATATTTTCTCCACATTAACAGATTGACTAATTCCTTCGTTAGACAACTATTCATAAATAATTACAGGTCACTTCTTGTAAAGTCTATGCTTTTGCATGAAGTGCATTAATCAGGCATCATTCTTGCTCTGAGACAGAGAAACAGATGGCTACAGCAATAGCAGGAATGACTGTCTCTTGCCTCAGCAGCCTGAATGTCTAGTCAGTCAAGAAAATTAGTTTATTATGCCCCTGATTTATTTGAACTTTGCTATTTTGTCTCCCAAATAGACATGAATATTAAAATTTTAAATCCAGATTTTACATTTGTACTTTTGAAAGAAAGGCGTTAATTCCGTAAGGAAACAAATTATAATTTCTGCACCTAACTTACAAAGCTGGACTGAGAAATATTTTCTCCTTTTGTCTGTTTGCAGAATAGATACTACAGAGCACAAAAGGAGTCTGCCTAAGAAGTCACTTGCAAAAATTCAAATTTATTATCTCACTCTGGGTTTGAGGCTTAACTCTGATGTTACTTTATATTCTCAGGACCTTCTTAAATGTGGTAGATTTCCCTAGACTTTAGAATGCTGCTCTTTAGCCATATCTAACATAGCATAGGGACCTGCTCCTGATGAAGCTAACTGTCTTGGTGTATTGTTGAATTATGTCTCCTCGGTTACCATGCCAAGGAAGACAGAAGCCACACTAGAAAAACATTGGGTTTTCAGTGAGATAGAGAGCAGCTCTGTCTGTTCAATGCATCTTCTGGGGCAGTTCTCATTATAGGGCTTGTGTGGCAAGGTTTTGGGAGCAGGAGGGCTACAGGAGTGCCTTTTGTGAGAAGCTTCTCCCATGTCCAATAGAGGCAGCGCCAGCTGGCTCCAAGATGAACCCACCACTGGCCAAGGCTGAGCCCATCAGCGATGGTGGTAATGCCTCTGTCATAACATATTCAAGAAGGGGAAAAAGTTGCTGCACAACAACCATCAAGTGGAGAGATGAGTGAAAATATGTGAGGGAGTCAATTCAGCAGACATTGAGGCCAATGAAGAAAGAGGTGGAGGAAATGCTCCAGGAGCTGTAGCAGAGATTCCACTGCAGCCTGTAGAGGTTTACAGTGGAGAAAAGTTCCACCTGAAGCTCATAGAAGTCCATAGTGGAACAGATATCCACTGTAGCCTGTGAGAGCTACAGAGTAGTTGGATGCCTGAGGGAGGCTGTGATCCTGTGGGGATACACACTAAAGCAAGCTCCTGGGAGAAGCAATGGAGAGAGGATCCTATGCTGGAACAGGTTCGCTGGCAGGACTTCTGACCCCATGGGGGACGCATGCTGGAGCAGTCTGTTCCCGACTTGCATGTCATGGAAAGGACCCCACGCTGGAGCAGGGGAAGGGTGTGAGTAGTCCTTCCTCTGAGAAGGAAGAAGCAGCAGAGACAAGGTGTAATAAACTGACCACAACTCCCATTCCTCATCCCCCTGTGCCACTGGTAGGGAGGAGGTAGGGAATTGGGGAGTAAACTTATACTGGGGAAGAAGGGAGGTGTGGGGAGAAGGTGTTTTTATATTTAGGTTTTATTTCTCATTATCCTACTCTGATTTGATTGGTAATAGATTAAATGAATTCTCCCTAAGTAGAGTCTGATGTGCCCATGATGGCAATTGTTGAGTGATCTCTCCTCTCCCTGTCCGTATCTCAACCCGTGAGCATATTGTTATATTTTCTCTCCCCTGTACAGCTGAGGAGGGGGTAACAGAGCAGCTTTGGTCAGCACCTGGCATCCAGCCAGGGTCATCCCACCACAACAACACTCAGTGCTTGGCATTCCCACAGAAGGAAGGCTCACTCTTCATTGAGTTCCATATAGCAAATAAAACTGCACATGGTCAGAAGTAGCTGAACAAGGAGTGTCAGTGTTTTCCACTCTCTTTTTACAGGGGTGAATAACGATAGACAGTGTGGAGAGCAGGCCTGCTGGTGTTAAACGTCCAGACAGTTAATCAGAAAAGATCCATTGCGTTATAATGCATTGATTCATAAGGCAAGAACAACCTGTAAAGAAGAAGAGAAAATTTCACTGTGACTTCATGCTGGCAGTGCTTATCCTAACATGACATTCTTTAATCCCAGACAGCTTTGCTACAAAATGCCAAGACAATATCAGATGGGGTTTGCAAGAGCACAGGAGTTTATGTCAGCTCACTAAGGGAAGGCAGCCTCTGTGCTTCTCCCAAAAGAGTGAGTGTTTCATCAGGCACATTGAAGTTTAGAAATTCTAAGTCACAATATAAACAATGCTTATGATTCCCAACCCAGCTGGTGCTGTCAGGCAAAAAAACCTGCAGTCATTTGAATTCAGCAGGATAAACACACTAAAACTCTAATTTGTTCAGCTACCGTTCCAGCTTGTTACCCATCTTTGGCAGATATAAGTGCTTAATTACAGTAGTGATGTCCACAAGTATCACAGAAGATGGTTTATCAGGTGTTCATAATACCAACAAACATTATCAGACTGAAGTATGATAAGCAACATCTCAGCCCTCAAAATTATGTGCATAATATTGTAAAACACAGTCAGAAAAAATATTTTCAGTGGAATTTGCCATTTAGAGAAGTGGCAGCTTTCTTATGCTTGGATTATCACAAATGTATGGTGGAATCCATGTGGTTTCTGCTCTGCTCTCCTTCTGGCAAGTTCTTCAAAGGTCAGAAGCCAAAGCCCGTAACCCTTTTTTTCAGAGAATTCAGGAAAGAATCAAATTGTAACTAGACCAATTTCAGAACTTTCTAGATGCTACATAAAATGGAGTTTTCTACTCAGCTCAGTTTAATATGACATTTAATTAGATACCATTGATTGTATCAACAATGGCTTCTGTCAGAAACAGCGTAGCCCGCAGGACCAGGGAAGTCATCCTTCCCCTGTACTCAGCTTTGGCGAGGCTGCACCTCAAATCCTGGGTTCGGTTTTGGGCCCCTCACTGCAAGAAGGTCACTGAGGGGATGGAGCATGTCCAGAGGTGGGGAATGGAGCTGGGGAAGGGGCTGGAGAACAGGGGTTATGAGAAGTGGCTGAGAGACCTGGGGTTGTTTAGCCTGGAAAAAAAGGAGGTTCAGGGTGAAACAAAACAGTTAACTATTTTTCCTTAGCTCCCACCAGCACAAGGTTGTTTCTCACTTCTCCAGGCTGAGATAAGTAGTAAGGGACCCGACTCAGAGATAAGAAGGTGCAGTCTTCTGCAAATTACCAGTTTTAACTGGTATGATGGTTTGGTACCATGACAACATGGAACTACACCTGCGTGGGGCACAGAGGTGAAAAGTTTAATGTGAAGAAGAGTTCGAGCCTTCCTCTTAAAGACCCCTACCCACAACCATCAAGAAACAGGGCAAAGGCACAAATGGGAGGGAACTTATGATAATGATTTCTCAGAACTAATTGTATTAACCCAACCTGTTCTTGGAAATCTAATGAATATGTGTGCTTAGGTATGATAAATAGTTAGCCCTGTTTTTTGGGTGTGCAAGTTAGGAGGAATGATCCCTCTTGCACCTCAGCTCCAATTAAACATACCTACTTCATAACACTCCGTGAGTTGTAGAGTTTGTTTCTGCATGTCAAGCGGAGACCTCATTGCTCTCTACAATTCCCGGAAAGAACATGTAATTAAAGGTCTCTTCTCCACGACAAGGGGAAATGGCCTCAAGATGCACCAGGGGAGGTTTAGCCTGGATATTAGGAAAAATTTCTTCGATGAAAGGGTTGTCAGGCGTTGGCAGAGGCTGCCTGGGGAAGTGGTGCAGTCTCCATCCCTGGAGGTGTTTAGAAGACAGGCAGATGAGGTGCTCAGGGACCTGGTTTAGTAGTGGACAGGAACAGTTGACTCGATGATGTGAAGGGTCTTTTCCAACCAAGCGATTCTATGATTATTGTATTATTATTTAAAACTAAGGAACAAGGCTATCTGAGCAGGGGCCTGTACAGCTCGTAGAGTACTGCTGACCATCTTTCTTACTGATGTTACTTTGGAGAGATGACGTGGTAGAAGCCTCACTTGCGTTTCTGCATTGAGTCATCCATTGTCAACAGTTTTTTCTGTATGCATCCTGCAAAAAACCTGCTGCACGCCTTTCACAATGAGCACAGGCATGTTCTTCACAAATAGAGGTAAGTTAGTTTTCCATGTCCTCTTCTCCTTGCAGTTTGTTAATGAGTTAGAAGGAGGCAGTCTGTAAGTATTGACTTTGGCTCTCTGGGGTGTCTGTTCCATCTTATTTTTATCCCTTCCTCTCCAGTTCCCTGTGACACATTTTCGGTTGCAAGTCTTTGTGGCAGGAATTGTCATCTCCCTCTTGCCATCCTGTAGCAGGATGAGGCTTTGCAGTTGACACCTGAGTGGCACAACGTTAATATTTTGATTACGAAATAATTTTGTACTACTTTGGGATGCTGGTTTCTGTGAAGGGTTGCACAGGGTGGCAACTTAAATTTTGTTGAGATCATACTTTTAAAAACAAGATTACCGAACACAGCATTTCAACTAGGAGTATAGATTTAGTATCTATGTTTATGTGCTCTTTATTCTTCTAATTCTTGGTAACTCACACAATAAACCATGGCAAAAGTTGTGCCATATGAATAACCCATGGTTAATGGGTAAATTGAAGACAATGTGCAGCAGCAAACTTCAACACTCATCAGTATAAGTGTAACTCTTGATATTTGTGGAAAGATAATCACATATATTCTCGATGACCAGCAACTTCTGAATTACTTTCAATTACTTAAATATTCTCTGTCAAAAAAAAAAAAAAAAATAAAAAAATCACAGACTGGTTTGGGTTGGAAGGGACCTCAAAGCCCATCCATTTCCAACCCCCCTGCCATGGGCGGGGACACCTCCCACTGGATTATGTTGCTCAAAACCCCATCCAACCTGGCCTTGAACACCTCCAGGGATGGGGCAGCCACGACTTCCCTGGGCAACCTGTGCCAAAACAAAACATTAAAAACTGGAAATAAGCAGTAGAATTCTATCTCTGTGTTGAAATGTTAGTACTTTTTTAAAATCCAGCTAACAAAACCATAAATGTGCTTATATAATGTCTGTGCATACAGTTAAAATGTGAAAATCTACCTATTTAGGAGATTGTAGACAGTTTTTCCAATTAAATGTTATTCTGCAATATAAAAATGCTAGCTGCTGATGTGCTTGTATATATTAAATTATTAAATAATGAAATTAATGCAAACTTGTGCAATCAAGACCTTTGTGTAGATTATGGAAATAATTCGCAGAATTTTGGCTGAGTAAAGACACAGAAATTTAACTGGTGACACTGAAAAATAGGCAACACTGAAAGGTGCTGGCTACCAAATTCACACAGAGCTGGGTGAGGTAATTAATACTTCTGAGAAATCCACTACCTGCCTATTTGCTATTTCAGACAATGTAAAATTCAGGCCATCCATTACAGTTATGATTATGAATCCTGAGGATGTTGTGTTTTTAATGAACTAATTTTTGAGAGCTAATTATACCTGAAAAATTGTAGCCTGTGACAAAAAGGAAAAAAAGTATTTAAACGAACTTCCCATTGACAACATTTTACACACAGCTTGGTATTACTTGTTAGAACCGAAGCTAATGAAGAGAAAATATTCCTGTATCCAGCCTGGGCTAGCTTTAGGTAAATGTCTGAAAATATAATTTTCAGTGCCAGTTCATTTGTTGTTTATCTCTGGGCAGACAGCCAGCCCTAAAATCTCGCTTGTATGCTGTTTTCAGAGTTATAAGTAGTGCTTTGCAGGCTTTGTGGGCATCCTCTGAATAGGGGAGAATTCCCACATAATGGGTACACCTTGGTAATGATGAAATCAGAGTTAAGTAACATTCTCCTACCCTGTAGGTGGTACTGATTAAAGTTATCTTTACTTTGCAAATGTATCTGAAAGGAAGATAGGGCTTATCTCACCTGAAAGCTGCAGGTGGTTTTAAGCATTGCCAAATCATAAAATCATAGAAACTTTCTCAGCCTGTCCTCGTATGAGAGGTGCTCCGGCTCTCGGATCATCTGCATGACCTCCTCTGGACTGGCTCCAACATATCTATATCCTTCCTGTGCTGAGGACCCCAGAACTGAACAGAGGACTCCAGGCACATTGATATGTTAGGTCCTGATTTATCAAACCATCATCTACTCTGCTCAAGGTGAGGACTTGCTCTCTCACATTGCCTATGAAAGCTCTGCAGATAAGCAATCCAGGTACAGGTAGCCTATAAACAAAAACTTCAGTGAAGAGTCACTTGTGTAAGGTCTACCAAACGTGAATACAAACAGAAAATGGTCCTTATTGTTTGGCAATTGCAAAAATACAAGCAGAAATTTTTAAAAGCAGACCAGTTCGGGATTAAATACTTCATGAGTTATTCACGGCTTATCTCAAATTACCTGCGTCACGAACAGGAGAAGAATGAGGTATGAAATCTGTTTGCTCTAGCTCATTTCTAGTCTGCACATAAAAACATATATAGAATCATAGAATGTCCTGAGTTGGAAGGGACCCACAAGGATCATTGACTCCAAATCCTATCTCTGCACAGGACAACCCCAACATTCACACCGTGTGTCTGAGAGCATCGGCCAAATGCTTCTGCGATATTGTCGGGCTTGGCACCGTGACTGCTTCCCTGGGGAGCTGTTCCAGTGCTCCACCATCCTCTGGGGGAAGAACCTTTTCCTAATGTCCAACCTAACACTCCCCTGGCACATCTTCCTGCCATTCCCTTGTGCCCTGTGATTGGTCTGGCAGAAATGAACAAAGCAAAGATATGAAATCAGCAATGAACAGTGTTAGAGGTAAAAGGAGGATAGAAAATATATACATGGATCTATGGTTCCATAGATCTAAGAAAAGCTTAGCTACAAGTGCTGTTGTTTTGACCACCTCACCAAAACCCAGAAGCAGCTCTGCTCTATACTCATACTCACAAGTGGTCAAGTCATGCTTTATGTTTAAAATTGTTCCTGGTAAGCCCTCTAATGACGCTCTAAATAAAGTTTAGTGAAGAAAAATGCTGTCATTCAAGCAGAACTATAGATGTCTCTGATCATTTATAATGAACGACTTCATTTAATTTTGTATAGAGATATATTAAGAAAATTCCATGTAGCTGGAAAATACCGAGAAATAATAGCCTGACACCAGAGTCAAGTCTTTCTGCAGTATCATCAGCTGAGAATGCAAAGGTCATTCTCTTCTGGTATTGAGGCAGGTTTCTTATTGATTGTTTCTATGCTAGAAAAAAAAAGAAATCAGATTAAAATAAAAAGAGTTTCTTAGCCTCAAGCAGAAATGAAAAATAGCTCTTAGGAGGAACAAAAGAAAGGCAATCAGAATTATTGTATTGTGCCAAATGCAGGCAGTTTGAGCTTGTTTTGAAAGCTCCATTCACGTAATCATAAAAGAAGACTTGATAGCAGAAGTGCAATAATAATAAGCGTTTTGTCTAAAAATAGGTCATTAATATGAATATTAGATGAGATTAACATTGCCACGTAATTGTTTTGTTCTACGTTGGATTATTCTGTGCAAACATCTGTTTCAAAAAAAATAAAAAAACAACCAACCAATCAAACAACAAAGAATTATCCTGAATGCACAGAAAATCATCAGAAGGAAGGTAAAACTCCCTCCTTGTATTCAGATAAAACGTGGGCTCTCCATCTGGAGTGCTCCTCTGCTCTTCAATTCACAAAGTGCATTGAAAGGAAATTTCTCAACAATAAGGGAATCACAATTTGCAGGGTACCCATACTCCTGGTAAAGTGCCATAATTCAAAATAATTTTTCTTGTGGAAATAGGAGTAAGATAGCACTATAAACCATGCCATATGGCTGTTTTTTTCCCAGCCACAATCTCCATTTCCATCCTAATGGTATGAAAAGAGACTTCCTTTGTTCTTAACAGGCAGTCAAACCACTGCATCTGTATTCATACCTGTGCTTGAGGGCTGAAAGATGCAATTGTTGGCATTTCCAGTCCTCAACACAAGAAAGACATAGATATGCTGGAGAAGTCCAGAGGAGGCCACTAAGCTGATCCGAGGGCTGGAGCACGTCCCATACGAGGACAGGCTGAGAGAGGCGGGGTTGTTCAGCCTGGAGAAGAGAAGGCTCCAATGAGACCTTAGAGCAGCCTCCCAGTACTGAAAGGGGCTTCAGGAGAGCTGGGCAGGGGCTCTTGATCAGGGAGTGCAGCGAAAGAATGAGGGGGAATGGCTTTAAGCTGAAAGAGGGGAGATTGAGGTGAGATTTTAGGAAGAAATTTGTAAGGGTTGAGAGCACTGGCACAGGTTTCCCAGAGAAATGGTGGCTGTCCCATCCTTGTGAGTGTTCAAGGCCAGGCTGGGTGGGACTTGGAGCGATCTGATCCAGTGTGAGGCGTCCCTTCCCGTGGCAGGGAAGTGGAACTGGATGGGCTTTAAGGCTCCTTTCTACACAAACCATTCCATGAGTCTATGCTTAGGAAATGTTCCTGAGAGTGAAGACACTACCTGTGAGACTGAGCTGCTCAAATTACATCAATATGGGTTTATGTTGTTGGCTTTAGCAAAAAAGCAGATGAAAACCAGACACGCTAATTTTCTATGGGCAGTGTTTGTCCCACAGCAGCTACCGTTGCTTATAGCAATGTAAGTGATACCTTTACAGCTCATCCCCAGGCTGACAGTAGGCAGTAGCTGAAAAATTGTTATTGTTTAGCAGAATACCAGTCACTGATCCCCAGCACTGGAGGGCTGCTGGAATAACATGATAGCTGAGACCTTCTGCAGGCTTCCTGTGGCACTGCTGGATTTCACACATAGACCATGTAACTGTTTTCTTTCAATTTATTTCTTAATCGTTTTAATTATGCTTCATTACTTTCCCAAAATTGCCAAATGCTAATGCTTTTTCATGGGGTCATTCATTTTAATAAGCTGAGCGCTGCACATACTTCAGCGAAAGCTGAACATCAGGCTATTTTACATTAATCATAAGTTTTAAGTTAAAAACTGCTAAGAAAATGGACATTCTTATCAGTTATAGGAAGTACTTCCAAGTGATTTAGTAACTATCTGCTCAGATCAATTGAATTTCTAGCTGTGCTAGCAACACCGCATCACTAGGAACCTGAGAAAGTTCAGTTTCCTGAAGAAATGACCTCTATCCTTGGGAGACAACTTTTATGTCTTGAAAGTTACAGAGCCCAATGTGCTCTGCTGTGAATTCTCTTGCTGACAAGATGAATTGGGCTCTGGTTTGTAAATTGGATGTTCAACTATCAGAGAAGATACTCAGCCAACTAAAGATGATAGAAAGCTTTGCTTATAGATTGCAAGTCAGTGTTGTCAAAGCCTATGGTAGCTGGCTGTAAATTCTTTGTAATAACTATTTTCTAGCATAATAGCAGGGTGTGAGTAGATAGGACATCATAATTATCTTTACTGGAGTTATTATAGAATCATAGAATTGGGTTCGGGTTGGAAGGGACCTTCAAGCCCATCCAGTTCCATTCCCACCACTGTGATCAGGGACGTATTCCACTGGATCAGGGTGCTCAAAGCCTCATCCAACCTGGTCTTGAATAAGGCTTATTCGTGTGTCTAGATGTAGAATTTGTTTTCAGTCAATGGAAGACTTGATGTATGGAAAGTTTTGTGATGGAGGTTTTGTTTCCCATTACTACCCTTTGGAAGTATTCCTCTTAGGAGATCGAAAGATCAGTCAATGTAGAATGACAAACTTCATTATTTGTTTAATTTAAATATAGGGCTCATTTAAAGTATATAAATAAACTACAGCATCAAGTCACCTCTTGTGGCAACTTGCAAAAAATACTACTTGTACATAAACCAAGTATATTTGTCTGCACAGAAGTGTGTGTGTGGGGAGGAGTTTATAGCTGTAATTGGAAAAGCAAAGGGTGGTATTCATTTCATCGTTAGTGAAAATAATGTAATCTAAGAGTGAGGCAACTGGTTGAAGCTACTTGGTTTGTGTCTCCCAGTAATCTGCAGAGATAAATGTCTCCAGAGTGCAATTCTCCCCACAAACAGATATCAAAGACAGCTGTGATGAAACAGTCATTTAGCAGGTGTCTGTCTGTCTGTGTTGGTAAGGGGGAAGGAGAGAAGATGAGCAGCTTGAGCCAGACACATGGATTTTACATAAACAAAGAAAATCCTATAACAAGTGTAAGCATTTTGAGGATATAATGTATATTGTCCATTAATTTTCCGATAGTATATTAGGTGACTCTGTGTTTGTATTATAAATTCTATAATAAAAAGGAAGAACACTTAACCCTACAGTAAAAAAAATACTCATTAATATTAAGAACTGCTGGCTTTTATACTCTTGAGAGTCTATTTATGTGCTTGTATCTGGACTGCAAGTCTGGATCCTGATATGCTGTCAAGGTTGAAGTCTGCATGTCTGACAGCCTTTTTTTTTTACCAGTACCCCTGGCTTTTAAGATTCCTACAGTTTGCTGAATACATAAAGAAAAATTTAGAGGATCTATTTTTGCTGCAAACCAAACTCTTACATTTATTGACAATTCTTGCCAATTTTATATATTTGTTTATGATTTGCTTTCCAGTTACTTTGTCAAATTGAAGTGTGTACAAAACAGAAAGTGCAGAGCAGAGGAAGCAGCTGTAAAAGCTTCAGAGCTGTGATGGAAAAAACCTAGACTCTTGACAGCGCCTCCAGAGTCTGTGAGCCAAATGTATGAAGTGCCAATAAATCCCAGTATTAGGCTGAATGCTGAAACATTTTACAAATTTATATATAACAATTAAAACAAAAACCTCTCAGCTTGAGTGATCTGAAAGAGACAAAAAACACATCACTTTTCCATTTTGTGTATGTACATAGACCATAACTTCTGCTTGCAGATCTTCCAGCTTATACTGCTGAGTATTGTTTACCCGAAAGAGAAACACTTGTGACAGCGATGCTCTAGGAATTGTCATCCTGAAATGACTGGTTTCCACAGAATGGCTTTTGGGCAAGGCTGTGTTTGGTTAATGCAAAGACTGGCAGCCTTTATGTTCCATCATTCACCCTTCCTCTAAGTGGGCAGCAGTCTAAGAATCTTTCCAGCTGTGAGGAGGATCCTGATGGATAAGCCTGCAATATTGCCTGCATCGTCTATGCCATAGAGCATGCAGCATTGGACCATCTTTCTGTGAAAGCTGCCACTTTGTTTGGCTGTTTGTTAATGGGTCAGTAGTACGTGTGCAGTACAGCATCTCCTGAGTCCCAAGGACTTCAATGAGACCTTTTTGCACACTTTGAAATTTATCTTTATACTTAAGAATGGCTGAAAAACATGTTCAGGAATACAGTAATGATCTCTTTTTTTTAGTTTGGACCCAGCAGTACGTTCACACTGTACTAAATTCCACCAGTTCTTATGTTTTGTCTATCTTAGGTGATCAAACAGAGCAATAGTACCTCTAAATTCTGAATGTTACTTTTAGATATGATTGTAGTGTACAAATAATATGCTTCCTCTGGAAAATGTCTAAGGATGTTTTTTTAAACACATGCTACAAACACATCTATTATAGTTATGTAATATACCATGCATTTACAGTATATCCATGTATGCATGTTGACTCATTAAAGCAATACAAACCTTTGCAGAGCAGGTACAGATTCCACCCACTTTAAATGTATGAAGCCTATAGTTCAGATTTTATTCTTTCCTTCATATGCACTGAAAGAAAGAAGTCTGAAAGCAGGATATCTGGAAGGCAATTTGTAGAAAACCACTCTAAAACAATACTAATGAATTGGCTTCCAGATGATATAAAATGTATTCCTTGACTTTCAGTTATTTCTGTATTCGTGGAGTATAAAATTACATAATTAAAATGTTTTATTTATGGCTATAGAAAATTGCAGTGATACTGTTATATGAACTAAATTAATGCATTTTAATTTTTTTAAAAAGTTAATTTCAAGTCTATGTAGTGCTTGTAAAGTGTGTCAGACAGCTCCAGAAGCTACACATACAGAGAAGCTGCAGGCTGTGACCTTCCTCAGGGACCACCAGTCTTTCCTTGCGCGCCACCACAACAGGGACCGTTATCTTTTATGAACATTATGGAATCAGGTGACAGTGATGTAACCATATCTGTCAGCCACCTCTCAGATTATCATCACGTTTCATAGAATCTTAGAATGGTTTGGGTTGAAAAGGACCTTAAAGCCCATCCAGTTCCAACACTCCTGCCGCTAGCAGGGACACCTCCCGCTGGATCAGGTTTCTCAAAACCACATTTAGTCACTCTTGATGAAGGTCTTGTTTGAAAAAGCAGATGCAGTCTTGGAATTAAGAGGGTACTGTAGACCAATTGGCAAGATCAAGGATTTGGACTCAGAAATGCAGCATGCTGAGCCCAGCTGTGCTCTGTAATCACTACACCACGGATGCTATGGACCTAGGGGGAATTCAGGAGATCCCCAGGCTTTATTCAGGCCATTTGCACAGAGATCATTTTCACTGAATGAATGTCAAACCGAGTTGTGTTTATGAATTGTTCATTTCTGATCCAATTCATTTCTCAGCATAATGACATTCAGAAGTCAGCTCGTGCTCTTGTTCAGTTCTTGTTTTTCAGTGTAAGCCTCCAGTAAAGTTAGAAACAACCTTGTGCTGCACTGGGTTGGCTATTTAAGAAATTTTGTATCTGTATGTCATCCTGCCAGGTCTGCTGCTGAAGGAGGTCACTGAACATCTTTGTCTGGGAAATAAAAAGATAAGTGACAATTATCAAATAATGATTAATGAGTAACAAAAATGAATTTAATAATAACTCCATGGGGCTGAGATTCTGAAACATCTGACATTTAAAAATATATTTATTGATAAAATGGAGATTTCCAAAGTGCTTACAGTTGATTTAGGAATAAAAAACAGAACACTACCACTGAAACTACTATTTGAGGCCTCTTTGTGAATATTATGTTACATATATTCATCCAAACTCTTCATTTGAATGTAACAGGTAACTAAGAAAAATAATATGCTCACAGTACTAAAGAATGAGGTTACTGTCCTCATTTTTCAGAGTATATTTATCTTTTATTACTTATTTTGAGTGCTTTTTGTTGGTGTGTATATGGCATTCAAAGAACTGTACTGTAATCATTTGTTTTAATTTGGTAAACTTGCAGGAACTAATTTCAGTGTCAGGTTTCTAACAACGCTACATTTCTAATAACATTTGCATTAATGAATTAATTGAAATATTAAGTTGCTGACACATTTAATTTTTCAAATATTTTGTAAATCAGATTTTGTTTACATACTGATTAATAAAGCAATACGTATTGATAATTTCTAAATCAATGTAAACTTTTAATTTTCATTAATTTTCCACAGGATGTGGAAAACAGGATAGAATTTTATGAGACACTGCAAATTTTATTTATATTATCAGTTGGTGGTTTATTTTAGAGACAATTATTTACTGTTCAATGTGGTCTTTTGTTTCATTTGTAGGAGCTTTATTTTGTTGCTATATTTGTATCTGAATTATAAAATCAAAGAATCATAGAATCACTAGGTTGGAAGAGACCTCTGAGATCACCGAGTCCACCCGTGTTTGTCTCTCTACTAAGCCATGTCCCTAAGAAACTCATCCACCTGTTTTTTAACACTCCAGGGATGGTGACTCCACCACCACCCTGGGCAGCTGTTCCAATCCCTGACCACCCTTTCAGTAAAGAAATTCTTCCTAATGTCCAGTGTAAACCTCCCCTGGCGCAACTTGTGGACCTCTCCTCTTATCCTATCACTTGTCACTTGTGAGATGAGCCCAGCACCCACCCCATCACAACCTCCTTTCAGGCAGTTGTAGACAGTTATGAGGTCTCCCCTCAGCCTCCTCTTCTCTAAGCTAAACAACCCCAACTCCTCGCAGGACTTGCTCTCCAGCCCCCTCACCAGCCTCGTTGCCCTTCTCTGCACACGCTCCAGCCCCTCAATGTCCTTCTTGTAGTGAGGGACCCAAAACTGAACCCAGCACTCGAGGTGCAGCCTCACCAGTGCTGAGCACAGAGGCACAGTCACCTTCCCGGTCCTGCTGGCCATGCTGTGTCTGACACAGGCCAAGATGCCATTGGCCCTCTTGGCCACCTGGGCCACTGCTGGCTCATGTTCAGCCGGCTGTCAACCAGCACCCCCAGGTCCTTCTCTGCCAGGCAGCTCTCCAGCCACTCCTCCCCAAGCCTGTAATGCTGCATGGGGTTGTTGTGTCCCAAATGGAGAACTCTGCACTTGGCCTTGTTGAACCTCATTGAATTGTACTCAGATTACAAACTACTTAATAATTAACTAATAAGCATATGAGTAATGACAAATATGGAAATATAACGCCATATAAAGGTCATTGGTGACATGTGACACTTTTTAAGCCAAGGACCCACGCATGTCTACACTGGCACACTCCTCCCAGATAAAGGACAACTCCTAAACATCCTTCCTTTTGATGGCATGCCAGAGCTCAAGTAAAGAAGATTGCATATTTCTCATTGACTTCTGATCATTTTCAATCTTTTCCAATGCCTTTTATTTTTGAGCAGCTGATAATCAGACAGACATAGCTCTGTCTGGTCATTTATAGAGTGTGTGTCCCTCTGATACAGGAAACGTGAAGATGGTCTCCAGAATGCAAACTGCTGCAATCTGGTCCTTTTTATTTTGTGTGAGAATGAAAAGCATCCCCAAGTCCTTTTGGGTCAGACAAAATAATTTTCTTTTATGAGAGTCCTGCTGATTTCAATGGGAAGCTTGGTTGCAGATGACTGGCAAAATCTGATGCTTAATAAGATTACACTTCAAAGACTAATTAGGCTCAATTGCAACTACTTTCATGGCTGATCATCACCAGTTGAGGCATGTCTGGCTGACAAACATTTCCAGAGTGGCTAGATTTACTTATCCCAAGTGACATTCCAAAAATATCACATGTCCACATAAAAATGCACAAGTTTTATTGATTATTTGGGCAACTGAGATGCATGGCACTATCCTCCAGAATTAACTATTATAGCCAAAAGAAAGATGAGAACAATAACAATAAAAGAAAACATAAAAGCTGGTTTTTACAATATAGCTTTTGGAATTATAATTAATTACTGAGTCAAAAAGCTCAGTTTTATTAGCCAGCATTTGATTATAGACACTTTAAAAGTGCATCATCAACTCAATTCATCCTTCAGTTTTTAACTTAGTGAAGTCAAGAAAGATGTTACTTGAATATGTACCGGAGGTGAAAGCAGAGGATTGGTTTATGTAGGGAAATACAAAGAGCAGCCTCTTGGAGAGCCTCAATACAGCATCCTGACTGACCGAGCATACTTCAGTGAGGAAACATAAGACTCATCCTGTATTTATGTGCAGGTATTCACTCATATCCATCCAGGTTACTCTCTGTGCATAGTTTACTGTTAGGAAGAGGAATGAAGCAATGTTTGTAAGGAAAAAGTGAGCCAGGCCTGGCATAGGTCCAAGGAAATCTTGTCCCTGTTAGTCCTTCACTTCATGGCATTTTCCTCCTGAGAGGAGTAGAGACTCTAATTGCTTAGAGCATCTCAAATTTGTAATTGTCACCTGCTTGAGTGAGGACAGACACTGCGTTCTGCAAAGCAAATACTGAACCAAATACAAGCCTGATGGAATCTAGAGACACTGCACTGGTACAATACATCTCTGCTCCTAACACTGATGTTGCTGGTCTGGTCTTCCTTGTCCTGATGTGAAATGAGAGGGGTTGGCCATGTTTTGGCCATAAGTGTGCTTCACTGCATGAAATGGAGCAAGGCTGAGTTGAATATGGGACCCATCTGAGCAGCTGCCCCTATGGATGCAGCAAAGCTCTAACAAGGCAGCGACTCCCAGCTTTTGATTAATTTTTGGGCTCTGAGGATGCTGCTGCCTTGTGCTATGGCTAATTACTGATAAGCAGCAGATAAATGGTTATTTGTATCCATGCAAAACAGAAGAAGCCGAGTGCTTCTATCAAAGTAAACAGGGCATCCAGAATGGAGCATATTTCATTAAAGAAAAAATAAATAATATTACTGTTCAGAAGAAAAAGGATCTGTGGCTGCTTAATGCATTTGTCCCTTGGTATTGCCTTTGACCTCTTTGGTTTCTCTGATCCAATCTATTGGGAATAGCAGAGTGAAACCCTTTTCACAGGTGGCCTCTATGAATTACTGTGAAGGCAGCGTCTCATCTGCAATAAAGTTGAGACTAGGGTGTAGCTTTTAATGGATTTAGAACAAGTTAGATTAAGAGCCCTGAAGTTAGAGTATGCTGTTTATCCTCAGAGCAGGTAATGTAGGGGCAGTATTTATGTCTTTTCTGTACAATTTAGTTCAGCAGCAATAAAGCAGGCCCTGTTAAATAGCTAATAAATATTTCTGAAGGCCACTTTCGGGGCCTAGTGTAAAATATAGTGTTAAAATAGAAGGCTATAGCTAAGAAAGAAAGGAAAATATGCCACGTTGAAATTCTGCAAAGTGAAATCCTTTGGGTAGTGATGTACACTTGCTTATGGATAAAGAAAGAGACAAATTCATATGTGCTTGCTGACTCTTTTGACTAAAGATAGAAAGATCACAGCTGCTTCTCTAAACTACATGCAAGGAGCCTTGGGGACCAAATCTGGGAACTTCAGATCCCAAACCATCTTTTTCCATTATGTCATCCCAGTATGAATTTCCTTCACCTTCTGTACTGAATAGCATCAGCTTATAACTTCTCACAGGCTCCCTGTTGGGTGAAGCCCTGATCATAAATACCAGTTTGGATCTTACTCTACCCAGCAGAGGGCAGTGATATGCACACACAGCACAAAATGTCTATTAAAGAGTTTTTTGATGATGCTTCTTCAAAAACATTGATTAGAAGTGTAATTGCATTCTTACTGTTAACATAATAAGGCATGTTTAGTGTTATACAAGCTATTATTTCTAGGCTTTTATGTCACTCATTATTACTTTCTCTTACTGGGTAATGGTTTCAGTGAATACATTGAAAAAAACTTATTAGTACAGTAGTGCTATTTTGTCTGTTCTGCAACCTAAAACATATACACTAAGTTTTTTCATCGATACAGTTCTGAAGGAGAATCATTTCAGCATAAATAACTTCAATCAAATAGAGTATCTTGCTGAAATCAATACTGAAGCACGGATGATGCAAGTGTTATCCTGCATGTTGTTTCCAAAAAACATATACAAAGCTAGTAGGAACTTCATGCGGTTCCCATATTGAAGAAATCCATAGCAGAGAACTTAACATAATGAATGGCTAAGCATGATCACCGTGAACAAACTGAGTTTATTTCTGACTTTATAAAAGCAGTGATTAGGTCAAGAGCATCACTTTCTCTACCTACATATAGCAAATATATAAATTACCAGGGATAAAATGGAATTAAGTAAGACCTTCAAATCTCATACAACACCTCATGCCCAGTTCAAAAGTTAATGTAAAGATGCAAAATGTTTTGGCTGTTTCTAGTTTTCATGCACTAAGACTGGCTTGAGCGGAGCCAGCTAAACTTTCCTTTTGAAAGGCTGAGAGTAACCAGCTTTTCATAACATGGAATAAATATTTACATAAGCAAGTATAGCAAGGTGAGCTTTCCTTTTGGAAAGCTAAGAGCAACTGGCTTTTCATAGCCTTTCTGCTTTGAGGAGTTCAATACTGTTTCTGAATTAACTAATCACACTGTAATTAGCAACAGGTAGGCAAACTCACACCTAGAGAGGCTGGAGCATAGGTTTTATCAATCAATTCATTAACTCATTTTTAATGAAAAGAACGAAAAGGAATTACCTAGAGCTACACGCTGAAACAAAGACGGAATTAAGGCTGCAGCTCAGTAGTGAATGGCTGTAAATCACTGGACTTGGTTCTGTTTTTGTCAAAGTCAATAGCAGCACATGATGAAGGTAGGAGTGGGCTGTAAGAAAGTAGGAATTTTCTCTGCTGAAGCTGAATTGAAAGTACCTCAATCAGTATTTGAATGAATGGAGAATTATAGTTTCTACAGGCACTTTGTATTTGCTGATGGTTAAATGTCCTCAGAAGGCATTACATGGGCAAAATATAGTGAGAGCTGTAATGATCAGTATTTTCTCTCATTGCTATTAATGTCATTACCTGCTTTGTTAAACAACTGGTCCTAAAAGCTCTGTTGGCTCTAGAGCAAATGGTCTCAAGCAACCACAGCATGGCTGTCTGGGTTGGTAGGTACTTAGTTCTACTGTTCTCTGTAATTCCAGAAACACCGGGTACAGAGCATGTCTCTTCTCAGAACTGAAACTTCCTTTCCACCTGGTTCTCTAGCCCTGCTTGCGTTGCCTTTCATGTTTTCTTCATATTTTAAATTGAAACATTGACCACAGAAACCTGAATCACTCTGATTTTTGGCTGTGCTCCTAAAAATCCTCTCAGTAGCTCATTACATTCCCTGCTCTTGATTAATGTAAGTAAAGAACAATTCTCTTGACAACTGACTTGGTATGCACCAGGTCTCTGTATGCAGAGAGAGCTTTTGACACAGTGGTGTGGAAATCATTTGATAACCTGAAAAGGTTCAGGCTGTGTTTTCTGTTCTGTGTTCTTTGCTGGGAGAACAATGGCTGTTTGATATTTATCCCAAACTGAGTAATAGTTCTAAGCATTCAAGGTCCCTGTCCTGAGTTATAGGTGATTCAAGATTACTTACAGTTTTGTATTATTATGAAAGATGAATTTATACTGAGGTTGCTTCAAATTAGAAACAATTATCCAGAGCTTTTCTCCTTAGGAATATTTGGAAAAGATAGTAATAATTTTCACTTAAAGCTATGTAGCTCTTCTTCCTGGTAACAGAAAGAGTTAGGAAACGTAGAGCTAGAAAATCTTAATGATGAAGTTGTCTGTTATTTATGCTCTCTCTACACAAACTGGCTTTGGTTGTTCATTATAGCGGGAGAAAATGGTATGGGAAACATGGCTCTTTGTTAATAGTGCTATAAGCAGTTATCAGTCATAGGGTTTTAATTCATCTGTAGTACCTGCTCCTGTGTGCTCATATTTAGAATATCAAAATTCAATACTCAGTATTGAATGCTCAAGTTCACTCTCAGTGAATCACTACCCTGAAGTTACCTGTAACTACATTTATCCAGACCAAGGGTCTGACTGTTCCACTGCTTAGGTTTGTGAAGACATAACACAATAAAACAAGATTTCTAACTCCCATCTCTATAGTTAGAGCATCATTCCCACTCTGAAAGATGTATGAATTCGACCATTGTTGTTAATCTCTCTTTTAAAAAAACTTAAATCTCCTATTAATTAGCTCCCAGGATTCAATATTGCAATTCACTATCTATTTTGTTATATGCTGTTAAATAACAAGCTATAAGGAAAAAGATTCAGAGGTGATGATCAGACACAAAAGAGGTGTGTTCTTTCCTGAGCAGCCTGTGATGCAAATACTGTATCCTTTCTGCAGCAACCTAGTTGTGCTATCTGGTACTTCAAGTAAAACATCCTAACCCTACCTTACTGTAAGTGCTGCCTATTGTCCTTAAGTGAAAAGCCATTTGGGAGGCTGGGGGACCTTTTTGTGAGCAATTCAAGGGAGAAGGTGCCTTCACATCTAGAAATTTATCAGGCAGAAAAAAGGGGTTTAGCTGCATGAATGGAATATTATGGCTGACTACAAGCAAGAATGGCTGCTAAGATACCCAGGGAATATAAGTGGGAACGAGTGTGCCTGTATCAACTGTGTAAAATACCGTTTTCAACGACTGATGGACTTTGAAGTAGGGTGAGTTAAACCCATTGGCTTGAAGAGATGTGTATAGAATTTTAGGGAAGTTAAATGCATGTCTTCGTCACGCTTTGAGCCTACTGTGTAACAGGCTACTATTTTAACCTCATAGAACCAATGCTAATACTAGTGTATTCAGATCTAGGATCATCAAAGTCCTCTTGGATGTGAACGAGCTATAGGAACTTTACTGAACTGAACCATTACAATATGCTCTTGATGCAACCGAAGAACATCTTTTTTGAATACTTTCAGTATTTTTATATGTGTAGGCACTTTTGACTCTGGCATGAGCTGACCCTGTGCCCTTTCAAGAAGATTAATAATTTGCTCAAGCTGCCTGAAGGCACCTTTCATCTTTCTCTAGAGTGTTAAGTGAGTCAGCTCCATGGCAGGAAGCTCTAGGAGAAAGCTGGAAGGGAACATATAGATTGATGGAGAAAAAAAAAAAAAAAAAAAAAAGTATAAAAATAGCAATGAGAGACATGCAGCAGATCACATTTATGAAATAAAATTTAAAATTATACATAGAATTGCTCTATGCTGTTTCAATGTATAGACTTAGTGTTCCGTGTTCATTAAAAATATGAGCAAGTTTTGCTGTTCATTCATTAGCATCGATAAATATAAAAAAGCAGGTAGATTTTTTTTCTGTGTCGAAGCTGAGCTGTTCAGCAGCTGGTCCAGGCTTGTTTTTTTAAGAGAGATAGCCTTATATAACACATCTGATTTGTGCAACACAATGAAGTTTTGAACTGAGTTTATTGCTTGCTCCCAAATGAATTCTCTGCTGTTAGACAATATATCACAGTGCCTGCAATTTGCTGACACTCCTGCCCAGGACAAATTTTCAGTTAGAGAAAAAGCAGAACATTGTGAGATGTGGTGAGCTTTGCTACAAGCTTTTCCAGGCATGGTAGATCATATGGCAATTTTTGTGCTTTGTAAATTGTATGGTGAATGTCCATCATTCATCTTGGATTGTAAAACTCATGTTATGGAAGCCTTAATGGCATTTTGGAACAAAACCCATGGATAAAATCTATGCCAAGAGGCTGAGAGAAGTCAAGGGATTTGTTTTTCACCAGATTCTAGAGATCACAGAATTATAGAATGGTTTAGGTTGGAAGGGCCCTTAAAGCCCATCCAATTTCCTGCCGTGGGCAGGACACCTCTGACTGAAGCAGGTTTCTCAAAGCCTCATGCAGCCTGGCCTTGAACACCTCTGGGGAGGGGGCATCCATGACTTCACTGGGCAACGCGAGCCAGTGCCTCACCACCCTCATTGTAAAAATCGTTTTCCTTATATCCAGTCTGAATCTCGCATATGAGGAACCACATAGTTCACAGAGCTCATTGAAGATCTCTCTACTGTTCAGTATTGGTAAGAATACAGTAACTTTTGTACATAAAGAACTTTGAGGAGGGGTAGGGAGCTCTCTTTTCCTTCATTTTTTTTACTAACAGGGGAAAAAAGCCTCCTGGCTTCTCTGGTTTAAGACACTAAAACTTGAAGATATGTTTCTTTACTACATGTATAAAACTAACATTCAGTGCTGCTGTTTCAACCTTCTAAATTTTAGCCTGGCATTATATGACTTACTGATTAAATTTTTATGATAACATATGAAGCAGTTCGAATCAGTTTTATACATTCCTGTGCACTTTCCCAACTGTCACTATTTAAATACTAGGCCAATATATATATTTATTCATTAATGCTTCCTTCATTTGCATTTTTTGTCTCACTTTATCTCTGAACACAGTGACCAAAAACCTCCTTCTGTGGTGCGTACTGAGGCTGGGTGAGTGAACAAACCCCTCCAAGAAGTGATATGCTTCTAAAAATACATCATCTTCATTTAACACAATTTATTGTACTGTACATTTGCCCACAGCACTTTCAATATCGTTCTGCTTGATGAGTGTGCATTCATTATCTTATCATAAGTGTAGGTTCATGGATTTGAACCAGGCAGAGCTGGTTTGTGAATTCATTGAAGTGATACATTCACGAAGGGGAAATGCCGAATAATAAAAAGAAACTGGTTGTGGCAATTATGACATTCTGCTACAGAAGTGCCCTCATAGTAGCAAAAGGAAGGAAAACGAGCTGCCCTAGGCTTTGATCACCTTTGTGGAAGAGCTTCTTCACAAGCCAGACATATCACAAAAGCACAGAATAAACAAAGTCTATGGTATTGTAAATCTGAGCAGGTTTTGTTTCAGTTTTAGTGGCACAAATGCATTTAAGATACCATTTATTGTTTTGTAGAAGTGTGATAAATAGAAGGTAGCAATTAATGATGCTTGGCAATGTAGAAGAGGCAGGGGATGACTACTTCCTGCCAACTGACACCTGTCAAAGCTGGGAGTATAAGCATGATTAGCTACATGAGCCTTCTTTTAGTGTAAAGTACTTAAATGTCCCACACTTCATATGCAGTGTACATGGAGTTTTTGTTTGGCTTAGTTTTTGATGGAACAGCTGCCTCTAGCAGAAATCATGGGGATCAGCAAAGCGATACAAGATCTGGCACTGCAATTTAAAAATGTGATACTGCATCACTTAAGCAGGATGCGTGCTTCTCTGCCACTTTGTGATGCTCATCCATATCTGCAATGGCACTTTGATGCCTTCTGGTGGGAAAACTATTCAGATGTGCCCTGGTTTTAGGCTGCATGTTTTCAGAGGTGCTCCTGCCCAGCTTCCATGTGCCCTCCACATTGCCTTCCCTTCTCCATTGCTCTGGGTTCTTCATTAAAGACTCGTTATCCGCCCTGTCATTAATATTTAGGGGAAAAAACTTCACTGTGCACATGCCAAATTCTGAGACTTACCATCCTTCTTCCAGTGTAGAATGCCTGCAGATTTGACTATAAACCGGTGTATCAATTCTCTTCCTAGTCCATGCAGTAAATGGTGAGTTTAAGTTCATACAGCTGTGACTCATTTACGCTCTTACTCAAACACATCAAATTCAGTTTTCCTCCAATGTCTTTGGATATTTTAGTTAAGTGCATTGCGTCCTGTACATATTTATGATTAATCCCGTTGCCCAAACATCAATATCACTGTAAATAAAACCAAATGTAACTAATACACAATCATCAAATGGACTTGGAACCGGCTCTTCTTTTCTTTTTTTTTTTTTTTTTTTTAATATTATATTTTCTAGATTGCAAAAGTGATGTTCCTGACCTGTCTGAATTGTACTACTAGCACTCAGGTCAGTGTTTCTGCATTTCTGCTTACAGTGCCTGGTCTCTGTTCCCAGCACTTCTCTCAATCCACAGAAGATCTGGTTGAGGACTAGAGGTAACTGTAGCTTGCAAGACCGTGTCTTGCTGGGGATAAAGATGTTGCTGTAGAGAGCTGAAGGGAATAGGAATTGGCTGTTCCATTCAGATTTTGATTTATGTGTCTGAGCCAGTTATTCTCATCTTTAATTTTATATTGCCAACTGCTGGATTTTGCACAGGCAAATCTAGGGTGTCTGAGTGCTATTTTCGGTCTACATAAATCTCTTGCACATTCATTGCCCTATATATAATTTACGTAAGATGGCATGTTAGCAGCCCATGATTTAACTATGTGGCATTACATTGCTTTTACATGAAGGTAATTTTTCTTCTATTCTGCTTTAGTATCTGTAAGGACAGACATAATGATTTGTTTTTGTTGAGGGTTCTTTTTCCCTGCATACCTCAAACAAGTGGTCTAACAGGCTCTCAAACATCACTTGGACATTCTCCAAGTTCTAAATGTTATCTCTACTTTGCTATTTCTTCCGTACATAGACTTAAGCACTTCCCTTAGGCTGGTATGAAGACAGAAAGGTACCTGTAAGGTGCAGTGTCAAAGGTGAGCAAACAGCTTCATAACATTTTTCACTTTGATTTTGCCGGTATTGCAAGAGAACGCAGCAGTCCACACATTTTCTCTGCCATGTTAAAATGTGATAGTATTGCTTAGTCATCTTCTGTACAGGCTGGGCACGTGAAAAGTGCCCCAGACTTAAGTCATCAGATGCATCAAACTGTGTGCAGCCAGTATGTCTGGGTCAGTACCCTCTTTTATGAAGAATGAAAGATAGCTTTGAAAGATTCCCTCTTTAAACCTGTCTTCCTTTTCTTAAATGCAGTTTCACTGTTAGAATTATTCCTTCCTGGTTGCATAGCTAGAAACCAGTTTCAGAAGGAAATCTGAATGAACACCTAAAACTAGCTGCTAACAGCTGTCGTGATCAACTAAACTATTAGATCTCTGGGAGTTTTAGTGTGCTACTGCTAATTCATCATTTAACCCTATGCAACAAAAATTTTTTCTAATAATTGCTGATTACCCAGCATCCTACAGCTTTAAAGACTTTCCCATTGCCAGTAACAGGTCCAAGTGAGAAAGTCAGAATCGGAAAATTTAGTTACTACCTTTCTGAAATTCAATCCAACAAAATGAGCAAGTGAGTATTTGGTAAACGACATCTACTCCGATACAGCAGCCTCATGAGAAGAGTGCTCAGCCTCCATGAAAAAAAGTTATCCAGAAGCATTAGCTATAGTTAGAAGTAAAACCTTATGATTAAATGTGATTAACACACATAAAAATTATATGAACAAATATTATAAAACAAAGAGATCCACAGGAGTATTAAATCATAGAATCACAGAATGGTTTGGGTTAGAAGGGACCTCAAAGCCCATCCAATTCCAAGCCCTCTGCCCTGGGCAGGAACACCTCCCACTGGATCAGGTTATTCAAAGCCTCATCTGATCTGGTCTTGAACACCTCCAGGGATGGGGCAGCCATGAGTTCTCTGGGCCACAAATAGAAAATGTTTTGCTTTTTGGTAGATCATCTCTATTTTTAATTCCTGACATGAAAATCATTCTTGAAAAAATTATAATGTATTTAAGCTCATCAGATAAGTAGTTGTGTCCCAAAAAAATGCCATTAAACTGAAAAGAATTAAAACTTTGAGCAAACTAAAGTTTTAAAACAAAGATATTTTAAAAGCTACCTTGCTTTTGAGCATTTACTTTGAGTTATATCTCTGGCTTGAATTGCTGACAAAATAAGAGTGAACATGACATGATGGATAGGATCTGTCACATTAATAAGTAAAAACCTGGAAAAAAATTAACTTGACATTTGAAGAAGGGGAGAAAATGTCAAGAAATAATTATTTTTATTCAATATTGCTAGTGAGAAGCTTATTGTCCCTAAGCAGATCTGGGAATGTTGGCTGGACTTCATATTATCTGTCTAGGGTTTCCATTCATTAAGTGAGATATAATCAATAATAACAAGTTCCATGGAAAGTGATCCCCCCTCCACTTCCCGCTCCACCTCCATCCTTGATCCCCCAAGCTAGGGGCATGGCTTGGTCTGAACCATTTCACTGCAAAGTCACCCTCAGTCCTTTGTGTTTATATATGTATCTAGGAAAATGAGGAAAGTGGATTACTTTGCCTGTGCTAACTGGGCTGGCAAACCTATTTATTCCATTTCTTCTTGGCAAAACACTACCTTAAGAGACTACGAACTCCTTAAACACTGTGTATTTGATACAAAATGGATATCTTGGACCAAAGCCCAAGGCTGGTTACGGCTGCCTCTGCGAGATGAGGTATTCTTAAATCCTGCTCACTTAAACAGTGAAGCGTTCTTTATGCAGAGGCACCCTGTGTGTCTAAGCACACCCCATGTCCCCCTGGCACAGGGAGTGACAGCAGGGAGCCTGCAAAACTGAAAAGTTTTCCCTTTTGTTATTGATCCTTAAGTTTTCCTAAAGAGTGACTGATTTTCTAAATTTCAAGCCTTTATTTTACTGTCTAAATTTGCTTGCACTGATAGAAACTCTGGTCAGTCTGGCACTGTGTGTGCACACAGGTGCTTTACATGATGGCATTCTATCATTTGTGGAGCAGGATGTTGTTTCAAATTAATGGTATAATGTCTTTATCCAGAGTCTGACATAACTCCTAAAAGGATGTTTTAGAGAATATAGGCTGAGCAGCATAAGAGCTCTCTCCTACGCATTAGGGGGGGATCATGCAACTGGGGAGCAATATATTTTGACCTTTGGATGCTACTTTGCTCACTTGCTCTGACCATGGCTCCTTCAAATGATCTTGGGATTTCTTTTTGAACTGGAAACTGATCTCGGCGCATTCTATGAAAAAAGAAACATCAATATGATGTGGAATAACACTGTATAGTTCTACATCATGTAATGCCTGATAGTTTTTCTTGTTTACCTGGAAACAGGAATGGATTAAAGCACTGTTCCCTAAATGTAGTACACAAATATGCTGAGGTTTGTAATTAACATTTTAAGCCCTTTCTCTCTATATGTGTAATATGGGGGGAAAAAACATCAAAAATCAGAAAGCAAGTGGCCAAATCAGATATTCTTATACAGTTAGCTAACTGTGCAGAGTTGTATTCTATTGTATATCTTTTATTTGAGCAGGAAGAGACAGTTTAGACAATGTATAGTTCTGAAATTCCCCATTTTATCATCACTGTTTTGTGAAAAGCCATGTAAGCCCCACCTAAAGTGAAAACATCACTCTAGAAATTAAATGAAAGAACAGTTAAAACACTAGAATATTATGACTAATTGTATTTATTTGTAAATAAGTAAGGTAGACTTCTTGGAGATCTTGAAATGAGTCTACAGGATACCACTGCTTTTGTCTATTCCAGTGCTGATGCTGTGACATTGGTGCACAGAATTGCATGCAAGAAAAAAACTTTTAGCATTCCCTACAATGAAATACGTTGTCTGCTGCATTCTAGAGGAAAATCTGATGATTATGGTCCTTATGAAAGATATATAAGCGTATCCCTTGCTCTGGATGAAACTGCATGAAAATTGTCCCTCTGCAGGATCAATAGGCCTTTCTACCTACTTGTCTATGCTGGTTACGTGAATACGTGTTCATACTTTCTTAGGGGTGGGCTTGAGTTGTCAGGGGTTGATACTGTGTCCTCTTAGGATTTTCTGTTACAGTGGGATCAGGATTGAAATTCTGGCACTGTTTGAGGCAACGGGAGTTTTACCCATTGGAGCAAGGACTTTGCTGTGTGATTTTTGGTGTGAAGGTATAGCAAAAAAAAATCCATCCCTTGACCTTAGTAGTGGGCAGGGTATGAAGTCTTCTGGCAATGAATGACTGGTACCTTAGCGCTTATCCTTTAGCTTGAGAGGTAAGGAGCTCTTGACACTTTTGTGTCTGCTAAACCCCGAGAGAAGACACCTGAAATGATAGACCTGCTTGGGTGGGGCACAAAAGGAAGAAGATGTTATCAAGAGGGATTGGTTAAGAATGACTCATGCTGCACAGCTTCTTTCCTTTTTCCAGGCAGAACCAGTCTGGGGAATTCCTGCAATATTTGATAGCTTATAACTTTCTTACTTCAAGAAGAGAGAAAGAGAAGTGTTTTATTGCACTGTCAGGATTTAATTCTTGCGCTACTGTGCCCCTATTGATGTCTTAATGGGGCCCAGGAAATACTTCTGGCCTAGAAAATAATAATTCTGCTTGATCTCTTCTGTTCTCTTTTAAATATTTGTAAGGCAACAATCCAGAGACTTCATCACTGCATCAAGAAAATGAGAGTTTAATATCAGGAAAGAAAACAAAAGTGCTCTTGCCAGTGGAAATTGAAATACTGCATACAGCCCGTTCGAAACCCATTTGCCATATTAAAAGAAACAGCTTATAAAAAGTATTTAACAACAACAATAAAAAGTATTTAACAACTTTCAGAAGCAGTGATAATAGGACACAATGTTAAACTGAGAATTTTATTTCTTTTTTGGACAGTTTCTGAATATTATGTAGCTTTTATCTTGCCCTAAACACTCCAACATCTAGTCAGAAATGTTTGGTCTACATTTGTCTCAGAAAAGACAGTTGAACCCAAGAGATGCTTAGGTTATTTTTCTCTGTCTCCACAGTCTACATGATCTGCATCTTCTACGTCTTGGGTTTGGTGCAGTGTGCTGCACAGTTTTTTATACACTGGGTTCAGCGGTCTTTGCTTAGCATGTTTCGCGATTTTATTTCTTTTTTTTCTACTCAAATTTCAAGCATAAAACTAAGGTGAGAAGAGCAATGTTGAAAAAAAGGAAGTTCTGAAAATGTCATTTATGCTCCATTATCGATTTTCATATACTAAGATCCATGTAGCTTTCACAGAAGATCTATGTAGTATGTGTTATTCTGTCCAGAGCAAGGTCAGATCTATATTAGAAGCATCAAGCTGTGTTCTTTGTTTCACATATTACAGGCAGTGGCACACGTTGCCCAGAGAAGTGGTGGCTGCCCCATCCCTGGAGGTGTTCAAGGCCAGGTTGGATGGGGCTTTGAGCAACCTGATCCAGTGGGAGGTGTCCCAGCTCATGGTGGGGGGGTTTGGTACTGAAAGATCTTTAAGATCCCTTCCAACCCAAACCGTTTGATTCTATGATTAATTATTCTGTAATCAACAAGTGCGTGTCAATCCTGTTAATGACGGATGAGACTGGAATCGCCCTTGTCCTTGCTCTGCTACAATGACCACAACGACAAATGTGCTATTCTCAGGAAACCAAGCTGGTACAGTTTTGAGGGACTTGCAGTAAGTAAACAAATTCTCTAAAGAAATTCAATGTTTGTAGTCCCTCTCTCACACACATTAACAGCCCTTTAAATATGTTGTCAGAGTTCATGTAACAGCAGTGAACCTTTCACTTTTGTTGCTCTTCCTGTGCAGATTTTGGTTATAGTGTGTGATCTGCTTGTTTATCATTCCTTACATTTGCTGGGCTCTCTATTAATACATTTCAGGCCTACTTTGGAATTATCAAGGCATGTCATAGCTGGCAAGCATGAATGTTTCGCCTTGCTGCTGCTGTGTCATTTGGGGAGGAGAGCTAGGCAATTATGACAAGTTGCTTGTTATTAACCTTTGATTGCTGAATGGTGTTTGTTGAGATGCAAAAAGCAAAAACATAAAGGCAATTTTAATTCTCTCATCCTCACTGACTTCACACACTCTTTCTTTTCTTGCCTGTCTGTTGTGGAATAAGCTCCCATTTTCAATTAATTCTCTTGGAGCAATGTGCTCTTTCAAATCTCTTCCAAAAGCTCATTTACTCTCAGCAACTCATTAACCAAACAGTCATCTCTCCTATTATTATTTCTATTTCACCTGTCCTTTCACAAAACTCTGTTGTACTCTCTATTTCCTTTCGTACTTATTTAACTGTGTTTATTTTTGTAGCTCATTTTATTGTACTGTTTGAAAGTAAGTTTAGAGTAATAAGCAAAATCAACAGTCAGAACTACTAAAATGAAGTCATAGCTACAGTGCAGGGCTCAGATGCTGTGCACGAAGTAAAAGCAGAGAGATACTTCTTCAGTAACAATTACTTAAGGGTCCTCGAGTTCATAGAAACCATGTAAGTCCCTTCTGTTAGCTTTGGATCAGGCCAGAATGAGATAATGGAGATGCAAGGTAGAAGGGTGAATGGAATAGAAATCAAGAAAAAGAAGCCCAATGGAATATATGGAAGATGTAAATTTATCCCTCTGTTAAAACCTCTATTTTAATAAGCATGCAAAAAAATACAAAGTTGTCTAAAATGCAGGGTAGATGTGAAATATTCTTTCTCTGATTAGGATAAAACCAAGATGGAAAATAAAATTTATTAAACACAAGGCAATAACAATCAGGAAATGAATTCTTGGCTTCCTAGTCACAGTCATGTACAATGAATTGAGCCTTTACTTCATTTTCAAAAGATGAATATATTAAAAATACCAGATGCCTATATCTTTCTGTTAGCCTTTGAAATATGTATTTTCCAATTCATCAATGTATGATCACTTGCCTTTTGTTAATTCTACATTCTCTTAAAAGCAATAACTGAACCAGAATATGCATTTCTTTCTTCTGAAGTTCTGAAACAAAAGGAAGGACATTTCAAAAAAGATAAAATATGGGAACTAAATTTGGCTGCACATAGAGATTTAAAATGGAATTTGAGATCGTTTCTGTTGCCTTACTCAGTTTTTTTTCTAGACTTAGATTTTAAAAGAGAATATTCAGGCCACAAAATGAAATATATTCCTGATATCAGTCACATATTCTTATACAGGGTACAGAAACTTTTTCAAATGTGTATTATATTTTCCATTTTAGTCCAAGGTAGTAGTATTTATTTTTAAAAGGAAAATATAAAATTCTGCTAAAAATAAAATTGGTCGAGTAATTGTGGCTTTTCATCTTTAACATTGTGAAAATCTTGTGTGTGCCATTGTAATGGGAAAACATAATCCATTTGTGTTCTGAGGAAAGTATTATTTTTCATTTACCTTGACATGACATTAATAAGGTGTAAGCTCAGCAAAATACTTATTAGAACTGTATGACTTTACTCCAATTAAGCCTTTCAGTTACATCAATATTGAGTTAAGTGTGCTCCTGCAAATCCAGAACATACCAAAGTTCAAAATGTAGCTATCTTTTCCAATAGTAGTCTTGGAATATTAAGTTTAATCTTTCTTTATTTTGTTATAAAACTGTTTTATTCTTAAAAGGTAAAACCTCCCATAGCTGCCTATTTAGAATATTGATATATTTTCTTACCTAAGCTGTAGAAGTTCTTGCTTGAACCAGAAATTCAGGTTCAAAAATACAGTTTGTGACTTGTAGTACCCCCAAAATACCTTATGTGAGCATTCAGCTATGAGAAGTGGGCTTGTACAAAATATAACAGTAAACTAAAACAATTATTGATGATAGAAGGATGAAAAGATGGCAAAACATTGGAGATAAGTCGAAACAAAAAGGGCTACAGCTGTTACTGACAGATCGAGAGATTTTTGTCTAGTAAATAAAAGGAATGCTGGCCTGGAAATCCATGAACCAAATTGGTGTTTTGGAACCAATTTTGATTCATTGATTTTTGACTTGTGGAGCCCCCAAAGGGAACAGGGTCTATTTTACCAAAAGCTAAAAGGGAATCACGGTAAACACTGTAGCTGACTTGGGATTTGATTATTGAACCAAACTTTTCCACTATGAAGAACTATGCGATAGATTAAGAGATTCCTAATACTGTGCTTTGAAATTAGCTCAATGGCCTCAAGTGGGTCTTTATAGAAAAAAGAAAACATTACTGGGATTCTGCTCTTACCCTTTTGGGGTTTTCTCATACTTTGTAATTGTTTTTATTCCATTCGTCGATGCTGTCCTTTTCACAGGACCCAACAAGCTGAACAGTGACAAAATTTCTCCTATGATGTCATTAAGGCAGAAAAAGACTAAGATCTAATATTGTCCATTATTACTGCCTCCTGCTTTACATATAAAAGGAATAAAACATCTTACGGCAGGTTTTGAAAGTTTCACCGTTACCCTTTGAAGGACCAGATTTAAACTAGTACCAAAAACATTTGAAAGTCATACTGAAAACGTACATTGTGGTTTAGTCAATAACTGAAGAACTATCTTGACTTTTGACATTTGAGAAATCATAGAATGGTTTGCATCGGAAAGGGCCTTAAACCCCTCCAGTTCCACCCCCCTGCCATGGGCAGGGACACCTCCCACTGGATCAGGGTGCTCAAAGCCCCATCCAACCTGGCCTTGAACACCTCCAGGGATGGGGTAGCCACCACTTCTCTGGGCAACCTGTGCCAGGGCCTCCTCACCCTCACAGGAAAACATTCCTTCCTAAGGTCTAATATTAGGAACATAATATTTCATTCTTAATTAATGTGAATTCCCCTCCTTCCCCCCACACCTCTATGCGCACAATAAATATATGCCACAGTATGTGTTACAGATACAGGTTATTTAGGTATACAGTTAGAGAAAAAAAGTACATATGGTTGCTCCTATTCCTGTCTTACCACATGAAGCTTCCAAAGATTCATTGCTGTGATAAAGAAACTAAAATGGGCACTTAATCTTGAAGAGGCTTTTCAGCCCTCTACTCCTTCTTGCTTGAATTTGTTGCACAGGAGTATAGAATCTCAAGCAAATTTGGAATAAATAGATGAAATACTATTTTGTGTTCAGTCATGAGCAACCCTCTCAACTTCCTGTAATCAGAGATGAAGGTAGCAGGGAGGCAGAATAACACCACAACCAAAATCATAATAGAATAATTATCAAACATTTCCAGAAATAAACACCCACAACGAATGTCTCTGTTTGGTTCTGTGTAACTAAAGATTGCTGTCTTGACAGCTACGAACTCACTGATAATATGATATTAATTTGGTGGAGATTTGCATCATAATTTTCCTTTTGTTTTTGTAATGAAGTTCTAATATTCCTTACTAACATCCACAGATTTTTTTTTTTTTATATATTACAAAAATTAAAACAGAATGCAATAATGTTTCCTTTAACTCAATCATAAAAACTAATCTCTCCGGTTTGGCTTCATTTTTGTCTTATAGTAATGATTAAGATTTATCATGAATATATAATAGAATGGTTTGCTAATTAAGATCCAGGTAAAAATTAAAGTAATATATGAGGGAAGATCTACTGTTATTGACTACTCTGTTAGTTGACACAGTATTTTTTTTGATCATCCTGATCTAGGTAAGAGTTCTGTGAACAAGGTGTGGGTTCACATGAAGCCATGGCATCTCCAAGCTCTTCTTCTGGAATTAGGTTTACCTGAAAGACATAAATAGCTCATAAGAGCATCTATTTTGCTAGACACAAGTAATTCAGAGTAGGTGCTGACATACTTTTGGAGATCTCAGTAGAGATTCTTTAAGGAGGTTTTTACACTCTTAGTTTGCAGTTGGGATTAAAAGAAGCCTACAGCAAAGCTGGGGAGGGGCTCTTGATCAGGGAGTGCAGGGCTGGGACGAGGGGGAATGGTTTTAAGCTGAAAGAGAGGAGATTGAGATGAGATATTGGGAATAAATTTGTAAGGGTGGTAAGGCCCTGGCACAGGCTGCCCCATACCTGAGGGTGTTCAAGGCCAGGTTGGATGGGGCTTTGAGCACCCTGACCGAACGGGAAGTGTCCCTTCCAACCCAAACCAGTCTGTGATTCCTATTCAGCCTCTTTTTGAATGTGTAGCTCACTATACTGAAATGAGTGGGAATCTGGATCTTGTTCTCTTTTACTGGGTGTTTTGAATGTAAATTAAAATAAAATAAAAAAAAAAAGTAACAAAACTCTTTGGCTTATGTAGATTTATCAAAAATAATTGGATTTTTCTGTATTCTGTTAAAGAAACACATGTTCAAAACAAACATCCTCCAGCCATTGGTTAATAGAACAGACTTACCAGACGTCAATGAAATGTGAGCAAAAATTGGTTTGTTTGCATTTTAATAGATTTTAAGCCTGAGTGTCTGAAGCTGAGGTCTTACAGCTGTATTGAGGTTCCTAAATGGAATTATTTTGATTGACGAGATAATGCCAAGTAACCCCACCATTGCTGAGGTCAGTGAGAAGACTCCAGGGGGGTAATAATTTCCTAGATTTCAGTCATTGTAACTAGAAAAGAGAGCATACGAAGTGTTACAGTCAGATACTGTTTGTCCATGAAATAAACAAGGCAAAGGAGAAACATAACCTTAATATAACCTCTAAGAATGGAATATAACTGAATCATAGAGTCATGGAATGGCATGGGTTGGAAAGGACCTTGGAAGCCATCCAGTTCCAACCCCCCTGCCATGGGCAGGGACACCTCCCACTGCATCAGGGTGCTCAAAGCCCCTTCCAGCCTGGCCTTGAATACCTCCAGAGATGGGGTGTCATTTTTCACAGAGAAAAATGTTAAAATTAGCATTTTTTTTTTCACAGAGCTTTCCAGACCTCCTGAAAAAGGTTCCAGGTTTTCATGTGGATACCTGCTAGTTGGAAGATATGTTCCATTTTAAAAACAAAGCACTGAAAAAGACAGCTGCTCTGAAAGGCAAGGTTAAATGCATTAATAAGTAGGGAGTGGCTTCAAACAATGTAGTTGTATTATGAACTGTGTTAAGAGGCTGTGCAAACATAAGACCCTTCCCAGGTCTCCCCAGTCCATTTGGCTATCAGCCCACGGGCCTCTTTCGCCTTCCAGCTTCCTCTGTTGGCTGTTTTCAATATCTGTTTAGGGTATCTTTGAGCATCAAGAGGGTGGATTAGAAGAACAAAGAGACAAAAGGCTAGGTAGGAAAGAAGGAAGGCCCTGGGGAAAACGGTAGAAGGTGAGAATATTTGCATTTTTGGTTTTAGAAACACAGAAAGCTTCTCCTCTCCTACAAGAAGTGCCCTTTGAAAGGATCAGGTCTTCCTTTGCTGCCACTAGCTTTGCTCTGTAAAGGAATGCTTTATACACAGAGTGATGGAAGATGGAAATGGAGTTACATCATGCAATTTTTATAGAGTATATCTATATTTTAATATGGTTACACTGTTCTGTACCAGACTAGAATGTCTGTTTATCTAGTCAGTTGCTTGATATGAATCTTTTCTTATTTTAGTCAGACTCCCAGCTTTTTTATGGATTGGAACAGTGTGTGCTGTGTGGCAAGTCTTTCTTCTACCCTATTAGAATACGTTTCATCTGAACTAATACTCAGTTCTATTTTCAAAGTACATTTCTCAGTAATAGAATAGAAAATTTCATCTTGGTTCATGTTTACTGGGAGCTTGCCGCTTTCCTCCTAGTTTGCCTTAAAATTCTGTCTTTGGTTAGAAAGACTCTATCAAGTTTTATTTTAGCCTGGGAGCTGCTTTTCCCAGTTTATCGGTTAGAGGGGAAAAAAAGGCAGGAAACAGCTCAAGCCTTTGAATTCACAACTGCACATTTGAACTGCACTTTTGCATATTTATTATTATCCTTACTTCTTGCTGTTATTTTAAATAATATTACTCAGAAGAACATGAGAGATGAGGAAGGGGATCCTTCCCCTCTACTCGGTACTGCTGCAGTCACACCTGGGTTACTGTACCCAATTCTGTGCTCATCAGTGCAGGAGAGGTGTGAACATACTGGAGAGAGCCCAGCCAAGAGTTGCCAAGATGGGGAAGGGATTTAGAGCATCGCTTCTCTGAAGAAAAGCTGAGAGAGCTGAGACTATTTAGCTTAGAAAAGACTAGGAAAGGATCTTATTAATGTAAATAAATACTTGAAGGGTGCATAAGGGATGTGTCCCTGACCATGGCCAGGGAGCTGGAACCAGATGATCTTTAAGGTCCCTTCCAATCCAAGTCATTCTGTGATTCTGCAGTTCTTTTGAGCAGTGCCTAGATGCAGGACCAAAGGTAACAAGCACAAATTGAAACACAGGAGGTTCTATATGAACATAAGAAACAACTTTTTTATCGTAAGGGTAACCAAGCACTGGCATAGCTTACCCAGAGAGGCTATGGAGTCTCCAGTGTTGGAGATAAAAGCCATCTGGACACGGTCCTGGGCAGCTTGTTTCAGGTGACCCTGCTTAATCTGGGGGATTAGACAAGACATCCTTCAGAGGTCCCTTGCAATCTTAACCAGTCTATGATTCTGTGAGATTCTGCATCCCATGTCAAAGCAAAACCAGTTTTAATTAGTGAATACAGGAAAAATGAGCCTTGACATATGAGATCTACATGGGCAGGTTGTTTCTCCATGGCATGTTCAGTGAGCCTGATGTAGCTCAAATTACATGGGAACACACTGTGTGTGAATTACTTCTTCTCCATGCATGCCCTGGAGTTCAGGACTTGGTCCTGCATAGATGTGCATTCTTATGCACAAATTCAAGTTACCTTGTGAAACATGGCCAACACAGAACAGGTATATATGTATGACGTGTATGCCTTAACCTGAAGCAAAAGACAAATTTCTTTTATTGTGGAGGAAAACTACATTTTTTAGAAGTGATATATCCATATGAGCATCTGTAGTGGTTCTAGCTGCATGCAACCTGTGAAACTTACTTTGAAAAAGCAAAACAAAACCTGAAAAATATACTGTACATATGGGAGTGAAAAACAATGAAAGCAAGGCCCTATGAAAAATCCATAATCCAAGACTATTCATAAAACTTGGCATTTTATAGCAATCTATAGGTCAAAGCAGACATTAATTAATTCTCACAACTCCTTTGAGCTGTGGATGAGAAAATATTATTGAAATTGGATAAACTAAGCCAGTTAAATATTTCACCTCCTGAGGCTATATAGCATGAGATCTTATGCCCTGATATTTGTTTCTATTAATATGTATTTTATATTTACATTAATCACACTAATTTACTGTCAGTTCTGAGTTCTGTACATCTGTTTGTTTCAAAGCTGTATTTCAGTTAGAGCCACAAATGCACTAAAGAACTGCAGGAAAAAGGCAGACTAACAATTTTTGTTCTGAAATGACTGTAGAAGAGGTAGTTGTGTACTTTCTATGTTCTAACCTTCCTGATTCCATGTTATTCACTAGAAAATGTAATAATATTAGGTAACGAAGATGATCCAAGGGCTGGAGCACCTCCCATACAAGGACAGGCTGAGAGAATTGGAATTGTTCAGTCTGGAGAAGAGAAAGCTCCAGGGAGACCTTAGAGCAGCCTCCCAGTACTGAAAGGGGCTCCAGGAAAGCTGGGGAGGGGCTCTTGATCAGGGAGTGCAGGGGTAGGATGAGAGGGAAGGGTTTTCAGGTGAAAGAGAAATCTTAGGAAGAAATGTTTTCCTGTGAGGGTGGTGAGGCCCTGGCACAGGTTGCCCAGAGAAGTGGTGGCTGCCCCATCCCTGGAGGTGTTCAAGGCCAGGCTGGATGGGGCTTTGAGCACCCTGATCCAGTTGGGAGGTGTCCCTGCCCGTGGCACAGGGGTTGGAACTGGAAGGGCTTTCAGGTTCCTTCCATCCCAAACCATTCTATGATTCTATGGTTCTGTAAAAATCACTTTTAACTGGCTAACAGTTCACGAGTATCAACCATTTCATAACTGCATTATGCATAAAACCGTGTAGTGATGAGGAATATTCCCTATCCTTCAAACCAACAACCCTGTTATTTAGATCCAGCCTAGCCAAGGCAATTTTCTTGCATATCCATATTGGAATTTGAGACTCTTTCTTCTGTAGTTCAATGAGTGACCTGTCCATCCAATTCCTGTCCAGCCTCACCTGTCAGCACAGGTCAAACTACCCTCTCTTTTACAATGTTCTTGTCTAAACCTTTTGTGTCGGATACTAAATAAGTACGTAGGAATGCTTACAATGGCTTGCTATCATTCTTCTTTGGCAAGATTTCAAGGGGGAGCTCAGGCCCAATAAGAAAGTCAGGCAGACCTTCAGACTGATGGAAAATGTTGTGATGGCACAGATCTAGTGGATTGTCATCAGAATGCACAGTTTGTATTTTGTTTGTTCCTTGGTTAGAATATTGTAGGCTCTGAGGTCGTGTTGATAGCTTTCTATTTGCACATGGACTAGAGGCATGCAAGAAGTTGTGTTTTGCTCTAGCCTTGACTGTAGTTCCTGCAGGCACATCCTCTAGCAGAGGAAGGTGGGGGCCTCTGTTTCCTACCCACATACCAGCTGGTGGAGCTGGCAAGCTGAACTGGAATCATTGTGGCCAGCTTTTATGTTTTTGTCTTGATCTTGATATATTTGGTATTTTTCTTTAATCCCCTTCACTGGAGTTGAATGATTATCAGTAAATTTCCACTGTTTTTAAAATATAAAACATCTTTGTGCTCATGAAGAAATATTGAAAGCATGAACTGAAGAGATGCAGAAGATTAATCAGAAATATACTTTGAAAAAAAAAAAAAAGAATAAAAATGTGCTTGTTACTAATCACGATGTTTTGGCAGAGCCATCACGTTAATGGTTGCATTTTCCAATAGTAGAAGACTTCAGTGCTCTGACTATGGGAGACAAAGTGCACTGCCCTGGGCTCAGTGGTCATAATATTTTGATTATTGTGATTTTTAACCCATCACTCTGTTTATTTTACACATAGTCCTACGAACTTCTAGTTTCAGAATGCAGTGCATCTCATGTTTAGAGTCTCTTCCAGTAATATAGATCTTGCTGCCCTCTGTATCATAAATAAGTCATCCACAGAAACATTACAAATCCACATTTCAGTGAGCTATATCTAAAGACTTGGATTAACTTTAGTCAAAGCTTTTGCATTTATGTCTAACACCGGTTTGAGAAGTCATTTTAATCTGCTGTTATTCTCATGCACAGAGTGACTGTGGTGAAGTGATTTAGAAGGGAATTGGTGGAAAGAATTTAGCTGTGTTAACATAGACAGATGGACAAGGGTTTAACATTTATAATTGGAGGTGCATGCGTATGGATGGGGAAGGGGGAGAAATGCTTCAATTTTATGGGAAATAAAGTCAGCAAAAACTGAGCCCAGGAGTTTATACGAAATGCTCGAGCAAAAAATCAGCACTGAATTGTGCAACAGTATAGCTCCAACAGGAGCTTAAAATTAAGTCAATCCCCTGGTTAGATATGTGATTGTTGCTTGTGCAATTAGCCTTGCAGTAGTACTAAGATGAGCTGAGAAGGATTTACAGACTGAGGCCAAGTCTTATCAGAGAAGGCTTTTTGGGTGTAGATTAATGTGGAAATGACTTTTGCATGCCTCAGTGAGCGAGTGCATTAGGAGTAAAGACTTTGCTAAAATGCATTGCAAAGGCTATTTTACTCGCTACTAGAGAGAGCAGTTTGGTCGTTCTGTGGCAGATGTTGTTGCAGATTGACCCTGCTGATTGCCTTGGGATTTAACAAGTTGAGGATTTAACAAAAATCTACCTTTATTTCAGATTTTATTGGGTAAAAGACCATGGAGAGTTGAAAACATTCAGTAAACAGTGATTAACTATGCAACCTAAAAAAATACTACCTGAAAGAGGAATGCAACAAGTTGAAAAAGTGGAGAAGACTCATCAAAATGGAACACTCATCTCTAACAGCCAGGAAGTTGTCACGGACAATGGTAAAAGACAGGCTAACAAATGGGGAAAGAAAAGGCCAGTTTGAATGGGGCCTTGAGCAGCATGGTCTGTGGGAGTTCTCCCTGCCCATGGCAGGGGAGTTGAAACTGGATGGATTTTAAGGTCCTTTCCAACCGAAATCATTACGTGATTCTATGATTGTCTGAAATAAGTCATTAGGCAGGGATGGCTTTGCTCAGTCCAGTGCTATGACAAACAGTAAAGGATAATACATTTGGGGCCCTTTGGGGTATAAGCTTTCAGAAAACATGTTGCCTGCGTATTCCTATCCAATTTTTCATGAACTAAAAGGACTGCGAACAACTTTTTGAACTCTCAATGCAAATAATTTTAAAAGTTCTGAAGAAACTTAGAGCAAAAATAAATGTGGTTTCTGTACCTTTGTACTGAATAGCCAGCACACCCACCATGGTGCTTCAGGCACATGTGCACTTTGTGTCAGATTCACAAAAGGCATCTGAATTGAGGGTGCTTTTGAGGTGGGCAAGCTACTCCTTGTCTCTGGGTAATGGTTTCCAACACCTGTTTGCTCTTTCACTTTGGAGTACTAACAAGTACATTAAACAACTGCTCAGCCCACGTAACTCATAGATAATACAAGTTTTACTTAGAGGTGAAAAACTCATGAGGAGTTACAGCATTGATGTACTTGTGTGGCTCAGCTGTTGCACAGTCAGCCACGTTTTTATAGGTTTGAGTGGAGAGTGAATGAGCTCGTGGAGAGAAATCTGCAGAGAAGTCCTTGGCACATGGAAACCACATCCAGATTAGGAGAACTAATAAATGAAAGCAGCTGCTAGAGCCTTGGGAAAAGGTATCATACAACTTTGCCTTGCTGCTATACTGCATCCATGTATGGACTAGGGTCCAATTTTTGCCAGGTGGCATGGAATGACTTGGGAAAGGAAAGAGTTGTGGAGACTGCAGGAGAAGTGAGTACCTTCCTGGAGGCACCCAGCAGAGGAGGAGAGACCCTCAGTGGCACCTGTAGTTTATGCTAACTCTTCCTTCAGTTACTGCTTGCATCATGATATTGCCAGCAAGAAGACAGATAAGTGTAGAAGAAAGTGTTGCTGCTTTGCTGTGATACATGGAAGTGCTGTGAGCATCAGAGCTCACAGGGAAGAGAGCAGGGAGGTACCTGCAGGTGACGTGATGCTGGTACAACTAACTGAGATAAAGGCTTATCCGAACACTACTCTAAGAAGGTTTATGGCAAGGATGAAGTTGGGATAAAGGATGATGGAATCAGCAAAGATCATAGATATGGGAGTAAAGGAAGAAGATGACTTTCATATCCTGAAGTATTCAAAAGGTGATGTGTAGGAAAGGTGGTACCACAAATTAATGTACTGGGGTATGATGTTAACAAGAATAGGTTTGTCCATTCTACTACTGCAGCCTAGCCTATCTCCAGTTCTGATGGAACCATCTGGGGACAAGAAAAAAACTGACACGTCAAGCATGATCTTCACTTGTGCAAGGGAAAAATGAAAAAGCATGGGAGTTACAAAGTCATTAATAATCTATTAAAAGTTCTTGCCTGAAAACATCGTAGTTAAAAATCATTGAAAGTGAGCTGCCATGCAGTTGTTTGCTCAGCCAAGGGAAAGAACTCTCCTGACTCATATTTCAATGACCTTACTTCATTTCTGGCCTGAATGGGAACACAGTGATAGAGCTTCAACTATTTTTGCTGGAGATACTGTGGCTGCTATAGACCGCTGAAGAGAACTGAAGTACTTCGCAAGTTGAAGAATGAGTTTTTCAGAAAAGTAAAGGATGTGTGCAGATAATGCCTCACTACAAGATCCGAATAACTAACACATAAATCAACTTCTATTCACATTTCCACATGAAAGCAGGGGGATAAACTGAATCTGACTTGCTGACTTTTATATAGGAGAAAATACATTTTACTGCACAGCAACATAACAGCAAAATACAGTGCCTAAGCCTAACAAAAAGTCCCAGATATTACCCCAGGTGTCCATTGTAATACACTGCACCATGACTTGATATCATTATTGTTTAATACTATTGCCTGTTTCCTATTCAGCTAACAGAGGGGGGGAATAGCGTGAGACTTGTCCCATGGAGTCCAGGAGCTGTCAGGATGGATCAGTGAAGACATTCAGTAAAAAGAGAGCAGCACGAAAGATCTTGATGTTGTGTTCTCCAGGACGTATCCAGCTTCTACATCATCTCCCTTGGAGCATGTCGGCTTTTGTTATAGACTGTACAGAAAATATGTGATAGAGGATGATAGTATGCACAACAACAGTAAAAAAGAACTATATTAATCATTATTGTGCAGTTATTAGAAGAAAGAGGGGTAGGAAAAAACCTGTAAAAATCAGTATTAGCGAATATTCATAGACCACAGAGATAAGGGGCATTCATCTAAACTTGCAGTTTCACAAGCACTTAAAGCTCAAGGCAACACTGTCAACAGAAAAAAAAAAAAATACTGCACAAGGAGCTCCTTTTCACAATGACAAAACTGTTAGACCTGGTTCGGGCATTTCTGTCAGATGAAGGAAAAAGCCAAGGAGGAAAAACTCCATGTCTGAAGTTGCAGATATGTTCTTCAGCAGAGTCCATAGCTTATTCACTCTTGCTAAATCACACCCAGTACTTCCTTTCCCTGGCTGGCTTTTGGAATTCTGGGTCCTGGGTAGAAACCCTGCTCAAGCAGAAGAACTTCCTGGTTCAGACTTGTAAAAATTTCCTGCTTCCCTCAAGCAGAGACTCTGACCCTTCTTCCCCTGAAGCATCTAGGATTCACTCGACATTCCTCATGTCCTTTTAAACAAGGTTCCATTTAATCCACACATTTGTCTGTAAGTATTATGCATGCATCTGTTCTGCATAGAAAAACAAATTAAAAGCATCCAACTAGGTGAACTTGGCTACTGACAGTGGTAGCTTTTTGCTATTAATAAATGGAAATTAAAATATAATTATTAAGGCAAACAAATAATTTCTAAGGGACCATTTATCTACTTAACAAAGCTGTTATCATAGACAAGTAAATACTATAAACACAGGTTTTTAAGTACTTACATTTCCATTTATTTTTATTATAATATTTAATATTAATTAAAATATAATACTTAATTTTTTATTTATTTCATGATAATAACATTAGTGTTAGACTAGAGTCAGAATTGTTTATATGTTTATCATCTAGTAGATGTCATTTGATTGAAAGATAGTATATTTACCTTCTTTTAAACTTTAAAAAACAGTATCCATGGGCCTTTGATCTCTTCAGGCTTTTGAATCCAAACGGAACATACAATAAAAACAGTTACAGCTTACTGAATAAATAGATACAGCTTTGGGGGCTTGGAGTTTTTTGTTTTGGTTTGGTTTAAATCGGCAACATTGTAGGAGTTGCCATTTGAAATAGAAGCATAACTTCTAGGTCTCTCAAAACTTATTTAATCTAACTTTCCTAGTTTTTCACTATTTTTTGCTATTCTATCAAGGCTTCTAGAAGAATTGCTGGTTGACTGAGGAGTGCATAATGATAGTGTGCTATTCCTGCTTCTTTTTAGCTGTTTTAATAGCCGAAAAAGGCTTCTGGAAATCTGGAGAGAAAATCATCTTCTGCCTTTGGGATGGCAATGACAAAGGAAAAAATGTTAATACCTGGGAACACAAAGGTGAGTGGAAGTGCTTATTTGGGAAGAGATTTGTACGTTTTTCCCCATAGAATTCAATTTGAGAATATTTGTAGGCTCAGGGAGCTGAGTAAGATTATTCAAATGTTTAAGATGTCTCATTAAATTGCAGGTTTGATACAGGTTTTGTGCTGTTAGTTGAATATACTTACATATAATTTATGGTATTATGAATAAAGCTTAATGGGAGACAATTTATAAAGAGGAGTTAATGGACTTCTTTCACACAGAATTTAAAATCCTACTGTGTTTCTCTCAACACCCCTCCAAACTGAATATCCCTCTTTACCATTAGATTATAACTGTTAATATTGCACTTGGCTAACTAATATTTTCCAGCTTAATTCTGAAGAGAGTCCTCCTCCTCCTTCAAATTTATCATCAGTTCATTAATCATTAGTAATTTGTACTAGAATCCTAATCTCGTACAGAATGACTCCATCCATCTGAAGTGAACTAAATCTCTCTGTACCCGAGGTTGTTTGCACGATATATCTCTCAGACATTTCTAGAAGGAAAGACTCAAAGACTCAGTAAGTTGAGCTGATTTGCTTATGAAACCTAGTGATTTTTCCCAAGCTTTACTTACCTGGCTCAGTCAGAATCTTTTTTAAGCTTCAGCATGGACATTACTACTCAGTAAAATAAAGTTCTTATACAATATTAATTACTGCAATTAATAAAGCTGTATTTCAAGCTCAGGTTTAGCTATGATCAAAAGACTAATTTCAGTAGCAAGGGAAAACCTTTTATGCTGAGTTCAAAAGTGGTCAAAAGATTTGCAAGGGCTTGGAAGACAGCTTCGCACTGTGAATGGACACAATTAAAGTTTAGTCTGTACTTTGTTGCTGGCTGCCCACACTGGGGAATACTCTGCGTTTTGTGACGTGCTCAGGTAAGAAAATACTTTTATTGACTGTATCAGTAGAATCCTAGAATCATAGAATATCCTGAGTTGGAAGGGACCTACAAGGATTATCAGGTCCAACTCCTGTCCCTGCACCGGACAACCCCAACATTCACACCGTGTGTCTGAGACCGCTGGCCAAATGCTTCTGGAATATTGTCAGGCTTGGTGCTGCGACTGCTTCCCTGGGGAGCTGTTCCAGTGCTCCACCACCCTCTGAAGGATGAACCTTTTCCTAATGTCCAGCCTAACCCTTCCCCGGCACATCTTCCTGCCATTCCTTTGGGTCCAGAAAGAAGAGATCAGTGCCTGTTCCTCCTCCTCCCCTTGTGAGGAAGCTGCAGATTGCAATGAAGACTCCCCTCAGTCTTCTCCAGGCTTGAAGAGACCAAGTGACTTCAGCTGCTCCTCAAACACCTTCCCCTCTAAACCCTTCACCAGCTCCGTAGTGTCCTTTGAACACTCTCCAGTAAGCAGGTTTGTATCCTCTTTATACTGCTGTGCCCAAAACCGCCCCAAGTTCTCACGGTGTGGCTGCACCAATGAGAGGCAGAGTGGGAAAATCACCTCCCTTTACCGACTGGTGATGCCACGTTGGATGCACCCCAGGACACGGTTGAAGTCCTGTTGCCTAGCTTACATTATTAAATTATCTTTTTCCAAAATTAATTGTATAATTCCATCAGAGAGAATTTGTTCTGAAACAAATACAGAACTACCCACATAAACCATAAAATATAGCAGCTCATTTTTTAGCTTTGTTATAGATTTTGTGTACTTGTTGATTCAAAATTGCATGTAGAATGTACATGGGGATGGATCCTTGGAAAACAGTTTGTCTTCATATAGAAATGATAGTGCCATAAACTTCAAACTGTTTGTTTCTGATGCATTTTCATTTTGGCCATTAAATCTTATCTTTCATTGTTCAAGGTTTTCTTCATTTTTCTTCTCTTCTAGCACCAGCTTAAGTGATAATTCACCATCCATAAAACAAGCACTGAGATATGGAGCCCAGGGCAAATATTGTATAAAATTGCTGTCAAAGCCATTTCCTGAGGTATATCATTGGTGATTTAGTGATCATTTGTTTGTTACATTTTGAGACTAAATGGCTGATTCTTCATTAAACCATTCAGTTCCTACACGTGCATTTCCGAAATGCCAGTACCTCACTTGTCATAAAACATCCACGTATATGAAGCAGTGTTGCTGTCAAAAAACTTTAATAACCCTAGAAAATGCTCAGTGAGCAACTCCATTGTGGAGTTGTTCTAAAAATACCATTATCAAGTGATACTGATACATATATGTCAGGAAACAACGTTTAGGCATAATAAATATTCTACCTGTAGCTCTGTTATTGTATTTCTTATGATTCTGTTTCCAGAAAACTAATTAAATACATGATGCACTGAAAACACCACAATAGTAGCTTAACCAGTCTCTCTGTATAACTGACCATTAGTCTGGGTTCCCGTCTCAGTTTAAAGGAAAACTAAGATGAAAGCACCACTACCTTTGAGATTAAGAGATTTTAATCAGGAAAAAATGTATATAGAAGGATAACAGTTCTTAACTACAGATACAACCCAAACCAGAACAGGACACACAACACTGTAACTGTTTGGTGCAGCTATAGTTACAGACAGCAGGACCCGAGGTCACCCTCTCCTCGCCCTTTGAGGGGGGGGGGGGGGGCAGGGTAGGGTAGCAGCTCCTCTACAGGTGACATTTGCCCTCAGGGAGCCTGCAGCAATTCCAGGCAGTGGTGACCACTCTCTCGCTGAAGGACAGCACAGGGCGCGTGGAGTTGGGGCTGAGTCAAGGGAGCTCCCTCCTAGATGCCTCCACCAGCCCCGCAAAACGGTGGCTCCCACTCACAGCAGCTGCTGAGCGGAAGTGGAGCCAACCTGAAGAAACCTCTTACCCTCCTGCCCCCTCACCTCTGCCCTGCCATCAAACTGGAACTCAGAGCAATCACACCAACCCCCTGCCACCCATCCTGGCTCCCCAAATCCCCTGTACTGGCAAGGGAGAGAAAAATTCTCTGAAACATTTTGAAACTATAACAGTTCCTTAGGTTCTAATTGGATCGCTATTTTAATCAGATGAATCAACATTCAAATATATTTTAAGACTTAGTCGATTTATTGAACATGTAGATTAAATTTGAAATTAAATCAGCATCTTGATGCAATGACTTTAAATTCAATTTAGTATTTGATCAGATTTTATTTTTCCATTGAATCATATTTTATGCATCTATGTTGAGGTGGATTTTAATGATTACTAAGTCATACAATCTTATAAATCAACCATGAAAACATCAGTCATATTAGAAATCACACTAGACTATTTTATTTTGTTTAAAAAAATATGATTGCACTGATTATATTCTCCTTGCAGACATTTTACTTTGTTAGTTCTGAAGAAAAGCCAGTTGTCTGCAGTTCTTAAACTTTTCTCATGTGTATCCCGATTCCCAGCGGCGTTGAGGTCTTGCAGCATCTGCTCAAGTACGTGAGAAGTGATGAAAACTACTGAAACTGGATTTTAATAGTGTTATATTATAGAATATATTATAAAAGGGAACAAAAATAGGCAGTTTTATGCCGTGAGTCTTTTCCCTGTGTGCTCAGAGAGTCTCTCCTCATGTCTCACTGACATCGAAAGCGAACTCATATTCATTTCAGTGGAGCAGAATAAAGTCTATTCTAGTTTTCACTGGTCAAAATGACATACACCACTCATCCTAGGCATCTAGAGTCACCAAAGCCAATGTGGAGTGGGAATACTCAGTCCCTGAGCAGGCACAGTCAGTCGTGCATGTTGAGAAAGAGAACTGGATTTCTCTTTTCCTTTTCAGCTCCCCAAATGTGCTGCTTCATTAGGTACCTGCTATTTTTCAATCGTGTAGAGAAGCTGGAGCATTTGTGAACTTTGAGAGCCAAAAGTTCTTATAAATTAATTCATAAATATAAGACAAAAAGCATAATCCCAGGATTGGATAATGTGTTAGAACTGACTCAGCGTTTCAACATACTAAATCAATGCTGGAATTCCAGAACATTTTAGAAAATGTGTATGAAGTGTTTTCTTGCAGAAATATTCAATAATAATCAATATAAAAGGCTTTGAGGATCAATCTGGAAATTTACAACACTGGTAAGAGGTTCTGAAGAAACTTTTCAGACTGATTTCTGCCTATTTCAGAGTTAGACATAGAAAGAATGTGCTGCAAGTTACAGTCACATATAAAGTTCATGATTGCAAGAGGTGGTGACATCCACGATTTTGTTGAAATAGATAAAGAAATTTTTAATATTAATCAAAATGGCAAGATATGAGAGCCTGTAAAGCCCCACAAGCATACTGCACCTGGCAAACTACCCTAAAAATTTCTCTATTCATCCACATGCATTTGGTGTCTAAACAATTGGGTTTGTATTGCAAGACCAGCCTTCTAGAGTTCTTGAAAATGTCATGGAACTGATGGCTAGTCAGTAATTTTCCATTTCTGCCCTGCTTTTATCCTATTTTCTTCTCCAAAATACACAGCCTCATGCAAATAGCCAAAATTACAATCATTCAGTGGTGTTTAAACTTATCAAGAGGCTATTGCAAAATACCCAGATCTTTGATAGGAACACAAGAATCTGGAATAAGAAATATCCGCTACTGAGTCTTTTACCTAGGGAATGTGTTTAACGTTTCTAAAACTTATTTTATCATTCACTATTAAGCTCTAGACACTCTAATTACCAAATAGATAACAAGGTCTTCATGACATTTCGTTAAACTCTTGGCCTCAAAAGCATCCTGTGGCAGTGAATTCCACAGTCTGAAATCGCAGTCTGTGAAAAAAGCATCTCCTTTCATCCTGACTTGCCATTCACTGAGTGATTCCTTGTTCTTTTGTTGAAATAAGAACTAGAGGTCCTCTCTTATCATCTCTTCACCAATTATAGTTTTATATGCTTTTGTTATGAAACTTCTTACTCCTTACCTTTCTAAGGCAAGTAATCCCAATCCTTTAAGCCATTCTTTCAAACACGAATTTTCCAAGGCTGATAATTATTGTTATTGCCAGTCACTGATCCTTTTTCACAACTGCTTTTTATTTTTTTTTGAGATAGAATGGAGGATACTCCACAGTATCTCAGCTAAAAGCAAACTTGCATACTAAGTTTTCTATAGACAAGTATGGATTTTTCTAGTATGTTTACTTGGCCAACACATTTTTCTAAGCAGAGGTTTTCATTTAAATACTTCAGCCTGAAAAAATACTGTTATTTAGCAGCCAGAAACTGTATGTCCCCTTGAGTTTGCAGCACTTTCAGTTTATCAATACTGAATGTCATGTGGCATTAAGTTATTTTTTTCAGATCGCTCTGAAGTTCCTCACAGTCTTGCTCAGAGTTAACTGTTGTAGGTCGTATTGGTTCATTCAGCCAAGTATTGTGCATTTGGTAGAACACGTGTTGCATTCTTCCCTTAAGCATGTTTTGACAATTTTTTTTAACTCCTGGTAAGATGTGTTATGGGGGAATAGGTCAGAAAATAGATGGATGCAATTTTTCTACAATTTATTTGAAGGCGTGAGCTGAAGCAGATAAGATGTATTAAGGAATTTGTTCAACAAATTTTATTTTATATAAAATATTTTAACTAGTAAAACACAGCTTTATAATGATTTTGTACCATCAGCGGTGCAATGGCTCATGGCAAAAGATAGTCCAGGGCTCATCCTGCTCTTGATCTGATCCTTCGCACTTTTTAGTGTTCCATAAATGCATTACTTAAAATGTTGTGATAGAATAGATTTCTGTGTCTCTAACTGTTAAAGGAAATGCTGAAAGAAGGAAGTGAAGTGTGTAAGAAATTATTAGCTGGCATTTTCTGTGGCAGTGTAAGTCTCTTCACTGTGTTATTGGTACGACTGCAGGTAACAATACCTGCTCCAAAATCTTGATTTTCTTTGTAACTCCTGCTCGCTTTGCAGTGGATAACTATCAGAATTATCCATGCTAGAAACTGTTCATCCTGGAAGATGTTTAGCCTTAGCTGGTGAATTATTTTTTTTTTCATGACCTGTACATGATATAATTAACACATTTCTGTTGAATGTTGATTTTGTGATGCTGCTGGTGTTTCACTCTCAGAAAGGCCCAAGGGAGCATCCCACACAGTGACCTGGACTTGATGCTCCATGGAGACCCATGGGGTGGCTACATCCAGGGCTGATCTCTGCCCTGGGAAGATGCTTCCAGCAGCTATTTGACCTCGCCTGGTCTCAGGATCCCTGACCTCCTGGCCTGGCTTCTGCTCATCCCCAGAGAGGTGCTCAGTGCTGGGGCTGCCCCCAGCCCACCTTGGCTGCCACTCCTGCATTGCCTGAACACCATCACATGAGCATAAACACCAGAAACAGATTGCCCAGTCCAAACACCTGGATTTAATCACATAGAGGAAGTTATTTTTAAAAAACGGAGACAACTGCTGGCCTCGCGTTACCCTGTGCGCAGCAGCTCGCAACCGCAGGCAACTGAAATGCTGACACTTTGAAAGACACCCTGGGAAATAAATGTTGATCTTGGGAAGTGAGTGGGAGAACTGTGAGCTGTGGCTGGCATCCCAGAAGTAAATCTTCCTCAAGTGGGAACATCACAGGAAACCCCCAGTGTCTCCCTGCTGATGCCTATCAGTGATTTTGATGCACAGGATGGATGATTCAGGGTCTTAAAATATTAGCGGGACAGTGCTGTCTCTCCCAATGGTCAATTTTTCTAATATTTGACTTCAAAAATACCTGCAGCACTGGTGATTTCAAAGATTTCTGATACCAGCTGAACAGAACCACAGTTCAGTGTTTTCTAGTCAGGATTGACAGGATAAAATGGGGAAAAAAACGACTTATATAAATCTTCTCTGCAAGGTTCCTTTTGAATAAAAAAGAAATCATTTCCTTACTCTAATATTGGCAGCCAAGAGGGCAACTGTGTCCGGAGTGCAACAAACATGGCACCGTCAGCCGGACAAGGGAGGGGATTGTCCCACCCTGCTCCGTTCTGGTGCAGTCCTACCTTAAGCGCTGGGTGCAGTTTTGGGCGCCACAGTATGAAAAGGATCCAAAGCCACTGCAGAGTGTCCAGAGGGGGGCATGGAATTGGTGAAGGGCTTAGAGGGGAAGCTATATGAGGAGAGGCTGAAGTCACTTGGTCTGTTCAGCCTGGAGGAGACTGAGGAGAGGCCTCATCATGGTCTGCAGTTTCCCCACAAGGGGAGGAGGAGGAGCAGGCACTGAGCTCTTCTCTCTGGACCCGAGGGAATGGCAGGAAGATGTGCCAGGGAAGGGTTAGGTTGGACATTAGGAAAAGGTTCTTCCCCCAGAGGGTGGTGAGGCTCTGGAACATCACCCCAGGGGAGCAGTCACGGAGCCAAGCCTGACGATATTCCAGAAGCATTTGGCCAACGCCCTCAGCCCCACGATGTGAATGTTCAGGTTGTCCTGTGCAGGGACAAGAGTTGAACTTAATGATCCTCGTGGGTCCCTTCCAACTCAGGATGTTCTATGATCCTATGATGTCAACAGAGGAAGCCTTAAACAATTTAATTATAAAAGGAAAATTCTGCTCACTTAGCTGATAGAGTTTTAGATTTATTTTTCATTTCTGTTTCTGGTAATTCTATTCAAACATAGTAAATCACTTAACAGGTGAGTCCCCCTCTGATGTTTTGGGGATGATGGGACCCTCTGGGGGAGGCTGGAGTAGCTCTGGGTGCTTTTATTCAGGGCTACAAGGCAGTGACTGTAGCCTAGGTTGTCAGTCAGAGGAATCCTGGGCACTTCTAATTTGCGATGGCCTTCTAGGACTTCAAAAGTGCCCAGAAACTCCCACAGGGTCTGCAGTCAAGCATTTCTTTCATTTCTGGCTTGGTCAGGAGATGCATATTAACGTCATGTAGCCTTCATAACAGAATAGCTGTCCTTGAGTAACACATGCCTTTGCAGCTCGCAGGATTTTTGCATTAGCATCTTCACTTAAAATAAGATATACTTGAATTAAGAATTCTTCGGCACATCCTTTCAGCTGATATCTGGGAAGAACTGTCAACATACTGTAGAGAAACTGCGTTGTATTTTCTGTGTGTGCTATGGACCTGAATCACTGGCTGATGCTGTGCCACAAGAGGATTACCTCTGAAGGAAAGAGGAAATGAAAAAGTGGCATTTTCTAAAGGCAGATTCTCACTTTTATTATAAATTATTTCAAATCAGCTGAAGTCAAGGCAGCAATCACAGTTTTAAGTGAGCTTTAAGCAGTTTCCTCTCGAAGGTCTGTGTCTAAACTGCCTTCTCTAAGGTGGTGTTTGCTCCTTTACAGGAGCTTGCTCAATGTTGTGACCCTCGGGGCACTACTAGGCTTTCATGATCCTGATCAGCCCCACCTAGGGCTCCTCCTCACACCCTTGCCCACGTGCCCAGGGGCTCCATTTAAACGCAGACTAGGGGATTTGTTCTTTCCCTGAGTGGTGCTGCTGCTGTGGCTGTCTTCAATCTTGTTCTATGGTGAGTCTGAGTTGCTGCTTTGTTCTTCTGAGTTGACTTCGGACCTTGCTTTGCCTTATGATCCCTGGATGTTTGGACCGGTTGTTCTCCCTAGTTCTGCTGAGGTACTGTGGGTCTGTAGGGGCATGGCTTGCCCAGCCACCACGGTGGCGATGGGTTCACCTTGGCTTTTGGGTTGTATTCTTCCTTGTGGAGTACCCTGTCATGTTGCTCCGCAACCTCCAGGATGTAAACAATAGTTTAGTTGTGGAGCAACACGATGGAACCATCATTTAAGAATAATGCTTAAGCCATATGCTTGATTGCTAAAATAATGCTGTGAGCTTGATTGCTAAAATAATGCTGTGAGAATACTAGTAAAACTGTTTCATGGAAAAAGAAATAGAGAAGAACCTTCCAACTTACATTTTGTTGCCTTTGATAGTTTAAAACAGATGATCCAAGAAAACATCAGATAGTAATTTTAAAAAAGAGGTTTCTGCACAAATGGAAGTCTTCCCAAAACTGATAAAAATATCTCAGTCTGTCAGCAAGAAATGAAACAGCTTGAATATTTAATAAAAAACTTCTCTGTTATGTTGTAATATAATCATGGCATATGATATGATAAAACAGGATTACAAAAAGATTTTTGACCTTTTGTGATTTAGTCAGTCTGATATTCTCAGACAATTCATTATGAATGAAACAACATAAGGGAGGAAAGAAATAAACCTGGTAAAATCATCTATTGCAGCTAAATAAACGTACTCAAATATTTACTATTACCTGTCCACAGATTTTGGGGACAACAGAGTCTTACTGAGTAGTCTTTAAAGTTTGCTTTCTCAGCAGGTTTGAAAATGCATTGGTTTATGACCAGCTGTATCAGTTTGTAGACTATGTGGCTACTTAGTGTGTTTTATGATTTTCTAAAAATGTTTATAAAGAATATCCATCAAATTACCCTTTTACATAAATCAATAGTTTTTAAAGCCTTTGGGGAAAGCTGTAAAACCTCCCATATAAAAGGGAGCCAGATGTAGAAGGACTTGTTTTTGAGAGGGTAGGGTTTTGCTGAGGGTAACTGTAAGGAATGATACATATGAGATTTTTGTTTCCAGAGGGACCAGCTGGCAAGGTTCTCTGTGCAGTTGGCCAGTCTGAGATTGCTTAAGTGGGATTTTACAGATAAATAAAAGATTACTCAACATCATATTCTTGTTCCTGTTGCTCTGAAGCTACTGAAGTCTAAAGATTTATCAGTCATTTTGGAGTTACCTCTGTCTTCCTATATAAATCCTGATCTATTGAGAAGGAATGTTTTGTTTCTGCCCGTCAAAAAAATCATTTAAGATACTACTTCACAAAAACACTCAGTGCATTTATCACACTTTTGAGTTTGTCCATGATTTGAAAACAAAGAATATACTTTATTGTTGATGGCTGTAATGGATTTACATTCATTCACACACGTTGCCTCCAGAAGTGGAGTCTCTTCTTACGGTTTTATGTGGAGAATGATAGAATCTAGGCCCTATTGCTATGTGTCTTTGATACATCAATGTGGTTGAGGCTCTTAAGGATGGGAGAGAAATGTAATTGCATACCAAGCTGATCTCTTGTCTGTAATGAAAAATTTCCTTAAGCAATAGAAATTAAAGTGGCTTGCCATGTAGTACAATCTAATGGAGATCCACAGGCGATGTGGATCTTATTTCCATTTCCATTATGGTGTGACTTAGTCCGAATATCTCCCATTTTTGTTTTCTCTTTTAAAGAGTAAATAATGATGTTAACCTTTGTAGCATTGTTATGAATCCAAAGAAGCTCTGGGAATTCCTTGTTCGAGATCAGAAGCAGCTGTTTGGAATGGTTCTTTTTGTTGGATCATCTCCATTAAGAATTAGTTGACCAAGACAGAAGTCTTGTTACTTACTATTCAGCCTCAACTTAGGAGCTTCTAGAGTGGAATGAAGCAATAGTTTATCTCATGGCTATTAGGCACAGCAATTTAAAGCTATAGTAAGTTATTGAATTTCCAGTTTAAATTGTTGTTCTTCTAGTTTAGAAATACATATTTTCAGGTGAAGAATTCTGAAATACATGTCTATTTGATTATTTGGTCCAGGGATTTGCCTACTGAAATGTCTTCATCTCATTAAGTGTGTGGTCTAGACTGTCACAGCCATGAAACTCTGGTCTTATCCACCCACTTTCTGCAAGGAATTTCTTCAGGTCAGTGATGTCTGTACTGTTATTGATATGTTTTCATGTGAACATCTTGGCTTAATGAAAGAAGAAATATTTCCCTTGGGTGAGGGAGATAAGGAATTATTTGGAAGGTGCAGGAATACTCTCTCTTACAGAAAGAGCACTGGAGGATTCCAGTTGAGAATAGAATTGCAGAGCATATGGTGTTTGTTTCAGTAGTTGATGTTTTGCTCAGCAAAAGCAAATATCCAAGTATGTGGAACCATCCAGAAAGACAAGATCTTTAAAGAGGAGAAGAAAAATCGTCAGACTTCAGGCTATTTTTGGGTAGGGTTTTTGTGCAAGTGTTGTCCTAGTGATTAATTTCAGCCAGTAATGGCTGGATTTCCTTCCACAAGGGGGAGATATGTAGCATGGCATGTTTATTCAGTGTTTGCTCCTGTGGTTTAATACATCCTTACTGCATCCAAACTTTATATTAAATACTAACTTTTTCTGATTTTAACATTAAAACTTAATCTTTTCAGAAACTTATGAAACTATTTTAGTACCTCCATTAAAAAATGAGGAAAAAAAGAGCTAAAACTGTCAGGAGCTGTACAATTTTAGCATGGATCCTTCATGTTGTGTAACTATTTATTGGTAAAAACTGATAACAGTGACACAAGGCTCACTTGAAAGTAAGACACTATTTCAAAGCAGAGTGCTAGATATTTTTGATCCTTTAGTTTGGTGAAAGAACACATATTTCTTTGTGATAAATTGACTGGCTGCCTTAGCAAAACTTCATCCTGAGTCATGAAAGCTTGTGGACACCACAACTAGTATGAATAACTTACTTGGATTAGAAAGCCAACTATTAGCCATGTTGCTTGTTCTGTCTACACTGAATTCAGCAATACAACTGCATTTCCAATTAGAGGTGAGTTATAGTGAGTCCAGAGGAGGGCCACGAAAATGATCAGAGGGTTAGAAAACTTCCATGAAGAAAGGCAGTGAGTTGTGGGATTCTTCGGTCTGGAGAAGACTATGGAGAGACAACGTTGCAGCCTTTCAATATGTAAAGGGGGCTTATAAGTCAGAAAGAGAGACACTTTACCAAGGACTGTTAGCAACAGGACAAAGGACAATCTTTTTAAACTGAGAGAAGGTAGATTTAGATTGGACATAAGACATTTTCTCTGATGAGGATGATGAGACACTGGAACAGATTGCCCAGGTATATTATGTGTGTCCAGTCATAGGAAGTGTGCAAGGTTAGGTTGGTCAGGGCTTGGAGCAACCTGGTCTAGGGAAAGATAGTCACATCCTTCAACTGTGTGTTGTGTGCTACCCAGCATAGAACATGGCATGTCTTAAAATTGCTGGATTAAGGTGTGTGGTTGTGCTTTAGGTAGACTTTAGACTTGATAAGCTTACCTTAGTGAGCTACCTCAGTGAAGCATAAACAGTTGGAGCCTATAGAAGAGACCTGTGTTGGGTACAGAACTGATGTACTGTGATTTCCCCATCCTGAACTCCTTGCAGTATAATTGGCATGGCAATGATTACAATTGAAACAAAGGCTGAGCAGCAGAGGGAAATTGCGATCCCTCAATGAAGATGGAACACCTGAACTAAAAATGGTCCTGTAGAAATAAAGTGAGGTAACACATGGTCATATTTCTGTGAAAAAGTTGATGAGAGAAATCTTTTTACAAATAAAAAAAGTTGTTTAACTTTTTGGAGAGTTGGTTTAGAGGTTTTACTTAATTTAATAGTCCTATAAATTAACCCGAGTCTTACAATGAAGCTGAGTTTTCTTACTCAAGAATGGTAACATATGCTACACCCCAAATATATATTTTATTATATTGTGTCGTAAGGTATGTTTTTAGTGATATCATTGCAGTACATTGTTGTATCCATACAAGAAAATTAGATTAGATAATTTTCCATCTTTGTTGTGTTTATATAACGTTATAGAAGACTGAAACTATCTCTTATTTAAGTCTGCAAGTACCATCACCAAATATCATAGAACAACTCGTAGGATTTTTCTACAATTGAATTGTTCCTTTTATTTCCATGTCACACTTTTCGAGTTTTTGTTTGCCCTTTTTAATCCTTAGTAATTTGAATGCTAAATTTCACTGCTAATTTACAGTCTTATATTTCATGAGTCTGCTAAGTATATCTGTCTTTTTCCTGTTGACAGCTTATTTTAAGTAGCACTTGAGTAATTTATCTCCATGAATAATTGCTAATCAAAATTTCCACAGGTTTCATAGGCTGGTGAAATTGCAAAAGAAAGTTTGAATTTCTTTCTTTCTTTGTCTTTCTCTTAACTCCAAGTAATTGCAGTCACTGACAGGTGTTTCAGTTTGCTGGTATGAAATAAGTTTTAATAATGATTTCAAAAATTTATGTATGTCAGTAGGTACTTACAAACTAGTTCTTCCAGACTTCATCTTAGTGATACATGAAAGGTCCAAAAGAGCCTATAACACAAGTAGAAAAGAGTAGATTTAGAAACTTGTCTTAAAATACAATATAAACATATGAGTTTCACTGTTATAAATCCACAAGTAGAATTTAACACTTCTTCTACCTTGGCAATATTAACACTCATTCAGAGGTTTGGATTTCAACAGTTTCTCAAGATTTATTTTAGAAACCTCATAACATCAGCATGTATCCTCAGCTACACTGCTGAATACCTGCGGGGGTATTCCCCATTTGATTTCTTAATGTTCATCCATATCATAAATTGTATACCTCTCTTCATTTGAAAATGCTTTATGAACTTGTGGAAGGAGGGTACATCATATCTACATCAAAATACAGTATTTGCTCAATACTTCTGTGTTATTGTTGGCAGGTTTATTATTCTCATTGCACTGCAAGCTTACATCATTCCTGTGTTTGTTACTTAAACCCTGTATTGTCCAGACACAAGTGACAGATTTCTTCTTTATTGTTTTTAATTACCTTTATTAATTTGTACTTGTCATTGCTCATAGTTCATATAAATATGCACATTTTTATTTTTAGCTAAGGCTTACTAATTTTTCATTTTCAATGATGTTTCTCTGAGTTAGGGCAAACTTGTAGGCAAAGATGCTGTTGTTTTTGACTAGGTAACATGACATAATAGTTATCACAAGCTGCTTTGTAAGAACTGACTACAAAGTTAAAAGCCCCATCCAATGCAGACAATAAGTTTAAAAATTAAACTAAACAAAGAAAACCTAGATAAATTAATTCATTACTAATTCACTACCAGCACGGAAGAATATTCTTTCTAATCCTTGAGTAGTGACATGAAATTGCAGATCTATGAATTGTGTTGCATATAACTTACCCAGTGAATTTTGGTGTTTTCCACTGAATAAAATATTAACAAGTCAAGTTTGTTATTTATAAATTAGCTGAATCAAGGAGTAAAATATTTATACAAAATTATTCTACCATCAAGCTTTCCTTATAAACAGTTGAATAAATTATAGATGAATATATGTTTTACATCTTTCCAATACTTACTGAAATTCTGCCTGCATTACTGAGGAGTAATGTAACATTAGCATAAATTCACATATTGGTATTTAAATTTGCCAAAGTGCTTTGAATTTCCATAAGCATGCTAAGTGAAGGCAGGGAGTGCTCTCCATGCTCTGTAATTCACATTGATGTTATTAAGATTTAGTGACTTATTCTCATCTATATCAGGAAAGAAATATTAAAAATGTGGTAAAACCAACAGTAGATCCCCCACAAAATAAGTAGAACTTCAGGAACCTCCACAGAGGATATGGAAACAGTAATTTTGTTTCTTAGTTTTCTCCAAAAGTTCTAATTTCTGACAAAAATTTTATCACAATAGACACATTTGTGCGGAAATTTATCTTTTTTAATAGAATTTTGTCTATTTTTATTGAAATACTAGTATCTACTTAAGGTTACAGTGACTTATAAATAACAGGAATCAACTTCGTAAGTCAACATTTTGGTAGGTATGCTGTTATGCAGAGTCAATGACAACATAATGGTACAACAGAGAGTATTTTTGAGGTAAATGGTCATTATAATGCTAAAACGATATGGTGACAGTGAAGGTACCACAACAATAATTCGTTGGTCATGTAGGTAGAGATAGTATCCCAAGCACAAATACAGGCTGAGCAGAGAATGGATTGAGAGCAGCCCTGAAGAAAAGGGTTGGGTTGTGTTGGTAGATGAAAAGCTCAACATGAGCTGGTGATGTGTGCTTGTAGCCCAGAAGGTCAACCATGTCCTGGGCTGCGTCCAAAGGAGTGGGACCAGCAGGGCGAGGGAGGGGATTCTGCCCTGCTCTTGGGAGACCTCACCTGCAGTCCTGCATTCAGTTCTAGAGTCCTTGGCACAGGAAGGACATGGATCTGTTAGAACAAGTCCAGAGGAGGCCACAAAGATGATCTGAGGGCTGGAGGACCTCCCATACAAAGACAGGCTGAAAGAGTAGGGCTGGTTCAGCCTGGAGAAGAGAAGGCTCCAGGGAGACCTTAGAGCAGCTTCCAGTACTGAAAGGGGCTTCAGGAAAGCTGAGGAGGGACTCTTTAACGGAGTGCAGGGACAGGATGAGGGAGAAGGGTTTTAAGCCAAAAGAGGGGGAGATTGAGATATGACCTTAGGAAGAAATGTTTTCCTGTGAGGGTGATGAGGCCCTGGCACAGGTTGCCCAGAGAAGTGGTGGCTGCCCCATCCCTGGAGGTGTTCAAGGCCAGGTTGGATGCTTTGAGCACCCTGATCCAGTGGGAGGTGTCCCTGCCCATGACAGGGGGAGTGGAACTGAATGGGCTTTAACGTCCCTTCCAACCCAAACCATTCCATGAGTCTAATTCTGGAGCTGCATTGCATTTTTAAAAGTTATGGGCAAAAGTTGTTATTGGCTTCTTTTGCTCTCCTGCTTTAATTTTGTTAAAAAGTTATTGAAACACTTTCGGAAATACTCCTGCACCTAAAACAAATGACCTGTTATAACTTCAAAGTCTTTCAGAGAATTTTTCTCTCCCTTGCCAACACTGGGGGTTTTAGGACCCAGAATGGGAGGGGGGTGAGAGGTGGCTTGTGGTCAGCATCACTTCTGCTTGGTGGCTGCAGTGAATGGGAGCTTCTTTGATTCAGCCCCAACTCCATGCACCCTGTGCTGTCCTTCAGGGAGAGAGCGAACACCACTACCTGGATTTGCTGTAGACTTCCTGGGGCCCAGCATTGTTTGCAGAGGAGTTTCTACCCTTCCCACCCTTTTCCCAAATGCTTTCAAACAAAAGGACAAGGAATTGCCTCACTGGAGCCCAGGGGTGACTTTCATGGTTGCTGCTTCCCGAGGTGTGACATCACGTCCTGCAGTGTGTAAATATAACTGCGTCGAAAGGAGCAGGGACAGGACTTAATTAGTTTAAAAGGTTTTGTTACGGTTGCTGTTTGTTCTGTTCTGGTTTTGAATATATGTGTATTTGTAGTTAAGAACTGTTATCCTTTTCTGTACATTTTCCTGACTAAAATATCTTAATTTCTGAGATGCATCTTAGTTTTTATTTAAACTGAGACACAACCTCAACCCAAAACCAACACACAAAAGCCAGCTTAGAACGTGTAAGATTTTGCTCTGCCCTACTACCTACTAGTCTAGCAGACAGACTTACGGCTTTCTGTCTATAGCAAAAAGACACATTTCCATATTACCACTACACATACATTTGTGTGACTACCCAAGGTAATTTAGACAATTCTGAGATCAAAATGTTGGCAAGTTAGTCATTCAGAAAGGATTGTCCTAAAACCAAAGGTCCAGATTTTTACAGATCAAAGTATACTGACTCACAAACCCCTTTCAAGCCATGCCATAGATGATTAATACTAAACCCATCCTACCCAGGGGCACTCACCAAATGTCAGCCAATCATAGCCATCCGTATCATGAACATATCTATGCCCACTGCCCACGTTCTGTGAATGACAGACACCCACAGCCTTGTTTGGATTCATGCCTTTTAAGATCTCATGTGTGATTATAATGCATAGACTCCACAGAAATTGAACTTGGATGACGCTATGGAAATTCTCCAGGATACTATTGATATGCAGAGGAAATTGTTTTGCAGTTCTTGGGAAAGGCAGATCTAGAAAGCTATTCAAACAGAAAAAAGTATGGTGTTTTTTTTTTTTTTTTTACTTCTGCAATGGTAAATATAGGAATCAGGAATCTTGATTATCCATACAAAAGGCTTTCATTGAGCATATCTTTTACAGTGGAGCCTTGGAGATAAAGGCTGGAATCTACTGCCCAGTATCTGGGTGGATCCAGTTTTGTAGTTTTGCTGACTAACTGAAGCATCAGTTATTTCCAAAGCCCCTGGAGGGACACAAATGCACGTAAACTTTAATGTTTATTAGTCCTTTGGAAAAAGGCTGCTTTACTTTGCTGCAAGCAAACACAACTTTTTCTCTTACAACTGTATTTTAAGTCATGAAACACAAGCCCAGTAATCTTTACAGAATTTCAGTAACTCTCTTAAGTTCTGTTGGAGGTGTCTGAATTGGTTTTTGCCATCCTGGTGAAATAATGTCAAGGTCAGTAGACTGTTGTTACTGTAAATCTGATGTTTAGCCAGGATGTCTGTAAGATGCATGGTTCTCAACGCAATTCTTAGTATGAAGACATTGAAAACATAATTAATTGTAGAGGAAAAGAGGAAGCTAAGCATGGAGAACAGTTTTACAGAACAAAAAAATATTGTAGAAATGTATGGCTTTCTGTGCATAGAAAACATAAGTGTTGCTGCCCATGTCCCTCACTGGTCTCTTCTGAAACCCATTAACTTAGCAGGGAAGATCCAATGCACTCTGCATCCAGTTGTGACTCAGCAGATTGCTACTAGCAGTCATTTAATTCGTTTACTTTCTTAAAAGTGAAGTTCAGTTAAAAACTAAACCTTCTAGTATTCATGTTTTTTCTTAAGCATGCTACATCTAGCAGTTAAACAGCTTTAGTTTTCATACTAATTTAGGTGTTTTTAATCTTAAAGCTTTTTAAGGAACATCACCTTTTACTATTGTAGACTAGCAGTAACATCCTTCAGGTAAATGCACTTCCCATAAGCTGCCCAGCAACTTTCAAAAATTAATTTTCTTAACATATTCAGATTTTCATCCTCAACTAAGTGGCAAAATCAACTATTTCTTTCTCTACAGCCCAGCTGTAATAGAGTTTAATTTTTTTCCCTGTCTCACTGACAGGATCATTAGTGCCTTGAAAGTGCAGTTTTCTGTGGGATTTATGCAGAGCTGCACTCTTTGGGAAGCTCCTAAACGGCGTCTTCTAGCACTTCTAGATATGCATAGTTTCTGATATATGGTCTGTAGCCTGTTACCTGCTTTGTGGGGCTAAGTGCTTGAAAAGACAGTTCTTGGAAGGGTAAGAATTAAAACTGCAATTCCTACTCAGCCTGAAGAGTATAAATCAGTTACTGTGTTCTCTGAGTACAGATGCTGTAACCTGTATGACTCTAGTTGGATCTGAAACAACACCGGATACTTGACCTCATCTATTGTTTGCTCAGTTCCATGGTAGGTGCTGGTGTCTGCTTATAGTGAAAATGTTATTAGCCCACTTATTCAGGTACAAAAGCAGACAACAGAATTCAGCAGTGAGCTCTTTTTTTTTTTGAATAACAATGTGAAATGAGAGCTGGCTACATTTGAAACATACTGTAGCATATGGTCATCATTTGTAGTAATTTGAAGGAGGTATTTTGAAAACTTTATCAGGGGAAGGACTATAACTTGCCAGGGAACAAAATATATCCACAAAACCTCACCTGGAGGACTGTATTCAACTCTGAAGTCCCCAGCACAGGAAGATTAGAGAATCCAGAGGAGGGCTGGAGCCACCTCTGCTGTGAGGACAGGCTGAGAGAGTCGGGGTTGTTCAGCCTGGAGAAGAGAAGGCTCTGGGGAGACCTTAAAGCAGCTTCCAGTACTGAAAGGGGCTCCAGGAAAGCTGTGGAGGGGCTCTTGATCAGGGAGTGCGGGGATAGGAGGAGGGGAACCATTTTAATCTGAAAGAGGGGAAACTAAGATGAGATCTTGGGGAGAAATGTTTTCCTGTGAGGGTGGGGAGGCCCTGGCACAGGTTGCCCAGAGAAGTGGTGGCTGCCCCATCCCTGGAGGTGTTCAAGGCCAGGTTGGATGGGGCTTTGAGCACCCTGATCCAGCAGGAGGTGTCCCTGCCCATGACAGGGGGGTTGGAACTGGATGGACTTTAAGGACCCTTCTGACCCAAACCGTTCTGTGATCTGACAAAGGATGTTGTTTGCAAGGCCCCTCAGGATTTGTGTTGTTGGAACTTCTGTTCGGGTCTCATCTGAACAGATGTGATGTGAAACCAGTTCCCTGTTGCTATCTTGATTGTGACCAGGTGGAGCTGACTGCAAATGGTATTGAGTGTAGATTTTGGGATGTCTGGCAACTCTCTACACTCCTCTATTTTAAAACTGTTATCTATACCACTTTTATAATAAAAAATTAAGTCGTTTTTGATCCAGTAGTTAGACAAAATGTGTTGATGTGCGGAAACAAACTCTGCAACTCAAGGGGAGCTATAAAGCAGATAAGTTTATTGCGGCTCTGGGTGCAAGGGAGATACTGCCTCCTAACTTGCACACTGAGGGAGCAGGAGACTCCGTATTTCTTGCACATAATCTTACATATCCATTAAATTTCGGAGTATAGGCAGGACTATTACAATGAATTTGTTATCATAACTCTTCTTTTCGGGTTTCTGGGGGTGAAGACAACAGTCTTTCTCAGGATGTCTGTTATTCCAAGTTGTTTCTTTATAAATAAAGGATCTTGGTAACAATGTAGTTCCACCCTGGTGCTTTGCAAGGTCGTTAACCCCCTTACCTTTACTCACGCCTACAAAACAATTCCCCTTATCTTTGCTTAAAACACAAGACAGTTCCCCTAAATCAAAGCAACTATTTAACGATTTCATTTCATTGTAGTTTAATTTTTTTTAATGTGGAAAAATACGTGTTGTTTTTTTTTTTTTCTCCTGACACGAGATGCAAGCTGTTACCTGACATCGTGCATTGTAGCTATAGCGCACAAGAACTTGAGGATTTGAACAACTGGTTCATTTATCTGTTCACAAAGTAATATTTAAAGGTATTTGCATTAGAAAACTGTTTACATTCTAGGTTTTTGTTTGAAAGGTTTTTTTGTACTTGACAAAAGGAACCTTTCAGATTTCCAGGCACTTAGACTCTATAAAAACCACAGTCATCGGAGATCGAATGTGTATTTTTGGGACAAATCTATTTAAACCAAACACTTCTAGGCTTAGTGTTACTGTTGTTATAAATTATTTATAGAATCTTTAATCTGATAAACTGCATTTGTGTCAAATATTTGTGTGGCTGTGGTCAACCCCAGGTAAAACATATAGTTGATTAAAAATAAAATTATAAATCAGAATGCGTTTGGAAACCTTTTGAAATATAGCCAGGTTCTTAGCTGTTTTTTCATTATTTTTTTATCCAAAGGAAAACACCAATAAAATGTTGATTATGGCACCATCTTTTAAAATTCAAACACAGATGAGAAGACTGTCTTATGACATGTTCAAATTACCTCTGGAAGTCATATTAATGTTATGTTATTAATACTTTATTTTGCAGTTATTGTCAGAAATATTTGCATAAATAAGGAATACATCACAACCAAAGGGGATCAATAGAGTACCAAAGGAGTTTGGTGTCTAGCACTCTTCTGCTGTGGTGTTCAGTAGGCTGTGGTTGGTTGTTCCTTTAAGTACTGAGGCTCCCATAATCTGCAGCTCCTGTGATCTTCTCCCAGAAGAAAGACACTGCATTTCTGCAACATTTTCTGTTTGGTTGTTTCCTTGCACAGCTGTACGTATGGCATACGCACTCGCTTTGTGCTACCTTCCTCTCTGAAAATGCCATAATTAGTCACTTCTTCAGCAGCTTTTTGTCCAACAACAAAAAAATGAGCCAGAATTTTCCATTCCTAAAATACCCAACCTGACAACCTTCCTTCTCAAGGGTTTTTTGAAACTAAAATGTCTATTCTTAACATAATCTTGCTTTGTGCTTAATTCTTCCTGCTGACACAAAGATGTGTTGATGTGACTTTGCCATGGTTATTTTTCTTATATTTGAGACTGGAAGGATTGAGCTGTCTTGGGCATTTTTATGCTACCTTGTCTCCTTTTAGAGTGGAAAGGAATAGTTAATGCCTTTGAGATGGATTTTTAGGAGCTAGGGGGCTCAATAGAGACAGGAAATACTCACACAATGCACTTTAAAGTCCTGCTTGACTGCTATTGACTACAGTGCTTTAATGGGATGCTTCCTGCGTTGAAACACAATTAACAGCTTGGTCCACACAGGGAAAACTGACCAGACCAAATTGCAGAAATTGGCTTATAAAAATGAGAGTGATTTACCTATCATATTTTTGCTTTACTTTCTTTGTTACATACACCTATTTCCAATACCTAATCATTTTGTATTAAAGGCATATCTAATTGAGAATTCAGCAAAAGCTTATATTATTGACCAAGTTCAGTTTTCAAATAACTGTTATTTGACCTAGATAAGGCACCTATATATAATCTATATATAATAGTAATAATAAAATAAAAAGTAGCTGGGGATGTAAAAAAAAAAAATCATGCTGAAGCAGCGACATCTTACTTTCATTTGTATTTCATTCTAGGCCATGATGTCCATACTATACAGTTTGTGTTTCATCTTATGTATTTTGGAGGGGTTTTTAACAATTATAAGTTAATAATAAAAATTAATTGCTTAATGGGTATGATCTTTCAAAAAGTTGGTCATGAAGTGAGTTTTAAGATCAGTCGTATCAGAGTATTCTTCTCTTTCCTAAAGTCCCCAGAAGTCATAAATCACCGTCTTGGAAGATATGACAGCATTAACTTTCCATAATCCTTATCAAGTAACTGCCATATTTGTGGGATAATTTGTATGCAAATGCAGGGGTTTTAAAACAGAAACTGAGGTTACTGGAAGAATGTTACTTTCACAATTAATTATAAACCATGACTATAACATTTATCATGGACAACAGGTGAAAATGAAACAACCAAGCAAACCTTCATGTGAATCTCTGTCAAAGCATGTTTTCCTCCAGTCTTACATTAACACATTTTTTCATCCTTAATTAAATTTCTTTAGACATGACATGACTTTTTGCACATTTATTTTTTTTCACAAAGAGGAAAAAAAACCCTAAACTTCGCAATCTTTAAATTATGTCCTTAATTTATAATGGATGTAACTAATGAGTTATAGGTATAAAAACCTTAGTGCTAAAGATCTAAAAGACAAGGACACTGCAAAATTGCCAGTGTGTTTTTGGGATGTCCATCAAAGACCTGGTTATTCTTGAGCTATTTTGTGAGACTTGATTTATAGTTGGACTTCCTCACAGTAGCTTAAGAAGAACAGATTGGTTTTATTTTCATTTGGACTTTGTTCCCAGTGGAGTTATGTTACGGGTGGGGGTGATCCCACTGAGCGAGCTGGCACTAAAGAGGTGCCCTGGGAGATCTCAAGGGGTGAAAGTGTGGCCTACAGCACAGAGTTACAAACCAGAAACCCAGGAACTTTTAGGAAGAGAAAGCAAAGCTGTGTCTACATTAGCTGTACAGTTGGGGCTGTGCTAAAGAGGGACCCACGTTTATCTCTTTGTCTTGTGTTGGCTTCAGTGGGCAGGAAATGTAAACCGAAGTATCTGCAAGAGAGTGGAGAGCCTCACGGTGGCTTTTTTGTGGAGAGGGAGAAACTTCAGGTGGCCTGTGCAGGGCTTGCAGTCCCACCGAGGCGTGGAAATCCGTAACAGCGGCTCCAAAGGAATAAACCATATTTTTCTAATTTCTTTTTTTTGTAATCACTTTGACTTTTCTCTATTGGAAAAGCACTTTTGTGAATATTCCCTTAATGCATGGGCTTTTTGATCTTAGAAGGTTCAGGTTTTCTTTGGGAAGCCCTCTGGAAACTCTGGATAAGTCTGCTTCAAAGCCATTACTGACAGTTTTTCTTAGTACCTCTGTCTGTGACAGTCTTTGAAAACGGGAGGAATGCTTTTGTCCTTTTATAATGTCTAATTTTCCTCATAATGGGCCATTCCAGTACTGTTGCAGTCAATGAGCGATTGATTGTGTGTTCATGGAGTGCTCCTTGGAAAAGCCCCGTACTCTTCAGTACCTTTTATTTTTATGCAGGAAAACACCATTGGTTGTAGCATGTACTGATAGTTGGGCGGTGCATGAACCTTTTACCCTTTCCACATGATCTGCTCCCAAATCTTAAGTATAGGACTTTAGATTTTTTATAACTTGTGGTGGTGGGAAATGAGTTTACACTTACCTGTTAAATGTTTGTGTGTGCTGCTCTTCCAGGATTATTTCTCCATGAAGGACATTTATTTTAAAGTATGAATTTACATGCCTGCTTGGTATTAAGATCAATTTAGAATGTACCTTTCCCCATATTGGCTAAAGAGTTGTAAAAATTTTCTTTAAATATGTATTTTAAAATTTTAATTTTCAAAGAATTCATTAATATCCTCAAAACATTACTGACTCATCCTTTACCGTTTAATAATGTGAAACGCCTATTTAATATCTTCAGCAGTGCTAACAGTAACGTTGTTTTCTGTAGTCATCTCCTGGTTATCTTACTCCCAATATATTAGACATGTACAGTTCCTGACATCTCACTCCTGGTAGGCTGTCTGAATTTCTGCAGCGTAGAGAGAATAATTAATTACTGGAACAGTCCTAAAAGCAACTTTCTTCTTTTAATTGGAGGGGGAAAAAAAATCTCCCTTTAGAATACAGATGCTGAAAAATTCTAATTTTTCTCATGGCAAACCCCAAACTTTGAAGAAATCCTGCCTCCAGCTTCCAACACCTTTAGATTAATTCTCAGTATCTCTCTGCTTAAAATGACATGGAAACTTAGATAAAACCTACTTTTCACATTTTAAAAACCACGCTGGATGGTGTCAACATTTAAAAGTGGAAGTGTTACTTCCAGAGAAAAACTGTTAAGTGTTGAAAAGAGAAACAGTGAGAGCAAAAAACCAAAATAGCTGCAGATGGGTCTTTTCAAGTTCATGAATAATAGTATGTGGCATGGTCTCTTGCAACAGAAAAGGACAGAGAAATATGATGCAGCCAGTTGGTTTCTTTCTAAAAGTGTTACTTTGATAATTCCTAATGATGTTGCAGTGAAATGTTAGAGAAATTCCTTATTCTTTCTCCCTGTGCTGCTTTTTATTTAGATTGGGTTTTGCCAGCTCCTGAACAGAACACACAAACCATCTCACATTTATGTGCAACCAAAATGAACAATTTTTAACCACCATATCTGAAACAAAAAAAAAGGAAGTTTTGTTCTTCTGTCAGGAGCAACTTCAAGGGGGTCGTTGCAGTTCTGGAGGGGTCTTCAGTTTTGCCTTTAGTGACTAAACTTACACTTTTGGATTTGTGTTAAGCCATTCTGTGTTAGATTCAGCCAGATGGCAAATGACAATGAAGTGTTAACAGGCCTCTCCTTTTCCCTCTTCTAATGTCTTTTTATTGCAGGATGTGTATTCATTTCGGTGTAAAATTGTACTATTTACATGCAAGTTCACTCAAGGGCTGCGCTTGTCCTGGAGTTGGAAGTTTCTCTGTCTGGGGTAGGAAAAATATGCCATTTGAAAGCCCATTACTTCGGCAGTGGGGTTGAGCAGCAGTGTTTTCTGAATAATTTTCCTGTCATCAATGACTCTGCACACGTTATCTTGGTGATTTTGTTCAATCACACATCCTGGTGTGGAGTTGGGTCATTCCCCTTTGCAGTCCCTTAAAGGTCAGAGACGTTGGGTTAAATCAGGGTTTGAGGTTTCTACTTTCAGATGTCTGGCTATTTAAATAGGTCCTTGGAGAATGGGTCCTATATGTAGGTGTAGCGAGATCCTTAATGTCCTGCGGGAATGGATGGGAACGTTTCTAGTTGAAAAATTATTCAGAATAATCAGAATCTCAATGTCCTCAAGGAAGTTTTGGGAGAGAATCTTAATTATAAGCTGAGCACAGTGGGAAGTCTCATGACAGGTGGAGTTCTTGTTTGAAAAAAATAAATTAGAACAGACTGAGAAAAATTAATGTGTTACACATAAACACTGAATTCTGTGTTTTGTTACTCGGGAAAACAGTGTGGGGATTCATGCAATGAAAACCTCTGGTTTTAAACACTGTGGACAAAGTGCTGGACTAAGAACTAAATGAAAAATCCATCTACAATAAAAAAAAATCTAATCCTGTCTAATCATTTGATCTTAAACTGTTAACTGGTTTGCTTTTTGTTTAGATCACACATTGCTCTACACTAGGGAAAATAACTGAAAGAACTTACACCTTGTTGCACCCACTGGCTGTGTCGTCACTGAGATTTTTATGACATGGAGTGAGTTCTACAGCTTACATGACAAATGATGGGGTGGGGAACGTGCTGGTCCAAATGCATCTATCCCTGCTGTGCAATGGATGCAAGGGCTGATGAGGGGTCCTGCACAGTCGCACTGTTGTGCAACGTGTGCAAGGGCTGATTGAGAGGTCTTCTGTAGGGTCAGAGGGAACTTACGGGTGACTCCTTAAGACCAACAAAACGCGGTGGTTGAACAACTGGAAGAAAAATTAAAATAATTACTATGAAGCGCAGTGTTGGATGGCTTAGGAATCAAAATTTTTAAACATGCAGATGAGGGGAAAATACATATGAGAGACTGAGTCAAAACTGAGTCTCTGGTTCAGGCTCCAAACAGCTTTTTAATGGGCTATTGTTTATATTTTTTTATATATATATATATATATATATAAAAATATAACTGCACTGAAAGGAGCAGGGATAGGAGTTAATTCATTTGAAGGTTTTTGGTTGCTGTTCGATCTGTTCTGGTTTTGACTATATATATGCACTTGTAGTTAAGAACTGTTATGCTTTTCTGTACATTTTTTCCTGATTAAAATCTCTTCATTTCTGATACGCACCTTAGTTTTTTTGTTTGAAGTGAGACAGCTGTATATGTGAAGGACAGTCTTTGGGAAGGCTGGTTCTAGATCTTGAATTTGTATTGTCAGAAAATTTTTAATCCAATCTTTTAGCTCTTCTTCATTGCAGGGTGCTGATAGTCTCTGCATGACTTTTATCCATCCAAAGTACAACTTTATTTTAACAAGATACCAGGTTGCTATATGTCAAATAACAATGTATTTAACTCAGAGGTGGCCCTCAAATTAAAGCCGGAAGCCAGAAAGACAGGATTTGTAGAATATATTACCTTTGTATCTATTATGAGATGTCACCTATGAAATGAGCCCAGATGGAATCTCAAGTGAGAAATGCTTCATATTTGAGAACTGCAAGAAAAATTTGAGCTAGAAATGCAGTAGCCACATTACATTGGATCCTATTGTTGTTTGGCTTTACACAGTATTAATTACATTTTTGCTAAATTAAACATGAATACACAGCTGTTATTCCTAGTGTAACATTGCTACAGTGAGCAGTCAATGATAACTTGTCTTTGGAACAAGGGATGTCAAGAGCCATTATATTCCTGTTCTGTGTATAAAAAAGAACACTAATTTCCACTGGTGCAAGAGACTGCCTCTCTGAGGATTGCGTATCTATTTTTGCAGGCTGTGATTTCTGGACATAAAAATTCAAAATGTTTGGAAAAATTACTACTGAGGTGAAATTGCTGTATTGCTACTAAGGTCTGAGTTCCCTTTCCGCCTGGCTGCTCTCCAGCCACTGTGTCCCCAGGCTGTAGCTCTGCATGGGGTTGTTGTGTCCAAAGTGTAGAACCCGGCATTTAGACTTGTTAAACCTCATGCTGTTTGAACCAGGCTGGAGAGATGGGATGAAGAAGCTCTTTACTGAGAGAGAGATTGGCCATTGGAATGCGCTGCCCGGGGAGGTGGTGGAGTCACTGTCCCTGGAGGTGTTTAAGGAGAGACTGGATGAGGCACTTAGTGCCATGGTGTAGTTGACAAGTAGGAGTAGGTGTAGGTGTTGGGTCATAGGTTGGACTCGATGATCTCAGAGGTCTTTTCCAACCTTATGATACTGTGATACTGTGTGAGTTGACAGATATCAACAATCTATCATGTAGTTCGAGGAAAGAAATGGAAAACTACAAAAAGTATCAGACTTTTTTTTACTACACACAAGAGCATTCCATTTATATATGAATACTTATATATGAATATTTTGTTAGTTAAGAAGAACGCTCCTTGATTTTCTCTTCTCCTCTGTTTTTTCCAGGAAGGTTGAAAATGCTAATTCATACAAGAAATAGCCCAGTAGTGGGGTTTTTTAGTAAAGATTGAAATATTTTCTTTCTATGTTGCTATGCAGTAGCATAAAGATTGTCTTCACGATATCCATTTTGCACAAGGCGAAGTTATTAATTCTTTTGAGGATGCTCCTTGTGCAATAAATGGTGTATCTGTGAAGACTGCGTAGTTATCAGAGTTGAAAAGGTTGTCCATATGTAATTCTTTATCCGCAAGCCGCTGTTTAGAATATGGTCATTACGCAGATTCTTTGTAGTGTTTGAATGCGATTGCCTTTTGCTAGTGAGTGTTCGCTGAGCTGTCTTGGTTTGGACCCTAATGAACAGTGAAAGCCTGCAGTACTAACTCTGCATAAATGTGAAATAAAAGTTTGCGCTGCTGTCAACAGGAAAGCCTTTTGCTCCTGTTTTCCTTGCATGGAGTCCATACTGCTGGTGCATTATGCCACCTAAACCTTACAGTATAAGACAATTAGGACATCATTTCTCTTTTTCTGTGTGCTCTGTTTTCACCCTGCTCTGCCTCCCTGTTTCTGTGATAGTTTCCGTTCTTAATCTCTCCAGCTTAAGCTAAAAGCACTAAAAAGCCATATAACATAGCCCATACCTGAGTGCATCTCCTTCTTGTTTCAACTTTTAATATTCCCTGGGATTTCTTATCCATTTCCAATCCCAAAGGTGCTCAAGTTAATTGGCATCTCTTCCTGTACTTAAGCAAGCTCTCAAACAAAAAAGCCTCTCATACTCAAAGAAGCATTGCATCTCCATAGGTTCATAGGTGCACTATGTTGACTTTCTCTTTCTAAAACTTCCAGGTTTTACTGTGACAATTTAATCTTGTCTTTTTCTGTTGAATGAAGAGAGAGGAAAAGACATTCAATTTAATGTTTACTTCAGTTCTTATGACAATGAACTCATCCATCTATACATGACTTTCTTCTGATCTGAAAATGAAAACTGAGACAGGAGACTGATTTCAAGAGAATCAATAGAAGCCTTCAGAAAAAGGAATCTTCTGTTACATTTGACACAACATGATTTGTTTTTTCCATGGACAGCAGACTTGCTTTACATGAGGCTTTTTAGGTAAAAAATTCCCATTATTTTCAAAGTGAATTAGACTAGGAAATGATTGGATCAAGTTCTGAATGCAGCGTTTCTCTATGTCAACAAAGAATTTTGATGTCTTGTGCTGGACTTGGTCACCTCTGTTGGCATGCGACTGCTATCATGGCTTTTAAAGAAACATCTTGTTATAGCTGTTTACTAATTTTATCTGACTTGCAATCTGGTTTTTGTTTTTAAGTCATAAATGTGTGATAAGGGATAGGTAACCCTGATGCTGTAAAGAGCGGCCATTGCACCAGCCTGACGTGCAAGATGGTGGATCAATTTCTTATGTATTAATTATATGAAGTATGTAAAAGACATTTGTATGGTGGGGTGAGATGGGGTATTGCAAAGTATACGTCTCAATGCAAACCAGTTTGATCTTCTTTATACCTTTAGAGAGTACTGAATGTACTGTATTCCTTATGTCTCATGGTTTTGGTGTTAGCTGCTACTGGAATCAGAAATTCACATTTAGATTCAGAAGCTTATTCATAGAATATATTTCTGTTATTTCAAGGAAGCTTTTGTAGGGAATGTATTAAATGTGTATGTTCAGCTATTCGTAAAAGTTCTTTAGAAAACAGTGGTCAGAACTGGGTAGGACAAATGCAGATACACAGTAGCATGAACATCTGCCTTCTAGATTTTTCTCTTCCCACTCTTTGTAACTCAGGATGAGGGGGAAAAAAATTACCAGCTTCTCTCCTTTGTGTATTTTCTTTTTTATAAACAGCTCACTGTGCAGCCTTCTTTTTTGAAGATCAACACCTGAGTTTCAGTGCAATACTCAAAATATTTAATAAATTTTAACAGGAAACTCAACGGAGATGATGTTGGAAGGATATGTCAAAATCATTTGCTTTCCTGGCCAAAATCTCTGTGCCTTGGCAGTTAGATTGTGTCCCTATTTCTTTTCTTGGCATATGGAACTGGGAAATCTTAATTCTTGCCATTATGATAAGAGGAAGTCTTTCTAGGTAGTTCTGTAGTTTTCAAGTAGTGTTTTCTTAATCCTTGGATCTGTCACGTTCCATTGATTGTTGTAGGTGGATATCCAGTTTCAATTATCACCAGAAAAATAATTAATCTCATGTACCGTAGCTTTTGCATTCTATTCGTGCTCTTGTTTTCTTCCTTTGTACCAATTCATAATCTTTGTACCAATCCACAAAACAGAATCCCTTGAACAGTCCCTGGCCAATTCTTGCTCTTCCACCAGTATTTAGATAAAGAAGCCAGCGATGAAGATAAACTGCTACAGTCTAAGGCTGGCTTGTGATAGTAGTTTCTGAGATCTTTAGTTATGCATTTTCTCAAGCTGGTATTTGGCTTACATTTTAAAAGTCAAGAATCATCCATGTATGTAAACAGAGCTCAAAACAATATCATTAAAATTGTTATTACTATTCAAACAAAAGCAAACTGCTGAAAACTTGACAAAAGATCCTGAGTTTTAATATTTCTCTGAAGCAGTGGTGGCTATTAATACTAATTAAACCAGCATAATATCCAAGATCACAACATCTTTCTTCATAGAATTTCATGCAAAGCAGCTAGAAAGTCTCAGATATTTTTCTAGATGAATTACTACTAAATGTGTAGTATTAATAAATGGAGAAGCAAATATGTATCTAGTAATTTCCTTTATTTTCCTGTATAAACCAGGAATATTACCTGTTTTACTGTGTGACTCTCATCACATCACCATGTGTAATATGCTACGGTATTACTAAGTTAATGTCTATATAGAATTACCTTATGTAATGAAAACGCAGATAAAATCTTTCAGAATATATCTTAGCTGCATTAAATCACTTATTTAGGATGTATTTTTAACTCCGTGAATGCAACCAATATAAACTGTGCCCTGTAAGAATGATCAGCGAAGTATTTATAAAGTATGTTTATAAGACAATACATTTCCATTCAAAGCACTGATATTTCCTGTAAAAAAAGCTTTGTTGTCTGGAGAAGCTGATAAGGAAAACTTTGAATTCTGATCAGATGCTTGAGGCAAGGACCAGCAGTAAATATTCTGTTTAGAGAGATGGTAGGAAACAGAAGTCTAATTACAGCTCCATCGGCTGGTGAGCGCATGAGTTGATTTAAGTGTAAACAATATTTGTTCCCCCTTTCTAGTGTTGATAAAAGTATGTTTGGGAATCATATGCAGAGTTTGTACTTCAGTAGGGTACAAGTAATATTTTGCTGCATCATAATGAGAGAAAATTATAATAAAGATAATTCAAATAGGAAGAGTAAGAAATAAAAGATTCTGTGGTAGCAGTACAAGAAAAAAGTCAGGGTTGCCTGTGAAGGAGGGTGACTGTACAGCATGAGAGTTGTTTAGTAGTTTCAGGTGACACTACCTGGCCATGACTATCCCGAGCCAGCCTTCTGACTGCATCATTTGGCTGGCAGCTGGACAATCTATTTTTCTATTTGTGACTGAATACAATGGTGCTTGGGAATAATTGAAAATGAAGATTCATCGAATAGTCAAAAGTCATGTTCTGGAGCAGTACAACTTCTGAAAATAATCAGATACAATGGATTTATCTTACTTTGAAAAATCATATTTCTAGTAGTCTAGAAAATAGTTCATTGAGCTGAAGTACTTGTATATGGAGGTCACATAAGTGTTTATTTTTACTCAGAAGAAAAATGTGATTTAGTTTTGATAATATGCAGACATGGTCTCTTAATGAGTTAAAAAATAGGAAAGTTTTATTATGATCATGGGCTCCTGAACTTTAGTGCAATTTTTGTGAGCTGTGATAGCTGACTGTATCTACTTCAAGTGGCAAAGAAGGCCAATGGTACCTTGGCCTGCATCAGGAACAGTGTGGCCAGCAGGACTGGAGAGGTCATCATCCCCTTATACTCGGCACTGGTCAGGCCGCACCTCGAATGCTGTGTGCAGTTCTGGGCCCCTCAGTTTGAGAAGGATGTTGAGATGCTGGAGTGTGTCCAGAGGAGGGCGACAAGGATGGTGAAGGGGCTGGAGCACAAGCCCTGTGAGGAGCGACTGAGGGAGCTGGGGTTGTTTAGCCTGGAGAAGAGGAGGCTCAGGGGAGACCTTATTGCTCTCTACAAGTGCCTGAAAGGAGATTGTAGTCAGGCAGGAGTTGGTCTCTTCTCTCAGGCGACCGGTGACAGAACTAGAGGACATGGTCTCAAGCTTTGACAGGAGAGGTTTAGGATTGACATTAGGAAGAAATTCTTCACTGAGAGGGTAATTGTTCATTGGCATGCGCTGCCTAGGGAGGTGGTCGAGTCACCATCCCTGGAGGTGTTCATAGAAAATTTGGATGAGGCACTTAGTGACATGGTGTAGTTGACAAGTAGGAGTAGGTGTTGGGTCGTAGGTCGGACTCGATGATCTCAAAGGTCTTTTCCAACCTTATGATACTGTGATACTGTGATACTTTCATGTTGTTGCAATTCTTGAACTTCCAATGGGATCTTATGACATTTTCTGTTACTTTTTTCCAGGTTGTTTATTAGTTTGTTGATGTTTTACCCCTTGTACATTTTGGTACATTATAAAGCAATTTTTAAAAAGGCATTATGTTGTTACAGCAATGAAAATTCCAAATGCAAAAAAGGAGCTGAAAGCTGGCCTTATATACCATGTACAAGTTATATATGAATGTCTGTGTTATAAAAAGTAGCAAAAGTTAGAAACAACAGCAAAGTTCTTTTTCTTTCTTTCAAAGTAATAGTCCTTAGCTGTATGCAAAGCAATCCCATATTGTTTTGTTGAGCAATAAATATTTCAACTTTTTTAATCTTATTAGTTATGCAGAGCCAATGAGGAAAAAAGGGAATGAGTCTGAGTGCACATCATCACTGAGAAAACCATTAACCCTGGCCTGATTGTCAACCTCTTTACACTGGTAATAAAACACTAAAGTAAAGAAGTCATAAAGCTGCACTGGTGGGGTGCTGATACCCACAGCTGAGCTCTTCCTATCTTAAATGTAATGACTGGCCTTCAGTTAAAAAATGGTGGGCATGGCTCTTTCAGGATGGAACCACCTCTTGGATTTATTCATTTGGAAGAGGAGTATCTGATAGAGCATTGCTGTGCTGATGAGGATATGGGACAACAATAAGTCTGATAAGGATAAGGGAAAAACTGCACCATTCTTGAAATTGCTGCAACCCCAGGCTTCCTAATTGTAGTAGAGATTTTATGGTAAAGTTTAAAAACAATCTATTCCTTAAATCAGATTTTATAAGCAAATATGTAGTTATGAATATACACGTGTATATTGTAAATATATTTTTTTAATCAGGAAAGCCCAGAATTTGGTTATATTTTCCAACAAGTATAAATCTGGCCAAACAAGCAGCATTGAAATGGGATTGTCTGCAGAAGGAGGAAATGGCAATTTTTGTTGATTTATTTAAACTAAACAAATAGGAATAGTAACTTGCTGTTCTGAAAACAGTTTCAACAGAAAGCTTCCCAAAACCTTTTAAATATAAGCTAAACTACAGAATGGTGCAAGTTTGGCTTCATCTTCTGGCAGAGGAATTGACGAGAACACTTAGCCAGGCTTTACAAAGCAATGAGGATGCATTTTGTTTTACTTTTTCCATTTACAGGGTAAGAGGCTTCTGAGCTTATTCACCAGTGCACTTCCTTTCCTAGGGAACAGTAGGGCTCTCTTCTGTGATGAGGGCCATTAATGCAAGCCAGAACCCCAGAACCCTATTCAGGAAAAAAACCCCAGAAGATAATTTAATTCACATGAACTTGTGCACCTGCATAATTAACGTGTTCTGAAAAACACCCATGGTTAGAGTAGACAACTGCAAATACCACAGGGGATGGAGATGACAAAAGGTAAGATACGTAAATCTTTTAAATTGTCGGTATGTGCTACAGATGGAAGTAAACACAGAGTATCAGTGAAAGCACATTAGAGGATAAAGTCAGCATTGTAACTGCTAAAAAGTTTTATGGTTAGGGGTGTTTTTTCCTTTAGGGCAAAAATTCTCATTGCACTTAAAGGGAAGTTTCAGAGCATGCTTTCAGTTTTTACTAAAGGGGGTTAAATAGGGGCCTTCCAGTACCTGAGGGGGGCCTACAAGGAAGCTGGGAAGGGACTTTTTACAAGGGTATGAAATGGCAGAATGAGGGGGTATGGCTTTAAATTGGAAGGGGGAAGATTTAAATTAGACATTAGGAAGAAATTCTTCATGATGAGAGTGGCGAGGCCCTGGCACAGGTTGCCCAGAGAAGTGGTGGCTGCCCCATCCCTGGAGGTGTTCAAGGTCAGGTTGGATGGGGCTGTGAGCACCCTGATCCAGTGGGAGATGTCCCTGCCCATGGCAGGGGGGTTGGAACTGAATGTTCTTCAAGGTCTCTTCCACCCCAAACCATTCTGTGAGTCTATGAAATATGATGTATAAAGTTGAGAATAGTCCATTATTTAGGACAAAGTCTGACTAAATAATTGAATGAGAATGAGTGTGGAATATGTGCCAGGAGACTGAGGTAAATAAACGTATTACTTCTACCGCAGTTTCTTGAGCCGAGTTGTTTGAGCAGCATTGCTTGGGTCTGATGAGAATGGTTAATGTAGCCACTTGCTTTATGAATTTGCTTGGAGGTGGGAAGATGTCTAAGTTATAGATATATAAAATTTTCAACTTGACCAGTCTGTAGAAAGGGAAATTCTGTCAGGCTGCCTCCTGTTATGTGTGAAAGGATAGGGATTCATTAATAATGTTTTTAGAATTTCACAGACTGAGGTGAACATCTGGTTTGTGTGAAGGGGAAAAGTTTGAATGGACATGACTTTGGCTTGTCCTCCGGAAAAAGAGGAGAAGCAGAGGAAAAACTACGCCTTTGCTCCTTTATTTCTTGGCTTTTAATGGTGTGATACATGTATACTTTACCCTTGCTGGGATCAGGGGAGGGATGCCATGCCAGAACAAAGCAAATACATTCAGAATTGTGTATACATGGTGGTGTAGGGGGAGAAGGGGGCATGAAAAAGCCACCAGAAAGGTCTCTTGCTGTGCCCTCTGGTTCTGGCTCTCACAGTAGGAGATGTCATCCTCCTGCTGCTCATCAGAGCATCCGCAGTGCAGCCAACTCAAGCAGTGTCAGTGCGCTACAGCTGCCTGAGGTGTCTGAGCTCTTCCCGAATTTAAACCACCAGTGAAATGGGTATTTGCAGGTCAGCTCCTTGGGTATAGAAGCTCTTTAATGAGTGATCACAAAACCTTTCTGTGTGGCTGTGAGGTAGCACAAAGCTTCAGAAGAACAGCAGGGATAAAGCAACATCCCCTGCTTGCACTTGTAATGATATTTATAATTTCCAAACTTTTTATGGACTCACCATCAAGCTTTTCATACTTAGAATTATTCCTTCAGTTATTGTACTCTACATCTTTATTTTGAGAAAGGCTTCAAACATCATCCAAGTCTAAATTTTCAATGAAGAAACATAGTTTTCTCTCAGTTTAGGTTAGGGTTTTTTGATTGTTTGATGAAAAATGCAGGTTCCAGGGCTAAAAAGTCACAAATTCAAGTTGAAGTTAAAAATAATGATTCCTGACTGGGGAGGGAGGGACGGGGGTGAGGGTGAGGGGGGAGAAATCTTAGAATAAGCAAAATATTCAATATTAAAATCCTTGAGATTCGATAATTTGCAAGTAAGTAGTTTAATGTAGAAAATAACTGAAATTAATTATATGAAGATTAAAGAATATTAAACTCTTAATACAAAAATAAGATTCCTTTGCAATAGAACTGCTGAGTTTTTTGATCAGAAAAAAATGGAAATGCATATCTAAGGCTAATAAGGCTAATAAAAAACAAATTCCTTCAAATATTCTCCTTCAATCAGAAACTTGAAGGAAAAATTCATTCAGTATACTTTACTCCTCAGTCATAGTGACTTTCTATTACTTTGAGATAAAAAATCACTTAAGTATTTTTGAATTTTTTACAGTTAAATATTTGACTGAGGAGTATACACCTACTGGTATTTAATTTAAACAGTTTAATCATTTAATATTCTTAGAGATGTTTGATTATACTCCTATGGTTGATACCTTCTATCTATTAACCATGGTACTATCTGGTACCTATGTAATTCAACAAAAATTAAGGACTTTTTTTAGTTTAATACTCTGAAAAAAGTATTTTCATTTTATTCAAAATCATTAAAATTATTTTGTTTTCAAATATGCTACAAGGCTGATCCTATGAGTGACTTCAATTTTGTACTTTATATTCAAGGTCCCTTAGATATTTTTTACTTTCACCATGTGTTTGGAAAGAAAAGTTCCTCCTAGAGTAAGTTTCAATGTTTGGTTTATACATCCAAAGTCACAGTTGGTACAAACCCCATCAAGTGTTTTTGCTGGCAAACAGTAACTGAAATTGGTGATGGAACACAATAAATACTATATCAGTTGAAGTGGAATTTAAAATCCTGGCTTATTGTTCTCTAAAGGAGACAAAATCGATGAATAAATACTAATGAAGCATTGCTAGCAGGTAGGTTTCTTGTGTTTTCTTTTCCGATTGCAGTGAATTTCCTTGAGTGGCTCAGGTGCCCATGGGAAAAAGAAGAATAGAAACAAAAGTAAGCAAGAAGCTATATATTGGCATAGTAGTTGAGCTTGAAAAGCATGTGGTTTTTGTAGACTGCTTTCATGTTTGACATCATTTGTCAATGGATTAATAAATGCTGGTGGGAAATGTTTTTATTGCCTTGTGACCACTGTAGCATTACTATGGTCAATATAAACAAAGCTAAAGCACACGAGCATAAAAGGAAGAAGAGAGCTCTGGGATGGATCATCATGGACAGCAATCCCATGCTGAAAGTGGTCCATGAACAAAATCGTCATTACAGACAGTCTGTTCCAGTAGGACAGCTGGAAGGAGCACTTAACATTAGGACAGGACATCAGGACTGAGTAAAGGGGTGAGGAAGGAAGGAAACAAACCAGTTTAAAGCAGGAAAATGGGAAGTGCAGAACTGTTTTTTCCATGGGAGAGAACAAAACACCTCCCATGCTTTTAGAAATTATGGTGCATTATACACTGTCTAGCTCTTGCATTATACACTGTCTAGCACTTGCAGCTCTTTGGCACATGAATAAACAAACATTTGGACAATGCCTTTAGTCACATGGTGTGAATGTTGGGAGTGTCCTGTGTAAGGATAGGGGTTGGGCTCTGATCTTTGAGTCCTTTTCAACTCGGGTAATTCTATGCTTCTGTGATTCTAAACTGTACATATGGATGTCTATTTATACGCATACTTACATACACACATATCATACATACACACGCATGTAACAGTTATGTCCAAGCCAAAGTTACCTATAACTCTCCCAGATCCCACTAATGCTCCAGGATCCCACTAATCACTTGTGATTTTAAGTGGAATTTTGCATTAGGATTGTAGTTTTTGTTATGCTTCCAATTCCCAAAAGCTGACTGCAATAAAATAACCTTCAGCTTCCTGTCAGCTTAGATCCCTGCCCATGGCAGATTGATGAAATCGAGAAGTGTTCCAAGCATACGATGAGGACCTAGATATGAAGAAAGGGGGAGGTTTCCCTCCTTAATGAGGAGGATTGCTAGTATTTAGCTGAACTCTTCTTATTCTGTGTGTGCTGCTCTCAGGAAGGATGAATTTGTCAGACTTCAGCTGATTTGAGAGGTAGGCTTAGAAAAAGGACACACAAACATCAGCAAAATTGCACTCTCTGGCACATAAATAAACCTTTAGAAAAGTAAGACTTCTTTTAAATGGAAAAAACCAGGTTTCTTCCTGTTCAGGAAGCAGCTAAGTAGGAAGAGCTCTGTTTTATAATTTATTTCAGCCCAACAGACGATCAGTACCCAACACAATCAGATATTTGTGTTGATGAAACACTATGTACATCATCTTGTGAGATTTCAACTCATTATGGACAACTGAAAATTTGTTTGTTTCTGAATATGATTGGTTACAATGGAATCTCTGATTCTTTAAGGGATCCAGTGGGTTTGAAAATACATTTTCTGATGAATGCTTCAGTCTGAATATTGACTTTTCTTTCTCCAGAAAAGTCCTTTTCTAAATAGCAGTGTGAATGGATGCCTTTCTTTCTAATCCACTGAGCAAACTTTGCTCTGAAACTTCAAGGTATAGCAATTAGAATGAACAAGCTTGTGGGGAAAATTGCTAACCAAATCAAATAACTTTCTTTCACTGAAATCTGGAAGTAAAAATATTTGAATTACTTTAAGAACAGAAAAAGGAGAAGATATAAATCACATACTTTTCTGCTTGTGCCGAGAATTCAACGTGTGCAGAGCAATTGCTTTGTGTTATTTGTGAGAAAAGGATTGTGTTTAACCAAGTCTCAAAATTCTGAAGAAATACACTGCAGAATATCGGTGTATAGCCTGATAAAACGGTGATATTTGACCTTTGCAATATCTATATTCAGACCTAAATTTTATAGTATATACTTTTATAGTGAAGGAAAACATTCACTTTTGCTTCCTATTTATTTCCTAGCAAGTTTGCACATTTTGCTGTTTCTCTTACTAATTAATATAAAAAAGTTCCCATTTTCCATGGTCACAGTCCAATATTTACTTTTCCCTTGTAAATTTCACTAGCTGAGTCCTGTATTAGCCCTAGATTTGCCATCAACAATTGGACTCAATGATCTCAAAGTCTTTTCCAACCAAGTGATTCTATGATTCTATGATTTTAAGCTTTATATGGATATATTTGCTCTACGTTGGCATTTGGAATGCTGAAGTTTACCTTTCAGAAGTAAAGAAATACGTATAGGATAAATAAAATCACAACAAATATTGTTGAATGTGGAAATATCAAAGCTTTTAATCCAGATTAGGACTTCAGTTTGCAACCTCTAAAATCCTGTTGCCCACTACTGTGTCCAAGACTGCAGTTGGAGAAGACAGTCTGAATCATTGAGTGCTGTGGTAGTCTCTAGCTTCATTTAAAAGTCCTAAGAGCTATGGCAGCAGTGTACAGAGTTTCCAGAACAAGACCTAATTAGATAGAGGTACACCATCAATAGGGATTTCAATAAAAAGAAATCGGAGATGTCAGTCTGAGAGCTTATTTATTACAATGCCATTGCACACTTAATGCTTGGAGAAGAATTTTATTACTGTCTAAAAGCAGTTGAACATTAAATCTTCAAATTAGCTTCTGTTCTGCCTGAATACAAGTATCTTCTACACTGGGCAAGAGTTCAAGAAGACAGGGTAAGAGAGCTTTGAAGCTTTAGATGATATGAAGATAGAGTGCTCCAAGCCATCTCCAAGCTTGCACTTCCAGCACACAAATTTACGGTTCACAAATTTACCTTAAGAGCCCTGATGAAAATTCCATGTGAATGCTTAGTATGTTTCTTTCCCTATTTTACGCTGCATTAGGTTTTCCTGAGTTCATTGCATGCTTTATGCCCTAGCTTCCTGTGTTTAAGCTTGCAAACCAAAGTTAAGCAAGTTTTGTGTTAAATAGCAGCTGCATCTCTCTACAGGAAGCAGAACGGGGCCATTGTAACGCTCAACTGGAGGTGTTCCAAAGTAAGGTTCTATCAGTAATCATCAGCTGGTCAGAGCATACAGGGAGTTTAACTTTGGTTAATTGCCTTCCAAAAGGAAGGAGGAGAAAATTTATTATTCGGGGGTTGTCTTATGCAGGGACATGTGTCTTATGACATATTATGTCTTGACATATTGTCTTATGCAGTTGGCGGCTGGCCACTAGTGGTGTCCCCCAGGGATTGGTGTTGGGCCAGGCCCTGTTCAATATCTTTATTGATGATCTGGATGAGGGGATCGAGTCCATCATTAGCAAGTTCGCAGATGACACCAAGCTGGGAGGAAGTGTCGATCTGCTGGAGGGTAGGAGGGCCCTACAGAGGGACCTTGACAGGCTGGAGAGATGGGCTGACTCCAATAGCATGAGGTTTAACGAGTCCAAATGCCGGGTCCTACACTTTGGACACAACAACCCCATGCAGAGCTATAGACTGGGTGCAGAGTGGCTGGAGAGCAGTCAGGCGGAAAGGGACTTGGGAGTGCTGGTGGACAGGAAACTCAACATGAACCAGCAGTGCGCTCAAGTGGACAAGAGGGCCAATGGTATCTTGGCCTGCATCAGGAATAGTGAGGCCAGCAGGACTAGAGAGGTCATCATCCCCTTATACTCAGCACTGGTCAGGCCGCACCTTGAGTACTGTGTGCAGTTCTGGGCCCCTCAGTTTAAGAAGGATGTTGAGATGCTGGAGTGTGTCCAGAGGAGAGCGACGAGGATGTTGAAGGGGCTGGAGCACAAGCCCTATGAGGAGTGACTGAGGGAGCTGGTGTTGTTTAGCCTGGAGAAGAGGAGGTTCAGGGGAGACCTTATTGCTCTCTACAACTGCCTAAAGGGAGGTTGTGGTGAGGCAGGGGTTGGTGTCTTCTCTCAGGCGACCGGTGACAGAAAAAGAGGACTCGGTCTCAAGCTTCGCCAAGGGAGGTTTAGGCTTGATATTAGGAAGAAGTTCTTCACTGAAAGGGTGATTGGCCATTGGAATGCGCTGCCTAGGGAGGTGATTGAGTAACCTCCCTGGAGGCTTTTAAAGAGAGATTGGATGAGGCGCTTAGTGCCATGGTTTAGATGACAACTAGGTGTTGGGGTTGGGTCATAGGCTGGACTCGATGATCTCAAAGGTCTTTTCCAGCCTTGTGATACTGTGACGGGAGTTGAACTGGATGGTCTTTGTGGGTCCCTTACAACTCAGGACATTCTGTGATTCTATAGAGAAAAAACAGAGATGGACATGGAAAAATATAGGCAGAAAGTACAACTAAAAATGTTTTCAGGAAAAAAGAACATCTACCTTTCTCAGCTCTGCTAAAGCCACTTCTCGTGCAGTGGTTTGCCCTACATATCTTTGAAATACTGCTGTCAGATATTCTTCCCCCAAGAAAAATATCTGTGAAATATGTAAACCTTAAAATACTTCACCTTGAAAAGCTACCTTGGTGCTTTCTGAGGCTGTAATTCAGCAGTTGTGTTTCCATTCTCTTGTTGATTGTGGTCTTAGGTTAGGTTATATCTCCTGTGGTACCGATCTGCCAGTCCTTCTCAGGAGCTGGTGATTACAGTGGATTGTGGGAAATATGTACATGGCAGCTAAGCCTACTGCAAACAATGGAGATACTGCAAAGCAGAAAAATACATCCCATGAGGTGTTATAGCTGCATGATATTTCTATTGGGAAAATATTTTAATGAATTAAAAATAAATCCATGGAAAGTTAACAATTCCTGTTTAAAAATGTTGTTCAGTTGGAACTTGATATTTTTACTGAAGAGCTCTTTAGCAAGCTAATTGGAAATATCTGATTTCAAATTTATTTTATCTCAGGAGATGTTACAAGATGTATGTTTCAAAACACAATCCAGAAATAATCTGGCTCTACTATTACCAGGAATGCATGCCTGGCTGCTGAGATCGAGTCGTGGCACTCAGTTCTCTGCTGGTGGTTTCATGGAGCCTTTTCCGTTGACAAGAGAGCAGTGAAGAAAAACTGAAAGACAGTGAATTCTATTTCTTGTTGCTCCTGCATAGGGTATTTCTGAGCATTCATGGTGTGCATATGTGAGTGAAGTGGATAGGATTTCGACTACCATTTGTTTCCAATCCAGTGTCCCAAGAGGTTTGCACTAACCTGCTTATGACATTAAGTTGCTCCTTTAGTGAGAACTAAGAGCCGTGCCTTTACTGTTACAGCCCGATGCTCCAATCCCACCTAGATCCCCAAAGAGTCAGCAGTACTTTCCAGTTTGATATCATCAGTAAACTTGCTAATGATGCATTCAGTTCTTGCATGTAGATCACTGAATATATTTAACAGAACAGACTCTAGAATTGAGCCCCGAGGAACCCACTGCTGACCGGTCACTAGCCAGATGTAGCCACATTCACTTACAATCCTTTAAGCTCTGCCCTTCAGCCAGTTCTTCACCCAGAGCACCACGAACCCACTCATACTACAGCTGGACAACTTGTCCAGAAAGGTGCTGTGAAGGACAGTATCAAAAGCCTTACTAAAATATGGAAAAATATCCCCAGCCTTCCCTTCATCCACTAGGAGAGTGACCTTATCATAGAAAGACAGCAAATCAGGTTGGCAGGACGGCTCCTTTGTGAATCTGTGTTCACTATGCCTGATGATTGCATTATTTTTCAGTACTAACCCGTGTAATCTTCTCCATAGTTTTGCCAGGAACTGAGCTTAGACTAACAGGTCTGTAGTCCCCTGGGTCTTCTTTTACACCCTTTTTGTACATGGGAATAACATTGGCTGCCTTTCAGTCAGCAGGGACCTCCTCAGACTCCCAAGACCTTTGTTAGGTGGTAGAGAGGTGTCCTGCCACATCTGCTGCTCCTTCAGAACTCTGGGATGAATCCCATCAGGCCCCTTGAACTTGTAAATGCTCAGCTGATACATCTGGTCCCTTAGGATTTCAGTGGCCACAATGGGAAAGTCACTCTTCCCACACTCATCGTCCTCTGACTCAGGGGATTGGGCAACCCGAGGTCTGTCAGTATTATTAAAGAATGACAAAAAAAATGCATTGAATGCCTCCACTGCTTTCATCATCCCTCTAAGTCAGATAACCATCTTCAGCAAGTTTTGGCCCAATGCTTTCTTTAGACTTCCTCTTGCTACTAACATACTTAAAAAAGCCCTTCTTGTTATCTGAAAGAACCCTGGAGAGTTTTGACTCTAATTGAGCTTTGGCCTTTCGTGTCTTCTCTCTGCATGAATTGAACCACAGCAGTTTACTCTTTCTCCGAAGCCTGACCATGCTTCCAGAGATCATACAGTCTTCTTTGTCCTTTTGAATGCCCCAAGGAGTTCCCTGCTCAGCAAAGCCGGTCTTCTACCCCACTCACTCGACTTACTACATAGTGACATTGCTGTAATTGTACTATATAAGGAAGTAAAGACGCAAAAGTATCTTTTACTTATTTCTGGTGGCCTAATGTGTATAACTTACAGCTGATTGCCTCTTCAAGCTCTCATAATATAAGCAGAAACAAATAAAAAGCTCTACTCAGGCAGATCTTGGACCACCTGTAATGATCAGATATGGAGACCTACAGAAAGAATGCATTCAGTAATATGTGGGAATATGACAAATAAAGTTGCTGTTCTATGTGTTTTGAGTGTCATGCATACGCCCAAAGTTTAAACTAACAGTTATTCAGGTATATAACTGATTAGAACAGCATCAAAGCAAGTTGTTTTCCTTTTTTGGTGACCAACTTGCTGCTTTGCTCTTTAATTGTGCCTGTGACAATCTTGTTCAGAAGAGGTGCTCACCAAAACCAGGACACCACTGCCAAAAATAAGGATGCAGAAGCACCACAGGTGAAAAAGAGTAGTATCAGCAAAGGAGTTAATGTTTTTTTTGTTGGAGGCTATTATGTCTTTAAACATGTGGCCCTGTAAAGGTTCCCTAGATAAGAGCATTAAGGTTTTGGAGAGGATATACTGGACGAATCAGATAATGACCTTAGTGTTAGAGAGGCTTAAGTCTTTAACATTAGAGTAGATAGAGAACACAACTAAACGATTTTAATTTTGAAGCATCATAATAGAATTGAGTCATGTCAGAAAACGCCTTAAAAATTGAAACAGTATCACAAACTATGAAAGCAAAAGTGGATTAACGTGCTTTTTTGGACCATAATTGTACAATCCTTTGCAAAAGCTACTAGCCAGTAATAGTATTTAACTTTTAGCCAGGTTAAATCTGGCCTGTTGCAAGTTTAATTCCACTCCAGCCATGTGGGAAATATTTTGTATTGCTTTGAGTGTTCTTTCTTCTTGTTTTCTGTCTTCTGCAAAACCAAGTAGATAGGTCAAGTTATAAATTTATTTTGTTTACTTATTTCTCTGGGCTGTGATAATGTCCTCCCAAATCTAGATGTTTCATAACTATGTGTGAAGACTGTTCTGTAACTGTGAAATCTAAACACAAATATGAAGTATTTTTTTTCGTCTTGATTCTTCATTATTTATTAGGTACCAGTTACTGAGGATGCACACGGTGAAAGGGTGTCTAAATTGCTACCTGTGTGAATTTGCTCAGCCTTTTTGCTTTCAATAGACCTCTACTGGCTATCTCATAGGAAGGATTTCCTTATTTCCTTGTTGCTTATCCACTCAATGCTTTTGATTTTAGCTGTATAGCTTATTTTTGTGGGGGGAAAAATCCCTTGATCTTTAAGCAAGGAAGTGTCCATAATTCATAGAATCACTGAGGTTGGAAAAGACCTCTAAGATCATCCAGTCCAGCCCTCAGCCCAACAAGACTGTGCCTACTAAACCATGTCCTGGAGCACCACATCTACACATGTTTTGAACCCCTCCAGGGATGGAGACTCCACCACTGCCCTGGGCAGCCTCTTCTAATGCTTTACCACTCTTTCAGTAAAGTAATGTTTCCTAATACCCAATCTAAACCTCCCCTGGAACAGTTTGAGGCCGTTTCCTCTCATCCTATCTCTTGTTACTTGGAAGAAGAGACCAACACCCATGTCACTCCAACCTCTTTTCAGGGAGTTGTAGAGAGCAATGAGGTCTCCCCTCAGCCTCCTCTTCCCCAGTCTAAATAACCCCAGTACCTTCAGCCGCTCCTCATAAGACTTGTTCTCCAGACCCTTCCTCAGCTTCACGTCTGCTACCTTCTCCCTTTTTAAAAATTGTAAACAGATGATCTGTAAAATCGTATCTTTGAAATAACTACGCCCTTTTTACACATTATCCTCGTGTAGCTTCCAGATAAGCTTTCTATATTTATTACATCCACATTCACGTGAGTTTTTGTTTATTTGGAGGTTTTTTTCTTCAGAATAGGGTAAATTCAGCTGAACAGTCTGAATAATTTAAGAGTATGTGATCATTAGAATTTAGGGGCAAACCAGTGCGTGGATGTGTGACATAACAGCAAATACTGCAGTTGTGGCCCAGCAGTCTAGGTGGTAGCTTTATTGGTCTTGCTATACATACGAGACCACGGCTTGATTTCCCAGATCACCAGTTAAGTTGAGAATTGAAACACACGGTAATTAGCAGCCAGTTTTCAGATCTCAGTGTACTGAGCAAGCAAGTTAGAATCACTGTCTCCTGGGGAGGTGGAAAAAACGAGTGAAGGAAATTAGGGAGACATTTCTGCACTGCATCTCAGAGAGAAACTAGCAAGCCTGATTCACAGTACCCATGGCTGAATTTCTACAATTTATGGCACTAGGGAACACTTCTTGTGAATACCATCAACTTAAAAATTCCTACACTTGTGCCCTGACAAATATGATTTCCTGCAGCTATAAACATCTTTTATTTGGGTTACTTTATCACACCAAGACAGAGCTGAATTATTTCTTTATGTGCTGACTACAACAGCGTGCCAGCATCCCTACCACCAAATATTCATGGGAATGTTTGAAAGCTGCTGCCAGGCAAAGTCCAATGCAGTGATTCACTTCTGCTTTGTTTTTCAGAGCCTCACTGGGGCTCTGGTAAACCTGGAGTTTGCATGCCCAGGTTACACTTCACTGACTGGGAAAATTAGAAGTGCCATTTGGGATCCTGGCCTTATTGAAACTATTGGAAGCTTTGCCACTGACTCACTGGGGCAAGGAGTTTGCTCGTTGTATACAGATTCATATCAGGAAACCTTCTTATTAGTTTTTCTCTAAGACCAAACTGCCTGGTCCTTACACTAAGCCAGGATCAACTCAGAATCATAGAACGGTCTGGGTTGGAAGGGAACATGAAGGTCATCTAGTCCAACTTCCCTGCTGTGAGCAGGGACATTTTTCACTGAATCACGTTGCTCAGAGGCTCTTCCAGCCTGGCCTTGAATGTTTCTAGGGATGGAGTATCCTTCACCTATCTGGGCAACCCGTGGCAGTGTTTCACCACCCTTAGCATAAAAAAAGTCTTCCTAACATCTAGTCTAAACTTCTTCTCTTTTAATTTAAAACTATTATCCCTTGTTCTGTTAGTACAGACACTGTTAAAAGGTTTTTCCTCATCTTTCTTATAAGCCCCCTTTAAGCATGACACTGTATAAATCTTCTAAACTCTAAACTAAGGTGGTACCACAAGGTGTGCCTCCATATCAGACAGATGTACAAGAAGCATCTTCAAGCCAGTCCTAAGTAATAAGTTTTCCCTCCGCTGAGTGTGTATGCTGCATCCTCTGAAAAATAGGTCTAATAAATGAGGAAGTAATAAAATAATGAAATCCCTTGCATTAGTTGAGTACTGGGGGATTGTTTTTGTGTTGGTTGATAAATCATTTGAAAGGAGCTGTGACTCATAAGAGGTAATGTATTTTTTTGAAATGTTCTAACTTGGTTTTCCTAGATTTTGAAATTTCTTGTGCTGCCTGCTTGCTTACATTGTCTACTTCTGAAGCTCTGCATATCTGGAAATTTGGTCAATTACATTTTGATGCATAAATGCTTGCCTGATTGCTCTGCATCCTCGTTTGCCTGTGTGATGGATTGAATGTATGGCAGCTGTCCCCAGAGGCCATCCTGAAAATAAGATGTTGCAACTCATGAGTTTATCCAAGTGAATAAAACTGAAAATATCTCATAAGTAGACAGAAACTGATTTTTTCCCCCCTTTCTTCCTAGTAAAGAGAGATTAAGATGCAATAACGTAAGTCACATAGGGGAAACTTCTTTAAATACCTGAGCCCATTATAAAAATGTGGAAGTTGGGACTTGAATTGTGTACTGATAGCAGGATGTCACCATGGACACGAACACAGAAAAGTCAAATATGATAAAGGAGAGAAAAGAGAAAAAGGAGAAGATGTAGTATCCATGACAACAAGTGGAAAAGAATAAGACTCTAAAAAGTTGAAATCGCCATGCTTGTCTATATTATTAAAATGAAATTTGCAAAGTTAGATACACATACAATATTATTTTTGTGCAGGTTGTCAGTGTCAGGCAGGTACAAAGTGAGTTCAAATGGTGCATGGATTTTTTTTCTGTTGTATTTATGTATCCCTGGAGTATGAAGCCAAACCACAGCTGAGTGAACAGTGGAGCTCAGATCCAGTTAGTCCTCTGTGAACATTTCTATATACATAACCCTGTCCTTAGCCTGAGTGTCTGTGTTGGCTAATGGTGTCACGCAGCATATTGCGAATGCGTGTGACAGCCTGTAATTTGATAAGGTTCAATATGACCTGAAGTAAAACAATGTGGTATGGGGAGATGAGTTGAATGGATTAAGAAATTATTTTTACTTCTGATGTGATAGGAGCTCTCTCCTTTTGAAGCCTGACTGTGTGGTTTGAAGTAAGTGCAATGGGCACAAAAAGAGCAACAGGATAAGTGCTTGCACTATCTGATACATTTCTATCTCTGTGAAATATTTTGGGCTACTCTACATGCATCTGAATGAAACTGCTTTGCATTTGCTACATTACATTTGATTTCACCTATTGGAGCTCTTTCACATAGTCCGTGTGATACTATAATGCTTTCTTGCAAGGGAATATGCTTTGGGACTTGAATTGATGTTGCAGTGAATCTCTTTCCTAAAATGCTTTCTAAGCAGAAAACATTCTTGTACAAGTAGAAAAATGAGATATTAATTTTTTAAGGTTATACTACATTTCATTGTAGACGTATTTTTACATGTTATCTAGCAAAAAAGGTGAAATAATAAATTTACTGGTTTCAAATTCAGGAATACGAAGCAAAGGTCCTAAGAACATCAGTGAATATATGTTGTTCTCTTATATTCAGTCTGTGTTCCCAAACAGCAGAGAACTTAAGAGCATTTTTATTCACATGCCTAATTGTGTCTCTGCATGAGCTAGATCCAAAGCCATTCAAATCAGTGGACGGAATCTGCAGTCTTTGATTGGAATTTGGTTGCAACCTTAAATGCGGAATAAAATGCATATTTGTGAACAAAAGGTAGTTAGTGATTGGAATCCAAACAACCAACTTGAAAATAGTTAGTGATTGGAATCCAAATAACCAACATGAAAATAATTTCCAATAAGATTTGTATAATGACTGCATGCTCTAAATACGTTCCATAAGTTCTTCCATGCAGATATGTCTGATCATAGTTCTCCTTTTATTTATACGTACTTATTGCCTAAGCGATAAAACTGTAGACATACCAAGTCAGAAGAAAAACAGTAGCAAGACATTTAGGGCAAATATGCATTTTTAAGAATATGATTACAAACCTGTATTTATTCCCTAACAATTTTATAATGCAATTTGTTTTTTAGAGTCACAGAAAATGGCGTATTTCTTTAAAAGTAATAATTAAATTTAACAAGTTTATCATAAACCTTAGTCCACTTCTACAATACAGGTTTAACTGGCATGCTAAATTTGATGGAAGAACTCAGACAAATAGCCAGGAATCACAAGAAGTGGGGTTAGTAATTTTGGAGTCACTGTTAAGACTATCTATAGATCACATATGATGAAGCTTTTATAGGGTCCTTCAATAGCCAACATTTTGATATCAGGGAAAATGTGGAAGTAAAATATTAAAATAATTGTAGAAAGCAGAATGAAATGGGAGATTTATAGAGAGGATATAAACCCCAAGAAAGATAAAAAGCAGGAATAACCGCAATATTACTGGAATTCATTCCTAAAAGAAGGAAGAAAGTAACCATTCAGAAGTTGCAGTAATCATCTGCTCCCACCTGCATGAGAAGATTTACAAAGATCATAGTGAAGTCTAGGAGCTAAGACAATGAATGGGAGATAAGTACCAGTCTCATAATCTCCAAAATCACATAAGAAAGAGTTTACATTTTGATGAAACTACCTCAAGAGACCTTTGTATAATTGATTTAGAGAGATATGTTTTACTGTAGATAGTAATAAAAGTGCAGGGTTAATAGCTAGGTTAGCTTATAGAATGCTAATAGAATTACCATGAATAAACTGAGAGGCAAAGCTTCCAAAACTGGAATTTAAAATTAGACTCGATATTATAAAATTAATTGCTGTTCTAAATGCAAATGTTTCACTTCTCAAAATATTTCTGTATAGAGTTTGGATTGTTTGGTAGTGCAGGCAACAGGAAGAAGTTTGGGTCCTATTTATTCAAGTCCTAATCCTGACACAGATTTATCTCTGAAGTTCACTGAGGTTCATGAAATCTTGGCCAGTTAAACCTCTTTTGGTTCACAGCAGATCCTTCAGGCCGGGATTTCACCCACACTCATAAAACATGTATGTTTGCATGCAGATGCACATCTAGGGTAATCCGTCATTTCTAAGCAGTATTGCTGCACAAAGTTACAATCCTCTGATTAAAAGCTGTAGCTCCAAGAGTGTGTAAAGTTGTACTGTATAACGAATGTTTGAAACTTCAGTGCACGTGAGTTTGAAAACTAAGTGACAACTTGTAGCATTACACACAATTTACTGCTATAAGCATCTAGAAAATAAGTCTTTCTGAATTTATTTGAGTTTGTACTTTGAGATTCACCATTAAAGGCTGGTTTTGACTGTGCCCATAAAGAGTCTTAAGTAAATGCTGAATTTCCCCCTGTTTACCAGGGAAAACTCTTCTCCCAAAATTATAATTGAAAACAGCAGACTTTGTTTTTAAGATTCACAGTTTTCATTCTGTGATTGAGATAGTCAAGTCCAGTTGTATGTGTTCAGTTATCACTGTAAATATTCTTATGATGTTAGAGAGGGAAAGAAAAAATTTTTTGAGAGCTGGAGTTTGTCTATAAGAAAAAAAGTCCACACCAGGTCATAGTCTTTCACAAAAAGATGTAATTTAGATGATTTAGTGCTGTGTGACGTCATGGAGGTGTATGACAAAAGTACCTGCTTGCTCAATGCTGGTATTGCTGAATAAGCTGCTGGCACGATTTTTAGTTTATAATGTTGCAGTTTGGGATATAGGTTGTATATGTTATGTGTACAAAATACTGAGTAGATCATTTGAATGGTGTTGAGGCAGAATCAGACCGTCTGTCCTAATGGGTATATGACCATGTGTGTTTTCCGTTGTGAATATTGAGTTTGTTAAACCACAGGGAATAGATGATTATTGTTTTTGAATCGATGCGTTCAAGTAGATTTACGATACTGCTTAGTGCAACATTCAGACTTTATTTTAGATGTATTTTATAGTCTCTTGCTTATAATGTGTTCATATGATCTTGCGAAAATACTGATGAAAGACCCTTTAGACTTACCTTTATTACCACATACCAAGTGCCTATTGCTTCATTTGGGGCAGAAATCCAACAATGATTTGAACGGTCCTATAGCAGAATCGTATTTTGTGAATGGAGCTTTTTGGATGGAGGTCTTTTTGGTACAAGAAAAGAGACATCCAGAACAAGCAGAATAGACATAGAGGAGAATTGTGCAGGGAAAAGAAATAGAAGGAATCTTTCTTTCCAATAGCAGACTTTTCCCTGTGTTTTGAATGCAGATGAGATTAACGTGGCTGTATTTGTGGTCGTGCTCCAGCATTACTAATTAGATCAGGGTAGTTCCCAGAGGAGAGTGATTTTGGTTTTGACTGTTGAGAAAGGCTGCAAACAGTGCATAAAGCTTTGTTCTGAAAAGCGATGGGAGAGATGGTGCTTTCTGTTCAGTTTTAGCTCCATTTTGGACCCTAAGATCTGAAATACATGGTAACACTCCTTGCAATACAGAAGGAATAATTCAGCTTGATGAAACAATAGAATTCAATGCTTAAAAATAGCTTTTCAATCTCATATTTTAATTAGTGATTTAAAAGCAGACTGGTATCAGATAAGCATGGAAGAGGAAGCATACACGAGAGGAAGCAGATATGGAACACAGGAAATAATTTCACCCATCATTTTGGTTTGGAAAGCTTTCCTGATGTGTAGAAAAGTAGATGAGACACTTCTTTAGTTTTACAAACATAAAATTTATCTTTTCCCTTTATATGATGTTTAATAATTTGCGAAAAGTAGTTCATACTCAGAGTGGGACAAAATCTCAGTGGTTGTAAATCCTAATAGCTATAATAACTTCAGTTCTGCAATCACATTTAACCCTATTAATTTGTTACTCTGCAAATAATCCTAGTGTGTATGTATAGGAATATGATTTTAAAAATGGAAACATACATTGACAGCATGACTACAGATATAGTATATGTGTATTTTGTACTTTTGTGAACTATATGGTTCCTTGTGTTGTAAACCTTTTACCTTCTTACACGCAATTAGAAATGTAGCGGCAAACCCACACAACTGCATGTGTAGGGATGTGGTCAGAGATGCTCTTCTGACTGCAGCTGAGCAACTCACTAGATCACTGCCTTCAGTGGTTTGTTGCTGTCTCTTTTGTACCCTTTGCCTTTGTAAGGCGGAATTTATCACCCTTTGGATCTGACAGCTTAACTATGCATCTGCTTCCCTCTCATCCCATCTGTGGGTTTGTATTTTTTTTAAACTCAGACCTTTTGACAGAACTGGAGCAGACAGAGACTGCCGATCCGCTGTGATACCAGCTGATCTGCAGCAGGAGCCTTCTGAGGGAAGCAACAAGCAGCTGAGGCTGAGCCGTAAGCCCTTAACCCAATGTTTGTGCCATAAGTGCGCTTTGTTTGACCAAGTTCATAAAGGAAAAGGGGGAACCAAAATAGTACAACGTGTTCTTTGCAATGCACAAAGGTCTGACACCATATCTATTACAGAACACAGGGCATAAGAATCAACCTCCTTACAAGTAATTCTGCATGCCATATTAATTCTTTATTCATGTTGTTCCAGGATAGTACAAAATGGATCATAAGGCCTCGGTCAATAAAAAAAAAGGTGAAGGCTGCTGAAGCAAAATGTACATTTGTATTCTCATCTGGTTCAGAAAGGCAGATGTCGACCTGCTGCTCCTGTAAATGGAAAATGAAGCTTAGGAAAGCAAGTATCCTCAGGAAGGCTGTAAAATGTGCAGTGTGAGTGAATCTTTTAGGCTGGTTTCTATGAAGTCCATGGTGAGATCTCAAGCTGGTATTCCTCCTTCTGATTGTTGATATCTAGAAGCAGAAGGAAAATGCTCAGAAATTTACAAGTGATGCAGCTCATCAAAACCCCAAACTCTTAGATTTTTCTCTCTCTCCCTTTTTTTTTTTTTTGTTGTTGTTGTTTTTGCTGGAAAAGTGGTTTTCACTCAAACTTGAATCCAGAGGCTTGAAACAGAGGCTACACTTCAGGTTGTCAAATATAATTTCTGTGGTCCAGCAGGTGTCTGCTGCAGTGTGAAGGATTCGGGTCCAAATCCTCTCTCTCAAGTACAAATACATTTCTAAATCGATAGAATTCTTTCTTAATTTAGTTTTTACATTTAGTCTGCATGGTTAAATAATACTTACCCCTGCGCATACCTAGCTAAATGCTGGACCCAGAGTAAATCTGTAGATGCTTATACAGACATGCTTGTTTGGTTGTCTTTTCTTCCAGGAATCTACGGTTTATAGAATCTTAGAATGGTTTGGGTTAGAAGGGATCTTAAAAATATCTAGCTCCCCCTTGCCACGGGCAGGGACACCTCCCACTGGATCAGGTCGCTCAAAGCCCCATCCAACCTGGCCTTGAACACCTCCAGGGATGGGGCAGTCACCACTTCTCTGGGCAACCTGTGCCAGTGCTGTATCTCTCAGTCCATTTGCCACCCACCTTGTATTTGTGCTTTGGATTTCCACAGCCCAGGTGCAGGATCTTGCACTTGACCATATTGAGCTTAGTTCTTCTGTTTGAACTCCTATGTGGGCCCAATATAGAGTAAGAATTATTCCCCCTTCTCTGTGAATACTTTTTTTGCACTTTTGTATGGCTATTACAAATATTTTATAAGGTGTTTTAAAAAGTGCCTCCCTCTTTGTTAGATGTTTTGCTTTTCTAGAGAATGAGAATAAAAAAAATGGGAAAATGACATTTCAGTGTAAGGTTTAAAACTAAGACTTTTACCTCAAACTTGCTGAAGTCACTGGAAAATTATCTTTCTGATTTCCAGCAAATCCAAAATAATCATCATAGGCATTAGAGTGCCTGTGCTTCAGTAGACTTTTGTTCTTGCTGTTGATTGGCTACAGAGACAGTGACAGTTTACTGAGGGAGATAAGCTGAAAGTGTTGTATAAAACTCATGCATATTGGAAGGTACATGCAGAATACAAATCATGGACATTGAGGGACTCCAAGCACAACACTTTAGTGATTCGTAAGTTGAGTGCTGTTAGCACTGTGAAGAGGGGCAATTTTGCCCAGTCTTTACTACACTTCTCTTCATTACTATGCAATTATTAGCAATTGCTAATGGAACTATCTGTCACCAGTCAAGCTTTGAAATGCCATCATTTATTAAAAACATATTTTTTATATAAATGATATAACAGTGGTTCTATGAATGCAGCTAGTAATAAATAATTATCTGAATTATGTCTTAAAAAGTAAGATTTGAATAATGCAATAGAGCATGAGGAGGATTTTTGGTTTTATTACCTCAAAACCATTAATTCCTCTACAATTTCCTTTCTAATCAGAACACAGCAGGGCTTCTGCTGAAAATAATTGATTTTTTTTTTTTTTTTTTAAGTAAGTCTTAATAGACAGCACAGAGAAATGCAATGATTACAAGGCAGAATGGAATGAGATTTATTTGGAAAGCTGTCATATAGAGCATCAGTCTGTCTCTGAGACAGGAATATGTTGCAGGTAAATGATGTCATACATTCAAGAGCTACTTTTTCACTGTCAAGTTTTACAAATGGGTCTCCTGCACAGAGTTCTCAATGGAGAAAACGTAATATTGCATGTATTGACACTTGTTTAATGGTATGAATGCTGTGAAACTGTGGTTTCCACAGGAAAGAATGTGATACAGGGCGGCAGATTTGGTAAAGCTTCAAGATTCTCCAGTCCCACCACCCGGTGAAGTGATTATGAGTGCAAGTATTTCCTCTGTCAAAACAAACAGTATCTGTCAGTCCTATGTGAGCAACATTGATTATTTTCTCTTTATGCATACAATTTCATGTCACATCCATATTTATTTGCTCATATTTATGAACACAATAAAATATCCCAACAGTGTGGCAATGTGACTAGCTTACCTTGCCAGGTATAACGGGATTTTGGCTCATACAACAATACTGAGAGTAGAGCAAAACCCTCTGGGTTTTACAGTATGCTACCAGCTAAATCCTGTTTTTCATCCCATAGAAGAAAGTGTATTACAACAGGGAAAAAACCTCTCTTAAAATTCAAGTTGCAACGTAATTAATCCCAGTGTATTCCAATAAATTATTTATAATATGCTAATACCAGTAATATAATTTTTAAAATGAGGAAAACTTTTCATTCCTTTTTTAAATGTGACTGTATACACCTGTGTAATGAGAAAGTTATTTCAGGATTCTAGGACAGAAGAGCAGAATGGATTTGGTAATATGTTGTGCTTGTTACATATATACAGAGATTCTGCTACAACCTGAGCTTCTGTAGATGACTGCCTTAAGCAGGAAGCTGGAAGAGGTAACCTGTTGAGGTTCCTTGCAACATGAATCATCCCATGGCCCTTGATAAAACCAAAGCCTAAACCCAACAATTTAGCTGAAAGAGGCCACTTTATTCAGGAACAGAATATGGCTTTTACTGGTATTGTTCAGCAGTAGGTTCTTGAACATTAAATGAAGGTTTCGATGTAGACAGCTTTTCTATCTCTGAGAGTGAAGTGGGAAAGTTTAATATTGTAGCAGGGTTTCAGATAGAGTAGCCTGGAGGTTTCAAATTGTGTAACATTTCCTGAAAAGTCTTGGAAAAATTGTTCTTCAAAAGATGAAATTGTGGTACAAGAAAACTAGAATTCTAATACCTGATGTAAGACACATCTTATTACGCGCTTGCTCCATCACTCCCTGTAAATTCAGCCCTATAGGTCAAATTTATCCACAGGAATTAATTGATTTTACACAATAGATTGTGAAACATGAAGGCTTTCCCAAGAACCTTCTATAATAGGAAATCTAGGAAAAGCAGGAGAGGAAAAAGATTAGTTCTGGAAAGGCATATACTCATTGTGATGAACTATCTCCCTCTTATTTACATAAGCTGACTCAACTGTATCTGTAAGACACGCTGTAAGCATCATTGTTGAAAGCCTTCCTACTATTCTTCCAGTTTGCAGAATGACTGCCAGGTAATCTGGTTATACAGTAGTGTGCCATTCATGCCTGCTTTACACAGCCATGATGCGATGGGTGTTCTTGCTTGTTGTAAAATTTTGTTTCATATAATCCTAGAATGGTTTGGAAGGGACCTCAAAGCCCATCCAGTTCCAACCCCCCTGCCATGAGCAGGGACGCCTCCCCCTGGATCAGGGTGCTCAAAGCCCCATCCAAACCGGTCTTGAACATCTCCAGGGCTGAGGCTTCCACAGCTTCTCTGGGCAACCTGTGCCAGGGCCTCCCCACCCTCACAGGAAAACATTTTTTCCTAACGTCGCATCTCAGTCTCCCCTCTTTCAGCCTAAAACCATTCCCCTTGTTCTATCCCTGCGCTTCCTGATCAAGAGTCCCTTCCCAACTTTTCTTGCTTTATCAATCCATTACAATAAGGACAGCATTAAAATTCATTTTGTTACATCTTTTTCACAGTGTTGCAGTTAAATTTTTACAAACACACACTAGCAAGTACACATTTGGTACACTTGAGTTGCACTTGCAAATAACCTGGGTGAAAAATAATCATATTGTTTGACTCTTTTTCCTTCCTCCAATTACAAATGGACTTGAGAACAGCTCAAGAGAGCAGTTTTCTCTCCAATGAATTTAAAATCAGATTTGCTTCTGAAAGCACTGCACAGATGTAGCAGGAACTCTTTTTTCCTGTTTGTTGTTGTTTTGTATTCACTGCTTATGTGAAGAGGTTTAGCTTCAATGAGACATCGAGGAGAAATGATGCTTGGTTTCACATATAGAATATAAATGAAGAGTTGTGAATTGTTTGTGTTATTTTCTCAATCTTCAGTGAATCAAAACAAAATCAAACCAGAAGTTCTAACAAATAATTCTAGTTTACGACTACTAATTATAGAAAGCAAAATACTGATGAGCTTGTATATATAAACAAACATTATTTTGGGTAACAAAGTGTAAGGTAGCAATGTAGAAATCACCACTACTAGTCTTACCTGTCTTAGTTTCACTGCTTTATAGATGATTTTAAAAAATAAAATTAAATCTGTATATATATATATTTAAATAACATGTCTTGCTAACTAATACTTCCAGGTGGTATATTGATTTCTTAGTTAGTTTGTACAAGGATGCTATCCCAGCCACTAGAACCTGCTACCGACTCAGGTGGTTTTCAAAGCATCGTAAATCAATGCAGCTCTCTGAGTGAAGGAACTTTTCAGGATGAGTTAATGAGAAGAGATGTATAGCAGATTTATTGGAATGTGGAGAAGGCTTCACAGCTGAAGTCACAGGGTTGGTGTCAGTTGCAGAACTCCTGTTTAGCACTGTTAACTTCCCCTCCTGAAAGGTTCATTTTTCAAATCTCATTTAGGTATCTTCCCACAGATTGAGATTCTCTATGTAAGATTTATTTTGCAAATGGTCAGTATATTCACACAGTGAAAAAGGGGGAGAAATAAAATTCTATGAGGATTGTTAATCTAAATATCCAGCTCCAATTAAAGGGAAGTTAAAAGTACAAACACTTCATTTTAACCACATGTAATATCTTTTTTTATTAAACAAAAAGGTAAAAATACCTTAACAGTAAGAGAAAATTCTGAGTTTCAAAATCTGATGAGCTATATTATCCTTTGAAGTATAAAAATATTGCTTCCTTCTCACTCATTTCACATCCTTGTTTTACCCAATGCTTTTTTTAAAGTTTCATCAAACCTCTCCAGTGTTCTTTATCCCACGTTTGCTGTGCACGTCGGGCTACAGACAGTATTAATTAGATATTCTAATCGGAAACAGAAGCAATTTGTACTTGGATACATCATAAATCTTGAAAAATCAGTCAATGAAATGAACAGCAACTGTATAGAAAAGTAGCTGAAATAGTGTTGGGTGTTTTTAACACTTAGGAAGCCTTTGGGAATTGCAACCAGAAATGGTTGTGAAATAGGAAAGGTTTATTAAAGTTAAATATTTCATAGTAGGTTGAAAGCATAATTACGCCTACTAAGTTTGCCTGTAAAGTTAATAAAAAAGAAATATAAAAATCTGAAAAAGCACACTTTAAAAAAGTTTATTTTCATGAATCTTTCAGAGTAGGTTCAGATAGTATTGTTTGTACTGGAATCAACAGAGCTGTGTCATTTATTCCAGATAAAAATGTGACCCAAGAGATCTCAGAGAAAATAAACAAAATTGTAAGAAATGCTGTCTTGTCATAAATCATATACACTGGCTAAGCAATAAAAAATTTACTCATTGATATAATTCGTGGAGAGGTGATTTGCTGTGATTGATGTAACTTTTATTTAGCTTGAGCTAGGTTGTTTCATCATGAAGAAAATCTGGAACACCTTTAAAAGTGTATTTCTGAGGTTTGGGTCTTTCTGTGCATAAATACCAAGGGTTGCTGACTGTTATGGTATTGATAAATTAAAGAAAAAATACTGTTTATGTGTTTGGGAAGTTCCTTGAAGGTGTTAAAAAAGCATGTAGATGTGGTACTTCAGGACATGGTTTACCAGGCACAGTGGTGTTGGGCTGACAGCTGGACTGGATGAGCTTAGAGGTGTTTTCCAACCTTAATAATTCTGTGATTCTATGATTCTGTATACTGAGTTAAATACAGGTCAGAACTGTGTAAACTGATATTAGCATAGAATGCTTAACGGTGTTGGAAGTGATGTCTCAGACTGCCTTTTGAAAGGTATAAATAGATTGTGACTAACAAGTTAGCATATGTGTCTTTGCTACTGGATATACATTGTACTACAGTAAAATTCATTCTGAGGAGTACCAGAAAATAGAACAAAAAGCATTATTTTGCAAGCATACAGTGATTTAACCAACAATATTTTTTATTCCATATGTGTAACAAAAGTTAATGCTCTCTCCCTTTCACTTATTTATCTAGCATGTGTTGATATCTGGCTGTGAATTTCATACTTTGCCATTCTGATGTGCTTTTAAAAACGGATTTGTGAAAGTATTTGTGGTAGTTACTCATCACCTTCAATCTTTTGTCTCCAGACTAACATACACCACTTTATATTGTTCATTTCCATGTTTTAGCATACTTCTAATCCCATTCTACCTTCCTCTTTTGGATCTTCCCAGGTCAGTAGCACAGTCTGAACTAGGAGGAAAACCAAAACCAACCCATGGGAATAAACCTCGGTAGTCTTTAAGTAGCTTTTCTACTTTATCTTCATGCAGATCTGAAGCCAGATGTCGCAGAAAATTACTGTAGTGTCAAGCAGTGAGTCTGGCAGTCACAGAAGGAAGTGAACAATATATTTACTAATATTAGCTGGTGACACTAAAGACGTTCTGCAAATAAAAATTACAGATGGTGCGAGAATCTCTAACTTTTATTTAAATGTGCTGGAGGAGAACTGGCAATCTGTAACAGATTATCTTTTATAATGGCAATTATATTGAACATGAGAAGCAATATTAGTGTATAGGCAGACAATAACCTAAACTTACGAATTTTGGTCTCAAACCTTTAATAGGAAAACTTAAGACTATTTTAGGAAGCTCAGTAATCTCCTGTTATACTGCAGCAAATGAAGAAGAAAAAGAGTATATTTGCAGTAGCTCTATAAAAAATAGGATAAAAGAATTAATCCTTCCTGTTGTCAGGGGATATGTCAATACCTTCAGCACCGTCTTACCTCTTGTCCTCTTGTCTTGAATGGAGATAAAGCCTGATTAATAATGAAAAGATGTTATGAAAACAATTACTCTGAATTAGTTATTAAAGAAAAGAGAAATGTTAGAGAAAGTTTGCCTGAAGTATTTGTCTTAGGGATAACTGTGTAAATTGATTAATCACGCAATTCAAACAAGTTTAATTTAGAGTTAGGTTTAAAGAACTTGCCTTGCGTCACTTATAGGAAACCATCAGCACTGCAAATTCATTAGGAGTTTTCTGGACCACGCTCCAACAGTTGCATATGTAAATTCAAGAGCTGATGGGACATAAATTGAGATTAAAAACAAACCTCTTTCCCAAACCTCTTTCAAATGTTCTAATGAAGCAATGTTATAATAGCATTCTCTAAACTTCTTTTGCTTAAGCCTTTAATATTATAATATGAAATGTCTATCACTCTTGTACAAGTCCCAAGGAGAAAGGTACCAATTATAGTAAATTGTACAACATTCTTAATTCTTTATTTCTTCTTACTTCTTTTCATGTGATGCTAAAGATTGGTCTATTTGAAAATTTTAAATAAAGGCATCAGCTGCTAAGTAGCACATCCTGAATCATCCAGGGCAGTATACATTTTTATAGCTATTAATTCAGTCTCTGTACAAACTCAGTCAATTATTTCTGGATGACCAAGAATAGACTGCCTTTTTTTTTTTTTTTGGAATCAAAGAGCGAGGACATGGCCTCAAGTTGTGCCAGGGGAGGTTTCGATTGGATATTAGGAAACATTTCTTTACTGAAAGAATGATGAAGCACTGGAAGAGGCTGCCCAGAGCAGTGGTGGGAGTCACCATCCCTAGAAGTGTTTAAAAGACATGTAGATGTGACGCTTTGGGACATGGTTTAGTGGGCACAGTGGTGGTGTGGCTGACGGTTGGACTGGATGATCCAACTTTAATGTTTCCAATTTTAATGTTTCTATGATTCTATGATCACTATTATATAGAAGCTATAAAACCTCATGGGCCAAGGATGTGATCTGGCATGCTAATCTTTAATTCCAAAAGATTCAGTGCTTTCTTCAGTGAGTAGACTCTTGGATTTAAAAGGAAATTATTAACTGCTGGGTAACTTGCCGTGCGCCTTTTACTTGAGGAGTACTTGGGAGTAATCTGTTGAAAGGAAAGGCAAAAATTGAAAAGAATCCAAGAAGAAACAGTCTGAGGGCAAAAAGCTTAAACTGTGGAAAATACACTTAAGAAACCTGGTGATACACTAGACAAAGCACTATGACATCATTGACATTTGGGTATATAAACTCAAGTGAAATGAAAGTTTACTTTAAGCCACTTAAAATGAGTTGAAGGACACGGGTTGGGTTGTGATAGTTCTTTCCTCACACGCTCTGTTTTGCTGAAATGTTGTTGCTTGAAATGTTGTTCTCCTCCCTACGTTCATATGAAATTCTTGCCTTACGTGATACTCTCAAGGGCATATTTATAAGTTTGTAGACAAGATAAATTCTTAACATGAAGAGAAGTTGTAATGATAAACATGAGAATAGGAACACAACTTAAAAGGAAGGTAATACCAATTTATGACTTTAATTAAAATTGTATTCTGTTGAGATTGGACTGTGGTTAATGTATGTTTTATGGAAAATCATATTCCTGCAGAGGTTTTCAATGTAAACAGATGTCATTAGAGAGAAAAACCTTATAATTACTTGACAGTTGAGGCCACAGTTTCTCAGTACTTGCTGATGGAAATCAGGTCTTCACACTTTAACAGCACCCAGCAATTCCCACTAGAATAATTATAATCAGTTGACATTTTGTATACTCCATTGAATGTTGGCTTCTGCTGACTTTACTCAACAGCCAAAAAAGATACTGTGATATACCTAACAATTAAATCTTCTTTTGTCATTAAAAGGCCTCCCTTCCTTTGTTTCTTTTTTTTTTTTTTAAATCACGCTTAGGCCCAACAAAGTACTCTAAAAATATCTTTAGTTGAGAATTTTATTACAGGACCAGAGGAACAGGGATAATTGAGCCCATGCCTTGAGCAGGAAGATAACCCAGCGTTTACTCAGAAGCAGTGTCCATGTGGAGCATATCTAACAGAGCAACGCAAATATCCTTAGAAGAATAGCAATAATTAAAACCCATAAAATCTAGTCCTCAAATCTGCTTATTTCAATACCTGAGTATCTAGAGTATATGTTAAATTAACAGCAGATCATGTTAATTAAGATCTCATAGACTTGTAAGTTTTGAAAGTGGTATTTTTTATAATCTGTTTGCTCATTAGTCAGGACCTTAAAATACTTGACTGTTCTTTTACTTATTGGCTATGAGATTCATTTGACCCAACACGTAGCGGGTAACTTCCTTATTCATGAAGATGATTTTAAAAACCACTGCAGTTCATATTAATCTACAGATGTGATAAATATGTTGAGGGTCCGTTCTTATTCTTTGTAATACAGTGGTGTATAAAATGTGAGGGGATTTATGCCAGTTATTTGGTTTGGACTAGATGAAAACAAAACTGTGGTGACTGCGTATAATGAAGTGTCTTTAGGCTGTTCCAGCTTTCCAGTATAAGTAGTCTGAAACATCTAAGCTTAGGGACATTCTTAGACTGCAGCCATGGATTAGGCAAGGATTTGGGACAAGATGTAGCTGGGGAATAAAGAACTCTTCTGCTCTTGTGTTATAATGTCTAGCTTTTACTGAATCCTGTTAGTTGTACTATTTGCCTACCTTGAGTTCACTCTGCACTCCCACTATTGCTGGTGGAAGTTAGTTCTAATTTAGTCCTAACTAAATTGTTTGCTTCTTACTCTCAATCTCTGTATATATGGAAATATGCATCATTCTCTTAAACACTTCAGCAAAACCTGGCTTGCTGATCTGCGCTGTAAGAGGAGGATACACAACCAAATTGAATTTTAAGTCTTGAAAAAACAAATCAAATTGCCCTGCCTGCTTTCAGAATATTTTCCTTGTTGAAGTATGAATAGAAATTCTCATAGTGAGAAATCTGGTGAGAAATAATAGAAACAAGCAATCTCTTTCTAAGGCTTTTTTTCTTAGCTTGAAATGCGTATCACACTTACTGAAACAGAGCTCTTCTCACACACTTACATCAATTGCTCTATTAGTAATTTGTAAAACTTGGTTCAACTCACATGTTGTGAAGAAAACGATAGTTCTGCACTTAAAATTATTTGTTGGCTTTTGTTCTTTGTGTCATATTCCTAATTTTCTTATTGTATATTTTTTTTATTGTGTATAAAAATTCATTCCTGCATGAATATATTTTCAAATACAAACAAATTTAGTGTTGGCAAGCCTTTTCTTGTCTAAAAGAAGTATAATTTTCTGTCTACACAATCTGATTCTGTTCTTCAATGCACCAGTTTAAAAATGGAGTAAGTCTGAAATCAGCAGAGTAATGCAAAGTCAGTCTTGGCAGCCTTCCTATGTCTATAAATCAATCCTGAATGCAGTACTAACAATGTGCAAAACCCAGGCAGTTCTGCAAATCACAGTGTATTGTATATTGGGTGGCCATTTAAAATAAATTGTTATTATGAAATATGCCAAATAGTCAGCTTGGAAGATTAAAACCACTTTACAGAACCGAAACAACAGGAACACATCTCATCGAAAAAGGTTTTGTGCAATGCTCTTTCACAGTCACTACTTGCCTTTATACTTTTGTGCTGAAATAATGAAAGCCTCAGTAGATGCTAATCCCAAGAAGGCTGTCCCAGCTCAAACATCATCCTTGGGTAGTTTCGCTATTTTCTACAAGACAGGAACCTTTCTTTTAAACTTCGAGTGAGCAGGTTTTGTTTCATTTATTCAACAGGAGCTTGGGCTGTTTTCCAAAATTCAGTTCTTTTATCTGCGGGGAGGATAGAGCTGCTCAGCTGAGGTGAAATAATTTGCCATCTCTGTGTCTGTGCCTGAATGTGTGACTTGTTAGTAGAATAAGCTCCATGATAGTGCATATGATCTTTGTTTTTCACTAAAGTCATAAAAATAAAGATGATTGCGGATCCATTTGGAATATTTATTTTCTTTGACTTTTTAAGCAGCTTTCTTTCATTAAAAATACATTTGCAAGAATAACATATTTGTTATACAGTGAATACTTTGACTCCTTATAGACAAAAAAAAAAAAGCCCAAATTGATATCCGGTTGATAGAGGTGATTTTCCTGCTCTGCTCCACATTTGTGGTGCAACACTGGAACAGCTCTGACGGCACAAAGCCCAACAATATTCCAGAAGCATTTGGCCAAAGCTCTCAGGCACACACTGTGAATTTTGGGGTTGTGCTATGCAGGGACAGCTGTTGGGCTCGATGATCCTTGTGGATCCCCTCCAACTTAGGACATTCTGTGATTCTATGAAAGCCATTGAATGACAAGAACTGCAGCTCACCTTCTGGCCCTTATATAATTAGGGACTTTTCTCTGAGCAACCTGTGCCAGTGCCTCACTACATTCAAAGGCAAACATTTCTTCCTAAGATCTTGATCTTCCCTCTTTCAGCTATCATCTAAGAGTAGTGTACTTCTCAGAGTACATTTGCAAGTGATAGCACTGATAAAATATAAAATGGAATATATTCACATTTACTTTTTCAGCTATGGAGATTGATTACTGAAGAATTTCCAAATCTTTCTGACCTCAAATTCTTTGTGCATTGTAATCATAAAGAGAGCACTGAAATTCAAAGAGATTTTTTTCTAATTAAATGTACATTTTTGACAATGGAAACCATATGCAGATTAAGAGAGGTATTAATTATAAAATTAATGACATTATTATGAGGATAGTGAGGCCCTGGCACAGGTTGCCCAGAGAAGATGAGGCTGCCCCATCCCTGGAGGTGTTCAAGGCCAGGCTGGATGGTGCTTTGAGCAACCTGATCCATTCGGAGGTGTCCCTGCCCATGGCAGGGGGTTGGAACTGGATAAGCTGTAAGGTCCCTTCCAACCCAAATCATTCTATGACTGTATGATTGTCCAACAATATAAAAAATCAAAGGGGCTGAATTTGTATTTTGTGTGAACTGATGCAGGTCCTTTGAACTCAGTGGAGATGTGGTCATACCCTGGGGGCACCCATCTCATTCAGAGAGTTATTATACCCAAAGAAATATGGAAGTCCCAAGAGACTTTGAAAGAAGGATATTTCATTTTCCTTTCAACATTACTGTAGTAGGTCGTTAACTTTGATTGTATGATAAAGCTTCTTGTGGGATGTTACTCTTCGTGGACAGACCCCAAAGGAAACATAGCCTGCTTTTTCAGAAGTGGATATCCAGTTTGACAAGAAAATGGAATCACTCTAATAAAACTAGGAGAGAAGGGGAAAAGCTATTACTTGCTGTCTGAGGATTGAAAACTACTGTGACTGTTCTTGCTGCTTTGATTTTTAAAAGAAGCTGGATTTTTGTTGGTTTTGTTTTTCCTTCAGTGTGGGGTAAAACATACCAACTTGAAAACTTTGTCAAAGATTACTGTAAGAAACACACCATAAAAGATCTTTCGTGGTTAAAATGTGCTTTATATTTGGTGTGGAGTATTTAGTAGAGGGTTTCTTTTCCCCCATTCCCAATAATGTGGAACACATTGAAGCTTGGGTTTTTTCCCTGAATTTCTGATTCTTCTGTAGTCAGAGTTTCTGATTCTTCCACAGGCTTCCCATGTGACTTCCTCAGCCACAGTTTGTCACCTTGTAACACTGAATTAATTTGTTCCATATTTTAGAGGTCTTTTGAGGATAAATCTACATATTCATGTAAAGTGGCAAGGTATTAAGGTGACAACTATCACCTTTTAGAGAAAAATCTATAAATAAGAAACCTCTGTAAGACTCTGGCATTGTAGCACAATCCATTTTTGCATAAAAAGAGTTTTGTTCTTGTTACACTCTTAACACATCTTCGATTTTTATTATCTTGTCAAATGAAAGAAAGGCTACAATTACCAAGTACTGCAAGGATTCGTGATCCAGTCTAGCTTCCAGGAATGTTAACAGAGCCTTTTCTTTGCTACAGAAAGCTGTTATTGAGTTACCTTTTGCAAAACGTGTTGCCATCTAAACAAGATAGTTGCTTCTCCAGCAACAGCCGTGTTTGTCCTGAGAAACTGGAACCTATTACATTATGTAATACATCAGATAAAAGCAGAGGGTTAAGAGCCCATGGCTGCCGAATTCTGTCTCAAAAGCCTCAGTGTGATGGACACCCTAGGTTTCATTATCCAGTGAAGGATGGTTCCCCGCCACCGTAGTGAAGGTTGGTTTTGGGAGTAATCGGGGGTGAAGCTTGTTAGAAACTTGTGGGAGAATTTAGAAGGAAAATTGGCTCGTATGGACTTCTGGAGTTCATGGATGAATGCCTATTTGTGCATGGCTCTGAGGCTGTGGTTATTTCTTGAATTATTCACTAGTACTGTATTTCTTTATAAAGTAAACTATCAATTTATAACAAAGAAAATCAGTCTTCAAAGTCAAATCTAAAACCAGAATGCAAGTCAAATTTTAGCTTTCAGAATAATTTGTACTATTTTCCAGAATAATAATCAGATTGTGTGGATGAGCGTGGTGAAAGTTTTATTTATAAATAAGCAGTATAGCAGCATTTCACCATAGTTAGTTGCAAATACTTTCTGTTGTTAATCCCAAATGATCAATTTCTGATGTAATTAATAGAAATACTTTCCATTATTTTACTGCAAATTTTATCCCACTTCTGGGAAAAAATGAAAATATTTTAATATTTCTAAAATATCCCAGCAAATAAAGGTCATACATATGCAGTAAATCTCATTTTGAAAAAATAGGGAGACTGTCAGAGGTGTATTAGCTGAAAGAGGCTAATACTGCATTTTCAAGTTTTTAATTTTCCAAGGGTCAAAGGTGTTTCCTTGTCCCATAAATATACAGTGCTTCATACAACTGCTTTTACAGCATTTTCACATAAGGAAAACATTTTGGACAAGCTGAAAAATGACTCAGAAAAAAAAGGAATTAAATGTAAGTGGAAGCTTCTTGAAGTAATTCAAGTTCGACTTTAATTGCAGATGTATTGCAGTTATGAAGAACATCCAAGATATGCCCAGCAGAAACTACTTTGACTTCCCCACTTAAAAAATAAAATTCTAACTTACTCAGACAAAACCAGGAGATTAATTTGTATTCATACATTCATCAAATTTAATCAATGCAGAGACAGGCATCAGAAGAAAAAGGACAGATCATTCAGAAAGGAAAGACAATTATTCGTGAGTCTCCGTGTGCCACCGTATGCTTAGAACAGCACAAATGTCTATTCCAAATAATTTAGTAGTTACGTAGCTTAAAATTGCTATTAAATATTCTCAACTGAAGATGCAATATTTGCTGGTTTGGCTCTTAATATAACCTAGAGAGTTCTGCCTTTAAAAATTAATCATTGAGTGTGCTGGAAGCTCCGATATCATATATTTTTTCTTTCTATTTAAAGGAGGAAATAATATCCTTTCACATCCTCCTAGGCATCTTTCCGGTATTCTCAAGGCTTAAATGCTAGCTGTAAGGGATGGGACACAATGTGAATATTAATGTCCTGGCTGAGCTGACAAGTGTGCTCTGTTTGGGCTCTGGCCAGACGTGCACTTTCAAAATGTGGAACCAGGCCAGGAGGCTGAGATTTTCTGAGAATGTGGGGAGAAGTCTGACAAAAGTGCTCAGCAGCTCCCTCATAAAGAGAAGGCTCTAGAAATCTGCAATGTGTGGGTGAAAACAATGAGCTGTGACAGGGAAGGAATGAGTTGAAGCAGTTCAGGATGGCAAAGAAGGACAAAGTATGCAGAGCATTAGTAGATGGGCAGAGTGAGTATGACAGGGCAACTAAAGCGCAAGGAGATCAACTTTGCTGTGGTTGTTTGCAGTAAGCTGCTTGCAAATAGAATCCTAGACTGGTTTGGGTTGGGAGGGACCTTAAAGCCCATCCAGTTCCAACCCCCCTGCCATGGGCAGTATCACAAGTCTGGAAAAGACCTTTGAGATAATCAAGTCCAAACCGCACACCAACATCTACTCATCATCTAAACTATGGTGTCTAAACACCTCCCACTGGATCAGGGGGCTCAAAGCCCCATCCAGCCTGGCCTTGAACACCTCCAGGGATGGGGCAGCCACAACTTTTTGGGGACTTCTTGCTATTTAGCTAGTACCCAGAAAGGTAGGAAAGAAGTATTACGGACTGCCACATTCAATGTCACAGGAATATGCTTAAGGTTTCAAGAATTCTTCTGAAATTACAAGTATCAAAGGAAAAGATATAATTTCTGTGATTAGTGGTGCATGAATGTATATAATTGGCATTCTGATTTGATTTGTATCTTGATAGTCTGGTTTTTTTTAAGGACAAGTTTGCTGTCTTAGGTTACCTTCTAAACAGTAATGACAACCTGTGAAGTAAATGTGACACTTGTAACACATAATTAAAAAGTATCAGCTGATGAACCAATAGGAAATATTAAAGATTAAAAAAGTAGGTGATTATTAGGAGGACAGGCTACCAGTAAATTACATGAACACAGATACTGTTTTCAAAAAGTAGCTTTAAATGTGACTAAAATGTATTAAAATGCTTTGAAAAGGTACCGATATTGATCCAAAGGTACCAAAATTGCTCTGAAGATACTGATATTGATCCATGCTGGTCTTTACCAAAATGACAAAGTATCATTTCATTCAGTAGATCTTGTATTACAGCCCACTCAGTGCATTTAATGATGTGCAGTATCTTGCAGTTATAAGTGATTTCCATAGCAATACTAGGATCTTTAAATAGGGTGTGCTGGAAAAGATGAATTCTTCTGCGATACCCATTCTAGTGTATCATTAAAGTTAAAACTCTCCCCTCAGCATTTAGCAATGACAAAGGTTATTACTGTGTAAGTGGGAGTTTCAGAATGTTAAGTGAAATGACTCTTTCCGCGTGAAGTGCCTTTCCCAGCTTAATGCTAGAGAGGAATTTAGTTGTTAAGTTTGAAACTTAAGTGCGTGCTCTTTTATTAATTTGGGAATATATTCTTAGACTAGATGCAGTCTTCTATGCCACAAAGTAAGCAAAGTGTTAAAATAATGGCTTTATAGTACAAATTTAAAGCAGCTCTTAAGGGATGTGGTACTCTTTTATATACATTCCATTGCTGACAAGGCAATTTAAAGGTCTAAATTAAATGTCATATCCTAAAATCTGTATTTTGTAACTTGCAGGTTGGATGGAGCTTTGAGCACCCTGATCCAGTGAATGATGTCCCTGCCTATGGCAGGGGGTTGGAACTGGATTATCTTTATCATCCCTTCCAACCCAAACCATTCCATGATTCCATGAATTACAAATTTTGCAACAAACAAGAATGGTTTTAAGCTGAAAGAGAAGAGATTTAGATGAGATACTAAGAAGAAATTGTTTTCTGTGAGGGTGCTGAGGCCCTGGCACAGGTTGTCCAGAGAAGTCATGGCTCCTTCATCCCTGGAGGTGTTCAAGGCCAGGTTGGATGGGGCTTTGAGCACCCTGATCCAGTGGGAGTTGTCCCTGCCCACAGAAGAGGGGTTGGATTTCAGTGATCTTTAAGGTCCCTTCTGACCTAAACCATTCTATGGTATTGTCAGAAAGATCTTCAAATATGAATCATATTTTTCATTGTAAAATACTAAGTTAAAACCTTGCTATGTGAGTCTGGAAAAAAATGTGAGAAGAACATCTCTCAGCTTCAAAACAAGAAACTTAACTGCCAAACATGTAGATAACATAAAGTACATCTATGAATTTTCCCCCTTCAAATTCAGTCATTGTTCACCACAGCAAGGAACTTGGATCTTTGTGTTTTAAGTGGAATAGAAAAGCCACTGTGTTCTGATGTAGTTTTATGTATATAATGTAGAAAAAGTTCCCTGTCTCTCTTGCACTACTTCTGAGCAAAATTCTAACCTCAGGTGTAACTAAGTTAGGAGAGCATCTTGAACTAGATCATCCTGTTCCTGAGCAGTGCCCCAGTCACCAGCAATAAAGTGGCAAAAGGACAGAGAGTCTTTGCTTCCCAGTACATGGCAATTAGGAAGCAATTAATGAACTGTTATGGGGCTCATTGTGGGACAGTAATGAAAGATGGATATCAGTTAGCTAATATTATTTCAGTCCATACCTCTTCATAGAAGTAGTAATTGTGTACTAGTTGAGGCTGTAAAAATATTTTCGGTATTAGTTTTTATGTATTCTCAGTTCTATGTATTTTGAAAGGAATAATATGTACCCTGGAAATCTCTTATGGCAAATGACTTTCACTCTGTACTTAGATTTTAGTTTATATTTTCTCATATTCCATGGTTAAAAGACTGACCGGCAGAAGTGTGACTGTACATCACAACAGCAGATGATCTTTAAAGTCCCTTCCAACCCACAGCATTCTATGATTCTGTCCATACATGCAGAATATACATGTAGTCATGTGTGAGTACCTGTCATTCTTATTCATACAAAGTCTGTGATTTTAAAAGCCTGTTTATGGAATACATAGGAACTGATGTAACGTATACTATAAATGTTCTCCCCTCTATTGCATTGATTTCAGTAATTAAATCACTACCTATTGGCCATACTTTCTTTTCAAGGGGAAATTTAAACTTCCTTATCTGTATTTTGGGAATATGGATGTACAATTTTTTCAGTTGGATGAGATGCTTCACTAACCTAGATAAAATTCAGTTTGCAAATATACAGTAGCACATTTTTGGTAATAACTGCTCACAAGTGCTAAGTGGTGGAAAGTACTTTTACATTTTCTGTCTGTTTGATAAAAAAACCCACATTTTAAGTCCTAAACCATTTTTTGCTGGAGTCAGCACCTTTTATTTGCTTTTAAAGTGCGTTACCATGTGCCTTTGTCTATTGTATTGTTTTCTAGTGATTTACCACAATACTGGTTCTCTTAACATTAGAAAACTTCACATTTGTGTAATAATGCATAGCTACCCATCACTTTTCCGCATGTACTTTATTTCAGGGAATAAATGGTACTGTTCTTTTTGTCATTGGGCACAACAGCCTATTGCTCCAGTTTCAGAATTGAAAAAGTATTAACAATTTTTACACTGTCAATTTCTTTTTATCTGTGAATTGAATAATTTTACATTCCTAGGATTGTTTTCAAGACAAATCAGTTGCAGGCACGTGCTCAGTATCAGCAGGTCAGCTTTGTTGTTGTGGAGACAATGTCAATAATTCTGACAATAGGAATCTAGGGAATATGACACAAGTCAAACTATATTCTGAGATGGGTTAGAATATGGTTTGGAATAAACTTTTAAGGGATAAGAGAGAAAAATAATGAAAGGTGAAACGAGATTATTTTAGGTTCTTTAACAAATGTGTTGATATACAGGTGGACAGTTTACGTCAGCCATTGGAAAGACTATATTCTGCTTTAAAAAATAATCTAATTATGAGGTAGGTGTCAAGAGGTAAATGGCTACTTTCACAGAGATAGTTCTAAAATAAAACCCCTCTTGTTAGCAGTCTGAGTCAGTTTTATACAAGAAAATTGGCCTCCCACAGTTCATGTTGATAATAGCCCTAAAAGGTGCTCTGTCTAAGCAGTGATGGCAACAAGCTAATAAGAATGTTCTAATAACCCTTTTTTTTTTCAAATCCAACATAATATGCAATATTTAGCATAAAAACTATTTACAAAATGCATGAGGTATAGGATGAATGGGATATGACTCCACCACAGAGTCATCAAGAGCTAATCATACCAACACTTAAGTGTGTGTTTAATTTTAAGTACATTAGTAGACCCAGTTATCTGGATTAGTCACATGCATAGAATTTGGAAGAGGAAAAAGCTCTTTCTCTAAAAATGAAGAGAAAATTTAATGTTGCTTCTTGAAAATTTAGAGAAGAATTTTATCAAGGGAACACTATTTTGTACGAAAAGCTAGTCTCTTCATTGTCTGTAGCACTGTGGTTTTATCACTTTTAACTGTGTTTTAAAACTACAGCTACCTCCATTAGTTTGCCAAGGAAGCATTGCCTTTCAGTTTCTCCTTCAACTGCCAAACCTTCTGGATAATTAGAGCTCAATAAGCAGTAATCAGTTTACTTCCGTATGTGTGTAATATATACATGGTTAAAAGTGACATGAATTTAAATCAATACTAGAAGCATATCCTCAGTATCTTATTCCAGGTCTTGACCCATTAAATACCTAATTCAGCTGAATTTTCTGTCAGAATGTCTGTTAAAGCTTACCAATGATGACAGACTCCTTAGCCTCCGAGTAAAACTGCTTTAAAAAGTGCTTGGGGAAAAGGAGTAGCAGACCTGACAGCATTAAATAGGTTTCTTTTGCTCCTTACTTCCAGTGTTGCCTGTAAAAATCATACTGCATTCTTCTGCATGCCAAATTATATTTTAAAGCTCAGTTTAACCCTTTGCAGACTGCAAAGTCCATGATCATACATCATGCCTCTTCCAACCCTTCCAGCCCAAACCATTCTATGATTCGATGTTTGTATTTGCTCCACCTTCATGGTAGGAGAGAAATTAAATAACTTGTCCAAGGCCAAGGTAATAATTTCAGAAAAAAGCTTGATCTTCTTCTGAAGGTGTTTTTCTTGTTCGATAGATCTTCCCAGTTCATTTTGAAGTTGAAAATGTTCTATCTTGTATCACGAGATGAAGAACGCTGAAATGAAAAGAAGCATCCATCAGTTCATGGCTGACAACTCATCTACCAAATGCGATATGGAGAGGTAGTTTCTAGCCCTTATCTCTTGAACTACATGCTCCAAAACCCTGGCTATGGGGAGAAGTTTCTCATCTTTCAACTTGAAAATTCAGTGAAGAGTCTAACAAAAACTGGACTGACGTATTGCAGTGAAACACCGATTGTTTAATGGAAGATCCAACTTCAACAGCTCATCGATGCGAGTGAAAAATTGCCAGTGTCAATGCCTCTGCATTATTAATGCTTCCTTCTGACAAGCACAATCCCACTGGGATTTGTATATGCCGAGCAATGGTCAATACTAGTCCCTAGCTGAAAAGACTTTTCTCCAGAGGCCAGGGGATCACATACATGCAGATCTGCTGTGCCAGCAGAGCAGCGTATGAGTTCTGTAAAGATATAAATCAAGGTAAAACAACTACTAACAAGAAGAATTGTCTGTAAAATGTTGTTTGGAGGACTGTCAACACTGAAATATGTGCTTCACTCAAACCTGCCAGCTCCACTGATATGAGTAGTAAGCTGTGGCTTTTAGAGACTAAATGGCCAATTTGAGTGGTGATCTACTGCCCTACCACTTCTGGCAATGATCTACTGCATTTAGGGAAGTCTGGCAACCTAGGTTGTAGATATTTGGAAATACTGGACAAATGGATTTGAGTTGTATTGTATTGTAGGCTTGACACCAGAAAAGTTGGACCTATTGCCTTTGGGCCTGCCAGCTTTGGCAGAGTTGTGGGCTGTAGATTTCCAACGCACACTTATGTTTTAGCCTTTAAGAAGAGCCTGCGAGCTGGAAGACAGGTATCAGTTACTGGGCAAGGAGGGGCTTCACCAACAGATTGGAAGTTAAGGGAGCAGAGCAGGCTGTTCGTAAAGAGTTCCAAAGGAACCATGATTTGAAAAAAATATATGCTTTAACCCTAGTATAAAATGAAAGAAACATAATAATTAAGCATAAATTTAATTGAAAATGATAAAATGAAAAAGTTGACATTAAATTTAAGCATTGTCAATCAATTAACAACCCCCACATTTTTAGAAACATTGAGTATAACTGACCTTCATCGACTGCTTGCTGCTTAAGTCGTTATAAAAGTCTGTTAGAGTAACTCAAAGGCAAGCTACATCGCTGCTTACTTCAAATAGTCCCAGACAAATCCGTAACTTGGATCAGCATTTACGGAAGTGAGAGCTAGAGCTTAATCAAAACTTCCTGAAAGATCTGCAGAATCTGGAACAAAGTATCACTAAACTGCTGTTGAGAAATTATGACAGGTTCTTTTTATGATCCTATTACAAAAATCAAAATTGAGTTGCCAATAGAGTTGATATCATTCTTACATGCTGTGCTGCATCCATGCCATATTATTCATAGGATCTTGAACAACTCATCAGGTCACTGTGCTCCAGGCAACTACCCAATCTAGGTCAAGGTGCTGGCATGGAATGTAAGACCAAAACTCTATTCTGTAACCACCTGCTTGAATAGAATTTGTGACCCATTGTCTTATTGCTCATGGCAGAGGAAACTGCAGTCCATATTACTCAATACTCTCTTAGATTACACTGAGAATCATTCGGTGTTGATGTGTCAATGACGTAGAAAAAAGGTATTGATACTCCTGTAGATATAAGACAATGCTGAGAGCTTTCTAACTGGTGTGTATGGCAGTAATAAATATTAAAAGCAGATAAAAGTACCTGAACTTTGCATGTCAAGTTGTGTTATAATTTCAGTGGTGTGTTGTGTCAACCTGCCCTCCTAGGATGCTTAGAAAAGGATGATCACCATCTGGAGCATTACAGAAGTATAAAGCTGTTATCTCTTGTTTTCACCAAACCTTCAAATGAAATGGTTGCAGCAGATATTCATTCAATCAAATATATCACTGAGTTCATACTTTTGGTAGCAGCAGATGAGTGGCAAGTCTGGAAGACTTACCTAGAAAAGGCTCAGGGTAGTCTGGAATATTTCCATAGCACGTAAGCATGTGCTGTGAGTGAGTGAGTTACCACACTTTAGAAAGTTACTTCCCATTAGGAGAAACTGTGATAACTGATCACGTGCAGATTTAGTTCATCCCATTGCAAAATATCAAACATATTAGATTATGGAGTTTGTATTATGAGTAGTTTTTAAAGTTGGTCTGAGAGAATGCTTTTCGTGCTGTAAGCGGAATAGACTTAAGATCAGTCTGGTTATCAGGGCTCAGATTTATAAAAGAATAAATAATAGCGGATCTAATGCAATTATTATTCAGAGTTGATTCATGCACTGTTACTCATGAAGGGTATGGTTAGTCATTAGAGAAGAAAATTGTCTTCTCCCCTCTGCCACTAAATTATTGCCTGAACCCTAAAGTTACTTATTTTTTTCTTACTTAAGCTTAAAAATAAGAGCATAGGAGGGATTTTCTGAAGCTTTCAATATTGTCTTAACATTATTCTCTTTTAAGTAGATAATTCTATTTCTGAACAAAACTTGCTTTTCAGATCCCTCAGTGTAAGACTAGACAGGTGCAAAATAATTATAGTTTGAAAACTGAGACAGGAACAATTATGTTCATTTTCTAGTAAGGTAACTAGCTTTTCAATCTGTATAGCTTTATTAATAAAAACATTATAAAAATTTTGAAAGTTTTTATTCCAGAAATTTGTGGCAGCACAAACTGTGATTCTGCAGTCATAAAAAAGAGAGGTTCACTTCTGTTTCCATGGAGCCCCTCTGACTTCTGTACTTCTGTGAGCGTTTTGTTCAATGAATACTAAAGCCAGAAATCTGACAAAATCCTGTTTTCTTTGTTGCATATTCTGACAGCAATGCAACATACAGGATGAACCTCTGCACACTACCAGTAGCAGTTCCAAATGCCTTACACCAAATTTTCTTAAAGCCTCAGAGGAGTCTCAAGCATGTGTCACAGATTTAAGCTAAAGACGGGAGATTGAGATGAGCTTTTAGGAAGAAATGTTTTCCTGTGAGCGTGGGGAGGCCCTGGCACAGGTTGCCCAGAGAAGTGGTGGCTGCCCCATCCCTGGAGGTGTTCAAGGCCAGGTTGGATGGGGCTTTGAGCACCCTGATCCAGTGGGAGGAGTCCTTGCCCATGACAGGAGACTGGAACTGGATGATTTTAATGTCCCCTCCAACCCAAACGATTTTGCGATTCTATGATTTCAGAAATTTCTCAAGGACATGGTTTAATAAGATGACAGGTATGGCTGGACTTGATGATCTCAGAGGTCTTTTCCAACCAGATGAGTCTGTGATTCTAAATGAGCCTTACCATGGCAAATCATAACTTCAATCCCCTCTCCCCCTTCTTCCTTTCATCTTTCCTCTTCCTTCCCCTCTCCTTCCTCCTCATCCTCCCCTCCCAACTGCATCCCAAAGATGTCTCTGCTGATACTATCAGTCAATCACCATCTGTAGGTTAGTATGCAGTTCTTAGCAATTTCCACTTATGCTCTAAAACTGTTACTTCCCTGTGTTGTAGCTATTATTAACAGGCTTTTGTGGTTTGTATTTATATCTCTGGGGACACCGCTATCATCCTTTTCTTGTATGTTGCAGACCTCTGTTATGTACTTTTGAGATGTGTGGGTTGCAGGTTTCTAATTTGGCAGTGTCTAAACAGCAGCATGGTTAATCAGATTATGTTAAACGGTCAGACATTAAGACCAGGTGGTGTTCAAGGACTCCGCAGACTTTACTTCCATATGGAGTCCTTAAATTTTGTAACCTGTCTGCAAGATTCTTGGAAACCTTTTGAAGGGTTTTTTAAAGTGCACTTTGTAAAAGTATACTTAAATGCAAAACTAAACCCTACAGGGGTGACAGTTTTGTGCCTGATTGGTGAAAACACTAAATGCATACTTCCTTTAAGCATTTTCTTATGTCCATGTTCATTATTTTGACTTCATTTTCTTAAACTAATAATTCTTGAAGCACTTGGAGAGGTTTTATAATTGAAAAATGAACGTTTCAAGAGGAAATTTAACCATAGGAAAAAATGATAGGCTATAAAATAGCAATGTATGCTATTGTTACATTTAAAGAATTCCTGGTCTTTGTAACATTGTTTCAAATTCTGTGTCAAATACTTGTTTTTTCTTGTGTCCCTAATCCAGGCAGGCTTGGATAACCTTGTAACCGAAGTTGTCCAACTCCAGTAATAGCTCTTTACGTGTATACATTATCAAATTTTTACTACATTTTTCTGTGATTTTGCTTTGTCTCTTCTTACAGCCATAACTGAGGATGTGATAATACCTCTGTAGCTTGTCAGGAATTTTTCTAGTAAGTAGTTCTTCAGCAAAATAGGATCTTCTGATGGAGACATAACTTCTGCAGTAACGTGCTGAATTGGACAGACATGTCGGAAAAAAGTTGCTTGGGTTCTCATAAATAGCTGATTGGAAAAAAAGATCCTTTCTTAACGATAGCTGTATCATTCAGTCCTTCATCTGAAGCTGGAGCTTGCATTTATTAAAAAATTTAAACTAGCAAGTACAAGCTAAGGTCAGGATTTCCATGAGGCACTGCATCATTTCTCTGGAAGGTTTCCTAGAGCAGACAAAATGTTGGTCCATGGTTGAGAAAATCACACAGGAAGAAAAATAGAGAGAAAGAGAGAAAATCTATTGAGGAACAGAGAAAACCTATTGAGGAAGAATTGGCTTCACTAAAGCTAAAATGGAGTAAGGTTTCTGATGCGTCAAATAGGAAGCCTTTGAATTTAATTATTAAAATAGAAACTGCTTAGAAGTCAGCAAGTACTTTGTTCTCCGGGGGTACATTAACTTAAAAATTCAGTATTATTCACAGCAACAAAGATAGGACTGAAATCAATAAATTCCTTACAGGAAACACCCACAATAAAATGAAAATCAGAACAAAGTTCAAATGTACACAAGCTTCTGTACAAATATTAGAATTAGAAAAAGGAAAGAACTGAAAAGGCGGAGTTTAGATGAAGCTATTGGTACAATGAACGTGTACAGGAATTGGTGAAAATAAATTATGATCTATGAAATCACATAATATTGGGAGGGATAAAGCACTTAGAAATAATGAAGTAAATCATGCAAGGAGGAGTTGTTCCAAAAGGTGAAGAAATGAAGAGTGCATGAAGTGGAATAAAGCAAATCCTTGAAGTATATCAACAAACACCATAGTGTTTATATCATAAAATCATAGAATCGCAGAAAGGTTTGTGTTGGAAGGGGCCTTAAACCCATCCAGTTCCAACGCCCTTGCCACAGGCAGGGACACCTCCCACTGGATCAGGGTGCTCCAAGCCCCGTCGAACCTGGCCTTGAACACCTCCAGGGATGGGACAGCCACCACTTCTCTGGGGAGCCTGTGCCAGGGCCTCCCCACCCCCACAGGGGAACACTTCTTCCTAAGATCTCGTCTCAGTCTCCCCTTTTTCAGCTGAAAACCGTTCTCCCTCATCCTATCCGTGCACTCCCTGAACAAGAGCCCCTCCCCAGCTTTCCTGTAGCCCCTTTCAGTACTGGAAGGAGTATCGGTTTTAAGATCTAGAGATAACTTAGAGGAGTGTAAAAGCTTTAATACAAGAGTATATGTAGCTACAAGTCATCCCATGAGGGTAATATCTGTGACCATAGTGGGCAGAACTCACAAGAACAGAATCTAAACTGATTGCAAGAGGTTTTAATCAGTGCTATCTAAATTGGCTACAGACCAACAGGTCAAAAGGAAAACATCTAAGCAGCTTGTAGGAAGATATTACTTCTCTCTAGGCATGACTAGAAATTATTTATATTTACTATCACAGTAGGAAAGGAGAAAATCCACTACAATATTTCACTTCAGAGAGGGAAATGAAGCAGCTGGTTAAATATCTGTCTGAAAGGCTGGAATAGCTGTGGCAGCACAACCATCTGAATATATAACAGTGAATTTTCAGAATAAATGTATGCCCTATACAGAAACAACAACAGGAGTGGTGGGCAGAAGAGGGGAAAGGATGCAGAGGCAAGGCTTGTGTCTTTAACAGAAGAGTAAAGAAAGATACTAGAAATAAAACATCTTTATATAAGAGATGTGTCCAGCTGAAAGAAACAGTAAAGGCCACAGCAGGAAGTGTAAACTTTAAATGGCAATTCTTTAATAAGGCAAGGAAAAACTTACTAAAAGCAAAAGAAAACCCCAAACCCCTACAAATAAAACTTCTTTCCAAACACGTTGACCTTTACAGAACTGTTAGGGTCAACAAATGGTCAAGAAATAAAAGGAGTACTCTTGGAAAGTATGGTGAAAACAGAAAAAGGAGAAAGAATTATTAGGTAACCGTTACTAGTGCACTTTAGAGGCATTGCCATCAAGATTTTTAGTGGGAGTGAATCTGACCAATGCTTATAAATTTAAGTGTCAGTGGCAAAAGTTTGAGAATAGTAACTGCTTTCTATTCTGGATAGTATATGCACAAAGATAATAAAATTTTCCTTCACCTTTTAACTTCTGTGTGGTTTCTCTTTCTTTTGAATCAGCCTCAGGACCAGAAGAACAAGGACTTGTAGATGCAGTGTGATGGGTTTTGTATTTTGAGCTGGAAGAGAGTCTATTGAAGAGCAACAGACCAGAAAATCTGATTTATCTCATGGATAAATTGAAGTAAATGTAATGAAAACCTATATGACATATGGACAAACATGATATAATGAATGTACAGTCAACATTGCTTCTGCAAGAAAGAAGTCACAGGTGTGAAATTCTACTAGGCTTCCCTGAACTCAGTTAGAGAATGGAATAAGGATGACATGGCTCTTCTTAGGAATTAGGATATTCGAAAATGGTTTTGAAATGATGCTGTCTTAGTTTAGATGAAAACTAAGGCATGTTATCAGAAATCTCATGCCTAATCTAAATTAATAGAAACACAGATCAACTAATGAATTAATAAACAATTCAAAGACAGGGCAAAAAGTTGTGTAACGTGTGGCAAGCCCAATTACTGATGAGTCCTGGAAGTATCAGAGTGATGGATCATTTCATGTTTCTTTACTACACCGCATCATAGTAATTTGAAAGGGGATATGAATAGTGAAATAACATTTGACAATGATGGCAAATATTCTAGGTAGTAAACGCATAAAACTCACTATAAAATGTTGTGAAAGGATCTCAATAGCACTAAGTGATGGTGATGAACTTGAGCCGCCCTGTCAATTTCTGCAAGTGTGAAATAAGCCAATATAGAAGGAGAGGCAAGAATGTCTACATCTACATAAATACAATGATGACCTCTGAATTGAGTGACTCAAAATGTCTTAAAGGGTAGTTTTATGAAAAAAATATTTTCACTGATGCCAGAAAGGAAGAAGGATTCTAGGAATTATTAGGAAAGAAATAAAGAAAAAAGAAAACATAATTATGCTACTTTTTCTAAATCCATACATGCTGAAGGTACATCCATTTCTTGAATACTGACTGCAGTTCCAGTGTGATAGAAAGAGAGGAAGCCCAGAAAAGGCTAAAAAGAATGAACAAAGACACAAAATCACTGTCATATGGGGTGAGATTAAACGGCTCTGGACAAGGTGCAGGGGAAGGGTATGTAGGGGCACAGTATAATAAACTAGTTTGAAAGAAGTTATATGGGCATGGTGCACAGAAAATGGTTATTCACTGTTACTTATAATCCATCAGGGAGTTCAGTGACATTTATCTGAGAGTCACTTCAGAGTCACTTCCTTAAAAACTGGCATGTTTTATGGCTAAGGATAGATATTACTGTTTAAATTATGACTGGGATTGTCAGACTTAACCCTAAAGATGGAATCTTTTTATCTGGATTCAGCCTTACATACTCAGTAATTTATTTGTGCACAAGCTTTATACTTTTGTAGTAGTTCCCCATTACTGCGTTAACCTTTTCTCATAATTCCCTACTCACAGATAGATTTACAATTGAATTATTTTTTAATGAAAACTGCAAACTTGTCCATAGATTTTATTCTCCTGAAAGTAGGATTTCTGTCTTTCCATGTTTGCTGCACACTTTGTGTATTATAGATACAAAATAGAAACAAAGTTCTGTGCTTTATGGAGCTCTACATTTTGTGACTGTCGATCAATGAACTTGACTGAAAGTTGATGATGAAATGGTCAAGGTTTTCAGGCAATACACTTTTAGTTTATTTTGACATCATGCAATGTTTAGAGTCATAACCAAGTTTTCGTATGAAAATAGAACTTTAGGTACATAATCTGAATTTAATAATCTGTAATTACACATTATATGTGTATGCATGCACAAGAACATACGTTTTACTTGCATGCAAATCAATTAACAGTGTATTTCAGTATTTTGCCGAGTGCAATCTTAGAAGTAAAAAGCATCTTGAGTTATCATCAATGGTAATATATAGATATATAGATATTTGTAAACCCAGAAGTGACAGACATAGCCATAGCTAGCTTGTTGAAATCAAGACAGCATAGAGTCATTACAAACTTGAAAGGATCAGTGCTTCTTGAATTACCAATATTCTTTTTCTGGTGCTTGGATTTTCCCAGGAGGTCTTTTATTCAAAGATCCAACCCTGCTTATCTTATGAGAGCTGATAAGAATACAGCCTGATATGTCGTGCATGTGCAAAAATGTTGTGGAAATGGTAAACCTGATTTTGTTTGAAATTTGGTGCTCAAATGGAGACGGAGATGTTCTTTGTCAAGTTTCAGCCCACAGAAAGATTACACAGCTGAATTAGTAAAAATAGAATTTGCGAATGAAGTGCTGACACAAGTCTGAGGCATAATAGGATGAGCACTATCATGTATGAATGAGGCTTTCTCTCTTTCACAGTAGCACGCCATGCAATATGCAAATAACTTGGCTTAATGAACAGATTCATTTAAAAAAGAGTTTGTGTGGTTAAACAGTCACAGACAGTTATTAATGTTTCAATTTTATGGACTGAAGTAGGATGCATAAAATTAAATCCAACAAAAACTCTAAAAGCAATTAGAGAGAAGTCAACTAAATGAAAATGACCCAGTGTTCCTGGGTTAGGGTTTCAAACTTCAGAAAGCCAAAAAGAATATAACTTGCATGGAGTAAGTAATAAAAACATTCATATAAAAATACATCTTGATACACGTGATGTGTCAAAATAACTTTAGTTAAGCTACATCAATCTACTATAAAGGTGTTTAAGATGACCTAATGTTGGCTTATAGATTGAAAGTGCAGGTACACATAGGTAGAAGGCTTATACACTACTCTTCATATCACTGCTTTAGAGGAATGAGTATAACTTCAGTCTTCTTAAAAGGAATAAAATCTCAACCAAGAAGCCTTGGATAAAATAAACACACACATCAGCATTGAAGGCCTTAACTCATTATACAGCTACTTATATACTAAATCTAAATATACTAAATAATTATTTCTTTTCATTTGCTTATTTTAGTTTGTTTGGTTTCTTTTAACCCATGAGCACAGTCAACACTTTGAGGAAACATCCAGTGCTATTTGCCTGGCACCAGTGAATGACATTTGTCCTACCAGCCTACAGCATGTCCTCTGGGTGTTGCATCAGGGCTGCATCCAGGTACCTATGTGTGATAAACTATACCCTTCCTGTCAGGAAGATGGTAACAGCCTGTATACTTCTCTGACATGGAGCCTCGTCAAGCTCCAATTCAGATCCAGCCCCTGCACAAGCTCTTACTCAGCTCTGGTCCAGCTGCTGACTGCTGCAAGCTCCAGCCCTGGCTCTAGCTCCTACTCGACTCCAGGACCCAGCTTGGGCTGGCATAGCTCTAGCACCTTTTTAAGAATAATTTGGCCTCTGCTATTTCTAAGATGCAACAGGACAAGCCACTGAACGAGTCTGGGACAGGGGAGAATAAAGTTGTCAGTAAAAATACAGACGTGCCAGTCAGTGCACAATTGTGAAAGGAAAGACAGTTGAAGATAATAGTGCAGACAGAGCAAGTGAAAAGTAAAAGTTTTTCTTCTTTCTTGCTTGTTAGACCTAATAATGGAATCATGTTTTCAAGGAAGAATGTTTTCAGTCAGTTTAAATGACAGACTGTTCAGGTACATCAGATGTAAGAAAGCAGAAAAACGGCAATGGTAAAGGGAGTCTAAATCAAAGTTTTATAGAACTTTATGTATGATCAGAGGCTTGGAGCCAATGGAAAGATAAAATAAAGCATAAAGGAAAGAGAAATTTACAGAGGTGTTAATAATAAAGGGAAATTTTAGCAAGTGTGAAAAAGATAATAGCCACTGAATAGATGATAATAGTTTGTGATTTCTTTTACGTTTAAATTATTTATATTATTAAATAGTTTGTGATTTCTTTTTCATTTCTATGAAAGTCATATTCTAATGAGAGTGAACCCTCCAGCCTAGGGAACAGAGAAATAGCAATCTTATGATCAAATCACAACTTTTGGGTTGCTATGCCAAGGGATCGCTGGTGTTTGGAATCTAACAGCAAGTTCAAAACCCAAACTGTTTTGCCTGATGGTCTGCTTCTGGTCAATGTTGGGTAAGCCATTACTGCTTTGATGATCTGAATTTGTAGTATTACAATATTAAAATGACTTAATCACCTCTGAAATGATCTTAAATGAAAGCTGACAATTGGAATCCCGTCTCTTATTTAATTTAAACACAAATCACTACTATAATTTAGAAATGTCAGTACTCTGCAACTTTTTTCTTAATTTGGTTATTTATCTTCCTATTATGAAGATAGAGTGAAATGTCTGTGCGCCTTTAGAAGTGGATCAATCTACCTGTTTCATCTAATGAAATACCAGATTTATCAGATAGGAACAAATTCACCTCTGCAGTTAATGAACAATGACAACTGGAATAGACATTTCCCCACATCAAAAGGAAGCCAAACTAAATTGTAAACCTGAATTTTTAATAGTTGTTTGTCTTTGTATGCTCCAAACAGAATCTGCATTTAAGCTTGCTGAGTGAAAGGTTTCAGTGAGACTGCTCCTGTAAAAAACTGAGGATGCTTCCCTGGACTGCATTTCTTTAGAGTGTTTAAAAAGTAAAATACAACAGAAGTTTAGAAAATCAAACAGCATAAAAACTAGTTAACACAGATGAGAATGGAATACTCTTGTGAATACCCAAAACCCTGCACATATGTAGAAACAGATGATGTGAGTGTTGTATCTGTCTTACCTTTCAGCTGGAAGTGGTTTAATGTACAGCTGAACTGTCTCTTGAGTAGATCTCTTCTATATTCCAGCTTTTAGTGTTCCCTTGATTTTACAGGATGGTGTCTTGACGCATCTAAACTCTCTGGTTAGTTAATAAGAATAATGAGAAACTGCTTACTGTTCTATTATTTTACCTCTCTTGTTATAAAATGTTTCCCCTATGGGATATTCAAATGATCTTCTGTAATCATCGCTATTACTAATCATCTGTCATTATTAGCTATAAACTAAGGTATTCAAATAGTTGCATCAACAATTTATGAGTCTAGTATATGTCATGACCACTGTAAAAAGTAGTCTGTAGGTCAAGAAGTGCATAGACATGATTTACTTTCGAAGAAATAGTGCAGTTTCTCATTTAAAATGGACAGATTTGGGGAGCTGAACAGTAGAAAGTCATAGAAATGGTTTGGGTTGGAAGGGACCCTAAAGATCATACATTTCCAACCCCCTGCCATGGGCAGGGACACCTTCCGCAAGATGTTAGGTCAAGGACAGGTATGATCCATGAAGTGGATCTTATAATTAAAAAACCAGGGTTTTTTTACAGCAATTTACTGATTAGAAGATATTAAATAAGTGATTTGTCACAGAAATTATATTCCCAAAAGTCAAAATTGAGAAGCATAAAGGTTTTTTAAGCATTGTGTGATGATGATGAGGAAAAATCCAACACACTTCACTCATTACAAATTGTTCAGAAGTTCCGTGGTTTTATAGGATGATGCTTTCATTCAATAAAATGCTACATAATATCAAATTGTCAAACAAAAACACTGTTTGGACTGAACAAAGTTAACAATTTCAATATTTACGTTTTGAAATGCCTGTTTTAGCACTTCTGGAATGTGAAAAAACTTTTTCACAATGCAACATTTAACCTAATGTGTTTGAATGCTCCCTAGTTCCTGGTAATTTCACTGCAAATATATGTTCTTGAAAAAGCAGATTAAATTTGACTACTGTTCCCATATTTGTCCACCTATTTATTAACAATATTTATGGCGATAGAGCTCTCAATAAGAAAATAATACTGTTCCTCCTGTATCATTAAAACCAAACCCCCAAAACTAGATATTACATTTCTGTTTATAAACCTATTATTTGCAGGTGGTGAGATACAGCAAATTAAGTATTCAACTGTGAATCAAGTTGGTACTTTATACTACAAATATTAAAGTCTGAATAATAAAGATGTGCAAAAAAACAATGAAAAATTTCGAACAGCTGTAAGTGATAAAGATTTTGTCTAATGAAATATGAATTCTGCAAGCCAGTAAAATTCGATCATGTTATAGCAGTTGTAATAATGCTTTATTGTGCTGAGTTTTATGGGGAAAATTATTATGCATTTTGGGGTTTTTTTGACCAACAGGCTTATGAATATCAACCAGTATTATTCAAGAAAATGAAAATATTGTATTAGAAGTTAACACAAACCTCAACATTAAGAGACATTTGGTTCAATGTATTGCAGATCTAAAATGTGCAATACTACAAAGCTTGAACATGAACACCATCTGTCCCAGGTGAGGTGGGACTAAAAAAACTCATGTCCTGAATTATTTGCTGAAGTGACTAATAATTCTAGCGCTTTTATTTCATCAAATATGTGAAAAATACCTCAACGTCTGGGGGTGAAATGGAGGAGGGTGGGGTTTTTAAACATTGTTTTATTTGTGGGAGTTTCCTAATGTTTTTACTCACTCAAGAATGAAAACAGCAGTGACTTCTTAATCTTGGCCGACATTTGACCTTTCTCATGCAAACATCTAAGAATACAATTAACTGGTGTACAAGTAGTTCCCAGGAAACTGCTTGAACAGAGTGGTAAACAAGAGATTTTGAGCAAATTTGGAGAAACAGAGTAGAGTTCCTTCCACTAACAGATGGCATTGCAGCAGGTAACAGAAGAAGATAATGAGTAATGAAGTGCAATGACTAAGCTGCCTTAGACAGGTTGTGTTTTCTGTTCTGCTTCCCACTTAATCTTTCCATCTCCTTGCCTGCAAGGGTTCAACCACTAACCTACATATGGATGAAGTCCTCACCCTTAAAATACTTGGAAGTGGAAAAAGTTAGAGATTGCAGCAGCATTAAGCATAATCTGATAATTGTGAAGGAGAAGATATGTAGTCTGGAATGAAAATATCAGCAAGCTATTTGAGAAAACAAAGTTTTTCTTGAGATGACGTAGTTTGAGATCCCTGCCAGCAACACAACAAAGAAAAAGAAACAGATTGGTGATTTGATAACCAACTGTTAAGGAGAGGTAGGAGGGCATCTATCTAGCTATGAATTTAACATTTTTGTCATAGATTTGATGAGTCATATAGTGAGATAGCTGTTTTGGAAGGACAAAACACAGAGTTACAGGGAGCATATTTAGTGAACAATATTTGGCATGAAGAAGAAGGTACTAAGGCAGGTCATTCAAGCATGTTATAGACGCACGAACTCATCAAGAATTCTGTGGTACCATACCAATGGTGAATAAACGTTTGTTGTTTTTTTTTTAAACAAAATAGAACGTGTTCTACATTCATGTAATGGAAATCATTCTAGCAAGTATAAAGTAATTTTACAGAACTAGATATAGGATAGCTATTAAGACATGGAACCACATGAATCTGCATACTTAAAAGCTTTTCCGATGTAGAGCTTGGAAATCAACTACATTGGAGAAAAGTATGAAGTGGCTTTTCAGATGTGCTTATGGATTCATAAAAGAGAAACAGATGGCAGAAAATACAAGAGGTGAACTGTTGCATGTACAACGTGTATGTGTTTTGAGGGGCACTGTATTTCCTCAGGAAAAACAGCTGAGTGAGCAGATCAGCCTGTTCTCATAGGAAAGACCTGATCTTCTCAGTGAGAGGTAAGTAAAATCATCCTAGAGAATATTAAACAAACAAATCTTGTGTAAAGTGAAGCTCACAAAGTTGTGAAGAAAGGCAGGTTTTCATTTGCTTTGTTACCAAAGCAAAATGTTAAAAAAAAATAAATTAGAAATTCTCAGTGGTATGAAACACTTTATGTGGGTGGTACAATCAAAGGTAATGATTGGGGTCATTCACGTGACTTGAATAACTTATTTTACCTTATTCAGGAATTTAGAATACATGTTTATGTGTGTGAGACACTTTTTGTATTTAAAGAACTCATTACCTGGTTTAAGGTAAAACTGTAAACTCAGAAGTTCTAGTCCTTGAATATCTGCAAATCAATGTACTAACCAGCATAGTTCAAGAAATGCAGGAACGATCTGTTCTAAGCCAATCAAATGAAACTAGAGAACAGGATAAGCTACTCTTCTGAAGTATCAATTTATTATTAATAGGGAGTTCTATTTACAGGTGCATGCTGGAGAATGCCTATAGTCAGTATTATAAGAGGACTGGGCTTCAAGAATTGCAATATTTCAAAGGTAAAAATGTCAAATATCTTCGTACAGAGGTGAAGTCTTTTCTCTGAAGCATCAATTTCAGATTCAAGACCCATGTTCTTTTTCCACTTATATAGGCATTCCTCTTTTCTGTGGCTTTGGCTAAGCCTACGTATTTCTTTTCCATGTACCTCAATCCAGTGTACAACACAAGAAATCACTGGCTTTTAATATAAATCAATAAAATAGTGAGTTGGGTATATGGGGGTCAAACTATATTTGGAACATAATAAAACCTACTTGGATTGTAAGCCAGATGCCAGATGGAGATGCTGAACCTTTGAATAACAATGTAAAAAACGCCTAGGTACTCACTAATAAGAAAATTTGGTTTCAATCTGGAAAGCTGTGAAATTATGTACGTGTGTCTGGTAATGTGATTGACAGCAATGAAGCACTTCTAGTTCATTAGGGATAACAGACAGCAGGTAGTATCTGCTAGGGATTCAACCTTTTAAATCAATAGGGCTAAATAACTGTGGGATTGTGTGAAGTGTGTTTTCAGGGATGACATTTCTTAAACTGCAACAGAATTCCTGTTCTTTATCTGCATTTGGGATAGGACAGAAAGTAAATGAGATCTCTTAATATAAGCTTAAATACTGAGTAAATCCTGAACACCACACACTTTCCTCAAAAAGAATTGGCTGAAAAGATATTTAAATTTTTCATTTTTTAAGATGAAATAGATGTACTGAGGTAGCCACACAAAGCTGTTGTGCCTTTTTTTCAGGAAAGGCAACAAGACAAGCTCTTGTAAACTGGTTTATCTGACAGGCTTCAAGTAAAACATCAGATATGAACAAGATGGGAAAAAAATCAAAAAGCTTCTCCAAACTGACAAAGCAACAAAGAATGTAAAAAAAAAAAAAAATCAATACACTATATGCAAAATCTGTCTTGTGATTTAAACTTATTTTCAGTATTCGAGATTGCAATTTTGATGGATAAAGGTAACTGTGTATATATTATATAGTTGCCGTCAACATTGTGATAGGAAAATAGCACTATTCATATCTATAAAGCTGATGTGAAATGAATTAAGAGCCAGTTAGTTGACAGATCTCAAAAGAAGTTGTCACCGGGGGTGTTTTCTTGCAGAATCTTGAAGGGATAAATAATAGCTCTAACATTATTTAGTATTCCTTCAGTAGTCCAAAGTAAACATAAAATCATTTAAAATTCACTTATAAAGCTTGGTGGACAACTGAACTATCGCGGTCAAGTAACTGTGTAGACTGAGAGGTAAATTGAACCCTATTGGAAGAACTAAAACATTTTAATGCAAAAATCATATACATAGTAACAAATAATCCAGGTAATGCCTACATGAAGGGGTAGTAGAAAAAAGAAGAGGTTACTTCAAAGAGACAATATGAAAAAAGCCTGTGATCAAATCAGGTAAATAGTTCAACATGATTTCTGTGTGTGGTGTTGTGGCAAATGAGGCTGTAATTTCATCTACAGTTGTAGAGTCAAGAAAACACTGAGAAAACAACAGGTTTCCCTTTTCTAACCTTGCGTGGGACAGTGATTTTAACAATATCGGAATATTGTGACTGGTTTTGGGGCCCAAATTTCATGATTATGAACAAAAATTATGTTTCAGAAAGAGGAACTCAGAGAACTGCACAAAATGACACTCTTAAACATATAGACCAAAAACTTGTGATTGCAGAGTGTTAAAACTTTAAAAGAAGAAAATGTAGGATAGGCTACAGCAGAAAAAAATTAAGAAAAAGTAATAATTTTAAACTGAAGCCAGGTAAATGGAAAAAAAATATTAAAGGGTCAAACTAAAAAAGAAATGAGTATTTCCTTTGGCTCTTGGTTTCTGAGTGCCTCCATCTCTTTTATGAAAGTCTGATTCTTCTACTTCCTCTTTCAGGAATAGAAGTGGGTTTGTTTGGGGTTTTGTGGATTTTCTTTTTCCTGAATTTTCAGCTGCTCTGTTATGTGCTGCAGCACATTGTGTGTGATTGCATCAATCACATTGTGTTTCCTGAAGTAAATAATGTATTGTCAAGTTATGTATTATTTAATCCTGAATAGGGCCTTCACAGGTGAAGACACAAGTATAAATTCACAATTTGCTGCGGTGCTGGAAGCTGTGTTTGCCTGAAGGTATGAAGGAAGAGATGAGTGAATTCATTTTGTCTGATGTTGAACTTCCTTGGATATTGACTGAAAAGTTCAAGTTGAACTCCATCATCTACTTAGGAGAAATTATGGAATATTTGTAAAGGCAATGTATTTTCTGCTGTCTAAAAGCCCATCTAACAAACAAACAAGCAAGCACTGACAAATATTTTAAGACCCTCAGCTGTCTAAGGTTTATCTAGGAGCCTAGCACGAATGAGGGGCAGGGCGGGAGGCTGTGTTATTCCTTTGATTTGAAAAATCAATATCAGGTACGACACTCAAGCATTTCTTCGTAGTCATATGAACAGTAATATTAGAGGACTTCAATGACTCCTATGAGTGACTTCCAGTGTCATTCACCTGATGCAAACTAGGCCTCAAACAGTCATTTATAGTGGTACCCAAAGTTTTCCTGGCTTTTGCCATGGCTGAAAATCTGAATCTCACAAATTTATACGGTAAAAATTTTGGGGTTTTGAGGAATTATATAAATAGTGCAAATTTAATGAGCCCTTCCCCAGCCTTCTTGTAGGTGTTTAAGTACTGGAAAGCTGCTATAAGGTCACCTGTGAACCAGTCACTGAGTACTTGCTGTTTATCCTGCTTGTGCCTGTGATCACAGAAGTAGCGTTAGTATTGGTTTTGCAAGCAGGTAACAGATGTGTTAAGCAAGGGACTGCTAATGAATGCCGGATAATTCCTGTCAGAATTACAGTTGCTTCTATGAATGTACAGTTACAGTCAAAATATTTACAAATAACTATTTATAACAAATTAAGAGTGTTGCTTTAAGTTGGAAAAGTACTGATTTTGTTTAACCATACAGTTACCTTGAACGGAAAAGCTAAACCATCTGGAATCAAAACCATTAATTTAAATAACATACGTAATATTTATTAGGCATAAACATAGAAAAGTGAAAAAGATGACACTTTGTGATTAAGGACACTGGATTATTTATTCATATGATTAGACATGTTTTATGTATTTTTCTGGATTTGCTATAGGTTTACTGTGTAATTCTGAAAGGGTGTAAGTTATTTCCTTTGTGTACAAGACTTGCAACTATAATATGATATTCCAGAATTTGCTTTCAGGGTTTTAATTTTGAACTTTATTAGGTGTATGACCTACAGAAGTGCTTGAATTTTATTTTTCTTATGCAAAGTATCAAAGTTTTCTAAGTTTCAATATAGACAAAATCTTCACAACTATGTTATGTATTTTTGAGTCTCGTCATGTTTGCGTACTGCTAATTTTGGTGATTATTGCAACATTATGATATTATATATATGTGTTCAAGACAAAAAAAATGTATTTATTTGATAGCATGCATTAACCAAATATCATATCACAATACATGAATATTCAGAAGTCCTCAGCACAGGAAGGACATGGACCTGTTAAAGCGAGTCTGGAGGAGGCCACAATGATGATCCGAGGGCTGGAGCACCTCCCGTATGAGGACAGGCTGAGAGAGTTGGGCTTGTTCAGCTGCGAGAAGAGAAGGCTCCAAGGAGACCTTGCAGTGGCTCAAGGAAAGTTGGAGAGGGGCTCTTGATCAGGGAGTGCAGGGATAGAATGAGAAGGAACGGTTTTAAGCTGAAAGAGGGGAGATGTAGAAGAGATCTTAGGAAGAGGGTGGTGAGGCCCTGGCACAGGTTGCCCAAAGAAGTCATGGAAGTCCCCATCCCTGGAGGTGTTCAAGGCCAAGTTGGGTGAGTGTTTTGAGCACCCTGATCCAGAAGGAGGTGTCCCTGCCTATGTTTGGAGGCGGGGCAAGTGAAACTGGATTATCTTTAAGGTCCCTTCCAGCCCAAACCATTCTATGATTCTGTGATTACGCTACTACAATAATATGGCCTTCCAAGTTAAAGGCCATCTGAGGTTACCTGATAATATTTTGAATGGGATGTGGCCAATATTCTCACTTTCTTCAGCATTTAGCTGATTTTAAAACTATTAACCCTGTTCTAATACTTGAAATGGCATTTTACAAAGAAGTACAAACCTGTAGACCTGTGAGTGCATTTTTGTGGACTGGAGTATGTATTTTACTTGGCTAATGTTCTGCCACAGACCTTTCACAAAGGTATTTTCAGAATGCCATGGCAATCTCAGCTGTGTGTATTGTAGGTGGTCGAAAAAATATATATATTTTTTAAACTGTCACTAAATAAGCATCTGTGTGAGAGGAAATAAAATGGTTTAGTGCGATCCATTGATTTTATTATCTCATTCGGAAGATGTGAAATTATTTGACAGAACTATAAAGCAGGCAGAAGTAGATATTACTGCCATCCTTTAGAAGAGTACCTTGAGAAAGGACATAGTGCTGTTAAAGTGGTGTCAGCTTTCCTGAATGCCAAACACCGGTTGAGGTCCTGAAAATGGCACAAAAAAATTCTTATTTGAAGCAGTGAATTTCATGGAACAGTAAGTCCGCTTAAGGATAAACAAAATTACACAAACTATGATGGACATAACCCATCAAGGGACAGTAATACCACTGCTTTGTAGTGAGGTCTGGCATTTAATTTTCCCTGCTTCTAATGGATTATTAAGAAGAATTTTACAATTTTCACCCTAATACGTCTGTGTATTTTTTCCTTAATTATACTTACACGTTATTGGATGTGAACAATTATTCACTTTTGTGATCATGGCTCAAACAAAACTTTGTAGACAAATGGCTAGGAAAGCAACTTTCGTGAAACATGTGGTGATTTGAAGTTGTATGTTTAATAAGCGTAGAACAAAATTTCAGCTGATTTTGTGCCAGCTTTTTGTCCAGAATTTGCTGCCCTTATACTAAGTAGTACTGGATAGGGCAGGATAATTGTGAGGCTAAAGCATATCTCAGCCTAAAGCAGTCAGACTTCTGGCAGTCCAGATAATTATATTGGTTATTCTGATGTGTCTCATGAAATACAACTATTTTAGATCAATCATGCTTCCTGAATGCGATGACTGGCTTAGTGGTTCAAGGAAGGTATTGAATACTTTTTTTCCAAGCCTTCATCTTTGAGAGGCCTTTATTTCGTTATAGAGGGAAAGTTACACCAGGAAGGAGTGGCCCGGAGATTATATTCTCAGTTTTTGGTTGTTAAATGGGATTAATTTTTCAGTGGAGGTCAGGCCCTTTTTGATGGTGTGAATCAGCTGGCTAGGAATGCCACTATATATAAATGTTCATTGTATGTCGATATTGTGTATGAATTTGATCCTTTTTTATTTCATATAAAGATTTTTAAATCTTTATATGTGAAAGCCATGTGTAGATAAAGTGGTTTATTGGACACTAGGTAAATTTTGCTTTGTGGTCCTACCTTATTACAGGTTACTTATTATCTTCACCAAACTAGCAAACTCCTCTCTCTAGGCTCTGAGGTCCAGGATATCCTTCCAATTCTCCTCTTTACTGTTTCTCTCCACAACAGGTTTTAGTCACTGTGGGAAAGTCTGTGCCTGCCTGAAGACATGTTCAGACTGTAATAATTTTTCATGGAAATCCCCATAATTTTCAGATTTCCAGAAGCAAGACCAACGTTGGGAGCGTTGAGGTAACCTAGACAGCTCTTATAACACAGACTTTATTTAACAGAGTGTTTGCCTAGTGTTTTGCAGAAAGCTGCAGGCTCTTCCTTCCAAGCTCTCTGGAAAACAGGTAGATGTAGTTGAGCATCGGCCTTGCCCGAGGCTACTAAGTATTGCAGAGAGGCAGAACATAACAACTCAGCCCTAGGAATGCTTGTCTGCGTTTGTTAACATGCAAACTGCACTCACCTAGCTTCCTGTTTGCTTTACGCCACAACCCACCTTCTCAAAAAGAGCCTAACTGTGCTAAATTTTCAAGGTTGCTAACGTCAGTGGAGTGGAACTGCACTTAAGTGTTGGCGTGAAATTTCCCCAGGGTTAACAAATACTTAGTCTGTGACTGCATGGGCAAGTATTTTAAGTCTATTGGCATAAACTGTTTTGACAGTGCACGCAAATAACCTGAAATAAAGAAAAGGACACCTGAAATGCAGGGGCTGTTTCAGTCTGATCTTACTAGTAGCATGTGGGATGCCCAAAAACCTGCCAAAGGCTTAAGTGCTAATTAACGCAAAAGCACATTCCTGGGAGGAGTCCCAGTGCTGTTCCAAAGTTAAGCTGTGGCATAAAGAAACCCCAGAGAAAGTCAGAACTCCAGCTAATGCTTATAAGGGCAAAGGCATAGAGTGAGCAGTTTGGCTAGATTTTCCTTCAAGAGATGTAACATCGAGAAGCATTGAGCTGTGTTCAATGGGTAGTCAAGATCTGTCTCATTGTTAGAAACTCTAGAGGTATCCCGTGTTCATGGTCTATGCCAGTGCTCCAGTAAATGAGAAGCCTGCATGTCACAGTATCTGAGTTCCAGTATTGTCTGCCTCATTAGTGCTGGTTATTTAATAGCTGCCATCTAGTTGGAAGATTTCCATGTACATAACTGCATTTTCTGGCAGATTTTGCTCAAGTATAATTCAGATTTGTTCACTGTTTTCAGTCTTGCATTTTCTTGCTTTCCTCTGGTTTGTGAAGAGATCCCTATAATGGTGCTCAAGGGCAAAGGTAAATTGCTACAAATAGTTTTTAATTTAATTTTTACTTATTCCCACATCTACATTGTTTCACTTTCTCCAGCTCTCTCCTATGTAGCTTGATTTTCCTTAATCCCTCAATCCCTTTGCTTGATCCACTGCTTTAAGGAAATGTAACATTTAAGACGAAACCAATCTATCAATGGCAGTATTGTTTTAGAAAGATGGCCATAAATATGCTGCTAACTCCTGCAGAATGTAGGAGTACTGCTTGATCATTGCACTGAGCTGTTTAGGTTTTTGTACAAGTAAAATCAAACAATGTATTGTGGTTCTTTTAGGAGTTTTGTGTTATAGTGCTTGGAAAATTTACAGAGTGCTCTACTTCTGTCAGTCACACACAGGATCACAGAATGCCAGAATGGTGGGGGTTAGGAGTGATCTCTGGAGCTCATCCATTCCAGCCCCCATGCTAAAGCAGGGTCACCTACAGCAGTTGCATAGTAACGTGGCAGGTAGATTTTGAGTTATCTCCAGAGAAGGAGACTCCACACCCTCCCTGGGCAGCCTGTTCCAGTGCTCCATCACCCTCACAGGACAGTAGTTTTTCCTCATGTTCAGCTGGAACTTCATCTGCTCCAGTTGCCCCTTGTCCTGTCACTGGGCACCACTGAAAAGAGTCTGGCTCCATCCTCCTGACCCCCACTCTTTAGATATTGATAAGCATTGGTGAAATCCACTCTCAGTCTTCTCTTTTCCAGGCTAAACAGGCCCAAGTCTCTCAGTTTCTCCTCGTGAGAGAAATGCCTTGGTCCCCTCATCATCTTCATGGCCCTCTGGACTCTCTTCAGTAGTTCTTGGACACAGGACTCCACATGGGGCCTCCCTAGGGCAGAGTAGAGGGGGAGGAGAACCTCCCTCGTCCTGCTGGTCACACTTGTCTTAATGCACCCCAGGATACCATTGGCCTCCTTGGCCACATGGGCAAATTGCTGGCTCATGGTCAGTTCTTGTCCACTAGGACTCCCAGGTCCTTCTCTGTTTCTCTCAAGCAGATCAATCATTAACCTTTATTGGTGCAGCAGACTGTTCCTCTCAAGGTGCAGGTCTCTGCACTTGCCTTGGTTGAACTTCATTAGGTTACTCTCCTCCCAGCTCTCCAGCCCATCGATGTCTTGAAGTTTTCCTGTATTATATTGAGCTCTGCCATTGAGACCCTATTCTTATTTTCAAGTAGTCAAGAATTGTAAGGATGCTCTAATTAGCTTGCTAAGCTGATTAATTTTTTTAAACAAAGACATGTAGCCATGTTCTTTTGCCTTTGACTCTGTCTGTTTAGGTATATATATTCAACAATGTTTTACCTTAATCACGTCAAAATAGGTTTCAGTTACAGTTTTTCACAACCTAAAAAGCAGCCAGGCTGTTTGATTTCTTACGTCTTCTGCAGTATTCTCCTTTCCTCTCATTCTCAGTTATTTATTGCTTTTCATTACTATCCATTAAGTGCCTCTAGAATCATTTTCATGCTCATGTCTTCTGCTAGTAATTTCTTATCAAATCTTCAGCCCCGTAATTCTATAAAATGTCTTCTTTCTCATAACAATATGCTAATTCATGTTCAAAGAATTGTACCCTGCAATCCATTTCATAGCTCCCTATAAGCATTTTCTATTGATTCAATCAACTTATTTTTCATCACCTAGCAACCTCCAAATTCAGAAAACAGAAGTGAATCTCTGCAACAGATATTTTATTAATTTTCAGCTCATTGTCATAGACGTTTTATAGTGTCCTCAGCTGAGATTAGAAAGTTATGTTTTGACTTTGAATAATATATTTATCAGGGATGATTTTATTCCACTGGGGTTATGGTGCATCAAATGAATTTGTTTGCAGTTCAGCAACCACCTGAGATATTCATCGAAAGTTGAGAACATCTGTGTTTCTCATCAGATTTAGCTGATAGCCCATTTGGAATCATTCGGAACAAACCGAAGAAAACAACAATGTATTTATTCTTAATCAGGCTACACTTTTAAGGGAAAATTGAATTCGTAATGTTGGTATTCAGAATTCAAATAATATATAAAAGAAAAAAAAGAATAAGATCTTGGAAAACAGAACAAAAAATCATTTATTACTAAGCACCAGCTTTATGCTGGGTCTCTTGTGAAATTATAGTTCAAGTTTAAAGACAATAAGGCAAGTTTATAAGGTAGATACAGAAAGTTATGAAGCTGATTGTAGAATTATGACCTTCACATGGAATTTTAAAATTCCAAGTAGAATTTTATACTAGGGAAAGAGTGCTTTAATCAAGGCCATGGTTCCATTTTCATTTTAAAGCACTAAATTTTTTATATTTTGCACATATTGATTATTACATGGTCAAATAATTTCTGTAGGGCCTATTTTAATAAAGCCTTACTGATCTTCTGCAGGAGAATTCATGAGATTACAGCAGCCAGGTCTCTGTAACATATACATCTGGAGCAGACACTTACCAACAGGGGTCATGAGAAAGGTACAACAAAAGGATACATTTATAAGCTGTGCTAAAAGGAACAGATGTGAAGTTCCACCTCTTTCACAGATCTGAGTGTGCGTGAGACATGAACTGGCAGATTGTAACAGCTGCAGTTGTGTAGGTGACCCTGTGGATTTGGTTGGCTTTCTCAGCTTTCTCTTGAAAAATATACGAGTGTGTTTTTAGAGCCCTATCACTCAAGCAAAGGAAATTCTAGTTTTATATCCCTATTAGCTATAAGTGGTCCAAATCGACATCTCCAATCTGTCTCGGGCAGATCCTAGGTTTGATGGGTTTCATTAGAAGGGAAAACTCTTTTATCTGCTTTTTGAAGAAGTGACGTTGAAGTGGAAAAATATTTCTAACTGGTGACCCATCTCAGGAACGGTGTAGCTTTTTTTCACTTTTCTGCCATTGGACCCCCAAAAAATAGAGAGGAAAAAGAAGAAGAAAAGTTGAGGTCAGGTGGGTTTTTAATATAGAAATCAGTAGAAAATGCAAACCCTACATATATACGTATAAATAGTCAATGGTAATTTAAGCTTTTAGGTATTTATTTCTATTTAAACATTATTTTCAAGATTGTAGTTCTTTAGCTATGTTGGCTTTTGTAAAAGTAAGATTTACATGGCTGAAATATTTACAGATTCGTGAGAGGATGCAGCTGTGTCAGACTAAGAGACATTGTCCCTCAGGTTGCCTGTCCTCTCCCCAGCCCACATCCCTGGTCTACTGGTGGACTTTTACACATGTTCCTCTGTAACTCAGATCTACAAAACCAGTCTCATTTTTAACAAAAGCCAACCAAAAGAATCATAGAATCATTAAGGTTGGAAAAGACCAAGTCCAACTGTCAGCCCAACTCCATTGTGCAAAGTCCTGAAGTACAATGGCTGCACAGTTTTTGAACCCCTCCAGGGATGGAGACTCCACCACTGCCCTGGGCAGCCTCTGCCAGTGCTTCACCACTCTTCAGTAAAGAAAGTTTTCCTGTTATCCAATCTAAACCTCCCCTGGTGCAACTTGAGGCTATTTTTACTCTTGTCCCATCCCTTGTTACTTGGGAGAAGAGACCAGCACCCACCCCACTACAACCTCTTTTCTAGGAGCTGCGGACAGGGATGAGATCTCCCCTCGGCCCCCTCTTCTCCAGTCTAAACAATCCCAGTTCCCTCAGCAGCTCTTTATAAGAGTTGCACTCCAGATCCTTCCCCAGCTTCTAGCTGATAAATAGCAGCAAAAGGCTACTGTTGACATCATTTATGCTACCCTTGAGTGTTTTGACAGGAGCAGATAAGGCGGTGACTGCATTGCAGGCTCTGGCCATCTGAGGTGGTGATTTTACCTGGAGCACAGAGATGGTCTGGGAGGTGGCCTAGGGACAGCAGCACTGCACCTGACTCAGCAGCCACCAGGACAGCGTGCCTAGCTATATTTTTTTCCGCTTTCTTAGCTTTAACACTGCTTGTTACAATTGTGTCTCAAGCAGACATAATAGTGATTTCTGCCATGAATCGAAATAGATGTTGTAGTGGCTGCCAATTTGTGGGCTCCCTGAATAAAAGACAGCATTTTTGAAAGGTCAGTTCTACACTGAGGAAAGAATGCAGATCATAAGATGAAAGTAGCTGGCTTTGAATTTTTGCTGCATGACGTTAATCAGTGCTCCAGAATTTATTATTTTTTTATCTTAAAAATAAAAATCCTCTCAGTAATGAGCCTGTTTGCCGCTGTTCTATTTAATATTTGGATGGAATAGGATTCTAGCATTTTCAAAGGTCATCATTCTTTTTGACTCATTTAATAGAATGAAAAAGTTGTAGTCACTGACAGCACCTTTATTTCACCCAGGGAATGCATTTTATGAAAGTCTCACCTAATTCCAGCAAGTAGAAGCACACAACACCAGTCATAAAATTGAAAAATAATTGATTCTTCATCTGTTTGTTTTTGTTTGTTTGTTTTCCATATTCTCAGCCTGTCAGTTAGTGGTGATAGGACTTAACAGAGGCAAGCAAGGAAAGCAAATTCAGCTGTGAAGCCCTGTCAGTGAACTCTCCTTTTTTTCATCAGAATAATATATGTGCTGTCACGCATCTGCAGTTTCACTATTAATTCAACCTTTTTTTTGTCTGGCTGAATTCATTGCATCATTCAAAAGTGGAAGATGGACAGGTCATACAGGTGAACCGATATACACAGTTCATATATGGTCTACAATATATAAAGTATAAATTAGAGAGGCAATAAGATACTTTACAAATTATTCTAACCTTTCCAAATAAGATCACACTGAGAAACTTTTGTGCACATTCAAAAAATATTTGTACAATTTCAGCCAGCATTACTACCTTCTGATTTTTTAAGCATTACTTACTTTCCTGAAGTTTGTCTATAGTAGCTCTGCAAGCAAACAATTTTCTGTGCTTTTAGAGGAGATGTTGCTAGTATTTTTCATACTTTTTTGTTCCATTGAGGGAAATGTGACCTTTTAAAGTACATTCTTTAAGGAAAGATGTAAGGATATTTCAGGACCATGCTATTCACATCAAATTTCGGTGATATGGAAACAGAAAGAATAAATACAATGTACTATAGTGAGTAACAAACATTTGGCTACGTCCTATTTTCCTAAGAGGAGCCATCTGCTCTTAGAGTCGGGTGGGTTGCATCACTGGCCTGTTTTGCGACAAGCTGCTAGCAGAGCTGAATAATGTCAAACTTGGGTTAAAGTCCACCAGGATTGCTTGAGAAGGGTTTTTCCTAAGAAAAGATTAAAATAAGTACTTGATTTTGTTCATAATCTCAGTAATTGCCTAATCACAGAAGACTCAGCTGAATAACTAGATTAGAGACAATGTCTTAACTCCATGTCAAGACATTTTTGTGTCAATGAGTTGACTGATTTTCTTCTTTGAACACTGACCACTTAGCCTGTCTTTGCTTTGTACTTCTACCAAGAATATTTCTTTCCTTTGGTAGTATATGTTAAGCCACTTCAGATGTCCCTGATAACTTACTCTCTCACTTCACTGCTATCATCTTCCTTTCTGAGGTGGCCAGAAAACAAGAAGTAACAAATTTATATCCTGATTTTTTGTTATTCCCATACTCTACCGTTTAATCATGTCTTCACTTGCGTTACTGTCTTCTGAAAATTTATTTCCCAGATGTCTTAAGAAATTTTTTTTTGCTGCTTGGGTGAAGAATTTTGAAGAGAAAGTGCATTTGCTCTGATGTCTGAGATTGATGAAATATGATCCTGGTTCTGCATATGCATGCATACATATGTGTAATTTTCAGTGTACTGTTGTTGCCACTGTTCTTACTAGAACTTAGGAAGATATTAGGAAGAAATGTTTTCCCTTGAGAGTGGGAGGCCCTGGCACAGGTTGCCCAGAGAAATCATGAAGTCCTGGAGGTGTTCAAGGCCAGGTTGGATGAGGCTTTCAGCAACCTGATCCAGTGGGAGGTGTCCCTGCCCATGGCAGAGGGGTGGAACTGGATGGGCTTTGAGGTCCCTTCCAATCCAAACCATTCTATGATTCTATAATTCTATGAACTATTAAGATGTACATTTATGTCTGTGGTAGGGCTCATGCTGAAACATGGAGTTTTCTCCTTCCCCTGTAACATGAGACAATGTCATTGCATGGGGACAATAGAAGGTAGGGCTTCTGAATTCTGTCAGCTTCTAGACAAAGCAGAAATCCTACTGTTGGCAAGTTGTCATCTAACAGATTCTCTGTTACATTTCAACAAATCTTGGCTAAACCTGCAAGTTCTGCAAGTATGCAGTGCTGCCTTAATTAGCCTGACAGGTACAACAGATGTGTTCATCAGCAGTTCTTTATTTTCTGTAGTAAATTATGACATGCGGCTGTGAGATGCTGAAGAGAAATGTACCTATTTGATGAGTAAAACAATTCAAATTTACACAAGATAGATTAAGTCTTCTATCTGCAAGGAAAAGAATTTTGTTAAAAACCTTCTGCAGGTCATTTCTTCAACTGTCAAACTTTAAATATTTTACCTTGTTGGGTCCTCACAATGTGTATTTTTGCTGGCACCTATTTGTTGCATAGGACTTCTACACAGAACTTGCAGGACTGGGTTGATTTTACCTGCTATTCACCAGTTTACAGCAAAGCTAGTAAAATCTCGTTAAATGTTCATAAAAATAACAATTCCTGATTTACTGCAAAAATCCTCTTGGTCTCTGCGGGAGAGTATATGGTGTCAGTAATAAATAGTTACTTGTCTCTTCTAAAGTTGCATAGGTAAACTGAACTTTAATCTCTATTGCTTTTGAATATTTCTTTGTATGTTTTATTATGATATTATTATTATTATTATTGCTACAACAAATGCTTAAACCAGAATTTCAATGAAACACTTTCACAGTTGTGAAAAAACAACAGAGAGACATGTGGAAGTCATACTTTTGAGAAAAAATTAAATAACAACTAGGATTATAATTGGACTTCTAACACTCATCTGCATGATTATGGCCAAACCCATTTTCTAGCTGTGCAAATCATGGCAGATGGTCCTTTCTGATTTCACAGCATCTCACAAAGTGCAGTATGACCTTCTTAACCAACACTTTGCTAATCCTTATTCTTTATGAATCTGCACAAAAAAATTGGCAGTGTTTTTAATTCCACTGAGCAAAGATATAAGATTAGGGAAAAGTACTGAGAGAACGAATCATGTATTGCTAGGATGTCATTATTTTCATAATATGAACTTAGTAGGATAAAGTGCAATATTAGATAGCTGGCACGTGTGACATATGCCTTTATTTTCTCTCCTGCTTCGTGCCTGATGAATTTCCAAGCTTGGCACAATATATGGACAACTTGGTCGGTACTGAAAGTATTCAACTTCACCACATGAAATTATTCATTCCTTATCGCAGAACCTATGCATAAACCAGTAAACAAGCTCTTAGGGGTTCATAGCTTTATGTGTAGGAAGTGCATGAGTTACATAGTGCATCTGCTTAATTGTAAATTACTCTTAGACTTATTTATAGAACTATAGAATAGTTTGGGTTGGAAGGGCCCATCCAGTTCCAAACCCCCTGCCATGTGCAGGGAAACCTCCCAGTGGATCAGGTTGCCCAAAGCTCCATCCAATCTGGCCTTCAGCACCTCCAGGGATGGGGCAGCCATGACTTTTATGGACAACCTATGCCAGGGCCTCCCCACCCTCACAGTCAAATACCCGTGAGATTCTTATTTTTAAGTCTTATAGTAAAAACTACTACTATACAGTTGTGGGTGAAAGATGGATCTTTTGATTATGAAACTCTGCTTGCAGTGATTTTTACCGAGAGTGATTTATGGATACAAATTTTTTTTTCACATACAATTCTGGATATTTGAACAGGTGGTGTTTAGAACTTCTAAGCTCCATTTAGGGTTGGGATTAATCTGGAATTCTGAGAATTTGTGTGGACTTTCATTTAGAAGGCACAGCTGAGTACTGCTTAGATTGAAATTACTAGTCTATTTCAATTAAGAGAACAGTCCCTTACTATGGGAGTATATATATATGACAAAGTGATGTGAGATCAAAATTTTCATAGACCCTCTGGTTCACCTACTGCTTCATGCATTTTTTACTGTACAAATGCACTCAGGAATATCCTGGGTTTCAAACATTAAGTAGAAGTTAAGCTTAAACCTCTCCCAGTTGCATGGTTTTGTGGGAAAAAAAGCAAAACGCTTTGAAGAGAGAGTTTTGTAAAATATCAGCATTGTTATTTGTTTTAGTCAAAACCAATTAATATTGTTTTGTAATCTGAAATCACTGCAAAATCTTGATGGTCCCAGCAGACTGTTTTTGTCATTTTGGATGTGTACAAGAGAGCACTGCACCTTTCAGCATTCCTGGACTGGATGAAACCAGCAAGCAAGAAAAATCCAGTTAATCTGGCAGCCATAAGATGGTCATGATGCCATTAGGGAAACTACAGACAGGTCAACACTAAAAGTTGAAGCGTTGCAGTTCTAATAAGCATCTAGGCAGAAGTAGCTTCACATTTAGGCATGTAATTGATAAAAATGTGTTAAATATAGTTTCTGAATTAGGATAGAATACCTCAATACTAAAGATTGGATTGAGAATGGAAATAAAATTACTTGTGGATGCTTGATAGAATTCCTTTTAGCTAAGGTACTGAATATAACTGATGTTTAAAAGAATCAGTATTAAATTCTCAAGGAATCATTTGTTAATTATGATCAGGGATCAGTGGACTGCTTGTGTTCAAACTGCTCCATAAAAGGGAGCAAAGCTGTCATAGTTTATGTCAAGATACTACATATGTTTCGTGCAATAATTACAGGTGCAGTTTACCAGTGATCATGTGATCCCCCTTGAAATAAATAGTTCATCATATTTCTTTTTTCAGAACAACTGGAAAATATTTGCAAGTTACCCTTGAATTCACATTTGTCTCTCATGTTAGGACATCGTTTAGTTAGATTTCTTACACCAAGTTGATGAACTGTGTAAGATTTACCTTACCAGTTCTCCAAGATAAATGTACTGAAGTCATGTAGGGTTGATCAAAACAAAATCTATATAATATTCATTCAGAATAATTCTAAAACATTTGGTTTTTTTTAAATTAATCATAAATATTTACTGAGAGACTTTGTGTCTCTGTTCTTACTTTTTACTTGGCAAGTTAGCTTATTAAATGATTAATTACTCTTCCTTTTAGCAACAAGACATAACTTCTGCTTCCATTTAGAATCCTCTAGTAAAGGACACATTAATAGCAATCTCATGTGAGAATGGTCACATAGCATTTGTTTGGTACTTTATGTCTTTCTAAGACTCTGGGTAGATATATGATCCTTTTTACCGTAACATCTAGGACTATGCTTTTTGTTGTTTGGCAATTGTTTTTGAGTTGCAGTTTAAGTTAATCCCATTCTGTTTTGTTCTTGTTCTCACTGAGAAGGCAGAATAACCGATGCCTGTCTTTTTAAAAGAATATTTATTTTATTTCCTGACAATTTTGTCTTCCCTGGGTTTTCTTTTCCTGAATCTAAGCATACTCTTTTATCATCAGCTTAACTTTCTTTACTTTTAATCACTGTCTGTCATTCAAGGTTTTGAACCCTCTGCTTTCTTTGGTTTATATTTGAAGTGGGACAAAAATGTTGAAGCTGGGCCTTTAACAGTGTAAACCAAAGGAAAGTACACTAATTGCTCATTTTACACATAATGCTCCTAATAATGGCATTCAAGTCTGCGTTTGCTTTCTTGTTACTGTTTTGAAGTATAATCTGTTATCCAAGCTATGAGAGTTGAGATAGTTATCCTCTGATTTCTACCGTTTCTTCACATCTCATTATTTGTCTCTATTTAAGTGCCTGTATATATCTTTATTCAACTACATAATTGATGCCAATCTAATTTTTCCAATTTATCAAGCTCTTATTATTATCCCTTTCCTGAAATATACTTAATGTTTCATTTCCCAACCTTTAAATAATTCATAAATTTGATTAGCTTACTGCCTCCTTTCAATTTTCCAGTCTAAGCCTTTATTTGAATCCCAAGAATCTCTAACTAGGATTTTTCAAGGCCCTGTTCAAAACTCAATAGCCCAATGTTATTCCAGTCATTAATGATGTTTCACTTGGGTTGGTATTTCGACTGGCTCCACTTTTCCATGTAGTAGCTTAACTAATCCCTGATCTTTATATATTTGCAAAGACTGTTTCAGGCATTACTAAAACTTCCTGGGGAGACAAAATGTTACGCATAATCTCCTGTCAGTATCAGATCAGCTAAAAAGAACTAGATGAGTAGATGGATATAGTTGGAGGAATAATGTGGTCTAATTAATCTCTATTATGTCTTCTTTGGGTATAGACCATACGCTGCACATTTCCTGCTCCAAGACGTGGAGGAAGACCAATATGGTTGCACTGTGATAGTAAAGTCGGTCTTTCCTAGTTCCCCGTTCCCCAAGCCCCTGTGGTGCTGGGTTGTGTACAACATTGGTAGCTGGGACTGAAAGGGAACAAGGAACCCAGGGTGACTCCATTATGAGCAGCAGTCACTCTTCCATACGTCACTGTTTGTGGTCGCCCCCCAGCACTGTTCTAGGCACTGCAAGGTGCATAATCAGAGGTTCTTGCTTCTCAAAAGCTCCGCCAAAGAACTGGTTATTAGAGTTCTGCATCCTTTCTTATGAAGATCCTTCTTTACATGACAAGATCTTTAGAAAGTGGTGGGTCTAGAGAGCACTGGCTCTTTGCGTTCAGTAAAGACCCAAGCCCACATTTTCTACGGTAGATGAAAAAGAGTACAGTCCTCTATGCCCCCTTCTTGGTGTCTTTCAGACAAGCCAGAAAGAAAGCAATCATGTGGGGGTTAAAGATTAATCTCTATGCATGTTTCCAATGCTTAATTAGTGTATAACTGAACAGTAATCTTGCTGACAGTGAGAACATCTTAAAGCAACTTCACTTCCCGGAGAGTCCATTCATTACCGTTACTGAGCTGCTAAGAGGGGAGCACAGCGATTTCCTCCCTGGTCTCTGCTGGAGCTTTGCTGCCAGTGGAAAGAGTTGCAGCTGCTACAAGGAGAGGCAGTAATACCCATGGGTCTAGTCTGTGAACTACAGCATGGGGGTCTCCTTCCATGTCCAGATCAGGAAGAAGACCAGGTCAGCCATAGTGTCTTATCACACCTGGTACAGATAATTTGTGTTGGTGCTCCGTTAGGTTTTAGGGAGGAGTTTGTTGCATTTTAACACTTTCTTCAGTGCAGATTTCCCCTCCACCCCATGATAACTGTGAGACTTGGCTGGTCCCTCTTCATAGAGCCTCAGTGCCTTCCCCTCTTTATGATAGTTCTTGCCAATGAAGTCACTTACTAAAGCTACACAAATCAATTGGTAGGCAAAGCACACTTTGTTTTGTCATCTGTTTTGTCTTCCACAAATGATTTATTTTGATTTCTTTAAGGTTTTCTTATTGTTAAGACTCTGCTAAACACATTAGGATGACACTACCCTGCAGTATGAAACAGCAAAAACATCAGATATTGTCTTGATAGCTAATTTTTTCTATTCTGTGTCTGAATCTTGAACTTGCCAATTAAAGTCTGACTTGTGAGGCAGAAGATTTGAGTGAAAGAACATGCTGTGGGACTCCAGAGCAGCTGGAGGAAGGAGGGAAGCATGGCTTAGTTAAAATACACTTTGTTCAGGTGTCTCTTAAAATGAAGTGACAGCTAATTGGGCTGCGAGCTTGTAAACAGGTTAGGCAGATAGGAAAAAAACCCCAACAGGTTAGGCTAGCAATAAGAGTTATTTTGGCTTGCAGCCTCTTTGAAGTAAAATAAAAAAGAGGGGTTTTGTTTTGATTTGATTTGGTTTTTTTTGCCACCAGACTTGCTTCCAGGAAATTTGAACTTAATGGTCAAAATTATTCTTCATGTTAAACAGATGGATCAAAATGATGACAAGGATTTCTATACATCCTAAAGAGGTAAAGAAATGTTACCAGAAGCTTTGGCAAGTAAATAATAAGAAGATTTGAGCATAATCTAGTGAAAAAATATTTCAGATAAAATCTGGGCTGATTGTTTTTGAAAAACTGCAGTGATGGTTCCAAAAGTTTGACAACACCCTTAAGGAAAAACGGAAAAATCAATACAGCTATTGGAAAGAACTCTTTTGAGCTTTCAGGAGTATAAAGATTAATTTTGTTTTGCTGTCTTCCTATAGTTCTTTTTAGTTATTTCCATGTTAATGCCACAGGGCTTTTAGATTTTTGGAAGTTAACTGAGATTTTTGCTTTACTTCTACTTAGAGCACCAACAACACAATTTTCAAATGAGTATATGCTAGTTAGAGACCAAATTTACTGCATTTCAGTAGGATTTAGGAACTTAGCTCAATAGAAAAACCTGATCTAAGCTGATTTTAATATATTTTTCCCCTATTAGCTTAATTATCTCTAATCACAAGGTAGTATTATTCTCCCCAGTAAGAAGCTCTATCAATAACTATCTTGTATTGATTAGGAATCTAATTCATGGTATAATAGCTAGAGGTGTTGCCAAACTACCCGCATTGCCTGGAACATTTTCAAAATTACATAACTCACAGATACCAGGGAGTGTTCTTACACATCTTTCTTAGCTTATGCTGAGAAAGAGCATCAGCATTATTTCCAATTTGGAGCTTGAATAATATCGGGGAAGAGGTATATCTTTGGAGCCCTGTTTTCTGCCAGCAATTTGGGAGATTAATATTTTCTATCACTCACTTAAGTTTTCTATTAACTTTACTGGAATAAGTGAGCTGGGCCTTTAATAAATAATGTAAAAAGTCCTTACATTAGTATAGAATTAAGTAAGCATTTTCTGCCACTTCTGCATGTGCCACAGGTACAGATCAAAGGAAGTAGGACTATTAATCAGTTAAATGTTAGTAATATATTTAAGAAAATTTCTTACTAAAGTCTCAAAGTTATGGACCAACTCAGACCTTTATGCAAAGAAAGCAGTTAAATTTGGGGAAGGTTATGGCTCTAGTTAGCTGCTTAAACAGCAATGCTTTCTTGCTCTATTTCATCTTCTCTGAAACACTTTTTTCAGGTCTTTGTGTTCTGTAATAAATATGGATACTGGAAGTCATCCTAGATATAAAATTTCTACCTCATAAAATTTCCAAGCAGCTAGTATACTAAATTAATATAAACAAGTTTCAGCAAATACATCACCAGGAAGCATTTATGCCCACCATAGTTTATGGTATCATCACATTTTTAAATGATACTGGAACAGCGAGGATGAGTTTGATCAGACACATTCCTTTAATATGATAGCTTTGTTTGAACCCATATATTCTTCTGCAGTTGAATACAGAAAAGAATGATACTCCCAGGACACTGATTGGCCTTAATGCCCCTGACCAGCTTCACCTGGGACTCCCACCCACAGCCTAGGATTTGTTCCTTCCCTAAGTTATGTTACAGGAGTGCTGGTTTCTGTTCTTTCCTCTGGACAGACCTCAGACTCATGCTCTAAGTAGCTTCTCTCCTGGATAGACCCTTCAAATGTAGCATTGTCTCCAGCCTCAAATCTGGCTTAGCCTCCTTTTGTTTTCACAGTATCACAGTATCATAAGGTTGGAAAAGACCTTTGAGATCATCGAGTCTGACCTTTGATATCATCCAAGTCCAACCTATGACCCAACACCTACACCTACTCCTACTTGTCAACTACACCATGTCACTAAGTGCCTCATCCAATCTCTCCTTAAACACCTCCAGGGACAGTGACTCCACCACCTCCCCGGGCAGCGCATTCCAATGGCCAATCACCCTCTCAGTAAAGAACTTCCTCCTAATGCCAAGCCTAAACCTCCCCTGGCGAAGGAGGGAGTTTTCTGCTGCACCTTGGCCATAGTTCATCCTCTTGCAGCGCTTGAGGCTGTCAATGGAACTTGCTGCAGGGCCTGATTCTGCCCACTTGGCTCAGGTACTGGGATTTGTGCTAAAAACTTTCAGGCATTTAAAATGTTGAATTTCAAGGGACAAGCTATCAGAAACACTTTAATCATCTTTCCCATTGGTTTGTTTATCTTGATGTTAAAGAGACTTCAACATGACATTTCAATCTAAAACCCAAAAAATCCGTGGAGGTGATCTATGAGACCTGCTCTGAAACCTCCAAAGAAAATGACAATTTTAGATAGCTCAACTTTTCTGCATTCAAATTTTCATCTTGGATGAACTTTTATAACTTTTGTCTAAAAAGCAGTCAATCTGATACAGAAAGGTCTGATATAGAAAGAAAATTGGGTAGCAATGGTTGCAAGAAGTTGAGACAGAGAAATAAAACAGTTTTACTGGAAGAAAACAGTAAGTAAATGGCAGAACTGGGATGAGAAATACATTGCTTTGCCCAGTAAAACAGGTTGTGCTGCAATTTGGATTAACGATAGTTTGTGTTTTCAGTTGGCACTTGCTTATTTGCTTCATGAATCTTGGTAACACTTTTCATTGTTTTAGAATTGTGTATATTTTTATTTACTCAGTTTTAATATCCAATAATTTTATATTTATATGTGAATTAGGCAAGAAATACTTATAAGAATGTTGTGGATGTCAGCTGGCATGGACCACATGGACCTAAAATCTCTTATTTGCAGGTATTTCAGTAAATTGAGATTCTGTGAATAACTTCTTCTGAGCAGCAGTAAAGAGTTATTTCATTATTCACTTGTCCAAAGATCTCAAAGTGCACTTAAATGTATCACAGAATAAAAAAGCTTATTTCTCCCATGGATAGTAGTTTTCTCTCTGTCAGCATGGTTCCACTGATTTCAAATGAGTTGCTTTGGTTTCAGAATGTAGTGGAATTATATTTAGCATTTGGGAGGCATAGCTCTTTGAAAATAAATTTTTTAATATCTTTTGACTGCTTTTCATGAAACATGAATCATAGAATGGTTTGGGTTGGAAGGGACCTTAAAGCCCATCCAGTTCCAACTCCCCTGCCATGGGCAGGGACATCTCCCACTGGATCAGGGTGCTCAAAGCCCCATCCAACCTGACCTTGAACACCTCCAGGGATGGGGCACCCACCACTTCTCTGGGCAACCTGTGCCAGTGCCTCACCACCCTCATCATGAAGAATTTCTTCCTATTGTCTAATCTAAATCTTTCTCCCTCCAATTTAAAGCCATTCTTATCACTCCATGCCGTTGTAAAAAGTCCCTCCCTGGCTTTCTTGTAGCCCCTTTCAGGTACCTGAAGGCTGCTCTAAGGTCTCTCCGTAGCCTTCTCTTCTCTAGGCTGAACAACGCCAGCTCTCTCAGCCTGTCCTCCCAGCATGCACCATGTGCTCTTGTACACTCTGATTATTAAACATTTAACCATTAATAAGGTGTGTTGAAGGAATCGAGAGCAATGCAGAAAAAAAATCGAACTGCAGAATAATGGTTGCAGTAAGTTTGCTTTTTTCTAGTCCCAGGCTTTACACCAACTGATCTGAGATAAGAAGCTCGTGTGGTCTTTAATCAGAAATATTATGTTTATGAATAATCATTCAAGTGTTCTGAAAATGATGTACTTTAGTGGGTAGAATTTTTTGAAAGCTGGCCTAAGCATAATCTGAAACAGAAATGAGAGAAGCTTAAATTACCTTGTATGATATGTTTTTGTTGGAAATAATGGAGATGTTTCTATCTGCCTTGAAGGCACTTAAATGTATGAGAACCCAAATCAAAATATTCTTTCTACCCACTAGTGCTGTCTAAAGTAAATCATGTTATCAGTTGTCTGTCTAGTGAAAGACTGGTTTCAAATAACTAAAGAGAAAACCAAATTATTTTACTATCAAAATGCTGAGGTGTGGCACAGCAGAATTTTGTTGCTCAAGAGCAATTCCTGCTAACCTTACTGATGTTTAAAGCTGACACTTGATTTTTTTCAAAATCCTATTAAATCTTTTCTGACCCTGAAAGAGGCAAATGTTCCAGGAAGCTTAAAAATGACTCTGTTTCCGCACTGCACTGCTATTATTTAGACTTTTTACAAAGTTTGGTTTTGAAGGAATCAAAGGGAATCCTTTCTTTTACAAAATAAAAGGACTTGGGGCTCTGTTTCCTCACATTCCATCTTTTTTATTAAACAGGTTGGCTTCCTTCAAAAATTATATATGACATATTATGAAAATTATAGTGACAACGCATTGGAAGGCTTTCCTTGTAAAAACAGATTCATTATAGTTTTCCTTTTAAAATGCCTTTTTCCCACCAAGGTGTCAAAAATGTCCAGGGACTCAAGTGTGTTCTTATGGTTTGCCTCACAAGTTGTGGTGGAGGATGGGACATTGCATTATATCTTGTGGAATCACTTGTTTTTCTGAAATATAATGTGGAGTATGACTTCAGTTTCTTTCACACCTGGTGAAGAAAGAGGTGTTTTATAATAGATGGAGAATACATGCATAAGCTCTACTTCTGCTGCAGTATTTGAGCTCATCTGTGAATGGTAGTTGCAATGAAGGTATTAAGGCACACTTATGGTGCTACAAAATCCTCAAAACGTCACATTGGTCCTTAATGCTGTCAAATCTTTTGAGGTCTTTAATGTTGTGGTGAAGCCAGTGAGAAGACTCACTGTGGATGCTGAAAAGTCCCAGCAACTATGTCCCACCCATTCCACATGTAATGTGTTCATGTGTGTGAATTGGTGCAACCACCAGGCTTTCTGCCTCCTTGTCTCTTTAGGCTTTGGTCTCCTCAGGAACTGGGGTGGCCTGTAGACTTCTGTGACCAGAGGCCAAAGGAAGGGAATGATTAGCCATGTAGAGGATTTCCTTCAATGTGTAGCAAAAATACTAGGGGGGTGTGGGGGGGGGAATGTCACTAAGCATTTATAGCAAGGTAGATTTTACGAAGAGGCCTCTTGCAAAAGCTTGCTATTTCTATAAACACTTTGCACTAAGGTGGTGTCCCGTCTTAAGCAGAGATGACAAATAAATGTTTTAGAAAGATCCAGACTTACTGGCCAAACAATTCAATAAATATGGTTATATTTGAGTAATGTACGTGAATTCAATTTTCAGTAGCTCCTTACTTTGCCCATTTCTATTTCCATGAAACCTTAAACAGAAGTTGCTTTGGCTGTCCAAGGCTGGTCACTGTGAGTCAATGACATCTAGTCTGCCAATCTTTCATGACACTTCATAGCAGAAGTCCCAGGGCCAGTGCTCAATGGATTGGTGGCCAAAGAGGAAAACATGAGTTTTCTATAGCAATACTAGTGGGACTGTAATTGTGGAACTGTCTTTGGGATATAGTTCAAAGGGAAGAACAAAAGCAAAAGATGTTTGAAGAAGATGCAAGTTTAAGTTACAACTGGAGGGATTAGTGCAGAAGAGTTGAGTGCACTTGCTTAGGATTTCTCATTGGGTTAAAAATCAGATGAGCTTTTAATTGCCTTCTTTTAAAGATAGATGCTATCTTTTCAGGTATTTCATCTCTACCTTTCACACTTTCAAGCTGGGGTAGCTGATTGGTGATTACAGATACATTGCTCATTGTTGATGATGTTCTCCTGAGGGATGACTCCTTAACAGATTTCTATCGCTTTAGCTCATGGCTTTCTCTGGAATTGCTTTTCTAAAGAAGGTGGCAAAAGCACGGCTGAGGTTAATCTCAGGTGTTTATGAACCTTCTGGGTCCTAGTGTATACCAAAATATTACAAAAAAGATCTCACTAGAGGATAATGAGCAATAGAGAAGGGCAAATGAAGTACAAAGGTACAAGCAATCATAAAGCAATATCTATTTGTCTGACTTCCCTGCTAAGTTACTTTAAATGAATCTCCCATATTACATCTCAAAGGACTTCACTACATTTTATATTTCATCATTACTCTCAGTTATGTCTTGAACTAAACAGCTTTTTTTTCAGGTTAATAGTAATCGGCAATTAGTGGTTGTTCTCCATTTTTCCATTCCCTTCACCCCCCTTTTTTTTCTCCAAATCAGCTGCAAAATAAAACCTTGTGCTAGGTAGAAATAGACATGAATGAGAATATCTTGTTATTGCAGTGTCAATCGTCTAGGAGAAAGGCCAAGACAGATGATATGAGACACTTTGACATAAGAGAGGATTATTCTGCTACTTTGTGAATACTTTGATACCAGAAAACAGCCATAAGTAAAATGCAAATTCATAACTGTAGATATTAATGTGAATTAGAATTTATACTGACACAAGCAAGAAAAAGGAACTTTGTCTACTACACATATTGCATTTCTTTTCATGCTGAGGTCAGATTTTTGTGGGTGATTTGCAGAGTCACCTGGAAAAATTAATGACTAAAATAATTTGAAGTCATAAATATAGTAGAGAAAGTGCGGTCTCCTTTGGGGACTTTCTACATCCAGGGGGAAAGATAACAATTTGTCTGATTATGCACCTTATTCTAATGGGGTAGTATGTGTCAGAGGGAATGAACCAAGTTTCTCAATCTGATTCCTAGCTGGAAGTGTCTGCAGCATGGATATCTGCACTTCAGGGTGGCCTCACCAGACAAGCTAGACTGCATGGTCTTGTAGACCTGATAACTGTTTCCTACCTGATGATAACCCCTTGAAATAACAGCCCAGCACACAGAAGTAGAAACAGCAGGGTTAAATTTGCTTACTAGAAAATCTTGTAAGAAAAATGTGGAAACTGCATGTAAATATCATGTCATAACCAAGGAAACACTGCACTGGAAAATCACTTGGCTGCCTCTTCCTTTTTTCACCTTCCCTTGGGAGCATCACACCAGTAGAATACTACACCTAAGGAATAAAGACCATTTTTCAATGTGAGTTAAATTATTGTTTAGATACCCTTTTTATCTAGTTTTCTTTAAGATCATTATTGTAAAACAGTATTCTCCCAACATTTCATACAGCATGTCATAGAATCATGGAATGGTTTGGGGTGGAAGGGGCTCATCCAGTTCCAACCCCCCTGCCATGGGCCGGAACACCTCCCACTGGATCAGGTTACTCAAAGCCCCATCCAACCTGGCCCTGAACACCTCCAGGGATGGGGCAGCCACCACTTCTCTGGGCAACCTGTGCCAGGGCCTCCCCATCCTCACAGGAAATCATTTCTTCCTAAGATCTCATCTCTATCTCCCCTCTTTCAGCTTCAAACCATTCCCCCTCGTCCTGTCCCTGCATTCTCTGATCAAGAGCCCCTCCACAGCTTTCCTGGAGCCCCTTTCAGTACTGAAAGGCCACTCTAAGGTCTCCTCAGAACCTTCTCACATCAATCATATCATTGATTGCTATACCAGCATCAGTAATAGTTGCTGGACTCTGTCTGGAGAACTACAGTCAGGAGACTGGGTCTCCATGGAAGCTCTAAAAGTGTAACACTGTCATGAGAGCTTTTTAAATTTCCAATAATATAAGAAAAAAACCCTTAAAAATCTGAATGAGCTGTCCAGTTGGTTTGTTTCTTCCTCTTTCTTCTTCCCTATTTTGTACTAAAAGTCTTATTACTTGACGAACCTCATAGAGAGGTTTCAGTAGTAGGAAGCACTAAGGTGGTCATTGTAGCTGCTAGAACACACAAGAAGTCTTAACAATTGGTTGACCTGCACGATACATCAAAAAAAGCAGAGACAGAAATTGAGATGATCCTTATCATACATAATTTCCATGGCTTTTTTTTCCCCACACTCATAAACATTCACCAGAAGACAGAAAGTCCTAATAGTTTCTTTTATTACAGCAAATCTCTGGTGATGTAAGTCTCTAAAATATTAATAGTTATAATTATCGATAATTAAAATAATTTGCTAGAAAGCTGCCTGTCAATTTCTATCAGTCAGCAATTGATTACTTCCTAAAAAGCCCTGTTATAATTGCCTTATATTTTCCTTTTTGTGTGCCATTCTGAAATAATTAGAAATTATAAATTAAAACAAAATGTCATCATAAATATTAAAGTGAGATTTCTGAGATCAACAATATATGTCACAACTTGAATGGAAAAAATATTTCTTTAATAACAAACTCCCATTAGAAATCTGGAAATATCCTAATCTTAATTCTCACTCATCTGTGGTTGTCCAATATTAATTTCCTTCTATGCTTGAATGCTGGTGCTGCATTTTAATAAATTCTAACCCTTTACTGTGTCTTTAAAAATGAATTTCTTATGTGCTAGCGTCATAGTCTTCCCGTAAATATAATTTTTCAATGTGGCTTTTTAGGTTCATTAATTTTACATGAATAAATCAAACTATAAAAGTAATGGTTTTAATGATACCTCAAGATATGAAAAATACCTTGCAAGGTAAGATACATATGGTGGCAAAACTGACTGGTATTCAGTTCCTGTTTAGGTATTGAGAACAGAGTCAAACAAACCCCAGCTGTACCAATTTGTGCCACTTGAGTTCCCCTGAATATTCTTCTATTCACCATCAGCAAGTTTCTAAGAAGTTAAGATTGAAGGAAAACTTCAACTTATATTAAAAAATGAGAACTTTATGCATAAAAAAGTTGGCAATCAATTTACATATACAGCCCCACTGAGCCATGTGTCATTACTGAATTCTCATAAAAATACACGCTGAGCTATTTACAGGATGAACCAAAGTAATTAGCTCTATCTGTTGTAATTAGGAGTCAGTCACTATGTCATCTGAGATAATTATGCTGCAATACAGATAGTTTTCTTGAATAGCAGATATCGTATGGAATTATTTGTCTACTAGTATGATAACTTCTCCAGATAAAAACGTCCGTGATGACTAGAGAACGAAGATATTTTAATGACTGAAAAAACTTTACATATTGAGTTAATTTCAATATTGTTTCTATTATTCAGATGGTTGTAATAATTCTATCTTTCATTTTTTTTGTTTTCATGGGTTTCATATAGAACCAACCACCAGACTGTATGAGGCTTTGAGCAACCTCATCCAGAGGAAGGTGTCCCCCCGCATGGCAGGGAGGATGGAACTAATCTTGAAGGTCCCTTCCGACCCAAACCATTCTATGATTCTACAAAAAGCAGTCTTACTGTTTAAAGAAGAATCAAAATTCACCTCTTCATAGAACTTCACTGAAGTCAGCAGAGATGCTTCAAGCTTGACTGTTCTGAAATCTCTTCTTCCAGGTATGTAATTCTAGATATACTTTGTTTATTGTACGATTAGGGGGATTTATTAAGGAAACATCCATTGGAAAATGCAATTAAACACATAAAAGAATTCATGGGTTCTTACTGGAGGACTTAATTCAGTTTTTGCATGGAATCTAACTTGATTAGGCAGGAAAAGCTTTAAAAAATCTTTTCTATTAATAAAAAGGCATGTATGGTGGGGAATTTCTCCTGAGTCTACTAGCATGGGAGTTTTGCAATGTGGTAATGTATACAAAGATGTGTATCCCACAGGCTTCCTTTTAGATCTTAAATGTGGTGTTGTAAGAGCACTGGGAAACCAAATTATGTTCAAAGACTACCGTAGGTTATAAATCACATAGTATCCTTCTTATACTGTTTAGCTACTTGACTTTATGAATAAGCTGTTATCAGTTTGGTCAATAAAAAGCTGAGTGTTTTAGGAAAAAAAATTAGGGACTTTATATGGTACTTATTGATAAGCTGGACGACGATTTCCCAGATATTCAGCCTATCCTGTTACCCTGATACGACATTAGCCTTGAATTTTCCTCTATGTGTCCAATGAGAACATCCAGTGAAACGGAGAGTGGTCTAACCTTTATCACATCATCTGTGCTTAAATGGGCTTTAAGGGAATTTGCCAGTGACCTTGTCTGGCTTTCTTTTGGGCTCAACTTATGACAAAACAAATTGATACTTGTTTAGGATTCTCACTAAGAACTGCACCCCATACTGTTATTGTTTTCTTTCCATTACCTTTGAATGTGGTGCTTGATACTGATTAATTGCCTCTCCTCTCTGTTTGCCAGGTGCATTTGCCAGGTCTCATCTCTGATAACAGGCGCCACTACTTCTCCTTATATTTTTTTATGTTACTGAATTAACTGTTTGTGCTCTAAAACCCTCAGAGCCTAAATCATTACTTGGTATCTAACTGAACCTGTGCTGTGTGTGGCTGAGAGGCTGAGGACAGGGCCATAAAGGCTCATTAAGGTCACTTGTTCTGCAGCCCCGAACTTCTCATCCCACAGCAGTGGGATTAACTTAATGAGATACAGGCAGTGTAAGGGTCACGCTTATAAAATATGGTGAAATCCTAGCTGCACTGGCATGATTCCAGTCCTCATATATTCACACCACAAACATTTACAGTGCATGCTTCTATTTTTGCTTTACCCTGCTGCCTTCAGCATTATGTGCAGAGCTAGAAAGTGGGTCTGAAATTGGTTTTGTCACCTTTTAGAGTTTCTGAAAAAAGGAAATCATATGATTCCAAAGTATTTATAAAATATTTACTATTTGTTTTTATTTACTGAATAATGCTTATTATTCTGAATCTACAGAATATGAATACAAATAGAAATGAATATTCAAATATATTACCAGTCATAGAATCATAAAATCATGGAGGTTGGAAAAGACCTCTAAGATCATCCAATCCAAATATCATCCCAACACCACCATGCCTATTAAACCATGTCCCCAGGTGCCATGTCTACATGCTTTTTGAAGTCCTTCAGGGATAGAGATATTCAAAATGCCAGGATTCCTTTTTTTTCACAGTTCCCTTCTTTGTTAGCACATAAACATGAACTTGATAATAACGTACCTTTGTTAAAACACTATTGTGTGATTACAGATTGCAAGGAACACAAGAGGGAAAAAAACTGTATTGTACAAGTTCTATTTCTTGCATGTCCTGATGGGGTTTTCCCCTCTATTTCTCCTTTTCTTTGTTTAAATGAATATAATGGAATTTATGATCGAACACAATCACTTTAAAAGATAAGAATTTTCCTTCACCAGCGTGGTTTCATTTACAACAGCGCTGACACCAATTTCTCTATTAATTTATTACTTTCAATCTGTTGACCTAGAAGATGTTATTGATTGCTGAAGTTTTTTAGGTGCCTAATTTTGTGGCACTGACAAACTGGAACTTATAGTAAAACTGCTTTTCACTTCCCTTCTGTGATGTTAGGTTGTTTAAGAATAAAATTACTGATCCCCAAAATAATTGTTTTGTGCGTATTCTATCCCGAAAATTAATGGACTCAATGAACTTAGAGATCTTTTCCAATCTTAAATATTCTATGATTCTAAATATGGAATTAGAAATAACCTGTTAATCCTTTTAACAACTTCTAGGCAAATCTACCCCATTTACAGAGAAGGAGATTTCAGTTATTATTTGTAAGAATGATACCTGGAAAATAGTCTGGAAGCTGAAAGCCATCATTCAGCCTTCTAGGCTCAGGAACCGAAGAGATTTTGCCATGGGAGCTTAAAGCAGCATCTCAGTACTTTGATATCCACTTCTATGCTCTTCTAGAAGACTTTTATGTAAAATTCATTTCGCCTGTTTGGAAACCCTCAGGCTGTAATAATTATATTAATGATTTGGGAACCAAAATAACTTTCTCCCAAAGACACATTGTCTATTCATTGCTAACAGAAATAATGTTTAATATCTTCAGTCAAGTCTGCTGTGGCATGATATAGAACATTACAAAGATGTCGTTTGATGAGTAATAAAGTGCTTGGTTTGGTACGGTTTTTTTCAATAGGCTCCTGTCACTGGTATTATTCATTGAAAATAATGCTAGTGGTGAGTTTGTGTTATTTTCACTGGGCCAGGTACCCATTTCTAAGAACTGGATTCGCAGATAGTGGCTGGGTCAAATCTGAGTTGTTTTCTTGTTTCCTCTGACAGAATGGAAAAAGCTTTTGAAATCCCACCTGGTTAAAAAAATATCTTTGATTTAATTATTCCAAACATAGAATACATTTTCTGAGGACTTAACCGTTACAACAACCAAAGATAAGATAGTGATATTTAACGCTGTGTATGCCAAGGCTTATTTCAAACCTTTCTTCACTTTCCACATTTGTAATCAGTGGAGGGGCTGAGGAAAACTTAGAATGGAATTGACCCTGTGCTGAGACTGATAAAAATCTAGACGTCTTCTTTCACATCTCTTTCCAATTGCATGTGCCTTTCTATTTACATAATAAATAGAAAGGAAGAGGGTGGGTTATCCCATCCCAGAAATCTCTTCTAACATAGTCTAAATTTTCCAGTTAAATTTGTTGACAATTTGTCAAAAGGTAAAAACCAAACATTACTGTTTTATTCAAACCACCACTAAGATTCAGAAACATAAAACTTCTGGAATGCCACAGGGATGCATTCTTCAAAGCAGATGCCTTGTGTCTTATTATCTTTTATTGGTCTAAGTTCAATTACATGTAACACGATGCAGCATACACTGGGAGTCCCACGGGGCTCCATCAGGAGGTCATGTGGCATTTTTTCACCTAAAACAGGGTTATGACATCAGTTACATGAAGAATGTGTGCCTGCCCATGGCAGGGGGTTGGAATTGGATGATCTTTAAGTCCCTTCTAACACAAACCATTCTACGATTCTATTTTTCATCAAAAGCAGAAGTATGTGCTATTTCGTTAACACTGGGGTATCTCTAGAAGCTATGCAAATCCATTCCTCATCTGTGTTTTCTCAAAACCAGTAACTTCCAATGTAAAACTAGACCTTGCAGCTGCTTTCTTTCAAGAGTCTGAAACTAAAGTCTGGGTATCAAAATCTACATTTAATTTACACAAATCGGAATTACATCCATCTCAGATCTTTGCTAGTTGTCAGCAGGGTGACTTACTTGAGCTGTGACAGGATGAGATTTGAATTAGCTGAACTTCTGCATCTTCTTGATATTTCTCTGTTGTTGTTTGTCACTCCTGCAAAGCTCTGATATCCCCTGAGAAACGTCAAAATCCAGTGGACCTTACACAGAGGAGACAGTCATGAATCCACAGTTGACCTGTTTCTCAGCATGTTGCTTTTAAGTTCTGAAAGAAAATTATAACCCAACAGTTTCTGCCAAAAGAGAATAGAAAACATTAGAAGAAATTAATACTTTTTTTTTTTTTTTTTTAAATCAAAACATTTTTAAAGAGAAGAAAAGGTGTGGAAAATTCTCCTCTCCAACAAAATGAATATGTATGGACAAGAATAAGAAAGTTGAGACTGCTTTGGAAGAGAAGAAAATAAAGAGGCCAAATGAAGGAGAAATATACAGACACCAAGGGAAAAGAATGAAGAAACAAAATCTACAGCACATTTTGTAGTACTTATATTGCTAACAGACATTTCCCAGCTATTTTGCAAGTTATATGACTGAGAAACTTGAATCTTGACCGCTGATCAGTGAAATGGCATGTTCGGTTCTATGAAGCAATCGGGAACTGTCCTAAGCCAAATGCAATAGCATGAATGATGGTCATATAAAACCTGTTAATATATTAATTATTATAGTGTTTCAGACTGTGAAACTCTACCTAGCAGTAATTATTACCATATTAATGAGTGGTGTAATGATAAATACAGAGTGAGTAAGTTCATTTGTTCAGCACATTTAAGGAGTTAGTTATTCATTATATTGCTGGAATTAGAAGGGAATAACCTCCGTTTTCCCACAGTTCCTCTCATCCACACTGTTAGTATTAAGGATTGTACTGCACCGTGGATGTGAATAATTACAAGCTGTTCATTAACAGATATTAGCTGTCCTTCTCTTCTATTTTGCGTTAGGTGTTTGAGAGTAGTGCACTATTTTCCATCAGTTCTGTACACAGCAAGGATTTGGTTTTCTTTACCTAAATATTTAGGGAAAACCTGAAGAGTGGAGTCTTCACAGTTTCTTGACCTCCTTCAGTCTTTAATGTTTATGAACACCCATCAGACCTAGCAAAAATAGCAACTTGAATCTAGAAATGCCTTCTTTCCAATAGTCATGGGCCTGTGGCTTTAATTAATAGTTTCAGTACCCAGGAGCCAATTTACAAAAACAGCTTGAGCAGGCTATGAGTAGCGGAGCCTCAGTAATGCGAAGGTAAAGCACAGTGGCATCTGAATTACATGGCGACCCAAAGATAAACCTGGATTCGTATTCATACACTGAGTTTTGAACTCATCCTCCCAGCTAGTTCATTCCTTTGGTGCACATTTGCTAGCATTTAGCAACTGAAATCTTCCCCCCTTCTTTATTTTCAGGATGTTAACATTCCTGGATTTTATTTCAATGACATGGTGTGGGTAATCAAGCCCTCTTTGAATGGATTTACATTGTACTCCTCAGCAGACAACAAGAATACAAAGAAAAAAGGTTGTTCTGCTGCACAATACCATTAGGCTGGACTTGATGATCTCAAAGGTCTTTTCCAGCCTTGTGGTACTGTGATACTGTGATTATTAAGTCTTTGCAGTCCTTAAAGACCCAATGAGAACCACATTCCATTGCTTATAATTATTTATTTCAGTCCAGCACTATACTGAACTTACAGGCACAGAAACATGTTGAGCAGCTTGAAGATAAGTACATTACAAGATGCTATCAACAGACCACTTGAGGGAAAAATTATTGTTGTTATTATAATTCTAAATACTGTCCCACACCTAAAATAAAAAGTCAGAGTGGATATATCATACGCACCAGACTGGCCCACTGCCTAGACTACAGAAGCACTAAGAAAGATGTCTTTATTTTTTACATTCTTAGTCTCAATAGTAAATCTACAGGATATTTTTTAATTAGTAATAATGCATTTCAGATAGGTATTTTAAAAACATTCACTACATATGTATAAGAAGCTGGGGGTTTTTTATGTCAACAATGATAAGTTGAACAGCTTACAGCGAAACAGCATGGGAACAACACAGAGCAGTACAAAACATTTTGCTGCATTGAAATTGTAACACTTTATAAGCAAAAAATAATGGGAGTATGTACAAAGAAAAGACTCAAGTCCTGGATTGATGAGGCAGCATATAGGAAAGAATAAAATGCTATGGAGGGAGGATATGCCATGAAAAATGAAGTTGTATTCCCTGAAGAAAAAGTGTGTGTGCACCCATTTCCAGGTGATAGAATTTTTAAATGGTTCATCTCTGTCTTGCAGAATAAACTACATATATTTTTTTCACCTTGTTGTGAATTTCTGGGCTTAGTGTTCTTAGTACAGGGGAAAATGCTATGCAGGATGTCCTTCTACTTTAAAAAACAGGTAATCCCTTCCTCCATAATGAATGGCAATACAACATGAAGGAGTTCTTGAATACATTGTTGATGTTATTAATTAGAAATGAAGTAATTATTATTTATGTTCATCTATTTCCTCACTGTATTCACCTCTTTCTCAGGTACTTTGGCTGCAAGATCTTTGGGACAGAAACTTGAGTTTCTTGGTTAGACTGCCACCAAACTCAGCAAGACTTTGGACTCTGAAAATGCTACATCTGAACGAAACACCCTATTATCACTAAAGCCTGTCTGCATTTTATGTAATACATATCTTTGTTTTAAAGTAAAATGTATTCTCATGAGTATTATTTTCTTTCCAACATCTCAGACTGACCATGAAACTATTTTAACTTAGCTCTTCACATTTTTCCCAGAATTGATAACCTCACCAACCAACATTAGCATCTTACGTGGGATGAAGCCAGTAACCCACATGTTTAGTAAGAGGAAAATTTGCGCTTCAGCTCGTTACATTAATTCAGTTTGGCTCTACACCAGGATTAGTCTGATCAGAATTTAGCCTGACACACTTAGTTGTCAAGTGTATTGTACATTTGGGGATAGACTATTACAATGCAACATAGCAAGTACCGTTTGGTTTACTTGGCGTTCTACCAGTTGTTAACATCAATTTTCATGCAGCAGAGACCAGCTGAAGTTGCTGATGCAAGAAGAGATCATTGAGATCATTTTCTTGATGTGAGATGAATAGGACATTTCAAATTTGGTAATAGAGAATAATTTAGTCTCTGTTATGGAAGAAAGCATTAAAATAATAAAAGAAAGAAACAATTAATGCAGAATTAACTTGTCAGAGTTGTAACTGCCTATGAATCATGAAAAGGGAATATCATCAAATAATATCATCAAATAATATGTAATGAGTAGCTGAAGCAATGGAGAAAATAGCTGTTGCAAAGGTCTGTGGTAAACACCAATCCTCTTCCCTCCTCGTGTCTTTGCCCAGGTAGGCTTAATAGTTTTCTTCAACTCACCTGAGTTGTCTGTTGGTTTTTTGTCTAAGTTTGTCTTGCCAAAGCTGAATCAAACTAACCGACAGTATCTGCAGGGAGATGTCGTTATGCCACCATCTCATCTAATCATCATCTTGTCTTGCCTTGGCACCAGAGCCCTACTTTACACATATTTCATTTCTCGCTTTAAATCATTCATCTCTAAGCCTACCCAGTGTCTCCTCTTAATTTAATTTTGTTGCTAATGTGTGAGAGACATCAGTTGAGTTTGTTTCCTATGCTGGTATTTCTGGTCTTGCTGACCTCGTTTCCCATTAATGACAATTCATGGTCACAGATGTTCCTCACCAAAAACAACAGAAGTCAGCACATGTTCTGCTCTGTCTGCGTTTTCTGCATCCCTCTGCAAAACTCAACCATGCTGTGGGACTTGCCTTTTTGTTACTAAGAACCTGCTCTTTCCTCCATAACTCTCTCAAGGCTCAAAGTTTCTTCCCAATAATATCTCATCCTTCCTGAAATATTGCCATGCAACCATCTATCAAACTGTAGTGCAAGCTTAGGGGTGCGGCGATTATAACTTTTGCTGTTCTTTAAATCCTATATATGTTAAATCATCCATGCTAATCTGAGTGCAGTTTACAGAGCTGTACATGCACAAACCGCACACAGAGCATTACAACAACCATTTCTATACAAATCCGTCCGTAAATAAGAAGTCTGCAATTATTTTCTAGCTCTTCTGTGGCAAGAAGGTATATTTGTCTTCATTTTGTGAGTCTCCTGGACTGCCTTCAAACTCCATTTGTTAGCCTATTTAGTTTTTCTGCTTATATAACAATTTTCACTCCTGGGTTGCATTCCTGTTGGTCAGCTACCAGGTTAATAATTTAACCCTTTTATATCCTTTGTTTCAGCCATGCCTTTTATTTTGAGGTATGAAAAAACTTGAAACTTATGCAGTTAAAGAAACCCCTGATACGAGGTTTCGGGGTATAAACCAGACAAAGCAATCTGACACTGCACGGCAATGTATACTTCTCATTATTTATCACTTAACAGCTGCTTCTCAAGGTATGTGAATTGACCTTTTAGTAGAGTTCCTTCCTCAAACTCCCACTGCTCAAAAAATATATATAAATAATACACACACATATATATATAAAAGAAAGAACATAACAGAATATTTCGGGCTACTATGTAATGGCGAGGAAAGGTTGCACTGATGATTTACTCTAACTGAATTCTCCAGCTACTTTTCACAGGTCAGATAAACTCTCCGTGCCTTAGTTTCTCCATCTGGAGTAACAGTGCATACCTTTCTCACTGGGGAAATGTGCACTTTAATTAATCAACAATTGTAGATTGCTATATAGAGCGGAGCAAACAATCTGGAGTGAAGAGTGTATTCAATGAATTTAGCTTGCTTGCAGAAAATCCTTGAGCAGATGGTGTTGTTATCAACTACAGAGGAAAAGAGTGAAAATCACGCCAGTCTGACTATTTCTGCTTTGTTTTATTTCACTTATAGAATCTTCAGCCCCAGGGAAATGTTTCGCAAGGCAGTCTAAGAACTACGTTCAACTACCCAATGCTTATGGGGCTGCTGGAGCTCCCTCTGCATGATTCCAAGGAGGTAGGTGGAGGGGTCTTCCATATGCAGTCTGACTGATCGAAGACCATGGGAGACTTCCCACACTTCAGGAAAGGTTTTACCGTATCCAGAAAGCCTTTTTAATCATCTAGTCTTTGCTTGAAGGCTTCTGATACTTGAATAACCTTTCTTTGACATCAGCAACCCAAACATATATTTTCAAGTACAACATAGCCAATCCAGAATGGTTTGTACTATCAAATATTAAAAAATTCTATCTGTCATGCAATTTAACAGTGATGTACCACATAAATTCTTTGCTTACTATTGAAGAGAAAACTTATCTTTTGTTATCATAGAATTTGGCTTATTTCAAAGCATTGTGTCTCATTTGATTTTGCTTTATTTTTTTCATTTATCTTCCCTTGAAGACTAACTTAAGGTTTATATGAATTTTCAGACAGATATTTTATAAAATACAATGTCACTGCATACCAGCCAACACATCAAAATAGTGACTGTGTCCTAGGTTATGTGGATTGTATCTCAAACTGCAATTCATAGCCTTGCAAGGGCCCAGTTACAGAGTATTTGACAGGTAATGGTTAGTGCAATGATGTGGGCTGTTACAAACAACCAGACAACCTCTGCTCTGACAAAGCAGACAACGATGTAGGGCAACAAAGCTGGTAAGGGTCTGGAGCACAAGTCTTATGAGGAGCAGCTGAGGGAACTGGGATTGTTTAGCCTGGAAAAGAGGAGGCTGAGGGGAGACCTCATTGCTCTCTGCAGCTCCCTAAGTTGTAGTGATGTGGGTGCTGGTCTCTTCAATCAAGTAACAAGTGATAAGACAAGAGGAAATGGCTGCAAGTTGTGCCAGGGAAGATTTAAATTGTATATTAGGAGAAATGTCTTTACTGAAAGAGTGATGAAGCATTGGAAGGGGCTGCCTAGGGCAGTCGTGGACTTGCCATCCCTGGAGCTGTTCAAAGAAAGTGTAGATGTGGCACTTCAAGGCATGGTTTAGTAGGCATGGTGGTATTGGGTGGGTGGTTGGACTGTGGGTGATCTTAGAGGGCTTTTTCGACCTCAATGATTCTATGATTCTGTGATTCAAGACAAGATGTTGCCTTCCAGCTAGATGATATAAAGGATTTTACTACTGAGGTTGAACTTAGATGGACTTTAAAGTCTGAAACTAGATTACCTTTCTCTACCTTTATTTCTTCTATCTATAGTGAACCATCTAGTCCTAGCAGTACCTAAAAAACACAGAAGTCCTTATCCTTTATATCACAAGCCTGGACAACCTGGTCCTTGTTTTCCTCTAGATGCCTGATCCCAAATCTTTTGTTAAAGTAAGTCCTGACCCTCTCTGTATGTCATCTCATACAGTAAAGACATTCTCTGCTTTTCAGGGTTGACGTGAAGTTACGTTAGAGATTATGACATGCTCAGTGCCTATGGTTGTATACATAATATTGAGATACACTTGAGATTAAAAGTGGATATTCCTACTGAAATAACAAAGTAAACATGCTTATTTGAGTTGTGTATGAGAGAGAAAGTTAACTAAAGACACGTCAGTGAAAAATAAACTCGGAAATGTATTTTGACCTGAAGTTCTTTCTCACAAGCCATCTGTAAAGGAAAACTTCATTAGTAATAAACATAATTAGCAGTTACAAGTGAAACTAAATGCATGTTTTCTTTCACAGATTGCTTTAAAAAAAAAGGCCTCATGGCCAAACACCATTGGTAAGGTTAACATTGTCAGTGTTTATTTTAAGGAAGCTTGATGAAGGCAAATATCACAGTCTCTTCTGGTCTGTGCAACACATCTTTACTGATTGATGGCTTTGTTTCATGCAAATATATAACATAATATGCTAAAAAACCCAAGGAGAGGTGATGTTCAGGAATTGATTTCCAAGAAGAAAAGAGAAAGGACAGGGTGGCGTTGTGGAGTATAATCCCGCATGTTGTTTTACTGCTGTTCCTCCAAGTATTATGAAACGAACAAGTTAATGCACCCCAAATTACCATTTACTGTATGAATTTGTACCTCATTCACACCAGAAAATGTAGTTCTTGGACTCAGCAGCATCACTTTTTGGGAAAACAAACTCTAGGAGTGACCAGGTATACAGTTTTCTGCTTTCATTTCATACTTGAGGTTAAGCCAGTCAGCACTTGACTTGAGTTGCTAAAATCATCATGGAAAGGTGGAAAAAAAGCTTCCCAGGGAAGTTAATCCATGCTATCATTTTTCTGACCAGTACAAACTCTTTTGTAGGTTCTAAAAGGTGTCTGGATTCATCCCTTAAAACTCCTGATGAAGTGCATTTGATTAATCTAATTAAAGTAGCATGAAATCTTTTTTCTTTATTGATTTTGGAAAGATTTAGCTTAACAGCATTATTTTTAGAAAGAAGACAACAGAATATATTAGGATATTTTTTGATTTATTTGTGTAGTCATATACAAGACAAAGTAAGAGTTAACTTCTTGTAACCAGAGTCAACCACCTCCAAGAGAGAGACTGTCATTCATTTTACTATTCCATGCGCCGCAAAATTTTCTTAGGATGCTATGACAGCTTCAGATCAAGCTATTGAAATGATGTTAATGAGAGACTGTTATGTGGGATTTGTTGAATTAAATTGTTTGCATTATTTGAAAATTCATTATGAATTTCTGTGAAAAGCTCCTCATCGGCTTTGAAAGTAAAAACACCTGAGTAGCTTCTAGGAAAGAGGGTTCATTTTATATCCATGCCTGTGATTTTCAGTAATTCCCCTTTCAAACTGCCTGCAGTGGCTGCAAATATACTGGACATAGAGGGTGAAGCTGATTTTGCAGGAAAATCTTCACAATAACCCATTTTTTGTCAGTTCCTGTCCTGAGAAACAGAGAAAATCATCGATTGCACCTTCCATCATGACCCAGAGTACACAAAGCTCTGCTTTCCTCAAGGAAAAGTCATAGAATCACAGAATCATTTATGCTGGAAAAGTCCTCCAAGACCACCAAGTCCAATGTTTTACCTAACACTGCCAAGTTCACCACTAAATGACGTCCCTAAGCACCACGTCATGCCCTGAAGAACCACATCATGACACCATCCTGAAGCTGATAGTTGCACTATATTTTTTTCCTTCTTCCTGAGTCTCTTTTTTCATAGAATTATAGAATTACCCATGTTGGAAGGGACCCAAAAGGATCATCGAGTCCAACTCCTATCCCTACATGGGACACTTCCAGCATTCACATCATGTGACTGAGGGCACTGTCCAAATGATTCTTGAATATTGGCAGAGTAGGTGCCATAACTATGTCCCCAAGGAGCCTGTTCCAGTGCTCCACCACTCACTGGGTGAAGAACCCCTTCCTAAAATCAAATCTTTTCACCATATAATTTGACCAGACATAACTTTCATCTTTATTCAGATTTAAACCATTGTATTTGCACTTTAAAATATACTTAGAGAAAAAAAAAAAGATTTTTATCATAATGGGAAAAGCTGAAAAAAAAGGCAATGCAGACATGCCTCTTCTAATAAAAAGGACATTTTTTGAAATGGCTAAATATACAAATACCAACTAGACAATGACTTCTCATACGTCTTAATTAAGATAATTATCCCCTGCAAGCCAGATGTTTTTAAAAAAAAGACTCAAGGCAAAATTCTGGTTTTGGTAACACTAGAATACAATTAAAACTTTGTTTAAATCAGTGATTTATTCATATTTACATAACTAAATTCAGGTGGAGAAACCCAGCTGTCACTCTTTGACAGAATATGTCGTGTTAGATAAGGTGGACACACAGCTATAGAATATGTGTGCCATGTTAGACATACAGATGAGGAAAGTCTTAAATTCATGATTTTTCTAACATTTCTGGTTAGTCTATTTTAAAATGAACTTTACTAAAGAAGCAGGTAGGGTTAATTCTATCATAATATAAAGTCTGGCAAAAAAGAGAATATGACAAAGATGGTGAAGAGCTAGACTACAGTTATTATTATTTTATATTGAAAATGATAGTATAGGAGGTCATAGCATTCCCAACTCAACCCTTTTCTGCAGAAACCCTTAGAGTAATTCCTAGATTCTGTGCAGCTATGAATCTATTGGAATTGCTTCTTCTTCTGAACATAAGACACTTAAAATTGGAAAATATTATTGTCTTAAATATTGTCTATGCACTTAAACTATGCCATGGCTTTTTTCTTCTATGGCTATAGAGGGTCTTACTTGACACACATTTACATGTCCAAGAATTGGAAATGGAATTTATAAAATTAACTTGGCAACTGAACTTTGCAAAATATTTGCTTGCAGCACACGTCATCTTTTTTCTTTCACTTTGATTCCTACATTTTCAAATAATACGGAGTATGCTTCTTTCCAGTGAGAATTATGAAGGCTATATAAAACGTCTTTCCCTGGGTTTCTTCTACATGCCTCTAACGTTTCATAAATACATAAATAAGAAGGAAGAAGTACATTTTGAAAAGTTTGTTCTATGGTGAGATTTTATGTCACATAAGAAAACATTTAATACTTTTTCTGGATTAGTGTAATTTATGAATCATGATCCATTTTATTGTCTGAAAAAATATGAATAGAAACATTTTTCACCGTGTTTTTGGAAAATACAGCACTATTTTAGACTTTGACATCATATATTTGGAAGTTTTAATAGTTAAAATGTTCTTTCTGAAAAACTGAGTCATAAAAACTAACGAATTGGGTCTAAAATATGAACTTATGGGGATCCTTCTCTTCAAAATATTCTTAGTACCTTTTAATTGCAGAAGCAATTGTCTGACGCAGATAATCGTTAGCATTTAGTGTGAATACAACTAAAGGTGCTGTGAAGGAATATGGGAAACAGCAGCCAGCCAGTAATTTTCTCATGGTAAGTATCGGAAACAAGAGCACAGAAGCCCATAGTTGTAATTGTGATCCATGAAAGGTTATTGTTATGGGAAACTATTTATCCTGAATGTTTCTCATACCTTTTTGTGTGCATTTTGCAAGAAACAAGCTAACAGGAGACTTTTATGGCATGAATAAAATTGGTAGGGAAAAATGTTTGTCAGCAATCTATGATATTTACTTTGTCCTGAGATTTGAAGGGAAAGAAACTGTTGTTCAAACAATTCCAGGAAATTTTGTTCCAGTTTGAATTCTGCTCAATTTAATAAACAATATTTTCTAGTCCTCGGTGCAGCAATAGCTCCGCTTCTCAAGACAGGTAATGAGGCTGCATTTCAGTATCATAAAATGCTGGATTTTCATCTTTAATTAAAAGGAGGTAACAGAACACATCCTGACAGATTTCAGTGCACTTAGCATCAAAAGATAAGAGAATATCTGTAGCTCTAACAGGCAACTGGCATGAGAATTGTTGATTTAGCGCTGTCAAGAGTTTCCACTAGGCATTATGTTTTCTATAAGAAAGTTTCTTATTTATAGTTGCATCAGAGAAAGAACAGCCCATTCCTGAAGGAAAGCAGAAGGACTTTGCCTTCTGTCTCACTAGAGCTCCTTGAAGAGGATGCCAGACTGTCCTCTTCCACAACTTCAAAGAGGACGAAGTCCATTACAGTCTAAAGAACTGCCTAAAACAAGCAAGTTTACACTTTCCTTAGAAGTCTCTGTCCTACACAAGATTAGCCCAGTGCAAATATGCTCTTCCTTCATGTATAGTGTCTTTCAAGTACTCAGTTCAATTTTAACTTTGATTGTTTCATTTTGCTTCTGCTTCTTGCGACTTAAAGGATAAATCCAATCATGCCATACCCAAACAAGTGTCAAGCCATCCTAAAGAGCATGTTGAGAGATGCACTCAGAATATCATTAAAAAACTCACTACTTTACAAATTGCTTCAGTTTATCTTTTGAGAAAAGTAAAATTTGTAATAACGAGAGCGGTATGGAAACCAATGTTAGCAGAACTGTAGTTTCATTACTATCTGATATAAATATGCTCTCACGGTACCTACATTTTCCTTCTGTATTTAGACCCATCAATTTTGTATAACTGGACTTTGTACGGGTGATATTTGCAAGCAGGCATGTGTGTAAGTCTTGCTCCCTTTTCTAACCACGCCCAGACACCTGAAAATAATGTCTGTGGAAAGACAGCGACGATTTAGAGTCATGGCTGTGCTAAGAAAAAGGAGAACAAATGGAAAAGTTCCCTAAAATCCCCATTTGCCAAGACTTTGCAGCAAATACACACCAAGATACTTTCAGGCATTTATCAAAAGACATGTGGAAGGGCCATGTTATGTCACAAAGGTCAGTAGGGTGCACCGAGTATCATTAGCATATATGAAGAGTGGAAAATACCCAAGAGAAGTAACAGAACTCTTAAATGTACTTAAAGGAAGGTCAGTTAATGTTTAGTTGGGCAGAAGTGTATCTTAAAAATGTGATGTTATAAATGGCAAAACTAACACGTAAATTCATGCCTCATTGTTACAATTTACAAGCTGGTTTTTGCTGTTTTCTGACTTTTTTTTTGCTAAATACTAATATTATCCTGCACTTTCTCTCTCTGACCAACACACACTTAAAACTGTTACCTCTTGTGTTATTTCTCATATCAATATCAAACAAATTCTGTGTTGGCAGAAGCTTCTGTGCCAGTTCCCAGGAGGGCAGTTAAGCCAACACAGGCTGGACTACACCATAGTAGAGCGGTAGTAGAAGCATGCTCTGTCTCTTTGGTTAGCACCATCCTTCCCACACTTCTCCTTTGCTTCCAGCTGCAGGTTAGCCTGGAAATTCAATGCCAGACCTTTAAAAGAGAAGCAAATAAATTGCCCTTTTTCTACAGGTTACAATTCTGTTCCCTCCTGCCACAGTTCTGACATAGGTAACAAATTTCACGCTAGCACAGGCAGACAATGGCTAAATCCCTTGCAGTGAATCACAGTGAACACTCAGAGAGAGGAATCTGAAGAAGAGTCTTCCTAACAATTTCATAGCAGGAGCCCATGTGTAACATCTCAGCCAGCTCTGAAAGGCTCAGTCTAAACTGAGATGTATTGGTTATATGGACTGGAACGTGGCATTTGCCAAGTGTAATGTTAGAAGTCTGCTGTTCCTGGTTCTACATTTCAGTACTTTTAAACAAGACCTCACCAAACAAATAAATAAGTTGAGATATGCCCTGAGAGGTCTCCTGTGGAGATTGAAAGGCAGATGCATTAATGTTTTGGTAAGCAGTGGATGAAACGAACGTACACCTGATTACTAAAAGCACACAGGGAAATTGAAACGAGTGATCTGCACAGAGATGAAAGACTAAAAGCTAAATTGGAGCAAGATTAAGCAGTTTGTGTATCAGTGAACACTGAATATCTGAAAGCATGCACAGAAATTTGGACAGCAGAATGAAGTGGCGTCAGGGAGTCAGAAACATGGCCAGAAAAGGCAATTTAGGGCTAAATTCTGGCCATATCTCCAGACACACACACAAAATGGGTGCTGACTTCCCACCCAGTACAAAAGGGATAGCATTTCTGTGAGGACAAGTGAGTGTGTTTATTAGTAGCATTTATAGTTTGCTCATTGGATTGGTTATGAACGGGATTCTGTCCCTAAATGCCAGTGCCAGTAATATAAGCCACACGAATTAATCAGCTCAATGGCTGGGGATGCCAATTAACTTTTGGACCAAACCCCAACAAAATCAACACCACATCCACTGAAGTGAATGCCAACATCGCCGATGATTTCAGTGGTGACAGGTGTTTCTCTTAGCAGGCATCTCTGTGCTGCAGAGGGATAGTGCTTGGACTGCTTGCACTGAGGAAAATATCTCCTTATGTCCTCCATTCCCTTTGCATGAAAGTGAGCGATGTGGGAGAGCTTCATCCATTCACTTGGTTAATAAAGGTGAGTACACAGTGCAGACTCCAAAAACTGAAGCCAGATAACAAAAGATGTTACATAGATAAGTGAGAAAGACTCCTAGATCTCAGCAGGACTCATGTCCTGCATTCAACAGAAAATATGGCCAATAAATGACACTAAACATTCACTGAGGAAAGCAGGATGGAGCAGGCATCTGTCTTGTGTGGGAGTTGTATAATATGGTGGGCTACGGTAAAACTGAGGTGTAGAGAAGTTACAAAACAGAGAAGCTCCTGGTCTTGATACTCTGTAACCCAGAACTTTGAGATAAAAGATAGTTCCTCATCAGGCTCTGAATTAATGACCCGTTTCAGCTGCATCTCTCCTCGTCTGCCATAGAAAAAAAGAATTGGAGGCAATATTTCAGGAAGCGGTTGCATCAGAAATGATGCAACTTAAAGTTGATAGCAAAGACGTGTGCTGGGGTTAAGTGAATGATCACAACATCAGAATAAAAACTTCCTCCAACACATTGGCTCCTGAGACCTGTTGTTACAGAAAAACCTTTAGGAACTGGAGGGCAGGACAACATCCACTGTTTATCCAACTATAGCTGGCAAGTGAAGGGACACTGGGGCTGTGCTAAATAATGTTTTAAAACTTCTGTCTGTGTCATTCAATGGACAGGACTGTAAATAGAAATTGGAGTTAAGTATCAATTTTTCATAGAGAAAGGGAGAGAGGAACAGAGAGGGAGGGTGGATGGGAGGGAGGAAGGAAACTCATCTCTGAACAACACAAGGACCAGTCACTATACAAACAGCGAGAAACACCGGGCAGCCCTGACTCTCTACAGTCACTGTTTCCTACATCTCTGTTCTATCATCACCCTCAGCCTGTAAAGAGCTCTTCACTCCTTACTGTGCAGCCTCAGCCTCGCTGCCTGCCCTGCTTTAGCCACTCTCTGCTGTCATCCTCTCACTTCTTCCCTCACAGGTATTGCCAGTTTTGCTTGTTAAGTCCCACTTTTAAACTATAATTTTCCATGTAGGCTGTGATAACTGCCTCCACGATGCTCCTTGTGAAATCATATAGGAAGACTGCTATATTGAAATAAAATGTGTGGTACTGGTAGGTCCATGTCACGGAGACTGAAGAAAACAGAGGAAGCACTTGAATTCTTTTCAGGCTTATCAAAGAGAATAATGTTTGAAAGGGACACGAACAAAACTAATAACAATATTTTTCTCAATTACTTATAACTTCAAGCTGTCTGGAATTAATCAGCAGAGAAAAAAGGTCACATTATTCTGTAACATAGTATCAAAATTGCTAGCCAAATCATGAATGGTATTTCAAAAAGGAAAACTGTTTTTTTAGCTATATATAAACTTCTTCATTTTGAAAGATACTAACACAATTACTGGATGTCTTCAGATTATTCTTTTCTTATTTTTGATACTAAAAACTTCTTCAAAATGTATCTTTCCTTACAATAGCTCCAATAACATTGACTTTTTCCTATGAAATGAAATTTTATTGGGGGGGGAAGCAAATATTCTAGATAGAGAGCTAAAGAACTTGAGGCAATAGGAAGAACAGCAACATTCAAAAGAATATAATGGTACTGACTTATGTAGCTAATGTGAATAAAAATAAGGAACAGACAATAAAAAAATAAAGGCAATATGAAAATTCATTACCTGAGTATTGTCAGATAGCATCAGCAAATGAGAATAACTTTGTTTATGTCAGCCACTGTAGTAAGGAGAAGGGAAAAAGGAATAATCTGTAGTTCTAAAGTATTAAAGCTGGCCTTTCAAAGCACCCCAGAAGGAGACAAGCAAAGTGCTCTGTCATTTTTGCCATCAATGATTGAGATATCTAAAATTTAATTCACATGTTCTCTGATTTGTATTCTGGAATAGGTCTCAGTCAGATGAAGATGTTCCACTTTGTATGAGAGCTGAGAAGAGGCTTTGCGCATCCCTGGTGGGTGCTCAAACTATAGAATCCTTTTCATCTTCAGTCTGACTCTATAAACATTTGAATAACTTGACTGAGATTAACCGAGTGATGAACCCCCAGAATATTAATTGTCTTTGAGTGTTCATTGCAACTGGGCGATTCTTTGGGCTTTCCTTTAGGTAATGCAAGACCTGGCTGTTTAAATCACCAGTCATTAGACAAGGTGGCTTCCCCACTAGTGAAGTTTAGCTCTTTGTCTTCACGCTCATGAGAGTCTGAAGACCCAAAGTGGTATTTGAATGTTTGATTTAGTGAATTTAATGTGGGAATATCTGAACTGCAAAGCAAGACATCCTGTTCAAGATAAATAAAATTGCATTTGGAAGCTGGTATTTATGAAGGAACACACAGATGTTCCATATATTGTCTTGCACATACATACACATAATATGAAAATATGCCCATCTGAAGGCAGCAGTAGAGAACTGTTCTTTAGTCACTTTATTTAAGTACACATTTATTCAGAAAATATATACCTGTAAAGACTAGAATTATATAAACGAGGGGAAAAAAGCTTTCTTAATATCCAATCCAAACCTCCCCTGGTGCAACTTGAGGCCACTTCCTCTCATCCTATCACTTATTACTTGGGAGAAGAGACCAGCACCCACCTCACTACACCCTCATTTCAGGCAGTGGTAGAGAGCAATAAAGTTATTCCTCAGCCTCCTCTTCTCCAGGCTAAATAATCCCAGTTCCCTCAGCCACTCCGCATAAGACTTGCGCTCCAGACCCTTCAGCAGCCTCATTGCCTTCCTCTGGACATGCTCCAGCAGCTCCATATCTTTCTTGTTTCAGTATCTTCCTGTTCTGTTCTCATCGTGTAATCCTTTAACAGCTCAACCACCTCAGCACTGAAAAGTCCAATTTAGTCTCTTTTCTCTTTCTCCCTCTCTGTCTCCCCCAGTCACACATGCGCGCACACACACACACACTTTAAACTCTTTTATTGAAGCTCATAACCACCTGCCTTGACAGTTTTGGCAGAAGTGCACTGCTGGCAATAAGTCTGATAAGCAGTGACTTGTGATTGCAGGAACGGCAGTGGCATGTGAAGGCAGTGACAGCTCTGAAGTCTAACGTGTTAATTGAAAATATGCATTTAAAAGATGCAAATTTCCCCCAAGAATTGACAGTTGCCATGTTGAAAGCAATTGATACAGCACTCTGCTTACCATTAGAGCTGGTTAAACAGCACAATTTCCAGTTCATTCAGAATTTACTTTTTTCTAAGCTCCCCAGTAAGTGTCTCTTTCCTTCAGCAGGTGACATGGAGTGTTTGTCCGTTTTATTGTGAACTGCAGCAGTGACATGCATTTTTAAAGTTTACTGAACTTTGCCAGGGACTGACATGGTGGTTTGAGAGATACAGCCTCCTTTGGAGCCCAGCTGGCCAAGCTGTCCTCTGCGAACTGTGCTGCTTGTTAGCGACCAGCAGGATTAGTCACAACCCCCTGTTTCCTGCTTCACACCTTCCTTGCTTCTGCCATACGTCTCTACCCGATCCTCTTTGCCCTTTGCAGTTCCCCATCAGAGTCTTGCTCAAAGTAGAAAGCACACGTTACTGTGCACTACTGCAAACATCTAGGGACTATTTTGTGTCCCTCTCAACTTCCACAGCTTCAAGCCTAGCTCCTCCAGTTTCTCAGTGGCCCAAACTGATCCCACTCCATAGTTTTGGACGTGGAGACAGCCCTATCAGGGAGAAAATCCACTATTGTGAGTTTTGTACTAGGACCACAATTCAGAAAAGAAAACTGAGTGAAATAGAGACTTGAATCAGCCATGTGAAGCGCTCTCTAGGAGGGAATACAGATGAGGGTAGGCTTGCTGGCAAGAGCAGAATGTCAAATGAACAGAGGCTAGGGCTGAGCCACTTTGCAAGTTTGTATCCTGGGCTGAAGGGTGGTATTAGTTGAATTTCTCTTTAAGAATTGATGTCAAACGTGTTGAAGCACTTGTAATCGTCTTTGCAATCATCAGATGGTGACACAAAAGCCTTCTCCCTATACAATGCACAACATGCTGTACTATAATTTCTAATAATTATTAAATTTATTAAAAATCCAGTGGTTCTCCCACCATGATCCAGGCAGCTTTTCTGGTCTATCAAACTTTGAACAGTAGAGCTTCTTGTTACTTATGAGAATTTTTGAGCAATTATACTAAAACCAGCAAGCTGATTGCTTTCTCAGTACAAACAGGTATGTCGTGCTGGTTTAATACAAAAACAACTCCAAGGTGGGAATGGATGCAAATGAATCTGACAAATGAACTTAAAAAAGAATAAGACTAAAATGACACCTATGGTGGTTGCAGGGGTTCATTCTCAGAAGGATGAAATCCCGAACCCCAAATATGAAAGCTGTGCAATAAGCTATTTTTAAATTTCATAGAGTCATAGAATGGTTTGAGTCAGAAGGGACCTTAAAGATCATCCAGTTTTATCCCCCTGCCATGGGCAGGGACACCTCCCACTGGATCAGGGGGCTCAAAGCCCCATCCAACCTGGCCTTGAGCACCTCCAGGGATGGGGCAGCCACCACTTCTCTGGGCAACCTGTGCCAGGGCCTCCCCACCCTCACAGGAAAACATTTCTTCCTAAGATCTCTATCTCCCCTCTTTCAGCTTAAAACTGTTCCCCCTTCATCCTATCCCTGCACTCCTTGATAAAGAGTCCCTCACCAGCTTTTCTGTAGCCCCTTTCAGTACTGGAAGGCTGCTCTCAGGTCTTCCTCCAAAGCCTTTTCTGTAGGCTAAACAATGCCAATTCTCTCAGCCTGTCCTCGTATTTCAATATGAACCAAATTTCATCAAAACACGCAGTGCCAAGCAGCATAACTGTTTGCATATTTTGATCTAAATTTGCTGAATAGAATAAGCTATAAAGAGAACAAGATGGGATCGCATGTTCTGAGAGGATATGTGTACCACAGTTCGATTGTACCCATATATGCACACATAGCATGAGCTGTCATAAGGCATACGTGTGTGAATGGAACTTAATCCAACAACCTTTAAATACATTCAAAAATATCATTCACACTTAGATGCAATTGTATAAACATCCATATGCTAACTGTGTAAATGTATAGCTGATTCCTTGGAACCTGTAGCAATGCAAGCCACTTGCTTCATCAGTGAAAAGCACTTTTGAGTTTTGTCATTTAATGGAGTTGCACAGACTAAACAATACACAGTTGTCTTCTGTCCTGAAGAGGCTTTGAATTACTGTATTCAGATCCCCAAAGCATAGAGTTTGCTTTCGGTATCAGAAAAGAGTCTCAGGATATGCTGCAGATGTTCTTAGAAAATGCAGGGTAACAGTGCAGACTTGTGTCTGTAACTTCCAGGCCAAACTCTGTTCTCATTTACATGCGTATGCACACTTGCAAAGAACAACAGGTCGGTATTTTCACAAGTGAATTTGTACATCACATCATTATTTTTGAATGGATAAAACATTCAGTAGTTGCCTTTAAGGCTGTAAATTTTCTGTCAGCTGAAGGAAGAAGTCACCCTGTGGAAATCCATTGCCTTTTTAAAAATATAATTTATTTACTAAGCATGTAATCACAACTTTGTAGTAGTTACCATACAAATAAGTCCAGCTGCATGATCTTCATTTGCTCTTAATGTTGCTAATCTGCAACGATATGTGGCAGGGTAGTTGCGACTTTATCTTTAAGGTCTTTCCAACCCAAACCGTTCTATGACTTGCTATCATGTTTCTGAGGTATCATCTTGTGCACCTCTATAACAGCACGCACAGCTTCGTGGAAAGAGCAGCTCAGAAGTCCATGGGCACGTTAAAGTCATATGTTCTAGCTCAAACACACGCACACAAAGACCTACTGTTATATGAGACTTCAAAAAGAACATGTATACAAGACAAGCAGATGATTGTGAGTTTCTTCAGCTCGTATGAATTCGCAGATGCTACTTTGAAAGTCAGAAGTAAGATCCACTGGGCTATTGAACATATTCATCCTTTCTGTATGTGCTTAGCATCATAAGCAATGGGCAACATGAAGTGCAAGCAGTATATTAAAAGAGAACTTGGTTTTCTTGGCAAAACACTTCTCTTCTGAAAATATGGATTTGTCTATATTATGTTTTGCAGAAATATATTACTTGCAGTGCAATCCAATAAAATTGTCAAAACTTAATTTCAATTGGGTTGAAAATATTTAATTTTTACCTCAGAGAGATGTAAAACTTTCCAAGTGAGTTTACATGAATTCCTACATCCACCTGTACAACCCTAAAGCCTCAAGAGAAGACAGTCTTCTTACAGTTTGAGTTCCTATTCAGGACAGGTTCTTTTCGCATGGCTACTACAGTAGCCAGTCTTCCTTAAATGCTCTGAAGCCCATCCTACATCACAAGGAATATATTTTTCTGGAAGGTTGTAGGGAATGCTGGAATGCTGTAGGGACTTTATGAATAAAGTTGGAAGAGATATCTCGGTTAGATAGCTAAGAATTATGATTTACTTGAATCAATATTAAATACTTTATTTTTCATTGTTACCCATGAGTGAAGTCTTCCAAACCACAACCACCAAAGCGTCATGCATAGAGGGGCATTCCAGCACATCTGAAACAGCTTCTTAATAAAAGAGTGGGAAGAAGGCAAAGGGAGGTTCCCAAACATTGCAAAAGCCATTTCTGAATTACCTTTAAGTCCTGATTTCACGGACCTTATGCTCTCTTTTCTCTTAAATTGACATGCTCCTTATGGTGATGAGTACAATTTTGCTGAGTATTGTGGTAATGTCACGGGCAGGTTTCTCACAGACATGATAATTTTTAAATGCTTACTAATGTTGTTAACATCAAGGTTGAAGATCAAAACCTTTGAAAGTGTTATTCTTTTGGTATAAGCTTACCCATGCTTTACAAAATAAATTATACTTCGATATATTGTGTGCCCAGTCTGATAAATTGTTTGTCAGTGTGGGCTTCCAGAAATGTCAGGGGGAACTTGCAATTCTCTTCAAGCAAGTCGCATTTGTACCTTAAACTCTGCATCCGGAAGAGGCTGACGCAGCGTAAATTAAAATGTTTCAGTTCAATCAATGCTATATTTGGTGTTGGTGAGGCCACACCTCGAATACTGTGTTCAGTTTGGGGCCTCTCAATACAAGAAAGATACTCAGTTATCCAGGTGCGTCCAAAGGAGGGAAACAAAGCTTGGGAAGGGGCTGGAGAACAAGTTTTATGAGGCGTGGCAGAGAGAACTGGGATTGTTCAGCCTGGAAAAGAGCAGGCTGAGGGGAGGCCTGAAAGGAGGTTGTAGTGAGGTGTGTGCTGGTCTCTTCTCCCAAGTAACAAGTGATAGGACAAGAGGAAATGGCCTCAAGTTGTGCGAGGAGAAGTTTAGATTGGATATTAGGGAAAAATTCTTTACTGGAAAGAGTGGTGAAGCATTGGAAGAGGCTCTCCGGGGAAGTGGTGGAATCTCCATCCTTGGATGAGTACAAAAAGCACGTAGATGTGGTGCTTCGGGACATGGTTTAGGTGGCGCGGTGGGCTGTTGGTTGGACTCAATGATTTTATAGAAGTCTTTTCCAATCATTACAATTCTGTGATTCTATGATTCAATCTGGGAAGGACTGAGCAGACTCATAATGATCTAGACTGTTCATATATTCATATATATTGGCATAAGTAGATTTGCCTAAATACTTCTAAGTCCATAGTCCCCATATAGGTTAAACAGGATAAAAGAATATGAAATTATGTACTTGTTATATAGAGGCAATATCCTTTTCCTTTTAACAGCTATTGAGAATTATCCTTAACCACACTGATGCACTGTACAGCAGTCAGTCTCTATCCAGCCTCTGTTCATCATCATTAAAGCAAATGTTCTACCTTCTATATATTATTGGTAATGGAGACTGTAATACATGCATCACTATTTAGGAAGTTTCTGCAGTGCCGACTTTTCTTCCCGATGCATTTTATAAGTGGATTTATCTATAATAAATCTATGAAACAAATGCATGCAGAAACACATTTCTGAATTTATTACTTCATTAAGTTAAGCTTCAGTAAGGTTGCTGAGGTAAAGCTAATACCAGGGTATGCTATATTGTACAGGCTTTCTAGATTTTTCTAAGCAATAGAAATAAATCATAGAAACATTCTTTGCTGCTTTGTGAAGGCTTATGGGTAATTACCAATGTGGCCATTCTCTCAAACTCCAATGTTTTAGGATTACTTCTATATTTCATTTTTCAGCACTAAAAACCTTTCAGCGGCAATAAAAATGTTGAATCCAAAGAAAAATCTAACAGCCCATAAAAAGAAATCGACATTATCTTTATTTTTTTGTGAAGGAGTCGTATTTACTTACTATTTCTCATTTCTAAAACTGCCTTTTTCATTACTGAACATTACAGAGATGGGCCCAGCCTGCAAGTTCTATAACCTCCAGGGACCTTCTCATAGGACTGTGAAGTAGGGTCCAAATATACAAAGCAAGCCGTAAATCCTAGTTATAAATCTAACTTGTTCTACAATTCTACAAAACATGGAGACCTCTCTATGTCATTGTCCCAGACCGAAGTTCTTCACTTTTAAAAAGAGATCATGCATTGAGGAGAAAGTTTTCTTTGTTTAGTTTTGCCAACTATTTCATGCAATTTTTGTGAAAGGAGTCTAACTTTTCCAACCTCTTTGGTCCAGTTTTAAGCTGTTAAAGTGGCTTACGAGCCTAACTAGTTTAAAATCCTTCAAATTACTTCTCAAAGCTACTCAATGTCTGTAAGAGTTTTGTTGAACATGGATAGATCCAGTCTCCTTGCCCATGGCACCTAATCAAGGCAAGTAAATCAATTTTTGTGATTGTTGTAGACACTTTATATTGGTTATGGGGAGAACCAAGAACCTCTCAAATGTGAGAGCTACACAGGATGAGCTAGACACAATGCTCAAGCCACTTTCGAAAACAGTGCAAGAACAGGAGCATGAGGACAACCAGGGATAAATACTCCCCAAAGAGACTCTAGAAAATGTTGCCAGAGCAGTGTGAGTGAAAGGGTACCAGGCTGCAGTGAAAGGTAGAATCTAGAGTTGCAGTGAAAGGTGTTGAGCTCTGTAAAGGGCTGAGATAACTCGGCACAACTTCCCCCAATCCCAGCTGCCATGAAGCACTATTGCTCATTGCACAGTGGCCACATCAGGCTCTCAGAATTTTACCACACAGTATTTCCAGGGTTGGAGATCAAATGGGGTGGAGAGGAGTTACTTGACCATTAGGCAATTGTAAAACCCAAAGTTCAGCCCAAGGCAAGCCCAGTCCTGAGACCCTGCTCTGTTAGGTCAATTGCCTTCCAGTAATAAAAGGAAATATCTCATTTCCTGGACTATGTAGATCCAAGTGCTGCATGGAGTGAGCTGTCTTCTCTGGAATATCCAATGTACTCCTCTGTTCTTGATCCTTCTGGGATTGAATTGTCCTGTGTTCAACATGGACCATCAGGGTCAGATCACACACCACATAAGATAGGTGGATAAACCCACGAGTTCATCCTAGTTGTTCTGTGAGCTTTACAGTCTGATACAGACATCTGCATATGCTTGAATCCCTTTTATTCCCCCTTTTTCAGGTAAAACAAAGAATTTTTAATTTAAAGATTCCAGTTCATGGAGCCTTACAAAACAGCACAATAAACCCAGTTCAAGTTTTAAATATCGTCTGGAAACATGTTTGACAGCTACGTGAAGATTTTTAGCTCATTGTTAGAGGTTATCTGCATCTTTAATGCTGGATTTGTTTAAAGAGCAATTCATCAGTTTATTCCTGTTTGTATGCTGCTAAACACCCGTCATAATATGTAGTTGCATTTTCAAGACTAAGAAGATTAGAACTATTCAAGGATGCTCTATTCATCTTTCTGTCCTTGGAGACAAAGTTATCAGAAGTTATGGATGTTTGTGAATTATCAAAAGAAAAATGCCTGTAATGAAAGTTGCAGAAAAGACATGTAATGAGTAAAGAAAAGTAATTTAAACTAAAAAAAATGAAATTAGATTCCATAATGAAAGATGCTGTCATAGTACATGAGAATACTTTAAGTCATATAATGGCAATATATTCTTATTGCAACAAAGTGGTCTGAGTTGTGTAGAAATAGAAAATATTTGACAAAAAGAACTGTGCAAATGTGATGATTCATCATGTTTCTTTTTAGATAAACACATACCTCAGAGCTATAAGGTCTCCCTGAAGCTTTGTCTTCTCCAGGCTGAACAAGCCCAGTTCTCTCAGCCTGTCCTTGGATGGGACCTGCTCCAGTCTTTGGATCATCTTTGTGGCCTCCCCTGGACTCGCTCCAACAGATCCATGTCATTCCTCTGCTGAGGACTCCCCAACGGAATAACTTGAATATCCCACCCTACTGTCTACTTTTAATGGTACAAATCATTAGGAAAATGAATTACATACATTGTCTGCACAATCTCTCAGCACAGAGTTGCATTTGTGCGGGTATGTATTTTTGAGCAAAATATTTGCATCTATGATCATCCCACCTATCAATCTGTGCACCCACTGAAGTCCCAAAAGCTACAGAATGATGAAAGCAGGAATGCAGAAGGTTGATAAGTCCTGAACTTTCAGTGTTTAGAAGAAGTTCTACTTTTTTAAAAGTGCACAGATTTCTCAGTTTGATCCACTCTTTATCAGTGCAAATTCACTGTCAATACAAAATTAATAATTTGGGTAAAAGACACTAGATTTCAGATAATACAAGCTTCTCTTGTTTAAAGAGGATTTTGTTTTATAACTGCTCAAAGAAACATTTTATGAGGACAAGTAAAGATCAAAGAGGTTACTTAGATTTTAGCTCATAGCATCCAAACTCTAGCAGCTTGGGCCAAGCACTTTGGAGAGAATTTTACTAATGTATTTAATTAATACAAGTAAAATTATATATTCTTAAAGGCAATATTAAAATTCCACAGTAAGATATTCCCGGTGGCAAATCATCATCATATATCATTCAAGTCTAGGTAACGCTGATCATATTAACATACCTCTCTTAGCTCAAGCTGATGACAAGCACATGCAGGCACTTATTTGCATGGGGAGAATGTAACATTGTTGGCTACAAAGGTATGTGTTTAATGTCTGGTTTGCCAGTGCCATCAGAACTGGAGGACTGAAGTTAATTGTGTTAGAACTGTTTGCATGCGCACAGGCAAAAGAGAATGCTGAGTCCTCGCACACTCCTCAGCTCTAACGGTGCTCCAGACAACTTCACAGCAGTCTTTACATGACTTAAAAAGTAGGATTTTTATGAATAAATGAGCTATTTTGATGCTAATCATCTATCTCACTGATCTGCAAGTAGAAACTGCAGTTTGATCACAGATGTTGCCAGCAATGTTGAAGATAAGTACTGAGTCGCTGAGTTTACAGAAACAATTTAGAATGGGTTTGTTTACTAAGCAAACTAGTCGGCAAGCAAATAATTTGAGCCCTACCTCAAGAAGATGTAAAAGGAAGAGTCCATGCTCCGTCGCTTGCTGTATTTTCTATTCGGTTAAGGAACTAGTAGAGAAATATATCTTTTATTTACCTCTTTTCTATTTCGGTGAGACATAGCCATGAACTAAGAGAAGTATTTACTAATCTGATATGGAAAAAGCATCATTATGCTGTGTTGTTTTGTACTAAGGTGTATATAGTTAATTTTAAAACAAAAACTTAATTGTGGTTTATTTCATTTTTCCTATATTGTAATTTATTTTTGTATTTACTATATTATTTCTCGTGTAGTTTGAGTCTGATTCTGCATACCTGAAGTCAAAGTGAATATTATGATTAATCTCGGGGGTTTATGTTGGTAAAATTAAAGTTTTTCAGTTCAGCCTCAGTCACTGTTCATATAAAATGTAGTTTTCAGCTCACAGTTCTAAATGATATTTTACAGCGTTGTGTTGTGTCCTGTGGATTACTCAAGATGAGAGGAATTACTAAACATAAGTAATTCAGTAACTAGATTCTTCGTTTGAACCATCTTACTGTTACAGCTTGGGGCAGTGTCAAGGACCTTGTAGACAGTAGTTTAATCTAAGTATCTGTTTTAAATTATATTCACTGCAGGAGATCTGTGAGTAACCAAAATAAAAGAATCAACCCAATCCGGTGGGAGGTGTCCCTGCCCATGGCAGGGGGGTTGGAACTGGATGATCTTTAAGGTCCCTTTCAACCCAAATCATTCTATGATTCTATGAAAATCTAGATACTCATCCAAAATGACCACCTGAGCAACTTTTGAATCTCCTCCTCTTGCTGACAGTATATAAAGCATCTGGAATGGGGTGAGAAAAGATCTGGTTCTCTATATTTTATTAAAGACATTAAAGTTTACCCCAGTATAAAAATCAGATGATGTAAAAAGCCAAGTTCTTGCACTAGTGTTAAGTCCTTTGCTAAATAGGACCCAATTCTGCTTTTACAACAGTTCATTTCACGGGATGGCATCTTATTGAGAGATACCAATAATTTTGCTAGACATTGATTTAACAAACTATAATGTTCTGTTGGTTTTAGAATCATAGAATGGTTTGGTTTGGAGGGGACCTTAAAGATCATCCAGTTCCAACTCCCCTGCCATGTTTTTTTATTAATGGGGTTAAAGCTTGGTTAAAACCATGGGGGTTTTAATTAAACTGATCAGCTGATCGAAAACAACATGTGACCTGCAAGACCTTACTTGGCTTTACTGATCAGTACTGTGTAACTAAAGATTTTTCTTTGTCTCCCACAGGGAAAGGTCTCAGAGTTGCCGGATATAATTTACTAAGACTAAGATGAAGCGTCTTTTAAATTTCACCTCATGATCTAGAGCTGGTGATGAGAAAGAAATATGGAGGCTACACAATTCTTGAGAACCTATAAAACACTGTGCCGGCTTTAGCATTTATCAATTTTTAACTACTGCTACAAGGCTTCAAGCAATCAATTATTTCCCAGCTCAGTGAAAGACTCAGAGCTATACCAGATAAACCAGAAATCAATTTTACTGCCCTGTGGCTGGTTTCTAAATATGTTTCTCCTTACAACACTTAAAAACAAACAAAGCTAGATTTTTTTGTTTTTAAAGTTTAAATTACAGGCATGGCTGAATTTCTTTCAGATTTGTTTGATGTTAAAAAATCAGAAAGGGATAAACCTTTTCTTTACTGGAATACAGTTGCATCATCCTTTTATTGTTGCTTCCTAAAGAAACAGAGAAACAAATATCTTCTCTTTTTCATTTCCTGACTCTGGCAATGGATTTGGGAACTATTTTTCATAGCAAAGTGTCTCTTTGCTAATTTTTTTATATCATCCTTCTGGAGTTCTGTGCCATAAGGGAAACATTTGATGGGCGTAAAGGGTGCAGTATTCTGCTGAGGGACCATGGGAGTTATGATGGTAATTATCAGCTTGTTAATGAAAAACATAGGCTCCTCCAAAGGATGAGCAAAACCTAGGTACATCACGCTGTGCTTTTCAGAAAGATGAGAGCTGGCAGTTCGACTATGAAAATGATACCTGTAATGTGACTCTCAGACTCTGCAAACACAGATGCCTTTATACTGAATGACTCTTTACAGGCTTGGGGAGGAGTGGCTGGAGAGCTGCCTGGCAGAGAAGGACCTGGACGTGTTGGTTGACAGTGGCTGAACATGAGCCAGTAGTGGCCCAGGTGGCCAAGAGGGCCAATGGCATCTTGGCCTGTGTCAGAAACAGCGTGGCCAGCAGGACCAGGGAGGTGATTGTGCCCCTGTACTTGGCACTGGTGAGGCCGCACCTCGAGTGCTGGGTTCATTTTTGGGCCCCTCACTACAAGAAGGACATTGAGGTGCTGAAGCGTGTGCAGAGGAAGGGCAACGAGGCTGGTGAGGGGGATGGAGAACAAGTCTAGAAGGAGTGGCCTGGAGAAAAGAAGTCTGAGAGGAGACCTCATCACTGTGTACAACTGCCTGAAAGGAGGTCGTGACAGGGTGGGTGCTGGTCTCTTCTCACAAGTGACAAGTGATATAATGAGAGAATGGACACAAGTTGTGCCAGGGGAGGTTTAGACTTGACATTAGGAAGAACTTCTTCACTGAAAGGGTGGTCAAGGATTGGAACAGGCCGCCCAGGGAGGTAGTGAAGTCGCCATCCCTGGAGGCGTTAAAAAGACGGGTGAATGAGTTTCTTAGGGACATGGTTTAGTAGGGAGACAGGTACGGTTGTACTCGATGATCTCTTCCAACCTTATGATTTTATGATTCTATGATTTTATTTAGGAGGAAGCCCATAGTCCAGAACAGCTCCCAGTTTCATGTCTCTGCCTCCGTCTCCAGATAATTATGGAGATGTTGAGCAGGATCAGACCCAGCCTTGGCCCCTGGGCTACACTGCTAGTCACTGGCCTACCATTAGACTTTGTGCCACTCATCACCACCCTCTGGTTCCAGCTGTTCAGCCAGTTCTCAATCCACCCTGCTGTTGACACACCCAGCCCATACTTCATCAAATTCTCTGTAAGGATCTTATGGCAGACAGTGTCAAAAGCCTTTCTAAATTCCAAGTAGGCAATATTCACTGCTCTCCCCTCATCTAGCAGGCCAGTCATTTAATCTTAGAGGTTACATACAAGTAGACCGCTTACATGTAAATGGTACAGAGAAACTTAAAAAGTAGAACATATTCAGACTTTTGCAGCATTTTGCTACTGCTTTCTATCAATATTGAAATCATTTTTGTTTACAAAAATCACTTTTTAGATACTACCCTGTATGACACTTCTCCTTTGCCTAAAAATATTATAGTTTTCTCTAAATTATACAAAAATGCAATTCCATGAAGCCTGGGAAAACAACAGATCAGTTTCAAAGACTGTGAAATGTAAACTGCTTCATATATTTATTTTCCTTCTGAGTCACAGAATCACAGAACAGTTTCAGTTGGAAAAGACCTTTACGATCATTGAGTCAAATCATCGATCCAGCCCTGCTAAGTCCACCACTAGACCACGTCCCCAGGTACAACATCTACTCATCTTTTAAAGACCTCCAGAGATGGCGACTCCACCACCTTCCTGGGCAGCCTGTTCCAATGCTTGACAACCCCTTCAGTAAAGAAATTTTTCCTAACAGCCAACCTAATTCTCCCCTGGTGTGTCTTGAGGCCATTTCCCTGTCACTGGTTACCAGGGAGAAGAGACCGACACCCACCTCACTACGACCTCCTTTCAGGGAGTTGTAGAGAGCAATGAGATCTCCATTCAATCTCCTTTTCTCCAGTATAAACAACTGCAGTTCCCTCAGCCGCTCCTCATAAGGCTTGTGCTTTAAACCCTTTACCAGCTTTGTTGCCCTTCTCTGGACACATTCCAGCATCTCAGTGTCCTTGTAGTGAGGAGCCCAAAACTGATCACAGGATTCAAGGTGCGGCCTCACCAGCACGGAATACAAGAGAATGATCACTTCTGTGGTCCTGCTGGCCACGCTATTCCTGATTCTCACCAGCTCAATCTGAACAATGGCTAAATGTCAATGACATTGTGACCAGTAGCGATAGCACAGGAGACCACTGGCAAGGACTAGGTACAATGGTTCAAAGCATTTTCATTGGAACCGAGTCACATATTCAAAGCAATAGCACCCTGAACCCATTTCTAATATCAACTAGGACATGCTCAACTGTTTAAGCCTGTCCCATTAGAAGATTCATTGCCACTACAGAGTCATTATCTGCTCTAGCAAAGGCATAAAACATGTGTTGTTTGCCTGCAAATATTCCTACAGTACTTTGCAGTGAGTACAAGTCTGCTTTTACCTTTTTACAAGCTGAGCCATTTGCCTACCAGCAATAATTCATTTGTATGTTCTTTCCATTCAGCTTATACATAAACAATCCCCCTCTGGCCTGCCCTGTAAAGCTATGTCTTGAGGCTTTTTGCCATCATATTCCAAAATAAGTTTATTTTCCTGTATAAATTTTTACCTCTGAAAATTTTATTAAATAACTAAAATAGCAATACAGAGTAAAGACCTATTTATTTATACTGTTCTTTATGTAGAAAGAAGTGGTGTAAAGTGCTTTGTGCGGTCTGTACTATATTGGATTTCATTAAAATTTAAAGTAAATACTGGTGATTTACAAATTCAGATATTAAACATTTTTTTTCTCCCAGAGAAATATATCTACTCTTCTATAAAATTTCACACTATATGAAAAATAAAGTTTTCAGGTACATTGAAAACTCACAGTGCTGATGGCTACAACCACATTGTATTGTGCTGTAACCTGAAAGGGGCCACCAAGAACAGAAGCTTCAGTATAAAAACACCTGACAACAGCTGTTCTCATGAAGCGACTGTGTTCTTGAATACTGGACAAAACCTGGAGCATATATAAACAAATATGTTTGTGTCAGACCATTAATTTTGCATAAGCTTTAATTTAATCCAAATAATTTTAACTCAGATGTGGAATTCATCTGAGAATTCGGGGGGGGGTTTCCCTCCCAAATAACAAGTGATAGGATGAGAAGAAATGGCCTCAAGTTGCACCAGGGGAAGCTTAGATTGTGTATTAGGAAACATTTCTTTATCAAGAGAGTGTTGAAGCACTGACAGAGGCTGCCCAGGGCAATGGTGGAGTCTCCATCCCTGGAGGGGTTCAAAAAACATGTAGACATGGTTTATTAGGCACAGTGATGTTGGGTTGACAGTTGGACTGGATGATCTTAGAGGTCTTTTCCAGTCTTAATGATTCTGTGTTTGTATGTTTTTGCTTTTGTTTTTGAGCAGCTGACACGTTTGCCAAAGACTTCATTAAAAGCTATAAATAAAGGGAAATAAAGAAAGCTTTTACATCAGGAAGCATTACAGTTGGTAGTAAAGGTAAGAAATATAGCAAGGAAAGAAATATAGCAGAACTTTTCAATTCAATTTTAAATGCTCGCTACTTTGCGTGCACCCATTACCTATGCACAGTATGCATGGACGTTCAGTTTTAATTACACGCTCATCTTCCATTTCTTACGAGACAGAGCATGCTCACTTAACGAGCAGATCTCCACCTCTATGTTTTATCTTTCTTATTAAATATGTAATCCTTCGCCTTCTTCACTTTACATGATTAAAATCCTGTTAGGGTATTATTAATTTCCTCAAGGACTTTCTACTACATCAGTCGCTGTGACCAGTTCATAAATAAACATGTATTTTGCAACACCTGCACGAAGACTGGGCTTTAACCATTTTGTAGGAACAGTGAAGCACAGATATACTACATGATTTTGGAAAATAGAATGAATCTAACATTCATGAGGTCTGAATTTGGAAAAAAACTAATACTTTAAAATAAAATGTAAGAAACGGTTTTTATAGTTTATCGGCACAGATATTTTCTGTCATGACTCCTTATCACATTTGTAATTCAGGATCATGTGTCTGTCTAGCATCATGTAAAATGAGCCAGACAGCTCTGGCATAATAAAATTGAGTTGCCTCAAGATAGGACCATACAATCACAGGATAATTCAGGTTGAAAGGACCTCTTTGATTTGTCCTCCTTTTCAGAGCAGGGTTAGCTTTATCATTAGACCAGGTTGCTCAGGGCTTCATCCAGCTGTAGCTTGAAAACCACTGCAGATGGAAACGGCACCTCACTGGGCAGCCCTGATTGCCTTCAGGGTGAAAACATTTTCCCTTAGATCCACTCTGAACCTCTCCTGTTTCAATTCATGCACATTTTGTCTTGTTATCTCTCAATGCTTACAAAGAGCCTATGAGAGACTGAGATGAGAATGTGTGCTGGATGTAAATAGAGCCTGATGAGTGCTGAGTAGGGGTTAATAATCACTTCTGTCACTCCAGTAATCTCTCTCCCCCGTAATTCCTAGTTAAAAGCTCCCCTCAGCAGGTTGGCTAGCCTCTTGGCAAAGATCGTTCTGCCCTGTTTTATTAGATTTCACGTTCTCCCACCAGTCCTTGATGTTTAAAAAAGGTCCCTTGCTCCTGAAAGTCAAATCCCAGAAAATGACATCAGTAGTGAAGCCACTTGGTAACACACAGGATCCGTCTGCTCCTCCCTAAGTCTTTTCTCTCCACTAGCAGGATCAAGGAGGAAGCAGCCATGGTTTGCACCCTCACCTCCAGAGCTGCACAGTCACTCCTGATACGTTCCAGGTCTCCTCTCGATTAGGTACCGCATATCTTTAGGCAAGCAAATCCTGCTTTTATTGTTCCCATGCAAAAAAAATGTTGAGTGGCTTACTCAGAATCATATAGGAATGTTATACAAGGGTTACAGACAACCTTCTTGGGGTAACCACACATTATGTTAATGGCCCTGTGTGAAGTCTGGTGCACTTCCTACACGAGACCTACAACAGTGTAAAAAATTCTTGGACATAGTATACTGTTTTGATTCTACCCCAGATAAACACCATCCTCTCCATTGGATAATAAAGATGAAGTGAGGAGGAAAAGACAGTAACATAAATTCTATTGAGACTGTTGTACATTATTATAATATGCTTTTAACAGCTTTTTGATGTTTAATTTCTTTAGTTTTTACAAAGCTGAATTTCTATTATATTCATTTCCATATAGTTCACGAGCAACTTGGGACCTCAGTGACCTCTTCATAGAATTCTGCTTCTTTTCTGAATATTAACAGCAAAAATATTGGTTTCTGCACTTCAGATTTTTGCTAGGATTATATAGAAAGAAAAGATGGCCAGTAATGAGAGGTAAAATCACAGAATCATAGAATATTTTGAGTAGGAAGGGACCTCAAAGCCCATCCAGTTCCACCTCCCCTGCCATGGGCAGGGACACCTCCCACTGGATCAAGGTGCTCAAAGCCCCATCCAACCTGGCCTTGAACACCTCCAGGGATGGGGCAGCCACAAGTTGTACCAGTGCCTCCCTATCCTCATTGTGTAGCATTTCTTCCTAATGTCTAATCTAAACCTTCCCCCTTCAAATTTAAAGCCATTGCTCTTCATCCTACCACCACACACTTTTATTGCTCTGTGCCTACAATCCCTGTCCCTCTAAACAGAGAGACTGAGCCTGAAAATCTTTTTGAAGCTCCCAGAGCTGAGCTGGCAAGCATTGACATTAAAGAAAAGCAGCTTTGCTGAGAGCAGTAGCATCCTGTAATCATTTTAGGAGACTGACAAAACAGGACAAGCATGAGGAAGGAAGCCTGTTTTCCAAGGTGGACAGAAGCATTGGCCTAGAGCCTAAGGGTAAGAATGGCATTGTAATTTACATGTTTTATTTGGGAGCTTTATATTGGCTACTTTTTAATCGAGCAGTAAATTCTTTTACCTGACAAGGATGAAATTGGTTCTGTACTGCAGCAACAACGTCTGGCCAGTGAAGAGAAAAATGCATAAAAAGCAGATTTTTCTGCTGGGGGCAGACTGAGCCTCACCCATGTATTATAATATCCTGTAAGCAGGAGAGGGAAGACAGGGGACAATGCAGAAAGTTTGAAGGAGATTAATTTTGTCTTGGGACTTTTCCCTAAAAAAGGGACAAAGGCAAGGTCAAAATATCAACTCTCAGAACTGACAGCACTGATAAGAGAGCTAAATCAGAAATTTTAACTCCATTTCACATTACATCCCTCTAATTCAGATTAAGTTGCTCTTACACTTTTGCATCGACAGATTCAGGTTTCAGTCAGCTTGACACTGTGTCCAGGATGTCTCTGAATTCAGGCAGGTTCCACATGCTTTCCCTGATGGATAACTGGTTGGACACACCCTTCATGATGACCTTGCTTACCTTTGTGGTACTGTGCAACTCATTGTCAGGGCAATATCCTTCCAGCACAAGACACTGAGACCAACCTAAAATACCATCTAAAGAAAAGAGGTCAGCAGAACAGAGAGACAGTGGATATACCAGATTAATTTAAGCCAAATTGCAATAAAGTGCTCTGGGTTCAGGACAAAATGTTTTGATTTTGATCAAATATATATGCAATTTTTTGGTAGAAGGAGTCTAAAGAAACTATGTGGTGACCAATGACTGGACCCAAGGAAACGGCAGGAATATGTGCCAGGGGAGGGTTAGATTGTGTATTAGGAGAAGGTTTCTCCCCCAGAGGGTGGTGGAGCACTGGGACAGCTCCCCAGGGAAGCAGTCACCAAGCCTGACAATATTCCAGAAGCATTTGACCAGCTCCCTCAGACACACGGTGTGAATGTTGGGGTTGTCCTGTGCAGGGACAGGAATTGGACGATGGTCCCTGTGGGTCCCTTCCAACTCAAGGCATTCTATGATTCTATATTTCTTGGAAAAAAAGGAATGCACATACTTAACCTGGTTGTAGCTGTTGCCTATCAGTGCCAATAAGCCTACATGAGGTTACTACTGTTATGATCCAAGACAAGTTGAAAAGAGAGACTATAAACTCACCTGCACAACTCCTTAATATTTCTGTCTACTTTTAACTCTGCTGCTATTCTGCAGCTCAAAAAGGAACAAGTGCATTCACCAAAGGACAAGATACCTTTTTATTAATTTCCAATTCATTTTTTCCACCAGTCACTGAAGCAATGAAGTCTTCCATCACTGATCCCCACAATCTCAAGCAATAGATCCCAGTCCCTGCAACACAGAGGCTTTCCTGACTGAGCTGTTCTGATCACCACCAGCGCATATCCTTGATTCACGACAGTGCTATCACGGCCCTATCAACAAGGAAGAGTGTGCAAGTAAATTGACAACTAAACCCACCACATTGTGGAAACTTGTGGGGTTGAAAACATATCCATTTTCTGAAACAAACTTCAAAGAAGCTTCCAAAATTCAGATATATCAATTTCTTTTTGAAGGTTTGTGGAAACTAAACTGTTTGCCTAACTAGATTAGTAATGAGCCTTTTCTACTCCATGTGTTCAAACATACCCTCAAGTTAAGAAATATCTGTATTTTTTGAATGCTTTTAATGTCAGTTTTCCAAGAGGCATTGAAAATAATGCTTTTCTTCAGCCTAGAGCATTTATAAGACTCAGTGGTTAAACCAAAAGTGAAGTTTTGTCACACTGATCAGTTACAACTTGAGGAAAAAAGAAAAAAAAAAAAAGCAGCAAGTGTGTGAGAAAAAATCCACGCTGTTTTGAGAAGGGGAGCAAAAAAAACCACACAGTATCACTATCCCACTAAGATAGCACTAAGAATTCCTTATCTAAAGCAGTCCATCCAGTAATATTTAAGCTTACAAACGAGTTTGAGATTGGCCATTTCTTTGAACAGGAAAAAAGTTTAAGAAGTTTAGCAATAAAACGGATGAAAAAATACAATGTCTTGAAAGCTGCATATTCTGACTTTAAGTTTCTGGTTCTTTGAACAGAATAGAAATAGCCAAAACATAGGAAATAGTGTTCTTTACCCACAGAAAAATGGTATTGCAGCTGCAGAATTATCATAGCCTTAGGACACTAAAACTGAACAAAATGCACACTATTGTATTAACCAATCAATCTACATTATACCTGTTTCTCTTTTTTGTTTACAGTGCATTTTCTCCATTCTGACTAAATTATCTGCTCACTTTTCAAACTGTTGTTGTGGTTGCTACCCAAAGTGGAGGGTACCACACAATTTGGCACAGTGCAGAACAAGGGAGGAGGTCTTCTTCAAAGAGGCATAGGGCTAGTTAGAGCAAATATTACTGGCAATGCTACTTATTGAGGCTGTCGCTAGACGTAGTGTTCATGTCCAGATAAACATTTTAAAGAGCCTGCTTTATGGTGGATTATTCCGAAATTCTTTCATAGTAAAGGCATAAGCCCTCACACTATGCTTGTGTTACTCCTATTTAATAAATACACTGAAAATATGCACAATCACAACCCATGTCAGAGAGGAAATGGGAATTGTTTAACAACATTCATCTCTACGTCAGCGGAAACAGCTTAGACCCACCATTAAGACTCAAGGCTGAATCCTATTTTGAATCTCTCATCATTTTTTCTAACATAGATTTATAATCAAGAAAGAAGAGCCAAGGAAAATGGAAACTCCTTCAGCCTTTTCAGTGTGTCTGTGCTTTGGTAGAGACATATCACTAAACACTCAGGACCCTGCAAAAATGAAAGCACTGGTCACACTACTCTTAGTGCTGTGAACTGTTTGTAGGGTCATGGTCACTGAATATCTTGCTTGCGGCTAACGCACATCTCCAAAAAGAAAAGAAAACTTAAAAAATACAGTTTAGTTCAAATTAGAATCATAGAATGGTTTAGGTTGGAAAGGACCTCAAAGCCCATGCAGTTCCAACCCCACTGCCATGGCAGGGACACCTCCCACTGGATCAGGGTGCTCAAAGCCCTATTCAACCTGGCCTTGAACACCTCTAGGGATGGGGCAGCCAAGACTTCTCTGAGCAACCTCTGCCAGTGTCTCACCACCCTCACAGGAAAACATTTCTTCCCAAGATTTTATATGTTTCCTCTCTTTCAGCTTAAAACCACCCCCCTCACCATATCCCTGCACCCCCTGAGCAAGAGCCCCTCCCCAGCTTTCCTGAAGCCCCTTTCAGTATTGGAAGGCTGCTCAAAGGTCTCCCGGCAGCCTTCTCTTCTCTTCTCTAGGCTGAACAACCCCAATTCTCTCAGCCTGTCCTCATATCAGAGGCGCTCCAGCCTTCCGATCAACTCTGTGGCCTTCTCTGGACTTGCTCCAACAGATCCATGTCCTTCCTGTGCTGAGGTCTCCAGAGCTGAACACAGGGCACCAGGTGGGGTTGCCCCAGAGCAGAACAGAGTAGAGGGGTAGAATCCCCTCCCTCACCCTGCTGGTTACACTTCTGATGCAGCCCAGGATATGGTTGACCTTCTGGGCTGCAAGCACACATTGGCAGTTCATGTTGAGCTTCTCATCCACCAGCACCCCTAAGTCCTTTTCTTCAGGGATTCTCTCAATCCATTCTCCAAATCAGAAAAGCATTTTCATTTGTTCCTTCTACGGCTTAGCTATGAGCTACTCCTTCCCCTGTATCGGTCCACTGATTGCAGCTATGATAGGAATGGGAGTTTTAATGACATAAAGACTTAGTAGAAAGAAGGATGCCAAATCCGGGACAAATAGAAAAGACGCTTGTAAATTACTGTTACAGTTTCAAAATCTTTCAGGGAATTTTTCTCTCCCTTGCCAACACAGGGGATTTGGGGAGCTGAAAGGACAGGACGAGTGACAAAGGGGTGGCTGATTGCTCTGAGTTCCAGTTTGATGGCTGGGCAGAGGTGAGGGGAGAGGAGGATGAGAGGTTTCTTCAGATTAGCACCACTTCTCATCTTGGCAGCTGCTGTGAGCAGAAGCCACTGGTTTTGCTGGGTTGGGGGAGGCATCTTGGAGGGAGCTCCCTTGACTCAGCCCCAGCTCCATGCACCCTGTGCTGTCCTTCAGTGAGAGAGTGATCATCACTACCTAGAATTGCTGCAGACTCCCTGGGGTCCAGTGTCATCTGCAGAGGTGTTGCTACCCCCTATCCCCCCGCCCCCCAATGCTTTCTGACAAAAGGATGAAGAGAGTGCCCTGCCAGGGCCCAGGGGTGACTTTCACAACTGCTGCCTCCCAAAGTCTGACATCGTGTGCTGCTGTCCATAAATATAACTGTACTGAAAGGAGCAGGGATAGAACTTAAATTCGTTAAAACGTTTTGGTTATGGTGCTGCTGTTTGTTCTGTTCTGGTTTGTTAAAAGATACAGATGTATTTGTAGTTAAGAATTGTTATACTTTTCTATACATTTTCTGATTAAAGTCTATTAATTTCAAAGGTTGTGGTGGTTTTGGGGAAGAGGCCCCTCGTCTAGTCCATAAAGACATTTTATTTTACTTAAACTGAGACAACTACTTCCAGCAGCCTTTATGAAGTGGCAAAATACTGCTGTCTCTGAGATTTTAATAATGTCAGAAAACAGCTTATGTGTTAATTTACAGGTTGTTAGCAAAGTCTAGGAAAACTCCTTCAATAGTTATCCTCACACTGTGGTTCCATTTTTCACAAAGGGCTGTATTTTTGGGTCTAACTCAATCATCTGTGATTAAATTTAAAGAAAAGATTTTTGGGTAAAGCTGAATATTTTTCACAATGCCTGTTTGCGAAGTGAACAAAAGAAAAGTCAAGTTAAAAATCAATGATGCTTCCTACTCTCCCGCAAGATAACATGCAAGCAATAAAGTACTGTGTAAAATGTTACTGTCAAGTGAACACGGGGCTCTAATGGCTTTCAGTCTTTGTCATATATATCACACATCTTTGGAGTTAACAAAGCAGAACCAAGGTCCTGAAATCCAGTGTGAAAAATCCTTCTGACCTCTGCAGAGGCCATCCTTGGAGACGAAGGCAAGGAAAAGCAAATTTGGGATTGACATTAAGCCAATTCTACTCGAGGCTGCATCTAATCCACAACCCACTGTTGTGTGTTAGAGATTGCTTGTGGGGACTAGAAAGTAAGAGAGGTTTTTATTGTGAATCTTAAAGAGGTGGAGACAGAACGCAAGGAATACTACGTTATAAGTGTATGACATGGGCACATACATGTCAAATAACTATTTGACACCACTCTGTAATTTCTAGGGACAGTCTGTGGAGAACCAGCAAAGTTCTACAGAGGTCCATGTAGCAATAACCATTTGCATAATCCAAAGATATATCATCTAGAAGGTAAATAGGCAGAGGCTGTGGTATGTGCAGAGGTATGAACCTCTCCAACATATGAGAAAACAAACCTGTTTTGATCTCTTTGAATCTGGACAGACTCAAAATGTAAGCTTGATGTAAAAGCTTCTTGAAACGTAAGACCATACCACTAGTGCTTCCCATGGACAAATGCATATAAAGAGCCCTTCAACTGACAACCAAAATTCAGCAGCATTTTCTTAGATTACAAAGTTTTCAGTTAGTAGATGGCCCTTTTTATCCTTTTTCTATAGATCATAGGTGTAACTGAGGTTACATTTCTGCTTCTACTTGCTACAGCACTATATTTAGCACCTGGCATCAAAAGGCAATGAGCCCAACCTGAAACACAGGAAGGTCTGTCTGATCATAAAGAAACACTTTTGCCACTGTGAGAGTGAGTGAGCCTGGTACAGATTGCTTGGAGAGCTTGTGGGATCTCCAGTGTTGAAGATATTCAAAAGCCATCTGCACATGGTCCTGGACAAGCAGCTCTAGGTGCCCATGTTTGAGCAGGGGGGTTGGACAAGGTGACCTCAACCATTTGTGACATTACAATAGGAAAATGAGGACATATATAGACGGAGAGCTAATTGGTGGTTGCTATAACTATCTGATAAATTGAGCAGGAAGAGAAGGCAGAGGAGCCCTGTTATAACTTAGCAAATTCAGATTCTAACTGGCTGCTCACCAGTACCTGTCCTTGCTGGGTAAATTTTAACTCTTATGGCTCTGGCTAAATGCTGTTGCTGCTTTCCTGCAAAGAATAGTCTGTCAAGTGGCATTGCCTTTTGCAGAAGGACTAATTTGCAGCACGAAAATGCATCTATTCCATTCTGTGGTTCAAGAGACTGATAGACGTTTTCTTCAGGTAGCCCTTTGACTGCAACTAAATGTAGTGCACCAGGTGCACTTGTCTTGGAGAGCGGCTTCATGCACAGTTGAATTCCTTATGCTTTTTGCATGCACTTGGGAAAAAAATAGCAGCTCTGGAGAACTAACAGGATGCATAAACTCTGAGCCACATAATTCTCTTCACTTGCTGAGGTTAGTGATGCATGAGAAAAAGCCAGAGCAAAATCCATCAGAAACAGACTGTGAAATAACTGTAACATTCCAAAGGAACCAGAATTCTAAGTTTTCCACCCACCTATTTCCAGCCATACAGTAGATCTGTGTGTGGGATATATTCTGCTTTTTTTGTCTGATTTGTCAAGTCAGGGGTTTATTTGTGAATGGAATATTTTATGCAAAGATGATACGGGACCATGAACAGCAAGCATTTGTTTATGTTTTGAGTTGAAAATAAACAGTTTGCTGGAAACTTCAAATAAAGAGACACTTAGAATATATAAGATTTGGGGGAATGAAAGAGCAAAAATGGGCAAGATAAAGAAGTTTCATACAAGTGTAGTTATATTGATGCAACACCTTGAAATGTGTTACATCATAGAAAGGTTTGGCTTGGAAGGGACCTTAGAGATCATCCATGCGATGGGCAGGAATGCCTCCCATGGGATCAGGGTGCTCAAAGCCCCATCCATCCTGGCCTTGAACACCTCCAGGGATGGGGCAGCCACCACTTCTCTGGGCAACCTGTGCCAGGGCCTCACCACCCTCACAGGAAAATATTTTTTTCTAAGACCTCATCTCAATCTCCCCTCTTTCAGCTGAAAACCGTTCCACTCATCCTATCCCTGCACTCCCTGACAAAGAGCACATCTTACAAAAAAACCATCCTCAATAAAAAGCCTGATGGAAGCGTTCAGCAAGTAGATTGGTGTGGTTACCTTTCTTTTTGCACAACCACATTTCAGATCATTATGTCAACATCAAAAAAATGTCACAATAAAGGTCACACCATTTATTGTCAAATGTATAGTGGACACTGAAAGAAAAATGTCTTCCTTTTCAAACTAAAATAATCTCTTAAATGTGCCTCTCCTGCTGAGATCATTGCAGACATTTTTATAGATAGTAGGGTCAATTCTAACATATCGGTCATGTAATTAAGGTTTTTCCCCGAAATTGCACCAAAATAAAATTATTATTTCAACATCAACCATCTTGACATTTACAAATATTTACTCCATAGGGGAAATGGATGCATCATGTTGTACTTATACATAACTTCATGCCACTGGAAATATGAGCTCTTAGCATTCTCTCTAGGTTTGTTGTTTACTTCTCTTGTATGAAAATTTTACTAATTAAAAAAGAGAAATCTCCCAGATGGAATGTATATTCAACACAAGTTAAGTCAGAGAATGTGGCTGCTACTTGCTCAACTGTGAAACCACTGCAGTGACATCTCAGCGACTTCAGTAAACATTATGTTCTTGGAAAATTCAGAAATACTATAATGTCTTACTGCACTTTGATATAGCAATGTAAAAATTAATTCACTGAAAGAACCTTAGCTCTCCCCAGGTTAAGTAATATTAAAACATCCAAATGAGAAAAAAGTGTCCCTATTGCTATTATCTGAAAGTTTAAGTAAAATATTTATTTTTAGATATTTATTTATTTATAAGTACTGCGTTCATATTACATAAGGTCAAAGGGAAGGATAAATTTATTGTGCTCCAAAAATGCATTCCCATCAGGTTACAACATATTTTCCTAGCTATTTGTGATACTTGGGCTGAGAATCATGAAAGATTCCCATAATTTATCTACTTTATCGTAATGGCACTGCACTAGAGACAAGCATCAGTTATATTCCATGTTTGCCTGTATTAAAATACTCACATTATGTGAATCATCCTTTTAACAGAACTTTGGTTTGTCCAAGTTCACATTATTTATGAAGTAAAACCCAGTACACAAACCTCTCTATAAATGTAAGTTTAGATTGCCCTTCTCAGCCGTGTTCCTCTTTAGCAACCCTGCACACACAGCTTACCCAAATCTACTGTAGAGCTGAATTTTAAGCATATTTATTCTTTTAGGAAGGTGAAAAAAAATAAAATTTTAATGTTTTTACTTTGCTGTGGTAGAATAACTGTATCTCAAGTTCTTCTAGAACTGCTCTAGTCTAGCTCCTTATTGCACCTCCCTCCTTATGTATTTCCTAGACTGGTGTAGACAAACAAACTCAGGTCATTTGTAATTAATTCTGATCTTCCAGCCTATTTGAATACTCTTTAGAACTATGAAAGACAGTGGATTACAGTTAAGAGATTTACTATGGCAAAGTCAACCTTGTGTTTGTCAATACAGCTGAAACCAAGTCGTATAACATCTTTTTAATTGTTGTGCTTTTGAATTTGTCCGAGGAATTTTCCTTCCTATTGCCAACAAAGGGAACACGAGGGGGGCGGGGAGAGGCCGTTTAGCGGGGAAACGGTGCACGGACATCGGTTTGTTTTTCTTTGTTTCCCGCCTCTGGGGAGGGGAGCTGGTTTTTCTTTGTTCGGTTTAGCGCGCTTTCCTGGAGGGAGGAGCGGAGCGGCGGTGTAGAGCGGCGGTGTAGAGCAGCTACAGGCGAGCAGCAGCCCAGGAGCGGCCAGGAGCTGAGGTGGAACTCGTGGGGTTCTACAGTCTCTGGAGTAAGCAGCATCGCTCATCTGATCTTCCACAACTCCCGCAGAACTCCCACGCCTCCTTTTTCCCTCGTTCCCTTACCGGCTCGGGGCTGCGGCAGCGGCGACCGCCACCCCCCGCACCCTCAAAGAGACCTGCGTCGCAAGATTTGGGACACAGGACTCAATCCATTTAAAGGTTCTACGGTTTTGGTGGTGGTTACTGTTAATTCTGCTCTGTTTATACATTTCGTACCTGAGAACTGTTATATTTTTCTATACAATTTTTTTTAATTAAATATTTTTAATATCTGATTAATATCCTAGTTTTTAATCAAAACTAAGTCATTAATATACCAACTTAACAATTTTTTTGGATGTACCAAGAAAGTGAAAAGAAAATAACACAGCATTTAGGTATTTAGCTGTGAATACTACACAGACTTTTTAATATTTCTAATAGATGCAATATTTCACTTCAAGCATGTAATATAGAATAGCTTCACATAGTATGCAAAAAACCAACATTCATGATAGAATTTCTTTCCCTTCAAGAGGTCCCTTTGAGGCAACTTTACTGAGACAGTCTTCTTGTTAATGTTAACATGTGGAAATATTCCCTAAATACACAGAATGCACAAAATCTAAAAATAAACAGGGTGTTTGAAATTATATTCAGTAGCTAAGTATTTTAAACCTTCTAAAACATCTGTCCTGAGCTGCTTGTCCAACCCTTCTCCCTTTCCCTGCCTGCGTCATCACACCATTTGGTAGACACAAAGAAAGAGAGCATCTGCCATCAGATCTGTGATAGGAAGTGAAGACATCAGGATATTTTTTTCCCTTTTGAGAAACTCTCCTTAAAGAGAGCTGCTGACTGTCCTAAATCTCCAGGTATCTGAACTGATATTTCTAAAGCATAAGCCAGTGAAAAATAAAAAAAAAGAAGACTTCTAATCGTGAGTAGTATCAGGGATCTCGGCACAGGAAAAACATAGACCTGTTGGAGTGAGTCCAGAGGAGGCCACGAAAATCATCAAAGACCTGGAACACCTGCCCTGAGAAGGGAGGCTGAGAGAGTTGGGGTTACTCAGCTTGAAGAGAAGACTCCAAGGAAACCTTATTGCAACCTTTCAACACTTCAAGGGGGGCTGATAAGAAAGAAAGGGGAAAACTTTTTGGAAAGGCCTATAGCAATAGGACAAGGAGTAAAGGTTTTAAACTAAAAGAGGAGAAGTTTAATCTAGATACTAGAAAACCTTTTATGCTGAGGGTGTTAAAATACTGGCACAGGTTGCCTAGAGAGGTGGTAGATGCCCTGGCCCTCAGAACATTCAGGGTCAGGTTGGATGGGGCTCTGATCAATCTGATATGGTTGAAGATGTCCCTACTCACTGCAGACTGGATGGTCTGTAAAGGTCTCTTCCAACCCAGACTATTTTATGATTCCGTGATCTCCTATCATAATGCTTTAGAACCATTTTTATACCACAACATCAGACACAGGTGAATCATGAACCCTATTATCAGTTCTGGTATCCACACTGACGCACAGTAAGTGTCGTACATCTTTCTCCAATTTTTTACCTCTTCTTTTATACTAGGGCTTCAATGGATCTGAGGGATATGGGAATGTTAGTTGGATTTGATTCACCCTGTAGTCAGGCAGGGGCTGGTCTCTTCTCTCAGGTGACCGGTGACAGAACAAGAGGACACGGTCTCAGGCTTCGCTAGGGGAGGTTTAGGATTGACATTAGGAAGAAGTTCTTCACTGAGAGGGTGATTGGCCATTGGAATGCGCTGCCTGGGGGAGGTGGTGGAGTCACCATCCCTGGAGGTGTTTAAAGAAAGATTGGATGAGGCACTTAGTGACATGGTGTAGTTGACAAGGAGGAATAGGTGTAGGTTGGGTCATAGGTTGGACTCGATGATCTCAAAGGTCTTTTCCAACCTTGTTATACTGTGTGATACCCATGCACATGGATAAGTACAGCCACCCACACACATACAACTGCTGCATATGGTATAAGGTAAGCAGCTACACTTAATGCATATGTATCGAGCATTTCACTGTCTTTCAGATCAAAGGAAATGTCACAGACAAATCTCATTAGGATGTGAACTTCAGAGTTTTCATATTACCCACATGTATAGCAAAACTGGACTTGTACAGCATATTTTTTTTAAAAAATATTTGTTTTTTCCTTTTATTTCAAACTTTACCAAAGGGGTGTGTGTGAAAAAACGTATATTCAAAATTATCCAGTTCAATTAATCAACCGAATATGGGAATTCACATGAAGCTACTCTTATGAGTGCCTGGAAGGAATAATTGGCCCAAAACATCACCTAAAAAATCAACATGGTGTTTTGAGTTTGTTTAGCCTTGAGAAGAGGAGGCTTAGGGAGACTTTATCGTCACCTACTAGTACATAAAGGGTGCCTTCCAAGAGGATGGAGACTCACTTTTTATGAAGAGTCACATGGAAAAGACAAGGGGTAATGGGTTTAGGTTCCTCCCAGGGAGATTCCGATTGGATTCCAGAAGAAAATGTTTCTCCATGAGAGCAGTGAAACACTGGAATAATCTCCCCAGGAAAGTAGTAGATTCCTCTACACTGGACAATTTTAAGGCTTAGTTTGACAGTGTTCTGGGCCATCTCATTTGAACTATAGATGACCTAAAATGTTTGTACCAGATGATCCCTGAGGTCCTTTACAACCTGGCATTCTGTGATCCTATGATTCTATGACTTTTATGAATGAATTTAACTTCACAAACTTCTAGTAAATGAACCCAGAGCTGAAGTCCATTTAAATATCTGTTGTCATGTAACATGACTCATGCCAAGAAAACAGAAATCTATAAACAAGACAGAAGTAATTCAAGTACACTCACAGCGACATCCTATGTCTAACTTCTTGTCATCCAGTTGACACCACTGTTGAACTATACTGAAGACCTTGTTTTGTGAGTTCAGAATTCAGGTGTACTCCAAGCTCCTCCACAGTGACCCGGGGACAACCTGACCCCTTCTGGCTCTTCACTTGCTAAAGTACAGGGTAAAGAAGTCAAGTGAAAAAAGGTGAGAGGCCAGGAAAAGTGGGATTGCTGTGGCTGTTTTAGAGGCTTCTGCCTTGTGGCTCTTCAAACGATGGGTGGTTGAGAGGGAAATGGTTTGCTTTGGTTGAGCTCAAGCTCAGATCCAGAAATTCAGGTGGCTTCTGGTCTGTGGATCAGACAGAGTGGTATACAAATCATATTGTCAAGGGGAATAAATTAGTTGGATAAGAAATATAAAATCAGCTCAAACTGCCAGAAAAGCAACAATCTAAAAAGATTTTAAGATTGGGAAAAAAGTGAGCAGAGCTAAGGGATGGGGGTATGGAGGCAATAGGAGCTGTTCCAGGGACACACAAAGATCTGTTATTCTAATTGTTCTGCTTATTATTCTGTAAACACTGCATCAAATGTTCTCCATGGCTATCAAGCATATGTTTTCAATGCATTATGTGAACCAATTAGAAGCACATGCTTCCTTGTCTATTCATAGCAAAACGCCAACATTAATCTTATTCTCACAGTCTCGCTGAGCTCTGCTTTCCCTGAACGCTCCCCATGCAGCTGTACTGGACCCCAGTCCATTTGCCCTCTTCCTATTAAGTTCCCCTTCATTTTTGCAGTTCTAGGACTGGTGCTTCTATTAGCCTTCCTTGCATCTTTCCTCTGCGTGCCTTCTTCAAGTGATAACTCTCGTGACTTTCAGTTAAGCCTTGTGTTAAAACAGAGCATGCAAAATGAACACGAAAACTAGCCTAGAACAACCACAGAGTACCTACAAAATGCATGCTCAAAACCTGCATCCAGCGGTTTCCAAAACGGGAATTAATTCAGCAAGTGCTTACGTTTTCAAGGCAGACCTTGCTGCATCTCAAAACAAAGAGGAGAAATGACCTAGAATTTCAGCAGAAGCTTGAGTGGATTATGGATTTCACCGCACACCTTCCCAGGCTCATTAGTTCCACTAACAGCTTTTACTTGTTAAGAGGCTCTGTGGGCAGCAGCAGTCAGTGATGCTACAGCAGAGGAACCTGCAGAGACTGTGGTTCAGGCTGTCTCTTGGGCTGCAGATGACATTGTAAACCCCGGTTAGGGAACGTTCCATTTATTTTGATTTTCTTCACATTTCATTATGATTTTCTTTTTACAGTCAGGCCAACTTCACACCTCTCAGGCTTTGCCTTTTGGACCTCAAAGGAAACTGAAGAATTATCGGTCATATGCTGCCTTAACTTCCATCCCTTTAACTCCCATTCAGGCAGGGTCACATAGCTGTGAGGGGATAAAGTTGTCCTTCATGTTAGCATCCCTCTGTGGAAGGTTTTTCATTTGCTTCTATATTTAGTCATTTTGAGCAGTAATAGAAACTGAAATCTCGCCTCCTGGAATACAGTGGTTTAAACATTTGAAATGCTTTTGCTGGAGGGTGCTGTTAGTACTTCTGTGCTTTTTTTTTTTCCTTCCCGATCCAGTATCCATCTCTTGCTGTACTGCGTAATGAACATGAAATGTATTTTTCATGGATATACAGTCAATCAGTAAAATCTCCAGGTTCAATAACGAAAGCAATAATAGATCCATAGCTGCATACACACACGTATTACCTTTGCTCTTGCACTGAACACAAAATCTAGCTGATTAAAGGGGAGGGCCTTAATAAGGTCCATTTAGTTTGGAAGGGACCTTTAATGCCCACTCAGTTCCAATCCCCTTGCCATGGACACGACACCTTCCACTGCATCAGGCTGCTCAAAGCTTCTTCTAACCTGGTCTTGAACACCTCCAGGGATGGGGCATCCACAACTTCTCTAGGCAACCTGTGCCAGTGCCTCACCACCCTCACAGGAAAACATTTCTACCTAAGATCTAATTTAAATCTACCCTCTATTAAGAATAATTTCAGGCATGAATTTTGTGATACAGCCTGGCTTTGAGAAATTTAGGCAGTTCCTCCTCCTGGAGGGGTCATTGCAAATACCCTGTGCTACAAGAAATATATGTTCTTCTCCCCAGGTAAGAGTTTTCAGCTGACAAGTTGTCACAGTTCAGGGGGGTAATATCACAGTTTAGTGTCAATTTGAACCATGTAAAATAGCTGTGCATGACACAGCACAAAAAGAGAAAATTACCACATAGAGAAAAAACTTTTTATATGAAAACAACAATAGTTGACAAACATAAAATCACAAAATCATTTGTTTGAAAAAGACCTTTTGAGATCATTGAGTCTAACAGCACCTGTCCACTAGTAAACCAGATCCCTGAGCACCTCGTTTACCTGCCTTTTAAATCTCTCCAGGGACAGTGAATCCACCACCTCCTTGGGCAGCCTCTTCCGGTGCCTGATAACTCTTTCAGAGAAGAGACCAGCACTCATCTCGCTACAACCTCCTTTCAGGTAGTTGTTAACAGTGATAAGGTCTCCCTTCAGCCTCCTTTTCTCCAGGCTAAACCTGGAGTAACTTTTCCAATGCAGTTATTTTCTTACAAGTTGCCTCCCCCAAAACCAGACCAAACATTGCTGCTGCCCTGTGTAAGGAGAACTCATAGGTTTGCTGCTGTTCACTGTCTGCAGTTATTTCCTTTTCTCATGTCTGAGAGAAAATGGACAACCCACCAGCCAGGCTGCCAGGACAAGTCATTCAAGAAACTGGATTTGTTCCTTTCCCTGCCAATGGGACCTGGAGTAAATCATGTAGATGCAACTCGGGTGTGAAGATAGGAGCCCAGCCATTTCTGAACATCTCATGAGCCACCACAGCAACACCGCAACTCAAACTGTAAACAGAAATACCTCTCTGTGTTACAGTGTCCAGTTTGTAAATTGGACAATAAAGACGTTTCCTACCTCATACATATAGTTTGGGAATTTAATATATTAAAGATGAAAATTGTGATGTAAATCCTTACACTAGCTTCACAGAGCAAGGCTGAGATAAAATTCACATAATTTAATTTGATATCTATGTGCAAATCTCATAGCATGCGTAACAAGCAGTCTAGCACTGGTGACTTAAAAGTCTATCCACCCTTGAGAAGTGGAAAGCAATCCTTATTTTTTATGTGCTTAATTTATATATGAAAATATCACATATATCCAAACCCAGAAATAAGACTTATAACCTTCATTTTTATCTCACACTCTATACTCCTTGTTCAGCCATAAGAAATAGCGTCTCTGGTTTGTATACTTTGGCTTCTTTGTGTGAGTGGATGTGTTGTGTGAAAAAAAATGACATCAAGTCAAAAAGTCATAGTTTCAGATGTTGTTTTCAGAGAAAAAAGGCATGTGGCTAGTCTGATCTCTCAATGCACTGGATTTCTTAGTCATTGTTTACCTCTTGGAGGTATTTGTTACTCACCTGTGTGAGCTTTCCTCTTGGCTGACAGTTTCAATTTTAAAGCTGAAAATTCCTCTCAGGAACAATCTCCGCGGAGACTTTAAATATCAGGATAAAACTTGAATCACCAGCCTGTATTTTCAATATTTGGAGGAGTGTACAGAGCAGGACAATGAGGTGATATGGGATTTTTTAACACCAAAGTTATTTCTCTCCTTGAAACTATTCAGACTATTTTCAGCAGGTGAGACTTCATTCCTAGGTGTAAAGAACTCATCTAATTAGTTCTCAAGGTCAGGAATGTGCGTGTCAGTTTGTCCTAGACTGTACTGGCAAGGATAACAGACAGGCTTGGGGTCTGGCTTGGGTTTTTATTGCTTGTATTGTTGTGTGGGAGGTGGGATTGTGATTAGCTGTTTCAATTATTCAGTTAAAGACCTTTAAGAACATCGATCCCAGCCATAAAGCTAACACTGCCAAGTCCACCACTGAACCATGTCCCTAAACACATCTACACATCTTTTAAATACCTCCAGGGATGGTGACTCAACCATTTCCCTGGGCAACATGGAGAGTAATGAAGCAAGATACCAACAAGACTGCTTGGTGGAAAACAGGTTTTCCTGCTACATTTTAATCAGTCAACATTTACTAACTACACGTACAAAATACATCCACACAGTATGTATGGAGATATGAACTCGTGAATTGTATATCCTAAAATGGTGGTAGGTGCACCACTTTCCTCCCAAAATCTGGTCACAAAAACTCATTGCTGAGCTCATCTTAAAAACCTAAATCCTTTGTTATTTAGGTTCAGTTGTTCGCGTACAGACATCAATGACAACACACCAACCATAAGGCAAGTGATCCTGTAACTGTATTTTTAAGCTACAGACAACAAATCCTGATTAGAACAAGAATATCTTAGGAAGAGCTGTTGTATTACACAGATCAAAGCTGGATCCCATTCTTTCGATCCCAAAGTGAAGGTAGAAAGCTTGCTTTTTTGCCCAACATACTACGTACATGTAAACTGCCCCATGGTCATGCGGAATACTATCTGAGGAGATAACGACTCCAAATGATCACTTTTCATTTGAATGCAAATAAATATTGATCAATATTTTGCTGTAACACATTTTCTACTAACTGGAGATATTCCATGAAAACAATGACTGATTTTAACAACAAATAAATGTGGTCATTAATAAAATGAGTAAAAAATGCTTAGAAAATAACAACTCTGTTTCCCAATAACTTCTGCCACTACAACCGCTTGTCCTTTAGGAAAAACATACTTTATAAACTGGATATGTCTGGGAAAGGTAACTATTGCATATTCACTTTATCATGTCTGACAGGCAGATCAATAGTTTGATAGTGACCACAACTACTTACACCACATTTCTCTTAAGTTTTTCAGCTGTATAACATAATTTTCAAGATGAAATAATGAAGTAGCAGCCTTAATTAGCTATAACGAAAGTATCTAATCTAAATCAGTCAATTTTTACTTCATAAAGCCACCACCTTTCTCAGGAAATGGGGCAGACTGAAATCGGTCTATAAATTAAAATGGTTGTAATTATTATCTTGAACTTACGCAGTCCTAGCGAGTTATTTACAGTGGGATACAGTTCTTAAAATTTCCTTTTTCTTGCTTAAAAGTTGCAAACAAGCAAACAATTGCCACAATCCTATCTCTGCTTTGATAGGATTGCAAGAACAAATGGATTCTGCCTTAGCCCAAATATCAAAACGTCCTTACTACTCTGTAGATTCTTGATCTCTCTTCATATGGTTGGTGGACAGTGGTCCTGGCTTTCAGTAGGAAACACCTCATGTATTTATAAACTCAATGTTTTTTAAACATCATAGGTGTTCTTGGTGAATAAACTGAAAAAAACCAAACATATAAACCCAAAGTAATTCAAATTTTGTCTTGGAGAAACAGCAAGCCAAAACAACATGAACCACAACACCCATCAAAATACCACATTTACAATGTAAATGTTAAAAAAAAAGTCTCTCTAAGGGAACATTTTTCTACAATGAATTAGGAATTTCCCAGTTTTTAACTACAGAGGTCATGTGCTCTATGACAGTAAAGGAATAAGGAAATATTAATACAGTTGGGTGGAACGGGATGAACCCTTCTAGACCTAGGTTAAAAGGTTCTCACATGTCACAAAGAACCTGCTATACCAACCTGTCCGGTGTTTAGTGAGCTGGAACTGCCATTCTCTGAGGATTTTCCTGTGGCTTTGTTCAGGAAGGAAAATTAGTCCAGCCAATTGTAAAGGACATCCCAACCAGATGAGGTTCTCTGAAAGCTCAATGAAAATGGAAGTTCACACTCAACCATTCTACATCCTAACTGCTTCATGTACACAATACCTCAGCAGCCTACTGACAATAAGAAATGTAATATATAGTTTTTAGCTACCAGTACGTTGGCCTGTAGATGGGTATGTTTGTCTTAAAGACATACATAACTGAAGGGGTGGTTCATAAAGAGTTGCATCCACAGACAGCAGGCAGCCTGGTGGCAGCCAAACAGGCTCAGAAGAAAGAGTCCATGGTGGTGACCACGGTGTGAAAATCTAAATTAAGGAGCAAAGCCAAATCAAAAAGTACATAGGATGAAAGAAGTATCTTCTGTGTACAGAACAGTAATTGCTGAAACCTCTCTTTGAAGAAGTCATTCCTCACACGCAAGGTATTTAACAGTACAGGCTAACATAGCACTTACAACCTTATCCCGAAACACACAGGGAGAATTACTATTTTTCTTTGTCTTACTACGTTCACAGATTTTTATGTAGCAGGAACTTCTATAATTTTCCACAATAGCTCCTAGATGGTATAATACATAGAATGTTTTGAGGACTGCTGATGGTAGGAGTCTGTCATTCATGCCTACGTATTTGTGTGCAGTGTAAGAACATACCTCTTTCAAGAGCTGAAATGTTCAGTTGTTTACCACATGCAACGTAAATCCCGACTAAATATAAGGAATTCAAAATTTGCAATGTACTCTGTCATGAAGATAATTATATGCAGTTTTACTATAGTATAAGACAGATTTAACTTTAATCAGTGACTCTGCATCATATATAGAATATTTAAGCCCCAAATTCCAAGAGTGTTCGCATCTGTGATCAGAAATTTGTCTTGAACTTAATCTCTGTTGTAGGAGGAGCAGCTTCAAGCAGCCCTAAGGACACTTGAGCTGGCACTCTAGAGCAAAGCGCTCCAGAGTACAAAGGCAGTGTCCTCGCTGCCATCCTACCAAGTTTTTGAGGTGTGTGTAAAGGAGGAACAATCTCTTTACTGATTACAGATCACAGAGTCATGGAATCATAGAATGGTTGTGGTTGGAAGGGACCTTAAAGCCCATCCAATTCCAACCCCGCTGCCATGGGCAGGGACACCTCCCACTGGATCAGGTTGTTCAAGGTCCCATCCAGGCTGACCTTGAACACCCCCAGGCAGGGGCCATCCACAACTTTCCTAGGTAACCTGTGCCAGGGCCTCATCGCCCTTATTGGAAAGAATTTCTTCCGAATGTCTAATCTAAATCTTCCCTCTTCAATTTTAATGCCATTCTCCCTTGTCCTATCACTATATGCCCTTGCAAAAAGACCCTCCCCAGCTTTCTTGTAAGCCCCCTTCAGGTACTGTAAGGCCTCTATAAGGTGTCTCCACAGCCTTCTCTTCTCCAGGCTGAACAACCCCAACTTTCTCAGCCTGTCCTCATAGCATTGGTGCTCCACCCCCTTTGAACATCTTCGTGTCCCTCCTCTGGACCTTAAACAACTCAAATGGCACAGATGTGCCTTCAGGCTCTTTCTACTTATTCTGAGGATCAAAGGAGCGTGGTACCGCTCAGAGATATATTTTAAATGGTATTTAGATTCTTAGATGCAAGTAGGTGCTTAGTGAGTCTCATAAATGTGCAGAAGCATCTAAAGTCCATTAGCCTCCTGTTTTTCATCTGTAAACGTACACACTTTCGTAAATCTATCCTGTAAATTTACTTGCGTGTGAGGGTGCAGGTGGATGAGCAGCCCTCCCTAGTGGGAGGTATCCCTGCCCATGGCAGAAGGGTTGGAAAAGTCTCTTCCAAACCAAACCATTCTATGATTTTTATATACCTACTCTTCTGAACCTATGCTGTTCCCTGCTCTGCTACTGCTGAAGAGTCTGTCTTTCAAACAAGGGTGAGCAACCATGAAAACTCAATGATGCCCATTATGTTCAGCTGAACAGTCAAAAAGTTAACAAGCTAAGAGACACTTGTCAATAGAAAACTGTGAAATTTGTTTGCCTAAGCTGGCAGTTCTAATAGACATTTCTGAATCTACCACTGAATGCAGCCATCTCGCTGAAATGTGATGTCATGTATGACAGGAACAGTGTGACAGGCTCACGGAGGCGAATATTAACCTGCCAGTTTACCACTGGTGGTAAATTTAAGAGAGAGAAAGAAAATATTAATATTGAATATTTATAAAGTATTTGATTGCTTAACTGTTTCTTCCTTTGAGTGTCATTCCAGAACTAAAGCACAGTTTAAGAATGCTTTCAATGTGTCACCAAAAGAAGGAAAAGTGACAGATCTCGTTTCTAAGGCCCTGAGCCACCCAGTCTCTTGGGAGAAGAGATTAAATGAAATGAGTAGGAGACAAAGAACTCTGTACAATTCCATCCGAACTTCAGAACCTCTATTTTGCAATTTCAGATAAGTACACCCAGTACTTTACTTAGTTATAAATTGCTTTTTCCACGTTGTTTAAACTACACGGGGAGCAGATTTACACTATTCCGCTACATTCCAGTCACAGTCAACTTCACTTCTTTCTTGCTTATTTTGTATTTATGTGCTGCTTTTCTGTAAGCAACCCAAAACATATTCCTTGGTATTTGATGGTATTATATTCATTTGTCATATACATGGCTAGGTCAGTCAGGAACGATTACACCAAATGGTGCAGTAACACTTCGTGGAAGCAATGCCTCTTTTAACAGTTACATTGCCGATAAAATGAATTATATGCTGTATACACAACACCTGCTATTTTCCAAGGCTTTAGTACTTAGGTGTCTCTATTAGGATTGATATGTTTCAAGAAAGCCAGAACACTGCAGCAATTAATCAAGTTTCCATAATTAAGATAACCTTGATTTAAGCAAATTATCCTTAAAGTTGTCAAGAACCAGTGGTTTAGATAAAACTGCTAAGTCAGTAACTCTGTGGTCTGTAACTGGATTCCTGAGGTTGATTTATGGAATAATTTCATATGTGATTTCTCCCCTCAGTACCTTTAAAATTCAAACCTCCTTACCAGTTCATACAGCAGTTCTGCAGAGGAGAGCCCTGAGGGACACACACCCTGCAGGGGATCCTCAGGGTCGTGGTTACAGTCACAATACCCTACGGTTGCAGCATCTTCCGCTTAAGCTGAAAGAGGGGAAGTTCTCAAAGAAGAGATGTGATTGCAGCTTACCTCTTGTTTTGGCTACCCTTCTTCAGCCTCACTCCAGCTGAAGCCTTAGAAAATGCCTCTCACTCAAAGTAAACCCAGTTTGTATTAGGGCTAGGTTTGAGATAGAGAAAAAACTTAGATGTCTACTTGGGCTGAGTTACAAAGGCCACCAAGGGAAGGGTAGGCTGGAGAAACAGGTGTCACTTGAAGAATTCTTAGTGTAGGGCAGGTGTTTGGTTTTAGGCTCAAGCCCTTGTCTGCTGTTAGGGTTAGGTTTATGTTTAGTTCTTGGAGGGAGACGTTCTAGTGCTTTGGTGGATAACGAGCTGAAACAGGTAGTCTGCAGAAAGGTTTCTCCTGTGAGAACTTCTCTCTCTTCTTTGACAGTACCTTTGCAGTCACAGTCGAGCTGAAGCTCTAGGCTTTGTCACTTTTTGTTACTTAGCCCAAGACCCTCAAACATGGCCCTGAGGAAAGGGATCTAAGGGGAGAGCGCTCTAATACCTTGTGTTGGAGTTTGAAGTGTTCTAGCAATGAGAGCTGTGTGAGGAACATTTGACTTGCCTTTTTCCAACAGTTGGTTCTCATGGTTGTGTCGTGAAATGGGAGATCTTACAGCTTGTTTTAGTTGTCGTAACTCCTCATAACAACAATGTTCATACAACTGACTTTCACTGGGCCGTGCATCACAGTAAGTTATTAAAGCCAATGAACCTATCAGGCTCAGACTAGTGTTGGACCACCATCTGCCCAGTGTTTTAGCGTGGGGAGAAAATCAAGTAGTACATCTACTAATTTTGGTTTACATTGTAGTTACTGTGGAGGCTTTTCATAGAACTGTGTGATTTCTGATTTAGCACAAGTTGCCATTATAATGGCTTTTTCTGAAGGGAAGAAAGTTATCTAAGAGATTCTCTGTTCTGATTCTTTATTATTCAAGTACAAATCCTTTTTGTACTTAGTCATTAACCTGTATACACATAACCAGACACTTATGTGGTGACACAAATTCTGTTATAATTTGTCGCTTCTGTTGGCGTGCTGGAACTTTGCCCTGTCTCTTGCGTTTCCCTTTAATTAATATAGATTTTCACTTTAATACAGTTCATAGCATTCTATCAAAGCTTTCACATAGAAACTTGAGAGTTTTAATGTTTCCTTTTACCTTTTAACAGATCTAATTTCAGCACATGTGGGAAATGTTAACTAATAAGAATTTTTTAAAGTAATTTGTAGCAGAATATTTTTATAAATGCTAAATTAAATGGGAACTTATTTGCTGACCAATTATAAGCCAAAGGTAGGCACTGAGAGATGTTGAACTGTTACTCTTCTTGGGTTTATGTTTAAATATCATAGAATCATCGGATAGTTTGAGTTGGAAGGGATCTTAAAGATTATTCAGTTCCAGCCCCCTACCGTGGGCAGGGACACCTCCCACTGGATCAGAGTGCTCAAGGACCCATCCAACTTGGCGTTGAGCACCTCCAGGGATGGGGCAGCCATAACTTCTGTGCCAGTGCCTCACCACCCCTACAAGAAAACATTTCTGCCTAATATCTAATCTAGATCTCCCCTCCCTAAATATATAACCTTTTTTTTTGCAAAATTAGTTTTCAAAATATTTTAACAGTCTTTTGTTTATTAATAAAATAATTAAAATTATTCTTTAGGACTTTATCCAGAAATAGGAATAAAAACTAGAATGAATTTGATCAGGGGAAGGAGAAATGCTTGGCTAGAAGTTACATGCAAATTACTCTGAAATCAGAGAAATTCTAAATATAATTTTCCATGTTTTATTCATTTTTACTCACCTCAGTTTGCCTTAGCAGTCATCGTAATTAAAGAAAGACACGTCAAAATATCATGCAGAAGGGTGGTGTGGTGAGTTGACCCTGCCTGGATGCCAGGTGCCCACCAAGCTGATCCATCATTCCCCTCCTCAGCAAGATGAGGTGGGGAGAAAATAAGGTAGAAAACACCTTGTGGGCTGAGATAAAAACAGTTTAATAAAGCAAAAGGAAAAGCCACATGTGGAAACAAAAGAAAACAAAATATTTATTCTCGACTTCCCATCAGCAGGCCATGTCCAACTGCTTCTGGGGAAGCAGGACTTCAGTATGCATAGTGGTTGGTCTGGAAGACAAATGAAGTAATAAGGAATGCCCCTCCACCATCTCCTTTCTCTTAGCTTTTATTGCTGATTGGGTGTCATGTGGTTTGGGACACCCTTTTGGCCAGTTTGGCTCAGCTGTCCTGGCTATGTTGCCTTCCAGGACCTTGCCCAACCCAGCCAACTGGTGAGGGGGAAATGTTGGAGACACAGCCTTGGTGCTGCACAAGTACCCAAAAGACCGGTGTGTTACCAACTCCTTTCAAGTTGCGAATAGAACACAGAGCACCATGAGGGCTGCTATGGAGAAGACTATTTCCATCTCCATCAGACCTAATACAGGCGATCAGGCTTTATTTCTAGACAGAAATCAGGCAGAAAATGCTGAAAATTTTGATAGGTTGTGTTTTGTTTCTATTTTTTTTTAAACAAAGGTGTGAAAACGGAAAAGCTAACTTCCAAAATAGGTTTTCTTTTATTTTTCCTTTATGTCAAAGAGGATCTGAAACCTGAAGTTTATATATCTTTAGAAAAAGGACAGCCCTCAGAGACCTCATGCAGACCAGATGACAGTGATCATTTTAGCATGAAAACTTTAGTAGGTGTTAACTCTACACTGTAGTAATAAGTTTTAATACTACACTGTAGCTGAAAAGAAAATATCACTTGAGAACCAAGGCCATTTCTTAAGAGGATACTGAAGCTTCCTGTACAAGACTGTCAATTTTTTTGTTGTTCTGTTCAACAGCAGTGGAGTTAACACCTTTACCTTTATATTATCAATACCAAGGTTAACACTCCATTGATATGAATGAAGAAATTCAGATTCCTATTTTGTCTTCTAGGTCTGACAAGACTAATGGGTTGCAGATATCAAGGCTGCAGGATTATGAAGGGTTGGATGGACTGGCTTAAACTCTCAGCAGTTGTGCTTTTCTGCCACATGCCTATCGGTACATTTTTTACAGGACATCTGGGCAGTATCACACTGCTTCTTCTAACGCTGGAGAAGTGACAGACAGGGGATTAAGATTTTCTTCTCACTGAAAAATTCTCCGTTACTACAGTCGGTCATAATCAAGTCAAAATGACATTCTTGCTCTCTCTTCAGGAGGAAACTGATATTCCGTCTCCTGTGATTCACAGCTTCCTCAAGAGAACACTGTCTTAAAGCTGCTCCAAAGTAGCCCCTTAATCCTCTGGGTATTGATGTATTCTGGCCTCGGTGGTGTTGGAGCTCTTTGTTACCCATGGCCTGAAATTCAGGTAAACTCAGGATATTGGAAGAGTTGGGCATTGTGAAGTTTTGCCAAATGGTGGCAATAGTAATTGAACCTGTGCTCTTATTTCAGTGCAGTAACCAAGACTGTGAACCAGATTCTTATGTATGTGAGCAAGAATAGAGCAGTTGTTATGATCATAGAATGGTTTGGGTTGGAAGGGACCTTAAAGCCTATCCAGTTCCAACTCCCCTACCATGGGCAGGGACACCTCCCACTGGATCAGGGTGCTCAAAGCCCCATCCAACCTGGCCTTGAACACCTCCAGGGATGGGGCAGCCACGACTTCCCTGGGCAACCTGTGCCAGGGCCTCACCGCCCTCATCGTGAAGAATTTCTTCCTAATGTCTAATCTAAATCTTCCCGCTTCCAATTTAAAACCATTACCCCTCATCCTGTCACTACAGGCCCTTATAAAATGTCTCTCCTCAGCTTTCCTGTAGCCCCTTCAGGTCCTGGGAGGATGCTCTAAGGTCTCCCCATAGCCTTGTTTTGTCTAGGCTGAACAACCTCAACTCCCTCAGCCTGTCCTGAAATATTCAGAAAATAATTAAGAACTATCTAACCTAAGTTCTTTTCATCAGAGGCCTGAGCACTGAATCTGTAATTTTTTTTCCAGATAAAACTTAAGAAATGTTGAAAGGTACCTCCTGGCAGTTGATAGTTGAAAGGGAACGGAAAAGAAAAGCAAAAGTCCAAACATGAGAAATACAGATTAGAAATACACTGCACATGGTAAGCAATGAGTTACTAACCTCTGGAATGGCTTGTCTAGTTGATGTGATTGATTACCATTAATTCTGATCTTGATATCAAGTTAGGTCCATCTTTGATTGAAATCCTTGACTTTTTCATGTCTTCCTGCAGGTGAAAATCATTGGTTTATTATTAATATACAAAAATTACCTTCTTTCCATCAAGCAGACTGTGAACTACTCACAAAGAGTAATAGCAAGTTAGTACTCATATGTGCATCTCTTCTGCTTTAAAAAATAATATACCTAATTCTAAACCGAATCATGCTAAACTGTTTGCCAAATCCTAGTACTTGATAATATCTTCTCAGAAGAAGCCAAATTTATAATGCAAAAAGTAGTTTTGTCATAGGTGAAAATGGTACCAGCTTTCAAAGTGACTGGTAAGGTTCTGTGTGGTCATGAATTCTGAGGATTCCCTCTTTATGAAATGCAGTCATTCATTTTAGCACTACTATTTCAGCTTGGCTTCAGCAAACTTTTCAATTCACAATTATAAAATCAGTCATGAGTTAAACTCTCAGTACTGTAGTTGAGCTTTACCTCATGAAGTACATTCATGACTGCCTCCATTCTGCTTTGGGCTCCTATCTTTAGATGATGGTCTCTTTTTTTCCTTTGCCATTTCACTGTTCTGCTAATGAACCTTCTTTTTCTTCTTTCTGTCCCATCCCTGGAGGTGTTCAAGGTCAGGCTGCGAGAGGCTTTGAGCACCCTGATCCAGTGGGAGGTGTTCCTGCCCATATCAAGGGGGTTGGAACTGGATGGGCGTTGAGGTCCCTTCCAACTCAAACCATTCTGTGATTCTATGATTCTTACCTTAGGTGGTTATTGTGAATCTTCTTGTTTTCTTTGTACTCCAGCTCAGCTAAAACCAACTATTTTTTCCTAATGCCCAGACATTTTCCTACTCTTATCTTTTTTATATGTATATAAAGACATACGTGCCGGTGGCTTATTTATGCCTATAAATCATATGTAAACTCCAGGCAGAAGGGTGGAAGACTTTTATCATTGTGAAGCTAAGCTTGTTACTCTTTGGTGAGGTTTTATCATGTTCCCTGACAAACCGAGGCTTCTTTTTGAGATCTGTCCTTGTGAATCCTATTTCAGGATTAAGTTTATTATGCTGTATTTGGATGTTCCTGGAAAGTACTTCATGATGCATTTTAAAATCAGCTGGTGAAATGTATATACATTATTTTTATGCATTATGCAGTATTAGATACCAAATGTGGCAGAGCCATTTCTAATAGACTTGAATAAAGAAGCATCTGCTTTTTGCTCTTTTGGCATGAACATTACATTTAGGTAGAAACCAAAAGACAAATTAAGGTATAGGTTGTAGATTCCAAACAAAGTTTAAGCAAAGAGTTCTGATTAAATCTTGGAAGTTTGGCTTCACATTTATAATCAGTGTCACCAAAATCTCAAAAATTTTTCTCAGGCTTCAGTGTCTCAGTCTTGAATTGATACATGAAATGACTTCTTGGCATGTTGTTTAATCGTCCCGAGTCAAAATATATTATATAATAATAGTAATACACTATGAATAATCTGACCTGCCTACAGGAAAGCTGGGGAGGGGCTCTTTTTGAAAGGATGAGAGGGAATGGTTTTAAGCTGTAAGAAAGAAGATTTAGATGAGATCTTAGGAAGGAATGTTTTTCTGTGAGGATGGTGAGGCACTGGCACAGGTTGCCCAGAGAAGTGGTGGCTGCCCCATCCCTGTAGATGTTCAAGGCCAGGTTGGATGGGGCTTGGAGCACCCTGATCCAGTGGGAGGTGTCCCTGTTCATGGCAGGGGGCTGGAGCTGGATAGGCTTCAGGTTCCCTTCCAACCCAAATAATTCTATGATTCTGATACTAAACACACACAGCAAGACTGGTTAGAGGTGGAAACTTAGAGCCATATGAAGAGGAAAGCTGCAGAAGGAAAGTGCACCAAGTATACAAAGCTGCCAATTGTGCCGGTATTTTGTTCTCAGCAAACTTTTCACTCTTTTTCTTGCTAGAAAAATATGGAGAAAATCCTTGGCCCTGATGTAGTTGTAATTTACACCTTCCTGGTCCAATCTGCGACAAAGTAGGCCCCCTAATAAGTAAAGGCTACCACACCACAGGAAACGAAGGTAGATAAGCGTTCTCAAGAAGAAACATCAGGTTTTCACACAGCTGTAGATATCCCCAAGACCAGTGCAAAATTGGTATCTGACTTGTATTTCCTGACATGAAAAACTAATGCCAAAAGAAATACAGTTGTCTGTTTTCTGGAGAGGAAAGTCATATGAGTCATTTCGGGCAACAAGCGAGTTGAAGACTAAAAGCGCACAGTCATGGGTATAGCAAGGAAACAAGACTGGTCCAGGAACTATGTGGATGGTTCTGATTCCATTGGGAAACCCTGGAAAACCAAATTTAGTGCTAGAAGCTGTGCCAGAAAGTCCTCACAGATTATCCACTGTGTAATATATTGTTTGACTGGCTTATGAATCAGCAGATGATTGACAAGGAGAACTGCCAAATGGATAATTACATCAGGCTTTGTAATATTAACTAAAAAGCAGGAAAAAATGAAGCCTGATAGAAGTCATTCATAACTTTTATCACTTCTTATGCAGCATCCATTAAGTGCAATGTCAGAATGTATATTATTTTGCTATAAAGATGCTATAAAGATCAATGTTAACTGCTGCTGTAGAACAACTGTAATTTGTCCGCCACTTACCTTCTCCTAAGCCCCTCTATCAGACGCCAGCCTGATACAAAACATTACCTATAAAACAGCTCCCAAAGCATCAATATGGGAACTGAATTCCCGCTTTGCTGCACGGCTAGATGGGATCTACAAATACCAGAGCATGGGTGCAACGAGATCTGAATATCAGGAGAACACGAGCTGTGGATAGTAACATCTAACTGATACCCTACAAAAATTGTATTGTACTAATACAATAGAATCCCCAGCACATGGTAGTAAATCAAATCCAATCGTTGCACTTTTTCTTGTCTTTCGTATCAATATTATAATTCCCCCAACCCACCTTAACATTTGCTATAGAAATATAGGGAATGCCTTAATTCAGCTCCAGCCCATCAGTGTTACATTCTAGAAAAGGGCTATTGATCAGTTTAATCTATTAAAGTTACAAATCTTTGATCAGACACATGACTTTAAAAGACGGCTTTTTAAAATTTTACTAGTTAAAAATACGATTTACAGGGAAAATAAAAGTAGAATAAAAAGAAACTATGACATGGAGGAACAGTATGGTGAGTGCAAGAAAACAAAACAAATGCTTAATGGTGTTTACAAGAAAGTAACCGTTTCTGCTTGCAGAGAAACAAAAAGGTGCACCATTAACTGCCTGAATTGTACTAGTTAAAACATTTCCATGCCTCTGTGCATTTGTATTTCATGGCCTGCTAAAAATATACTAATTAAAGCTGTTGACCTAGAATGAAGTAAACTGAGCAATAAATAGACCCTATCTAAATCACAAATTAAAATGCAGAGTCGCTACTCAGGGTTTCTTATTCCAATGAGCATGGTAGAAACCATAATGTGACAAAAAATACTTGATAAATCATCAATATAGTCTGAATCTTACGTGTGAACTGTCTCTAAGAAGAGCAAAAGAACAACAAAAGAACAACAAAAAACCTCAATCTGATCCATCAGAAGTTTTCTCCCAAGTTCTTATACTGAAATCAGCAAGATCATTCAGGAAAATAAAGATTTCATTTTAGGTCTTGGTCCTCTGAAACCGAACCTAACTGCACCTTCACATTTTACATCATCTATCTCATCATCAAGCTCATAGGGAAGCAAATGATGATCCTATGACTATGTCCAAAAATTATTAACTGAATGAAGTAAAAATGACTTTCTGCTGAACACACGTGCAGGGAAAAGAAGCCGGACATAGAAGGTCAGTGCTTCACTCCACGGAGCACTGCATGGCCTGGTTTAGATAATGAGCATTTAAATACGCAGTGTTTTACAGGAAAGAATGAAATCTAATTTGTCGCCAGGACAGAAGAAATTAAGTTATGAGTAGGTACTACCAGGGAGGCTGATCACTGACAAAAGAAGACATGATCAGTCAGTAGGGTTTGGGCAAACATTCACAGACTTGTAGTCCTCAAATAGAAGATGTCAATGGTAGGAGGAAAGCAAGCCTCAGCATATGATATACAACAATACAAAACATCTTCCTCCATTGGGACGTATGGAAGAAAGGACAAGAATAGGAAGAAGCAGGTCTTCGCTACCTTCGATCAACTGCAATACCTGGAAGAAGCTGAGGAAGAAATATTGAGAGGAAGCACATCAGATGGGTCAAGCATGAGATTTAAGTATCAGTTGTCTCTGGCACAGATAAGAGCTGTATTCTTGGAAATGTCTTGAATCATGGCAGCCTATTGAAAATGAAATAGTGAGTGTTAGTAGGATAAATAGGCTTAAATATTAATGTGATCTGAGTACACTTGAATTTCTTTGGCGTATATAGATGAAACTACCCAGTTCTGAGAGTAAGTGGAATAAAGTTTGCCCACCTTTACAGTCATTTTTTTCCTTTTTTTTGAAAGGATTTTTCTATATTTCAGTTTGTGCCCACTGCCTCTTCTCCTTAAGAACTGGAGGACCTCGCATTTCAAAAGCATTTTATAATTTCAGTTCTAAATACATGTATAGCCATTTTTAAACAAATTTTCTGTGTTCAAAAACAGTCTCAGATTAAACAGCTCTTCTCCCACCCTGGTATTTCCCTTAACATATTTATAAAGTAGAATCATATCCTTCCTTCCATCTGTGTTTCGCCAAATCAAACAAGCAAAGTTTGTTTACTTTCTTGCATGATATTCTTTCGTTTCTCTGATAACTCTGCTGTTCTGTGCCTGCTCCAGTGTGTATTAATCATTCTTTTACATGCACAATTGAAATTACACATAATCCCAAATGAATCTGCAGCGAGCGATAGTACCAGCATCTCACCTCCTCTAAAAGGCTCTTCACTGGTCCATTTACAACTACAAAATATTAGTAACATCCATAGTCTCCATAGAATCATAGGATGATTTGGGTTGGAAGGGACCTTAAAGCCCACCCAGTTTCGACCCTCCTGCCATGAGTAGGGACACCTCCCCCTGGATCAGGGTGCTCAAAGCCTCGAGCAATGCTATACTGACTTTCAACCAGATTAGATGGTCAGCAAGCTCTCTTGTGCAAAAGAAAACATGAAGAGCAGGCTCATTAATCCTTCTTTTCTAGGAATGTGGAATTGTAATCTATGTAAACTCCAATGAAAAATAAACATAAGGCAGCTTGTCCTTATTCCTAGAAGAGAATTTCTGAATAATGCATATGTATCCAGGTACACTTAGGAACTTTAATCAATGAAATGTAGACCTAGATCATTATTAATCCTGCATTTTTTTATGATCTCCCTATTCATTGACCACTGATGCTCCTTAGAACAGGCTCCTTATCTTACTCATTTCTGAGGTCTTTCAAACAGTCATGATATATGTATTCCTTTTTAATTCTACCTCCATCAGGCAGAAAAGTCTCAGAAAAAAAAGTAAGCTTTGTTAAGCCATACAAATGATATGAAAAGGGCTATAAAGTAATATTTATTTAATGTAATAATCATCTAAAGCAGAATAGGCAGTTAACCATGTTAGGGACAAAAATGGTTATTAAGGTTTTTTTTCAGTATAACAACAAAACCAAGGGCGCATTCAATGGTTTAAAGAGTAACAAATCCATTAGGTGTTATTTATTCAAGGTGTACATGACCTGTGTAAGTAGGTAGCATGAAATTGTTCCTCTGCAAGTATTTCATTCTTGGGAATGTTTGATGGATAAATATTCTGAAAATGAGTTGAACTGAACATAAATAGAAGAACTAGATATTAAAAGCTTGAAGGAGTTGTTTTCTACCTGTCTTTACCAGGAATATCTCACAATGATTTAACAGTGATCTGGCATTCATGTTAATAATGATTTTAACTAAATACAATAGTTAAAATGCAATTATTATGTATATAATATACATACGTATAAGTATACATTATGCATATAGATGAAAATATATTTTAAGACATGGAATAAACTACTTCAGTGCAAAAAGTCTGTTATTTCACATTATCACCTAAGATCTGTATTGGTGACCTGGGCACAAGAAGGGTATTACTGAAATGTGTTGATTCCACAGACATTAGCAGGCATCATAAGTACAGAAAAAGGACAATGCTGGCAACAGGAATAGCAGAAGATGGATGAAATTTCACCATATAAAAATTTCACATTGGTAAATCACTGGTAATAAATTTCTTCTAAAAATTTGCATTAATACCTTTGAAATAACAGACAACCGTAGTGACATTTTCTGGACAAATATTGATTTAATCTAACACTCAATATTCTTATATTAGTCAATCTTAAGTTGTCATTTTGTGGTATGATGTGAATGTGATGAGGAATAGGAACTCAGATTCATTAAAAAACAATAGTTAATATTTATTTTGATTTTTCACCTCTTACTTTCAATCAGTGAATACAGTAGCAATAAAACCTCATCCCAGCACAATCAGCCTTCTTTTGTATCGCAACATCAATTCTGTATTTGAGAATGGCAGAAAAATATTGCCTTCAAAAAATTAAGTATGTGTTATATCTCCAGATATTGTGAATAGAATTGGTAAGGATTTTTTATTATTGATTTTTTAAAGAATCCTCTGAACCTCTTTCAAATTCTACTTGATTAAGCGAAAACACTTGATTTTGGTGACACATTTACCCTGTTTTCTGATTTGGAGGCTCACTTCACAATTTCTGACTAGAAAGTCTTGGGCAGTTGGTAAAAACAAATTCCTTCACAATTTAAATTTAACACATGTGGACCAGAGCTCATATCTAAACAGTACTTTTCACCTTTTTCTCTCCATCTTCAGAAGGAGCTCTTAAATATGGGCTGAAATGAGGGGTAAAGCTCTTTTTTTTGGAGTTTCAAGCTGCCCAGGCAAACCCCAGGGAAAACCCCATGGAAAAGGCAGAAGTTGTGCCCATTGAACAAAAGAAGTTTGAAACAGCATCCTCTGGTTTGCCCCTTCTGCAGTCTTGGACAAGGCTGCTTATTTTAATATTGTGAAAATCAGTGACCTTATTGCGGCTCTGTGTTGTTATTTCATAGCTTTGCAGTAACAGAAATAGAACCCATCTTTCCAGCGACTTATCTGAATCTGCATTTGAAGCACTCACAAGTGGGAATGCCTTGCACAGTTAAAATCTGCTATTCCTTGACTATAATGGTTCTAAAACATCTCTTCCATATAGTAAATGTTAATTGTCTTATCACATGGAAAACAATCTCCTCAGATTAAGAGCAGTTTAAGAGTTAACTACTACAGCTTTGTGAATTCCCATGCAATTACAAGGACTATGTAATTTTTTTTAAATTACAAGTTCCATCATTTCCAACAAAAATAACTTTCCTCAATACTCTTTTTAGAGAGGCAGTGAGGGATAGGCTATATCGATTTGATTAGAGGAATATTTTCCTTCCCTGGAGATTGACTTCCTACACATCTCTTGTAGAATGATTCATGGGGCTCAGTCATTTAGAATTGCAAATACGGTCTGGGACTTCTTGTCAGTTGACGAATGGGTGTAGTCACATTTAAACAAAGACAGAAAAGACAGAAATTATACCATGGAAGAGATTATACTTCACTCATTCTAACCATCACAACTCCAGTGCTCCACACTCATTCATTGTTTTGATTACTCTAATTAAGGAATTTCACTGGCTTACTGAGTCCCTTAGTTCATACACATGCCGTCAAAAGTGTATCTTGCCTATCCATGGCAGCAGAAATGGAGACAGAAGCCATTTTGGTGATGAAATGCACTGTAGTAGCTGTCTGCATTGCTTCTGCTTGAAATTTTGTTCTACAACACATTTAGTGTGCTTGAGTAGTTGGCTTGAAATAACAATGTGGAAATGTCATTCACCTGCCATGTAAGCTGAACTTAATTATACAATAATTGCGCATCCGATACACTGAAAGTGAAAGGAAGCAACATTTCCTTGTACTTGCTATGAAGCAAACATGTATTATTCATTCGCTTAGTTACTATACTGAAGCAGTGTTACAGGCATTACCATTTTGCTTTAAGGTACAATGAGTAATTTATTATATAGTGATGCAGATGTTTATAAAAATGCTAAACTGGAGTTCTGAAATGAACTATTGCAAGCAGTACATGAGACTGACAGGCTAGTTCATGGCTAGATAAAATAGGCGGCTGTTGAGGCTAGGTAAGGCTGCTCAAAGGATATTTTTGCACTTTTCAACACCACATGGTAGAGATAGTCATGAGGTGTCCACCATTAAAAACAAATAAACAAATAGCCTCCTAGAGTTTCGCAGAATCACAGCATGGTTTGGGTTGGAAGGGACCTTAAAGCTCATGCAGTTCCAACCCCTCTGCCATGGGCAGGGACACCTCCCACTGGATCAGGGTGCTCAAAACCTCATCAACCTGGCCTTGGACACCTCCAGGGACGGGGCAGCCATGGCTTCTCTGGGTAATCTGTGCCAGGGCCTCACCACCCTCACAGGAAAAAATAACTCCCCACTTTCAGCTTAAAACCATCCCCCCTCGTCTGATCCCTGCACTCTCTGATAAAGGGAGTGCATACAGTTTATGTACTATGTAAAAATGTATATTAATGTTGATATTTTCCTGATAACACCTAGTTCATTTCCCTCGCAAATCTCCATGTGCTTTATATATGCAGAGCTTCCACCTAACGAGAAGCAAAGACCAAGGCAAATAGAAAAGAGCCATAGGAAGACAGCTCAACATGCCAGGGTGATACATAACTCGGATCTTCAGGTCCTGGTGAACTGCTGAAACTCTTAAACAACTGTTCTTTCTCAGACTGCTAGTTAAATTGCTTTTCATGAATGGTGTGAATGCCTCTTCATGCAATGCCCATCACTATTTTCATGGAACAATGCCCTGTCATCAGGAAAATTACTCATTTGACTACTTGTGATGTAAGAATCCAGAGCATTTCTTACCTGTGTTAGCAGAACCTGCTGTCCTGTTGCCTTCCATTCTGAGCATCAGGAATAGAGCAAATACTGCAAGCTGGTACGTGTCCTTTTCCTTAATAGGACCTATTCAAAACACAATGAAAATGATAGGGTCACTTGCTCTATTATTTTCACAGTGATGGAAAATACAGGAAAGCCACATAAAAACAAGAACCATTTTAAAACTTAATTACAATTCTTTCTCTTTTCTCCTTTAAAATTCAGTACTTTTGCTGCCTTCAGGAGAGGCTGCATATGTACCAACTATGGTCTCTTCTTTAAATTGGGATTATAATGCAGAACATAAACTGAGACTACATACAAACTGCTAAAAGACCCTTCCCATCCAGGGTATTTAGAAGACCAGTGTATTTCTGTGCCACAGACAAACTTCCAATAGACTGGTTTTACACAATATTTGCTGGCTGAGTTGTAAGACTCTTGCTTCTCACACCTCCATCTTCATCTGAGCCCGTTAAAACACTCTGAACTTCATCCTCCTTACTCAACTAATAACCTAGCCTCACAGATTCATCTTATTACTGTTGACTCTTTGAAAGCCCGCACAGAACAATGTCTCTCAACAAACTTGTTTTCTCTTATGGGATCTCAGACATCTCTTTGTGTCTTTATTTTACAATATTTTATCATCACTGCAGCAAAAACCTCACAAAAGGCCATAGCAACCAGCTAATTTTATTGTGGAGAGTGATCAGTCATCCACAGCTAGAAGGAACAGTGAATCCCCATTTCATTTCAAAAACTAATGAAGTTGGCCTCTCAAATCCACTTGATGTATCTGCTAATATTAGGCTTAGATTGAAATATAAGATTTCTTCCTCAAGACCTGTCATGGTTGTTTGAATCAGGGTTGTTAAGAACAGAGGAAAGGAGGCCAAGAAGGGGAACATGATAACACTTCCAATGACACAAAGATCTGCTGGCATGAAGAAGGAAATAACCTTGGTCTTCTTGTTCACAGCAGACAAGGACAAGAAATGAGTGATGATTAGACAAAAGACACAAGATACTGGAAGAGGATTTTGATTCAAAACTAAATCAGCTTTCAATGATAGAGTTAATTAAGTACTGTCACAGATTGCCTGGGGAAGTCCCAGAGTCACTGGCTTTGGCAATTTCTAAGAAAAGGACAGCCGTTCATAGCAATTAAGAATGGAAAATCCATCAGGAATGATATAGGGAAAATATTCCCATACTGGCCTAGGTGACCTCATGAAGTTCCTTGCAATCTTATGCCTCTATGATTCTGGCAAGTTTTACTCATATAACACATATTCCACTCCCAATTTAGCCAAGTGCTTCTCACAAAATACTTACGGAAAGACGTCTCCATAGATAGGAAGTTATTAACTTGGAAAGAAAAACTTTATTATGCTTAATCTACTTCCCAAAAAGTATTAGAGCATTTAGGGTGCTGCTCTTTAATAGAAAAAAGTCAGCTGTGGGGATTGAATGGCTGTGGTAGAAACACGTTTACTTTCCTTTGCAGCATTTGTAATTCATTTCCATTAAATTTACTCTACTTTCACAGTATTAAGGCATTTCTGCTTTATGCATTGTATTGTCTGGTTACCCACTGACTATTTTATCAAGCATCAGAATAATTTTATGATATATTCTCTCAGTTTTACAGCCAAGTATCCCAGGACCTTCTTCAAGTCCCATTGCCATTACAGCTGCTGAAGAACTTCAGACTGCATAAAATAGAAAGCAGCTGGAATAAGAGTTGGTATTAGTCACAAAGCTGTGCTTATGTCTCATTTCATTTTCTCTTTTGACTATTCTTTGCCTTGTTTCTGATGTCAGAACTGAGTAAGGAGATAACACAGTGCTGCTCTGACAGCCCTATGCTAGCTCAAAATGCAAGTGTGTTCTCTGGAGGTCATTGCTGTCCCTTACTGTAGGCATTGCTACAGCTGTGTATTCAAGGTGATTTAAAGAGAATTGTTTTAATGAAATGGTTACTGCTGATGCCTTTGCTAGCTGTTCAGATTTTATGGGCTGAGGAAGAATTGCATTATTTAGTAAATGCAGCAACTAAAGTGAAAAGCAGCTGGTTATGGTAAGGAAATAAATCAACACAAAGAGCGATAATAATTTAGCTTGTGATAGGGAAAAATTAAGTAATTGAAGATGATGATTGTGAGTAAGCCTGTCATTTCAAGTAGAATATTCCATTGTCTGCTAAAGCTAATTATCCATGCATTTCAGCTCATACTTTTCCTACTTCTATGGCCATATGGCGCCCTTACATGCACTCTGAGCACACACGAGAGGTCTAATTTAAATTACCTCAAGCACTTACATAATGTTTATGTATTAATACATAACACTTATATATTCAGAAATCTGTAAGATTCTTGGCTAGATGTACTGTTTTTTTCAAAACTCTCACTGGAGAGAGCATGGGGAGCAGCCAGAACATCTCCCCTAGCAAATTATAGTCAGTCCTTGCACTGACAGAAGGTGCAGGGGCAGAACTCCTGTCCACAACTCTGCTGCTGTGAGCCAGACTCTAATAGTAGCTTAACATCAGATGTTTTTCCTTACCAGGACTCTGAGTTTTGATTGTGAACACTATTCATGAGTCCATCTAGTGGATAGTATGAGATAGTATATTTCTTCATGCACATATACTACACATACGTACCTCTAAACTCTTTTTTTCCCCTGTTCTAAATATAAGAGTTCTAAAAAAGAGTAAAAATACGACAGTTTGGCATTGATTTGAATAATTTCCTAAAGATTAAAGCCCAAGAAAACCACAAAAATACTTGTATATGTATCATGTTCAGAACTTGGCTGTAGAAGCTGAATTCCTTCCTTTCAGAGGGCAGGGGAGCTTTGGTGATGTGAATTGCACAATACAGTTGCTTCCCTTTGTGAATGATACTAAACTCCACCAAAGGATTTTAAGGAGGCTGGGGTTCTCCAGACCCTCATGCAATCTTCAATATGCTACTCTTGAAGCCTCCCTTAGTGCTCAGAAGGTGTCATATTCACAGTGGTCACTGTAATCCAGGGGCAAACAAGCATTTAATGGAGAGTGAAAATTCGCCGGATTCTCTGACTGAGCCATTGAACAAGCACTCTGCTTCTCTTTCCTTCCGCAGGCTTAGTCCATTCAGAGTAGAATCACAGAATCATTAATGCTGGAAAACGCCTCTAAACTCATCCAGTCGAACCACCAGCCCAACCCCACCGTGCCTACTAAACCATGTCCAGAAGCACAACGTCTACACAGTTTGTGTACCCCTCCAGGGATGGAGACTCCACCACTTCCCTGGGCAGCCTCTGCCAGTGCTTCACCACTCTTTCAGTAAAGAAATTTCTCTTATATCCAGGCTAAACCTCTCCTGATCAGACGCACAGGAGCTTCTCTTACTTTTGCATTAATACAATGCTGGGTGGTTAGGATGTCGGGAGAGTCCGGTGCCATGCAGGATCCATTGGCCGACAACCAGCACATCTCCTGCAAACCTTCAGTATATTGAATATTCTGGTTTTCAAAATCTAGGGTTAGCTAGGGCCTTCAAAACATTACATGTAAGTTAAGGAGGGACACATTAGCCCGTAATACTTGTTTTGTCTTTCGAATTACTGTAGCAAGTAACTAATCTTGCATAACATCGAAGTTTCTGCAAACACCACCGAACAGTTTCTGAACTACATTGCATTTTTGCTGCTAATACAATAAAATTGCCATCAAACTTTACAAACCAGCTGTCAGTTCAGAAAAAGCATTCTCTTGAAACTTTGGCACCCTGATGCAAACAGCTTTAAAGTAAAAAAACCCCAAACAAACAAAACTCCAAACCAGTTTGTTTATCTTAATTTTTACCTACCATTTTTCTACCTTTGACTAGCAAAATTCTACTGTTAATATCCAGTAATTTCTCTGTGACTGTATTTTTGTTCTCTTTATTTTTTCTCAGGCTATTCTTTTCCACTGCTTTTCTTGTCCCCTATGTTCTTACTGGAAACTTGTCTAGTTACACTGGATGCAAAACAAATATTAGTCAATCACAGTACGGAAAATGGGTTAAAAGCACCACCAGATGAACAAGGTACCTTGCATCCATTATATACTTGAATCCTTGGGTGACTGCTCTAAAGAGAAGAGTATTTAGGAGCTTCCCTCTTAAAAATAAACACACTCACACTACCAATCAATTTCTGAAAGAAATTGTATTAATATTTGTGTTCTGGGAAAAGCTGAAGAGGAATGAAGCTGGTCCTTCTCCACTCCTGTTCCAGCCCTGTCTCCAAACTGCAAACATTTCCCACAGCACCACCTGCAGAACTATCTAGCTGGAGGCTAGAATTATAATATATAGGGGGGGAAGATTAAGCATTAAATCTAGTATGTTACTGAAGGACAACAGTAGCGCTATCTCCGCAGACAGATTAACAGCCACACTTAAAGCATGGAGTGGTTCAGTTATCAGCTTGCATCCAGACATGCAGAAATTTTGTATATCATAGGATGGAAGTAAGTCTGAATGCTCTTATAGCTGTTAGGCTAGAGGTCATTCTGGGCAAAACTGAAAGCCTTTTATGATAGAACAGTATCCTCAGACATTGATTTTTTAGATAAAACCTTAACTTGGACTTTAGTCCAACTATGAAAGAAGTGTAACTGTATTTTTACTGTTTCAATGAGGGAGAGGTATCGGATCATAAAATCGTAGATTGACTTGAGTTGGAAGAGACCTTAAAGCCCATCCAGTTCCAACCTCCCTGCCACGGGCAGGGACACCTCCCACTGGATCAGGTTGCTCAAAGCCCCATCCAACCTGGCCTTGAACACCTCCAAGGAGGGGGTAGCCATGGCTTCCCTGGGCAACCTGTGCCAGTGTCTCCCCACCCTCACAGGAGAACATTTCTCCCTAAGATCTCACCTAAATCTCTCCTCTTTTAGCTTAATACCCTCCCCCCTCATCCTGTCTTTGCACTCCCTGATAAACAGCCCTTCTCCCAGCTTTCCTGCAGGCTGTCCTTCAAGAAGATGCCTCTGATGCAGGGAACACAATTATTTGCTATTTTATATGTCATTTTATATGCGATGGGTTTCCTGCATAGCTTCTAGAAATGTCTATAGAAGAATATCCTACCAAGACTTTCACTTCTTTGCCTGTCGTCCAGATTCCTCAGATACTGAAGGACATGTAAGGTGGTACAAAGAATGTTTAAGAATCTGGATGAGTTCCCAGATTACCTGCTGGGCTTGCTGAAGATAAATGTGTGAGTGTTAGTACCTGAGATCATCATTATTCGTTATTGCTGGAGGACGCCATTTTAAAATACAGTTTCCAGGTAAAAGATGGCCTCAACTTTGTAGCTTTGTATCAGCAACAGCAGATTGCGCCGTCTTGTCCCACATGACTTTAAAAAATACTTTTCCATTTCTGCTTTCTCATGGTCTCCATTCTCACTTTAGTCCTGAGTTCACTTTGCTGCAAATCCTAATAATTCTGTTTGGTTTGTAAGAAAAAAAAGGAAAATAATATTGCCCATTAGAGATTAATCAGCCTAAGCCATTGTTTATTATTCTTTAACTTGAATTAAAACCTCAAATTTTTGAATGAATTGTTGATGACATTTTCATTGCATATTGCCTTTTGGTGTGTGATTTCTACTTGCATTTCAAATTAGAAATGCTGAATTACAAGTTTGTCACCTTTTTTCATTTCCCTTCCCCACACACATTTTTTTTGCTTAGGTTTGAAAACATTGTGTGAAGACTTGTGTCAAGTTTCTTCCATTCACTTCTTCAATGTTATGGCTATGAATTCTGGAGCCAAGCTAGACAAAGTCAGAAGCATTGAATGGAAAAGGGAATAAAGACAAATGAGGAACAGTGGCCATATTTCTGGTCCCTAAAATAGTTCGCTCACATTTTCATCCCACTCCTCTCTGGAGCACCTTCGAGACCATGCTTTCTGAGACCTGCTCTAAAGTGACTGACTTAGGTTCTTCTGATGTATATGCTTCTTTCAGCAATAAAGTCTAAGAACTATAAATCACTGAAAAGCTCCGCAGCATCTGGCCTGAATCCTCCTTTGCATATGGAAAAGTTGTTACTACTAATAGCCTGAACCTTCTGCTCGTGGGTCTAATCTTAGTCTGAAAAAAACATTTTGCAGTGCCAGGTACAAACTATACCCTTTCATAGAAATAACATTATGGAATCTCTTGGGAAAAGAAGACAGACATAGATGAAGAAAAGGAGTAAGAATAATGCATGGTAACTGGGTAAGGCTGTATGGTAAAATCATTGAACAGCCTCTACTTATAGAAATCATTATTTTCACATTCAAAATATCAAGCACAATGAGCGAAGGATGACAGAATTTAGGTCATCCAAGGTTCACATTGGGACTGTGGATTTGTAAAATTTTAGTCTTTACCAAACCATGGAGAACCTTATTCCAAATTTTCACTGTTGAATTCGACAAAAGGTTTAGACGAAAAGTAAAGTACCCATTTGTTCCCTGCACGCAAGGCAACCATGATGATTACATAGTTACTTATGAATAGAAATACTGATATTTATTCAAGGATGATGTTTACAAGAACAAAAAAAAAAGGCCAAGAACAGCATGTGATAAGTAGCATTACCCTGTCTGCTTCACAAGAGGGCTGCTAGTTCTGCTTAGTAACTAGAAATTAACTACATGGAACAAGAGCAGAGCTGAAGCATGGCCTTACCCAGTAAATTAATTGTATTGATTTTTAATAAATATGCTTGTCATCTGATATCATAAATAACCATTATTTTCCAAAGATCTTTCATTATGGTCTCAAATGACTGGAGCTTGCAATTGCTTTTATCAATTTCCAGCATAGGAAATAAAATATATACTAAAATATACAAAAATGAAGAAGTAGTTGTTATTTACAGGTGTTAGCTTCCAATTACTCCAGCACAGGTGCTCTCATACACATTGCTATTTTTATCTTGTGCTTTAAAAGCAACAAAGTAATCAACACAACCAATCTGGCGCAAGCCTGACAACGCTCAAGAAACAACTGGCCAACACCCTCAGGCACACAGAGTGGATGCTGGGGCTGACCTATGCAGGCACAAGAGCTGGATCAATGATCCTTACAGGTCCCTTCCAACTCAGGGCATGCTATGAGTCTGTGATTACCTTTTTCAAAGCTATAAGCTTTCCTCAAAATTGGGAATTTTTATATAAGACAAGTAAAAAGGAATTGTTTGGTATTTTACACATAGTTCAAACAGACGGGCATTTTCTTTCATATTCAAGAAAATTTACCAGATTTAGACTTCTAAAGGTAAGCTCTGTGCATGTGTGGTTGAGTAAAACAACTGTTAGAATCCACCATGCGCATGGCTGGGTAGGTGAATTATTGAGCAACCGTTGGAGGAGTTCTGACTATTTGCCACAGGCAATTTAGCTGCAAATGGGTATTTCATTTAGCCTAAATGTGCATGCGTTTCCCTAGAAGGGGAGATGGGCATTGATTTGGTTCTTTGCATGGGTTTAGGCATGGGATTGCAGGGGATCCTGCCAGATTTGCTACACACATTAAAATAAGGAAGGTGAAATAAAGGATTTGCTTCCTTTTGTCTGTATTTCACACCATTTAAAAAAAAATCATGGTGCTGGCATTCATAAATGTAGAAAAATATCTGAATTTTCCTTTAAACTATTCTTAGGAGTGCAGGATGGTTTAAACACACTTCCCTTGCAATTTTGTTCTCAATTGTTGACATGATTTTACATGCAGAGAAGCAGATTTTTATAGATGTGACTTGTCTCAAAATGATTTCATTATGAAGTCCAAGGGCTGCTACTGAAAAGTCTCATCCTAGTTGATCCAAAGGTAATTATACTAGAAAGGGACAGAAAGGGGACAGTGGGGTTCTTTGTTTGGCCAACAGTATTTTTTTAATTACCTATCTTTCAAAAAGTTTATTATGAATCTTCGCATCAGGTCAATCCAAGCAGTGTTGATTTCCAATAAAGGGGGAAAAAAAAATCTAAGACCTATGGTGCTTTGAGTAAAAGGAATAAGAAAATTGGAAATAAAGATTAGACCTATGATTTCAATAAAGTATTTCTACCCATTTAAAATTTTAAGACAATTGACAAAAGATTTTACGGAAAATGAATGATTTGACACATTTGCATGTTCAGATACTTCTATTCTTTTATCTTTATAAATTATGCTTTATTAGAAATAATCTTGGTTAATGCAAACATACCTTGCTTCAAAGAGGAAAGCAGGTATCACACACGTGTGATGAGACAACCACAATCAACTTCTGTGGGCTACTGAAAACCTTTTAAAGTACTTTAATACCGGATACACAACTCATCACTGCTTCATAGATAGCACGAGATAATTATTATCCCTGTTTTATTCTTGCCCAGACGCATTGTATGTCACATCCTTGATCTTAAATATCAAGCTTTCCTGTTCCCACCACACTCCCTCATCTAAGACTCCATAAAACGAGAAGATATATGATTCATGAGATTTTTGCTTTGTTACTGATGCCCACTAAATCATACACGAGTAGGATGCAAGCGGAAAACAAGGATTAAATTAAATTATATATATATACATTCTTATACATACTCTAACCTCAACCCACATATCTCAGTTTTACTTACTGTAGAGAACTCCACAAGTAATTGCGACAGCGACCAACGCTACTACAGCTTTATCAGTGCTGGCAGCACTAGTGTAGATGGCACCCCAGCAGCTGTCAGTAGCATTATGTCTATTAAAGCAGCTCAGTGCCAATCTAATTAACATAGCACTGAAACAGCTGCTAGTGCTGGAGAGCTGCGAACATTGCAGCTCCTCATATCACTGATGTCAGTGAAGCTGCAATAGTGGGAATGTTCTGTAAATGTTCCCCAGTGCTGAACAAGGCTGTGTTGGCCGTGGCCTGGATTTCTGTCCTTGTTGGACATAATACTTAAAGGAAGGTGTCAAACTCAACTCTACTTAAAATCTAATTAAAGACTCCTCATCCTACATGTTTCCTTACAAATTTTGAAGTCCTGGGTTTCTGATGACAAAGTCCTTCTTGCATCTGACTACAGCGCTGTACCTGGTGCCTGTTAAAGAGCCATACGTACAATGCAACCCATGCAATTGCTGCTTAAGAACTGAAGAAAACCTGGTGAAAGTACTATTTTAGTAATCAGTACCAAAAGGGTATAATCTGGTTTTATCATTTATTAATGGAAAAAGAAGGAGAATTCATTATTTTTAAACCATTACAATGAGGTACAATTCTACATACCTCAATAGAAGACATGATCTTCATGTTTGATGGCTTCCTTCTCTAGTCACTTGGATTAATAAATGTGCTACCATATCTCTAGAGAGGCTTTCATGACTTGTCTGAGGAAATGACTATAATTACTTTTGTCTTTTAAAAATGGTAATTATGGAACAATGCTTGAGGATGAGAAAAACAGCTGAAATACCAATTAAAGACAATGAATCAGACAAGACTCTGTCAAAAAAAGCAATAGTTGTAGATGTGCTTCCTCCCTGATGGAAAAGCCTCCACCAATCTGCAACTAATCCGTTACACATAGGGTAGGGGGAAAAGAAAGGTCAATGAGTTCATTGGAGGAGAGAGAAAAACCTGGTAACTGATGTCAAGTCATTTTCTCCTTGAAGAGAAGGGATTTGGGAAGATTTCCTCTCTGTTTCTTAGGGCAATACCCTAAGAATCTTGCCAAAGACAGGGCTCATAATAAAGACACAAATCAATCTTTAGGAGGGGAACAGGAAGAGACAAAAGAAGAGTCCAGAAAGCACTTCGGAGAGTTCATATTTTGCAGGCTTGAATTAAAGTGAAGAAAGCTCTGCCTGATGTCTCTAAATTAATCAAAATAACCTTTTCTCTTGGCACACTGCAGAGATATAGCTCAGGTTTAAGTATGATTTATTGCAGTGAAAACATATTCCAGACAAGCATTGTCTCTTTTCCATACTTGCACAGCATAACATGACCCTCTGGAGTACTGCCACTGTATAAACATCTGATGACCCTTCACTGTGGCTGAAAGCTTCACATTTTCTCCAGTGAACTCCATATCATAAGTGACCCACTTAAAATATCACACTGAAGTTTTTCCTCAAAGTCACTCACTTATTTGACAAAATTTAGATGAAACGATAGTAGAATTTTCATTTACTGTTTAAGAGTAGACTTGTTATGTGCTCTATGATATCTACAATACCAGAGTAAATGGCCATTTCTCACTCAGAAGCTGTACCAATTGTATCCTGGGCTTCAACAAAAGCAGTGGGACCAGCAGAGTGAGATCTCACATGGAGTCCTCCATTCAGTTCTGGAGTCCTCAGCACAGGAAGGACATGGAACTGTTGGAGCAAGTCCAGAGGAGGCCACAGAGATGATCTGAGGGCTGGAGCACCACTGCTATGAGGACAGGCTGAGAGAGTTGGGGTTGTTCAGCCTGGAGAAGAGAAGGCTCCAGGGACACATTAGAGCAGCCTCCCAGTACTCAAAAGGGCTCCAAGAAAGCTGGGGAGGGACTCTTGATCAGGGAGTGCAGGGATAGGACAAAGGGGAATGATTTTAAGCTGTAAGAAAGGAGATCTAGATGAGGTCTAAGGAAGAAATGTTTTCCTGGGAGGGTGGTGAGGCCCTGGAACAGGTTGTCCAGAGAAGTGGTGGCTGCCCCATCCCTGGAGGTGTTCAAGGCCATGGGGCTTTGAGCAACCTGATCCAGTGGGAGGTGTCCCTGCCCATGCCAGGGGCTGGAACTGGATCAGTTTTAATGTCCCCTAACTCAAAGCTATGACTGATTCTATGATTCCATAACAGGTTCTGTAGGATTGATACTCCATCCCCATCCCCAAATCATAATAGCTGGGATTCTGGACACAGGGTGAAATCTCCATTCCAATACATTAGGAATTAAGAGAGTCTGTTCCCAAACACAGCAGCCAGTGCATATGGCCTTCTTCTAAAGCTCCCGCTGGCACAGAATAGTGGCAGATTGTTCAAAGAGGCATAGATTTGGTGAGTAACAAAGAAGCCAAGGATAAAAGTTACATCCAGCTTTGTTTTGTGTGCAAAAGGAAGTCTATTATGTTCTCCTTTTTTCCCTTCTGTTGCAGGAAGCAAGAGATTTTAAAGGACTGACGTTTAAAGACAGATGCTGTAAAATAGTAAATATAATATTTCTTCTCTTGGCTCCACAGAAATCAGTTTTCATTCCACCGAGATTCCTTGAAGAGAATTTTTAATGTGGGGCTCTGACAGCTACGCTGCTTCACAGATAGGAATACCTGTAAAGTCTGAATTCTCATTTCATTCAATAATCAATTACCAGACCCATCAGTTCTGAGAAAACAACAAGTTCTCTAAAATCTTCTGTGTGGGAATGTTTAGCTGAATAACATACCTAGAAATTACATACCTAGAAATTATCTTTTCTTCTAGCTATGTACTTTAATTGCAGTTATATCTGTTTACAGATGTATGGATCTATGCACACAAATATATTTTGTATGGTTTTGTCCACACTCACTAAACCTCTTATACTCACAGATACTGTATTGTTTGTGGTGCTTTTTGTCTGTGTGACCTGCAACCCTCCCAGTTAACTACACAGCAGACAGTATTTCTATTCTGTAAATGCAATGACCAGGGGACTGAATGCAGAGGAGGTTGTAGCGAGATGGGGTGCTAGTCTCTTCAACCAAGTGATAGGATGAGAGGAAATGGCTTCAAGTTGTGCCAGGGGAGGTTTGGATTGGAGATTAGAAAAAATTTCTTTACCGAAAGACTGGCGAAGCACTGGTAGAGGCTGCCCCAGGCAGTGGTGGAGTCTCCATCCTCGGAAGGGTTCAGAGAGCTTGTAGATGTGACACTTGGGGACATGGTTTAGTCAGAGTATTGGTGTTGGGCTGGCAGTCAGACTGGATCACCTTAGTCTTTTCCAACCTTAATGAATATATGAACCTAGGTACCACCACAAATACTTACATAAGCCAGCAATACAGGTTTCTTTGACACTCAAATTGGAATCCACGTCAAGAAATCCTATTCCCAAGGACTTGCAGAGCATTCCTCTTAGCCCGATCCTTACTTCTGCTATGCCAAGATGATTTGAAAGTCAAAGGAAATGACCATGTCAAAAAAAAATGTATCTTTCTATTCCCCTCCAATAACAACCACTTGCTCTTAAATCAAAGCTAATTGGTTTTGGTTTGTTATACTGACATACTTAAAAAGCAGTGAAGTTTCATGTTCTAGATAACCAGCTGACTGACACAATATGTCAAAAGGTTGTTTAAAAAAAATATTCCAAGTTTTATCATTTGCTGCTGAAGATAAATATTGCCTTAGAGAGGACCACAGAAGCTATTTAATAGCCTACCACAATACTAAATATGAGAGGAAGTGAAGCAGAATACATATTAAACTGCGTCTCCGTCCAACACACTGTACCATGGCTAATCAAAGGGAGAGCATTGCATCTATAATTCAGCTTTCATAAATAAAGTATATCCACATGGTTACTCTGACCACAGAAAACTACCCTTTATTAAAACAAAAAGTATACAAAATTTATAACTAAAATCAACGTTACATTGTAAAATTTTTCACATTAGGAAAACAGCCAGGAAAATTCCTTATTTCTGTAGCAGTCTCAGGACTTACCTAACTCTTTCAGTTACAAATTGTTGTCACTTAACCGGTTAATAATTTTTTGCTGTTACTTGCAATTAAATCCAGCTTCATTTTTAAATACCTTTTAAATGCATGTTATACAACTTTTGCTATTAATTTGATATTAGAAAATATAACTGCATTTGTTGCTGGTGTGATATTAATTGCATGTCAAATAGATTTACCTATGATATAATTAATAAAACTTAATGAGTATTCTTGCTGTATTACAGTTAGCTTTTAGACAGCACAAAAATGCCAAGGCAATGAACAGCCTAAATCCAGGTTTTTTATTAGCAGTCCTAAATAGAAATACCCTCCAGTAATGCCCAGAGTTGATTTAATACTCAATCTGCCAACTAATGTTTAAGATAAGTAAGTCAAAACGTGATAAAAGAAACACTTACCTTCAAAAACTTTACCTTGCCATCAGCTTCTATTTTGAATCAATGCCCTGAATATAAATGTCATGATTCACCAATAATGTACAAATGGAGGAACACACAATGAAAGAATTTTACTTGTTTCGGCAGAGGAAGGCGACTGCTTCTAGGAATTTGGTCACCTGTGCTGTTACCATGGTTGAAGGTAACACAGAACATTAATTTATTCTCACCTTATGAAAATTAGAGCAAATATTCTAGATTCCTTGGAAAAAAGAAACAAGTTAAAAGTGCGCTCACAGTAACAAACACTAGATTATTGGAAGCATTTCTTTTACTAAGATATCCAGAAAAATCCCTTGATCACGAGGGTCTTTTATTTACTTACTTTTCCTGTTTCTCTTAGTGATCTCCTTTCACCTGGAATGTATGTTTTTGACCAAGTGAAATGAGACAGAAGATGAAAATAAATTTGAATAACAAAAGGAAATTCCAATACCTCTTGACTCTGCTTGCTACAGGCACTGAATCCAACGCTACAGGCATTGAAGCCACTCTGACTGAAGCAATCAGCAGACAACCTTGCTGCACATGGAATGATGGAGCCGAAATGCAGATGATGGAAACTACAAATGAAGCAGTGACAGTGGATGTGCACTCTGACATATGATAAACACAATCTTCAGAGCTTATACAAGGGATTATACACCTTTATTTTACCATAATTCATCTTTCTATTTGTCCGTGTACCCTGGAGCCCAAGTCAAGCTCCTACTAAAATATCCAGCCAGTTCCCAGCTCTTGTAGCTTAAAAACAGAGGAAACAACTGTGAAGTACGGGAGTCACTGACGCAGGAGTCACTTCCTTGTGGTCCTGGCCAAACATAAACCTCACCTGCATGTGGAAAGACAAAATGTGGATACGTGAGGTGCCACCTGAGCTCATCCAGGTTCAGCAGTGGAGCATTTCACTCTTTACCTAACACATTGCCATGTCCACAGTCATTTTTAACAGGATATCACACCAATTCCCAGTACAGCATCTAAGCAAGAGAACACATGAAGTAAGTAGACAGGAAGAAATCTGAGTCTGCATAAGAGGCTGACGCAGCGAAACAGCAACAACGAACCACTTCACCAGCCTGTTTTCAGCAGGCCTAATGACACTGTCTGCAATCTTACTCATTGCTTAATAGTGGGGGTTTTGTTTATGTACTTACATTTCCTACTCACTCTGCAGCTTTTTGCTCACAAAAAGGTCATTCTGACACTTTTCACTCAGGCTGCAAAATGCATTACTTCCCTTTAGTGTGACCTTCTTCCTTTTCTTTTTAAAATGCATTATAAAAGCTATTCTATAAATAAGAAGCATGTATTCCACTGAGTCATTTTCTGAAAGCAATGATCACTTAAAGGGTATTTTGTTTCTCCCACTCAGGGAAGGGTGGTGGAGGTTCCCTTCAAGAGACTTCTAGAGAATAAACTTATCTTACTATAAATTATCGGTTGTCTTTAAAATTTCCCATTAAAAACCACAAATAACCTCTTGTTTACATCCTTCCCTCATGCTTCTAAAATGTGACAGAACAGAAGAATATTTTTTAATTAAATTAGCTGAATATTGATCAAGGGAACTGATCTGATTTGGGGAATTTTTTATACACCTGGCACTAATAAAATAAGTGCAAAAGGATTTTGTCTCTGTTAATCCATATTTTATGGTATATAAAAATACTGTTGTGACACAATAATAAAGGGACACTCCAAGGAAGGGCTTCAGTTCTGAAACAATCATCTATAAACTGATGTAAGCTAGCTCTGCCTTTGCTAACTCAAGTGAAATACAGGAACTTGGTGGGGTGACTGAGGGCCAGGGGGTCTGCATGTAAGTTGTACAAGATTTGAAAGTTGTTCATGTTCTTGCTGAGGCTTAGTGCATCTCAAGAACTCCTTATACATGTTTTCTAGGGACCTGACTGATATATATGCATAGAATCATAGAATGGGCAGCATCAAAAGAAACGTGACAAGCAGGTCAAGGGAGCTGAGTCTCCCTCTCTACTCCAGTCTCATGAGAACCCACCTGGAGCCCTGCATTCAGCTCTGGAGTTCTCAGCACAAGAAGGACATGGGTCTGTAGGATCGAGTCCAAAGGAGGCCACAAAGATGATCTGAGGGCTGGAGAACCTCCCATTCGAGGACAGGCTGAGAGGGCTGAGAGGCTGAACAGGGGTTGTTCATCCTGAAGAAAGCAAGGCTCTGGGAAGACTTAGAGTAGCCTTCCAGTACTGAAAGGAGCTCCAGGAAAGCTGTGGAGAGACTCTTAATTGGGGACTGCAGGGATGAGACAAGCTGGAATGGTTTCAAGCTGAAAGAGGGGAGATTTAGATGAGAACTTAGGAAGAAATGTTCTCCTGTGAGGGTGGGGAGGCCCTGGCACAGGTTGCCCACAGAAGTCATAGCTGCCCCATCCCTGGAGGTGTTCAAGGTCAGGTTGGATGGGGCATTGAGCAACCTGATCCAGTGGGAGGTGTTCCTGTCCATGGCGGTGGTTTGGAACTGAATGATCTTTAAGGTCCTTTCCAACCCAAACCATTCTATGATTTTATGAAGTTATGTTTGTAAGTCATATACAAATTTCAGACTTGTACCATGAGTTTAAACTCCTTCAGTCATAAAAATAAGTGCCACATCTAAATCAAGAAAGTTTCACTTTAACAAGAAGAAAATACATTAAACCTTTTTACACAGTTTAAAGGTAAACTCTAGCCTATGTTCTTCTTACCTACAAACTGTCACTCCTGCTCCCTCTCGCCTCCTAAATGGATCACGTGTTTATTAAATGAGTCATCTCTTTAGGAAATGAACAACTTATGCATTAAAGTTCAGATTCTGGCTTGTTTTGAACTTTAAAGCGAAATCAGTGAAATATCATTACTGCAACATTGCCGAAGAGATAACAATGTAATGAGTGATAAGACATTAGGGTTTATTTGGCTGTATACACACATGCACACACATTCTTGTGAACAAGCAAGTAGTGAAACCAAAGAAGCAGTGGCAAAGACTTAGTTATTCTAAAGAGGAGAATGTATGCTGCACCTGCTAAACAAATTACCTCTCCTTGGGGAAATGGGGTAACAGGCATTAAGTTACAACTGCTGCAGCATAGCTGCACATTGCTCATTCTGAAGAGACAAGCAAAACCTAGTGCTAAGTTAGCAAACCGAAGAGACAAAGAACTCCAGTTTCTTTAAACATTAGCCTTCATCTTAAATGCCTGCTATCATGTAGCTCATTAGGTGGTATAATTTTGTCAAAAAGTTCTTTCACGCCAGGGAATGTTGCTTCCAAAAGTGGAGAAGACTGCTTAACAAGCAGTGATTTCTGTGCTTTGGTTGATGATTAAAATACCCTGGCAGTCTTTAACAACAAGGCTGTGGCCATAAACTTTCTCTTCTGCAATTTCACCTTTTCATTAGAATCCAGAGCTTTGTTTCAAACCACAGACAGTAAGTCAGGAAAACAGGACTTTAGCAAAATACTGAACATTTAAAAACACGTAACAGAAATTGCAGTGGAATACTTGGAAGCTTTGTGGAAGAAGTAAAATGACGTGAAATACATTCTATAAAGACTGCAAAAGTTAGAGAGGAACTCAGAAATGCAAACAATGCCTAAAAACCAATAAAGTTTGGGAAAAAAGTCCAAATAATTGTTTTTTTCATCTGTTTTATTGATAAGTTTTTACAATTTTAACTCTTTTTGTGAAAAATTGGAATTCACAAGAGGCAACTTCATTTGCCTTACTTGTTTCAAACTGCTAATGCATCTAGCCAGGTTTTTTTTTATTTTTTAAATGTAGAATCAAGGGGAATGATGTGTCTCTAAACTCAGAAGTCCCAAACTGAGTGATGGGTCATGGAAAACTCTTCATGGCTGATGGCTACAAGCTATTGCCTAATAACAAACCCTCTACACTGCTGAAACAACTACTCTGTAAAGGCAAAAAGTTCATCACTATATCCATATTAAAATAGGAAAGAATAGGTCAGTCAACCAACTCCCCAGTAACAAGAAAAATCCGAAATTAGACAAGTAAAAGCCCCTGAGAATTTTTCAACCCGATTATTATTTGTCAAGATTACAGAATCATAGAAAGTTTTGGATTGAAAATGACATTAAAGATCATCTAGATGGCAGGGACATCTTCCTCTGGATATACATGTGTTTAAAAATATGTGTGTGTTTAAAAAGCTACAAAAGTTTCCAGTTCAGCTAAAAGGGGTCAGTCTACCTACAACTACACTCCAAGATAAAAACTAAATTGAAATAAAAACTAATAAGCTTACTGATCACTGGAAATAAATGCCCTAAATATAATCTGGCAAGAATATAGAACACGAACAATTACTTTTACAGTGTAAAAACCACAAAGAATTACTAATACGATTTATATGATCCCTAATCTTGTCAAGGAAAAAAAAAGCTTTTTTGTTTCTTTCTAGTTTCTGTCTGCTTTAATCTACATTCCTTTGGTCATCAATTAGTTCAGTATGTTTTCTTTTAGTAAAGGTTCTGTTTCCTTCCTTTGAAACAGGGAAACTCTGAGTTCCCTGTTTTTATTATTGTAGATCTGCTACATCTTCAAAATTTCTTCTAAAGCCTTGAATACTATTAAGGTCAGACTAACAGGGCTACAACTCCTTTCAAAGGTACATTTGCTTCATTTGCCATCCTTCAGTCACATGGAAAATCTGCTACTAAAGAACTAATAAAATTATTTAAAAATATTACCATTAAAATAAAAATTACTATTACAAAATACATAGGTATTTACGTGGTTCTAATCTGGGCAAAGAACATTTTTGGTCCTTTGCCTAAATTCTAGATGTAGCAAGATGCTGATCCATACACTGTTTTCTACCAGCTGCACTCTCTCTGTGTCATCATCTTTAGTAAAAACTAAGGCAAAACTGGACTTCAGTAGCTCCTGCATAGCCAACACTATATATTTAGATTTATCAAGTCTAGATTTAAATTTTAGATTTATAAGGAAGAAATACTTTACAATGAGGGTTTTGAAACACTGGCACAGGTTGCCCAGCTAGGTAGTGGAGGAACTGGAGATGTTCAAGGTCAGGGAGCTCCAAACAAACTGATTTGGTTAAAGGTGACCATGCTTCTGCAGGGGTGTTGGACTGGATAACCTGTAAAAGTCCCTTCCAACCCAAAGCATTCTATGATTCTACAATAGTATACATTTCTACTGATTGTTCCGTTGAAGTGTTATGCCTAACTCGATCAAAACACTTGAGGTCAGTAACTGCATTGTTACTGAACGGAACCCTCCCTCTGTTACCGTGTAACGAGTTTAACTGCATGAACTCATGCATGAACTCTAGTGATGCATGAACTCATCCAACAGGTAAGTAGTAACATTTACTAAGTTGCAAACTGAACCTATTTTGAAACACATAAAATAGGTTTATGGCCCTTATTTTAATTGAAATATAAAAGCATGGAATGGTTTCAGTTGGAAAAGACCTTTAAGATCATTGAGTCCACCTATCGATCCAGCAATTAAGTTCACCGCTAGACCAAATCCCCTGGTACGACATCTACTGATCTTTTAAACACCTCCAGGGATGGTGAATCATCCAGCTCCTTGAGCAGCCTCTGCTAGTGGTTGACAGTCCTTTCAGTAAAGAAATTCCTCCTAATATCCAACTTAAACCTCTCCTGGAGCATCCTGAGGCCATTTCCCTTTGGTCCTGTCGCTGGCTACCAGGGAGAAGTCACCAACACCCACCACACTACAACCTCCTTTCAGGTAGTTGTAGAGAGCAATAAGGACTCCCTTCAGTCTCCTCCTCTCCAGACTAAACAAGATATGCTATGGTAATACACCATAATGCTTTTTTTTAATGCAGTATTTTCCACATAACAAGCATTAAATCTTTGGAGAGCGCATGGATGCTGCCAGTGTGCTCTTTTTGCCTCCCTAGAAACAGTCAAAACTCAGGCTTGAGGAGCTCTTGGTTTAGTTTCTAAATGACCCTTACTTGGAAATACACTCCTTGATCACTGATTGTGATTTGCTGTGTATTCCTGGATGAACTGTGAGGACGCAGTGCAACCAAAATGAATATTGATTGTTTGGTTAGAGCATCGGCCTGGAACATAAAAGTTCCCTCTCTGCAGTAATGTCCTTGCTTTAATCACTTCATGAGTCTTATTGTGACACAGAGCTGAGATGAATTTTCCTAAGGCACTTTCTATTCCTGGATGAAAAATAGCATATAAGAACTTAACATTATTATTGATGGTACTAAAACTGAATGTACTGACAGAAAATCATTATTTTCTGGATAGACAGTTATAAGTATTTCTCAGTTATCACAGAATGTCTTGAGTTGGAAGGGACCCACAAGGTTCATTGAGTCCAACTCTTGTCCCTGCACAGACAACCCCAATATTCACACCGAGAGTCTGAGGGCAGTGTCCAAATCCTTCTGGAATATTGGCACGGTGACTGCTTCCCTGGGGAGCTGTTCCAGTGCTTGACCACCCTCTGGGGGAAGAAACTTTCCCTACTATTGAACCTAACCCTCCCCTGGCACATCTTCCTGCCACCCCCTTGGGTTGAGAGAAGAAGAGATCAGAGCCTGCTCCTCCTCATCCTCTTATGAGGAAGCTGCAGACTATGATGAGGTCTCTCCTCAGTCTTGTCTTCTTGAGGCTGAGCCAACCAAGTACTCCTAAATGAATTTAACCAGGTTACCAAAACCAGGTAAATGTCTTCAAACCTAACTTAAAGCTGGTTAGTTTTGGCACTACAGAAGAAGAACACGAATTAGATTCTTTCCTCTCTCTTAAGCCATTCTTCTCAAGTAGAACAAGACCCCAATGTTGCAAGTAGACCTTGTCTTGCATTGCAAGCAGACCTTGTCAATGCTATTCTGTGAACGTATTAAACCATTTTTATGCCATTTTTCACTGAATATAATTTAATTAATATTTTGCAGCATTCATACTCATATAAATTATTCAGCTAATAATAGCAATATTTATCAAATAATTCATCCTTTCTAGTGTTTAGCCAGTCCTGGCTGCAGACAAAATAGTCAGACTGTTTCGGTCTATGCAGAACAAGCAAAAGCTATCATTATGATTCATCAGCTGAGGGCATTTCTATTTCCCTCAGTTCTTCTATGAACTTTCTCTTCTATGAACTTCTGTGTTCTTGCTCTTGTTCTAAGGAAGCCTCTTTCAAGGCTTCTTGAGGTTAATGCCAATATTTCTACCGATTTTCATGGTCTTTGGATCAGATCCTGGCAATGCTGATGGTACACAGTTAGCCCTATAAAAGATATAAAGGAATTCATATTCAGAAAAGCACCCCAGCTCATCAAAAATACTAAACAGGAACTTAGTTTTAAACAGGCATTTTCCTAGGAAGAAAATAAGTGAGATTTAAGTGTATTCTAACTCAATAAATACGTACTACATTACATGTGCCATGTCAAAAATAATTTTCCCTCACAATTAAATGCAAATTGCTGCTTGGCCAGTCATAACACCAATAATTACTGGGTCTAACTACACTGGGGTTAAAGAACAAGAATGATCAACACAGGTCACTTAATAACAATGATCTGCCTTGTGCTATGCTTTTATCTGAATTAGGCCTGGCAAAACCAGTCACTCCTTCAGGCTTCTCTAATTGATTCAATATGAAAACAGAAGAGTAGTACACTTGAAAATAAGTTTTAACACCACACTTTTCAAAATGCATGTAAAAATGCAGATATTTGATGAGAAGTGAACTTCCAGACTCAGATATCTATTACTCTGAGGAAAATACCAACTTAAAAAGGCCCAACAAAGTCAAATCCCAGTCTGCACTGGCATTCAATTCACACAAATTCACATGAAACAGGGAAACTGTGCAGACATTCCTGTCTAGGTCTTCCTCATGCAAACACATCTCAGCCTTCGTATTTTGATAATTGTTCTTAGCTTCTCACAGAACTGAAAGAATTTGCTCTCTGCATGCAATGCGTGATCCCTGGAACAACAATCCAGCTGATTTAGCTGGAGTGCAGCCAGGTTCCCTTCTGCACTCAGCATGGAAGACCTTGGGAGATAACTTCCTGTCACTCAGAATGCCAAACAGTCATGAAATGCAAATCAGACCCATATCCCCAGTCACACATAGAATCATAGAATGGTTTAGGTCTTAAGGGACCTTAAAGCCCATCCAGTTCTAACCTCCCTGCCATGGGCAGGGACACCTCCCACTGGATCAGGGTGCTCAAAGCCCCATCCAACCTGACCTTGAACACCTCCAGGGATGGGGCAGCCACAACTTCTCTGGGCAACCTGTGACAGTGCCTCACCACCCTCACAGGAAAACATTTCTTACTAATATAATGAGGAAAGAGACAATTTATAACAGCTGATAAATTGTCAGTCTGTATCTCAATATGATAGCTTTTTAACATGCTTCCAGCAATACAAAAAGCAGGACTAAAACATCCTACTAAACACCATAAGTTTTAAGATGAAAGTCACAAATTTTGCTAGGTGTCATAAAGGTTTTCTTGAACTACTTCAATTCTTCTAGCAATTTTAATATTTTCCCATGTAACAAAAATGCTCTAGATATTCACCTTATAAAAAGGCTTTAGTGAATAACTCTAGGTTTAAAGATTACAACCAAACGATCTTTTTTCTCCTTTCCTACTGAGATTCCTGACTTTTGTAAGATTTCATCTTTACTGCAGGAGAACAATAAGAAACTTCTTGCTTATGAATTTTTAAAACTTGACATGCGAGTGCAAGATGAGAAGAAATTTGAACACAGACCGTTACAACAAGAGTGATTACCCAGAAAAGGTAAGGAACTCATACCAATACTTATGTGGTTAAGATGATTTCTAACCTTGTCTCACAAAGCTGTTTTTTCCCACTGCTTTAGTCTGCATACCCTTGGTTATAAGTTCGATGCATCCTTCTTTTCTCTGTAGTTGTTTTCTTCTGGATTTTATCTTTCTGTGTGTCCCTTCCTGCGCTTCAAAATACAAACCCTTTTTTTCAGTGAAAAAAAAATCCTGTTTTTTTTCCTCCAAGGATTCACTAAAACACTCAAACAACAGAGTTAAGAAAAAACGCTAGAAACTTAGAATTAGCCTCCATACCTAAAAAAGGGGCACAAATTCACTGTTTAACAAAAATTATTAATATATATTCTTGCTAAGTACTAATACTCCTTTCAAAATAGCCCTAAATTGGCAAAGAAAAAGAGTAGGTACTAATGATTGAACATAAATGGTCTGCTGTCCTCAAAGCAGCTTAGTCCAAAAATTACACCTGGAATATTCTCATTGAAAAATGAAAATGAAAATTCTGCAGGTATGACAATGTCTGGTTGCACTGGTTTTGCCTGTGATTAGAGCTAAATTTGCATTTGCACTTAGAACAATCTTAACCCAGGGACGCACAAGACACTGAGAGAGGATGCAGCTGGCCCCCACTGACCAGAGGGATAACCCACACCAAATCTCCATTCCCGGAGACGGCCTGCCAGTGTGAAACAGTGAATGTGTTCCTTAATTTGCTTTGCTTACGCATGAAACTTTTGCTTTACCTATTAAACTGTCTTTATCTCCACCCATGAGCTTTCTCACTTTTACCTTCTGATTGTCTCCCCCGCTCCACTGGAGGGGAGTGAGTGGCTGCGGGATACTTAGCTGCTCACTGGGGTTAAGCCATGACACTGATGATGTCTGACCCAAGATTCATTAAAAGAATTAAATGCAGAGATTGCAATACTATTTTTGAGCAATGCTGAAACTCTCAAACTATCATTTGAGCTAAATTGGTTCAAATGTCCCCACTCAAAACCTCCCAAAAACCAAACACCATTTCTGGCACAAGGTTTAATAAGCACAACAACCTGAATCCATTCCAAGTATTTAATCTGCAGTTCAACAAGCCATTCAATCTTGCAATTAAAGTATGTATAAATGCTCTCTTGAATGTTTATGGACGTGAGCACAGGCTGAAGCCCTGCTGCTTCCCACTGAGCTTGCACATGTGATTAAAATACACGCTAAACTCCATTTTCAGTAGCACTTCTGCTCTGAATCCAGGCTGTGAATCAACCCTATCTCAGACTCAGATGGGAAACACCGCTAAAATATCTGAGGGAGATCTGAGTCAAAACTGTATCACTATATGGTCTCTATTCTTATTGGTAAAGCAATCATAAAGGTTATTTTTCATGCCTTTCCGTGAAACAGCGTAATCTTTTCTGACACACAGAATATGCTGCTTCTATCACAGAGAATTCCAAAAGCAGCTTCAAGCTAAAAACCTCAGCTATTTGCAATCAACTTTATTTTTAACATATCCAAAAACTAGACAGAACTGTGAGCAAGAGGCATACCGTATGTTCTATAAAGAGCAAGCGGTTTCTTGCCAAGAGAGTTGTTATGATTAATTGCCAGTTCAACAGAAGGTACGAAGTTCTGAGGCAAAGAAGAAGGAAAGGAAATGGTCTGGGAAGATTTAAGAGGGTCAAGAAATTTAACAGGCTTGAAAATTATTTACTAACCTATTAAGTCAAAAGAGAGCATGATAAAGGTGGATTAATTGACAATGCTGGTTGGATAATTACCGGTAACTGATGTACATTTCAGACTATGAAAGGTTTCTGAAGTCTCTCTGCAGGTATGAAGCTGAATAAGCAGACTGGGAAAATCAGACTAATCTTAAAGTAAAAAGAATTACCTACATTCACTTATAAAAGTAAATGCAACAGAACGAATATGAAACTAAGAACTTCACAACCCTGAGGAAGCTCCACATGGCTTCAGCTATGGCAGCTGCTTCCTCCATGTCTGCCTGCTGAGCTACGGGAGCCCAGCCCTCCCTCACCTGGAGTCCGCCTGGACCAGCAACAACCACCAGGATTGAAGAGCCTCAAAACAGTTGGAAGGAGATCAAAAGAAGACCAAAATCAGTGGTCAAGTGAGCTGCCTCAGTGAGAGCGGTGTTGAGAAATTAACATTGCGGGCTTAATTCTCACCTGGAATAGGCTGATGTTCCTTCCATATGAAACCTCACAAGTGCCTGCCCCGTGCCACCAGTGAAGCTCCTCCTGTGAGGTGGAACAGCATCCTGTTACAAAAGGATAGACGTGATGTATCATGCATGTCTGGAGAGCAGCAGCGAGCAGTGAAGGACTGTGATTAACTGATGAGTGGCATGTGTGAGGATACCACATTCTGGCAAAAAAGCACATTGTAAAAGTTTGCAGAGGAGCAACCCATGCAAAGGCACAGTGACATGTACATACCCTCATAGACAACTGCAGATGGGAGAACTGGCACAACCCATGAACATGAACCTGCAAATTATTTAATGGTGGCCCTCTTCCAGACTCATCCTTGTGCCGTCACTGCTGTGATGGGCTTATATTTAACTTTAACTTTGTCAAACCTGTACTTCTCCAGCAAGGTTTTGGTATCCTCGACTCCCAGGGCCATCAATACCTCAATGTGACACAGGGCTGAGTCCTTGTTCAGCAGCACTAACGCACACTTCGACTTAAGCACCTTTTAGGACATACATGCCACAAGCTTGCTTGTACGTGACACAGTTTACTTGGATAACCCATGTCTGCACATAATACAATACATTTGTCAAAATATAGTGTGAAATCCTGGTCCCATTGAGCCTTATGGAACAACATTGTTGTTAGACTTTCCTGGAGAAGTCTACCTTGAGAAACTGGTGCAAAGGCAAACATAGATGGAGAAGGATGGAGTTTGCCTTGTCACTCAGCTCTTAAACTCTCTGAATCCAACAGTAAAATCTGAAAGAGAAATGTGCTACTCATTGACAAATTAGCTGTTATAAAAGGTGAAATTGATGATCCTGTCATTTTACGACATCCCCATAATTTAGACATCTCTTGCATAGGAGAAGCACATTTAGAAGTTGAGGATGCAACTTCAATTCACCAATGACATTTTCAATTCTTAAAGGCCATCTCTCTTGTTCAAAACCTGTATTAGCTATACTAAAGAAATATAACCAGGCAAGGCAAACCAGCAGAGGTGGAGCATGAAATTACATTTCTCACATATAATTAAGATCGGGTTAATATTGTACCACTGGTCATTCTTGACTTTAGTCACAAGAGTGGATTCATTTGCCAACTTCTTGGTCAGTGGGTTAAATTTGGTCATGATGACTTTAATCATTACTTCACTGTGAAAGGTTATTATTAGTCAAAGGTGATGGGAGCAGCAAGGATAAATAACTTATTACTAATTTGTGTCAGTTATGTATGAACTCAGTGCTTTCCTTATTTTTCACCCACGTGAACTCAAATTGCTTTCAGCAGGCATGCCCCTGTTGCCATTTAACACACAATTACTCTCTTTTGTCTGCCTTTCTCACAAACCATGCCTTTCTTTGCAGCTATCTTTTCCCCTCCTCTGCTGTGTGACACCAGAGATGTGTCTATTTTACAGACAAGAAGGTAAGTCTTGGCCAGAAATCCATAATCCTCTTCACCTATCAGTACTTACTCTGTTTCAAGCTTCTCTAATAACCTCCTAGCTTTCTACATTTGCCTTGCTTATACGTACATATATACGTATGTATAAAAACCCCTCAATGCACCCAGCTATGTAAATTACACTTCTTACAAACTGATTATTCAGAAATGAACAATAATGCTATTATTAGGTTCTCTATGGACAGCTGCGTTCTCCTGCAATGTGCTGACTCTGACCACCTTTCAGGGACACGATACAGTTAATGAAGGCAGCAGTTCATCACTGGGAGGTTTTAACAGGGCAAGGAGATGATTTTTCATCACTTGAAAAGTGCAAATCAATGTATGCTTGCATTCAGCCACCAGTTAGTTGAGGTAGTGACCATTTCACGTTACCAAGTCTGTGAATTGCAGAAGGCCAGACACACTACTTACAGTCATCATTCCTGGGCTGAAAACGTCCACCTCAAATCATAGAATCATAAAATTGTTAAGATTGGAAAAGATCTCTAAGATCATCAAGTTCAATTATCAGCCCAACCCCCCCAGTGCCTACTAAACTATGTCCCAAAGTGCTACATCTACACATTTTTTTAACACCTCCAGGGACAGAGACTCCACCGTGAGCAGCCTCTGCCAGGGCTTCGCCACTCTTTCGGTAAAGAATTTTTTCCTGATATACAATCTAAACATCCCCTGGTGCAACTTCAGGCCATTTCCTCTCAACCTATCAATTTTCTCTCATCCTATCAATAAGAGGAATGTGTATTGGTAATATAAAGCAGGAAGGTAACTGTTCTTACAATGATTACATGAATGTTTGATTTATGGGTGACTAGAATTGTTGTTGGAATTCTTGCAAGTGAGTTTCTTTCAGTTTTATTAGGAAGATAAGAAATAACAGTTGAAAATCTTTCCCAAGAGAATTAACGTTTCAGAAGAAAATTTATTTTCTCTTATTTTTTCCAGCTAAAGAAATCATGAGCTAATACAGGATGATAGATATTATTTTCTTACTAAATGTATAGCAGTACAAACCTTTGAACTCCAGACCTCTGGTAACAGAGAGCTAAGACAGATTCTCACAGTGCTCTATTTTAATTTGTTCTGGATCAACACAAGTGAAAACTGAATATTTCTATCCATTTTATCTTAATTAGGAAGGAAAGAAGGACGTAGACACTTTGCCTATAAGTCAGATAAGACTAAATTCAAACTGAGTTCAGATCTGACAAATTTTGGCAACCATTCTCTGTTTCTAATGTTCAATGGGTTTGGATCCAGATGCACACACAGAGTACATGACAATCAACTTTCCTACTCAACTTATTCCTCTGACACACTGCAACTTTAAAATGGAAGCCTAAGAACATCTCATCAGTCCATTTTCCCCAGTTCTGTTTAAAGAGCTTGCTGAAAAGCATAGTTAACTTCTGTTTCATATGTTAATATTGTATTAAATTGCCTTATTGCTTTGTGATGTACAGAAACTTTGACGTTGGCTTCTCTATTTTATTTCAAGAATTCTTTTTTCTTGTAAGTCTGGAAAAAGATCTTCCACTTAAATAAGTTGATTGCAAGCAGTTTCAGTAATTGAATCCCTAGATATTTGTCTTTATGCTGGGAGGTTTCGTTTAACTTTTAATGGATTTTTAATGCTGAAACACTTTCATTTAAAACTGTTGCCATAAAACATGTTAGAATTTTCTATTTTTGTTGCAGAATTTTTTCCCCAAAACCTTTTTTAGAGCTGAGGTTTAAGATGATATTATTACACTAAAATACTGTAAATCACAGTGTAAGGAGTGAAAAAGGTTTCTCCAAGAAACTGTTAAGACTACCATGCTGTCAATTATGGAATCATTGAGGTTGGAAAAGATCTCTAAGATCATCCAGTCTAACCATCAGCCCAACTCCACCATGTCCCAGAGTTCCACATCTACTCATTTTTTTGAACAATTCCAGGGATGGAGACTTCACCAATTAATTCCCTGGGCAACCTCTGCCAGTGCTTCACCACTCTTTTGGTAAAGGAAATTTTTCCTGATGTCTTATCTGAACGTCCCCTGGCAAAACTTGAGGCCACTTCCTCTCATCCTATCACTTGTTACTTGGGAGAAGAGATCAGCACCCACCTCACTACACCCTCCTTTCAGGAAGCTGCAGGGAGCTGAGGTCTCCCCTCGGCCTTTTCTCCAGGCTAAACAATCCCAGCTCCCTCAGCGGCCCCTTATAACACTTGTGCTCCAGACACTTCCCCAGCTTTGTTGCCCTCCTCTGGATACCCTCCAGCAACTCCATGTCCTTCTTATACTGAGAGGTCACTTACAGAGCGTTCACCAGTACTAAAATTTTTGGATTTAAATACTATTACTAATAAATGCAACATATTTTCAATAGGAAGAAAAATCCTCTGTGACCAAATTGTATAGGCTCTGTAAACCAAAGGCTTACAAAGTTAAAAAGACAGTGGTTGTGCAGATGCACAGGAGTCCTGTCATCAGATTGGCTTACCTAAGCCCACCACCTCTTAAAGGGATAATGAACTTCTGCCCCTTGCTTGCTTTAATTGCATCCTCTCTAAAACCAGTCCCAGTTCAACCCTTGCTGTTCCCTAGTGGGGTTAGCAGGATTCAGACAGCATTCTACTGCACTGTGAATCAAGGTCTAATGGGTGAGCAACCCACAGAGGAGCAAGAAGCGTACCAAGGGTGACAGCCCTCCCCTCACAAGACCAGGACACGCTCCATCCAAGTACAGTTGGGTCCCGTAAGGAAGCATTTGGGAACAAAAGGATGCTGGTGAGGGCTTCCTGCAACAAGGCTGTGCTCCATTGTCTGTGGAGCGAAGAGGTTTGATGATTTTGATGTTTATCAAGATGAGTGCTTTATACATTTTTACACCCCAAAAGCACCACTTTAATGCATTTTCTGGGTGCAAAATGCAGGAATTTAGTCGGTGGTCCTAAGCCACCAAGCTAATGCAGCTTAATAGGATATTACCTGTCAGCTGTATTATGGTAACAATAGGCATGTTCTGATCAGCTGAGGGTGCAGAGCAATTTGGTCAGTAAATATCTTCTGACAGAAAAAGTTTGAAGGATAGGATCAGCCTTCTGTGGTTGTCTCTGGTAAATAATCACACACAGATCTTTTTGCCATGATTTGAAAAGGTTTTGAAGTGTTCCCAAGACACAAGACAAGTGACTGGATCATAAGAGCATGGATTGTTCAGATGCAGGTAGGTAAATGTCCAAACTACCTCAAGTAACATAAAATCAACCTTAAAAATAAAATGTTTCCATTGTTTTATCATGACAATAGGAAAGTGAGTGGCTTCTGAGCCTTAAAAATTATCTCATGCTTTCATCACTGTTGCAGTGAAATTAATTGTTCTTTTTGTATGTCTTTCCAACTCTTGTATATCAATAAGATCAGAGTACGATAATGTTCAGGGAAGAGTTGGTAGCTCACTCTTGTGCCAAACTGAAGAATGACCAAATCAGGATTTATACACACTTACTGACAGGGATTTTTTTTTTTTTTTTAAATAAGTCATTCCTAGAAGACTCTCAACTTCTTCTGAGTTCATTTTCTCTGAAATCAATCCACATTAAGAAGTCAACATCACATAGAATGTGCTCTTAAGTTCCTGTATTCTGCTCATCTGTTATCCTCTGTCTTGCTTTTGGAAGAGTAGTTGAACAGAAGGAAAACCTATTTTATCCCTTGCTTGTACCTTTCAGCTAATCCTGTAATCATCTTCAGGAAACTCCTCCACTGAAGTCAAAGCAGGTACAATGAAATCAGAATTCTGGATCTGGCTTCATTGTGCACATTCACACACAGTGTCTGGAAGCTGAATAAGCCAGACTGATACTTACAGTGATGCATCACCATTCTCAGACAGTTTAGCATAATACATTATTCCAAAATCTTTTGAAAATACCAGCTTTCAGACACTCGAAAGGTTTTTAACAAAGAACTCTCTGAATGCATTTGTTTCACTAAAAAGGAGAGCTGTAAAATTAAGTCGCTGTGGCTTTGCATTAGTGGCCATGACAGTATACATTTATTTCTGACATTTACTGTTATTCCCATGAAACCTATAAATATTGCAGACAACTGGCTGGTTGATCAAACACTGCATAGCTTAGCTTCTTCTATAATTTAGGGTTTTTTGAAGTAAGGATTGAAAAATAAAAACTTTGTGAACGTTTCATATTTACTACTTTGCAATATTCAAAAAGAAATTCACACCCCCGCCCCCCTCCCCTCATTCTGCTCCAGCCAGTGAACCATTCCTCAAAGAGCGATGATTCCTGTTGTGGCTAATTGGTTCTATAATATTACAGATCAGTTTGGAATATTTTTTTCTGATTCTTATTAATGTTCTTGCCTATATGATTTCCTTCATCTTATTTTGGGATGAATCATTTAATCATTCAAGGCCACCACAGACATTTTGACTCCTGCAGCAATGAATCCCACAGATTATTTATACACGTCAAATATATTTCTCTGCAATTCTAAACCACACTTCTTTCTTTCTATTCACCCTGCTAAATACTACAGTAAAAGCACTTCTAAATCTTATTTTTCCTGCTAGCATTTCAGCTAGTTCTTGTATCTTAATATCAATGAAAAGACATTCAGCAGAGTAAATGCAACAATAGCGTTGAAGAACACAGAGATGTCATACATTTGATTTTCCACCACTCATTTAAAGATGTTATCTGTATTATTAACTTCTGGTGGAGGCTGGGCAGAAATTGATATTGCTATTTATGTTTGCTCCTACAGAGAGGTTCTTCCTTCTCAGAGCACAGTAATTGTGCTTAGTAATTGAAGCATGGGATTATTAGGGGCTAATGTGTGTTTAGTAACCTAAAGTTAAAATTTATCTCCGCAACTTCTATCTCCCTCTGAAATGTTTCTCAGTCCTCCATAATTTTCACCATTTATGCTGAAATACTCCAATATTTGTACTGATTCTGTCCTGTTTCTGTCTTCTTCCTTCCAGACCTCAGGGTTTGTTTAGGCTTGTATTACAAGTAGTGCCTCACCACGCTTACAATAAAAAATTTCTTTGTAATGTCTAATCTAAATCTCCCCTCTTTCAGCTTAAAACCATTAATTACCTTTTGGCAGTTGATCGGTGCCAAACTACTACTTAGTTCTTGTTTCACAGTGCACTGGTAAAATTGGGAGCTCAATGAGCTAACAGAACCTGTTTTGAAACACAGACTTGATTTTGTGAGCTACTACCCTAGTGTTGTCACCTTCAAAAATCAAATTCAGCCTGTATTTGTCTCCCTGGCTGTAACACGAGAATAATAGTTTACTTCACAGGAGGGGTATAAGAATGGGACTGATCCTGTCAGTCCCTATATCTCTGTCTTGCTGCATAGTCACGGGAGTTCAGTACCTGGAGGAACGCATGGCTGAGCCCAGCGATAGCAAAATGCTTTGGAGATGAAAGCATGAAGTGCTATTTTTAAAAGATACATTATTCAGCCTTCAACTGTGAAATCCCTGCTGCTATGTAAAGAAAACATTAATTTTCCTTTAAAAGAACAGTGTGTGGGTTAAACATTTCTGATGGCAGGACCATGCGCAGCATGTAGGCTTTAAGTACAGAGATGAGAACTAGCCTAGAATACTGTTTCACACACAGTGAGAAAACTTGTGCTGCTTGGTCGAGCTCAACGCTTAGAATGAACTAATGAACTTTGAAGCTGACGTCTACAAATGTACCTTGACACCTGACTCCCGCTGCAATGAGAGAGCATTGAGCATCTAAATATCTCATAGGACTTGAATCTTATGTCTTGTGGTTGGTGCTTAGTGTAAAAAGAAAGCCAATTCCCCTCCTCTGCTCCATTCTTGTGAGACCTCACCTGGAGCCCATATTCCTATTCTCTGCACAGGAAGGACAGGGATCTGTTAGAGCAAATCCAGGAAGCCACGGACTTGATCCAGGGGCTAGAGCACCTCCCATCTGGGGACAGGCTGAGAGAGTTGGGGTTGTCCAGCCTGGAGAAGAGAAGGCTGTGGGGAGACCTTAGAGCAGCCTCCCAGTACTGAAAGGGGCTCCAGGAAAGCTGGGGAGGGGCTCTTGATCAGGGAGTGCAGGGGTGGGATGAGAGGGAAGGGTTTTAAGCTGCAAGAGGGGAGATTGAGATGAGATGTGGGGAAGAAATGTTTTCCTGTGAGGGTGGGGAGTCCGTGGCCCAGGTTGCCCAGAGAAGTGGTGGCTGTCCATTCCCTGGAGGTGTTCAAGACCAGGTTGGATGGGGCTTTGAGCACCCTGATCCAGTGGGAGGTGTCCCTGCCCATGGCAACGGGGCTGGAACTGGATGGGCTTTAAGGTCCTTTCCGACTCAAACCATTCTATGGTTCTACATTACTATCTAGCAGGACTTGTTCGTTCAAACTATTTTCCCACATAATCCTGCCCCGATCATTCCATTGCTTTTTCAACCCATAAAGGGTTGAGGTGTTTGTTTTTGGGTTTTTTTTTGGTTTGTTTTTTTTTTTTTTTTTCAAATACGGGGTTTGCAAAGATAGACCTAGAAAAGCAAAATGTAATCAATTTCTCGATCAGCTCATTCTGTTCTCCCGGTGTTTTGTTCTGCATGTCCATGTTAGACTTGAACTAGAAGTGACCTGTCACTTTTAATGCTAGAAACGTTTGAAAAATCAATGAGAGAGAAACATTCATACTTCGCTCTGTGGTTGTCTTGCTTCCGTTTAGGTGCAAAAGTGCTGCTGATGCTAAGTACCAAAAGTCCTGTCTATTATTATATTAATGACTGTGTGATCTCTTCTTCTCTGGTCAAATAAGAGTGTTTCTCTGTCTCAGTCTTTGATTATGGTGCTGTAGTTTCCCCGTAGGTGTCACTCACCTGACAGCAGGCATTCAAATTGCATTTCACTCTCTTTTGAATGAAAAAAATCTTGATTCACATATAAAATATTCATGCCACAATCTCTGGAAAAAGAAATGTGTCCTTAAAGTTCAGACATCTCCTGACCCCTGGGGGTTGTATGCACCATTTTAGATGGTATATGCTGTTCTCTGCCAGTACTGTGCATCAAACACAACTGCTGGTTTGATTCCTAAGCACTGTCACTGTGTACCATACGAATATGTATCAGCAACGTAGAATGTCTGAAAAGCTGCTATAGCTGATCTCATTACATAAAAGGGGCTTTTTTTATTAAGGGAACAATAGAAAATGTAAATGCCGGGAAAGCTGTCTTGAAAGCCATCAGGTGATCATTGTACTCACTCAAGCTGGTGCAGAGTCTTCCTTCTGCAAAAATCAGTCCTTTCAAATCTATCTTACCTATGGAGTTCAGCAAGGAAATGTGCACAGCTGTCTGGAACCGATACGGGAGTCACAAGCAACCTGATCCACCTCCACCAAATCCAGCAGTGGTGATCCCTAGACCTCACTGGGATTTTAATCAGGTCTGTGATGGTATCTGCAGGATAGATTGCACCTGACTGTTGAGGATGATACACATGGGAGGTTGAGCACTAGTGTTCTCCATCTAAATCTCCATCTAAAGCAGAGGTCAACTTCACTTTTATGGACCACAGCTTGATCTGAGCTCTTAGATACGGCAGGCAGGGCTACCATCACCTGTGCGCACCAACAGAACAACGTGTAATACTCGGTGTGCTGCCACAACAAGAGGGTTTCAGTTTGTCAGCCCGTCATCAGTGACTAAAAAAACTCCCTTTCCCATGGCTGGCAGACCTGCCCAAATGTGCAGATGTTAACCCCACTTACATTTGTAAGACTTCTCCAGTACTGCCTTAGCCCAACCCGGGACACTTTGCTATCCATACTTTAACCACCTTCTCTATATTTCACTGTGCATCCTTGGCCAGCAGTGCCCTGGCTGGTTAACATTTAAATTCTGTGCATGCAGCCACACATTTCACTGATGCAAATAATCTTGCGTGGCCTTACCCGCTGCCCCGAAACCTTTGGCTTAAGCCCATAAATGCTGTAGTTCGCTGAGCTGTGTTTCTCTCTCCAGTAACACCCACAAATATGAAGAAGGATCATGCAACAGCTTGGTTGAAAATGTTAAAATAAGTCTTAAAAAGTATTGACACTACCAAAGCCCAGCGGGATTTCACTCTTTACCAACTCCTATGAATAACAGATACCTATAATTCATGTCTCTGGTTTCTAACCAATTCCTTATCTATCTTAATAATGTATTACCTCACCCATATTTAGAGAACTTTTACAATAATCTATCAAGGGAAACTCTGTCAAATAGCTTTCTACAAATCCAGACATATTAAATCTATTAATTTAATAGCTGCTCCACGGTGTAAAGCAACCACTTCCTTTTTCTGAAATGCTGAAAAAAGAAATAATGCTTCAAGTCACTATATTAACCACTCAGCTCAGATTATATGATGTCACTGTTTCAAAGAACAGTTTTGAATAAAACCTGCCAATTTACACTTGCAGCAAAACTGTGTTTTGCTGGTTGGTGTCCTTACCTCCTACAATGCACATTCCCATCGAGGTCCATCACCTTAAATAGTTCCTTAACAGCAAAAAGAAAGAATGGTTAAGAAAAATATCACTATCTCCACTGTGCTCCAGAGAGATCAAATTGAGGGAGATCATGGATCACTAATCTTTTCTTCTCAAAATACAGCCCCAGCAGGTGCTTTCAAAGTCTACTACAAAAAAGCCTACTCCCAGCCCCTGCATCTGCAGAGGGAAGTTTTAACATAACTCTATGTTTTCAAAACTCAGAATATGAATAAATTTAATTCTAAATTCATTATATTTCCCAAAGCCCGGGTATATGGAAATCAGATTTGTTTAAGTAGTGGTATTTTTCATCAAACAGGACCAATCAGTTGAGATGGTTTGTTTCCAGACGACAACTAACGTACCATGAAGAAATGGATTTGCCTCAGTTGAATATTTGGTTGGTGTTGATTTAAAATAATAGTATCTTGCATGTTTATGTACAAATCCATTTATCTCGTGAATCTGGAGTTGTCAGACTCAGTATTGCCAGGAACTGAGAGCTGAAAATAACATCAAGCCTTGTAATACTGTTAAGAAGGCTTGATACATATCACGCTGAAAAACATCTTAATTCTTGTCTCTGTTTAAAGCAAGAAGACTCAAGGACAGAGTAGCTCCTCTTTCATCTTGAAAAGCCTGCCATACACTTCTTGTATCACACACTTGGAATTGTTGACTAGTGCCAATCCCTCTAAAGGGGAGCTTTTGCCCTGAAGAAGTTGGTACAGTGATTCAAATTTCAAAGAGATCAGAGCAAACACTGTTTTCTTCTTTGGTTAACTTTGCATAAAATGTTAAGATATGTCAGTCTAATTTCTGATAAATGAAAGCAGCTGATGTTTGAAAATGTACTGTGGCTGTTCACATCCAGGGTGAGAATCAAGCTTTAAGGCATTTTAATGATGCTGATGCTTTAAAATTGACTGTTAAATGAAAACGAAGTTTCAATTTTTAATGTAGAACATGAAAAAAAGAAAATGAATTTTGATTTTTAATGTGGAATACGGAGCTGCTCGTAATGGCTCAGCTAGGACTTCTTGTTATATCTCATAAATCCATACAATCACATGAAGCTACAAAAAATGAACTATTAGGCCATATCAATTTTTTGATGTAGTAAATCCACCTGAAGTGAGTGGAGGAAAAGAAGGTATAACTTTGACCCAACAGCTGTATTTATTGTACTTAAGTCTAGGTTTAGAGAAATATCTTTTCCGTTAGCTGTTTTTTTTATCCTGACAAGGAATTATAGATAATGCTTTGTATTTCTAAAAAAATTACTGTCATAATAAATTAATATCTGATCTTTTTTCTGTTATTAATATTGAATGAACTCAGAAACCATTCATAGCTGTTTACGATAGCGCATTGCTTTTTAAAATGATATTGATGTGTTTCATTAAGAGCCCACACCCTACAGATTTCTCCCTCTATTTCAAAGAACAGCTTCTAGATGCAAAGGAGTACTGTTGGCACTATTCTTTTCCTTGAAAAATTGAAGAACTTTTAGACTACAACATCATGAATAGTTTGGTTTTTTTTTTCCTTTCAACAGGTTGAATTGTGTTTTATATACACTTACTGTATTAACTACTTAACAGAGTCCTGGCAGTTCAACCAAATCTCATATGAGCAGACTTTCTCCTTGAGTCTACGTTTCTTTGCCTTGAGTCGAGAAAGGAAACAAGACAGGAAACTTACATGTCAAAAAGAAGTAGCATTTCAAGGAAGAATATTTTGCACTCATGGTCTACCAGTGATAAAAGCTGGTTGATCAGTGACTACTGGTTTTACTCTGGGAAATCACTTAAGTCTTCATGCTACGGTTTTCCCTCCTGTAAAATAGGAGCTTAATGTTTCCTTCAACTGCCTTGTGTCTCTCACACTCTAGTTAGAGTGTTAATTCTTCGGATGGATCGCAGACTGTAAGGCCAGAGGAAAACAAAGGTTGATCTTAATCACAGCCTTTAACTGGTACCCAAAAAGCAAATCATAGAATCGTAGAATGCCAGGTTGGAAGGGATCTCAAGGATCATCTGGTCCAACCTTTCTTGGCAGAAGGACAGTCTAGACAAGGTAGCTTAGCATCCCATCCAGCTGAATATTAGAAGTGTCCAATGTTGGGGAATCCATCACTTCCTTTGGGAGATCGTTCCAATGGTCAACTGTGAAAACTTCCCCCCTTGTGTCCAATTGGAATCTTGTATTCATTACCCCTTGTCTTCTTCATATGACTCCTTGTAAAAAGGGAGTTTCCATCTTCCTTGTAGCCACCCTTTAAACATTGAATATGGTGATAAGGTCTCCCTTAAGCCTTCTTGCCTCAAGGCAGAACAAACTCAGTTCTCAGCCTTTCCTCACATGCCAGGCTTTCCAGTACTTTGCTGCCCTGCCTGTCCATATCTTTTTTGTATAGCAGGGACCAAAATGAACACAGTATTCCAGGAGTAGCCTGTCAAGTGCTGACGAGAGTGGGATAATTACTTCTTTATCCCTGCTAGTGATGGTCTTGTTGATGCAATCCAGCATCCCTCTTGGTGTTCTTAGCAACACCAGCACACTGTTCACTCATACCGAGCAGACTCAGAAGCTTGCATGAATGCTAATTCAAAGCAAAAATCCTTGGACTTGTGTTCAGGTCAAATTTGAGATCATTCTTATTTTACCTGAATGATTTTGCTTGGCTTTTAGCTCATGTTATATCTGAAATATACTTGACACTGTAGTCTTTAGTGTTGCTCACCAGGGCATTCTAGGATCATTATAAGGCTGAATAAGTCGTAAATTCAAGAAAATAAAAGAAAGATATTTTTTTAAAAAAGGTGTTCTTTCTTACAGGCTGCTATGTTTAGAAGAAGAGAATACTTCTCAGCTGTGTGTCTTTCATTTGGTCATTCCAAGTTCTAGCTTAGCAGGCACAATCTTTTTTCATTTAATAGATCAACCTCAATGCACTGTAATTAAAACAAAGATAATCTTGCTTTAGCATGATATAGCTGAATTTTATCTTGCCCTACAACAATATCACATATGATCTACATGTGGCTGACAAACCAATATTTTACAACTTAAAAGACTGCAGTGTTCTTATTCTTTTTTCATTTTCACTCTTTCATTAATTTGGAAAGTGAACAAGAGGGAACTGATTCAACAGAGAGAGGGTTTATGGTTTAAGGCATCAAAAGATGCTGTCCTTTTCATCACTTACCATTTCTCATCACTCAGGTTTTAAAAGTGCATAAAAGTCTCCATCACAAGTCAAAGTTCCTGCCTTGTGATTTAACATTATCATAAACGGAACCTGTTTGTAAGAACAAATTTCTCACAAGTGCATGTGGCACCATATCATTTTCAGGAAAGAAGAAGGTTTTTCTTCACAGCTGATCTTTGACACCTGGATTAGGATGCTAGTCTTTGTGTTTAATGGATGGAGTATCGACAAGGTCGGTTCAGGTCACCCAAGCTGGATCCTGCTCAAAAGAAATTCCTGCAGAAGACATGCTTTGGCCACTAAATAAATAGAACACCAAAGAAGACCAGGTTGCTAACGACATATCAGGTGTGCAGAGTTAAGCAGTAAAATAACTTTTCCCATGTTCAACTTGAGAATAAACTGGCATTGCCTGAAATTGAATCCTCAGAGGAAATGAGTGCTCTCAGACATCAGCGTTACGTCAAAGAATAAACAAGCTACACGAAATTCAATTGCTTCGATCAAAAATACAAGTATGAGAAATCATTTTAGAGGAGACAGGAAACAACTTCAATGAGAAACGGACAGAGGCCACAACAGAGCTGAATGTGTGTTACATTTTGACCTATAGTAACAAGAGGAATCACGAAGTGTAGAGTTGATCTTTCCCTTGTCTTCATCTAAAACAAAATCACTTTTTGCAATATCAAAAAAGTGCTTATTTTCACCTTCTAATCCAAAGATTCCAGGAAATTCTGTATTTGTTCAGCTCTGTGGGTCAGCTATTCCACTAGTCATAACATTTATAGTAGCCAATACGTGATGTTTCAAAGGAAGTGTAAAGTAAATTACTTGCTCAGAGGGATTTTTTATCCCAGTAGCTAAGACTGGTGGCACAGGTTGTGTTTGCAAGCTTCATGTTTACAGCCTATAGAAATAGTTTATCTTTTGCTTCATTCGGTTATAGCTCTATACTTCTCTGGGACCAGAATCAATACAGATAAAGTGTTACGAGAGCCTTGGAACTAGGCTTGCTGGATAAAATTTTAAGTACTAGCAGATTAAGCAAAAACTCCTGAGATTTCCAGATTAATTAATGGACAGGAAAGCACTGGAGCAGAACAAGATGACATTTGATCTCCAAAATATAAGGCAGTATCTTCTTCTTCCCGCATCCACCACTGCTCTATTGTGCTTCACAAATATAAGCAAGAGAAAGCAGCACATCAACATTTCTATTCCATCTCTTTGCAGCAGTGGAATCACACTCCTCTCAGGTACTTTTGAAGTTATATTTTAAGCAGATGGTCTTTCCTTTTAGAGTCCTTCTGTTATGAGTGTATCAGGAGTGTCATGTTAGCAAAACTTTGTATTTTCATAAATGTCAGAAACACCCCAATAACAGATATGGCAGTAGGAGAAGAGCTCTTACGTCTGCTCTGCAAAGCTAGGGATTGTTTTGATGAAGAAAGATGAAAAGTTGAGGAAAACACTGTAGTTGTTTCTATTTCCCCTCTTTCTCATTCTTGGAGTTAAATTACATCTTCTATCCCCCTTTTCTTAAAAAAATAAAACCAAATGGAAGCAAAGAAAATACTCTGCTTTTTTATTGTGACAGGCTAAGTGTTGGGGTTGTTCAGCCTGAAGAAGAGAAGGCTGCGGGGAGACCTTAGATCAGCCTCCCAGTACTGAAAGGGGCTCCAGGAAAGCTGGGGAGGGGCTCTTGATCAGGGAGTGCAGGGATAGGATGAGGGGGAACGGTTTTGAGCTGCAAGAGGGGAGATTTAGATGAGATCTCAAGAAGGAATATTTTCTTGTGAGGGTGGGGAGGCCCTGGCACAAGTTGCCCAGAGAAGTGGTGGCTGCCCCATCCCTGGAGGTGTTCAAGGCCAGGTTGGATGGGGCTTTGAGCACTCTGATCCAGTGGGAGGTGTCCCTGCCCATGGCAGAGGGGTTGGAACTGGATGATCTTTAAGATCCCTTTCTACTCAAACCATTCTTTGATTCTATGATGTAGATTCCCAGGGGCCTGATGCTAGAACTACATTATCCAGGGAAGAATGAATTTTAACTTTTATGTATTGATATAAGTCAACAGGCACATTCGGTGAATGACACAGACACACACACACACAAGCACATGGATGCACACAAAACCACATAAAGTGCTTAAAGTAGAAGAATAGTCCCTGCACAGGATGATATTAGGACTTGGTTTCACATTGAAATTCCCCTCTTACAAAGAGGATGTCCTCCTTGTGAGTTGCCATCAGGTTGCACTATATTGTGACATTTAAGCCTTATGATCCATCCATCCATCGATGCAAGATTTCAAATGTCCCCTACTTATGTCTGTGGCTCCTGTACAAATAAACTTACAGAACACAGTCCCATGTTACCACGTAGATACCTCGCCAGTACAAAAAAGTAAATGAGAAAGCCATATAGAATTTCAGACTACAAAAAAAATGGTGCAAGAGAAGCTTCAGAATGAACTTCCAAAACTCCAAACGTAGGAATAAAAACCCATAAAACCCCTTGTCTTTCTATTCCAAAAGGAAAAAAATCTCCAAACAAACACAGAAAAGCAAACACAAATCATTGCAGTTTGAGTCTGTTGTCTGGGAAGAAAAAAATGCTAAATCTCCTGGAGCTTAGACATTTCTTTAAACAGAAAAATACTTTGCACTGCTTACTGAACAAAAGAACCCAGTTCATCATGAAGCAGAACCACTGCTGAGAAACAGAACACTGATACCAAAAAGAAAGAGGAAATTTCTACTTCACTCCAACAGCAATTTGAACCTAAGGTAAGCATTTCTGATGTAAAAGCACTAATCAAACAAATGGCCTGACCTTGCATGACAGAAGACACTTGAAGAAAAATCATTTTAAGCTCCCTGACTAAGCCAATCAATTTGCTATCCTGGTCTTCTTGTGTTTTTTGAAGATACGCTTCCTTGGGAAGAACAGGGCCACACAAAAAAGACAAAATGATTCATATTATAGAATCCTTTAATGGCAACACATGTATTTTTCTAGCACAGACACAGAAATCCACTTGACATCCCATAAAAAATGGAATAAAGATAATTTTTCCGTGTTTAGTCCACTCAGTTCTTCAACAACAAAGTCTTTGGGGGATTCAGCATTAAAACTTGGCACAAAGAGAAATTTACATTTCTCATTTATTCAAGTCATCTTCTAGTGTGCCTTTGAAAAGAGAACAAACATATTTGTTGCTAAGGAAGGCCTTACAAATATTTAAAGTTCTATTTGGATTAAGATTTTGCAACATGAATGTAAAATAAAGTTGATTTTTCTCTTTCTGCAGCTGGGTCCTGAAGAAAATCAGTGAGTGAGCAGCAGCTAACTTTGAGATTTGCACTTAATGGAGAGATACAGGAATGATACCAGGACACCCAAGATTTATTCTGTCCCAGTTTAGATGACATGGATTTTTGCACTAATGCAACAAGAAAGTTTGCTCTTGGTTTCAGGTTGATTTTCATGACAGTTCCATTAGAGATCTCACCCCTAGCTAAAGCCCTACTGTGCAAAGCACTATAATATAGTGTGAAGTTGCTGTTCTGAGACTCGCTACAACAGGGTATTGAGGCATTAAATGAATCATTGCAAACCACATAATACGGCTGATGCAGGCTCCAGAGTCGCAGCTCAGTGTCCCATCAAACAGGGCTTGTGCAACAGTTTGTCATTGTAGGGTTTTTTTAGATTCTTTAGTTTCTTAGGATTTTCCAAGGGCTGAGCTTGTGCTTATTAAAAGTTTAAAAGAAGGTTGTTCATGTGAGCTGAACAATGAACTGGTTGGTCAGTGTAGCAAAGCAAGATTCATTTGAAAATGTTACCCATACAGATCCAGTTATGTAAGTCATGGTTTTTAAACAGCTACTGAGTTTGGATGTACAAGTGTATGGAACTGGAATAAAGGCCTCCATCATTTCCTTTTTATGACCTTCAGCAACAGTTGGCTGATAGCGCAGTTTATAACTATTGAGGAAGCACGACTAGTTAGAATCAAATTTGTTGATGCAATATCCAGATTAAAAAAAACCCAAACAAACAACATAAAAATTTCTGGAGCAATAGGGAAACTAATTTTTTCACATTATATGTCCCATGCTGATGTCATAGAACGAGGCAAAATTTAAGTTTACGGGTTCAGATCAAATGCTATGAATCAACATAACAGGAAAAATTTCTTCACCAAAAGGGTTGTCAGGCACTGGCAGAGACTGCCCAGCGAGGTGGTGGAATCGCCATCCCTGGAGGTGTTTAAAAACTGTTAGATGGAATGCTCAGGGATATGGTTTAGTAGTGAACAAGTAAGGTTGGATTATCTCAAAGGACTTTTCCAAACAAGCTATTCTATGATAAAATTGGATTTAATGGATAATTTAGTGTATGCCTGCACTGCCACTTTAGTCCATTCCTCTTGTCCCCTAACCACATTTCTCACTTGCTTCTTCAGTCTCTGCTCCCCTTGGGAGCTGTGGGCTGCTCACTGCTCCAGCCAGTTTGGCTGCAGACCTTGTGCTCCTAGCAGTGCTGACCTTGAACAATACAAATACAAGCTGGTTCCTCTTAACTGCCTTCAGTATCAGCGTTTTGCTTCGACGTAGCTAACAAATATGGGGTAAGTAACCATAACCATGCAGAGACTTTACTAAGAGACAGTACAATTTTCTCTCTGGATAATGATTTTGGGATAATTTATGCATTAAACCACCAAGAAAAAAAATATCTTGTTTTTTAATGGAGAATAATATATGAGAAAGTTCTTTGTGAAAAAAAAATGTAATTCAAAAGAAGAATGTGGGAATACCGAAGGAGCTTATAGAACCATAGAATGTCCTGAGTTGGAAAGGACTCACAAACATCATTGAGTCCAGCTCTTGTCCCTGCACAGAACAACTCCAACATTCACACCGTGTTCCTGAGGCAGTTGGTCAAACGCTTCTGGAATATTGTCAGGCTTGGCACCGTGACTGCTTCCCTGGGGAGCTGTTCCAGCGCTCCACCACGGTCTGGTGAAGAACCTTTTCCTAATGTCCAGCCTTCTTTTCTCACCTCTTCCTGCCATCCCCTTGAGTCCTAATGTAGCTGGATGGAGCCTGTCCTATACTCCAAGGGCCATGCTGGCAAGAAATATCAGCTGAGAGCTGATAAGAAATCTATTCTGAAGATAGAGTCTGTTAACACTTAGCTCTAGAAAAGAAACTCCACGGTTGTAGCACTGAACATAACTTTCAGGGACATTGCTGCCTAGTTTACCTTCATCCCTGAGGCAGTCCTCAAAGCTTCTTTTTCAATACAAAGATACTGAGATGCCAGTTACAAGGTGGCAGGGCCATTAAATACAGTCAGTGGTGATATACCTGTGCAGTGATCTAGAGGGAGAGAGGGACAAGTATCTCAAGAGCACATGCACCTACATTTTCCTCCAAGTTACACAGCAGTCAGAGTTCTGGTGCTGATCAAACACAGCGACATGGTCTCTTTGGCGGAACGGTGGTCAAATTTCCTTCCCCACCTTAGAGCTTTCTCATTTCAGGTATCAGCCATTAACGCCAGTTTCATGGAATACAGTGTTGTTCTTCACACAAGCATCTCCTCACCTTACTTGCATCATTAATCCAATATGTTCAAAACTGGGGAAAGAGTTTGTCTTTCTCCATCACGTTTGCTTATACACACTCTGTTGTCAACTCTTAAGTGCTTATTGGGTGTTCCTCTGTCTCCTGGAACTGTCCTTCTGAACAGTCACATAGCAGTTATTAAAGTTAGAATAGGGAATACTGCATCCTTGCACCGCAGACATAAACCACAATGCAAGTTCAACACTCCTGACAGAGAAAATCAATAGCTCTTCTAACAAAGCAAAATCTTCAGCAGTTTCTTATCCAGCTTGCAAACCCCTTTGGTTCAGCAAGTACAAGATGAATGACAGATAGCACTGACAAAACAGCACCAAAGCAAAATCCTCAAATGGCCTATTATTCCTGAAACCGTTGGATTTACACATTCATTTGCCATTATGTATGGGGCTGTGTCCTATTGTATGGTTAGGACAGTTATTTTACTGATTAAACAGCCCATCAATAAAGCCATCTAATGTATCATTATCAAAGCTTAGCCTTGCAAGTATGTTAAAATATTGGCATTAATACTTGCTAAATTAATTAATAACTTACTAGGACAGTCATTTATAAATGTGCTCATTTCTCAGACAATCCACACTTGCCCTTCTGTTTCTTCCTTTCATTCCTTTGGCTTTGCTTTATTGCCCCGATAGTAAAAGGATGTGCTTCCTTTCAAGCCACATAGAATCACTGCCACCTTATACTTATTATCCAGATAAGAAGAGTTAATTAAAATCTTCATTAAGACTTGATTCCTCTCTGCTTACCTGTGTAGAAGCTCTAATGTTGGCAAAAAGAACAAGTGAGTGGTTATAGTAGAGAGCTTAAGCAATTACGGTATCTCAGCCCCACTGACAGTGCATTTCAATAGTTAAGAGAATCCAAGACCACAGGATTTTCTCATAAGGAGTTGCAGACAACTAAGACCACCACCACTGGTGTCTTCTGAGAACTTTCTCCTCTCCTTCATTTACATATTTCTTCCCCACTGTCAGCAGACTGCAGAAACTACTTGTTGTAGCTCCATAGAGGAAGGCTTCACTATCATTTCTGAATCTGTTTTCTCTAAAAATCACTTTTTAAATCAATGTAGTAAACAAAAATCTTGAGCTGGTGCTGATATGTTGGTTTCAATGAGGTACATATAAATTGATTTATTAGATGAGTACTTACACGTGAATCTAGCCAGCACGAATCACCGAGGCTCAATGCAGGAAGAAAGGCAGTACCGTGAAGAAAGGATGCCAAGGCAAGTTCTCACTTTTCACTGCATAGCAGACAAGTACGGTTAATATAGCAAGAAGTCGTCAAGTAAAACAGATGGAAGAAACGTTCTGAGTGTTAGGGAGGAAGCTAGAGCAGTCAGCAGTAAAGGGAGATGACTTGTTTTGCATGAGCAGTCAGATTTCTGGGTCAGATTTTTTTCACAAAGAAGAAAACCAAAGCTCGATAAGTCTACTTGAAAGACAGCTGTGACTTGACCTGCACAGGTGAACCAGGTAGAGGGCTCTTAGTCCTATTAGTCCCTGTGCAGAGAAGGCCTAGCAAAGGGCAGGAATCATCAGAGTATGATCATTCACTGAGCTCCATCCACAACATTCAAATGTCCTATTGCATTATAGTAATACTGTATGAGTGCAGTAACAACAATTTTAGCACAATGATGCTATGGCACATGAGCCAAAGGATAATAACTTCTTCTGATTCTCCTGTAGATGAGCAAGACTTTAACATTGTTTAGATTATAAAATCAGTAGAGATAAAAATCTTTCTATAAGCCCCAAAGAATACATGATGTCTATTGTTGTTGATATCACTATGATTTTTCAGATACCTGACAGCGAGTTTTTAAACTATTTTATCTCCATTGAGTACATCACGTGTACCTTTTGTGGCTGCCTACCTGAACACTAGACAAAAAAATTCAATCAAATTAGCAAAGAATGACAGATTATTTGAATAATTGTTTCCTAAACACCACATTCTTATGAATTTAATTTGAAATGACATATCTGTGACCACTACAAAATCCCCTTCAGATTATACCTGAATATAATAGCTTCAAGGATCAAGAAGGAGAGACATGCGAGTTTGAATTGAGAGCCAACCTGCTGCTAGGACCTGATACAGAAAAACATTTAAAGAAGTGCTTGATTTGAAAGGAGAATAATTCTTGTATTTGATGACGATGACACATTTAAACTTGACCATTGAAGAACGTGAGGAAACCCAGGAACTTGGATTCTGGGTCTGCTTTTAAGCTTTTATCATAAAAAGGGTTGGGTTGGGAGGGACCTGAAAGCCCATCCAGGTGTCCCCCCCTTGCCATGGGCAGGGACACCTCCTACTGGATCAGGGGCCTCAAAGCCCCATCCAATCTTGCCTTGAACACCTCCAGGGATGAGGCAGCCACCACTTCTCTGGGCAACCTGTGCCAGGGCCTAACCACCCTCAAAGGAAAACATTTCTTCCCAAGATCTCATCTCAGTCTTCCCTCTTTCAGCTTAAACCTGTTTCCCCTCATCCTGTCCTTGCACTCCCTGATCAAGAGCCCCTCCCCAGCTTTCCTGCTGATTCAGTAACTTCAGGATTTCTTGTATTTCCCCCAAAATAACTGACAATTTCTCCACTGCTTCAGACCAGCACACGAACAGATTTAGAGGGAGCACATACCTTCACTTGGAGGGAGTGCCTTACAGAGAGTCTCTGCCTTGGCCGGCCTTTCAAAGACCTTTATTATCTTCAGTTTGGCTGTTTGCACTGACTTCTCTACCACAGCGATTGCCAGCTGCAGCAACAGCAAAGAAAAATTACAGTCTCTGTGCTGCATGGGTTGGCAGAGCTATTCATGCCCAGACAGTTTTCAGGTACTGGGTCTACAGCATCTCAGGAGTGCAGAGAAGCACCTTGAAGCACAGGTGGGATGGGGAACTGCCACTGAGCTCCTTCACTCTACTACAATGCTGCTAAATAGTCTCATCAGGTGGAACCACTTAAATGTTTCAGCGGGTAGTGATCACAACCCCCAACTGCTGACTCTTGTGTGCAAGCAAGGACAACATGTTCCTTACCTAAAGGTTCCCTTGTAGCAACTGTAATGAGCTGACATAGAATCAGGGCTAATTTGGCAGGGTGAATGCTTGTGGACTTGAAAAAGAGCCTTCATCTGATTTTCCAGAATGCAAAAAACTGTAAATCACGCTATCCTGTTTCAAAGTCTATTAGAAGGGAGCAGTGATGTATAGTTCAACCTAGCACCTTTCACAGTGACTAATACACAGCTTTCTTGGTGTTCACCAGGATGACTGGTGATAATGATAATGATGAATATCCATGCTAAATATCTGAAGTTTTTGAAAATCGGTTCCCTTTGACTCATTAAGTACACAGGCTTCACCAGTGAGATAATGTTCCATAAGCCATTTCTGAAGAACACAAGCTCCCACTTTGTTTAAACAACCCAGGGTAATTTTAAAATGACTGGATGTGCCTTGGAATTGCAAATGTAAAGCAAAAGTAAATTCTCTCTCCTTTAAGACTTGTCTTTACATTAGCCAAGAAAACATTAAGATTACCCTCATTGCAGTCATAGCTCAATTTTATACTCATAGAATTTTGTGATAGCAATAAATTCTTTGAAAAATTAGTATCCCCTGTACAAAGAACTGCAGCTGATGCACTCCCTGCATGCAGAGAGAACCACAGCAGTTTACTTGTAACGTTTAACCTGGAAATGTAAGAAATAAAGTAACTCATTCCCTGTGTAATCCTGACATAAAGGAAAATAAATGCAAAATAATAACGCATGATCAAATCCAACACATGGCAACGTGAAGGAGCAAGTGGATGCATGTGGCTCTTAAATGAGTTAACGTGTAGGCTGCTTCCTTCACTGAATGGAATCAAATAGCTGACACCAGGCATGATGTGTCTCAAATATATTAAAGCTTGAAATATAATGAAAAGAGTAACTGGCTTTTATCCAAGAAGTGCTTGTATTAAATGGATGCTCAAAAGAAGCAAGAGGTATAAAGCAAGCATAAAAGCTAGCAATGCCAAGGTGATGCTCTTTTCTACTAGGGAACCATAAGAAGTTTGGACAAAGAATGAATAAATGGGATAAAAGCATAGAAGAATCAGTGTAGCCAATCTCAAGTATCACGGGGAAAAAGGAAGAAGGAAAAAAGAAAAGGCAAACAAATAAACAAAAATTAGATACTACTTTAGTAATTGTGAAAAATATTATTTTCTCTAAAAGGAATTGACTGTATCCAGCTATTCCTCTTCTAAAATTGTCATCACACACTTCAGCTTCTGTCTTAGAACAGCTTCTTTAATATTTAGGCAGTGCCACTGTCATTTTCCCCCTCCGCCTTTCTGGTTGCATCCTTTATGACTGACTGCTTGTTGCTAATGTCAGTGTCCTCAGGGAGAGGAATCAGCCCCCTCTCCCCCTTCAGTTTCAGTCTAAGGCTGATAAGCGTGAAGAGAGATGGCAGTTTGAGGGACTCTGCAGCACAGAAACATGGACAGCATGGAAAAAGGAGTGCTCAGTAATCAGCTCTTTGGTTTTTTTATTGCCAGGCTGTTAGGGAGATGTAATAGCGCTTGAATTTCCTCCTGAATGGGAAAATAAAGAGCTCCTTTTCCATATTTCAAACAGAAAAAGAATACCAAAACCTGTTTTGTTATCCTTGGAATGAAAAATTTTGCACTTCTAATGCATAATAAATCAAGCACATCTTAATTTGTGGTATTGCACTAGGAAGGAAAATCTATCCAAACTTCACCTGCCTTTCACCATCCTTTATAAATACATTAATAAAAACAGGTTTACCAAATAACACTGCAAGGTCTAGAAGTAGTAACAAAGCGTAATCTCCCTTTACAATGATACGGATATGCCTGCACAGCCCTTCTTGTTACAGGTATCCTTGGGTTGCAGTCTGCCATGGAAACCATGGAGAGTTGGAGAAACCCAGCTCTAAACAAAGAAAACGGGCATTTCCTGCAAATATTCCTGGTAGCAAATAGAAGGAATCCCTCTACACATACAGCGACAGCATTCTCATCTGCCATTCTGCTTGCAAGCCATAACCAAATATGTTTACCAGTAATTTGCTGTTCTTGGATGAACAGCTTTATCCTGCTATGCTCAAGGCTACTTTAATGACACTAAAAATACAGACCTCATGGATAACAGAATTGAGCCCCCACTACATTATGGCTTAAACTTAACATGGTACATGATGTCAAAGCTATAAAATCATTTTGCTTCTTAAAACGGACAGGAGATGTGATTTAAACTGCCTGGGTTGGAGTTGTATAATCAGTCATCGAAAATGAATTTTATTATTTAAGACTTATTCAGAGGCAGACAAGCTGAAAACCTATTCGTATACAATAAAAAAGTTTATAGGCTCTTATAAACATGTAAATTAGTTCTTCATACACGTTCTACACACTGATTGCTTTTGTTTCATATGTAAGACTTTCTGTTGGGCTTTGTGACCGTGTGCGACAGCTTCTGTTCGCAAACACCCGGCACTGCGGTTTAATTTGTCATTAAGACCAAAACCTAAAACTGGTTCTCTATCAGGGAGAGCAGGGATACGATGAGGGGGAATGGTTTTAAGCAGAAAGGGGGAGACTGAGATGAGATCTGAGGAAGAAATGTTTTCCTGTGAGGGTGGGGAGGCCCTGGCACAGGTTGCCCAGAGAAGTTGTGGCTGCCCCATCCCTGGAGGTGTTCAGGGCCAGATTGGGTGGAGCAATGAGCGACCTGATGCAGTGGGAGGTGTCCCTGCCCATAGCAGGGGCTTGGAACTGGATGGGCTTTAAGGTCCCTTCCAACCAAAACCATTCCGTGATTCCATGATACACACCCTGCAATGAAAATATTACTTCGGTACTTTGGTCACACCTCCCTCCTCATATAGTCAGACCTATAGGTAGTTCCCAACTCACATTAGCTCATGTTGTATGAAGTCACAGATGCTGTGTGCCTAAAACACAGGGTGGTAACAACCTGATTTATGGTTACACAAGGTCACTAGGGCATCTAGATACCTTGATAGTTTCTCTCATGCAATCTGCACCTACTCCTCTGCAAACTGTAGCATATGGACACAGTGTAACTTCTCTATCAGTTAACTTCCCTCAAGCGCAGGGGAAGTCTCAAGGGCCACTTCACAGCATCACAGGGAACAACACAGCAGCCAGCACAGATGTATGAGCTTTTAATGTTTGGTTGGACCTTACTGAGAAGCTCAGCTAGAAATATCTCCTCTCCAGACCTGGCATCCTAGAGTAAAGGAAAATAACACCCAGTGATACAAACTTTCCAATAAACCTTCCACTGGCCTTAAGTGCATTACAATATTTTCCAATTTTCATGGAAAAGAAAGATTTTTCAAGAGAACGTTGCTTTAACCATTTCCACAACAGCCTGTGTTCCTGTGTTCAGAGGAAAACCAAGAACAGCTAAGAACTACTGGACACATCTCACTGGTCAAGGGCATTTTGAGAGAAACAGGCGAACCCAGCTATTTTATCGCACTTCATGCCCTCATGGGTTAGGAAAATGAGCCAAGTCTGTTACAAGGGTGCATTGCACTTAAATTGGCTTTTGCCTTAAAATGCAAATCATCCTTGCCAGCACATACAGAATGTGAAATGTGCCATTGGATGATGAGCAGAAAGGAGAGGAAATACACAGCCTAGCAGGAGATAAATGTATAAGGACTACTGCCATATACATTTACTCCTGTGTAATCTGGAAAATGACTGGAATAATGACAGTATTACTTATACAGCCTTTCATGTATTTAAACATTTCTATCTTGTTAATTTAAAGGATTACAGGCAACCATGAATATGTGGGGTTTTCATGCTATCCGACTAAAGTGAATAAAAAGTAGTCTGTAACTGCTGTTTTGTTTTTGCTTCCATGTAGTAATCAGGCTTCATCTCTGGACCTCTGCCGACTGCTATGGTTTCAGTTATCCTTGTGCAGACTCTGATTCTGAAAACATACCTGGTTATCTCTGGGCAGATTGATACAGAGATTGGATCAGAACTTAGATATCACTTGCAGACTTTCTCATCTATAGTTGGAGTCACTGATTTGTTCTAAAATTAGCCAAATTCTAGTGAATTAAAAATTTTTGTTGTGTGATTTCATGGGATGTGAAATATTAGTGGCGATGCTATCACTGTTTTCTGACCCTAGGAAAGAAAAGGAGTTTTGACTCTACTCAAAGACTACATATAACAGTAGAAAATTCACTCCTGGGTTTGAGATATGACTTTCAATTATGGTTTTTTTTTTCTCAAAGCAAATTTTTGGGGCTCACAAAGTTCAAGAGTATTTTGTATCTCCTAAGATGTATTCTGTAATCTTTATTAAATATTAATGCTGAACAAGAATCACCACTTCTATGTGTTAGTTGTCCCTAGAATGTGTCTTTTTTTTCCCCTTTAAGACTGATTTAAATACTTTTAAATATGACAGCATCCTTGAAGCTTTTCATACGAACAAAGACATATAGGTCAGGAGTGTGTCAAAATGACATTTAAATGTCAGACCGGTACTTACTTTATTGAGATATGAAGTAATGTCTGCCTATTCACTGAAAAAGTATTTAAGTCTATTTCAAGTGATCAAAGACAGTTCTACAGTAATGATGCCTTTGAGTGGCTCCGGGAAGATGTGGAATAGAAACTGAGATAGATTTGATGGGGAGAAATAGTGAGGAATAGAATTAGGAATTGCCTACCGCTCTGACACACAGTCAATGACCACATTCCACCTGTACTTGCACACAGTATGAATTAAAGTGAAGGGAAATCAAATAAAGAACTTAATTTTGTGAGTACCGTAGCTGAAAAATAAAAAAAAAGATCAAATGTCGCAAGGTTGGAGACAGAAAAGTCTTCTTTTAACCTAGCTGAGCTAATTTGCCACCACCCATTCGTAATGAAAAATAAACGCAGAGGGGCGCAGGGACTTCTGTGCCGGGACTAGGCAGGCAAAGATGATAAAGGATAGGGAAAGGAAAACAGTGCTATTGAAATGCAAAGACAGAAAACTGAGTCTAAAGGCCATTAAATGAAAGGTCTTCCAGGGAGAACATTATGGAACTGCAGTCTGATTTAATATCCCCCAAATGAGGCACTGCCTTACTGACAGCTTTCCCCTAAGTGCTAGTTAGAGGTGAAGAGCCTCCTCCTTGTTCAGGCCTTCCCAGCAGGAAAGATGAGATGGACTTCAGCTCCCTCAGGCATTGCTCTGGCCACAGGACAGGCTGGGGTAGTGGTGAGGCATATGCAAGAATGCTGCTCACGGGCAACATCTTTCTTCACTAGTGTCATCCACCATCCTTACCTCCTTCCATACGTGTTGAGAAGCAGGTGTCATACTTGGGGAAGGACCCGCATCCCTGGAAGAGGTGCAGTTTCTTTTCCATTCTTCCAAAGGCCTCACACGTGCGTGTGTGTGCGCACCTTGAAATGAGTTCTATTTTCATGTCTGGGATGTCCTTGACTGTTGTGGGACCACCCAGGAGGGCGCAGACACGTTAGGGATGAGATGCAGCTACCTGTCTACTAAGAAGAAAATAGACCACAATCATTAGCTAATTTCTCCTATGCAAGTCAAAGAACAGCTGTCAGCTAATTACCTTCCCTGCCTGGTAGCCTCCATAGAATTTGAAATAGGGGTTCACAGGTAAGAGAGTTTTAAAGTTTATTCCGAATTTCATGCTTTTTTTTCCTTTGTTGGTGTTGGGAAAGGGAGATGGAAAATTTCCATGTCTTATTCCCCTCAGACGATTAAGTTTTCACCCTAGAAATTCACTCTTTAACATTGTTGATTGTTTTATGGACAATTATCAACTTTTTTTTAGGATATACTTAAGAGTTTAGGTAACGTTCGCTTGCTACGCTGTAGAATACTTCTAAACTAAGGGATAATCTGCATTCATGACATGCTGTGAATTGACAATATGTGGGGATATTAACTGACAGGAGGACATTGTCCTTGTAGTCTGGAACACTTTATGCTGGCTCTGGCAAATACAGCAAGCAGACATTAAATGCTGCAGACATTTCAAATATCCAAAGTGCATTTTTCATCCCATATTATTTTTCACAAATATGCTTTGGTGACAGCTTGTTTAATATACACTGAATAATATGGGTCATGGCATTTGCCAGCAAGTGAGAGAGTTCCCTCAGCAAACATTTTATTAAGTGCATTACTACTTAGCGTTCACACCATCATAATGTTTACATTTCCTTTTTATTTGGTGAATTACCAAAGGATACGTGGTGGCATTTAACTTAGCCCTACACTAGGGGCTGTGCAGAAAGAGAAGGGCTGAGAGGTGGAATGCATTCCTGCATGGCACACAGCACAATGGAGAGCATAAAACAGTGTTTCTCTTCAAGGGCTGGAGGCTCTACTTTGTTTTTGACTCCTAAATCCAAAAAGTGTTATGGGCACAGTGTTAGCTACTCTATCAAAACCAGCGGCTCCTGAAGAGGAGAAACTCACAAACTGCCTGATTCAAGAGTCAATGTGCTGAGTTTATAGAGGATCAGACTCAGGTTTGCCTGGACTTAGGTTTATTATGTGTAGGTCACTGGGCTGTCGTGACCATTCTTATGGGGGATGGATGCGGCAGGGGTTCCTTATGCCTTCTCCTCTCCAGTTGTGTGGCTATAACAACAATATATCCTTACAACCAAAGGTAATTTATGGAACAAGTGCACAAAATAAAACATTCGGGAAGGCATCTCAGCATCAGGATTCTGGAGTTCTCGTTCATCACACTGACATACTTATCCCCACATATCTATCCGAAAGTTCATCACCTTCTTATTCGTTTGAAAATAACTCAATAACCTGTCCAGAACATTTTAAAGATTACAGAAAGAAGACATAAAGCACTCTCCCTGTACCTCTATGCGCATACAAGATGTTATATCTACGTGGCCAAGAGCAATGCAACAAGGAGGTCCTCTCCCAGAGACAAAAGCAGACACACTAACACTCTGCCCCACACATACTAATAAGACCTGTCACTTGCCAGCACTAGCTAGCACAGCCTCTGCTGTGGGCTGACATAGCTACGTTGCTTGAGGACACTCAGAGCAGTCTGGGGATCTCTACAAGAATGTTTCTCAATTCAGACACGAGCACAGAAATGCAATATCAGGCACATAAAAATGCTGCAAACAAGAACTTGGAGGTAGGGTGAGGAAAAAAAAGGTTATGGTCCAGAGAAAGGCCAGGAAGATGATCCGAAGGCTGGAGAACCTCTGCTATGAGGACAGGCTGAGACAGTTGAGGTTGTGCAGCCTGGAGAAGAGAAAGCTCCAGGGAGACCTCATAGCGGCCTTCCAGTACTGAAAGGGGCTCCAAGGAAAGCTGGGGAAGGATTTTTTTTACAAGAGCCTGTAATGATAGGTTGAAAATTGAAAGAGGGGAAGCTTTAGATTAGACGTTAGAATGAAATTCTTCATGATAAGGGAAGAATTCTACATTTAGGAGAAGGCAACAGAATTCCCATATTATTTGTATTGCAAAGTGAACTTTCAAACAGAAACCACAGTCGTGTCAACTTTTGTAGATTGTATTTCAACAACACACACAAACACAGCAGCCCTAATTACACCATGTCACATTACCAGGGAAAGATTAGATCTCTGGTGGTTGTTTGCTCTTAGAAATATTTGGGTGCAGATCTGAACTAAGACTTCCCCTTCCACTTACTGAGATAACTTTGAGGATTGCATTGCATTCATCATTATCATCATCGCCATCCTACCTAGGCCACCAGGGTTGACAAAAATATTTCTCAAAGATCATCAAATCGCCTTTTCCTATTTATTTATACCCCCTTTTTCCTTTTTATTTCACCACTACCACCCATTTTTTCCTAATAACAGATAAGGCACTGAGTCCCAGGGTGAAATGATTTGTCCCCCATCTAGTAGCAGAAGTGACTAAGGTGAGAAGGGAATTAGGTCTCCTGGGTACATGCTGGCCACAAGAAAACATCACAACCCTGCCCAAATTTAAGTCAGGTCAACTTGCACAGTCATAAAGCCTCTTGTTTTCCCTCTAACCTCCTCATGGGGAAGTCAGAGTTTTTGTCCAGGTTAGCATTTTGATTCTGGAGTGCTGAAATATCTGTCCTGACACGCGACTGACAAGGAGCTGAAACTGTTTGATATACATTTGGAGGGCAAACTGAAACCAGAAATTGTGACAATCCAGTGGCGATTAAAATGTCTTTGTTGCTTTATTTGGTGGGCTCTGTTGGTGCTTGGGGAGACTAAAGCTGCCTGAACGCTTCCCTTCTACTTGAGAAGCTGGTTTGACAGGAATTGACTTTAGGCAGTCCTGACATGTGGCTTAGCTCCTCTTTTTATCTTGTCTTCTCTATGCATACACATGCACACCCTTTGGCTTGTACAGATTCCCCCAACCTCGTCAATCTTATTTTTCCAACCTGCCTCCTTTACCTACATATCCACCTTTCCATCCAAAAGTCACGAGATCTTGTTCTTAAAGAAAATCACTGCTAAACATTGCACGTTACCTTCCCTGCTCACGTCACATATCTGATCCTCTCTCTCTACTCCAGATCTGTGTGCAAAATTATGTTAGCTTTTACAGTAGAAGTACAGACGGTGTTAAATTTCTCAACTATGAGCGCACCCTGGATTCTTCTCATTTTTATATAACTTTAATTTGAATAAAAATGTCAGATTTCTTCTCATATTTTTTTTTAAAAAGAATTGTGAAAACAATGAAGGTTTGTGGGTTTTGTCCTGAAATTAATTCTTGTGCCATATTTCCAACATTACCCTTTGAATCTATTCCAAGCCAATATTAGAGATATGGTACAGGACATATTTTCTTTCTTTTCTTCTTGTGGAAAAAAATCATGTTTCTTTTTATTGAAATTATGGAATTTGCTAAGATGGCATTTAATGTGCTAGGACATTTGTAAAGATCTTGATCTAAGTGGAGAAATCAAACATTTATTTCATCATTGATAATGATCATTTCTGCTAAAGGATGGTATCAGTCTACTGATGAAAATGAGATATGAAAAAATCTTAATAAGAACAAGGAAGTGGGAGTTAAAGCCAGACATATTGCAATGAAAGGCACGCTTTTTATCAATAAGATTAATTACCATTGTAATATATTACTAAAGAAAATGGGAGTCTCTCTAGCTCCAGATTTCCTCAAGATTGTCATTTTCCTGGAAGATCTGCCACTTTGAAGCATGTTCCTCAGTAGGAAGGTGTGGGCAAAATGATGACCTAGAGGAAAGCTGGAAGGGGCTCTTGGTCAGGGAGTGCAGGGATAGGATGAATGGGGACAGTTGGAAGCTGAAAGGAGGGAGATTTAGATGAGATCTTAGGAAGAAATATTTTCCTGTGACGGTGGTGAGGTCCTGGTGCAGGTCGCCCAGAGAAGTGGCGAATGCCCCACCCCCAGAGGTGTTCAAGGCCAGGTTGGATGGGGCTTGGAGCAACCTGATCCAGTGGGGGTTGGAACTGTATGGCCTTTGAGGTCCTTTCCAACCCAAATCATTCTGTGATTCTACGAAAATCTGACTGCCTGCATTAATTTGGAGGTTGAACCAGATCCTTGATTCCCACTAGCAGGGTATGTCTCCCTTAAGAGGAGCTTACAGCACTCTGGCTGGTGGAGTTACCACCAAGGGTAAGGCCCTGGGGCTGCAGACTGACAGACACAAAGTCCTTTCTCCATGGTTTCAGCTGGCTGGACATTAGCTCTAAAGCTACATTAGCAAGGTGTCACTTCGTTCCTTATCATAATCATCCTCTCTCCTCTCCTGAAGAGGTTCCCGCATGGTATCTGACTTCGTTTCTGACTGCATCAGCACAGGCTGTTAATCTAGAGTACAGTTAATGGAGATTTTACATTAGTACTAGCAGATCTGAATCAAGTAATATTGGCAGAACCAGGCCCAGAGGAAAGCCCAGAGGAACTGATATGTTCCTCCAAGCAAGTGATAAAATTACTTTAAAAATTCTGTTCCTTTGACAGTTTTCTCACACTGAATAAGTTATTACCATATATTATTTCCTTTTTCTTTTTATAGAAACTTTGATATTCAGTTTCTGTGTATAACTTTCAGACGTTAGACTATGTTGAACTTGTAGGTTCCTGGAAGCTGATGACAGACATCAGTGATGAAAGATGGTAAATACTGTCATTATAACTGATAAATGAAATGCTATAGCTAGGAGATGCTTAAAAAAAATTAACGATGCTCTTAATTAACTTTCAGTAGAAAAGAACAAAATAGTTTATAAGAAGTTTTAACAAAAATGAATCTGTAATTTTTTCCTTCAGAAATAACTGGTGAAAATTAATTATCTTTGCAGAAATATGTAAGATTCCGGTTTTTATCAATCAATTTAGATCTGATTATACCAAACGACAACTGAAAATAAGACAGTGGATATAAAACAGATTTTCTATTAGTTTTGCTGGAAAAGAAATATATTCATAGAGTGGTTTGAGTTGTAAGGGACCTTAATGATCATGTAGTTCCAACCTCCTGCCATGGGCAGGGACACCTTCCACTGCATCAGGTTGCTTAAAGCCTCATCACCTCTATTACAGCTCTTTTAAATAGTGTATTCATGTTATAAATCATCTCTGAGGACGTATTCGAGATAGCCTTCCTGAGAGAAAAGTAAAATAACAGATCATCAAAGTTACAGGATGAAATTTTCCAGCTCCCCATGGTTTGGCAAATATCAACTGATCTTTCTGACCACTGGAAGAAAATGATTAAGACATTATTTATAGAGAGACTTTTGTTTCCCCTTTAAGAGAATACACACATGCTCAGAGTTTAGTTTCAGTTCACATATTTCAATATCTCCTTGTCTTGCTTGTCTTATTTTCACAGGTTGGCATCCAAGGGCTGTCATGCTGCTTCTTAATAATTTTGATATCTGGTCAGGCCATTTTTCAGAATTAAGTGACATGCAGCTTTCACATCTTCCTTTTATCCCAGATAAACTAATACTGAAGGTTTCTTCTCACATGTAGCAAAAGCATTTCCATATCAAGCTCCCATTCCTATTTAACTAAAGCATACTATGACTGGGACACATCACAATATACAGTATCACCCATGTCTTGCTCTCAAGAAGGTGAGAGGTGAGCTTCGTATTTTTCTAGCATGTCCATGCAGACATATATAGATAATTTGATGAACTGATGCATTAGACCACAACTGTGAGGGTGGGGAGGCCCTGGCACAGGTTGCCCAGAGAAGCCATGGCTGCCCCATCCCTGGAGGTGTTCAAGGCCAGGTTGGATGGGGCTTTGAGCGACCTGATCCCATGGGAGGTGTCCCTGCCCATGGCAAGGGGTTGGAATTGAATGTGCTTTGAGGTCCCTTCCAACCCAAACCATTCTGTGGTTCTATGGTTGCCTAGTAGTCACAGATGCAAACACAACGTGCATGCCTGTATAAACTTGAGTTTTCTACTAGTGATCAAACCAGCTTATAGACTTGAACCTTACCATGAAATTTGATTTACTACTGGCAGTTTTATAACTACTCAGTTCTGGCTGATGTGGTCACACTCTCATACTAATATACTATAGTCAAGAAACAATGAGCAATATATTTATTTATCATCTTAAGAGGTTCCCAAAGGGAATTTGAATATATATTTTAATGTGACTCTCATTAGCATTTCTGTACAGGGAGCACTTTGGGACTCTCCAAAGTGCTACCACTAAAACCAATTATTATCTTTGCAGTGTGAGCTGCCATTCATCATGAGAAAACATCTGTGATCCATTCCTGTATAATTAGTATGCACTGGTAATGCTGTAGATACTTTTTTTTCTGTGTAATTTTTATGCTAATGCTGAAAGCAGAGACCAAACTCCTTGCTGCTCACTTTCTCCCCATAACTGAAGCTGAATGGCCTCAAGTTGTGACAGGGGAGGTTTAGATTGGATGTTAGAAAAAAACTCTTCACAAAAAGAGTTGTCAAAGATGGGAACAAGCTGCTCAAGGCAGTGGTGGAGTCTCCTTCCCTGGAGGTGTTCAAAAATAGTGTAGGTGTGGTACTTGGAGGCATGGTTGTATAAGCACGGTGGTGCTGGTCTGACGGTTGTAGTTGCTGATCTTGGAGGTCTTTTCCAACCTTAATGATTCTATGATTCTCCTCTAGTTCAGCTGAGAAGGAAGCCACAAGGGAGAGGAGGTGTCTGGGGCTTCTTCAGCGAGACATCCACAGGGACGTTGGAGCCTTGACCTTCTCACACAGGGCCCCTCTGTTACTTAACAATCAGGGCAGTACAGAGACAGTGGGCATCATGACTACACATTTATGAACAAAACAGTTTGTTCCACTTTTTGGAGGTGAGGTGGGAGAGTGAGTCTTTAAAGGAAGGAAAAACCTTTCTATCTCTCCGGCTTGATTTCTTTCTAAAAGGAGATCTTAGTTTAATAGAAGACTATGCAAATCCTAGTTTTCTTTTCTAAATGGTAATTGCGGCCAGTGTAACTCATACCAATATTTGCACCGTGTGACTGTTAAATTCTTTTTCAGATAATAATTTCTAGTGCCCCCCAGACACATTTGAAAACAATTATTTGGGCCTTCATTAAAATATATTAATGAAAAAAACCCCCTAAAATACAAACTGTTGACCACCAGAAATATTTTAAACAGGAAGAAGCTTGGGGCTTCAGGGTTTTGTTATTTTTAACGTTACTGGAAGAAACTGGAACAAAGTTAGTGGTGAACAAGCTTTCTAATGCTTTCTAATCTTTTGAGTCAAAAGAGAACTTAATACATGACACAGGCACTGTTTTGAATTGCTCATGTCTGAGTGTTGTATTAAATTATGGAAAAACTAAATTAACAGCATCACACCAAAACTTTTAGTTCATCTTTCTTAGTTCATCTTTCTGCCAGTGCACTAAATTCTCTAAATCCTTAACATCTGAAGTGTTCGATTGTTGTAAAACAAAGTGAGACTGTACATGACACAGTGTTAAAGATATCACTCTTGTTCTGACTTCCTACCACCATGGAAACTCTTATGCCATCAAAATCTTGAAAAGAACAGTATTAATTTGGATAAGTTGGAGCCTGAGATGAGAACATAGTGACTATTCCTGTTGGGACATCCATCAGGGGAGGGGGGCTGGGTAAGAAAGGATCACGGAACCATAGATGGTTTGGATTTGAAGGGACTTTAAAGCTCATACAATTCCGAGACCCCTGCCACGGGCAGGGACACCTCCCACTGGATCAGATTGCTCAAAGCCCCATCCAACTTGGTTTTGAAAGAAAGAAAGAAAAAGATTGACTTATTTTTTGATTCAATTAATCCATTTTCAAAATGGAGAGAACCAATTTGAAAGGAGATGCTTTTAAACTGAAATTAGGGTATTCATACTTCTTGTTAGGAGGCATTTCTTAATCATCAATATTGAGAAATAGCTTCTTATAGTGATAAAACATTTGCAAACAGCTGTAGGAAAATTCAGTTGTACAAATCAAAAGTCAGAAATTCCCGATAATCAATAATGCAGCAGCTAGTTTCAGCCTGGCATTTTCCTTCATCTCTGTTCAGCTGCTGCTGCAAACCCTTCTCGCCCCTTCCTCTGAATGGCAGAAGATCAGGGAGTTAATGATCCTACCAACATCTATTACACTATGAAATGTCTGCTTCGCAGTGAGTTAGCTGTACTCATTCAGACACCTCCACCATCCCCTCCCATTTTAGGTTTTGCCTGTACCAACACACAGTTAAATTTCCAAACTAGAAGTTTCCAGGAAATCTGACTGGTTCTGAATCAGTATCTTAAAGATGAACACTTCCCATTGTTAAAGGATGAATTAAAATAAAGAATTCAAGTGAAAGTGTTTTATTTGCTGTTATTTTCCTGAAAGCAAATAAAAGTATGTTTTATATAACTAAAATATGCTTGTGAACAGTTATGTATGCTCATAAAGCCAATATTTTCCTTGTTACCTTACTGTTTACACAAAATGTTATGGGTACATACGTAGTTAGCAAGGACAAAGTCAGCAGTTTGATGTTATGCTTTCTGCTGCATCACAAGAAAGTCTGGAAGAAGCTGGCATATTCTTAAGAAAACATATCAACAGTGCAGTGCCAAAAATCATCAGATTGTGACTAATGCTCCATTTTACATCTGAGATATTTTTATCTTTTATTTGTTTTGTGCTGTCTGAAGTTAGGTTTCCAAGTGGGAGCTTCAGAGTAAATATAAGCCTGTATGCTTCCCTGCAGTTCAGAGCTCTCTCTTCTCCACAAATCCCCTCCTACCACCTCCTTCCCATCACCTCAGTGCCTTAGACTCTCATGAACAAGACTCCTTAAGTCATTTAACACCCTTCTTCAAGAAGGCTCAGACTCTATCACCCTATAGATGTGAAACAACAACAAGACGCCTCCTCCAGACACACTCCACGTAAGCCGTTTCATGAGATAATCTCCCGCCTTTGGGAACTGCAGAAAATGACTCACATCCTCTTTCCCCACTTTCTTTATCTCTCTGGGCCCTCCTGTGCTTCTTTCCCTGGATTTTATGGGGTAATACTCACATGTCGAATCACGTACAAGACTGCAAAATACACCCTCCCCTGGGCCTTGACAGGTCCTTTAGGTCAAGAAGTCTCTCTCCTTCAGGTCAAGTCCCTCTCTGCAAAAGTAGCAGTTGACCACACATCACAGGAACTCCACTGCAGTGGCAGGCAATCAATGACAATACAATAATATCAATAAAATATGCAGGAAGATGAAGATCTTCACTGTTTTGGGGCTGCATCGTTGACAACCTGTCAGTGACAAACCACTAGGAGTTGTTTCAAAGCTGTGACACATAGATTTTCCAAAATTAGGGTCTCTGGCTGTATTTCTGTTAGAAACAAAAGAAAACAGGCATTCTTCCCTTGCACCTGGGAGCTGTTGGCTAAGAAGTCAAGTAATTCAGAATTAGTGCTGTTTAATTTTAGCATTGCAAACTACCTAAAGCGCCTGTAAAATAAGAGCTTGTTAGGGGCAAAATTGACAGTGGAGGTATCTTATGCAGCTAAAATTCCAAGCCAGAATGCTTGAATCTAGAACGATGGGGGTAAGGGCAGGAAAAAGTGTGCTAAAAATACCTGGCCAGGTTTTCTATATTGAAACAGGGCTGCCTAACAGAAAACTCTGCAGCATAAGATTTAATCCCTCTTGGATGTGCAGCATCACATAACATTTTAAGGTGCAAGATTTTAAGATGCAACCTTACTTTCTGAAAGACTTCCAGATTTACTGGAAACAAACCAATTTCCTTATGTATCAAAAGATACTAAAAGATTCAAATGTGTATTTATACTCTGATCCAACTTCTTGATGTTCTAGTTGTGAATGGAAAAAATGTAATTAGCATGTGAAAATTAAAAAAAGAATATAGCAGCACAGGAATTTGACACCGTTGTCTGTGCTGTGTGATGATATCTCTGCTGCTTTGGCAGGGTTGACTCGACTACATTTCAATCACATTCTGTTTGAAAATACGCTGTTTAACCATCTCCTTGTCTGCACCATGAGGTCCACTTGGCTCCTAAGAAGGGTAGAGACATTTCTACCATCTCTGTCATGTAGCCATCCTTGGGCTGTGTCACATGAGAGGAACAGAAGATTTAGCAAGTCAGGCTGTCCCCTTATTTCTTCACAGATATTATTTTATCAGAATCATAGAATGGTTTGGGTTGGAAAGGAACTTAAACCCCATCCAGTTCCAAGACCCCTGCCAAGGCAGGGACACCTCCCACTGGATCAGGTCACACAAAGCCCTATCAAGCCTGACCTTGAACACCTCCAGGGACGGGGCAGCCACCACTTCTCTGGGCAACCTGTGCCAGGGCCTCCCCACTCTCACAGGAAAATATTTCTTCCTAAGATCTCATCTCAGTCTCCCCTCGTTCAGCTTAAAACCATTTCCCTTTGACTTATCACTACACTCCCCGATAAAGAGCCTAATATTTAGCCAAATATACCTACAAATTTTTATTTTTTTTAGTGCAACAGCCCCCAGAACATAGCTAAGGATGAAAACTTAACTAAGAGAGAAGCCGCCTCTCTCTAAGAGAGAGTTGGGGTAGGGGGACAACAGGCAGTGTTGTTCTCATCCAGACCAACACAAGACAAGCAAACAAAGCGAGGCAGCAAGTGCCCTTAGTCTTGTTCTTTTGGGAGAACTCAGATGAAAGAGACTGAATGACTTGCCACTGTCAAAAAGTAGGGAAGAGCCTTCTTCCATGGTAAGTCAACTCTCTCACCTGTCCTTGTATGGGAGGTGCTCTAGCCCAGAGTGGAAGGGCAAAATCCCCTCCCTCGCCCTGCTGGTCACACTTCTTTTGATGCAGCCCAGGACACGGTTGGCTTTCTGGGCTGCAAGCACACACTGTCTCATGTTGAGATCCTCATCCCACAGCACCCCAAGTCCTTCTCCTCAGGGCTGCTCTCAATCCGTTCTCTGCCCAGCCTGTAAACGTGCTTGGGATTGCCCCAACCCAGATGCAGGACCTTGCACTTGGCCTTATTGCACTTCATGAGGTTAGCACAGGTTTTTCTGCTTTAGAGAAAAAACAGAAGAGTACACATTAAATCGCTTCTTGATTTTCAACATGTTCTTATTTTCTGCTAAGTTGTCTCTGCCCTATTAGTAAGACACACTGGTTAAAATGAAAGGAAACTTAGAATCATAGAATCATCCGGTTGGAAAAGACCTCGCAGACCATTGAGTCCAACCACAAAGGAGCCAGAGCAATACTGACTGACAGCAATACTCTCAAAGTTTTCTTTCAAAAGGAGCTCATAAAATATGTAGCCCAGCTGTTCTTTACTTTTTCATCAGGCTTTCTGACATAATGAAAGTTCATCCGGAGTGACGCTTCCTCATTCATGTGACGCTTCTGGCAAGAAAAGGGAAAAAGCAAATAATGAGAAAAGAAGATCAACTTAATCTATTTCAGCTTAACTGTGCAGGTGAACTTGGGAGGAAATGATATTGAACTGAAGTCTGTGAAATGTTTGGCTCTTCACAAAAACTCCTTTAAACAACAAATATTTGTTGAAGATTGCCCTGCATTTTTGATGCTGCTTATTAGCTAACAAAATACTCTGGTTGTGCCACTACATCTGGCCTTTCTATTTGTTTAAAACATAAATAACTGTCCAACTGTGCCTGCTGATAACGTGACTTCATATCACATGTTATACATTGCCCAGCCCTGCAGCACCTTCCCCCTCAAGCATCAGATGATGCTTGCCAGTCTGCTGGCCAGACTGGTTATCCTGGTGGCAATGTGATTGTAAAGCATGCCAAATTTAGTCATGTATGCGAGCATCACCTCGCTGACAGCTACAGTGAGATATTCAGGGCAATTAGAATGCTGTTATTAATGGTAATCAAGGATTGACATCACCTCCTGCTCAGCCCATGTTATTCAATACAAAAAGAAGCTCAATTAGTTCTGCATTCAGAGTTTGGGTTCACATTAAGTTGTGGAAGCAGCAATTAATTGGGGCTTCTCATTTTGGTAGGTTAAAAAAACAGAGAGGCATTTGGGTAGCTGTTTTCACTTTTAATAAGTGCACATTTTACTCTTGAGGTCAGAATTGTGACATATGTACTATCTCATGTTACAAAAATAATGATGTTTTGGGTCAACCGAGATACACAGGGAGGAAGGGAGAAAGGGAGAAGCAAGGCAGAGAGAGAGAGCTACAGGCCCTGCTGTTGACGTATAATTGTCTTTTTCTGTGCAGCCATCAATAAAATGCTAGGTTGCTAAATACTCTGAAAAATAAAACCACATAGTAGAAAGAATTATTTATTGTTTTGCATTGCAAAACAAAACTCTTTTGTAGATGAGACATTTAAAATAACTGTATTGATATTCAGGCAGAAGCAAGCAGTGAGACAGCTTGACAGTGCTTTCTTTATAAAAGGCTCGTTTCTTAAAAAACATTGCATTTCTTGTCAGTTAAAAGGAAAAACGTTTAAATCAGCTTGTCTATTTTTGAAATGCCGATCAGCAAAAATCAAAACAAAACAAAACAAGACGTTTCAACTATTTTCAAGTTCTATTTATAACTCTTCCTAGCAAAGAAAAATTTTTTCCTCCAAAGGAAAACACAGGAAAGCTCATATTAACAATCACTGTATTTTAAACTGGATATCGTTAATGATGCTCTTTTGTTGGCTTGCAAGCTGGACAGTGACGATGCATTAATTTAAAGAGTTAGGAAGACATCGGCAGTGTCATTTCCCATTGCTTTTTCGGTTGCACGTTGAGGAGCACGGCCTTACTGGGTTTTTTTCCTCCCCTAGAGAGCATTTAGTTTGTGGTTTGAGGGTGGGGAGACCCTGGCACAGGTTGCCCAAGGAAGCTGTGGCCTCCTCAACCCTGAAGGCGCTCAAGGCCAGGTTGGATGGGCTTTGAGCAACCTGATCCAGTGGGAGGTGTCTCTGCCCATGGCAAGGGGGGTGGAACTGGATGGGCTTTAAAGTCCCTTCCAGCACAAACCATTCCATGATTCTATGATTTGCACACTGAGGCAAAGTAATCTGCAGAGAGGTGTCAGATTTAACCATATGCCCCAAAGCAGGCAGATAAGCTGAGTAGGAAACTAATTTATAGGCACCCAAATGAAGTACTGCAGACCAGACTCCAAGTGAAATCCTCAGCACCTTATGCCATGAAATCAATAAGACTATTTGCAGAGTAAGAGTGTGAGCAGACAAGTGAGATTCTGTTGGGCAAACGGCTCTGCCAGCTAAAATGCTTGGAGAAGGAATCAGCATGAGTTTGTTGATGTGCTCAAAGCCCAGCACCCTATGAGCAAATTAGTTGAGTGCCCATCCTATATCAAAATGTTTTCAGTGATGACTCACGCATTTATTCAGAAATACAGGATCTGCTCTTTAATTCATTGACACTGGTGTTGAGAGCAGCACTGTCAAAGTCAGTAAGGTTACACGAGGATGAGAAGGGAATCAGGCCAGAAGTATTTCTGAATGAAAGCGATGGCTAAGGCTAAACGAATACAGTATCCCGCACTGAAGGCTGCTCAAGAAGATATTTTTAGAAGCTTGCAGATCTGCTGCCTATCAAGTGGCTCCCTTCGTTGAGGCACCCGTTGAACCGCCTGTTTCACTGTAGGTCAGATCTGTCTCGAAAGGCCAAGTCTGACAGGCTGGCTGCTAATGCCAAGACAAGAAATGGAAATCTGCAGTGCTTTCTCTGCTTCTTGTAGACTGATGACCTTTCTGAAGCCTAATACAACATTAAAAGTACTCATGTTTCCAGATTGCTCGCTATGATTGTATGCTGACCATCTACAAAAACTTTGCACAGTCTTGCTTGCTGGCTGTACTACCAGCAGAGCGATCCCACTATTTCTGGTTCTGGGCTTTTTCTATGTCCTACATTGTGGTGTCCAAAATCTTATTTCTTCCTGTTTATGAATTTTGTAAAGGAAAGTACTATCATTTATGGCGAGCCAGAAGCACTGCTAGTGGCTGAGGAAGAGGGCACAGGAAGGAGTAAGGTAACGAGAACATAAAAGCTCTTTGGTGCTGTTGCCTGAAGCTCCACTGGTGTTACTGATTTCTGCCAAGCAGAAGGTTTAACTCCAGAGAACCTGCCACCTAACTGTCACCATATTTCTCGATTTGCTTCCACAGCTGCCTGACATCGCACTGCAGTAGGATAGCACACCACACCACATAGCATGGGTCTGTTCTACCTCAGGATTAATATCTGTTGCTAACCAGATGTCCACTGAGTCTCAAAGAGCTGTAATTCTGAGCTCCACATTCTCCCTCATGAGCATTGCTGTGGTTCAGTCAAGTCCATAACGTCTAAGAATGATCCCTCGGAGAAGATCCTCTGCATCTCAGGCAAGGTGACAGCACTGGCAAAAACTGCTGACAGAGAACAAGGGGGCACTGAGGCTTGCATAAAAAATTCTGTACATTGTTCTCAAAATAAAATATTAATTTAAGAAAATCATGTATTTGCACCTGACTTATAGGGAAAAAAAAGCAATTTCAACTAGATCAGATATTTCCACTATGAGTATTTTCTACACTAAGATTTTTATCAAAACCAAGTCCCCATCTGGCAGAAAACATGTCACTTCAGGACGTGGTTTAGTATGCACGGAGTTGTTGGTCTAACAGTTAGACTGGATAGTCTTACAGATCTTTTCCAACCTCAATGATCCTATGATTCTATGTGTGTCAATTTTTTGAGTATCCACCAGAAGGGAAATCTTCCTTTCATTCAGCACCGAGTTGCTGCAAACTTAACATACAGCAAAGAAATAATTCCATATAGTCTCTACAGGTATGGAATCCAGAAAGTTTCCCTGCTGAATTTACACAAAAGAGGTAACTTACCCAGTTCAGCTTTTAAAAGGAACTGTTTCCCTGAGTTGGCTTTTCCTGGGATGAATTTGCAAATGCTGCTTTCTAACATCCACTGTACTATTATGTATTTAAAAAGCCCATCCCAAATGAACTCTAGCAATATAAGTGTATCAGCTTTTGCACATGTTTATCCAGCTGTCATTTCTATACACGACGTTGAGGGTCCCAGCCCTCCCTTGGCACAGAAAATGCTGCCTCTGATTTTTTTTTTAATATGTTTTGTTGTTATTGTTTGTTGCTAACAAATAAGAAAGTCAAAGAATAATTAAAGCACGGACCGGTCCAAAAATAACCTCATATTAAATAAGTGTGCTTGAGCAATATAAATGATAATTTATTTCACAAGCAGAGATTAAAAGAGCTTGGCTTGTTCAGCTTCTCAAAACAATAGCTAAGAAGGGATACAACTGCTCCCTATAAATATATCTGAGTATGTAAACATGGAGAGGGAGAAAAATTATTTAAGCAACCAGTAAAATATTGGCACAAGAACAAATGAGTATAAATGAGTCATGAATTAATTATGGTTAGAAATTAGGATAAGTACCTGGAAGTAGAAGAACCTGGGCTTTCAGGGTGATTTATTAAAAAATGAGCTTCCTGGTTGCTCTGTGTTCAGCCTGAGAATGTATTTGGTGGTCGTACACCTGTTACCAAAGTGCATGTGTGTGAGAGCATGGATATGTGTAGGTTCGACGTGTATCCCATGGCATATACATCCTGACATGTATACCATTGTATTACATCCTGACTTGCATTCCGTAATATTTACAAAGAACTATAAAGATTTGTTTCATTCTGCTTGTGAAAAGAAAATAAACTAATATCCTTACACTGCTTGTATAGAACCATTTTTAGATTCTGTGAGGGGTCAGACCCTTACCAATCATTGTGTAGTGGAAGAAGGTGAAGAAGGAGCCCTTGGATTACTACACCATAAAAGCCCACTCTATCCACACAGTTCCCCAAAACACAGAGCACTCATTTCCCCAAAGGAGAAAACAAGTCCTGATCCAAAAAAGTATAAAAGTAAAGTTTTGTCACAGCACACACGGAAGGTTTTAGAGACCTCGTTCTCCCCCAAGGTAGTGCAAGCCCTTGTTCCCATTAACATGAAGCATGTTTGTTGAACTGGATGATCTTTGAAGTCCCTTCCAACCCAAACCATTCCATGATTCTATGTTTGATATGAAGAAAATAGGAGTTGTTTAAACAAGGATTTCTTAATCTTGATTTTTTTTATTCCCCACCCACTTGTAAACGGTCTATAAACGGATTTAAAAAATGACTGAGTTGATCCTATACTTCAAATTATTCATAAACATGTCCAATAAATAATTCTTATGCTGCAGACTGTTTGTAAAATGCATATTTATCCAGAATTGAAAATTCATGTTCTGCGGCTGATTAGCCTTCACAGAGGGCTTAAGCAGATCTGAAGGGTGCCTAGGGCTTCTGCTCGCTCTTGGCACAGGGGTGTGTTTCCCCTCGCTAAATTTACATTTCTAAATTTCTTGGACCATTTTATCTGCAAATCAAATCACTCATCTTCCCCCTCCACCCCCAGCTTCCTACTTGGATAGCAGTATGATATTTGTTTGTTTTGATCAAGTCTCTCCTCAAATAATGAAATACACTCATGCTCCCTCACTGAGTTAAAGCATACTTAAAAGTGGATCTTAAATTCAGTTTAGAAACAAGTCAGCCAGCAAAAGAGTGTAAAGAAAATACATGCCTTCCATGCAGATTTCTTGTTAGATATTCATCTTTGAATTTTCTCCAGTGAATTTTATTTTCTCCATACTTAGCTTTTTTTTTTTTCTATATCTATATACACTGTGCATTTTTTAACTGTACAACATTTAAACCTCTTCAAATGCAAAAGGTTTTATCCACTATTTAGAATCACAGAACTATGGAATCAGAGAATGGTTTGGGTTGGAAGGGACCTTAAACATCATCCAATTCCAAGCCTCCTGCCATGGGCAGGGACACCTCCCACTGGATCAGGTTGCTCATAGCTTCATCCAATAGTCATTTAGCATGACTATTATTCTTCCAGTACCAGTTTCATTTATGGCTAACACTGTATAAGGTTATAGTGAAAACATAAGATAGATAATTTATAGAAAATGAAGAAAATTCATTCAGTACCATAACCTCACAAAACACTCACAACCTTCAGATAAAAATTCTCAAAATTATATTTGAAAAAAAATAAATAAACCACTTTTCAGATCAAGTGAGTCCACATCAAAACACATTGCTATCAAACCCAAATTCTGCCTTAGTGAGGAGTGCAGGGCCAAAGAAACTGAGAAAGCTGTAGGAGTATCTAAATTTAGGAACATCTTTCCAGCGGGGCGTGCTTATTGATATTCCTAGAAGCACTGGGCTGCTTGCGGAAACATTACTTTTTGAGACAGAATTGCTGATTGCCAAATCTCCTGTAGTCCTGCCTAGCATTAAATGTCTGCATTTAATGATGGCACTTTAAGGAATGAGTCACAACGTAGAAACTTGGATCACCTGAACAATGCGATTACTGAGAAAGGGCACGGCAGGTAGAGAGCGTCCGGACTCTGTCTCATTTTATTTCTGGAGCTGACAAAAGCTGCAAATTGTTACTTAGTTAAACTTGGCAGATTAATGACTTAAAAAATTAGAGGTGCTGTACACTGCATCAAAGTCACAACCAACTTATTCAGATCCCTTCCCTATTAGACCAAATCTATAACTGAGCAAACCACATCACCAGTGAAAACATTCCCCAATAAACCACAGTGAGATGCTAATCAATATCATCTTTCCAGCCAAGGGCTTCATTGCACTGAAGCCATGCAGGAAAGACAGAACAATGCAGTGCCTTATGGGTGGATTAATTGCTTTGGTATAAATATGCTCTCCCTGTAACCACGTTCCATGAATATGCACCATTGGCATAAATTTGCACCATTCCTAGGCTAACCTCTGGAAATAGGCTGAATCGCCCATCAAGAGCTTCTCAGAACATGAGAATATGGATTATGAACCCCAGGAATTCCTCATTTTGAAACCCAATTTCAGAATACACTGTCACATGGTATCGGAGGAAGCTGCAAAATGCATTTCTACAGATTCAGCTCTCTTCTGTAGAGCACAAGTGTGCCCAGTTTGATGAAGAAAGATACGAAGCCAGTTGAGCGAGGTAGAGAAGAGTCAGTATTCCTTTTGCACATACAGGCAATGTTCCTCAGCTGAATGATGGGATGTTTCTCCCATGAGTTAGTTCAGGGAGTTTGTTGTGGATCAGGTGAATCAGCCTCATCAGCACCCAGAACATTAATACCTGAACACGTATAAAATTTAGGTGTAGATCTTGGAATAAAAGGAATAATGGGAAACAAAGACAGAGGAAAGAAGGCAGAACCGATGGAATTTCTGGCTACTTAGCCACAGAAGAAGAAAGAAAACAGTAGGTAACTTCTCATTCAGTCCTTGCAAGGTTGTTATCAGCACTGCATCTGCCACTGGTGCCTGTATTCAGAGGTGGAGGGAAAGCATGACTGCAGTACAAGAGAAATAGTAAAAGATGGGAAGTCCCCAGCTGGACCGCTTTAAGGTCATAGATAGATGCAAGTGTTCTTCAGGTGTTGGAGCAAAGAAATATACAATCAGGTTTGAGACTGAAGAAGACGTTTTTGACCAAAATCGTTCCCTAAGACTGAAATGCCTGAAAATTATTGACACTCTGGATGACTTCACGACATGTCCTCATAGAATATACCATGATATACTTAGCCTTCCTTTTCACTAACCACTGTATTTCTTCTGTGTAGTCACTGACTCAGAAACCAGGCAGGAAAGCAGGAGAAGCTGCAGTATTTGAAAAGCATTGAGTGTTTCTGTGAGTTGGTGGCTCTACCTGTTGTTGAGGCGAATTGACCAGGAATGAGTCCCTCTTCATTCCTACTCCCCGTATCCTGGGGACAAAGCCTGCAACGAAGCTCATTTTCAGAACACAAACACTCTCTTTGAATGTTAAAAAATTGCATGTTTCTGCCTACGAGCTCTGGACTGGTTTTGGATAGTGGGGCTGCCCAGGCTGGGGTTGTGCATAGCCATGAGCAAACCCACACATTCACTATCAAAGCACTGGGACCATCGGGACAAACAAAAAGAAGGCTCTGCTGCTGGAGAGAGTAGTTTTCAGTGGAGAAGAGAAAATATTAGAAAATATTAGAAAATATTAGAAAAAAGAGTGGTGAAGCACTGGAAGAGGCTGCCCAGGGAGGTGGTGGAGTCTCCATCCTTGGATAAATTTAAAAAGCTTTCAAAATCTTTTGAAAGTTTAATGGCACTTTGGGACATGGGTGAGTAGGCACGGTGGGGTTCGGCTGATGGTTGGACTGGATGAACTTAGAGTTCTTTTCCAACCTTAATGATTCTATGATTCATAGCAGTTGGACTTGGAAGCTAAGCTCTGGAAGAACAACTTCTAGGATTAAATAGTTAGGTGCAATATTAATACTGTAGGGTTAGTCAGTCTGATTCCTAATTTTTGATTTGGACTCCCAGACAGGCAATTAATTTAAATTAGGCAGTATCAGAAGGGATGCTGTTGTAGCAGATTTCTCATCTGTTAATTTCGAACTAGCAGCAATGATATCCAGTCAAGCTTATTTTAATATATGGGCATATTCAGTCTTCTGCTCAGAAGGAAGAACAAACGTGGAATTGATCAGACTTTTTCAATATTATCTTTCTTTCTCCTTTTACTTTTGCAGCACTTGCTTCCAACTGTTTGGCAAACAAACAGAACTAAAATCAATGGCAGAAGCAGTAAAATTTGCAGACTCTTAAAACTGATCAAAACTAGAATACTCTGGATATTGGCAGAATTTCTTTCCCTTTACTAATGAGCCTCCTACAGCCTATAGGTACAGATTTTTTAATTAAGAGTATTTCTTAGAATAAGTATATTCTTCCGGCTACAAGAACATGTCCAATTATTTGAAATGTACTTGACTGTCTTTCAAAACTACATATCATCTGTGAAAAAGGGTAACATCAGAGGTGAAAAGTGAATAGCGTTGTCACATTAGTTTCATGGAGAGCCACATCTGACTCCAAGGGGTTGTTCTACTGCTCAAAGGGCCTTGCCTCAACAACTCTGCCCAGAAGACTGGTTTTCTTAATTTACTCCATCATCCTCAGCAGACAATAAAAGCCTTACACAAGCAGCCTGTCATATTAAGAAAATATCTTCCAGACTTGCTGTTCACTTCTTAAGCGTTATGTTATTGAAACCTGCTGATGGAACAGGTTTGAATATGCGACACACGTACAACTGCGATATCCAAATTGAGAAATGTGATGGTAAGAACTCTTCCTGTGTATTTGTTTGCATGTGTGAGATGTTACATAACTTTATTTCTACTCTTTCCTTCAAGAGCTTGAGATATGAACTGTCTTCTGGACTTGAGCCGAGGCTTATCTCTTTGTCAGATCACTTTCTCGTGTATTTGAAGATGTTCAGCATTGTGCTATCAGTTAGTTAAGGCAGCTACTGGAGTGACAGGCACACACTGTAATAACTAAGAGAGAAAGAGAGAAACAAGGCTGAAGAAAAACTCAAACTCTCATCACCAGCCCCAACAGCAGTTTAGGAATAGTGGATCTTGCCTGCCAGGAAAAAGAGTGACAAACACACATTCAGAGTAACCGTTTGTCCAGCCTGAACCCCTTTACTAGGAAGGCTGCCTCTGGAGCAGCAGAATGAAACTCTCTCCACAACCATTGTACTGCCCCCCAGGCAGCAGAATACCAAAACATAGTCTTCAAATTTCTAATGCTTGCTATAAAGAAGCTTTTTGATTTTACAGGAAGGCAACAAAGCTATCACAGCAAACCAATATTGTCTTGGAGCACTAATGTTCATCTGTAACCTTTTGTGCTATTTTGGTCTCCACTAGAGGAGAAGTCACTTCGACTGTGCCACTTAAGTTGACTGAGATTTATCACATTATCCTAGCAATTTCTTTAATTCAACCTCAGAGCATTGTGTAAAAACCGAATAGGCAGAACAGTCTGCTCCAAAGACAGATGCTAACAGATGTCTTGCAGTACGTTTCGAAACCCCCATCCCCTGTTGGAAATACCAAAGCTGCAGTGTCCACTCTACGAGACTGTCAAAGTCACCTCTCATCAGTAAGGACAGCAGGACACAGCAGCTTTCATGGAGCAGGTCCAGTAATAACAACATCAATCCCATATGAGGCTCTTGGGTAGCAAGGCAAACAGCCAAAGTTCTACAATCATGACCCATTGCTGGTTTCAGAGGGAGGGATCGATCTCCATTCACCATCTCTATGAAAGTTTTAATGATATGCAAAGTTAAGAGTTTGTCTGTGTTTTTACTGAGCTCATTAGGAATCAAGAAGGAAATGTACTAAAAATGACTAAATTAATAAAAGGACTAATTTTTTAAACTTATTTTAACCTATGCTACTTAATGGCCCAACCCGTTTTGAAAAATACATACAATACTGTATACGTGCTGCCCAAATAATTCACTGATCCTCTATGTCAATAGTGGAAAGGATACATTCCATACAAAAAGATGCATACGAACATAACTGTTTGATCAAGTTATTAGATATTCTATAAGCTCAGAGGAAATATAAGCTGACACAAGGAAATTACATGGTTAAAAATAGTCTTTCAGTGAAATAGTGAAATTACAAATCGAATAAACAGGGAAAGATTTGTTACATTCCTTATTCTTAAGAGAAAATTACTATCAAACTTAGGTACATTTTAAATCAACTTCGGGAAACAAAACCATCAGCTGAATGTTCCTTAGAAGCTCTCTTATACATCACATAATTGTTCCGCAGTGGCCTTATTTTCTTAATGCATTGTATTTACCATCTCAAAAGGAACCCACAATCTAAAACCCCACCTGTTAAACTGCCAGCTCCTCAGTGCACAAAAGAGAACAGTAGAGCACACAGGTCCAGATGAAAAGTCAGATAAATAGTAGATATATTCCATTTCACAAAGGTTCTCGATATATTGAACGCATATAGTGAAGCAATATAAAGTAATTATTTTGTGACATGCGCTGCTTAGTTTAATAACTTCTATAATGCTGGAAATACTTTTTCTCGCTCTCTATATTAACAGAAGTATTGTTTCTTGTACAAGTTTAAGATAAAAATTAACCACTGAGGAAAATCTGCATAGGAATTTGTGGTAGGGTACAGCCTGTACCACTCATAGGGTCACTAAATCAAATACAACCGTGCTGGTCTCCCCACTGGAGCCAACCAGCGATGGCAGAGCCCGGTCAGATGATCCTGGATATTGTAACAGACTCAGGGTCTTTCATATCTAATCTAGATATTTCTACTACAGTGCTGTACGGCTTTATCCCTAAGGTCATTTCACAAGGATTTACAGAGTTCAGTGGGAATGATAGCTGGGTGAGCATTATTTTCAAATGTAACTACATAAGTGCTTTTATTTTTTAAAGAAAAGCTACCCTGCAAAACACAGCCTTCAATGGAGATGCTACACACACTTTAAAAGGGCCCTCTAGAGCTTAGTGAAATTGTGATCTGAAGATTAATCCTCTGCATTATATCCCCTCTGAAATCAAATAAAAAGTAATAAAGAATCCTCCTAGTGCATGGTCCTATGTAAATACAGACCTGAGGGGAAAAAAAATCACAGTGTTCTGGTGGTTTATGAACAGCAGTACTATGTTGGCTAAAACTTAGCAAGTAAATAACTGTAAATGGTTACACAAAATATATTATTATCTTTCCTTTCAACGATATAAAGTGTTTAAAAAGATATATCAGTCTAAGAATCACACTAAGCTGCTTCACGTTGTCTTGAGAGGTAACTGAAAGATAAATGTTTATATTTTAGCATATGTACGTATGTAAACAAATACACTTTTCTATGGATATTAAGAACTTTATGTTTGAACAATAAAAGAACTTAAAAGCAGACGATTCACTCTAAATGTATTTGATTTAATATTGATTAGATTTTCTAGGCAATGAACTTGATTCACTGGGTTTTGCATTTCATTTAGCTGATGGTAATTTTGATTTGGTATATCAGGTATGTGGCACAGTAGGTGAAATGGCTGATAAATAAGGAATTGGACTGAATAGGAAGTATATGTCATTTGACAGTTGACTTTCTATTTAAAATAAGAATGCTTTAATATGTCCTGTTGATTTCACTACTAGCTGTCCTTTCCAGCTACTCCAGTGTAAATATTTTAATTACAACATGTTTCCTTAGATTTTGTCTATTTCAATGTCTTATGTATTCAATTTAATTTTAAATTTCTGAATCACTAATTATTTCACCCTGTTCTTTGTCCTCACTTTCCTACACAGAGGGACCTCTCTTCCCAGCTCACTCTCCCTCTGTGCCAGGTCTCCTCTCTCAGACTAGAGTCAATTCCGTCATCTCCAGAGTCAGTGACTAATTTTTTCTTTCTCATCCCCATTACACCTCTGATTTTCTTCTCCTGTTCATACCCCCTGCTATTTAAGAAAAGCTATTTCCATTTCTGTATACCTTGACCTTTCTCCTTCCTTAGTGTATCCCAGCCATCTCACAATCATACCTCTGCTCTGAACACTCTGGGATATTTATTGTTCCTTCACTGCCCTGTCTACCCACGAGTTTTTCTAAATTTCTTATAATTTCTCCTTTTATCACATCTTATCATTTTTATCAGTTCAGGTAAAGTGTACTCTTGCCGATAAGAAGCCCTGAGCTTGCATCTGCTACCTTACTTTTGCTTCTGTGGAGCCACGGACACTTTCCTAGGCACCTTGTGCTCACTTTTCATCTCAGTCAAAGGAGTCAAAAAGGAGTAGAGTATGAATTGGGAATTTCTCAGCAGCTGCTTCTCATTACAGTTCTTCTCCTTGAAGCTGAATAGGTTTATATGCACTTTCCCCATCATGAGTGCTCAAAAACTATGTAGATGCAGGGCTTCAGAACATGGTTTAGTAGACATGTTGGTGTTGTGTTGATGGTTGGATTGGATGATCTTAGAGGTCTATTCCAACCTTAACCGTTCTAGGATTCTAAGGGTTTAAATCTTGAGTTAGATGTACCTGCACCGCACCTCCATGAAAAGGAAGGAATTGTGGAACATACAGGGAATCTGGGGAGACCATTCCTTATCCTGAGGCTTGGGTCAGCCTATTGGAGCAGCTCTGCTGCCTAGGACTTCAGGGAAAGAGAGAGTCTTAGAGGAGAGAACACCTGGTCAAAAATAAGAGGAAAATGAAACCATCAGGACAGAAAATCTCATTTAAGAGGTATCTCTGAAGAGATGTTTGGTCAAAGGCCACAGACGCTCCAGCTGCAACAAGAGGACTCAGACTCAGAAGGCAATTTCTCTCTACAGGAAGAGCACTCAAGTTTATTTATAAGCCCAGAAGCAGCAGAAAACATAAAAAAATGCTTGCAAGTAAAAGATAGAGAAAGATTGAATGTTTTCTTTAACCTCCTCAAACTGTATAGACATGGTTGCTGACAGAAATTACACTGCCCAAATGTCACTTCAAGGCACTTCATGAGACAAATCCAATGTTTCCCAACTTGTTTAAATAATATAGAAGTGTTCATGTGTTGATAATACCAGATTTATCTCTGAACCAGAAAAAAAAGTGTTTAAAAGAGCAAAGGCAATGTTTGATGCCTGTTGCTCTGGGAAACCTAAGGCAACCTGGGGGAGAGTGGAGAAGCAGTAGAGACAAGTGCGTATGGTTATTGGAATACAGCACACGAAAGATGTTTAAGAAGCCAAGTAAAAGCTACACCAAGAGTGCCTGAAGGTTACAACAGGTGCCTTGACCCTGGAAAACACATTTTCCATGAAGCTCCAAGAGCAAATATCATGACTTGGAGGCCAAACAAAACCCATGAGAAGTAAAAGAAGAAAATGAGCTCAAAAGAAAGCAGCTTGGGTCCTTTCAGGTCAAATGTTATGTTTCTAATACCTGCACTCCCATCTACTCTAAAACTTCATGGATGGACAAAAATAAAACATTTCACTAAGCAATGTGAGTAAAAATCTGAAAAATGCCTCATGGAGGTTTTTCAAAGGTATCTATACAAGAATAGACACACTAAAAAAATTCAGGAATAAGTGCTTTCATATCACAGAATCATGGAATGGTTTGGGTTGGAGGGGACCTTGAAGCTCATCCAGTCCCAACTCCCCTGCCATGGGCAGGGACACCTCCCATTGGATCAGGGTGCTCAAAGCCCCATCCAACCTGGCCTTGAACACCTCCAGGGATGGGGCAGCCACCACTTCTCTGGGCAACCTGTGCCAGGGTCTCCCCACCCTCACAGGAAAACATTTCTTCTTAAGATCTCATCTCAAACTCTTCTACCAGCTTAAAACTATTTCCCCTTGTCCTGTCCCTGCACTCCCTGATCAGGGACCCCTGCCCACCTTTCCTGGAGCCCCTTTCAGCACTGGGAGGCTGCTCTTAGGTCTCCCCAGAGCCTTCTCTTCTCCAGGCTGAACAACCTCAACTCTCTCAGCCTGTCCTCAGACGGAAGGTGCTTCAGCCCTTGGATTATCTTTGTGGCCTCCTTTGGACTCGCTCCAACAGCTCTGTGTCCTTCCTGTGCTGAGGACTCCAGAACTGAATGCAGGACTCGAGGTGATGTCTTACCAGAACGGAGCAGAGAGGCAGAATCCTCTCCCTTATCCTGCTGGTCAAACTACTTTTGGTGCAGATATCTCTGTTTGAAATTCCTAGGTGCCATGTTAATGATTTTCAAAGTCTCACTAAAAACCCAGCTACAGTTTTAAGTCTTTAAGTACCATGGAAAACGTAGGCATTTTCTTAGACTCTTTTCAAACTGAAAAACAATTTCTCAAGTTCATGGATTAGCAATTTTAATCCTTTTTGCATAAAACCAGAGACTGTTAAGGTTAAAACCACAGTTTAAAACAGTACTATATTCCTGTTGTAGGATTCTGTGTAAATAAACAAAACCCTGAAGCAATACCAGTTGTTCTGAAATTTCTATCGGGAAATTAATTAAAATGGACTTCAATAATACAAAAGAAATAAAGATGCATTTATCCAGTTTATTTTATTACATAAATTTATGTAAGGTGATAGTAGAACTACAAAAATGCATTTTTGATATTCTAACTTTTAGAATTTCATGTTTATTCCATCACTGGACATGAGGTATAAGGCTCTGGTTTCATCATTTTGTGATATATTTTTCATAAGGATGGCATTTAATAGGAATTGATGGGAGCTTTGCAAGTTAATACTGTTAGAGGAAGATATATCATGCCAGATCCAACAGCCTGAGAGAAGCAAAGCTGTTACCGCTCCATGCCCCCAGGTCCAGCCAGCGGCGAGGCTGAAGGTGTCTTCCCAGAGGGCATATATAGACCACGTGTATACATCTATAAGTGTGTGGCCACACAGAGCATGGACACTTGAAGCGCTCACGTGAAAACGGACTCACTAGCCCACTCTTTACATGGAATCAAATCTTCTATCCTTTTACTCCTTTATTTTCCCACACCGGTTCCTTCTGAAATAACCTAAACCTCTCTCAAGAGTTCCTCCCCTAAACATCTCGTAAGTCCTGTGCGATCCCAACCTGGTTTCTCCCTGTATCCCAAAACGTGTCTCACCCCAGCAACATACTTGGGAGAAACTGACAGAGTACTCTTTGGGCTCCCTCTCTTGCCATTGTCTCTCTGACCTCCTCTGTAGGTGTGCAGAACAGCTCTTATCACATAACCCAACAGATACTTTAAATAAATCTCTCCGTAATGTGAAATGCAATTACGCTGACAACAGAGCTACAAAAATACATTAAAGAATTCTACACAAATAAAGCCACCTCTCCATTGACTATGAAATTATTTGTTTCTTTATTAACATTCTAAAAAGTGGCTATATGCAGAAGTATTTAAATTGTCACAAATACAAACAGATGTTACGTATTTTCACACATCCATATTACTCTGCTGTCACTGGGAGGCTTTGTCATTGTGCTGCCTTTATACTCGCAACAACAGTACTACACTGTGCTGCATCTAATTTCAGACATTCACATTTGGAATAACCTCTCAGCCCACTCAACACCACAGCAGTCTGGTTGACACATTTTCTTCTTAAATATCTCTCTTCTATATTTCTGATTAATGAAATGCACTTTACTGTTCACTATATCAGCTACCTAAAGTTTAAACCTGCAATCAAATCAATAAAGTCTTTCCAGTGTTCATTATTCAACTCTCAAATGCTCTTCCTTCCTTATCGCTTCTCCTGTCCTCTTTGGGTATATTAAGCACTTTAGAGATGTGCTGTAAAGGCCCTAGCATATGGCAGAATTACTTTTCAAAGTCTATGTTTAAACTACCTTTTTTTATATAGAATCATAGAATTGAAAGTTTGGAAAAGACCTTTAACCCCAATGGATGGCCTAACAAAACTGTGCCTACTAAACGATATTCCCAAGAGGTTTTGAATACCTCCATGGATGGAGACTCGACCACTGCCCTGGGCAGCCTCTTCCAATGCTTCATCACTCTCTCAGTAAAGAAATTTTTCCTAATATCCAATGTAAACCTCCCATGACGAGAGGGGTATACAATACAAAGCAAAATTCCTTGGAGCTGCAATGACAAAATAACAGTATAACATACATTCAAACATCATATGTGTCCAACTTAACTTACCCAGGTCCCCAGCTGATTGTATAATCACACGTTCACCTTCATAAGTAAGTGGTTACTACAATGTATTCCTGTGATGGGTCACTACTTTAGTTTCTAGGTTGTCACTAGACTTCTGAAACCCATACCTAGTTTAGAGAGGGCACACCAATTTGACCTCTGCAAAAAACATCTAATCTAAAATAGAATACACTGTAGTGACATAAAAATTGTATATGTAAGCACACATATAAAACTTTATATATATATTCACATATATACACATATATAGATATAGTAAATATATGTATCACACTATATCCATCAGTGAAAGGGTATATCACATCTTTGTGGTGATTAATGGCATAGGAAAAACTTGGCCTTGGGTGTTTGCACAACAAAATTGCCTGAATATCTTCAGTCAGGAGGCACACGATGTCTAGCCTCGTTTATCATAATTAGCTCAAGCAATTACACTACTATAATAAAGGGTATGGAATCGATTTTAGTTGTTTATTTATTTTTAAGAAAATATTTTCCATTTGTCATCACATCTGCTTTGCACTTGACCTTCTAATCAAAACATTCACAATCATTTATTTTGATCCGATGCTCATTCACTGATTACTTCTGCTCGTGGTTTACGTGCTGCTACAGTGCTGAGTAACCAAGAGCCAGAAGGATGACTCATTAGCAAGATATGCAGCTATTATGCTGTTCTAGGAGTTGACTGAAAAAAAGACAATGCAAGACAATGACTTTCTTGCACCTTCTCTTAGTCTGTGGAGCTGCAAATCATAATTAGAGAGACAAGACAGAAACTGCAGTTTCCTACTGCCCAAGGAACTGATGAAGAAGTGCCTCAGTCCATGTCAGAGATAATTAATATCGCACTTGAGCTTTAAAAACTCTCTTCTTCCTGTGTCAGTTGCAGCAATTAAGCTATATGAAAACTCAGAATCTGTTCAGAAATATAAAACCCCTTCCTTAGGAAAAAAGAAATCAAATCCTAAACTCATTAGTGGGTGCTGGTGGATGAAAAGCTCAACAGGATCTGGCTGTCCCATCCCTGGAGGTATTTGAAGCCAGGTTGCATGCGGTTTTGAGAAATGTTTTCCTGTGAGGGCAGTGAGGCCCTGGCACAGGTTGCCCAGAGAAGTGGTGGCTGCCCCATCCCTGGAGGTGTTCAAGGCCAGGTTGGATGGGACTTTGAGCACCCTGATCCAATGGGAGGTGTCCCTGTCCATGGCAGAGGGATTGGAGTTGGATGGGCTTTCATGTCCCTTCCAACTCAAACCATTCTATGATTCTATGATTATGAAATAAAGAGAAAGCCATCTGTTGTACAGCTATCTTTAAAAAGATTTATCAGGATAAATAAGTTGAAAAATACATCTATATTACAGAATAAATCTTACATAAGCTGTAATCAATACAGAGTGTGAAGTCATAAAAAAATATTTCCAATAATGGTTTTGCAAAACCGAGAATCCAGCTCCCCTGATATAACTAATCAGTGTTGACCTGCAATGGCTCCTTACAAGGTCATGTCTGAAAATCTGATTTTCTCATTAAGTAAAGATTTTTCCCAACTGTAGGGAAAAAGAATAAAAAAAAAAAAGTATATCTGCAAAGTTGTTTAGGAGCTTGCCCAAAGGAGCCTTTCAAAGACTGGCTTGGAAAGAAACATGGTCCACTATAAACAGAAGCACTGCAGGCAATGCAATCTTGCTCTTGCTCAATATACATATAGAATATTGATAGTGGAACTCAATTATGAACGACAGAGAAAAGTAGTGAAAATTAATCTGAATAAAATGAAGGCCATTGATCATTGTCAACAACCCTGAAAAGCCAAAAACCCTCCAATCCAAACCCACCCAGCTCAGCATATTTGGGGAGATAATTGAAACAGAACAATAAATCTGCTTTAATAGCCATTTGAGTCAAAGAGAAATAAGAAAATAAAAATCAGGCAGAAAAGAACCAGTTTAACGACAAATTGATTTGCAAATATGAAAATTAACATAAAAGTATTCTTCTCCAGGTATTATAAATAATGGGCAGGACATCCATCAGGTAACATATGGTTCAGAAAAGGGATGCAGGATTTGAAGAAGCTGTATTTATACTGCGTAATGAAAGAGTTTGAAAAAAAAAACAGATTAGAAACAAAGCAATTAATTTAAAAATTTTAAAAGGGAAAATAGCACAGTAAAAGCTATTCCTCTAGTATTATTCCTCTAGTAATAAATATATGGTTTTCACCTTCAATTCAATAGCATTACTTGAAGCTTGTACCTGAAAAATTAATCTATCAGCCACTGGCATAGATGCTGAATAGAGGTGTTCAGATAAAGCTTGCATTGATATGGAATTGAGGGATAGAGAAGAACAGAGTATTTTACCTAAAACTCATGCTAAAGGAATTTCATCTGCACCTTATTTTCACTAGAATAGGAAAGCTAATGCATATTTTGTGTCCTAAGCCTGAGTGAAAAAAATGAGGGATCTGTTATTGGGATCAGAGAAAGGAAAATCACAGCAGCATCGAAGGGTTTGGTTTGGAAGGGACCTCAAAACCCAGACAGTTCCAAACCTCTTCCATGGGAAGGGACATCTCCCACTGGAACAGGCTGCGCAAAGCCTCATCCAGCTGGGCCTTGAACACCTTCCAGGGCTGGGGCAGCCATGACTTCCCTGGGCAACCTGTGCCAGGGCCTCCCCACCCTCACAGTAAAACATTTCTTCCTAAGATCTCATCTCAGTCTCCCCTCTTTCAGTTTAAAAACCTACCCCTCATCCTGTTCCTGCACTTCCTAATCAAGAGCCCCTTCCCAGCCCTTTCAGTACTGGAAGGCTGAAAATATGTCTGTCAGACCTGGTCATTATTTCCACTGATTGTTTAAATTTTTGGTTTTGGTTTGCACAAAGTTGCTCTCATCAAACTTATTTTTATTGTCTTAATAAACTTATAAATAAAAATGCTGAATGATAAAACTCTCATAGCAGATCTTTATGTTAAAGTGAAGCAGATTGAAAATACATCATCTTAAAGATATCAATTTTTAATACTATCAAAGGGTAAAATTTCCTCAATTTTTTAAACTATTAACATACATGGAATAAAATGGTCAACAGAGCTTTAAGAGGCAAGAACATAACAAATTATTCTTTAAAATGTTGCTTATGATCTTTAGGCAACATTCAACCTTCCGTGTCTGTATTCTTAAAGAAAATTACAGATTAAAATGGCGCTAATTTTAAGGGCAAGGTTAGCCTTACATGGACTTGATTATGGTGATAGGAATCTATGCTTTAGCTTCTTGCTCCCCTACAAGGCATGGGTTTGACTTTGCAAATCAAGAGATACCTTTGCTAATACAAATATTTGCTAAAATGCACCAGAGACTTGGCCTTTGATTTCATTCCTCTGCAGAACATGTTGAACAGGCCTCTTAATAATCACCTCTGGAAAATATCATGAGCTCTCCCTCTTTTTTTTATTTACTTAGTTCCACACTTCAGCACAACTAATTTTTTTTTTTTTTTTCCTCTCACTATCCTCCTAGAGTTCAGGATCATTATCCTATTAGCATTTTCCACTTTCAAAAAGAAATAACTAAAAAAAAGTCAAATTCTCAATTGAATATAAAGACAAACACAAAAGGAGAACTCTGAAATTATCTTTAAGCTATGGGAGAGGGCTGTCTAAATGCAAATAAATCCGTAAATCTCCTTGAAGACCCATGGGAAAATTGGTCATTCCAAAACAAGAGCTGAAATCCCAATCCCCTTGAAGGAAAAGCCATCCTGTGAGGAATGGGTTTAGAGTGGTCAATATCAGGGAATGTTTGAGGTAAAAAAGAAGCATTATAGAATATACTGACAGCTATAGTACAGCAATATGTAAGTGATAAAATCATAAGCAGCCCTCTAAAATTTTGCAGAAACAGGCATGAATAAGGTCTCCACACTGCACCAAATTACCAAGCATTCTACTGCAGAATAGTGTGTGCTTCCTTCCCTCTGACCAAACCCCTTCCACAAACAGGTATCAAACCACTGCAGCAGCATGTGAATTCAAAGAAAAGAGTACCTCAGCACAAGACAGACATTGAGGGGCTGAAGTGCATCCAGAGAAGGGCAATGAAATTGGTTGAAAGGTCTGGAGCACAGGGGTTATGAGGAGCAGCTGAGGGAACTGGGATTGTTTAGCCTGGAGAAGAGGACACATATCACTGACTACAACTACCTAAAAGGAGGTTGCAGCAAGGTGGATGTTGGTCCTTTCTCCCAAGTAACAAGTGATAGGGCGAGAGGAAATGGCCTCAAGTTGCACCAGGGTAGTTTTAGATTGGATATTAGGAAAAATGTCTTTACTGAAAGAGTGGTGAAGCAATGGCAGAGGCTGCCCAGGGCAGTGGTGGGGTCTCCATTCCCTGGAGGGGTTCAAAACTGTGTATGCATGGCATCTTAGGACATAATTTAGTAGGCACAGTGGTGTTGGGCTGACAGTGGAATTGGATGATCTTGGAGGTCTTTTCTGACATTAATGATTCTATGATTCTAAAAGGATATGAAAATGTGTTGCCAAAGAGCATTTGAAGAATTAACAGCAGGGAAAAAGGAACACAACCTACATTTGACACACTTCAGTCCACTCTGTGACATTGCCTGTTCCTAAACTGTTACAAGTATAATCTTCTGAAACCTTTTATTGAAACTAACATCCATGTGCTTCCAGTAGTTCAATGACAGGAACTTCAAAGAAGACTTCCTTGTAATTTTTATTGCTTCTGAAAATAACCTCAAAACATTTCTTACTTAAATAAAACATATCCTCTATAGCATCTGCACCAGCTCAAAGAGAGTTAAAGGGGAGGGTGGAGTGCAACCAGCTGGTCCCAGGTTTCCCTTTCACCTGGCATAATGAACGTGCATTATCCATGAGTATTAATTTCAGTTTACAGATTTTCAGGTACTCGATAGTCTCCTTTCTCTATTCCAGATTAATTCACTTGGAAAAGGAAAACTCATCTGGACTGCTGTTTCTTTGAAGAGGGCAGCTTTAGGAGGTAGAAAACATTCAAAGGAGATCTTTCCATAAATTTAGCATCTCACAGAGACAGCGAATGGACGGAGAATTCCACCTGCCAAGTTATTTTTTCATGACTGCTGTGTGAGATTGCAGCAGGTAGAGTTGATAAACAGCCAGTGTGCAAATTTCCAATACTTCGATCACTGTTTTTGGGAAGCCATTTGTGCCCAAAATGCAGTCACTCCAGACAACTGCAAAAATAGACTCCCTGGCTCTCCTAAAGCTGCCCTCCTGCTGAGTCACAGAGACTCCATCCTTCTTCTGAATTATCCTTGGTGAAGTAACAGAATTTTCCAAAACTACTATGTCAAAGAACTCAATCACTCCATAATATTTATTATCCTGTCTCACTCAAACCTTCTGATAGGGTTGTAGGATAAGATCGCTAAACAAATCAGCATTTTGACATATGAAAATGTTTTTGACTTTTCTGCTGTCCTCTAAAACTTCTCTCAATAATTTCATGCTGCTAAGCACCTTGGGTTTGCTTCACGGAATGAAAGCTCACTTACTTCTAACCCTATCACCATTGAGCAAAGTCCTGGTGTAGAAGCTGACCATGATTATTTGCTCATTTTGTATAAACACCACTTGAAACTCCAGGGCTTGATTCCAGCTTCACTTCTACTTGTTTAACAGAATGACAATGAAATTGCCTTCATTACTTCTATGCTGAGACAATGAAATCACAAAGAAAGTTCAGAACACATCATCCTACACAGGAGTCTAATTTACTCCTGTAGATTACTGGGAGACTTTTGTCACAAGCTTGTACCTATATGGAGAGTGTATATGGATGTATATTTTTCCTACAGCTGGAACCATGCCTAGCTATACTGGATGCCTTTCCCTCACACTTGCAGGCTCGGGTTTTATCTAGGTGGAGTTTATGGCAGCTAAAATAACCCCGTTTGACCAAATTTTCAATCTCACTGTTAGTTCAGGCAGAGATTATAGTCACAGTGTTCACATTAGGATGTCACATCAACACTTTCGTTATAAAGTGTATTCTAAAAATTCATTCCGAGATGAAATATGATCGGCATCAGTTCCATTCTTGAAACTATTTTTAAAAAATTTGAAACAATTTGACCACTTTTAAACTTTAAGAAGAAAAAAGAACACTAAACCTAAATTCTCATTGTCTATACATATAGTATAAAATATTTTATCTCTTTGAAGATGGCAATAATTTCACTCAGACTCTCTGCACTGAATCCACTCTAAGTTTCCACATAAGTGGAATGAGAGGTGTTGTGGAAATAAATTTTCAAGTTAGGAAAAGAACATAGGTATCACAGCAGGGTAAGGGGAAAGCCGATCTCGTTCTCCAACACTAGAAGAGCTTGATGTACCAGTGGTGTGAGACAAAAGTGACGGACTGAACTCTCAGTCTTACAGTTGAGCTTCCTGGGTGGTAAATCTCTTCCGTGACATGAATCAGGTGTTTGCATTTCAGACAGCCATTCTCAGAGATACGGAATAGATTAAAGCCATCAGCATTTCACGTTGAGTTGATTAGTATGCAACCCAGACAGACGTGACCTGGTAGAATGCGACCAACACAGCGGGACTCCCTATTGCAGGATTGCCTTCAGAAGGCAGATGATTCAAAACTGTTCAGCCACAAGTCTTGGCATACTCTCAGTTTCATTCAAGCAGGCTTACTGAGGAACTTTCTAGATCAATATAATCAAAGAGAACGTGCACAGGAGGCTCCCTTCTAATTCCAGTCTGCAAGAAAACCACAGTTAGAGGTACTAACGTTCACTTTAAAGCATGTTTTGAGAAACATTCCTCTGTTGTTGACAAAAGATCAAACTGTCCCACTTACAACAGCTTAAGCAAGCAGCCTCTTTATGCTTTTGATAGTAACCTTTGCCCAAGCAGCATGGCAGGACTATTTTCCGTGGCACGTGAACTCCTATTGGCAGATGCTACACTCCCAGAGCAAGGTGAACTCTTGACATGGATGGCTGGATCACATTCTTCCTTGGTACTTAGCATATAACAAAATACAATAATACAAAAACATGACTGTACTGTTTTTCACAAATGCCTAGAAAACCTTTCAAGTCGCAGGAAGAGCTTCCAGCTTCAGCAAACAGTATGTTCTCTGCAACTAAGGCATCCAAGCTGTTGATAGAGAACACACTTCTTGTGAAAAGATTTCAGAGGCTTGTTAGTTGAGGAGCTGCAGATGTCCAGTTTCAAAAATGCACAGAATTCCAAAGCTTTGAAATTCACTGAGGCAGCAACGTTCTGGCTGACAAATTGCCTGTTGGTGGGAAAGAGAATTCACAGTGATGGAGCTCACTCAGATCTCTTCTTTGTTTACTCCTGCCTGGTCCCTGGAGCATTTTCTCCTACAGCTACTGTTTTAATACCTCAAATCTCAGCTTTCCTCTTCCTGCTACTAGAAATGAGTCAGGATTCTTCATTTTCATTGGTTGTCAGTTATTCTCTCTGCATTACTGCCCACAGCAGGGATGTGCAATGGCCCTAATGAATTTTTCAGGTTCAGTTGAAAAAGAGCCAACTCTTTTAGCTACTTCATCTTGATACAAGTTGCATCAATTAGCTCACAGGCAGGTGAACATATTACTAGAAAACCTGACCTAGCAACTTCTTGCAGGATGGATTAGTAGTGAGATAAACTGAGATAAGACCTTGTTTTGCAAGGTTTTAAAAGAAAAATAAATAGACTATGCATCAACAAACCTCTTTAATCAACAGGAATGAAAAAAAGCTGCTGGGGAAATGGACAAAGTCATGCTGCAAATGTGCAATCAGATTGCCAGAATTTAATGTTGTCCTCAGAACCTTAGACAGAGGACAGTGGAGCAGCCTTGACACTGCTCCATATGCACACAGGAGCACTCTGCCTGCATCCCCAGAAAGCAGACTGGTATAGATTGCAGTATAGCAAGTGATTTTAGAAGGAAATAAAAAGCTAACTTGAAGTTTATCAATACCCATGCCACTCCCTACAGACAGATACAGTGACCAAACCTATTTTTCCGAGTGGATTTATTATACAAAGAGTTGAGATTTTTGACAAGATGCTATTGTTCTCAAGGATCCTGCCCTGAGCCTTCCGTGATCCCTGTGGAGTGGCTCCATGTGCACAGACCTGTGAGAGGAGATAGCAGAAGATCAGAAGGACAGTTGCTTCTTTACTGCTTCTTATTTAAAGTGGTCCTTATGAGCACTGGAAGCAAACCTGTCTTGTCTACATTCCTAATACCAATTTATATAGCTGGGGAGGGACTCTTTTCAGGGAGAGTAGGGACAGGACGAGGAGGAACAGTTTTAAGATGAAAGAGGGGAGATTGAGATTAGACATTAGGAAGAAATGTTTTCCTGTGAGGCTGGTGAGGGCCTGGCACAGGTTGCCCAGAGAAGCCATGGCTGCCCCATCCCTGACGGTGTTCAGGGCCGGGTTGGATGAGGCTTTGAGCACCCTGATCTGGTGGGAGGTGTCCCTGCTCCTGGCAGGGGGATTAAACTGTATGGGCTTTGAGGTCCCTTTCAGCCCAAACTGTTCTAGGATTCTGTGATTTCTCAGCTAGTATAGAAGAGAATTGATGAAAAGCTTACCATGTTCAAGTGAGAAAGCATGGAAGAAGGATGAATTTGGAAAGAAGCAGTGGGAGAATAACAAGCACTGGTGGAGATTGCCAGCAAGCAGGCCCAACGGGAGCATTTGGAACAAAAACGTTCACCAGAAGCAGGAATTGAATGCAGTCAGGCAACTGCTTGGCAATTAAACAGCAGAATTACATTTCTGATTCCTCTCTAGTGCCAGATCTGCAGAGAGGGTGACTTTTTGCCACAGGTTTCCCTGTTAACTCAAATGGCTTACATTTATGACCTGAGTGGTGATTATAAGGCATTGCACTAAAATGCTGAGCACTGCAGAAATACCTGGTCTCCTTTGCATAATCCAGTACCAAAGGACTGCAAGATCCCCATTGATCTCCAACTCTAATTACCCTATGATCCTACAATCATAATTAGAACAACATTTTGGCACAGGTCTATCAGAAGATGTGTTGATTGATTCTGAAATTTCCACCTGTCTCTTTTTACTTCAGCTGAGAGAGCGTGCACTTACCTAAAACCATCCACAAAGGTGACAGGGAAGGGTTACAGACAAACAGGTCTCAATTCAGCTGCCTAGCTGTGCCTGGTTGCCATTTTAGAGGTAGTCAGATGCCTAACCTTAGGCAACAGAAGTAATCTCAGAGACTGCTAGGGTCCAAGACTACGTTAAAACCTCCTATAAGCATTTCGCAATCTTTACAAACCAAATAGTCACCGATAGAAAATAACAACTGTGACTCAAATGATTAAAAAAACCCAATAACAACAAAACTGAAGTCATTTTGGGACTATTTTTGCCCAAATGCCAACACTTAACAAGCCTAATCTTCTGAGACAGCATTCAGAGCCTTGCACCAGCAACATGCTTTCACACTTAAGTTTCGTATTTTGTATGTAACAGTATGTAATACACTGCAATTTTATCCTACAACCTTTAGAATTTCACACACGTTAACTAATTACTCCAGACAAAACTTCTCTGAGGTAGGTCTGAATGTATCATTTGCATTTTATAGGTGGGGAAATCTGAGACAGAAAAAGATATTCCCATCTCACACTGCTGAAAGCCTATTAAAAAATAAAACTCTATTAACTAAGGAAGTTCCAGGCTCAGACTAAATCAACAGTGAAGTTCAGAGCTGGACGGTCTATTCTTTTCACTGATAATTGTGCTTACCTAAACTATCACAGTAATTTCCTCTCATTGCTGTATGAAAGCTTTCAGTGAGGGCCCCTTCCTATCGCAAGTGAGTGCTTGATAATTTCAGCCCTTGTGGTAACCAGGGCTTTGGAGTTCATGTCATAAAAAGATGGCAAACACTTTCCAACTAGGTATGGTCAAAAGGGTTTTGCTGGATGTGCCTCCTCTGGCAGAGACACTGCTGAGGGACACGACTTCTCTACCAGAACCACGGGCAGGGAACAGGCAAGAGGATACTTGAGAATCCCTCTGGGATGGCACTGAGACTTTGGTGGCCTGATTCCTGACTCTCAACCAGTCAGCTGCTCATCCAGCAAGCTGCTGGGCTTCACGGACTTCTGAAGATGACATATCTTTTGCCTGTTGTGCTCCCCAGGCAGAGCCCATGTGGAGCTAGCAGCTCCAGAGCAGAGCACATAACATATGAAGTACCAGAGAACAAATGTAGAGCCATTACTATGGAGCCACACAAGACATTCTGCTTCGGTTCACATGTAAATGCCCTTCTATTCCAAATTTCCTTACATAAGAATTAAAAAATAATAAAAAAAATTATTTTATCTCAATTCAAGACTGTTTTTAATATTAAAGGAAATTAATATTTTCCTCAACAATCAATTCCAAAAACCCCACATACTTCTTAATTTCTAACATCTAGAACTGTAGTTAAGATCTCTAACACTTCAAAGATATTACTTACTAATGCCCAAATTTGAATCTGGCCAACTACTAATGATGAAAAATGAAGAAGTTGAGAATACCAAGAGGAGCAAGAGGGAAATAAAAAAAAAAGTCTTATTTCATAAGGAAAAGTCTCATTTTCACTTTTCTAATAACTGCCAACGGTTTGTATCCAGCTCTGTGGATACTTGCTTATGCACAACTCCACTACCGCATTGAACTTGATGAGGCTTTTCTGGGCAGTATTTTATCCTGTTTTATCTTATAATTCTTATAAGAGCCTTCTATTCTATAACACCAAACCAACTGTAGTTTCTGTGTTTCCAAATTGATATCAAAAAAGAAAGAAAAAAATATTAACCATTATTCTGAAAGATACTTGCCTGGAAAACAGCAGCAAGCATGAACGTGAGGAGGAGCTGGGAGGGAATATGGGTCAAACAAATAGAATTCTACACATTATATAACTAGAACTGAAAAATAAGAGTAAATTTTTAATTTAATTTATGTTCATTAACAGAATATAAAGTAGACACCTTTCATTGAGAACAATATGTCCCTGCAATGAGGGCTCCAGGCAGGGAGCTGGTCAGAAAGAAAGGGCTGAAACCCCATGCTGTGATGCTATCTCAGTGTGATGATTTTTCTTTTAGCTCTCTTGAAAGGTGGCAAGTTTTAAGTAACTGAAACCTGCCTGGTAAATAATTTCCACAAAAACAAGGTATGTGTAAAACATTCACTGTGTACATTCAATTTTCATGTTTGCATTTTGCAAAGCATGGAATGAAAGGCTTATTTACTCAGGATTCACCCTTCTGGAGTCAAAATGCAAGTCAACTCCTGCCTTATTTCTGTTCAGAAATGCGAAGTACAAAAGGGTAAGGAAATGTTTAAATATTAAAGGGAATAAATCCAAAATATGCAGACATGCAACATCACAACCGATCTGGTGTGGCACTTTGGCAATTTAATACAATGCATCGAGAAACAATATATACTACAGTATATGACACGAACATCCAATTTTAGCAGTTCTTTCTCTTTTCTATTTCAAAGCCTTTTTACTGTGCCCTGAGATGTTTATGGAAGACTCGGTTCCACTGTACTCCTGGGTAAGAGGTATGCACAGCACCATACAAACAACTCTGCAAGCTGACTAAATTCTGTGAAAAAGACCCACTGGAATAAACATTATATACGGAAAAAGGGTGATAGATGTCAGAGAAAACAGCAAGAAATCTGCTGTCTGCATACATCATTCCCTATGACTAAATCTATCACTTCCATTGGCACATAAAATGCCTGTACACTGGGGAGAAAGCAAAGCATTAGACAGCTAGATTGGAAGGATGAAACGTAGCCCCAAAGTTCTTGAATAAGATGAGAACAAAGCAAGTTTTATATGGTTGATTGAGAATGGAAAGAGTAACAGATGAGAAGGAATTCACAGCCTTTACAGAAAAGCAGTGCATGGCTCTGTGACTGTTGCACACGGTCTATAAGGAATCCAGTCCACGCAACTCTGTCTGCATGTCTGGTTTTGTTTGAAAATAATACGAAGACAAATGTGTTGCGTATATCAGGATGACAAAAGAGGTGAAATGAATGTAAGCTTTGTGGCCCATTAGAAAATAAGGGCAGAGGAGTGAAGAATGCCGATGTGTAGATTCAGTTAATAATACCAAGCTGAAACTTGGGGTAAAAAATATAAATAACTTAAATTTGAGGGGTTTTCCAAACTGATAAATAAATATCTAAGTAAATTTATAGATGTGGAATTGCTTAGATTGACTTTCCCTAATGACATTGTATTGGCTGTTCAGACAAGCAGGGGTCAGGGTTGTAGCACCCTGATCATAAGAATAGCCCCGTATCATAAGAATAGCCTCATATTACAGGTGCTGTGGCCTCAATTCTTATACTTTCAGGATCTCTTCATTTAAACCAGTTTCGAGCTATTACAGACTGAATTGGGGCTTGTGAGTGAGACTCAAGCATGTTCTGTCTCCTCTTGTCCCTGTTTCCAGGTGAATTAAGGCCAGGATACACAGAAGAACTAAGGCATGGTCCAAAGGATTCCTCAGTCTCAGAGAGACTGGGATCACAGGTCAACATTCATCTTCTGGAAAACTAAAAGGACAATATCAACACATTTAAAAAATTGTATTAATGTCATCATTATATGTCAGGAAGATGTGCTGGGGCAAATTAGATTGGATCTTGGGTAAAGGCTCTTCACCCACAGGGTGGTGGAGCACTGGAACAGCTGCCCAGGGAAGCAGTCATGGCGCTGAGCCTGACAACATTCCAGAAGCATTTGGTCAACGCCCTCAGACACATGGTGTGAATGTTGGGGTTGTCCTGTGTAAGGACAGGAGCTGAACTCAATTCTTGTGGGTCCCTTCCAACTCAGGGCATTCTATGATTATTAATGTTTATCATTACATTATTTGGAATACAGCAGCTTATGCAAAATCCCCACTGGAAAGAGATTCAACAGCATCTCGCTACATTTATAACATCACAATATTCTTGTATCCCAAAAAATAGAAAGGGAAAACAAACCGAAAATCACTTGCACCATGAACCACTCAGGTCTCTTGGGTATAACTCTCTTATAGTTATTGTATCCAAATAGACGTAGACAGCTTAATGCTTTGCTCCGATCCACTATCTTATTTCCCAAAGAACTACTCAACACTAATGACTACCTGAATGACACAATGGAACTTAAAATTACTTTGCATTTAACAAAAACCAGCAAAAGTTAATGAGGAGTTTTGAGTATTTTCCATATCTCAATATACAGCCTTGGGTCTCTTAATCAGCCTCTAAACCTGTTTAGAGCAATGAAGATAAACTCAAAGATTGGTAAAGAATTAGACACTTCTAGTGACACCTGATTGTACAGCTTCAAACAAAACAACGGGGAAACAAACATCAAAAACAAAGAAATAAAAACCTACTGTGTCATATACCAAGTGACAGATTATTAAAATGGAGAACAAAACCAACAAAGCGAAGGAGAACTTTTTCAAATGCTCACAGAAAAAAGTATTTTGGTGAAGAGACCTGAAATTTCATCAAGTAAACAGAGACAGAGCAGAAGAAATTATCTAAGAAGAGGAAAAACCATGATTGATAAAAAGAGATGAAGGAGTAAATTAATTTCATTTTAAGATAAGGAACAGTGTTATGAAGAAAGCAAATGAAATGACAGCTGGGAAAGGGCATAGAGGAAAGTACACGCACGAATTGCAAATTATAAGTTTCAACAAGTTTTCCCAATTTCCTGACTTCAAAGAAGGAAGGGGGTGAAAAATGTAGGTGGGATAGAAACTAGAAGAGGAACAAAGATATAATGAATTAGATGAGCTTAAAACCACTAAAGATTTTTGAGAAATCAGTTGGAAATGACTGTAAATTGTTACCTTGTGAAATCTTCTATCAGTGGAAAATTAGTGGTGGTCGAATAGAAGCTCCTAGCAATAGTCAAAATATCTTTGTGTTGACAGCTTTTTAAAACATGGCAAAAAACTAACAGCTGTGGAAGAGTTTTAACTAACTTCTTCCAAGAGGATTTGTTCTCAAGGTCAGCCAAGTAAATAATCTGTTGTGAACTATGCATCGGGCTTTGCGTATTTTTTTTTTATCCTTTTGTAATTTATACAAACAAGTTATTTTGTAAATTGTATGTAAGAGTGCTTGTTTGGTAACACTTCTGATTGCTGAGCTATACTGCATGACATGATGTACCAAGCTATGATCACACCAATTACCTCGCTCACCTGGTGGATCAGGTTTGGCCTGCGTGAGCATTTGGCCCTGGGCATTACATCTCTTGTAATGCCCAGAGAAACCTCTGCAGAGCAGAGCCAGAGTTTATTTCCACAGGCAATATTAAGAAATTCATCCCATCTTAGAGGAGATAAGTGGGCATGAGCTCTCCCCCGACACTTGTGTTGAAGCAAAGAGGCTGAGTATGGGTCTAAAGGAAAGCTGGGGAGGGGCTCTTGATGATGGAGTGGGGGGATGGTTTTAAGCTGAAAGAGGGGAAAATGAGATGAGATCTTAGGAAGAAATGTTTTCCTGTGAGGGTGGGGAGACCCTGGCACAGGTTTCCCAGAGAAGTGGTGGCTGCCCCATCCCTGGAGGTGTTCAAGGCCAGGTTGGATGGGGCTTTGAGCAATTTGATCCAATGGGAGGTGTCCCTGCTCATGGCAGGGGTTTGGAACTCGATGATCTTAAGGTCCTTTCCAACCTAAAACATTCCATGATTCTGTGAATTCTGAGTGGAATCTTGGCCATTATTTCCAGTAGTGACAGGAAAAATAGTCTCATTGCAGAAGGCACTAAGTCCTCAGGCTTCCGGTTCCTAAGATCTAGAAAAGATGAACACAAGGGACAAGTGCCAAGAAATTCAGGTGGATGGGAAGTCCATCTCACAAAATAAAACCAGAAGAATCCAGCTTGTTCAACCTACACTCTCAAAGCTTGTGATCAGCTATAGTTCCTGTCTATGAATACTGACGGTAAACACAAAGAATGGAGCCCACCAACTGCAAAAGGCAATGCTGGCAAAAAAAGAATGTAGTGTAAACCAGCTACTAAGATGCTTTGGCTGACAAGTGGCAGAAAGTTTCAAGCTTTCAGGAGAGCAAGGCTCTGTAACAGCTTTCTGAAATGCTGCCAGGGTGACAGAGGACCAGATTTCAGAATCTGCTGATCTTGGATTCAGTCTCGAAGCCTAGGAATAATTCAATATCAAAGCAAAGCTGCTTTCCAAATTGTGGTTTACCACTGGTATCTTGGTAAAAGCGAGGAGGTGATGCTTACTACATTCCAAAATGAGGACCTATAGTTCATAACTTGGTTTCTTGAAGCAACTATTCATTGCAAATATACTAATCACCCAAGCAAGACATGAATCATCTCTGGGGCATCTCCAAAGCTGTGCAATAAATTCTCACTGGAATTAAAAACCACCACCAGCCTTCACTATCTTCTGCTTCAGCACCCCAAATACAAAGCATACTGTTACAGACAGAGAATAGGCTGTGTTCAGTTCTCCAGTATTAAAAACATAACTCAAAATTTAATATGTACATAAATCTTCTATGAAAGAATGACTCAAGCTATAGAGAGAAATATCATTTTATCATATTCCAGTATCGAAAGAGGCTTAGCAGAACTGAGAATAGGTGTGTAAAGAAACCATGATAGAATAGCAGCATCTGACCTACTCTTTGTACTCCTAATAAAACTGAAAAACATGAAAGTGAAGTAGTTTTATTGGATGATCAAAAATGAGAGGTTCAGAGATTTAATCAAATAAAATATCAGTAAATCTTTATATAAAAACTCAAGCAGGCTCTCTGCATAATAAGTATAGTCAGTGAGGAATGATTTCTTTGTTTTTCCTTTGCATGGTTCCCTAAATAAAAACAAAGGAGTAATTCAGAGATGACAATGAATACTGTGAGTAATGTTTTGTCAAACGCATCCTGCTCTCAATGAATGAATAAATAAATAAATCCTTAACAAGCAGGAAAAGAATACAGATTAATTTGAATTTAGTATTATTTAGTGAATGTGTACGAGACAAGCATACAGAAATGGTGTAGAAGTGAAAGAGATACACGTGGATTTGGAGGAAAAGGGAGGAGCAGCTATGACACCAGGCTCACCAGTGAAAGAAGACTAAAAACCAGCAGTGCCACCATTATGACACGGACAAGGAAATGCCTCCAGTGATGTTATTTACCATAATTTGATAGAAACCAACACAGTTTTGAATACGTACTCCAGTAGAGAAGCCTACGATTCATATCATAGTTGTGCCTAAACACAACTTCTCCTTTTCTGTTTGCTTCCAGGTTATTAAGAATAAAGTTCTCTCAGTATGATATTTTACTGGGGAAGGAGTAACTGAAATAGCAAAATTTCTTTCCAGATAACGATGGCATGGACTAATGTAGATTTCTTGACTAAGCTGCTTAGTCTGTTTGTGAAATAAAATAAGAAATAATTTCAAGGTAATAAAAAAGCTCAAATTAAGAATAAAATTCTGATCACTTACTGTTTCCTTCCTGTGAGTTAACTTATTACGCTGGTAATGAAATCAAATGAAAATCAGAATCCTGCGGAATTGTTTTAAATACACTATTTGCTCACTTTGAGTGGGCAAATGGTGCAGAGATGCAGTCATGAAAAAAACGGGAAAGTTCTGCTAACTTTTTAGCTGAGTTTCAACCAACTTTTCACCAGTGACCAATGGTTTGTATGCCATGTAGACTTTCTCACAATATGGAGATGAGACACAACGGGCAACACACTTCACGTCATTATCTCATGACTGGGATCCCTAAAGCACCTTCAGACGGTGAAAAATCCTCTGCTTGCACTTTGAAAAGTGTACAAACACACTCAAACATGCATACATACTTACGTAACTCTGTGCAAAAACAGCCCAGCACCTGCAATCCCTGACCTGGACAGAGGCTGGGAGTTGGGGTTGTTCAGTCTGGAGAAGAGAAGGATCCGGGGAGACCTCAGAGCAGCTTCTGGTGCTGAAAAGGAGCTTCAGGAAAGCTGGGGAGGAGCTCTTGATGATGGAGTGCAGGGATAGGATGAGGGGCAACGGTTTTAAGCTGAAAGAGGGGAGATTTAGATGAGATCTTAGGGTGAAATGTTTTCCTGTGAGAGTAAGGAGGCCCTAGTGGAGGTTGCCCAGAGAAGCTGTGGCTGCCCCATCCCTGGAGGTGTTCAAGGCCAGGTTGGATGGGGCTTTGATCACCTTGATCCAGTGGGAGGTGTCCCTGCCCATGGCAGGGGGATTGGAACTGGATGGACTTTGATGTCCCTTCCAACCCAGACCTTTCTATGTTTCTATGACACTGAAAATTGAAGAGTCTTAATTTTTAACCAAGTAGACTTTTGATTAAAAATTGTGTATTTCATAAGCCTTACTTGAGCATTAGTTATATTCTTCAAAAGAATAGAGCCAAATGAAAATGGTTTTAGGCTAAATAAAGTTTTAAAGAAAATATGTAAAATGTATTTTTATTGATACCTTAAGATCACCTGAAGAATGGTTTAATTTGCTTTAAAAAGAGATACAACCATAGAGATCTTCCCAAACCTAATAAAGCTGGAAGAGAAAGGAAAAACCTTGAGGGAAATAATGGAACTAGATTAAACCCTGCAGGAAGACTTGAGTCTGATTTTCACATAAACCGCAATGTACAAATATGTGTAATTCGAGCTTTTCTGGTCTTGCAGTTTAGATGAGATACGCTCTGAGCTCTAACTTCTCTGAACATTTGATTAAATCAGAGGGTTATGACACACACTTCAAGTAGTAGGAGTGTCATATCTTGCAGACACAAATGCTCCTCAGGCTTAATAATCAGCAGACTGTAGAGAATCCTTGATTCTATAAATATTAACAGGTGTGTAATTGTGTCTTCTCTATAGGCACTGAAATTCCTGCTTTTATTTTACACAATCTGAATCCCCCAAATATTATTATAACCCTATTATCTATTCTGCCTGTTTGTTTTCCATCTCTTTGAGCACTGCAAGCTTCCCATTAATTCAAGCACAGAAGTGAAAGCTTTTGAATGGGGATAAATACCCTTATGGTACTCTTCATGAAAATGACATACCCAATTGTACTTTGCCCACGCATAATGAACTTCTTAATGATAATCATCTATTAACAATACAGAACTCTTTACTTGCATGCAACTTAGTGAATATTAAGTAAGATTAATTCCTTATTTGGAAGAGCTGGCTATTTCAAATAAGACAAACAATATCCCTTGCTTACAGCCCAAAGAAGGAAAAGAAGAATTGGTTGAAAGACTGGTCGTTCAGCTAATGAAGGATTAAAATTCCTCAATCATGCTGCTTCCAGTATCTGTGGTTCTGAACACTGTAAGGGAAAAACATTCTCAAATCCTGCAGTGGAAATCCCATATGCAAAACTTCTGATTAAGCAATAGTCAAGAATTCACAAAATTTCTATTTTGTCCCTATTCCAATATTTTTCATTGTTTACTTCAGGAATAGTCCCATTGATTTCAATGGCAATTATCCCTGAAGCAATCTGGAGCTATTGTACTCTTCACAGTAAGAATATCCAAATCTCTTTCACAATTATTTTAAATTCACAAGCATTTGTATCAGAACTTCAACTGAATATTGAAAGGATTTCCAGTATCTGAAGGGGCTTCAGGAAAGCTGGGGAGGAACTTTTTACAAGGGCCTGTAGTGACAGGATGAGGGGGAATGGCTTTAAATTGGAAGAGGAAAGATTTAGATTAGACATGAGGAAGAAATTCTTCATGATGAGGGTGGCGAGGCCCTGGCACAGGTTGCCCAGAGAAGTGGTGGCTGCCCCATCCCTGGAGGTGTTCAAGGCCAGGTTGGATGGGGCTTTGAGCACCCTGATCCAGTGGGAGGTGTCCCTGCCCATGGCAGGGGGGTTGGAACTGGATGAGTTTTGAGATGCCTTCCAACCCAGACCATTCCATGATTCTATGATTTCAAGCGTTCTCTTAATAGATCACAGAAACAGTTTTTCACTTACAGGTGTCAGAACTATTTGTCCTGTGGACTACTTGCTGCTTCAGATTTGTAGGTGACCAGTCAACAACACATCATCAGGGTATCACGTAATCACAAAAGGCAGGAGAAGAGAGAAAGCAGAGGAGATGAGAGTGATTATCCTTGTCAAAAGCAGCAGTGAAATCAAGAAGAATAAGCTAGAAGCATGTACCTTAAATTGATCAAGGAGTAACTTATTAGGAACCTTGCTTCTTGCCGCTTCTAAGGTAGGCAAATGGCAGAAAGCAGACAAGAATGCACACTAGACCAGGCTGCTCAAGACCCCATTTAACCTGACCTTAAACACTTCCAGGGAAGGGGCATCAACAACCTCCCTGGGCAACCACCCTTATCATAGAATCATAGAATCATCCGGTTGGAAAAGATCTCTCAGGTCATCGAATCTTACCGTACCTGTCACTTTACTAAACCATGTCCCTACAAAACTCATCTACACATCTTTTATCATTAAGAATTTCTTCCTAATGTTTAATCTAAATCTCCCTCCTTCCAGTTTAAAGCTGTTGGTATTGCTTTTAATTAAAATGGAATGAAGAGACATGGCAACTCATTTACATAACATCTCATTTAGGTATTAAGCATTTACATACAGTTCAAGTATGTTAAAATAGTGGAGTCTGGGGCTTTGAAAGGCACCTGAGGTAGTGCTTGGACCCTTTACTACTGATAAAGCTTAAAAGCCATCTTTGACTAGAAGTCACTTCATAGAAACATAGACACTTTCACTCAAAGATACATGAAGAGGATTACTATCTCATGGTAACCAGCTACAGTATGACACAACATGGAAATCACTGGAGAACTTTCTACATGTCAGGCACAATTTTGTCTCACTAACAGTTTTCTTGAAATTTTCTGTTTTGTAAAAGAAACACAAAGTATTCAAAAAAATAATCCTTCCTCGACTGACTTAAGTCATGAGGGTGGTGAGGTGGCACCAGAACACCTTGCCTAGAGGAGCTGTGGTTGCCCCACGCCTGGAGGTGTTCAAGGGCAGGCTGGATGAGGCTATGAGCAATCTGATCCAGCAGGAGGTGTCCCTGTCGATGGCAGGAGGTTGGAACTGGATGGGCTTTAAGTCCCTTCTAATCCAGAGCATTCTATGATTCTGTGAGTATTACTGCCCCTGACAAGGACTGCTGTCTCCTGGACAAAGCAAAGGCATGGCATGGATCCCTGGACAGCTGGTAGTTGCTTTTGCCAAAGATACGTTGTACCACTCCAGCAGGCTTCCAGGGAAAGCTTGAGTTACAGCTGTGAAGAAGGCAAAAGGTTTCTGCTTATGTAAATCTGTGCATGAGACAACCAAGGGTACCACAGTCAGCACAGCCTGTTGTCCCAGCAGCTCTGTGCAGTAGTTCCCCCTTCCAGACCTCACAGTAAATCTGCATACATCCAAGTAATGCATTCGGAGCTACGCGTCTCCTGCTAAAGGATATCTATCAGCACCACTGCCGAAACACTCCCATCAACCATCAGCAACCTTGAGTGAAATGTAAAACAAATAACCTGTTAAGACAAAAATAATTTAACACTTATTTATAGACTGTCATTACCACTTCATGCCAGATGGGAAACACAATTTTCTCGTAGGTGAGATGCTGCCAGCCGTCAAATCCAGGTCATATGGAAAACTTAATTTTATTATCGCTCCCTTGGAAGAATTAACAAAGCCTGAGACACTGGACTTAAGTTTTCAATCATTTCTTTCTTCTCATTTATTACACACCTACAAAGGCCAGCTGGAAACCAGTGATATGAACACTGACATGTTTTAAGGGACAGAGAAACAATGTCCTCTACAAAATACTAACATATGATCCCAAACCAATATATTCAATGCATTTTATTTGACAGAAGTGGTGGCAACAGTGAAATCCAGAAGTTGAGACAACTTCCAAGAAACTTGAAAATAAAGTAGCACATATAAAATGTCGTCCCACAAACATCTAGGCTACTACAAACCCACTACTTCCTTACAGTTTAGCTGGAAGGTGACTGAATGCAGAAGATGATAAGCAACAGCGACATGAAGGTTAACACCATGTCACAACAGAGATACCTCCACATCATGTGTCAAAATGAAGCATTTGACCTTGGGAAAACAGAGTGGTCTAATTTTATATAAACATATTTATATAATTTGAGATACCTCTGCCTATATTTATACACACTGGCACACACGCAAACTGACTTTAAATGCATGCTCACTGCTGAATAAATATACCACATCTGTGAGCACACCATATGAAGTCAATCAAGCACTTCAAACAGCCCAGAGGAATGTGAGCATCACTGTAAACCCGAGAAAGTCAAAAGATTTTCTTTCAGAGACCCTTAGAAAACACAGAATATGGGCAAGTAATGTAAGGAATTCAAATCCACATACATCTCAAAAATGTGTATTTGCTATAAACAACTCAACTGTTCAGCAGAAGACATTGGAGAGGCCCTTGGAGGAACAAGTGGCCTCTTTTGCAGGCTGGCAGAGGGATGCTTTCCTCTCTGAGGCTTGGCCAGCCTAGGTGCTGGTGGGCTCCTTGCCTCCTGCTCACACCTACTCGCATCAGGGCTCTGTAACAGCTATTTTGTTTCTGTGTCCCCTCCAGCTCTGAATACTCTTCTCTCTGAATTCCTGACTCTCCAAGTGCCAAGATCAGATTTAAAGGCTAGTTAACAGGTATTTTTGTTAAAAATATTGCTATCACTTGTATTTATAGTTTAATCCATCAACGAACTCTTGTTTCTGCATTCTCATTTTATACTGAGCTTCTTTCTGGGGAAAAGAGATCACGGTGAGAGCAATGAGTTTTGCAAAGATGCTCAAAACCAACTTTAGAGCCAAAAAATCAAACCATCTCTGTGTTTCCTTATTCATGTTTCATCAGCAATAGTTCAGTGAGGCTTGCAAAGTGTTCAGACATGAAAATAAAAGATTTTCTTCCTAAAACCTTTGTCACAGGTTCTTCTTAAGCCTGGGAAACGGGAACACACATGGCTAAACACATCAGTTGTTCTGAAGAGCTCATTTCAATTATGTGTTATGGGGGTTACCCCCCGGCTGGGATGTTTTTCTGAGCTACAGTCTGGAAGTCAAATTTGCACAGAATATTTAAGCTTTTGAGATGATTATAGGTGACTGTGCAGATTTATGAGAATCTAATGGAGTTAGGTAGCTTATTTCCCATGATGTTTAATGTTTTTTAGGCACTTCTCTCCTTATTAGACACCACAATTTAATTTATCCTTCAGTCATAATTTCTTCTGAATACGAAATAAAACACCTTTTCCTAGTAATTCTTCTAATTAAATTTTGTTGCCTCAAATATGTTACACATACTGAGTTTTTTAAAACAATTTAAGAAAATGACCAATTTTATTCGTGATATGTTTATCTTTTAATATGAGATACTACTTTCCTTTGCCATTTTCAGGTTCTCCATCTTTAAGTAGAAACAAACAGAAAAAAAGTTTTTATACTCATAGAATCATAGAAGTTTCCAAGTTTGACCATAGAATCCTAGAATGGTTTGGGTTGGAAGATACCTCAAAGCCCATCCAGTTCCAACTCCCTTGCCATGGGCAGGGACACCTCCCACTGGATCAGGGTGCTCCAAGCCCCATCCAGCCTGGCCTTCAACATCTCCAGGGATGGGGCATCTATGTCTTCTCTGGGCAACCTGTGCCAGGGCCTCCCCACCCTCACAGTAAATATTCCTGGAGAAAGAATCCTAAATAGCTCACTTCTCTCTAAAATAGCAACCCCTGGGAAAACCAGAAGCAATACATAGACTTGTTTATTCTTTATAAAAGACATTGAGCTCTGCTCCTCGATGAACTGTCTGCTGCAAACTGCCAGCTACACATAAATCCATCATCGTCTTATGCATCCAAGTTATAGACTTCTCCTACAACCTTGGGAAATGTACCTTCTTCCCTAAGCCCTAAACAAATAAAACAGATTTTTACAGGGAAACTGTAAAATGTTTATGCTTGGTTAAAATCTTGTCGTCCTTGAGAACACAGAAAACACAGGAATTGCCATATCTGATCAGTTCAATGATCCATCTCACCCACTTTCTAGCCTGCAGCCCTTGCCAGTACCTGAGGGGAGCATAATGAAGCTGTTTTTAAAAGGGTGCTTGTTATCATTGTGCAGTGTGCCCGATATGCCATTACCAAGGAAGTAAACGTGCTCTTCATCTTATTCAGATTGCAGGCAGGAGAAAATACAGCTGTTACTTAGAGTCTGCAGAATTTCATGAGTTAAGAAATCGGCTAGCAAAAAATTTGATTAAATGGAAGAGTGCAGATCCTTCGCTGGATCAATTGACTTACAGTGAGCTGAGGATCCACCCCACATCATTAAAAGAAGAAAACAATCAGGGCGAGGGAGGGGATTCTGCTCCTCTATTCCACTCTCGTAAGACGTCACCTGAAGCCCTGTGTCCAGTTCTGGAGTCCTCAGCACAGGAAGGACAGGGAAGTGTTGGAGCGAGTCCAGAGATGGCTGCAAAGATGATACAAGGGCTCGAGCACCTCACATCCAAGGACAGGCTGAGAGAGTCGGGGTTGTCCAGTCTGGAGAAGAGAAGACTGTGGGGAGACCCTAGAGCAGCCTCCCAGTACTGAAAGGGGCTCCAGGAAAGCTGGGGAGGGGCTCTTGATGAGGGAGTGCAGGGGTAGGATGAGAGGGAAGGGTTTGAAGCTGAAAGAGGGGAGATTTAGATGAGATCTTAGGAAGAAATGTTTTCCTGTGAGGGTGGGGAGGCCCTGGCACAGGTTGCCCAGAGAAGTGGTGGCTGCCCCATCCCTGGAGGTGTTCAAGGCCAGGTTGGATGGGACTTTGAGCACCCTGATCCAGTAGGAGGTGTCCCTGCCCATGGCAAGGGAGTTAGAACTAGGTGGGCTTTAAGGTCTCTTCCAACCCAAACCGTTCTAGGATTCTAAGTTTGAAAAGCAATTATTCTTTTTCTTAATTATCTTTTCAACATAGACAGCCATCTAATAAATTGATAATATTTTAAGTAAAGTTCTTAAGTAAATTGTCAACTCTGATTTACTGCTAGTCTCAGGAAGATCATGACAATATTTTAGAAGTGGATAGAAACTTGTAAGGAAGAGTTCACATTCAGAGGTTGGAGCAATAATTTATGTCCCCTTTTTTTATAGAAAAATATCCTAAAATATTTCTATGTTTTTTACTGAACATTCATTTTGCAGCATTTTGCATCTTGCAAGTAGGGCATCAGGTAGGGACACACTCAGATTTCATGCATGGCTTGACTATGAAGATTAAATTGTTCCTCTGTGACAATGTTTTTAGAAATCATAGTAAAAACATGCACATATTTAAAAGCTTTTTTATACCCTGACATGTGGCATGGATTTAAGCTTTCAGAATGGCAGAATTTGCCCAGAGCATGTATTTCTTCAGCCACTGAAGAAAATACTCAATAACCTAAAGACTGTTTAAATAATTCCAAGAATCATCCTGGAGGCTGCAACTTGCACATGTTAAACTGGGCTAAAGCAGTACTGGAAGCAGAAACCCTGCTCCTTCCTTTCCTGCTCTCTAGTCCCAAACCCCATGAAAAGGGAAAGAAAGAGGAGATATTTAAAAAGAAGAGCTAAAGCATCCTCCTTCCCATCTCCAGCTGTTGAATGGTCTCTAGACCCTTGAAAGAACATGAAGTATGGACAGAGAACCTGAACTGCACTTTGTGTCTTTAATAGAATCATAGAATGTTTTGGGTTGCATGGGACCTTAAAGCCCATCCGGTTCCTGCTCCCCATGGGCAGGGACACCTTCCACCTTTCCTATCAGGATGAGAAAATGTAAACACAGCTCAAAGCTATCCGCTTGATAGTCTTGATTAAAAATTAAATAATGAAAATCTGAACAGTAAAAGTAGTTATTCAAGCTTATGAAAGCTGGTGAAGACATTTTCAAACTGGACGGTACAATGAATGGTAAGTTACCAGTTGTGGCTGGGAGTTACATTCCCACATCTCCATTAACGCAATGAAGCCGCAATAGACAGAAAAGGGCCCACAGTGGTTGGTAAGGGCCTTCTCAACTCTGCTGCATTCCAAATCCCTCAAGGCCCTTCAGGTAACCTGCTACACACTTTGTGTGTGTATACTACATAGAGAATGGGCGTCCACCACCACAGTTCAAGTCATTAGCCAAAACTAGAACCTATGAATATATTCAACCTGTACTGCAAAGCCTCCAGCCACTAAAGCTGTTTCTTGAGGTGCTAAATTATCTGGGAAACATGTTTAGACTCTTCATCACCTCATCATTTTCTACAGCTACCTGAAAGGAGGTTGTAATGACGTGGATGTTGGTCTCTTGTCCCAAGTGACAGGTGATAGGATGAGAGGAAATGGACTCAAGTTGCGCCAGGGGAGGTTCAGATTGGATGTTAGGAAACATTTCTTATCTGAAAGGGTTCTCAGGCACTGGCAGAGGCTGTCCAGGGAGCAGTCTCCATCCCTGGAGGGATTTAAAAGGTGGGTAGATGACGTGCTTGGAGACGTAGTGGACAGGTACGATTGGACTCGATGATCTCAAATGTCTTTTCCAACCAAGCGATTCTATGATTCTATAATTATGTTGCCCGTTGGCTCTCATATAACAAGAAAATCACAATGCTTGGATGCTAAACAACATAACCATAAATGATTCCACAATGAAATAAATTTTGATCTCAGCAAAATTAGCATGAAAATGGGATCAGAACTGAGCCAAACCAACTTGAGTTTGTGCTCTAGGTGGAGTGATAGAATAAATCTAGTATCAAATTTTAGGCACAACTATTTAATAAGGTCATTCCTCAGCTGTAGTAGCCTATGGTAGCACGGTTCATTTCCAATAAGAACTATTTAGTCAAGAAGTAAACCGGGCTTGCACCCTTTCTTTGTTCTGAATTAAATTATGTGCTGCCATTCACCTATGAAGGCACTTTGGAGCCTTGTGTACATGATTTGAGGTGATTTTCTGGCTTAAGTGTTAACTGATGGAGCTATAGAAAACCAGCTGCACTTCTCTTTTAGATCAAATGATAGAAACCTTAAAAATAGATCAATATTTTCAGCCAACATTTTTAAAACTGGTGCAATTTTAGGCATCTTAAAGTGGAAGAATGTTTTCTTCTCTTGGTAAATCAGATATTGTTTAAACAACTTAGACTGAGCACCACAAAACAGAAGGATTTAAAACCTGTAGCTACTTTCAGGTCTAAAAAAATGACATAAACACTGATACACACAATTTACTTTGCCTGGGTACCATATCTGCTTCCAGTACTTGCAATTTTGATGCCAGTTTATTAGTTTAAAAAAGTGTTAAAGGTAACTCATACCACTGTGAGTGAGCTATGTATCCCCAAATTAACCCAAATCTACCAATTTAAAGATTAAAAATGCACAGCATCTTGAACATAAGCAAGCAGCAGATGGGACACCATTATGAATCTTAAGGGCAGCAAACCATCACAACTGCCAGAAGGAGGTAAGCAACCATAACAACAGCCCAATTTATTTTCTATATATCAAGCCTTAAAAGTAAGCTGAGTCAAGAAAACCAGGCAACTCCAAAATAACTGAAATATTCCAGGATTATATTTCAAAGAGAGCTTACATCTTGTAGCAAGAATTTTGAAGGGACTCATTAATTTTCTGTTCATTTCTTAACCTGCTCTTTTCAAACAGGTCTTCACAAACCACAGGGAATAGCAAATCAATTACAGAAATAATAGAAAACTCAAACTGATATAATAACAATAATAGGAGCAATAAGAATTGATAATAGAAAAACCTCGAATCCATAGGCAAATAGGTAGTAAACCTCAAATTACAGGCAGTTGACCAAAATAGTCTTTGCTGGTATGGACTTAAAAGTTTATTGCCCAGAGAAATGGTAGACGCCCCATCTCTGGAAACATTCAGAGTCAGTTTGGATGGGGCTCTGAGTATCTTTGTCTGGTTGAAGATGTTTCTGCTCAATGTAAGGGAGTTGAATTGGATGAATTGTGAAGATCCCTTTGAACCCAAACCGTTCTATGATTCTATGAACAGTCACCCAAACAGAGATAAAGAAACTTGTTTCTTGTGTATGGCCTAACATTGTTAAAAAAAGACCAAACAATAATCCTATGCACTTCTCACTTGGTCAATCACTTTAGCTGGAAGAGTTTATAGGCTTCTTGATTAGTTTTCCTTCAAAATGTTTGAAATTGAGGAAGACTGCTGAAAGTGGCACTATTTTTTTTTTTTTTATTATTCATACCCTTGAAAGAGGTCATGGCATTCCTTCTTTAATTTAGTTACTAGATGTCCTGGTCATGATCGTGACCAATTATTCATAGCTGTCTTCTGTTCAGATCCTTGGACAGAACTTGAGCTATTTTCAAGATTACTGAATAATGACCATTTATTTTCTTAAAACCTGTTAAAGGTGATTGTGCTCTTCCATTACAGACTATTGAGTCAATGGAAAGGCAGTGTCTAAATCACGAAAGAGTCTGATACCTAGATTTTACTACATCCATCATTCTCAATTTAGTGTAAAGTAGGAGGAATGCAGTTTCAGAGGTTTGTTTTCGAAGACAATTGAAACCTTCACAGTAGCTTTTTCCATACAGAGAGGTGCTATGATTTGAGAGACATATTTATCTTCTGGGAGTTTAGCTCAGCTTGTAGTCCACAGCCTGGATTATTTGCTGTGATTTAATGTGATGTATTCTGTACCTAATAAACCTCTTAATTCAAATAATTATTACATTATTCAACTAAAATTGGAGTGATAATAAAACGTGGATTCCTCCACTGAACTCATTCCCTCTGTAACAGTTTCATAGAGCAGTGTCATTTGAAGCAATCACTTTTTAGTGTAATAGCTCAGTAACCATAAATTATTAAACACTAAATTAAATTAATTAAAGTGACATAAAACAATGTGCACTCAAAGGGGAGGGTACTGTTTTCAAGGAGGAAAAGACAAGAACACTGCCTCGTTCCACAAACAAGTGGGAGGATGGGTTGTGGACCACACATCTTTGCAAAAACCTAAAATGCAGGACAACATATGAAGAACTGTTCAAAAAATTAAGAATTTGGCTTATAAGTAAAACTGATGTGTCTGTCAATTGAATAAATAAGACTGAAGACCTGAGATAATAGATTTTCCTCCCCATATATTTGTTTTAAAAATACCTAACAATACGTGCAAAAATTAGTAGGGTGAGCGTCACGCAATCTAAAAGCAACTACCAAGCATAGAAAACACAAGCATCGTGTTATTCATTCACTGCCCATTATTTAGTCCTGAAAAGTACTTTGTTTTCTAAAACGTTAAAAATGACCAGCATCATCGAGCGTTACTTCTGAAACACTATTCATAATGTGTTGTCAAGAACAGGGCTTTAACCCTGGAAATAACATATGTTGAATACAAAAATGGGTTCTACCAGCATAGAAGGACCCTGACAAAGTTTTCTTTGGGAACCATTGCTTATAACTATTTTCCCACCTATTACAAGATTCCTTAAACTTCATTATGGCTGATATTGCTGCCTCAACACTCTACTTTGATCTTATTTGCCTTACTTTTAATTTCATTCCCTTTGGGATATCAATGAGGAGGAAGATGTAGCAAGGGTACTGTAGAACCACAGGACTACAGCTTCATTGTGGAGATGTTCATGGTAGTAACAAAAGCCAAGAATGGTGAGGAATCACTGTGCTCCAAAACACAAACAGCACTGCAGAACTAAAGTTTTAGAGTCACACTTCTGCAGTGACCCAAAAACACCCCCACATGATAATATTTCCTTACTTAATCAGACTACGACAAGAGTGGGAGATTTGAGCTCATGTCTATGTGGCAACCAGATGAAAGACTAGAAGATCTGGAAGTGGATTTCTGATTGATCATCCAGAAAACTGGTGGCTGCATGAAATACATCCAATATGCCCCCTCTCCCCTGAGAAGAGAACCTATCTATGGAAAGAAAGTCCTCAGGCAAACATACTAGCTCCTGGACTAAGAGAATTCTCTGGACTCGGGCTTTTGATATAAAAGTTGCAAGGTTGAGGCACAGAGCAAAATCACACATTTTTAAACCAGAAGTGACCATTAGTCTGAAATTCCACAAAACACAGGCTTAGTATTTTACCGACTACTGAAAGTCTTGACTTTCCTTGGTACTGCAGGTCAAGAAACAATCTTTCCAGTGTGTCAGCAGATGTTTGGTTAGGAAAGATAAAATCTGGCTTTCCCTAGTGCATAGCAGCTACTGCCAATTTATAGCTGTTATAGGAACAGAGGTTTGTGCATTTACTTGAGACTGGTCCAACTTCTGCACATTTATTTGACACATGAAATTTAGAAACACTATTACAGGCTTTACAGAGAAAGAGAACCATCCTTCAAGAGGTTGACTCCCATAAACAACACAATCCAAACCCAAACATGTGAACAAAAAAACCCCCTTCTAAACCCGCTTGTCTATGAACCCATGCATTTCATAACTAGCCTTCCTCTTCTGCTTCACATTAATTTATTAAACTCCAAATAGAAACGTAACACTGGAAAAGGGGGTTCATAAGTGAAAAAGTAATGATGTAAAAAATTACTCTAACAAAATACAAATTAACAGCATGGTAGTAAAGGAGAAAGGAAATCTGCTTATTTGGGTGCTGGCCAATAGAGGTCAAGTTAATTACACCAAGGACGAACTTGGCTTATTACAGCCTTGGGGAAGCATCTTGTTACAGATTATCTTCATGGGAAGAGGAATGAAAAAGTAGCGTGGGGAAAAACATTCAAGTACAGCATCACCAGTCGGTCAAGGGAGGGTACTGTCCTGTTCTGCTCCACATTGGCGCAGCCTTTGAGCAATGGGTACAGTTTTGAGTGCCACAGGATAAAAAAGGATCTAAAGCTACTGGAGAGTGTCCAGAGGAGGGCACAAAGTTGGTGAAGGGTTTAGAGGGAAAGTCATATAAGGAGCGGCTAAAGTCACTTGGTCTGTTCAGCCTGGAGAAGAGGAGACTGAGGGGAGACCTCACAGTGGTCTGTAGCTTCCTCACAAGGGGAGGAGGAGGAGCAGGTGCTGAGCTCTTCTCTCTGGACCCAAGGAAATGGCAGAAAGTTGTGCCAGGGAAGGGTTAGGTTGGACATTATGGAAAGGTTCTTCTCCCGCAGGGTCGTGGGGCACTGGAACAGCTCCCCAGGGAAGCAGAAGCAGTCACAGCACCAAGCCTGACAATATTCCAGAAGCATTTGGACGCTCAGACACACGGTGTGAATGCTGGGGTTGTCCTGTGCAGGGACAGGAGCTGGAGTTGATGATCCTTGTGGGTCCCTTCCAACTCAGGTCATTCTGTGATTCTACAATTACTCCTCACCCACCCCATACCCTATATTGCAAATAAATTTTTTTAAGTTCCTGCTAACCACAACACTTAAAAAGTTCAGTGTGGCTCAGCTAAGTGGAAAAAGAAAGTTCAGGGATTCTTGATTTTTGTAACTCATCCATCTTTTGTTGTGCCTCACTCATACAGACAGGAAAACCTCAAAGCTCTTGCATGGTATGGAACGTTGATCACCTAATTTGTAGGTGAGTCCTTGCAGCTTCCTTGAATAAAAAACATCTTTAAAACTCTTTAAACTAAATATCACTGGTAATTTCTTAGCTGAGTATAAAGAGGGTGTAGTAATGTCAAATTAGTGCGAGAAAATGAATGAATATTTGTATGAACAGTAACTGGGTTGCAACTCTTCACATAAAAACTAGTTTATCAGTTTGCAAAATGAGGAACTCATCTAAGAATTTCCACAAGGAAAACAGTACATGACAATTCAGATTGCTTTAAATGCCTTTAAACAAAAGAAATGCCCAAGCCGAGAAGAAGCAATGAGGTAACACAGAAGCATCGTTGGGGCATCAGTTCTGGGGATCCCTCTCATTCAACAAACAAGTGGGATGGGTTGTGGACCACGCAATTTATGCACAAAATGGACTTTATCTTTGAAAAACTATTTTTAAGATATCAAAATGACCTTTTAAACTTTAACTTAGATGATGTAGCTTCATAGCTTTGCTCTGCTACTTATTTCCTGGTACATTCTGAGAAAGCCACTCTAGTACTTTTAGATCGCATTTCCCCTGACAAAATAATAGTAGGAGCACTGGAAAAATAAATGCATCCAGCCAATTTTTCCTACTCTACTCTGTGTCCACTACTGACTATAATCTGATGGTGCGGCAGATGCTGCTTTTTTGCTTTCTGGGATGATGACATTAGCGTGATATATTGAGAAGTCATGGAACTAATTAATTGAGCATTTTGCTTTGATGATATGGCTTATGTTGAGGAGGGAGGAGAGTCCAGCTGGATTAATTTAATTGTTTCTTTATTCTTCCAGCGTATGAGAAGTATTGTGTGATCATCTGGCTACTTGATATCAATTTCAACATGAATACACAAGAGGCGCAGCCGTTCATGTTAAGGAGGTAATTCAAGACCACTTGGGATGGGAAGGTTACCTAGGTTTCTCTTCAGCATTCAAGTAAACAGACAGGCATTTTTTAAAGGTACAGCCTTCTCCATACACACACCAATAGCAATCACTCAATTTATGAAATGTTTCCTTTTATATCCCAGTACAAAGTCATACAGTATCAATATTCATACAAATGTACGATATCAAAAGCAGGTTAAAAGTATCAGCACACGGAATACTTAAGTATGGCTCTTCCACCTCACAGAATCATAGAATGGTTCAGGTTGGAAGGGACCTGAAAGCCCATCCAGTTCCAACCCCCCTGCCATGGGTTGGAACATCTCCCACTGGATCAGGGTGCTCCAAGCCCCATCCAATCTGGTCTCGAACACCTCCAGGGATGGGGCAGCCACCACTTCTCTGGGCAATCTGTGCCAGGGCCTCCCCACCCTCACAGGAAAACATTTCTTCTTAACATCTCATCTCAATCTCCCCTCTTTCAGCTTAAAACTGCCCCCCACATCCTATCCCTGCACTCCCTGATAAAGAATCAGGCAAGAGAAATACATTATGATGTAGATCTAAAAGATACAGATAAAAGTATATTATTTTTGCCAATAAATATTTACCACATTTTCTTGTTAAACAGATGTAAATTTAAAATTACATTTGCTGTAATGATCAGAAGCTAAGACTGAGGTTTTCAGAAAATCTTCTCCATTACGGGAAGACATTCTTTCAGATTAAATCTGCTGTTGACAAAGACAGAAGTTGACCTAAGAAAGGCTGATGCCTGGTGGGAAAACTGCATACGCCCATAGATGAGACCTGTCAACATAACTTACATTGATAAGGTCAGACAGATTTCATAGCTGGTTTTGTTGGGTGATTTTTGTTGTTTCGTGGTTTGTTTGGTTTCTTTTTTTAACAGTCTTTACATTTGGGAAGCTATTCTGATCTGAACAAGAGCAATTTAAGAAAACAATCATTTTTTAAAGAAGCAGTTTGTCTCCAAGACTAATTAACTTAGCAGATTTACAGTAACTTGAACAACAGTCCCCTTAGCATCTTCATAACACATCAACATAACCATAAGGCTTCAGTTGTGAATGCTTCCAATTACAGGCTGGGGAAAACCAGATATTCTACCCAAATCAAAACCTGGTTTTGAATTTATAGAATACAATCACAGAATAGAACCACAGAATGGTTTGGATTGGAAGGGACCTTAAAGCGCATCCAGTTCCAACCCCCTGCCATGGGCAGGGACACCTCCCACTGGATCACGGTGCTCAAAGCCCCATCCAATCTTGCCTTGAACACCTCCAGGGATGGGGCAGCCACCACTTCTCTGGGCAACCTGTGCCAGGGCCTCACCACCCTCACAAGAAAGAAATTCTTCCTAAAATCTCATCTAAATCTGGCCTCTTTCAGCTTAAACCCATTTCCCTCATCCTATCCCTGCACTCCCTGATCAAGAGGCCCCTCCAGCTTTCCTGTAGCCCCTTTCAGTATTGGAAGGCTGCTCTAGGGTTTCCCTGGAGTCTTCTCTTCTCCAGGCTGAACAACCCCAACTTTCTCAGCCTGTCCTTATAGTCGAGGTGCTCCAGCCCCCTCTAGTTCCCATTCTCCTAGGAACATTCTTTTGGAAAAAAATTACTTGAGCTCCTGTAAGTATTATTCAAAATTACTGTTATTAACCCAAAAATATCCGGAAGGACCTATCCTGGTGGTCATTATGCACATGAAACAGGCTCTGTCCCCTTCTCTCTCCCTGTCAAAAATCCACAGTCCTCATTGTGGTGAGAATGGATACCAATGCTCCCTAAGAATATCTGATGACCAGCTCATGTTGAACAGCAATGATCCTTCAACATACTAGCTATTCAACTTGCATGCTTTTTAGTTGAAATTGCACTCCTAGAAACTCAAACAGCATCTGAGAAGGCTGCCTGTATCAGAGAGCTATCCTTGAGAAAGCAAATGAGATAAATGCAGTTTGGCATAGGTGTGGTTAGGCAAGTCAGCACTACGTCGTGTGAGCAGCCATCTCTGTTCTGTCATCACTTAAATGTGAGAACTATTATAGTGATATCATACAAGTAGGTTTAGCATACCAACATTTTTTTATCTTACTTAAAGTGTGGAATTCAGGAAACCCAAAAGCTCCTTCTCATAAACATGCATAAACCCCCCTCTAGATATAGCATAAGCCCTGTTGGTAAAATGCACACAGCTCTAAACTACCCTTGTAAATTAAAGTACCGGCATCACTAACAAACCTCCAGAAACTAGAGTAAGCGAGCAAATCTGTAAACATGAAAAGTCTGTGCTCGGGAAAGCATTTGAAAAGAACAAGCGTAGTTGCCTGCAGAGCGCCAAGAATGCCCTGATTTGCATGCTGTGGTACTCTCTGATCTGTAAATAAGAGCAGTTAAATCGGAATGCTGCTACTGACTGGATGTTGTTTTCCAGACAATTGTCAGAGGGTCGCCGTTCCACTGGACCCACAGGAGCGTGGAAATTGAATTGCAATCCGTTCTGCATGTATGATTGCTGAGGTCTCTGCTTTCCCTCCAGAATACAGCAATCTAGAGACTTAACTGCTCGAATGTAAGAAATGCAGATATAGAATCATAGAATATCCTGAGTTGGAAGGGACCCACAAGGATCGAGTCCAACTTCTGTCCCTGCAAAGGACAACCCTAACATTCACACAGTGTGTCTGGGGGTGTTGGCCAAATGCTTCTGGAATATTGTCAGGCTTGGTGCCATGACTGCTTCCCTGAGGAGCTGTTCCAGCGCTCCACCACCCTCTGGGGGAAGAACCTCTTCCTAATATCCAACCTAACCTTCCCCTGGCATGTCGTCCTGCCATTCCCTTGGGTCCTGTCATTGGTCACCAGAGAGAAGAGCTCAGCGCCTGCTCCTCCTTCTCCCCACGTGAGGAAGCTGCAGTCCATGATGAGGTCTCCCCTCAGTCTCCTCTTCTCCAGGCTGAACAGACCAAGTGACTTCAGCCGCTCTTCATACAACTTCCCCACTAAAACCTTCACCAACTTCATGGCCTCCTCTGGACACTCTCCAGTAGCTTTAGATCTTTTTTATATTGCAGAGCCCCAAACTGCACCCAGTTCTCAGGTGGGGTCACACCAGTGCAGATCAGAGCGGGACAATCCTCTCCCTCACCTGGCTGTGCTTTATGCACCCCAGGACATGGTTGGCCCTCCTGGCTTCCAGGAGGACAGTGTTGGCTCATGTTTAATTTGCTGTTGACCAGAATCTCCACATCTCTTTCTGCAGGGCTGCTCTCCAGCCTCTCGCTCCCCAGCATGGCCGATAAAATATCAGAAATCCTGATATTTGTATTTTAGCAGAAACATCTCCTAGATGTGCAGGCCAGGGACAGATCCCTTCCATCAGGATCCACCAGTTCTCTGGAGACAGCCTCACTAGTCTCAAGAGTAAAATAGAAGCCTAAGATTTGTTCTTTTGACAGGGAAGGAAGAAAATAAAAACTGGATTCACAGACCTCAAAGGTCTTAAATAAAAAGACAAATCACCACCCAACCTCCAAGAACACCATGGCTGGATGACTCTAATCTTTTGCATACAGAGAACACAAAAACAATGGCTATATGGGATGCTTAGAAAAATTTTTAAAGGTGTTCATAGAATCATAGAATTGTTTGGCTGGAAAAGACCTTTGATATCAGAGTCCAACTGTACCTGTCCGCTACTAAACCACATCCCTGTGCACCTCATCTACCCTTCTTTTAAACACCTCCAGGGATGGGGACTCCACCCCTGCCAGTGCCCGAGAACCCTCTCGGTGACGAAATATTTCCTAATAGCCTATCTGAACCTCCCCTGGCACAACCTGAGGCAATTTCTTCTCATCCTATCACTTGTTTCCTGGGAGAAGAGACCAGCACCCACCTCACTACAAGTTTGTTTCAGGGAGCTGCAGAGAGAGATGAGGTCTCCCCTCAGCCTCTTTTTCTCCAGGTCAAACAACCCAAGTTCCCTCATCCACCCCTCATAAGACTTGTTATCCTGCCCCTTCACCAGTTCCTTTGCCCTTCTCTGGACATGCTTCAGTGCCCCAGCATGACCAACAACTTTTCTCCTGAAAACAAGACCAAAATTGCTTCTAACCCTTCCTTAAAATGTAGAAGGAAATGGGTTCTTTTTTTTTTCCACTTCTCATGGTTCCTCATTAAATTTCTCAGCTGTCTCACTAAAGCAAATATTTCTTATAGGTCTTCCCATTTTATTCTGGAGGGACAAGATTTCTTTGCCTGTTCTTATTTAGCTGTTTGTATCAGCCACGCTATTCTGAACAGATTCAGAGGCTGCTTTTCCGCTACTCTCTTGGCTATCACAGCATGTTCTCCCTTGTCTGTGTTTCTTACTTTTCGCAGAACCCTACATTCCGATTACATTTCAGTCAAGTACAATGACAGGTGAAATACATCCATTTCTCCTGAACTGTTTCCATGCACTTTCAAAATGTAGTTTGGAGTAGCTTTTAGAAAGCCTGTATTTGCTGTAAGCTTTATCTGGAATAAGCACATATTCTGTCTTTACATTACAGTTTCATGCATATAAATGAATGAAATAAATATGGATAGACAAACACAAAATAGAAAATTCCTTATGTTTTCTTTTCTCCACTCTTCCTTTAATGAGGTAAATGCTTTCCTGCATCAGCATTAGTAGAAGCTGTCTTCTGAGTGTAAACTCTACCATCGTGCCAGGGTTTGTATCATACCCTCCAGCCTGAAGACACAGTTGTTCACCAAAAAACACCCTGTAGAAACAACATTTGGGATTTTCTCTCACATCGCTTTTCCTTACTATATTTCTGCTCCTCCATTTCATTAATCATAAATGATTTTTACATAGATTCCTCCTCAGTTTTTTCTCCAAAGGCCTCATGGTGTTCTCAGAGACCTCCTTTCCCCATGGTTGTATTTCCATGTACCGTGGCACAGTTAGGATTATCATCCTTAATGAGCCTCACTTCTTTTCTTGCTGCTACTTCCTCATCGCTCAACTTCAGTGGAAGGCAGACAGCCAAACTTTTACTTTACTGTTGGCCATCTAATCATTTTTAACACCCCTTTCCTCCCTTTCCCCCAGTCTCTAGCACACATGGTTTGATGAGCTTTGTTACTGAATCGCCATGAAATAAATTGTGATGTTCCACTACAGTTTGCAAGGAAAGCTGGCTTACACAGAAAATAACTGCTTTTAAAAATCCTAATTTAGTTTCAGTAGTAGTTACTAACAGCAGGGTTCTTTCCTCTCTTCCTTCTACTTTCAGGCTGTCACTATGCTATTGTGTGTGGCTATACCTGTACTGAGAATTTTTAAATGCAACTCTATAAATACTAAGTGAACTAAAACACAAAGCCAACAGCAGTGAAGATCCATTCTCAAACTCTCTAGGCAGTTGAGGACTATGGATAGGAGTGTGATTGAAGAGATTAAGTTTGTTGAAGCCCATTACTAACACCAGAACATTTTCTGTGACGCAATGAACCATTAAAAATAGTGGGATGAATGTACAGAAGCCCAAATTCATTACAGCATGGTGCTTTCAATAGTATTAAAGGAGTAGTATTTGTTTCTCCTTTGCCTCACTCATGCATAACTAACAATTTCTTATTGAACTGTTAAATTCTGAGTGTTTTAATAGCAAAAGTACACCTCTCTCAGGTATCTGCCCCTGAGCCATATTCCAGAAGCAGTCCAAGGTATTACACTCTTTTGCATATCTTGCTGTAAACATCAGGAAAACTTTAGTTTCTGCAAGCAAGGCACAGGCATCAAATCTAAAATACTGCAGAATAATCTGATTTCTTACTCTGCTTTCACCATTTCCACTCAAGCAAAGCCCTCTTTACCAAACCCATGAAACTGCAATGGGCTCATTCATTCACATCTGCACAGAGTAAGGCAGAATCTATTTATGTAAACACACAATCCAAACCTTTTATTTTCTTTTTCTCTTTTAAAGAAAGAGTAAAATAACTTGAGAGAGTTGCTCAGCAAGTCCTGAAAATGACATAATTTTGTATCCAAGACATTTCACGCTTGGATATGTATTCTGAAGCAGATGGTAAGTCTTGGAAGAAGATGAAGAACTGGGATTCAGCCACAGCTAAATGTTCTGGAAAATGAATGTAGATTATAATGCAAAAAAGTTCAAAAGGTAGAGGTGACTGAAGTAGCAATTGTATCTATTCTAAACTGAACTCCAGTGAGAGCTATACAAATACAAGGCTATGACTTCATGGTCACAAAGAAGGTGTCATTTCAAAGAGCCACAGGGGCTCTTCTTGTTCTTTAATGAATGGTACTCAACCCCTGCTTAGACAATATGGTATTCCTGATGTTTACCAGGCACAGTAATTACTGGATTGCAAGTTCAAAGCATTCTCTAGAAGTCAAGTCTACTGAAAACTGAATACCTAAAAGCTGACAGAAGTACCAAGAAGATACAGCCTGATGTTCCCCTGAAACTTTTAAGAAAACTCAGATTCCTCCCCTGAAAGCTGTTTCAAATGTCTTATTCAACATTTCCCCTAATGACCTATAGAAAACTGAGGATTCTAATTAATTCCTGATGATCCCTAATTGAAAAGCACCATCAATACAGAGAAACAGACTATCTTAAAGAAAGAAATTACGAGATTGAAACTGTATTTAAAGGATCATAGAATGGTTTGGGTTGGAAGGGACCTTGAACTCCATCAAGCTCTGCTACCTTGCCATGGGCAGGGACACCTCCTGCTGGACTGGGCTGCTCAAGGACCCATCCAACCTGGCCTTGAACACCTCCAGGGATGGGGCAGCCGCAGCTTGCCTAGGTAATCTGTACCAATGTCTCCCCATTCTCAACTGGAAGAATTTCTTCCTAATGTCTCATTTAAATCTTCCCCCTTCCAATTTAAAGCCATTCCCCCTTGTCCTGTCACTACATGCCCTTGTAAAAAGTCCCTTCCCAGCTTTCCTGCAGCCCCTTCAGGTACTGGAAGGCTGCTATGAAGTCTCCCTGGAGCCTTGTCTTCTCCATGCTGAAAAACCTCACCTCTATCAGTCTGTCTCAGAAAAGGAATGAGAATCAGTCAGAAAAACACAGGTTTCCACATAATAAATAGTAAGTAGAATTACTGTTACATGTTGGAAGCTCATTAGGTTTCAACTACAGAGAAGAAAATACGGTGGTACTATCAGCTGACTACAAGGAGGGAGAGACCTTGCAGGTCTGAAGCCCTGGTATTTTAATAATAACAAATTCTGAAGTCCTTGTACAGGATCTGTGACAGCTCTCTGCTGAAGAGAAAACAGTACTCCAAATTCCATAAAAAAATAATATCCTTGTAAAGTATTTCATCGTAAGGAGGTAGTCATTATCTCCTAAAACATGACTTTCATACTGCTATTGGCAATTACCGCATTGTCCTAAACCATCTTATTTCCTACTAGGTAACGAGAAGGTCATTTGGCTTCGCTCACTGTGTCATAAGAATAATATCTGCAATTCAAATAACTGCTCAAGCTTCGAGGTAAAGATGATAATAAACTTAATAAATAAAAAAGTGCAGTTTTACCTGATTTCACAAATCTTCAAGATGTTTTAACCTGTTTGAAAAATGTTTTTTCTACAAAGCACATAAATGTTTCTTGTTTTATCATCACAGACTCTCTAATAAATTTAATTATTTTGTTACCCATTTTAGATAATCCCAAAACAATAACATATCCTTAACATCTAGCATTTACAGTGTAACTGACTCTCAGAAGCTGATTCTAACCATTGTCTTTTTAAAACTGAGGTACATATATGTGACAACATTGAAGTTGAAAAAACTTGCTTTTAAGTCAAAACTCGAAAGGTCATGAAGATGATCTAAGGGCTGGAACATCTCTCCTACAAGGACAGGCCAAGAGGTTTTGGATTGTTCAGCCTGGAGAAGCAAAGGCTCTAGGGAGACCTTAAAGCAACCTTCCAGTAGTGAAAGGGGCTCCAGGAAAGGTGGGCAGGGGCTCTTGATCAGCGAGTGCAGGGATAGGATGAGGGAAATGTATTTAAGCTGAAAGAGGGGAGATTGAGATGAGATCTCAGGCAGAAATGTTTTCCTGTGAGGGTGGGGAGGCCCTGGCACAGGTTGCCCAGAGAAGCAGTGGCTGCCCTGTCCCTGGTTGTGGTGAAGGCCAGGTTGGTTGGGGCTCTGATAACCCTGATCCAGTGGGAGGTGTCCCTGCCCATGGCAGGGGGGTTGGAACTGGATGGTCTTTAAGGTCCCTTCCAACCTGAACAGTTCTATGATTCTATTATATTAAGTGGAAGCATGTTTTTATAAACAAATAACTGGCTTAGTGTTTAACAACCTGTCATAATATTAAATAACTGCTGGTACATTGTCTTAAAACATTAGAAAAATCCTCAGTCCAGATGGTGGCGTTAAGGATAGATTTGAGGTGGAAAGTAAGAAGTTTGGTTCTTCCTCAGTTGAGCACCTTCACAACAAAGATACAGGCAGGTAAATTCTCACTTGGAATGGGATGGGCTGTAGGAAGGGTGAGAAAATGATCGGTAAAGTCCAGATTATTAACCCTGTGCGGTGAATTTGACCACACAACTTGGGCAAGGAAGTGGGCTTTTCCTTTTCTTGGTAATATTTACACCCTTTTTACCTTGAACAATTTCGTAATGGCACCATCAGGCAAAAAGCAAAGGGCTTTTGTTCACAGACACTGTAAACAAGGCACATTGGTTCTTCTTTTCAGAGGAAGAGGATATGTACAGAATCACACTGATGTATTCCTGGCCCAACATCAAGCTGATGTGACTGTAAGCTAACCTCAAAAAGGAATTCATATGATTTAATGTCATTCAAGAAGGTTTTAAGGTTTTGCTTGGTAGGTAAACACATATAAGATTTTATTAAGATGAAGTGTATAGGAGGTATTGGTAACAGGGCAGCACAATAAGTGCCCTTATTGGACTTGAAGATACACAATTTGTGTCAATATCAGATCATTGATGTTAAAAAGAAGATTTAACTTGTGATTTTCTGTTTCTTAGCACATTAGTCACCCACCAATAAGGATTTCTGCACTATTTTCAAGACAAGAGTGTTCAGTCTTTCACTATTGCTACTGGAATATTTTCATGACAGCTAGACCTCAAAAACCCCAGCTTGAGTCTGCTGAAACTACTTGCTGCTTTCTAACAGACTTCTTTCAAGCAAATGTTCATTTAAAATTGAATTTATTTCTTCACTTCTTCCATGTAGATATTTCCTAGTATCCTACTTCCATGTCCGTCTTTCTTGAACCCCGTGCTGCCTTCACTGTTGATTGATACACTCATCAAAGCTTTTGCAGTCCCCATCTTCTGATTCCTCTCCTGATTGTCTCTCTGCTCTCTTTCTTGGTCTCTCCTTTGATGGATCAGTTTTCTATTTCCAAACTGATTATTTCTGCAGTGCAGTGCAGACATTGCCAATCTTACTTTAAACAAGCCAACTCCCATAACTCTGTCTCACCATAACAGCACAGAGCTCGGCTCAGGCTACTTCCTCCCCCTTCCCCCCACTTTATGTTTTCCTAATTGCCATACATTGGGATTTTGATGTTAAAAGTTTCTTACTGTAGCAATATCCTTTGCTTTGGCAATACTAACCTGCACATCAAATCCTCATATTAAGCTTTTTAAAATCCTTAAGGTTCCCTTCTACAAGCTGTCCGCAAACCAGGTGTTCAAAAGGAGAAGCAAATGAGAATAAACAATACGTAAATCATAAACAATGCTGCTGTATTATTTCCCTTCTCTCATGACTTAATTTTCCATCAATTATAATTACTGTGAGAAACAGTGGGGTTCTACAAGGGACTGTTTGCATTACTAATAGAAAGCTTTTAGTGCAGGGTAGTATAGCACACACCAGTTCCTGCTATATTTCATACAAGGTCTCTTTAAGCACCACGATTGCTTCCTCCCTCGTTGCCGAAGAAGGTTGGGCATATTTTTTACTGTCAGCTTAAACCCACATTTAAGGTTATTTGAAACAAAGCCTCAGGCTTCAGTCCTGCAGTTTGAGACCAATTCTATCTGTATTAATGAGGTCCATAATTGTATTGTATAACATAGCTTTCAAACCAGTAAACCTTTTAAAATTATTTAAATCTCATTTTAAACCTACAGAAATACTTCATGGATTCTGCTTGCATTTACAAGAGAAGACTTCTTGCTACAAGCACTTAAGTTGTATGTCTTCCTTAACAACATAGAATCAAATATCATTCTTTGAATTCAAGAATTACCTTTTGTTTATTATGCAATTCTACCCCTCAACAAAATACTCTTGGATGTACACATGACACATTTTTATCCATCACTTTCTTACTCTTACATGCAGGCTCTGAGCTATGTCTCTGTTATTTAGAATCATAGGGGTTGGAAAAGCCCTCTGAGTTCAATCATCAGCCCAACGCCACTGCGCCTATTAAACCATGTCTAAAAGCACCACATTTACATGCTTTCTGAACCCCTCCAGGGATGGACACTCCGCCACTTCCCTGCCAGTGCTTCACCACTCTTTCAGTAAAGAAGTTTTTCCTGATATCCAATCTAAACCTCCTTGGCAAAACTTGAGGTCATTTCCTCTCGTCCCATCACTTGTACTTGGGAGAAGAGACCAACACCCATCTCATCACAATCTCCTTTCAGGCAGTTGTAGAAAGCCATGAGGTCTCCCCTCAGCCTCCTCTTCTCCAGGCTAAAGAATCCCAGGTCCCTCAGCCACTCATCTTAATACTTGTTCTCCAGCTCCTTTCCCAACTCTGTTGCATCCTCTGGACATGCTCCAGCCCTCAATCTTTTTCCTGTGTTGAGGGGCCCAAACCTGAACACAGGAATCAAGATGTGGCCTCATCAGTGCTGAGTATAGGGGCACAATCCCTTCCCTACTCCTGTTGGCCACACTAGTTTTGATTCAAGCCAGGATGCTGCTGGCTTTCTTGGCCACCTGAACATACTGCTGGCTCATGTTCAGCCCCTGTCGACCTCTTCATTCCAGCACATGCCACAGTCTGCAGGAATAGAAGGATGAGCAAGGTCCAAAACTGTGCATGATAATCACAGCTCAGGCCACTTCACACTTCATCTCAGATATTAAGTACATGTTAATCAGAAGGCCACATGTAAAAAAGGGTAATTACACACAATGGTCACTATAGCCGGACCAAAAATCAACCCTTTGTACCTCATCTTACCTTTAAAATGCAGAAGCTAAAGGGTTAATCAAGATGGTTGTGTAGTACCTCTGAGAGATCCTTTGCTTTACAAAAAAAATCCTTGCACCACAGTGCAATCAAAGCATTTCCCCTGAATTTACTACACTCATTATCTTAAACTGTGTTTGATCTCTCACAAATTAGAGGGAATTTAAAAAAGCTTGATCCCATATTAAGAGGCCAGTAGCTCAGATCCATATTCCCTTCTCTCTCCCTGTAGTCTCCTTCAACAGCTCTGGCTAAAACCTAACAAAAATTCACTGAAAACTAAAAATATGCCTGAAGAAAACAAAAGTTGATATAGACTTAGACATTTTTTGAATTGCTACTTGACATTTTCTATTTCCTAGCAAAAGCAGGAAAGTGCCAAGCTCTGTTTCTAGTTATACTGGTGAAAATTGGGAGAAATTCAAGTGATTTTGGAAGATTTTCCAAGGAATTATGTAAAATATGAATCTCTTTCTTTGAAATTCTGCTGAAATGCTTATTGCCAGCGCATTCCAGTCATCCACATGACATAAGATGGTGAGAAGACCTTGTAGAGTGGTACGGGACCATCTGAGAGGGCAGCTCTTACTCCTGAAATTACTGTCACACATATGGAAACATGGCAGTGTTCACCGAACTTTCCACTTTGAGAAGTTAAAGAGAATCTCAACTTGTTCGGTTATGATTTCTTCTTTAGGAAGAAATGTCTTCCTGTGAGGGTGGTGAGGCACTGGCACAGGTTGCCCAGAGAAGTTGTGGATGCCCCTTTCAAGGCCAGGTTGGATGGGGTTCTGAGCAACTTGACCCAGCGGGAGGTGTCCCTGCCTATGGCAGGGATGTTGGAACCAATTGACCTCTAAGGTCCCTTCCAACCCAAACTATTCTAGGATTTTATGATTCTATTATGGAGAGGTTTTGGCTTCATGTTTTATCTATGCCTGTTTATTCCTTTAGTATTGTCTGCTCATGTGTGTACCAGGTACACACCATACATAATATTAAAGAAAAATATTTCTTGATTTTTTGTCAATTAAGAGATATTGAAATGGTTCATTTATAAAAGTCAGTAGCAAGAAAAATAACAAAATGACAGAGGCACAAGCGCACTTTAGAATTATCACTAAGCGTGAAGTGTCCCCCTCAAATCATTCAGTCTTATTCAACTCTGCTTTCTGTGTGTACAGCTGAAACTGTCTGGTTAGGATAAAAAAAAAAGGATTGCTGTAAGAGGTTATGAACCTTTACACCTAAGTGAGTTAATATCCTTCAAACTCCCTCCTCACAACTGCTTCATAAAACTCAGAGTTCAAGAACACTGAACTGAAAGTTGATCCTCAAAGTTGAGAAACATACCAAGTTTTAATTAAATCGACAGATCTAATGATATCTACCGGAGGTCAACATCAGGCTTGGGGTGAAGCCAGGTTTCCTTTCATTTCTGTAAGTTGGAGGCCTTAATCCTCCATTATTTTGCACCATGCATTTTTCTGTGTGTAAATTGAGAACATTAACAGTGTATTTTGGAGGCACAAAGGGCTTTGAGATATGCCCAGCAATCATAAGATCCTAGAATTGTTTGCGTTGGAAGGGACCTGAAAACCCAACTGGTTCCAACACCCTTTGCACAGGCAGGGACACCTCCCACTGGATCAGGGTGCTCAAAGCCCCAGCCAACCTGGCCTTGAACACGTCCGAGGATGGGGCAGCCACCACTTCTCTGGGCAACCTGTGTCAGGGCCTCCCCATCCTCACAGGAAAACATTTCTTCCCAGTATCTCATCTCAACCTCCCCTCTTCCACCTTAAAACCATTTCCCTCATCCTGTCCCTGCACTCCCTGATCAAGAGCCCCTCCCCAGCTTTCCTGCAGGCCTGCTTTAACAGAGGGGAATCTCCATTATGAGGGATCATGTTGAAAGCAGGGATCTCATGGGAATATTTCTGGTAGACTGCTCTGGAAGATCAGTGCTTCTTTGATATCCAAAGATGCCTTTATGTTCCAAAGAAATTCCAGTTATACTTTATCACTTACAGTCCACTTGCATGCTGCAATGCTGGCCAAATCCAGTGGTAGCCCATGAGATTAAAAGGCAAGTTTCATTTTTTTCTATTCAAAAATTCTTAAAATCTTTGATAAAAGACATTGCATCCAAGAAGGAAAGTGAAACATAAGCTCTACCGAAAGACTATATTTTAAATTTCTTATTTGTTTCCCAGGACATTGTCAGACAGTGAGCTGGAGCTCCTAGGTTTATGCACGTGCTTAGCCTTGAGGGAATACTTACGTGCTCTGCTGCGCTGCCATCGCTGCTCTGTCTTGTTTTCTTCCCCAAGAACAGTTGTCCTGCCCCACCATGAGGAGAGTGTGAAGACACTTGTCACGTATACTCTTCTTGCTCTGCCAAATACAATGCAATCCACCCTTCATCCTCTAAGAGATAGGCAATATTTCATGCATTTTACTTTAGCAGTGTCCTCCAAGTGGGAACGATTGAAAGTTTAGCCCTCATTTTTTTTGTTTCTTTTCCCAGCTTTGAGATGTTGTTTTTCCTCTTGACATGCAAGATTGCCAAATGATGCAAACATCAAAATCCAGTTCACAGAGTAAGGAAAGCGCGTTCAACTCCCCCTGCCCCCAGTTTTCCTTGAGACTCAGTCTTGCCAAACAGCCGAAAAGACCTCAGTCATTTGGCTGGCATCCATTGGTGTATGAAGACATTGTGTCACATATCCATTGATTTTAACAATGCTTTTGGCTATTTTCACGTACAAGGAAACCGTGTTGGGACCTATTACTCTTGTTCAGAGTCAAAGAGCCTGCCTCTGCCTGAGACTCACTGGCCACAGCTGTAGGCTCAGGTCATGGCAGGGCTGACCTGCGTGGGCTAGGCAGAAATGTTTTCCTGCTTGAGAAGCACAGGCTGAGAAACAAGTCTAAATATATGATGGAAGTAGGAGGCAGGAGTGAGAGAGAAAGAAAGGCTTCTTGAGGGTCGATCTTACTGAAGTAGCAAGCCTGGTATTTGAGAACAGGAAAAATGCCTGATGGCTGTTTCGCTTGTGTTCTGAAAAACAGGCCTTATTTACAAAACAAACACACTCAGATAGTACCAAAAATATTGTGTGTGCTCATGTTACCAATATCTCCACCTACACAAAGCATTCTTGCAGGATCTTTAATTTTGACTGGCTGCTCAGGTTAGTGGAGTGGTGGTATTAAATTCAGCTCCTGTTGGTATTTACACACTGCCTTACACATTATGAGATAACAAAATCAGTATCAGTTAATCACTGTTTTCCTCAATACCACAAAAGAGATTGCCTGAGCTTAGAAAAATAAGGCTACCAATACATACGAGCCCTGTTTTCTGAAATATTTGTCAAGCCTGTATCATCACATTTGCAAATCAGCACAGGTCTGCACAGACACTTCAATTCTTTCTTGTGCAGAAAGCTCAGCGTTTAGGCTGATTGCAGACACAGATCAAATATCATGCTGTAGGGAATAAAAGCTCCTTTTCTTCAAAGTAAAGATGCTATATTAAATGTAAGCAAATCAGATACAACCTGCAGAGGGTGCCATAGCAAGCTGTGTATGGAAAGAGAAAATAACGATCAGGTGAGTTCTCTAACACTGAGTAAAAACACACACTTCACCTGAAAGGTATGATTAAATTCAGACTGTTGTTGGGGTTTTTTTCCTCCTTCTTTAACTGCTTTGGGCTCTTTCTTTACTAAATCTGAATATACAGGATGGAAAGGAAAAAAAAAAGAGCACGTTATAAATAAAGAACTGGAGTTAGGAGAGCTGATAAAATATGAATACCATTCCAAGGAGCTTAATGTGTCATAGCTGCATAATAGAAAAGGGAGTGAAGTGCGTATGTGCCCCTGCTGCTTAACAGTAGGTTTGAAAGAGGCTGAAAAAGCAGCACAAGTGGAAAATTCCCTCGCTGGCTCCTTTCCAAGGCATCTATTCAGCTCCTGAAAAAAATATGATATTTTATTTGATATCAAGTATATGGATTGGGCTTTTTGTGGTTTTTCTACAGAGAAACAATTGAAGAATGGAGCGCGATGCTGAAAAGCAGTGCCTTCTGCCTTTCCCCTCTGCCCCTCTGCCTTCGGTCCTTTATTATTTTTAAGCCTCTCATCAAATCTGCAAAGAGCTCTCTTCATACGACACAGCCAGGTGTATATGTGACGGATAACAGGAAAGTGCATTTCTGTGATCATCTTTCTTCTCAGAGGGAAACAGTAGCCTAGTAACCAGGGGCTGCTAAATACTGATACCTTGATTCCGTGTGGCGCGGGTAAACCTAACATCTCCCATCTCCAGGGGAACCACTGTATTACATTTACATTAAAGATGGCTGCATGATTGACCCAAGGGTCACATTAGCATTTTTACTCCGGTCAGTTGGTCAGCGGAACATTTCTGTACCATGACAATTATTCTGGTACTCTATTGTTAGGAATTAAACATTTATGAGAGATTTTGTAAGAGCATATTAGCAAGTATGAGCTGGTAAAAAGGTACAGTAAGGGCAGAGCAGTATCAAATATGGAGATCTGAGCAAGAAAATCAAATAGGATTCTTTTCATCACAAAATGAAAGTGGACACCGGGAAATCGGCAAGAACATGAGTGAAAGGAATACTCTATTTACTGGAAGAGACACTACAAAGGTAATGGTGACAAATGTGCTTAATTCCCCCCTCCCCCCCTCCACTTTTCTGCACTCACTCTATTCTCTCGCAGCCTCTTTCATCAGATTTGAAGTTTGCCAGGGTAAAGCAGATAAATATTATAGGCCAGAATCTCCATTTTTAGATGAGAACAACAGGCAGAGCTACTTGGATTTTACGCCCTTGAGATTCAAGGATCAGTCACAAAACAGATGAGGGACTAATTGACATTTATTCTGTACTTGAAAGGAAACCAGCAACTGTATGGTAAAAAGGATCAGCTGAGGAAAAGATAGTAGAAAACAGAAATACCGAAAATGCTACCTTGCAGCTGTGTAAGTGCAGGAGGAATGAAAAGGAACCAGCACAACTTGGCATTCAGATTGGAATAACAACGGCTCTCACAGCCCATTAATATCTATTTGTCTGTACCCCAGATAATTCCATGTGGATGAGAATGACCAAAGTAAAACACTTAACAATCTAATAAGCACTAATAAGCTCATTTCTTTGCACTGAATAATAAATTTAAGACCAGTCCAGCAGTGAATTCTATCATATTTAAAGGAGATTTGCCTACTCTGTGCCTCCCTTCTTCACTCAGAGAGTGGCGGAGCACTGGAACAGCTCCCCAGGGAAGCAGTCAGGCACCAAGCCTGACAATATTCCAGAAGCATTTGGCCAACACCCTCAGATGCATGGTGTGAATGTTGGGGTTGTCCTGTGCAGGGACAGGAGCTGGACTCGATAATCCTTGTGGGTCCCTTCCAACTCAAGACATTCTATGATTGCCCCCCTTTTTCTTGAACCCATAAGCCTGCCTTCTAGGAAAAAACCCTTTTATTGGCAAAGTGACATCAACTTCCTAAGGTTTTTTCAAGATGTCTCTTCTCCATTTGTAGACTGGATGTTTTCCAAGCTGGGAATCTGGCTCTGTAGACACTAGCTCCTAGCTTGTACTTCTGCCTCAACCACCCATATGCAAAACGAGAAAAGAATAGCTCCTCAGTGCTTCAGGGTTTTTAGAAAATACCCCATACAAAGGATTTGAGATGATACAATGTTTGGAAAGGGGTCCTTACGCTTATGTCAGGCAGCTCCTGGCTGGATCTGGAAGTGAGAAGGTGACTTCTGACAACAGGAGAGGCAGAAGAAAGTAAACTCTCTCAGACACAAAGCAAGGGAATTGAAAAAAAAAAAAGCTATTCCCATTAGATATACAGTGCTAGTTCCTGGACTGTCTCCTGCGTTACACGATCACTCAGCCAAGAACCTATTGGTTAAATAATGTGCTAAAACACAAATGTGAAAAAATCATATGTGTCTATTAAAAAAAAGTTTAGAAAGAGCTTTCTGATATCTATTAGAGCCAAAAAGCTCTTTAAAGTACATTCACTGATTTTAGCAGCAATGTGCCAACTCCCAAACTAGAGTGATCTATTTGAAATGAGTGACTGGCTTGAACGAAAGCCCTGTGTTCCTGGAGGAGCACAAAGACTGCACAATGAGCCTGTACCTACCTCTTCAGTGAGTTTTGAAAAAGCATTCTATATATAAAAAGAAATTTCTTTAGCTTAACACTTATTTCTTTTCTCCTAGAATTTGAGAGTTTGGTGGTTTTTTGTCTTATTATTTGCTGTTTTCCCTTCAAGGTGTGTCTCAATATATTCATGCTTTATTTTTCTAGGGGTGGTAATTTTATTCTCATTTTCGCTATTTAGGACCTTCAAGTCGTCACTCCAAACAATGTATGTTTGCATGCATTCGGACCCATGACAGTCTGAGATCTGATTCACACTGGAACATAAGACTGGGCTGCATCAAAAGAAGCATGGCCAGCAGGTTGAGGGAGGGGATTCTCCCCTCTACTCTGTGCTTGTGAGGCGCCACCTGGAGTCCTGTGTCCAGTTCTAGAATTCCCAACATAAGAAGGCTATGCAGTTGTTGGAACTGGTCCAGAGGAGGCTATGAAGATGATCCGAGGGCTGGAGGCACCTCTGCTATGAGAACAAGCTGAGAGAGTTGGTCTTGTTCAGCCTGGAGAAGAAAAGACTCGGGGGAAAACTTATAGCAGCCTTCCAGTACCTGAAGGGGCTACAGGAAAGCTGGGGAGGGACATTTTACGAGGGTGTGTAGTGACAGGATGAGGGGGAATGGCTTTAAATTGGAAGGGGGAGGATTTAAATTAGACATTAGGAAGAAACTCTTCATGATGAGGGTAAGGAGACACTGGCACAGGTTGCCCGGGGAAGCTGTGGTTGCCCCATCCCTGGAGGTGTTCAAGGTCAGGTTGGATGGGTCCTTGAGCAGTCTGGTCTGGTGGGAGATGTCCCTGCCCATGGCAGGGATCAGAACTTGATGGACTTTAAGGTCCCTTCCAATTCAAACCACTCCATGATTCTATGATTCTAAATAAAACCCCAAGCCTTTCAAAAGCATTTAACACAAAAAGCTATTATAAATGCACACAGTCTCTTCCTGAAGTGCCACAGCATTTCAGCTGGAGCCAGGACAATGGCTCACCGATGGAAGAATTTGCAAGGTAAAACACTGTTATGTTCACTGCACTGGAAAATTGCTATTGAGCACTAGAAGTGCTCTCAAATCCAGCAGTCATGATACCATGCCAGACTCAGGGGAATTAAGCCACCTCTACTGTTTGTTTTCTGGGGCGGTTGGGAACTCTCCCAAGCCCTGGCATGATGCAGAAGACATTAAAAAACTGCTCCAACTCATACCTGAGCGCCCACTGCTCCGACAGCCTGTTACAGCAGCAGGGACTGGCAGGGCTCAGACTCAACTGCAGCCCTTTTATTCTCTGAACATCCCTGACAGGAAGAATAGACAGTAGAATAAAAACCTTGATTCTTTGCCACCAGGAAATCCCTTTCCACTGAAGAACCCTCCTGGGGCCACATCCATGGCTCTTGAGATTGCTTTTGGCAACTGCAAGAGATGGAAAGTCACGGCCAAAACATGCCAACAGCGAATGTATTCCCAGCCTTCTACTTGGGGCAGCAGCTTTATAGAAAAACAAGACTTAAAGCAACATTTCTATAACAGGCAAGAAAATAATATTAAATATTTATGTAATACTTCAGTTTGGACTTAAAGACTGAGAAGTTTTATAACTGTGCTGAACAAAAGGTGTAAGGTTCTTCTCAGAGAGTCAGATTTGAAAACAGGGAGGAATTTATTTTTCTTTCTTATTAATTGCATGTGTACCATAATCACCCTTCCAGATGGTTTTGACTATTCACAAGGTGCCCAACTTAATCATAATCTTAAAAAGATCAAGTACCGCTTATAGGATCATAGAATGTTTTGGGTTGGAAGGGACCTTAAACATCACCCAGTTCCAACCCCCCTGCCATGGGCAGGGACACCTCCCACTGGATCAGAGTCCTCAAAGACCCATCCAATCTGGCCTTCAACAAGTCCAGGGATGGAGCAGCCATGGCTTCTCTGGGCAATTTAAGCCAGGACCTCACCACCCCCACAGGAAAACATTTCTTCCTAAGGTCTCATCTCAACCTCCCCTCTTTCAGCTTAAAACCACCCCCCCCCCACCCTGTCCCTGCACTCCCTGATCAAGAGCCCCTCCCCAGCTTTCCTGGAGCCCCTTCCAGTACTGGGAGGATGCTCTAGGGTCTCCCCAGAACCTTCTCTTCTCCAGGCTGAACAACCCCAACTCTCCCAACTTGTTCTCGTACCGGAAGTGCTCCAGCCCTCAGATCATCTCTGTGGCCTCCTCTGGATTTGTTCTAACAGCTCCATGTCTTTCCTGTGCTGAGGACTCCAGAACTGAACAAAAGACTGCAAGTAAAGCCTCATGAGAGCAGAATAGAGGTCAAGAATTCCCTTCCTCACCCTGTTGGTCACACTTCTTTTAATGCAGCCCAGGACATGGTTGCAGAACTTCAGAAATTAAGGCTAGACTTTCAGCTAGCCTGCTTCCAAATGAACCACTGTGTCTAAGTTTTGTAGTTTTCCCTTTTTCCATGGGAATGCAGCTTTTCATGTAGCAGAGCTAACCTTCAACTCCATCCTCTGCTTTGAAGGGGTTTGAACCTGCTCCTGCTACTGCCAAAATAAACCCCAGACTATCAGGCTATGTAAGGGTGGCACTTTGATAATATTTGTACTATAAACAGTTCCACTTTCAATAAGGAGTGGAGAAGGGAAAGAGTAGACAAACATCAGCAGGAATCACTTCATCCTGGTGATCTCTGTAGTTGCCTAGGGAGAAGCTGACCCAGCAAGAGCTTGTTTCAACGAACACATAATGTTAAGTACACACTGCAGCAGGGACACAAACCCACTTCATACTCTCCCAGAGAGACTCCCTAGTCATTAGACTGTGCTTGTATTTTTTTCTTCTCCAGCCCAATAAATTATTAATTACTTAAAGTAAAGGGAAAGTAGAGTAAAAACTTTCAAGCACATGTCACTCGGGCACCTGGGCATTGCAGATCAGCAGGCAGCTATAGCAGTCAGCTGGAAATGGCAGCAGATAGTGTAAATTTGGAGAAAGTAAATAAGGTTTTCATCATTACCAGATCCTTGTGTCCAGTTCTGGAGCCCTCAGCACAGGATCTGTTGGAGTAAGCCCAGAATAGGCCATGAAAATGATCCAAGGGCTGGAGCATTTCCCGTCCGAAGACAGGTCAAGAGTAGGGGTTGTTTAGCCTGGAGAAGAGAAGACTCTGAGGAGAGGACTCTGAGGAGACCTTAGAGCAGCCTCCCAGTACTGAAAGGGGCTCCAGGAAAGCTGGGGAGGGGCTCTTGATCAGGGAGTGCAGGGACAGGATGAGGGAAATGGTTTTAAGCTGAAAGAGGGGAGATTGAGATGAGATCTTAGGAAGAAATGTTTTCTTGCGAGGGTGGTGAGGCCCTGGCGCAGGTTGCCCAGAGAAGTGGTGGCTGCCCCATCCCTGGAGGTGTTCAAGGCCAGGTTGGATGGGGCTGTGAGCACCCTGACCTAGTGGGAGGTATCCCTGCCCATGGCAGGGGGGTTGGAACCGGATGGGCTTTGAGGTCCCTTCCAACCCAAACCATTCTATGATTCTATCAGAATTACTGCTCACTTTTGCAGCAATATTTTGCTAGATTCTGTCCTCTACCCTTCCTCATAACATAAGGAAATCAGATTGGAGACGGATGCTCTTCTGCAGCAGGTAGTTTGTTAACTTCGCTCCTGAGAGGATCAGGGTTTCAGCCATGTTCCCCCATCCAGAACTTTCTGCTGGTTAGCACCCAGTTTTTTGTGCACCCAGCTCTCCTCCTGCATTACACTGGCACTCTAACAGATCCATGTCCTTCCTGTGCTGACCATGTAGGACAATCTGTAAAGTGTGCAACATCATGCCACCTTCCTGCCTTTGTTAGCAAAGCCATAAAAGCTCTTAGAATAAGAAATAGTTTTTATTTCTGTGCAGGGTACATAGCTACAAATCTGCCCTTAATATCATTCTCCAGGTTTTCCAGTAAGATCTTTTGATCTTTCAGCAGGTGCCTTGTATAATCTCATGTCGGTAATGATTTTAGGCAGCGACAAACAGCAAACTGCGCCTGACTCAGCAGTCTCTCACTTTCTATATGTATCACCCCAATGAAAAATGCAGCACTTTCCTGCTGGCTGTTCCTTTAAAACTTGCATCATGCCTTCAAATAAATGGGGAGAGAAGGGGCAGTAATAAGGCAAGGGGAAAAAAACCCAACCGGAATTATTTTTGACTTGGAAGCTGTCACATTGGTGACTCTGAAACACCCGCCTGCAGACAAAAAGGGAAATCTAAATCAAATAGAACAGATATGTATCGCTCAGAGAAGCGCCGGTCACAGTTCTGCAATCAGGTAGCTGATGTGGACTGGAAGAGTGTCAATAGAAGGTTTCAGTGCTACTGCTCATCTCCTATTTGACTAATCACAACTGAATCGTAACTAAATTAAGCTTAAGAGTTTATCTGTAGTTCTAAATCTTATCTGCTGTTCCATGTAGATTCAAGTGAACCTGACAGTCTCAAGACACGTGACTTTTATGGAAATGAATAATCCAAATAACTTGGTGATGCTAACAAACCCTTTGGGCAACCTGCAGTGAAAGGCACGTTTGGCAATCCCAGAGGGAGTGTTAGACCTCCTGCAAGCTTGTAGAAATCAGTTTGAGAGGGATACTGCAAGTTATCATATAAACCAGATGATGTTTCCTGTAATGGATTTCATTCAGTACCCTTTGGCAAAGCTCAGAGAGCGGGGAAGAAAACCATTGCCCTTCCAGCACTTGATTAGCTCAGAATCTTCTAACTCCTGCACGCTCCATCCCATTTTCCCTACTGGTCCTAAAAGAAGGTTGTGTTCCTCTCTTCATTACTGCATTTTCCTGAACAGCACCTGAACATCATGCCTAAAAGAGCCCTTACAAGATGTTATGTACATTGGCTTTACAGTATAAAGGTACAACTATGCTTATAGAGTGGCAGGACTCTTTTTCTAAGTGTTTATGGATATTTTTGATGTCTTGAGATTTTCAGACCCTGAGTGCTGCAGCGAAGGAGTGCCGAAGAGTATTTGGAATGGGAGAGCAGTAGGCTTCAAGAACAGCAGTAATAATGGCATAATAGGTGGGAATCTGGAGCTTCAATTAGCAATTGTATAACAAAAATAAGATTTACAATTTGTAGTTACAAGTTTTATATCTACACCTGCAATGCTTCAGTCTTACAAAACATCAGTTCCTGTTAAAATACCTTTAACTCTATGATACTTCTACACCTTAACCACAAGACACATTGAATCCTATTGGTCAGAAACTGTATCTGACAAAGAACAACCTCCTACATTCCTCAAGTATTGCTGGAAAACTGCAGCCTCCATATCGTTGCCTTTCCCAGTTTAAGCTGTCCTCAATGTTGTTTTTTTTTACGCTGCTATCAGCTTTAGCTTGTTTACATCTGCCAGCCTGTAATCCTCCAACTCTGTCTCAGCCATAAAACACAGATACTTCAACACCTCTGACTGTAAATAACTCATCTTCTAGTTTTTCTGATAGTTATTAAAACATCCCCTGATGTCTCATCCTTTCTTTTTTTTATGAGATTTTATGTAAAAATAAAACCCAAACAACCAGCAACCCAACATATTCAAGCTCCCTACAAGAGACTCTCATTTAGAACTGATGTGGAAACTATAAACAGGGAGATAGTTTAGAATATTATTTTACTACAGCTATCTTACATATTGATTTTCCTTCTAGTTTAATTATCTTTGTGAATAGAAGTGCTAATGATTTCTGTTTATCAGATTCTACCTATTTTTCTATTTATGAAGATGCACAGTTCCTCCACTTCATTACTTACAGGACCCTTGAGAACTGTTCCAATATAAGTAGGTCATCTATTTGCTATGAACCGTAAACTCAGAGTATGTAATCACCTAGTGCTCTGTGAAGCTGAGTGGTGTTATTTCTTTCCTGAATGAGCCACTCAGAAACACACGCGTTTAAAATACTAAAACCTACTTTAAAACATAATAACAAATAAAAATTTTAAAAAATACTATTTTTCAGTGCCAGGTGCTGCACTTGGGTCATAACCCCATGCAATGCTCAAGGCTTGGGGAACTAGGGCTGGAAAGCTGCCCAGTTGAAAAAGAACTGGGAGTGTTGGTCGACAGCAGCTAAACATGAGCCAGCAGTGGCTCAGGTGGCCAAGAAGGCCAAGAGCATCCTGGCTTGGATCAGCCATGGTGTGGCCAGCAGGAGCAGGGAAGGGACCATCCCCATGTACTCAGTGCTGATGAGGCCGCATCTTGAATTCTGTGTTCAGTTTTGAGCCTCTCCATACAAGAAGGACATTGAGGGGCCAGAGCGTGTCCAAAGGAGGCGAATGGAGCTGGGGAAGTGGCTGGAGAACAAGTCTTACGAGCAGCAGCTGGAGGAGCTGGAGTTGTTTAGTCTGGAGAAGAGGAGGCTGAAGGGAGACCTCAATCTCTGAAGCTCCCTGAAAGGAGGTTGTAGCAAGGTGGGTGCTGGTCTCTTCTCCCTACTGACAAGTGATAGGATGAGAGGAAATGGCCTTAAGTTGCACCAGGGGAGGTTTAGATTGGATATTAGGAAAAAATTCTTTACCGAGAGACTGGTGAAGCATGGGAACGGGCTGCCCAGGAAAGTGGGGAAGTTTTCATTCCTGGAGGGGTTCAAAAAACAAGTGGACATAGCACTGCAGGACATGGTTTAGTAGGCACGATGGTGTTAGGCTGATGGTTGGCCTGGATGAGCTTAGAGGTCTTTTCCAGCCTCTATGTTTCAATGATTCTATGATTTTTGTGAAAACCTTCAGAATCCACTGATTTGTCACTTGTACGTGTGACAATTATGAAGCAAAAAGTTAACACGAAAAGGCTATGTTGCTGAATTTTAGTTTTCAGCTTAGAATGAATGTTATCACCACACTCTTCCTACTTCTGCTACAAAGTAAAGTAATTGCCTAAAGCTTCATTCATGGTTTTCTGATGCTGCTTCTCAGGGAAAGCATCCTTTGAAAAAGTCAACAAAAATTAATGTAAGAGAAAGGGACGTAAAACCCCAGATTAAAGTAAGCCATCCCACAAACATCTCAAGTACAAGTGGTCCATACAAAGCATTTTAATAAATCTTTTTGAGAGCTATTTTCACTCCTAATTAATGTAATCTAACAAAATTAGAGACACAAGACACTTTGTAAGACGTTCTTACAAAGGACTACCAAGAAAGTGCTACGTTACTTCCTATCTTACATACGAAACAGCAGCAAGATGCTTGAGTTGTTTAGAAAACTAGTCAGATTTTTGCTCACAGACTTGAATAACATATGACTCATTGAGAGAGCTGATACATTTCTAAAGCCTTGTGGCTTGGCCAGTTGTGTAGATTCAAATTTTTGGAGATTAACAATATAGCAATTCCTTGTCTGTGTCAAGCACAATGTTTTACATCTGATGATTAGTTTTGATGAAGTGAACAGAACCGTCAGCGTGTGTCATTGCAGGCTTGACAAATGCAGGCTCTGAAAGCATTAAGATGCCTTTTAAATGATCGGTGGGGGAAGCTCAACTGAGTTCAGCACAGAATCTCATGTGAAGTCCCCACTGCATAGACAGGAGCAGATCCTCCACTGGTGCAAATCGACACAGGAGCACTGAAAATCATAGAATCATAGAATCACCTGGTTGGAAAAGACCTTTGAGATCATTGTGTCCAATTGTACCTGTCCACTATTAAAACCTATCCCTGAGAAATTCATTTGCTTGTCTTTTAAACACCTCCAGGAATGGAAACTCCACCACCTCCCTGGGCAGCCTCTGCCAGTGCCTGAGAACCCTTTCAGCAAAGAAATTTTCCTAATGTCTAGTCTGAACCTCTCCTTGGTACAACTTCTGGCCATTTCCTCTCGTCCTATCGGCTGTCACTTGGGAGAAGAGACCAGCATCCACCTCACCACAACCTCCTTTCAGGCAGCTGTAGACAGTGATGAGGTCTCCCCTCAGCCTCCTCTTCTCAAAGCTAAACTATCCCAGTTCCTTCAGCTGCTCCTTGTAAGACGTTCTCCAACCCCTCCACAAGCTCTGTTCCCTTCTCTGCACACGCTCCAGCCCCTCAATGTCCTTCTTGAAGTGAGGGGCCCAAAACTGAACCCAGCACTCGAGGTGCAGCCTCACCAGTGCTGAGCACAGGGGTACAATCACCTCCCTGCTCCTGCTGGCCACGCTGTGTCTGATACAGGCCAAGATCTCACTGGACTTCTTAGCCACTGGGGCACATTGCTTTTCACCAGCCAAGAATCTGCCGCTAGCAGTTTTATAAAGGTGCCCACGCTTCTTTTGCACCCATCACTGGGTTGGCTGTCGGGCAGGAGTGGATGTACTCCTTATGTTCCCACTTCCACTTGGTGGGGGACACGGTGTGAGACCAGGTAGCTTCAGCGTACAAAGGTGCAGTTACTTGCATTCTCAGTACAATGTCTGAAGTGCTGCAGTGATCATGGGTGGGAGAGGACTGTCTGGGCTGAGGGCTTCCACCACGAGTTGCTTAGCAGAGCATTCTGTGGCCCTCCTGTTGCTCATGGTGGGGAAATGCCAGCGTCTGCTCATCAGAGCCCAAAACCTGAATTCCCTGGCATCCCTCCCATTCTCTACTCCAAGTCCCATTCCAAAATGTAAAAAGGCAATGTGTTAATTCTTTTCTTGGTGACAAGAGGAACAACACACAGCAAATCCAGCATCAAATGCAGCAGCTTTTCTCTGCCCCCTCACCTGCTATCATTGAAAGCAGGAAAAAAAATGAACAGCAGTGTCCAAAAATACACCTTCAATTAGCGTTTACGTTCAAACCCAAGACCACCTCCTAAAATACTCTGTATGGCCATCAGTAACCAAATTTGTCTTTGATAAGAGCAGAAAGGCTACATTATTAATATTTGAAGTCAAGAAAGAATAAACAACTATGTTGGAGAAATCAGATATCAGTTATACTTACTCTTGCTCTACCACAAGAGTAAGCATACCCATTTCTTCCACTTCTACTGAGATACAGTCAATAATGCAAACAATATAGATTACTGGAAAAAAGAAAAGAGGGAAAAAACCCATAAAACTTCATTATGTATCTGTTTATACCCTTAGAGTGCCAGTATTTTGAATAATACAGGCAGTCCTGGACCTCTCTTTCCAAGAGGCTACAGTAGAAATGGAATATTTTCAGAAAAGAGTGACAAGAATGATTTAGACATAGGACAAAGAAGAGGCACAAAGATGATCTGAGGGCAGGAGCACCTCTGCTATGAGGACAGGCTGACTGAGCTGGGGTTGTTCAGCCTGGAGAAGAGAAGGCTACAGGGGGACCTTGGAGCAGCCTCCCAGTACTGAAAGGAGCTTCTTACAAGGGCCTGTAGTAATAGGACAAAGGGATAAGGCTTTAAATTGAAAAGGGGAAGGTTTAGGTGAGATCTTAGGAAAAATGTTTTTCCTGTGAGGGTGTTGACACTGGCACAGGTTGCCCAGAGAAGCTGTGGCTGCCCCATCTCTGGCAGTGTTCAAGGCCAGGCTGGATGAGGCTTTGAGTACCCTGATCCAGTGGGAGGTGTCCCTGTCCATGGGATGGAGTTGGAACTGTTCGATCTTTAAGGTCCCTTCCAACTCAAACCCGTCTACGGTTCTATAACAACTTCCAGATACAGGATAAATAAGCCAGCTACAACCAAAACCACTGATGTCTGAAGGAAATTATGATGACATACTCTTCTAAAACAGGAAAGGACCTTAAAGATCATTTGGTTCCAACCTGCTGGCCATGGCACAGTTAGTTCTATTTTCGCACAAAGAGTGTTTGTGAACGGCGCTGCCTCTTTTCTTTGAGTCACAAGCACTGATGCTTCTCAGCCAGCAGCACCACAGCAAACATTTATCTTGCCACACAGCAGCAGATAATCAAACCGTCTGTATCCTCCTGAAAACTGCTAGAGCAGCTGAAGGCTCTGGGCTAAGTCCTCTGCTTATGTGATTTGAAGTAGTTTGATTTACTGAAGTGCATCACATCAGCTGAGGATCTGACCCTTTCTTGCATTTCCTATTGCAGCTTATTCAAGCAATGACTTAAGGACAAATATATGTAAGGGTTTGAAAAACAATAAAACATTCAGTACAAATGCTACATTTTGATATCAGTTTGGTATATTTTTTAAATTCTCCAGCTGAAACTTCCATAATCAAAATTCCCATTACTATAATTTGTTGTCACAAGAAAATAGCTTTATTTTTGTATAGGCAATTAGTACTGTATGAACGGGAAATTTAGACAACTTTATGCCACAAATACTTTCAAATATACTATGAGTTTTAAATCCATAGTAGAAATTTAGCTTCATTAAAAAAAATATTTGCAGAAACTATATCAAATGATTGGAAAATGGTTTCAGCAATCAAATTGTCTCAAGAAGAGAAAAATTAGCTTTGAATGTGGCATCTACCGACTAATTTAAAACAAACAAACCATAATTTAAAAATGAGAAGGAAGAAGAAAAGTTAAAACAGTGTGATATTATGTATAAAGTGGTCTAGAAAGTCTTCTTGGTATTCTACAAATTTATCAGGTGATGGCACTTTTACATTTTCTATCAAAATGATCACCTTTGAACTTAGATGCCTCCACAACATCCTGTATCAACACAGTATTCCCTTTGCCAGAACTGATTCAGATGACTGGTTCTCCACTACAACAGCAGTTTACCTCAATCTAGCCTTAGTCCTTCGTGAAGGACTCATGACTGAAACCTCCTGTGTGAGCCAAAAATTCAGCACCATTTTGGGGTATCATATTCACCTATTTTCCAATGACCCCAGAAGACAGCGAGTTGAACCCTGGAACCCACCATGATAAACTGGATTCAGAAGCAAAGAGAACTTTACACCAATCTTGCAGCTGGGATTAAACCAGGTACTAGTCAACCTGTGGCAAGGCAGGAGCATTCCCAAACCTGTCTCAGATTAAACCATCAAGCCTGAAACTCGGAAACAACAAAAGAAACCAGCTACGACATGTGACAACTCTTTATTACAGAACCACACTGAGAGCTAGGATTGCCTCGAAGGTTTATAACACGTAATTATCTTATATGTAGCTGTTTTTTAATATATAGCTTATTCCTGAGAATCATAGAACACTTTGGGTTGGAAGGCATCTTAAAGAACATGCATTTCACCCTCACATCTAGACAGGAACATCTGCTCAGTACGAGCTACTCAAAATGAGCAGGATTTTTACAGTCTCATTTCTAGACTCAAAACACGGTGATGGTAAAGACTGTTTTTTGCTCCAAAGAAATTGTACATATGTACTGGACAAAGGAAATTTCTGTCTGAACATAAAAGGAACATCGTTATATCAGTAGAAATATAATAGATATTATGGAGTTCTATGCCAAAATCCTTTCATTGGAGAAATGGCTCATCAGAAACCGGTTCTTTAAACAAAGCTGATCTTGGTCAGCTAAGACAAATTCGAAGAATCCTTCTAGCTTGTGTCAGTTACTGGAAATACAACAGTAGGCCAGGCACTTATCTGCTGCCTACACTGCAAAAACCAATCCTTAGTGACATGTGGAGACAGATTGAAGGGTGCCAGAGCCAAGTCCATCTCTTTGATGCCAACGAGACATCTGCAGCTCTGTTCTTCTGACAGCTTTCCACACCCTGAGTAGGACACAGTGCCCAGGGCAGAGCAGAAAAAAACCCTATCCCAATATGTGAGAACTTATTCTACATGTCATTAACACTTCTGCAGTTACTTGCATTCATTTTCTCCTTGTTTAAAAAACACAGAATGAAAACCCACCATTCCTGCAAAAGGGGGAAACAGACAGAATCATAGATACACAGAAAACAAAACAGGAAAGGCTCAGATAGTGATAAAACTCCTCCCCCTTGGTATCAAGTATGGAGTTACTTTGCATTTTGTGGTTCCAGTGAAGCAGTAAGAGAGCTGGGCCCCGAGAAATGCTTTAATCCAAGAGCAAAATTGCTTTAGCATGCAACAATAAAGATTGCTACCACTACTCACAAAGCCATATATATAATCTCTGTCTTTAAAACTCAATATTTCATGAAAAATTTACTTTCCTCAGATTTACAACAAAGCAAGATGATACAAGGAAGACCGTAGAAAAGGGGGAGTAGGGGGGTGGAAATAAGTCATTCATCTCTGTTCAAAGAAACCATATGTTCATGAGAGTAGAGGATTGTGCTGTAATTATAAGGAAGATCCTTCAGAAAGAAATGAATGTAATCTTCATCTGAAAACAAAACCCACTTTCAATATCTTTGTGTATCAGTAACAAGGTTTTTGAGGCTGAACTGAAGAACAAAACAAGAGTCCCATTGGCACAGATTATTTGACATGATTTAGCTCTCATATCTTCCGGTCTGCCAACAGATACAACCTTGTTCAGCTGAGTCAGCTGGGTTTAGCCACAGAGCTGATTATAGCCTCCAGTGTCATAGGATCATTAAGATGAGAAAAGACCTCTAAGACTGTCAAGTTCAACCATCAGGCCAACCCCACCGTGCCTACTAAACCATGTCACCAAGTGCTACATCTACACAGTTTTTGAACCCCTCCAGGAATGGTGACTCCATCGCTTCCCTGGGAGGCCTCTGCCAAAGCTTCATCATTCTTTTGGTAAAGAACTTTTTCATAATATCCAATCTAAACCTTCTGTGGCACAATTTGAGGCCATTCCTATCACTTATTACTTGGGAGAGGAGACCAATGCTTACCTCACCGCAACCTCCTTTCAGGGATTTTAGAGGGTGATAAGGCAATAAAACCTCACCAAGGATGCAAGTTTAACCCCTTCATCATTGTTTTCCTCCCTAATTTAAAATTAAGGCTCAAATGTTGACAAGAGTTTTCTATTAACCATTGTGAAATTTCAATTTTCCTTTTTTTCCATCCATAATAAATGTAGACTGACTATAAAATATATGAGTTTAAAAAGAATAAACTTAAAAGTTACTAAAAATCACAGAAGCATTCACAAATGCTTGAGCAAAATATTTTCACACACATGAATGGCTGAAGATTAAATTAACTCTGTCAGTCAAGGGAAAAAAAAATGAAAAAAAAAATCTGTTTTTAAATAGAAGCCAAAATGAAACACCTGTCGTAGAGCACTTAAAATTTTATTTATTTTTTTTTTTAAAAAACCTTGTTTTTTACTAAAAGAAAAGAAAAATACTACATTTTGAGGCCAGATTAAACAGGTTGTTCAAATGTCAAAGCTTTGGGTTTTTTTCCAGACCTGGGAAGATTTTCTTTCCTAAGCAATACTACACACCAGATCATCCCTTCACCTTCTTTTCTAATTCAGATAGTAAAGGAAAATATTAAGTCTTTCTCTAGGGCTTTTTACACAACAAACATTTAAATCAGTTTTAAAAACTCTCTATTTTTCAGCATTTTATAGTTTGTATTTTCATGATTTTTAATATTTGAAAAATCAGCATTTCATGAACCATTATACAAGTATTGTATTTTCAGTGTGGTTCCAAGTTTGCTTTCTAATATTTTGGCACAGCTAATCTTGATGGCTAATGCAATTAATTAGCTTGATGAATCAGCTGGACCTACAATTTCTATCTGTAATCAGCCAGTAAACCTGTGAGACAGACAAAATAATTTGTGAGTTCTTAAGTCTGAACTGATGTCACATCTCTAATGGCAACTAAACAAAACTGTATTAAGTAGAGGTGTTAAATTCATTAATAATAAAACATCCTAAAGGCAATGAGGCTGCATAACATTCTTTTTGTTTTCAGCACCTGGCAATGTTAAACATGAGATACATTGCAAGTAGTTTAAAAGGCACAAACTCGCAGTTAGTAGTAATCCAAGGCAGTAGAGTGCATCAGAACCCAACCGCCTGGGAGGAAGCTGCTCAGGATTTTCCAGCGATTGAGTCAACAGCAATGATATCACCTGCATTCCCCCTTCTTTATATGAAGGAAGGATAGGTATCATAGAATCGCTTGGTTGGAAAAGACCCTTGAGAGTATTGAGTCCAACCATACCTGCCCCCTCACTAAAGCAGATCCCCAAGCACCTCTTCTACCCCTCTTTTAAACATCTCCAGGGATGGGGACTCCACCACCTCCCTGGGCAGCCTCTCTCAGTGTCTGAGAACCCTTTTGGTGGAGAAATTTTCTTAATGTTTAATCTGAACCTGCCCTGGTGCAAATTAAGGTCATTTCATCTTGTCCTGTCACTTGCCTATCAGCTGGGAGAAGAGACCAACACCCAGCTCACCACAACTTCCGTTCAGGCAGTTGTAGACAGCTGAGGAGGTCAGCCTCCTTTCCTCCAGGCTAAACAATCCCAGGTCACTCAGTCACCCCTCACAACACTTATTCTCCAGCCCCTCACCAGCCCCGTTGCCCTTCTCTGCAGACGCTCCAGCCCCTCAGGGTCCTTCCTGTAGTGAGGGGCCCAAAACTGAACCCAGCACTCGAGGTGTGGCCTCACCACTGCTGAGCACAGGGGCACAATCACCTCCCTGCTCCTGCTGGCCACGCTGTGTCTGATACAGGCCAAGATGCCATTGGCCCTCTTGGCTACTTGGGCCACTGCTGGCTCATATTCAGCTGGCTGTCAACCAAGATATGAGAGGGACTGGTTAATTCCTATCCCTCAAAGATGACATTTTATTTCCTTCCTAAATTGGAAAGGAAGGCAATGTGATACCAACCAACTGCAAAACAGATGAGTGACTCAATCAAAACCATATTAACTGGCAAAAGAAAAAATAAGCCCTTAACAAGCAACACATTTTACTGACTCTCCATCTTTCCTAGACTTCCTCAGTGCTTCATGTGACCATTTGCCTGTGCCAGGCTTATGCGCTCTCAAGAATGGATCACGCTGCATCACGTGTTTGGGACCGGGAAGAACTAAGTTTGCTACTAATCTCCTCTGAATGTCTCCTCTAGGCTCTCTTCAGATGGTCTCATTTCTATTGAGGATGAAGTTACTCCATGTATAGAGATATATATATTCGTATCTTCTGCTGATATCAGTGACAGCACAACTGTCACATGTACAGACTCCAAAATTGTCAAACTGTGGTCCACTGTGGTTCACCACTACAGATTTTATGCAAATGATCAAACTCCTCTTTTTAGAAGACCACCAATTTTGCAAACACCACCTTTTGAACACTTAAGGCGTTGAACTGAAAACCAACATGTAATTAATGACTTGCTTTGCAACACCATTGTCATGGTTAACAGGATACAGTGCACTCAAATATAAGAATCCAAGAGCTAAAGTCATGCACAACATTGACTGAAACCACCACTGTGAGAACACAGCTGAAGCAGGAACAGAAACACATAAGAGGTCTTCTCACACCTGTCTTATTTTTCAGATCTATTAGCCAGACGTGGGCTTCCTTGCACAGCCGGACACAAAGTCACAGAATTTGGCTAGAGATGACAGAAACCTATGGAGCTGCCTCCCTCCTACTCAGCAGACCTGGATTTGGGGCTATCAGTGGGAACCATATGTGACTGTCCTACTGCTTCCAATTGCTGTAGAAAGCAAGTCTAGAGAGACTAGAAGGGAAGATCCTTTATACAGTCTCAGCTATTGGTGCTGCATTAGCACTGAAAATGATTGTCTACCTTCTAACATTGCTTCCTTGCTCATAAAGACCCTATGGTTCCCTCCAGATCCTAAACCTCACATTTCTTGGGTTCATCTCCATCTCCCAGCTAAACTACTTGAAAGTAATTATACTGTTTAGGAGCATGTAAACCCATTGACTTTGTTGTGTGCCAGTTCACTGTGGAATATAAAAGCTGATCTATCAAAATAGAAGTTCCTTTGTCGTTTCAAATCATATCCAACATACAATGATATTTCAGTAAACCTCAAATCAATTTCTTTTTTTTTAATGTGAAATTCCATAGATGCCAGGGAAGCTTTGCAAAGATGAATTCCAGTGGAAAAAAATGAAGTCATAATATAAAGGCCAGCAAAGTCTGAAAGTAAACAGCCAATGAACTAGCTGAATAGCAGTGAAAAACCCCCACCCCTCTACTAGAAACCTTAGGCTTGATCCGTAGAACAAAACACTATTGCAGTGCATAGAAAAAAAATGATGTAGTGCTTTTCTGCAATTTACAGGTTTATAAAAGAGCTACAGCCTGAGATTTGGATGACTCCAAGGGCACAACATTGATTCGCTCATAGTATGAGGAAAGTCTGCCTCAGGTAAACCTTTCTTGTCTATCATACAAAGGCCTGCATATAGATCTTTTGCAGACTCATTCTTAATAGATAAGAGCACACAAATACTTCTGGAACTGGAGAGGAGTCAAAAGAAATTTAATTCCCACAGCAATCCACACAAGATGTTAGAACAGACAGATGCTACTTCAAAAATTGTATTCTACAGGGTTTGACAGACATGAGTTTGAACTAATAACCAGTTAGCACCAGAGGAAAAGAACACAGACACACACAGAAAGGATGCTCTTGACTGTGATTTTGTTGCCTTCTCAAAACTTGAGAAAAAGCTTGTGAGATATTATTTATTATTTCACGGTACCAAAAGCACGCACTGAGACATCCCAAGACGAAAAGCAAAACAACTTCCATTTCTCTTATTAGCAAAGATTTTTATCAGAACAAAATGAAGGGACCTGCATTCGATGTAATCAATTTTGAAAGCGGAAGCTAAAGGGGAAGCAACACAGAGGAAAGAAGGTGCTTTGAGGACAAGGCATTAAGGACCTGACACCTTAGTTAATTAAAACCTTGCCTGAGAAACGAGTGCAGTATCAAGACCTCATTAGTCCTGGTTTCATTCAGGTAGGCAGTCACCATGACAGGGCCATCAGAATCACTTTCCTTCCTGGCACTGAAGAGCTTAAGGCCAGGGATATAAGAAGCCAAGAAAAGCTTTGTATTTCACTGAATCGTCTCTCTATGCAAGGATGTGGGTGACTGCAACATCAAGTTCCTGCTGCTACCACCTCATGCTGCCCACAAGGACTGACGTTCCCAGTCACGCTGCTCACTGCCTTGTCACTCCACGACTCAGGTCAGAGATTAACAGGATAAAAAGCATGAAAACAGAGCCAGAAGCACTTAAGCTAGATACTCTCTTCTGCCTTATTTTTTTCCTCAGCATATTTACAATAAGAGTTTAAGAACCAAAGAACGAAAAATTTAATAAAAGCCTATATTATCACTAACCAAGGAGTTTAACTTAGACCTCTTGGTACACCTTAGGCCTAACACTGAACCTTGTCAGTTAAACTCAATTCACTTCAAGATTTATACCTATTCTTCAGAATTACAGTCTTTTTTTTTTTTTTTTTTTTCCTGCATGAAGAGAAAATCTCCATTCCTGTGCCATCAGATCAGCTTTTCCATGATGTAAGTATCCTAAGGAAAATGGTCAATGTGTCAATAGATGGACCCTTTCCTTTTAAACTTTCGGATTTGTTGGCTTCAACTGTACCGGCATGGCAAGTCCTCTATCATGTCAGCTTCTGCTCTGTTCTTTACAATCCATGGAGTGCATTGCTCAGACAAGGGGGAATGGTTTTAAGCTGAAAGAGGGAAGACAGAGATGAGATCTGAGGAAGAAATATTTTCCTGTGAGGCTGGGGAGGCCCTGGCACAGGTTGTCCAGAGAAGTTGTGGCTGCTCCATCCCTGAAGGTGTTCAAGGCCAGGTTGGATGGGGCTTTGAGCAACCTGATCCAGTGGGAGGTGTTCCTGGCCTAAGAAGGAGGGTTGGAATTGGATGATCTTCCAGGTCCCTTCCAACCTAAACTATTCTATGATCCCCTGAAGCAGCAGATACCAGCCAGTAACAACAGATGTAGCTACTGTAATTGCAGAAGACAAGGACTACATTCAACTAAAAGTTTATCGGGAGTATATATACTAAAAAAGATGCATAGAGAGAATTTCCGCCAATTTCTGTGTCTGAGGGACTGCTGCAAAAAATATCTGCCTCTAGATGAACTTGTCTTCCAAAAATGCAGTCCAGACCATTCCATCTTTTTCTTCACATGCCATCAGCTGGCTAAGCTGAAAAATAGTCTTTTTGTCGAAGTTTTAATGTTTTGATGGCATGAGGCATTTGGGGGGCTTGAGGCTGTTGCAATTCCATTTTTCAGATGATACTTAAAGTGATAATTGATAAAATCTCACTTCTTTCCACAGATGTCAGGAAGGTGGAGTGTCAGGGAGTGGCAAGAATACTGTATGGAAAAAAGCTACACAGAAACCCCAGAGAACAGCAGTAATCCAAGGTGCTTTATATTACAGAACAAAAGAACATGAAACTGTACCAACTCGAGTATAATTCAATATTTTTTTCTGTTAACTCAGCAGCATGCATGCACTTTATTTTGCTGTTTATAAATAGCCTTCATAATTACAGACCTTGGCATACCTATCAAAGGTCACACAACCACTAAAAAAGAACACTAAGCTTATAAACATAGACATTGCCCTCTTATTATTTTATCTAATTTTTATACATCAGGGTTTTTTTAATGGCCTGACACATCCAAGAAAAGTCAGAAAAAATACACAAAAAAAAGATAAAAGGAACATAAAATCTGGAAAACAGCAATAAGTAACTTTCCTAACATGTAACTCAATTTTCACCCACGAACCTGTCCAAGAGGTTGAGCTGAAGCACACTCAGGTCTAAAGGTTTGAGTTGCAGGTTGATAGCACACGGGGCTACTGGGAAGAAAAATTCTGCAGAGTTTCATTGTACCAAACCTCAAAACTATTAAAACAAAAAGGCTTGTGATTCATTGGATGACACTAAAATATCACAAATTAATGTCATCAGAGCTTTTTTGAACCAAAATATCATCTATTAGTTTTATTTTTCCCAAACTGTAAAAATAGGAAGAGCAATATCTAAGAAGTGCATTTGGCTGCTGACAGTCATGAACATGAAAGAAAATGTCATCTGCACTGGATCTGACCTGAAACCCAGCTGTACTGGGAGTCTTCAAACCCACTATTGGAAATCCTGGCTTTCAAAGGAGTAACATGTCGAAATTCAAACAAAGAAACTTCATTTTGTATCACTGAAGACTGTTCCTTTTGTAAGGCAGTAATGAGATAAGGAACTACAGGATGTGAGCCCAGTGGCACTGAATTTGGCAGAGGAAAGGCAATAACAAAAACATTTTTATTTTACGTGTACTTACATTAATCTTCCTCTGACTGGAAAATGACTGTAAGTCTTGTGGAAGATTTGCAGCTGCAGCAACATCAAGGATTCTTTTGTAATTCATTGATGTTTATTGGAATTCAACTCAAATTTCCATATTTTCTCTAGTAAGAAGACTACTCAGCCTTCTAAAAGTCTACAGGTTAAAAAGTAGTTTTCCAACTACACGGAATAAGGATACATCAAAAGACAACATTGAGTATGATATTCTAAGCCTTGCTTTTTCATGTTCTATGATTACCATGCCTGCCATCTACAAACAGGCTGCAAATTAGCCATGGGCATCAGATGGGTCCATCCCACAAAGAGATTGGGTACTTTGGTAAAAAGTGCAATTACTATGGGAGGAATTACCTGTCTGGGAGAGGAAAGAGACACTTCTGGTAAAATGCTTTTCTTTTTGCTTATTCTCAAGAAGACATATGAAGTGCCAACTAGTAGGTCGACATGGAAAAATACAAGTCTCAATAGAAATAGCTTGAGGAGCCTGTATGAATCACACCCTGCCCATGGCTTCTTCAACATCTAATGGGACACCACGGAGGAAAGCAGCACAGCCTCATAAAATTGAGTCACCTAGAGCGAAACTCTGATGGAAGATTAACACCTGCAGGTGACTCAGCCATGGAGAGATGAGAAGGAGCCTCTCTGCCCATGCAGAGTGCCCCAAGGTGGCCATCACCACTAGGGACCAGGAGGACACAGCTGTGTTGTCCAAAAAAAAAAGAGAAAAACAAAAGGGTTTCTCATCAGACTACCATAATACTGGAGTCACTTTGAGGCAGTGGAAGCAACTGTGCAGGGGAGAGATAAACAGGCAGGGTAAATTAGACTTTAAACCTACTGTGCCTAACTTAATACAGGAAAAGGCTGGTTGAATGTAAATACGGGCAAGAACTTAAGTGTTTTGAATAGCACTACAAGACAACTACTAGAAAGTGTTGCACTGGAGTTTGCTTTAAAGTAGAAAACACTGCATTTTGTATAGAATAACTAGGTAACATTAATTGTCATCACCAAAGCAGATGCTACAGACAGAGTACCACACAAACATGCAGGGAGCAACTGAGTGATAGAAGAGCTCAAATGCTTCAAAATGAAGGAAGCCCAATTAAGCTGCCTCGTGAGGTTTCCTGGCTCAGATGCCTAAGATGATCTGACTGAAGCTCTTCTCAAATAGATGGGTTTTGATCCCTCCAGCTGCCTCTCAATTGGGACCTCAACAGCTTGGCTCTTTTACCCATGACTTAAAACTCAGCTTCTAAATTTGCTGGAGTTTAGATCCAGTTCAAGTATTAAATATAAGAATATTATAGACAATATTCCTTCTTAAGATTACTGAATGAAACAAGAAGGTGGGGGAAAAAAACACAAAGTAAACTCAATTTAAAATTCAACAACAAGGGAGGAATAGGTAAGCACAAAACCCAGAGCGATTCATATTTATAAAAGCCCAAGTGTAATGAACAAGCATTAATAAGCCTTTCTGCTTCCTTTAGCACCCACAGCATGAGATTGTTTTTTATCGAGGAGCTCCCTGCAAGGGGCATATCTCGACTGTAACTAAACCCAAGAAGGGGGTCATCTACGAGGAGACTACAGCATACATTTGCAGTATGAAGCTTTTTTTTTGGTGTCATCTCATTGTCAGATTGTTATTCTAAATTCAAAACATGTGAGTCCATACAGAAAGGGCTTTGCTCAGGAATCCAGCGTGAATAAGTCATCTAAAAAAGACAAGATTTTTGTTCTCTCTCTTAGCTGCTCAGTAACCATCACCTAACATTGGGGTTTTTTATTTGCTTCTTGCTTACTCAGCGCTTATCATGTCTCATCATTCATCTCAATTTGTTTATGTCCAGTTTAAATCATCCTCCAATACTGTTCTGCTTCATTTGCATCTTATTCGCTTGACAGTCATTATCTGACATTACTCAATTTCATTTGCCTGGCAGTATTTCCCTGATGTTCTTATTTGAAGATTCATCAGTGCTTTGAATTTTCCATTTTTTCAATCTCTCTATAACCCTGCCTATAAACATCAAAAGTAATCTCTTTTATTGTTCTCACAGTTTGAAAACTGATTTTCAGTTCCAGTAAATCTCATGGAAAGCTACTGCCCTTCCTCCCTGCTTCATCATGATGAATACTCAGTATTTCCCATTTATACATCATGAGAGGAAAATATTTATCTATATTAATGTATTTATATATAAATATGTATATGTATATATACACAATTATATAATATACACCAAAATTTCCAGGATAAATAACAACTATCACTCAGATAAATAATGTATTCCCTTGACCTTCAGCCCTCAGAGTAAAGAAGCTGTTGACCAACAGTACTGTATTTAGAAGTATAACGCTTTTAGGCCTTTCTTAAGATGAAGAAGAATGCATTTACTAATGCATTATCCCTTCCTTCTTCTGTATTTTTGAGGAAGAAAGACTAAATAAACAGTTCACAATAAATAGCTAAGAAATACTGTATCTACCCTACCAAGTACCTCACATTTTTGACATTAAATTCTTAGAAAATATTCAGTTGTTAATCTGAAGATAACAACAGAATTCTTGCATAGTTGTAAATGCTCAGTCAAGGTAACCTGAACCAAATAATCTGTTTATACCATGCAGAGCGTAGCTTCTAGATACAGATATCTGATGTAAATCCAAAAATTAATAGATTTTTCAATACTTTCTTAAATACGCTTCTATGAATAGTTTGCAAATTAATTTGTTTGCTAACATGTCTGCAGAAGGTGACCATAGAAGACAAATAAATAATTTGTGTAGTTATTATAACACTTTCATTAACTGTTCCAAACAGGACAAATCTGTCTTGCCTCAAGGCATCCATTACAGTTGTCATCATTTATTCTGGCCAAAGATCTGGTCAAAGACTCCAGAAGTTGTATCTCAAGGTTTCTTGTGATTAAAGGTCACTCAATGCACTTAGATGAAGGAAAACTACCATTAAGGCCTCCCCAAATATGACTACAGGTCTTTTAGATATTTAACTTTATCTCACACACACAAAATTGTAGCCTGAAGAATGAGAATAGCTACAAAATCACTTCTTTTTCGACGAAGTGATACAACCTTCAAGCAAAGACAAAAATAGAGGCCCTTGCATTACACCTTTCCCTCCCTCCTATACCTATCAATGAGTTCATGCATCCCTCCTTACTCTCAATTTTTCCCCTGCATGCAGAGGTTTCAAATCCCCACATTCCCCTTTTCACTTCCTGTTGTAGCACAGACCCTATAAAACTGTTCATTTGTCAACTTTTTTTGCTTCATAGCCCAGCCTCCAGAGTATTGGAATTTCAAGTCTAACACACAGTAAATGTATTGTAAAGCAAGCAAGTTGGTTTTTTCCATTGCTGGCTGGTAAGTCAAGATGAAACGTCATTTCTTTAGTGTGCATTTCTCTGCTCTTGTGAGACCTCTCCTGGAGCCCTCAGCACAGGAAGGACATGGAGCTGTTGAAGCAAGCCAAGAGAAGTCCACAAAGATGATCTGAGGGCTGGAGCAACTCCTGTACAAGGACGGGCTGAGAGAGTTGGGGTTGTTCAGCCTGAAGGAGAGAAGGCTCCAGTGAGACCTTATAGTGGCCTCCGGTACTGAAAGGGGCTCCAGGAAAGCTGGGGAGGGGCTCTTGATCAGGGCATGCAGGGACAGGATGAGGGGGAATAGTTTTAAACTAAAAGAGGGGAGATTGAGATGAGATCTTAGGAAGAAATGTTTTCCTGTAAGGGTGGGGAGACCCTGGCACAGGTTGCCCAGAGAAGTCACAGTTGCCCAATCCCTGGAGGTGTTCAAGGCCAGGTTGCATGGGGCTTTGAGCAACCTGATCCAGTGGGAGGTGTCCCTGCCCACTGAAAGGGAGATGGAAATGGATGGGCTTTGAGGTCCCTTCCAATCCAAACCATTCCATGGTTTGAGGGTTGAGGGTCAATACAGACCAGCATAGACCTACAAAAGGTGAACGAGTTTGGGTAACTGCACCCTAAACTATATCACATTTCCAAATTTCTTATTTGAATTCATCTCGATCTGTTTTCGTTCAATTATGCCAACATCACACAGAAGCTGGACCCATAATATCTATTAATTCATCACAGAATTAGTATAAAAACTATATTCTGTATAAAGCTTTTAAAAAAATCGTATCGCTAGGATATAATTTTGTGACCCTCTCATGCCCTCCAGCTGTCACAGCATAACATTCCCAACGTTATTGAAATCAAATGGTGAATGTGCATTTCTAGTTCTCTAGAAAGGACTGGTTTTAAATAAGAGTAGTCCTCCACCTCGTAAAAAACCAAGTTACTTATGCTAGCCCATGAAAAAGGAGGTACAAGAGTCTTCTGGAATAGTCTCCAATAACTCTGTTTCTATTAGCATATGTAATCTTATCAAATTCAAAAGATTTCATAAAGATTCATTGATTTCAAGAACTTGAAAGGGAGGTTTGGGGTTCTTTTTAAATTTGGATGAAAGTCGTGGCAAATTCTGAGCAGATTAACCAGCCACTTCCTTTAGTTCTGATTAGCAATAAGGGGAAGGGAGGGAGTATTTTTATGGCAGAAGAAGTAAATTGTTCTTTTTTTCTTCTTTAAACGAATACACAGTTAGAAAATATGTATTGTGACATTATTCAGCATTATCCTTCCATCTTCATTCGATTTTCTATCATTAGCTACCCTCATCTTACTGAAATTCATGCATTTCTTCGAGATGGGGATTCATTATAGGTGTTTCAAGACAGTTATCAAAGAGCATATGACTCACTACAGCATTTGAAAGGTGATAAAGAGCTTTAGGAAACAAATAACAAAAACTTCCTACCGGCAAGGTCCGTTACCATGTGAAATAATCTTCCGTGAAAGGCAGTAGAAACCTCATTATTCAAAATGTTCAAAAGAAAGCTAGCACAAGCACTGGAAAATACAGTGTATTAAAGAATCCTTCATTACTACAAGGGGGTTTGACCATGGGGGATCCTCCCCTTACCTGTTTTTTACCAGGAGACAAAAATGCAATTAAATAGGCTGAGGTAATTTGTGAAGTATTCAGATTGTGCATGAGGTTATAGTTTTTATATATATGTACACATACAAGAAATGGGTCACAAAGCTCCCTGTGGAGATTGGGTAAGTCTACGGCTAGGTCAGCAGACACACTCTAGAAATGTAACATCACCAACTGCGTGCTTAAAAAGGATACCCAAATAGAATCATGGAATGGTTTGGGTTGGAAGGGACCTTAAAGGCCATTCAGTTCCACCCCCTGCCACGGACAGGGACACCTCCCACTGGATCAGGGGGTTCAAAGCCCCATCTAACCTGGCCTTGAACACCTTCAAGGATGGGTCAGCCGTGGCTTCTCTGGCAACCCCTGCCAGGGCCTCACCACCCTCATCACGAAGAATTTCTTCCTAATGCCTAATCTAAATCTTCCACCTTTCAATTTATAGCCATCCCCCCTCATCCCATCACTACAGGCCCTTATAAAAAGCCCCTGCCCAGCTTTCCTGGAGCCCCTTTCAGTACTGGAAATCTGCTCTGAGCTCTCCACAGAGCCTTCTCTTCTCCAGGCTGAACAAGCCCAGCTCTCTCAGCCTGTCCTCACAGCAGAGTTGCTCCAGCCCTTAGATCATCTCTGTGGCCTTCTCTGGACCTGTCTCATGAGAGCAGAACAGAGCAGGAGACTCCCCTCCCTCGCCCTGCTGCCTTTGCTTCTTTTGATGCAGCCCAGGACACAGCTGGCCTTCTGGGCTGTGAGCGCTCATTGCTGGCTCATGTCGAGTTTCTCATCAATCAGCACCCCAAGTCCTTCTCCGCAGGGCTGCTCTCAATCACGTCATGAATGAGAGCACGTCTCAATACTTAACTTCCTCTACACCCACCTCCCCAGATGAGGGCAGCTGCTATGTCTTCTTTGCTGAATTTTTAAACTGTGTTAGAAACGTGTACAAAATTGATAATTTCATGTGTATCTGTAAATTCTCCTATGGGGACACCCAGGCAGCACACACGGTTTGCTAATTTGTGCAGGACAGGATGGATGTTTAGTGTGTGCAAAAAGGGTCTGTGTTTTGGGTTTCAAATTAATTTCTCAGTAATTAGAAAGCAACTCTGCCTCATGTGAATTGAATCAAAGAGCTCACGGATCACAAGTGTCTCAGTGGATGAGGACAGCTCCATCTAAGAGGGATTTCTCTTTCTTTTTTCTTTCTTTTTTTGAAACCCAGTCTCATTTCAAGCCAATGAATATTGCATTCCATTTCAAACACGTCTGTGTTGGGCTTTGTTTACCTTTTTAGATTAGATCTCATATATTTACAGATATTTTATAGAAAAGCAATAAAACCCCCCACCCATATGCAGCTGCATAGGACATATCTTCCTCAAATCTAGCACAAAAATCCCACCCAAGATGGTTTCCATTTTTCCTAAAGCTTTAGCATGTATTTTTTTGAAACAGTAGGAAGTGACATAGCATGGAGCGCTTTCCAAAAAGCTGAGTTTCAAATGAAAGATAACGGAGCTGCAGGCATTGTGCACTTCCAACCACTAGGAAACACTAAACCAAGCTCAACTTATGGAAACATAGAATCATTAAGGTTGGAAAAGACCTCTGTGATCATTCAAGTCCAACCATGAACATAATACCACCCTGCCTACTAAACCATGTCTCAAAGTGCCTCATCCACACACTTTTTGAACCCCTCCAGGGATAGAAACTCAACCACTGCAATTCTAACGCTTCACCACTCTTAGAGCGATTAAATTTTTCCTCACATCCAATCTAAACCTCCCCGGCACAACTTGAGGCCATTTCCTCTGGTCCTATCACTTGTACCTGGGAGAAGAGACCAGCACCCAACTAGCTACAACCCCCTTTCAGGGAGCTGTAGAGAGTAATGAGAACCTCTTCTTCTCCAGGCTAAACAATCCCAGCTCCTGCAGCTGTTACTTATAAGACTTCAGACTCTTTCCCAGCTCTGCTGCCTTCCTCTGGACACTCTCCAACAGCTCAATATCTTTCTTGTATGGAGGGGCCCAAAACTGAACACAGGATTCAAGGTGTGGACTCACCAGCACTGAATATAGGGCCACGATCCCTTCCCCACTCCTGCTGGCCACTCATTTCTAGCTCAGCTTCTCCCACAAGGAAACGCATGCTTGCTCCTCACCTCAAACTTACCTATGTATAACTCTACAGCAAGGGCAGTCTGCATGGTCTCCCAAGAGCCAGCTCTATTTCTGAACTACGAATGCTCTGGTGAAGGCTCTTAACCTGGCAAGTCGGGTCTGTCACAAGCAACTCCAGTCCTCTCCTTTCAGAGCTGGCTTGGGGCTGGTGTAGCACAGGTCTTCACCACTGTTCAAAGCAGGACTTCTGCTGATAGCTGCACCGTAACATTCATAATGCAAATTTAGGCAAATTGCATCTCATTACACGTCATTCTCACACGGCTAGAGAGCAGTTCTTTCATCTCTCGTCTGCCGTTTTGACACAGACTTCAAGTAGTTTAAGCGAGACTCCAGTGCCCAGAGGGTTCCCAAAATCTGAAGGACTGTTTAACTTGCATTGCAGGATAAGCACCCATGTAATGAACAACCATTCTGTAAAGGGAGTTCTGTAGTAGAAAAAAGCGTATAAGGAAAGGAGAGACAACAATGCCTTTAACAGACAGCTAGAGTTTCATTCAACCCTTAGAAAGAGAAGTAAATGTCACTTTTTAACCTTTTGTGTATCTCTCTATAAGATAAAACACTCACCATAGCTTGCTGAGTTAGTCCTGGCTTAAATAATTATCTTTCATTATGCCTGAGGTAGGGGGGTGGTGAACAGGTCTGATATTTCAGTTGAAGCATAAATTTTTTGTTGCAACACTTATTTATTCCAACTCAAGGCTGGGGTTGAGGAGGGGGGGTCCCTCTGCTGGACTTTTGCTTACAAACTGTTTTAAAGTCCTCATCCAGCACTCCTGTGATCGGTGAAAATCCAGGTAAGGGTTGGAACTGGATGATCTTTAAGGTCCCTTTTGACCTAAACCAATCTATGATTCTATGATTCACAGAGCAGGTTTAACGTTGTGGGGCCTCAAGTGGTGCCTAGTTCAACCAGTGTTCCTCATCTGGACTCAACCAACGTGCCCCATGGGGCCTCATCCATAGGGTACAATGAACCCAGTCACTATAATCAGAGCAGACCCACTAGCAGCAGGGCTGCAGTTCCTCCAGACCTGAAACACACTTTCTCCCTGAGCTACCCAGCACTCTTCCATATGCTATGCCTTAGGTTTTTGAGGTTTTGAGTATAACCACTCAGGGAGAGGATGAAGACAGACAGGATTCATGCCTTACCACGCTAGCCGTGCCTGCAAGTAGCAAACAGAGCAAGAAACAGGCACCCACTGTCACCGAAACCCCACTGAATATGTGACGCACAATTCATTATCTTCACCCCTTTCGGTCTCACAATGGCTGTGCTGCATTCAGGCACTCACCTTGATCACTGCTGAGCGGATTACACCCCCAAAATAATAAGAAAAAACGAATGGATCTACAGTGCCTTTCTAAAGCAGAAGCAGAGCATGGAGTTTGGAAGCCTTTCAAGTAACACGTTTTGTTTGCATTTTTATGAAGGGGTTTTTCTGATCACATTTCATTTGGCAGAATGGTTTACGAGTCATGTGTAACAGTGCTGGGGAAGAAACCAAACACAATTGTAGTTTTCATTATGGGAAACCTTACGAAGAGATTAGGGAAAAGAGAAAACATTACACTTGTTTCTGCCTCTATAGAGATGCTACTGAAAGTGTAAGAAACAACAATATTTGGGTTTGAGAGGGAAAAATGTGTTATTCCATCACCCAGGAAAGGATATGATAAAATATTGGAGTTTAAAACAAAACAAAAGCAAAGCAACAGCAGACAAGAGCCTGTACTTCACTGAAAAAACCCCACAGCCATAAGAATAAGGTACATGTTTATGTTTAACTCTTTGCTGCTAGGATTTTTGCCACCAGCTTCCTTTGATTTCTTTTCTCCCCTGTTCAAACACTGCTTTTGTTTTTACAGACTACACAAATTGCTGTAGTGAATCGCAGCCATAAACTATCGGCATGGCATCCTCTCTCTGACCCCCCATCAGCAGACAGCCTCTAATGGAACACAGCTAATTGGCATTTATTCTTTGTTACAAAGCCAGGGCCAACAAAAAGTGTAAGTTTGAAAAATGCCTGCTCATGAAATGGCACTGCAGCAAAATTGCATCTTGGGCAGGAGGATGGATGCTACCTTTTCGGAAGGAGATCAGTGTCTGCAGGCTTTAAAGAGCTTTCGTTTCACACGAATTGAGCCTGATGTTGCATAAAAATTCGTCATGTTGCAAGCCAAGATAAAGTAGCCTTTCATGTACACCTATTTCACAGCCTTAACACTTCATAGGAGAGTAAAAAGGAAAATGCCATAGCCCAGGTTTTACCCGTCTCCAAAGACCAGACTGGTGGTCTGTTCAGCTCTCTGAGTACCTGCAAGAGCAGTAGCCATTGACACATTCAAATATCCTGTATTTATGTTGCATACAACAATATGATAGCCATTATAAAGATTTATATCTACAAACAATAATGTTTGAAAACATGGGGATTTGGAAAAAACTTGGTTTATAAACATGGCAGCTTTATGGTGCCTATTGATCGCCATGACTTGATTTGTTTGTTCCATTTATTAACGGAGAGTTTCTTTGGAGGGGTAACATGTAGGGTTTGGAAATTCACATATATTCCCTGCTTTTCATGCTACGTGGTCAGTCAGCAGCATCTCAATATCTGCCCAGAATTTTAAGCTACTGCAGGAATTGGCAGAAATCCAGCATGAACTGTAGAAGTGCATTGATCTCTGATGGACTCAGACAAAACGTACCGGATTGGGCCAACTGGACCAGGGTCCTCTCACGAAGATGTTTTTCACACCAGTTCCTGAGATGTTCTAACTCACTGTAGCCGCTGCTAAAACCTCACCAAGCTGCATCAGCTGAGGCCCAAATCCCTGTGCCTTTGCTGCTGAATGTTACACTAAATTCAGTCGTACTTTGGCAATAACAGTTTTTAGACTTCTACCAGTCATCTGCATGACTCCCAATGAAATCCAACATACCTGAACTCCCAGCACTGCTTTCAGTTGGAGCTCATCCTCAACTGACATTAAGTACAGTTTCACAGCATCTGTAAAACAGGAAAGAGCACATTTCTCTGAAGCATTACACAACGTAATGACCACCTCTGCTTTAGTAAGATGAGGTTATTACAGAATGCAAAAAAGCATGTACCCCCCATTACATACATCAACAGGTAGCAGGACCTTCATGCTCTTAGAAGAACAACTATTCTGGGAGGGGCCACAAGGAGTCCTCAAAATCTCACAAAACTTTTGAGGCAATGCTGGTTTTTGGAGGAAAAAAATAAATTGCTCTTACTTCATGAATTAATTTCATTACTCAAGTATTTTCTACTAGCATAAGATAAGAATTCTGCCACATGTTCTGATGAATTAACCAGTTCTTGAGTTCCTTGCTTTGGTTTCTCATTCCTCTGTTTATTAACCCTAACTTTAGAAAACAAGAAATGTATTTTTTCTTACACCAAACAGAACAGATACAGAGAATCTCTTCCCCAATGTTAACAAGTCCTCTTTTCATTACTGCCCTATTGCTCACATAGTCATTTTCACTAAGACATGAAAAAGGAAAATGTTGCAATATGTCAACAAAACACCAGTAGTACAGGTGAAAGTCAGGGTAGTGGACCTGGACTTGCAGGTCTTGTTCGCACAGGCATAAAAACACCAGAATGTCTTTGCTATCAACGCCCTATGCTCTGAAGTCCCTATCCCAACTCAGTTGTCATCTCCTTCGCTTGTCTCTCACCTTCTCCTTTTCCTAAGGAAATCCAGAATTTCAAGATTGTAAATGAAAAGGATGTATATCTCACCATGCACACCAGCTCTCCAGCCCTAACTGAGCCACAAAGCTTCTTTTTAAATTGAATTCTTGCACACACAAATGCATTTTGCACAAAGCACATGGCAAACCCAGTGCAGCAATTGTTACTCATTCTTCTTACTGCTTTGTTCTAATACAATGCCATGAATAATTCCCACAGAGGAAAAGAAAAAGAAATAAATCCTAGTTTATTAATATTTTCCAATACAAAATTAGTGTTGATAGCTGATGCTTCAGAAGCTGACAACCTTGAAAACTGTGGTGACATTTACACCATTCCACATAGCTTTAGTTTGGATTGATAGCAGCGATATGATTCTTCCTAAGAAGCTAATGAGAGCCTGTAACACTGAGTGAAAAAGAAACATGAACTGGAAAAGAGCTGCTCTGTGGTTTCTCATCGTTTCTGTTGCCAGGGAAACAGCTTCCCCATCAATGGATGGCATGGGGTCAGAGCAGCTGCTTCCTCCCAAGACTGGCTCCCCAACATCACGAGGCTGCACCGAACAGATTAGGAATAAAACATAATAGAAGTCCGTCTCTCTAAAAAAGACCAGTTGAAACAAAACTCAGTAGAAATACTGATTTTCTAATTATGTCTTTTGAGCCTGGCACCACAAGAACTGTCTCTCAAAGACATCACAAATCTAAGATTCTGATAAAAAATGGTTATTAAAGATCCCATGCCATCTTTTCGTAAGATTAAACACATTGTTGGATTCATTGTCTTGGCTGTCTTCCAGGTTGAATAATTGCATTCTGGATAACGTACCTAAATTCCCCTGCTGCTTAAAAATGACAAGAGTTTCCAATGCTTTCTTTTGTAAAGCACAGGGGTCATTGCTGGTTCTGTGATATTGGCTTTGTGCCATCAAAATACCCAGGAAAAGTGACACGCTCATTCCTGCGATGACACAAACAAACAAACTTGTAATTCCTTACACAGCAAAAGTAAAGTCTGCTATGCAAAAACCTATTGCAAATACTCTATTTAAACACGTCATGGTTTGCAAAGAGATTGTAGAATGTCCTGAGTTGGAAGGGACCCACACGGATCATCGAGTCCAACTCCTGTCCCTGCACAGAACAATCCCAACGTTCACACCGTGTGTCTGAGGGCGTTGGCCAAATGTTTCTGGAATATTGTCAGGCTTGGTGCTGTGACTGCTTCCCTGGGGAGCTGTTCCAGTGCTCCATCACCCTCTGGGGGAAGAACTTCTTCCTAATGTCCAACCTAACCCTCCCCTGGCACATCTTCCTGCCATTCCCTTGGGTCCTGTATTGGTCTCAAGAGAAAAGAGTTCAGCACCTGCTCCTCCTCCTCCCCTTGTGAGGAAGCTGCAGACCATGATGAGGTTTCCCCTCAGTTTCCCCTTCTCCAGGCTGAACAGATCGAGTGACTTCAGCTGCTCCTCATACAGCTTCCTCTCTAAATCCTTCACCAGCTCCACAGCCTCCTCTGGACATGCTCCAGTGGCTTTGGATCCTTTCTATCCTGTGGTACCCAGAGCTGCACCCAGCACAGAGCAGATCAGTGCAATCCCCTCCGTGGCCTCACTGGCAATGCTGGGCTGGATGTACCCCAGGACACGGTTCGGCCTCTACGCCCAGGGCACTGCTGGCTCATATTCAACTTGTCAGATGACAATATTAAAGCTAGACATGAAGATTAAAAAACGATGAGGAAGCTGTAGGGAACATGTGCTCGCAACAATTTTTGATACACGCCAAGGATTGATTTAGATTTAGGTTCTGACATTCCTTAAGATCTCCACATCACTGATTAATACTTGCAGTATAGGCTGGACTGCTACTTTATGACAGTGTTCCGGGAACATACTTTAAACACTCTTATTAAAAGGCAATGAATAAGTTATATTTTATCTTGGTCAGCAAGCATGACCAGTAATACAAGGTACGAGTAAATTCCTTTCCTAGCCCCACACTTCTAGAGGATATTTAGACATGCAACAGCACAGCAAGCTCTGACTCCCACGCTTCAATTCCTGGTGTTTGACAGTTCAAACCATTGTGAAACCTTACAACTTGCAAAGAAAGCCATGTGACACAGGCAGTGGAAGGAACAGACTGAAAAGAAACCATGACAAAACTTCCAGTACTTAAAGGGGGCCTACAGGAAAGCTGAGGAGGGACTCTTGATCAAGGAGTGCAGGGACAGGATGAGGGGGAACAGTTTTGAGCTGAAAGAAGGGAGACTGAGGTGAGATCTTGGGCAGAAATATTTTCCTGTGAGGGTGGTGAGGCCCTGGCACAGGTTGCCCAGAGAAGTGGTGGCTGCCCCATCCCTGGAGGTGTTCAAGGCCAGGTTGGATGCGGCTTTGAGCCCCCGATCCAGCAGGAGGTGTCCCTGCCCATGGCAGCAGGGCAGAACTGGATGGGCTTTAAAGTCCCTTCCAACCCAAACCATTCTATGATTCTATGAAAACTAAAAATATAAGATAGAACCAATGCTGTTACATTCTGTGACTCCTTCCCAAAATTATTTATGTTTACATATTTTTCTTTGCACCTAAAGTTTAAATCACTTGAAATATAAGAGCTGCTATCATAAATTGAGTTTGGGATGTTTGTTTGTTTGTTAGCTTTTCTCCCCTAAACACCCTTTACCCTATTCTTATTCATCCTGGGATAAGAAATGACAGTGGAGCGGTCTAGACTTACATAATTGCCAACAGGATCACAATCTGTCCCTGCTTTTCTCTTTCTCTATTGTGACATCTCCAGTTCTTTAACTAGGCACATGATGAGATGTAATTTGAATTTACAGCGTGGAAAAGAATCCCTGAGCACATTACAAACTCATCTGCCAACTGCACACAGCAATTGTTCCTCTCATTTCTGAAATGCAACCTCTTCTGCTGGGAAGCACACTGACTTTTAATAGCATCTCAACTGTTTGAGATGGAGAAGACAGACACAACATCCAGTGATAATATCTGAGAGGTTTTCAAGTTGATCTGTGATCCTTCAGTGCCTCTCAGAGCACTTCCCACAGCCTGTGCAAAACCACCTCAGTGTATTGTGCAAGTCTCTTCTCCAGTTGTTTTAACCAGTCTCCCAGCTCATCTTTGGAAAGAAGAGGCTGAAGGTTTTCTATTTGAACCCTGCACGGAAAATCCTCATCGAGCCAGAGGGGGAGGAAAAATTGAATTTTTTACTAGATGAGAAAGCGAAAAAGGGAACAGCAAATATAATGCGTGAAGAATTATTAGAGAATGACACAAGCTATGGGATTATTCATGTCTGCAGACTTTCTAGAACACGCCTATTAAATGTCCACAAAATCTTACAGCATTTGTCCCCACTTCAACAATTAACTACAGTAAAATATTTCTGAAGTCCCAGAGAAACCAATTAAATGGTGTCCCTGAACTGAGGCTCGAGTCACAATTAAGTTTCATAAGACTTTCTCACACACTCGACTGAGTTATTAAAAAAAAAAAAAATATGAGTCACTAGATATGACATTTTATTCCCATTTTGGCAGCTGTGAATCACTTTGGCATGTGAATGGACTCTGTGACCAGTGACCACAGCAGGTGGAAGAACCTGCCAGTAGGATCTGCAGGAATTTTCTATAGCCTGAAGAGGCTTTTTCATAGAATAATAGAATTATTTGGTTGGAAAAGACCTTTGAGGTTGAGTCCAACCGTACCTGTCCACTACTAAACCAGATCCCTGAGCAGCTCGTCTACCCGTCTTTTAAACCCCTCCAAGCATGGTGACTCTATCACTTTCCTGGGCAGCCTCTGCCAGCGCCTGACAACCCTTATCAGAAAATAAATTTTTTCTGATGTCTAATCTGAACTTGAAGATATTTCTACTCATCCTATCACTTTTTACTTGGGAGAAGATACCAGCATCCACATCACCACAACCTCCTTTCAGGGAGCTATAGGGAGTGATTAGGTCTCCCCTCAGCCTCCTTTTCTCCAGACTAAACAACCCCAGGTCCCTCAGCCACTCCAAGAACCTCTGTTTTTCAGACCCTTCCCCAACTTCATTCCCCCTCTCTGGATGTGCTCCAGCCCCTCAATGTCCTCCTTGTACTGAGGGACCCAAAACTGAACTCTGGATTGGAGGTGCGGCCTCACCAGTGCCGAGTGCAGGGGAAGGATATCTTCCCTGTTCCTACTGGCCACACTATTTCTGATACAGACCAGGATACTGTTGGCATTCTTGACCACCTGGGCTCACTATTGGCTGTCAACCACCACCCCCAGGTCCTTCTCAGCCAGGCACTTTCCATCCAAGCCTGGAGAGTCACAAGCATGTTTTGCCTTTCACAGCGCTTCCCTTGCTTTGGTGACATGCAAGGAGAACTTGGCTGCATTAAAGCTTATTTGCTGGGTTTGTGTAATGGAGATGCATGATATACAATTGCAAAGCATCTGATTTGTCCAGGGTATGGCAAAAAAAGAGCTACAAGTCATCCCTTCCCCAAGGAAGTGAAGATTTGAATACATGAGGATTAGCAATCAGCTGAGGAAGAAGCAATGCAGAGAAGCTGCACCTTGGAGAAAGAATCAGTCAAAAGAACAAATCCCCCTTTTTAAAACACAAACCCTACCACACTCGGCAGGAAAGAGACTGTGAAGGGCTACGTGTGAGACAATCTCATACTGTCAGTACAGAGCAGCAAGAAGGTGCTATTTCCCCCTCAGCAAGGACCTTCATGCCACAGAGGGAACATCACCAAGGAAAGTAGAGCTAATAACTTTCATTATGCTGAGTTATGGCATCTCAGGGAAGCGTTAAAATCAAAGCTAATGCCAGTTACTTGTAGGCTTGAGACTTAGCAAGCGAGGACTTTTGTGGCATGCCACTCTTCACCAACCAGAAACAAAGTCCCTCTTAAGCCCATGGAAAACCAGATCAGCTTAGGGTCTCTGATAGCTCCTCCAGTTACACCTCAGTCTGTATTCATGCATGAAAACACACAAAAAGGCAAAAGTGAACTTATCTTCATAGCTGAAACTCAATTCCAGCCCTGGAACATTGGACCTGGTTTTATCACTGCACCAGATGTGACGATGGTGGCATAGAGTTGACCCAGGTAGGTAGTAGCTTCAGTCCTTGGTTGCTGCCATCTCTGTCCTTTTCCAACACAACTGCAGGACTGGGTCTCAACCCATCAGTTTATATTTCCCAATCTCTTCATAATAACAAAAAATTACAAAAACAGATTTCAGGTTGTCCAGGGAGTTAGAACACAAGCCATACTAAGAAATCCACCTCTCTGCCTGGATCTGAATCCTTTCCCTAGGTTGGCTCTTGTATAAAACAATAAGAGAAAAGGGTTATTTGGTGTTTTTAAAGCGAATTGGTAACAAGGGTTGACATAAGGACCTGCTTGCTAAAACATACTGCATCATCCACTTTGAAAGAAATGAAGTGTGCAATGGTAATTTTTGTCCAGCTTTCACCAATCCATAAACAACATTTCAACAATTTCAAAAGTAGAGAGTGTTCCTTTCTGCTAGGCAACTTGTGCAGTCTGCAAAATTCTCCTTCTTCAATCCCTGCGGTGAAGTGCGGTATTCAATCCCAACCTCCTGGGTTGGGAAAGCGAATGGTGAACAAAAAGCAATGGAAATTCATCATTCATTATAAAAAAAAAAATCCGCTTTTTGTTTGAAAGTCTAACTATTTTACCATATAAGCATACGGATGAGACTACGAGCAACCTGATCCAGTGGGAAGTGTCCCTGCCCATGACAGAGGAGTTGGAACTGGATGGGCTCTAAGGTTCCTTCACACCTAAACAATTCTATAATTCTGTAATATTTTCACTCCTGGTGTAAATGCATTTATTAGCTAATAATCATATTTCCATCACAATTAAAACCTGCACTACATATGTGGCCATGAAAGTAACATCATTAAATAAATAATATAGCTCTAATATCACTGAAAAGAAACCTTGGTGAAAGACTAACTGATAGGAAGTATCTTCATCCATACTTTTACTTTTACTACAGAAGTCAGATAATGAATATCCATGTATTCATTCCCATTCAAAGCCTAAAGCATTGGGGAAAATATTCAGGACTCTATTCTGACTTGTAGATGAATCCCCATTGTATGAAGTTGCTCAAGCAAAATCCAACCTTCCAGCCTTCACTCTCTTAACTCTGCTTTTCTAATAGACACATACGAATCATCTCCGACTTAATAAGAATGGTTCAAATATACCAAATGGTTCAAATTATCTTGAGATCAAATCCATCCTGAATCTCTTCTGAGATTCAAAATATTTTATTTTCACTTGATTTTCATTTTTCTCCTGGCTCTTCTCATTTTAGATTTGCTCCCAGAGGAATAGGTTGCTATAAATGACTTATTCTAAGAATATGTTCCACACTAGAAAAAATTAAGAGCTCCCAGGAGAAGTTCTACTGTGAGAGTTCCACACGAATTGTCTCCACCCTGGAGGTTTGATTAAGAGCTAAAAACACAAGATGTTAAATGGATGAAGCTTCCAACTTTACATTGCAGAACTGAAATAAAGGTCACCAATCACTGTCACCCAGCTGCTATTCAGTAGTCTCCTTCGGATCAGGTTTAGCAATTCTTCCGCACCAGGACATTGACCATACAGTTTCCCACCCAATTTTCAACAGCAATAACCCCAAGTAAAGCTTATGACTCAAAGAACTGCAGCTGGATGTTAACATCAGTTGGTTGTTACTCACCAACAGTCAGACTACCAAGAGAAGGAAGGAAAATTAGCCCTCACACTAGCGCAAGCCACCAGAAGACATGGTCTTCATCATGGGATGACACTGCATCCTCATCCTGCCTCATCGGATTTACCTCTCACCACATCCCTCACATGCACACCACGGCTAACGCCAGCCTATTTCTAGAACTACAGAGAACTATAAACCTTTCCCAGCAAACCTAGTGTGACTCTGCCCATGCCAGGGGGGTTAGAATTAGATGATCTTTAAGGTCTCCTCCAACCTAAACCATTCTATGAGTTTATGATTCTAAATTGAAGACTTGATTCAATGCTTAGGTCTCTCAGGCCAGTTAAGTTTAGATGGGGTTGCATTAGCGCACAGTGCTCACCTTGACAGTACCAATGGCTTGGATACACCTTGATTCAATCTCCTGGCACTTCCTCTGTATATCCCTCACACTCTATTTGAGATCTAGAGTTATCCTGGCAGGTTTTAATCATCCAGGGACAGTTTAGGCAGATCACCTTTTCCCAATATCATAGAATCATAGAATGGTTTGTGTGGGAAGGGACCTTCCACCACCCCTGCCATGGGCAGAGACACCTCCCACTCGATCAGGGTGCTCAAAGCCCCATCCAATCTAGCTTTGAACATCTCCAGGGATGGGGCAGCCTTGACTTCTCTGAATGACCTGTGCCAGGGCCTCCCTGCCCTCACAGTAAAGAATTTCTTCCTAATATCTAGTAAAAATCTAATTTATCTATCTTAATATCTAAATAGTATGGTTTTGTTTCCCTTTTACTGTTCCTGAGCCTCATTGTACTTGACAACTGATATATAGCCCAGCAGTTACACCCAAGGGGATCTATCCCCATCTGCTTTTCTGCATCCCTACCACATCCTTGTGCAGCTTGGTATCATGGGGCTTGTCCTTCAATTCTGCAAGCTTTATCAGTATTTTCTATGGATAGATAATAGTTTTCTTTCTTAAATCATGTTATTTTTCCCAATTTCTTAATCTTTAGTACTGAAATAGCCCTTCTCATTTGCACATCTCAGAGGGCAAGAACTGTATTAACCTCCTAAGTCAAAATTTTTCTTGTCAAGAGCTCTGCTTGTGTTCACCCACTTAAAAAACCTGGGTCAACTGTCCAAAATCACATGTTAGAGAGTAATACTGGTAAGAAAGAAGGCAAACCTGATGTATCTCTCTCTCTGAGACCCTCCTTCTGTCACACACCCAGAACAACTTGTAATACAGAAATGCCAACCACAGCTACAGGACAATGAAACAAAGCATGACTTACAGAGGCATCACCCAAGGAGAGAAACTTCTCATAGTGAAACTGAAAACTCAGATCTATGCTATAAATTGATCTTATCCATAATCAAAACAGGGAGAAGGTGACATGAAGAAGGAAAAAAGAACTAAATAAAAGGTGAAATGTGCCTCTACTACAAATATGTTTCCCCTCAAACTTCAGCAGGGCTAAGCAGATTCACCACAACTAAAGATCTAGCACACAGATAACATCAGGAAGAAGAAAAGCCCTGCTACTTGAGATGCATTTTGAAGTGTTTCAGATAATTTTCATCTGTTTGAACACACCTCTCACACAGACAATGAATGATGCTGAAATCCTGTGAATTACAAACTTTCTGCATGTACCAAATCTCTAATGATTCATGTGCTTGGTGTGGCTAACACCGCCTGTCAGAGTGGAAGGGAGTAAGTACTACCATATCTAAATAAACATTCCAAAGGCAGAGCACTATTTTCTCTTCCCATCTGCTACGGTAGAACCCAAAGCCTTTATACTGAAGAGAAACGGCACACTCCTGCAAGGCACTGAATGATGTGGAGCAAGGCAGATGTGCTGAGCATTGTCACTCAGCAAAAGAAACAGAATGTGTACAGCAAACTGTGTGGGTTTTTTAAAGAGAGCATTGAAGTCATTCACTTTCTATTGCAGATGGAGTTACCATAGAATCACAAAATTGCTTGGTTGGAAAACACCACTGAGATCATAAAGTCAAACTGTACCCGTTCACTGCTAAACCAGATCCCTGAGCATCTCGTCTACCCTTCTTTTAAACACCTCCAAGGCTGGTGATTCAATCACTTCCATGGGCAGCCTCTGTAAGTGCCTGACAACCCTTTTGATGAAGATATTGTTGCTGATGTCCAGTCTGAACTTCCCCTGGTGCAACGCGAGGCCATTTCGTCTTGTTCTATCACTGTCACTTGGGAGATGAGACCAACACCTACCTTGCTACAATTTCCTTTCAGGGAGCTGCAGAGAGTGATGAGATCTCCCCTCAGCCTCCTTTCCTCCAGGCTAAACAACCCCAGTTCCTTCAGTTGCTCCTCATAGGACTTGTTCTTCAGCCCCTTTATCAGCTTCGTTGCCCTTCTCTGGACGTGCTCCAGTCCCTCAATGTCCTTCTTGTAGTGAGGGGCCCAAAACTGAACACAGGATATGAGGTGTGGCCTCACCAATGCTGACCACAGGAGAACAATCACTTCCCTGGTCCTGCTGGCCACACCATTTCTGGTACAAGCCAGGATGCTGGTGGCCTTCTTGGCCACCTGGGCCACTAGTGGCTCATATTCAGCTGCTGTCAAAACACCTGACCCCCTGGTCCTTCTCTGCAAGGCAGCTTTCTAGCTACTCTTTCCCAAGCCTGGAGTGCTTAATGGGGTTGTCGTGTCCCAAGTGCAGGATGCAGTGAATTGCACTCATTTGCTTTCTCTTGCTTCACTCAAAAATCAGTTGAATGGAAGCTGGCTTAAACTACACAGTCAAGTGAGCTGAGCTGAAATACGAGGAGAGTTCTAGTAGGTAAACATATAGCCACTCCTAACCCTAGTTGTGAGAAGCATCTCACAGAGCAAGCATTACAATTAACATTAATCTGTCTACATTGAAGACTGCACTAGAATATCAGACCAGAGCTAGCCTCAAACTTTTTTTTTTTAGGTGCTGGAAACAATGCTGTCATGATTTTAGAGAGCTCTGGAAGAGTTATTTTACCATAAATCTCTAAACTGACAGAGCCCAAAACTTGCAGCATAAGATCAAAGGGCTGCAAGTCTGTTCGAATGCCAACTGAGCAGGTCCTCTTTATAAACAGGGAATTTATTAACTTGCTTAAGACATGCAGCTGACAAATACATTATTATTTCTTTTATAGTATCATCTAGAGAGGCCTCCAGCTGAGATAAGGTCTCCCAGCTGTGCTAAAAACTATGTAGGCATATAGCAAAAGACAGGCTCCATTCAGAAGGGCTTACAACCTACAATGTAGCGTGCAAGTGCTCACCCAGTTCTGCTTGTCAACAACGCTGCACCCTAAACCTCATATTTCGCATCTGCGTCTTTCAGCAATGACTTAAGGATTTTGTGTAAAAATACTGTCTTGTCACCCTGATGCTCTATTATACCCAGAGTCCCTAAACTTGATTTTGAGGGTAAGTTAAACAAAGTCTAAAATCTTTGCATTTCGTTAACACAGCATTAAATAACGTAACACTAACTCAAGCACTAGTTAGCCTGTTCTGCTTTATAGAGTCATACGTCAGTCTTCTATAATAAACCATGTGATGACTCATAAACATCTCAAACATTTCCCTTGGTGTTCAATATTTTATAACATAGATGCCAATTACGTTCGAGCAGCAGACTGCACAAGCCTGAGCACTCATCTATTATATGAATGGTTCCATTGATTCCTATACTACAGAGAGTTATGCTTTCATATATCATACTGAATATGATTTGTTTCCACAGACACTGGGGGTAAACTATTGGTGAAAGTGCTTTTGCGGGTTATAGGCACCACCACTGTGCTCAAAGATTTCCCAGGCTTCGAATAATAGACCTTCCCCTCACCCCAACCCTCATCACCTTTTCCTTTCAAAGGAAACTTAGCTCTGGGGAAAAAGAATTTTATTTTACAGGTATACAGTAATAGCCATTGTGCCAAACACAATTCGACAGGACTGGTTTAAAGAAAGGAGCTTGAAAATAACCTAGGGTGAACAGCAGGTTGTCCTCTAAAAATACCTAGGTCATGGAGCATTCAGTAGAGGAAAGCATTAAGTGCATGCAGATGTATACAATGCAGGACCTTGAGATATACAACACATTGAAACAACAATAATGGCCTGGAGATCACCATGCTCTACCTTTAAAAAGAAAATATTCACAACTGTGTTATTCATTAAGAAGAAATGAGATCTTCCAGTACTTAAAGGGGGCCTACAGGAAAGACGGAGAAAGGCTCTTTATCAGAGAATGCAGGAATAGAGCAAGGGGGAACGGTTTTAGGATGAAAAATGGGAGAGAAGGGACCTCAAAGCCCATGCAGTTCAAACCCCCTGCCATGGGCAGGGACACCTCCCATTGCATCAGGCTGCCCAAGGCCCCATTACACCTGGCTTTGAGCACCTCCAGGGATGGAGCAGCCGTGACTTCTCTGGGCAACCTGTGCTAGGGCCTCCCCACCCTCACAGCAAAAATTTCTTTCTAATCTCTAATCTATATCTCCCCTCTTTAGCTTAAAATCATTCCCCCTAATTCTATCCCTGCACTCCCTGATAAAGAGCCCCTCCTCAGCTTTCCTTTAGGCAAGTCTTCTCCAATACCTCCTGCACACCTGTGCAGACTCTCCTTATATTGCTTATACACATTACAAAGCTCTCAGAACTATCTCTCAACTATATGCTATAGACACCTACCTGCTGCTTTTTTTCATAGTCTTCCTCCTTTAAAAAATTCCCAACAGACCTCACGTGCACCCAGTTTCCTTTTCTGTTTCTCAGACTGTGTCTCTCTAACATCACTCTCTACTTTGTTTTTTCTCACAATCTTGACCACTAACAGATGCTTCCCCGATGCTTCTTCACATTTTATTGTTTCATCTCCTGCAGCTCTTCTGCCACAAATTATTTTCTGCCTGCCTTTTCCATCATTGCTTTATTCTATCTCAGTCCAGCACAAGTCAACACAAGGCTTGTGGCTAGAAAGCCAACTCAACTCTTTTATGACTGGAAGGGCATCAGTAGCATATATCAGTTGTTAAAAGCCCATGAACTCCCTCCAACGGCTTGTGAGTCAAATATACACACAAAAAAAGGTAGGGATGAATATCTATAATTAGGAAATGCCTTTGAGTAAATGGGAATCCAAGGTGCATGGAAATAGCACTATGAGAACCTTCAGAAACGCAGACACTCAAGCCCAGGTGCAATCAGCACGTTGGCTTATGCAGCGTACCTGGACATGGTGAGTCACAGCAATTAAGAGGCAATTCCACACACACCCTGCAGAGTATATTAATTTTGCTTACAACAGTACTAAAGTTATTGTTCATTAACACAAAGAGACATCTTCCTTAGTTATGTTCTTAGTTACTGGAGAGAAAGATTACAAAAAGGCAGGGCTCCTCAACTACATAGTGAGTGTATACTCCTCTTATGACTGCTCACACTAAAAAAAAGCTTCCATTATGTACAGCAGTATAATCAGATAAGTTGGAAGGGACCTTTATAGATCATCTAGTCCAACCACTCTGACATGGGCTGGGACATCTTTCCTTAGAGACCCAGCTTTTCAAAGCCCTGTCTAACCTGACCTTGAATGCTTCCAATGATGGGATAGCCGCAACATCTCCTATCAAGAATGATCACACTGAGTGTGGGTCAGGAAGAGAGCTTGGAGTCGGTGTGGCAGATTTATTTTACTCCCCGTTAGGGGAATGCACTCAAATAAAAATTCAAGTTTTTCTTTAATTAGCTTACTGAATCAACACTTGCTGCTCTCCTTTTATCAGTACCCTACCTGTAAAATTTTTAGCTTGCAGATAGAGAGTACTTTGAACACAATTTCTGTATTGTGCCAGATCCTTGCCCAAAAGGCATTTAAAGTAGCAAGTATTAGAAGATGCATTCACTGACACAAAGTTAGCTTGAATCTTTTAACATTTTGCATTATAATGGGAATAAGCAAATGCATTTATAAGGCATGCATACCTTCAAACATGAAAAAATGCTAGCCAAGAATAAACATACCTGAATTGCATACACTCATGAAGCCAAGCAAATACAATTCAATGTAAATAGGAATTTTACTTGCATCTTTCCTTTTCACCTAACAGGAACATTTTGCAATAGAACTGTTTAATCCTTCCAGATATTCTGCTAGCTGGATGGAGATCGTGCCATTTTAAAGATATTTCCAAGACCTCAACAGGAGTTTACATTTATCTTTAAGGGCTAACCATCCAAACCTGGATGGTACATGGCGGAATAAGAGATACCCTTAGTTTAACTGTGAGGTTCTAAGTCTGCTCATAATCAAAAAAGAAGCTTACCAGAGATGGAAAAGTGGGGACATAACTGTTGAGAGCTACAAGGTCATTGCCAGGGTGTGTAGAGATGCAATTAGAAAAGTGAAAGCTATTAAAGAAGTCATTATCCAGCTCAACTTGGCGCTTGTCAGGCCACACCTAGAATACTGTGTTCAGTTTTGGTCCAGGCTATGCAATAAAAATGTAGACAGGCTGGAGAGGGTCCAGAGAAGGGCCACAAAGGTGATGAAAGAGCAAGGAAGCCTGCCATGGGACGAAAGGCTGAGAGAACTGGATTTGTTTAGTCTTGAGGAAAGAAGGCTTAGGGGAGACCTTATAACCATAGCTACAAGAAGGGTGGAGATTCCCTTTTTAAAAGGATTCACATATAAAAGATGAAGGGTAATGGGTACAATTTACTCCTGGGGAGATTCCAACTGGACACAAGAGGAAAATTTTTTATCATGAGAACAGTCAGCCCAGGGAAGTAGTGGATTCCTCAACATTGGATGCTTCCAGGATTCAGTTGGACAGAGTGCTGGGCCATCTTGCCTAGACAGTGCTTTTGCTAATAAAAGTAGGACCAGATGATCCTTGAGATCCCTTCTGACCTGACATTCCACAATTCTATGAGAAAAAAGACAGAGAGTTCAGCTCTGTTGTTCTGTTTGTTGGGGTTGATAAGGCACTTAGAGCACCTAAGAGAGCATACAGGTACTATACATTAATATTTTTTGGTTTGCATACTTTGGTTTCACATTTATGTAAATATCCCCATAAATTACTTTTGTGATAAAAACCTGTTTTGAGGAGCAACTGTTCTTTCCATAAGATCAGTTGTATGGGAAGCATAAGCATTACTCACCAACTATTTTCCTCCTACTGAAAAGCTGGGGAAGCTATTGAAAGCAGAAAAACTTACAAGCATCTTCCAAGCAAAACATCAAGAGCAAGGAGTCAAGAACAGGTCACAGGAACCCACAATTCACAATTCATATTTATGTAATGTTCTTAACGGTAAAATGCATTCCTTTTTATAAATGGGAGAGAAAGTTATCTTCTTTAGAGAAGAGTTTCACAACTTCTGTTTAAAAAATGAGAAGCAAAACAAATAAAATTCACAGAATTACAGAATTATTTGGGTTGGAAGGGACTTTAAAGATCAGCCACTTTCACCTCCCTGCCATGGCAAAGACACTTCCCACTGGATCAGGGTGCTCAGAGCCCCATCCAACCTAACCTTGAACACCTCCAGGGACGGGGCAGTCACAGCCTCCCTGGGCAACCTGTGCCAGGGCCTCCCCACCCTCATCGTGAAGGTTTTCTTCCTAATGTCTAGTCTACATCTTCCTCTTTTCATTTTAAAGCCATTCTCCCATCCTATCACTATAGGCCCTTCTAAAAAATTCCTCCCCAGCTTTCCTGTAGCCCCCTTTCGGTACTTGAAGGCTGCTCTAAGGTCTCCCCGGAGCCATCTTTTCTCCAGGCTGAACAACCCCAACTCTCTCAGCCTGTCCTCATAGCAGAGGTGCTCCAGCCCTTGGATCATCTTCGTGGCCCTCCTTTCTTCACCATTCAAGTTACACTCATACACTTCATAGAAAACAAATCTTCACAGTATCCAAGAACCAAAAGTGGACAAAATCCTCCACTCTCCATTAGCAAGAGACTGGATGCAGCACTTCATGTCCTGTCTTTCAATCCTTAGCTTCTTATCTGTGCTGGCAAAAATAACAAAGCCTGCAAATCGCATAGATCTCTACACACAACTGCATTACCATGACAAAAAGAGTCCTTATGAATCCTCCTACACAGGAGTACAGGAAGAAACACTTGTAAATTGGCAGTGACATCATTCACTAAGAAACTGATTCACACTTCATGAAACAGCAGGGAAAATTAAATTTACTCCCAGCCACCCCAAAGCTCTTTCACTGAATCAGTGTGTGGCAGAAATGATAGTAGGAGACGTAAATCCTTTCTCTATTTTAGAAAGACAAGGATTGTGTAATGAGCTAGAGTGCATAGAGCAAAATTACCATATATTGTCACTGAAATATATTTCCCCTGTGGTTTAGCCAAAAAAAAGTATGAAACTGGGATAGAAAATAAAACAGGTGATGCTAGAGGCAGAATGTGGATTAATAAGCGTCACCAGCAATATGTGACCGGCTTACAAAACAGGGGGTTGCATGACTGGCAGTACCAGAAAACAAGCTGTTTAATATTCTTTCTGAAGCTATCCTAGCCACACCTGAATACGATGCAACTTTCACATCTCCTGCTTTGCTGACAATGTGCTGAAGAGACGGAGAAAATTTTAACACATGAAGGATAAAGGTTCCCCACATCTCCGTGAACCCTGCTGGACCCTGACAAAAAGAGAAATGAAATCGTTGTCTGGTTTCTCTACAGAATTCCTCGGCTGTTAACTGCTACTTCTATTTATATTACAGCAATGCCCCTGATGAGAAGATGTCTGCAGACAGATAGGAAGGATCTCGCCTTGCCACAGACTACAACTGATTGAATTACATGACTTTCAGGCTGGTAATGTTTTCTGTCCATGGGTCAAAGCAATGGCACCTCCAGATAAATTAGGTACGAGCACAACACAACAGGAGAGAACTCTAAGAAGTCATAATTTATGAAGATAAATCAAGTTGACTCCACTCATGTGAATCTACCTTCCATGAGAACTACCATGTGCTGAAAAGAGGAATATTTATCTAGCTCTGAAGAGAAGACAAGCCCAAAGTTCCAAGGAGGTCTTCTTTCTTCTTTGCTCCCAATGGTCAAAGAATCATAGAATGGTTTTGTTTGAAAGGAACCTTAAAGCCCATCCAGTTTCAACCCTTCTGCCATGGGTAGGGACACCTCCCACTAGAATGGTATGGTCCAACGTGACATAAGGACCCCAAACACAGCAGAGCATGAGAGAGCAGTTTGGGTCAAAGCTCAGTGACGAGTATCTGAGTCACAGAAAGGCAAGCAGAATCCATGCTTCCAGCAAACTCTTAACCTAGACATTAGTCAAAAAGTTTCCAGAACTTTGCAAACAAACCTGGGCACCGATTCAAGAAAGCGAGACCTTGAAAACAGTTTTGCCTCCAAACCGCATGAAGCTTATTGTTTCATGCAATTTTGATGGAAAAACACAGCTGTACTGACAGCTCTTGTCATGATTCAATGTCCTTTTTGGAGCATCTCATTGACAAGCTGGCAACCAGCCACAAACACAGCAAGAGAATAAATGAAATGTACCTTCCTGTTTCCATCCAATTCCGAAAAAGGCACTGCTGCTGCAGTGACTGATAAGTCAACCCATGCCTGCCACAAATTTCTTTCTTACGCTTTTTTCCAACAGTTATCAATTTTAATTATGTAAAGTTTATATAAATAATTGTTTCAGTGTAACCTTTTACACAATTCTAAACTTCAACAGAAAAAAGAAACCAAAGCACTATTTAAAATATACATTTATGTATATGACAGCTAAGAAACACAGAAATTAATCTGAGATTCACATAGTTTCAAATGTTCTGCATCTCCTCATGCTGGAAGTGGAAGAAGAGTCACACGAGCCTGGCACGACTACACTTACACTCAAGCAAATATTCCTTTCTTTCAATAATAGCTTTATTTTAAGTAAGTTTGTTTGTTTACACAGTTTTAGAAGTTACAGTAATGGATATTCTATGCCATTCCATAACATTTTTTCAATAGTCCTAACAAGTCAACCCAATAAATAATTATGAAACATTCCATAATAATCATTTTACTATTATAAAACTGTAGAAGTGGAGCCTCCCTGATCAATGATGGATAAAAGGAGAGGCAAACCAATTACTAAAGAATAACTTCCCCCTCTGTATGCCTCTCTCTCTGCTTTGAGAGTAAAGCAGAAATATTAGCTCTGTGTCACACTGCTACTCTCTTTGATGGCCCAGCAGAGGAGGAATATCCAGTGGACTTGTTTGGTTTTGTTACTGATGCTACAACAAGGAATAATGGTTTTAAACTAATGGAGGGGAGATTTAGACTGGATATAGGGATGAAATCTTTTACAGTGAGGGTGGTGAGGCACTGGCACCAGTTGTCCAGAGAGGTGATGGAGGCCGCATTCCTGGAAGTGTTCAAGGTCAGGCGGGATGGGACTTTGAGCAATCTGATTGGGTTAAAGCTGATTGTGCTGCTGCAGGGGGTTGGACTGGATGACCTATAAAGGGCCCTTCCCTCTCAAAGCATTCTATGATTCTGGGATTCCATCAGGGTGCACCAAACCACTAAGTCTAGGATTCCAGCAGTAAGGTGGGGTCTTTCTCATTGCACCTTTTGCACCTCAACATCAAAACTAAAAGAGAACAATACCTGTCCTAGAGGATCTAGTATCGCTTAAAAACTCAGCAGACTGTTCAAATGAAATCGGTTTCCTACAGCTTGGAATACACAGGATGGTGTTTTCTGATTAGCTAACTTCTATGCAGTTACAATAGGTCCCAACAGAGCTCCTGGGGTGGTACAGTAGAATGGTTTAAGCACAATAGTTAAACCAAACAAAAAGCAAGGAAACAGGAGCACACGCTGACACACACCTTTCCTATCCTACGTTAACCAGAAGATAAAACCCAGAATGCTGATTCTTCACAGGAAAAAATTCCTGGTTTTCACAGTACTGGTTGAATGGCTCCACAAGTTTCTTGCCATTCCCCTGCTTTGCATGTAATTTTCCTTGGGATCCCTCTTCAGAGCAGTCAAACACAGCGGCCACAGGCTCACAACTCCTTCTTCTCAAACATCTTACTCCAGGCTAGCCTGGCTCCCTGCTCAGCTCTGCTTCACAACTCTTTGTCCCAGATGTCACATTACCTCCTTCGAACTGCTCTGACTTGTTCTTGCGTCCAGCCCAAGGACCTGCAGGGGCTTCTCCACCAGAGGCAGAGAGGAGGAATGAAGTGGCAGCCCAGTCTCACACAGTAGACAAAGGTAACTGAAGTTTTCACCTTGCTTCATGATTACATACAATCTTACATGGTGAGTTCTTCAGCCTCATTGTCATTACACTCATTAAATAAATCCCTCATTATTATTATTTTTCCACAGTATACCTATCGCTCTAATATTTACCAATAATGAGTCACTGAGAATCTTAACTGCAACTTCAAGGTTACCTTTATTGGAAATGTCAGGCCCTGCAAGGAAATAACAGAGCTGGAGGCAGAACAACCAAAGGGAAAGTCTGTCTGGAAATTCAAGAGGACAGCAAGTCACCTTTTTCAGTAAGGGTTTTTTTTCAGGATTCTCATCTCAGATTGTCACCAACACAGATTTTAGAGATATAGAAAAGCAGGTTGATCCTTCCAAAGGGAGTTTAATAAACAAGATAGAATCACAGAATCACAATAAACAGGATACTCAAGTAACACTACATTTCAAACTAAACAAGGCAGCAACTACAGTGTTCTTGTGTTCCTGAACTCCAACTTCTTGCCACTTATCTTAACACTGCCTCGGTGCTCCTAAGTATTAGATATCTTCCTTTGGAAATGATGGTCAGAAATCAAGTCCCAGCTGTCAGTGATTCCGAGTTAAACCTCACAACCCAGCCAGTGATTACTATTTTTTTAAGGATATCTCTGGACAACATGAAATCAAGGTCTGGAAACTCTACACTGGGAAGTGCCAAAGCAGAAGAGATTCATATGAAATGTAAATTTGAGTTTGGTTTATCGGCTCAGAATCTACTTCCAAAATTACAAAAATATTTATTAGGACTGCCTTCTATTAACCTACCATCCTGATGATCCCCAGACTGTCTGAATAAATGCATGATCTGCTGCATTACCTCACCTGCAAAATTAACCCTATGTGTAGCACTCTTTCTCGCTGCATGCCACTGGAATACTGGATAGAGTCATCCAAAGAAGTTCTCTGCTTTGCTGGTTGAACATGGTGAATTTGTAGAAGTTCACACCATTCCAGAACAGCAGTCCTTGGGGTCAATGTGGGGGATACACAGGATGGGACTGCCCAAAAGTCCAAGAAGGGACAATTTGCAGTTTTAACATTTCTATCATCCATTTGGTGCGCAGTTGCAGCTCTTCCAATACTGAGTCAAGTTAACACGCATTTCTATCATCCACTTAGCGTACAGTTATAGTCAACTCAACACATAGGCAAAGCTGCCACAGGTGCACAGAATACACACAGGGTCTCCTAAACAAGTTTGATAAGGACTTCCTTAGCCCAGAGTGGCCACTTCGATTTTTTTACTAAAGGGAGGCTTTGAAACCAACCATAAAGGGGCTGAAAAAGAAGATATTGGCTGGACCTGATGACATTAGAAGTCTTTCCCGATCTTAATGACTTTATGATTCTTTTTTCATCTTTTTCTCTAAGAGGTAAAACACAATATTTGAACGAGTTCAATCCAAATTTTAAGAAACTAAAGCCCATTTCAGTACCTACAGTCTTAAATCTTATTGTCCTCATACTGGAGTAGGAGTGCCTCATTAGAATGCTAACTACACAGCCACTGATTATCAAAAAACCCACTGTTCAACAGAAACTCTTCTTTGAAAGAGGCCGTACCAATCAGCAGGGAATCACTGAGGTTCCACCTGGAACCACTCAATACATGTCAAAGCAAAAAAATGTGTCCTTTTGCAAGGAAAAGGAATATAAATGGCTTCGCAGCACAGCAACAGACACCTGGATCTCCCATCAATAAAAATAATATGTCCCAAAGAAAGAGGAAACATCTTGGCCAATACAACATTTTCCTTTGGCAGTGGCAATACATCATCTTTTATGTTATGGTGACTCTTCCTGCAGCACTTAGGTTGCAGGGAGCAAAAATGAGACAATTACCCTCTTTCAAAAACTGCCCCAGCTTTCAAGTAAACACAAGAGATTCTATTCAAAGGCAGATTAATTTGGACAAGCTGGGAAATCCCAACATGCGGTTTTGCCAAAAAAATATAAAACCCTCCTGTTTTGTCAAATTTTTTGAAAAGATGAAAAAAGTTTCAATGTCCTTATCTTTTATATTCAACTTCTTATTGACATAACAAATGAGTGGGTAGATTCAGTATGTTTTTGCCACTCTAACCTGTTCCAAATCTGCACACAGTTCCTGTACATCTTGAAGAAAATGGATGAGACAGGAAAAACAAAAGCAAAACAAAAAATGCTATGAATTGGTAAAAATCTCCTTCCAATTTCAGTACAGCTCAAGATCTATTAACTAATGCCCTTTACTAGAAATAAAGAAAACCCCTTTTTATCTTCTAGAGATGTACTACAACTATCAGTATCATATTTCTGTTCTCAGGGCAGGACCTTCCCTGGATGTGCCTCTTTAAAGGGTCGCATAAGTTGGCAGTAAAACTGCTGGCTCTTATGTAAAGCTCCAACCTCTGCTGTTTGAAGCCTCAGCACAATCATGATCTCCTTTTAACATAATTACCTTGATAACCTAGATATTCCTCTTTGTGAGGGTCATCAGTAACAGTTTCTTGCTCAATTCTTCTGTTTCTCATTTCAAAAACATATCTACTTATTTTCTGACATTCTGAAGGTCACCACATGATAGAATCAGTATAGAAGCATAGAATGGTTTGAGTCGGAAGGCACCTCAAAGCCCAACCAGTTCCACCCCCTTGCCATGGGCAGGGACACCTCCCACTGGATCAGGGTGCTCAAAGCCCCAGCCAATCTGGCCTTGAACACCTCCAGGGATGGGGCAGTCACCACTTCTCTGGGCAACCTGTGCCGGGGTGTCCCCAACCTCATAGAAAAATATTTCTTCCTAAAATCCCATCTCAGTCTCCTCTCTTTCACCTTAAAACCATTTCCTGTTGTCCTATCCCTGCACTCCCTGACCAAGAGTCCCTCCCCAGGTTTTCTGGAGCCCCTTTCAGTACTGGAAGGCTGCTCTAAGGTTTCAAGTGACAGAATTGCTCCACAAAAGTGATGCTTTTACATGCATGAATGACTAGATAATATAAAAACATACAGCAATAACTAATATTTAAAACCATAAGGAAGGCTTGCAGGTTTTACAGAAACCAGTAAACATGGTTACGCAATGCTGATACCTTCCTTTATGTAGCTTTTTAAGGACACCTAAAAAGCCCACCCAAAACCTCAAACCCAAACAAACGTACACATGTGCTTATACATTTGTTGTTTGCCCTGTAAAAGGTCCTTACTCATCCTATCCCCCCCTGCTCCTGAAACTAGCCAGTAAAACATATTTCTTTCACTGATTTCCAAAAGCTATTTTTTCCCAACTGGGTTCTTAAGCTGCACACCGCACCCAGTAAAAACCATTTAGCCTGATTTACAAAATATATTTCTCTCTTTGGGCCTGTAAGCTGCTGTTGCAGAAGTGATAAAGGTGTTCTCATTCAGACATTTATTGTTACTGGGCCCCTTGCCACCTGTTTTTATTTTCCCCCTCTTTCATTTTCTTCCCACCTCTTCTGCACAGGCACTGAACCGGTCCACCAGAACTGATGCTGTCTAACAGGAGTCATATTATCTCTTGATACAGAATGGCATAAGTTGGAAGGGACCTTAAAGCCCACCCAGTTCCAACCCCCTGCCCTGGGCAGGGACACCTCCCACTGGATCAGGTTGCTCAAAGCCCCATCCAACCTGGCCTTGAACACCTCCAGGGATGGGGCAGCCACCACTTCTCTAGGCAACCTGTGCCAGGGCCTCCCCACCCTCCCAGGAAAACATTTCTTCCTGAGATCTCATCTCAATCTCCCCTCTTTCAGCTCAAAACCCTTCCCCCTCATCCTATCCCTGCACTCCCTGATCAAGAGCCCCCCCCCAGCTTTCCTGGAGGCCCTTTCAGTACTGGAAGGCTTCTCCCCGGAGCCTTCTCTTCTCCAGGTTGAACAAGCCCAACTCTCTCAGCCTGTCCTCAGATGGGAGGTGCTCCAGCCCCTAGATTATCTTCTTGGCCTCCTCTGGCTGCCCCCATGCCTGGAGGTGTTCAAGGCCAGGTTGGATGGGGCTTTGAGCCCCCTGATCCAGTGGGAGGTGTCCCTGCCCATGGCAGAGGGGTTGGAACTGGGTGATCTTTAAGGTCCCTTCAAACCCAAACCGTTCTATGGTTCTGTGAATTGCAGGATTCTAGATATTGTACTTTGAAGTGAACATTAAAACCGTTAAAAAATAACAAAGCCATTTAAGATATAATTATTTTTTTTAGTTCTACATCCTTGGCCTACTGCTCCTTCCTACTAAGTCAAAACTCAAATGCTCAAGATGCTGCATTAATATAAAAACATGTAAATATTAATGTTCCAGACAACCCACTAGTTGTAGAAATAAGTTTACAGCACACTGGCTGTAAGCCTGTAAAACCCGCACAAGGAACTGGATGATCTTTAAGATCCTTTCCAATCATTCTATGACTCTATGATTCTATGATCATGACAGGCTATAGACCATTCACAGTGTCACAGGATGGTGTTTACCCAGCCTGCAGTCCTGGGCTGCGCAGAGCCCATCTTGCAGGAGGCTACGTGCACCTTATGCCTCAGAGCTAATGACACCTTCAACATCACGTCATCATGGGTTCCCATCACAGAAAGCTTCCTCTAAAAACACGATGCTACATGAAACCTCTTTGTCCTTTGTTTTTCCATAGGAAAAACACCAATCTATCAAACATAACTTTGTACTTGTTCACATGTCATGATAATTATACATGTACTTTTATCTATAAAACTCAAGGAGATCAGTGAAGATGTAACGCAAAAGTGAAGACAAGAGCTAAAACCAACAAACATCAAACAGCTAACACAAAATAATTAGTCAATGTGTTTCAACTACAAGTTTACTCAAAGCATACTCACTTTTTATATGATAGATCTACCTCCACAGTAACCTCAGACGAGATAACGCATGTGACACTATAGACCAAGTATCTTTTTTCTTAATGTTTGTCCTCATTAATACAATCTACTTCAAAGCAATGGAGTAGTTCATACAGAGTTCAAATGGATATGGTTTGATTTTGCGAAAAGTATCTTTTCTTTGAGTGTTGCTACTTACTGCATCACTTCAGCATGAATTAAACATGAATTCATGATAAAATCATCAAAATGCAAAAACAAAGAGATGGTAAAGGAGATCAAAGGCACCTTCTAGTTGCCAGAGAAACCAAAACAGCAAATGAATTTGAAGCACACGGTACTCGCGCAATCTCCTAGGACAAGAGCACATGAAGTGTATGAAGGAATTTTTAATTTCTGTGTTTCAGCAGTGGAGCTGGAATGAACAGAAAATAAATTCATTAATATTATGCTCAGGTGGGTTAACAGTGGTCGGATCATTGGGCAGCACTTCTGAAAGGCAGGGCACCGAGAAGATAACACCATCATAGTGCAGGTCGAGTGGGTAAAAGAAATTCAGAACTGAGTTTTGCAGAGTGCTGTTAATCAGGAACACAACATTTGCATCAGTTCCGAGAGCTCAGAAGAAGTTAAAGAGTTCAGACTGACAGACTGCAAATGTGAAGTGTGGCTTTCTAGGCTGGGCATTCAAAAACATACAAACATAGAATCACAGAATGGTATGGGTTGGAAGGGCCCTTGAAGCCAAACCAGTTCCAACCCCCCTGCCATGAGCAGGAACACCTCCCACTGGATCAGGTTGCTCAAAGCCCCATCCAGCCTGGCCTTGAACACCTCCAGGGATGGGGCAGCCATGACTTCCCTGGACAACCTGTGCCAGGGCCTCACCACACCCATCATGAAGAATTTCTTCCTGGTGTCTAATCTAAATCTTCCCCCTTCCAATTTAAAGTGTAGAACTGATTTCTTTCTCAGGAGTTCTCACTTCCCCCACACTCTTCTCCGCTCTCCTCAGCCAGCGCTCAGAGGCTCTGAAGATGCTGGTTGTAATATTATTTTACGTAACATGGAATCTATCCAGTTTACTTACTCATTTCACAAAGACGACAGACAAAATAGCATATGGTAATGGTTTTCAGTCTCAGCTGTCCTTGCTGGTATTCGAAAGGGGAAAGGCTCTGTATCCATTACTGGCTCCCTGAAAACTCACAGTCTTCAGGGAATAAGGATTGTCTCCTTTGTTAGCTATTCTAATTCTTTGATTAATAACGATAGTTGTGATTTAAATCCAGGCAAGAGAAGCAACAAAGCGGTATCAGCACAACAGAGCTGATGGCAAGGCAACTGGCAGTACAAGGTTTCTCTGGGGTAACCCAAAGCCCCCTGGTGACTCACACATCTGGTAGATTTTAACAGGGTAGCTGTTGTGGTACCTGCCTCTACACAAAGGTCTCCAGTGGGGGCAGAAAGAGAGGCCTGTCTCCCTGCTCCCTCCCTGTGGGCAGCCCTGGCTGTCAGGATGGGGTTTGGTTTACCTGAAAAATAGAACCATAGGATCGTTAAAGTTGGAGAAGACCTCTAAGATCATCAAGTCCAACCATTAACATAACACCACGGTGCCTACTAAATTATGTTCTGAAGTGCAATAGCTACATGGTTTTCGGACACCTCCAGGGAAGGCAACTCCACCACTGCCCTAAGCAGCCTCGTCCAAAGCTTCTCAACACTTTCTGTAACAATTTTTTTCCTAATAACCAATCCAAACATCCCCTGGCACAACTTGAGGCCAATTTCTCTCATCCTATCACTTCTTATCTGCTTGAAGAGACCACCACCCACCTTGCTACAACCTCCTTTTGGGTAGTTCTAGAGAGCAAAAAGGTCACCCCTCAGCCTCCTCTTCACCGGGTTTCTCCTCCAGGTACAGCCCCCACATCCCAGGAAAGCCTCTTTCCCAGCATGATGCTCCTGGTCTCCTGGGGCTGGGTCCTCTCTGTCTCTTAAACACCCTACAACTGCATCCATCAGGGCTGCTGAAAGGAGCAAAACCTGGAGAGGTGGAAATGAGTTGCAAAGAAGCAGGTGGAAAGCTCCTCTGAGTATGCCAGGCAATGAGGAAGCATGTAGGAATGACTCTGCATGCCCTGTTCAACCCTAATGTAGTGACAGGAGGATAAGTAATTGTTTCCAGCTGAAAGAGAGCAGAATTAGATGACATATTAGGAAGAAATGTTTTCCTGTGAGGATGGGGAGGTCCTGGCACAGGTTGCCCAGGGAAGTTGTGGCTGTCCCACCCCTGGAGGTGTTCAAGGCCAGCTTGGATGGGGCTTTGAGCAACCTGATCCAGTGGGAGGTGTCTGTGCCCATGTCAGGGGGGTTGGAACTGGATGGGCTTTCAGGTCCTTTCCAACTCAAACCATTCTACGATTGTATGATTCTAATTATCTGCTGTGGGTCCAAACACAATGTCATAAATGGTTGAATCATTAAAGTTCTTTGTTCTAAAGCATAAAGGAAGGACAAGACTCTAGTGCTCTTTATATAATGTTTCAAGGACAAGAAGACCTAAGGCAAGTATTTCTGAAGTTCATCTTAATGTAAGCTGTGCTTGGAAGGACTAAGAAGCTCTGGCCCTGGCATCATTCTGCTCTAGTCACAGCACTTGATTGAATGTTTTTTTCAGGAGGTAGAGATTAAAATGAACCAGAACTAATTGAAGGTATATTTAATAAAAGCATCATCATTTTAATGAGTATACAACTGCTCCTTTAATGCTGAATAATGTTTAAGTTACTGAACAAGTCCATATTGTTTCACCTAATGGGATTCACCAATTAACAAATAATTAATTCTCCTCTAATTTTGAAACACAATGTGGAAATGTGAAACCTGCTTATAAATTAATTAATGCTCAAGTCAATAAAAGAGACAAGTGTCTGGGACTTACTACTGCTTCTCCTGAAATCAATCAAGGTAATATCACTTACTTTGAGCCATGCAGGACTCGTTTTGGTTCTTGAGGCATTTCGGTCTCATTACATTGTAATTGCGTGTAATACAAGTCTGGCGGACAGGGACAAACACTGAGCAGCCACAGCTGCTCCAAAAATTTTACTCATCTTCAATTACGCTGATTGTCCCTTTTCACATTTTCCAAACTCTCGTACTTGCATTCGTACCGTTTTTCCCACCCTGTCATGTGCCCTTCATGGAGATGTCCTGCACTTCTGGTCAGGATGTTGAACAAACCAAGTTGCTTAAGCGACTCCTCATCCCCTCTAAACTGTTCTCCAACTATGTGCTACACAATGACTGAGACAACAGTTCCAAGATCATGGATGAACACTGCATAAATGACACAATCATTCACAAACTAGGAAAGAAGGAGGGGGAAAGGAGGGGGAAAGGAGAGGGAAAGGAGGAGAAAAGGATGGGGAAAGGAGGGAAGAAAACAAAATTCTCAAACCCTAAAAAACTCTGGCATGGACAGGCTAGGTTTTATTCATGTGCATCTTAGAAGAAAAGCAAGAGAAAAGATATTTGACATAAGATGTAGTAAAACTACTAAGGTTTCCAATTGTCTATGGCCTTCTGGGAGCCTGACACTTTATTTTCATTACTAACATCATATCAGTCCTAAATCGAAACCAGACAAGGAACATAATAAGTGGCAAAAAAACATCTAGAAGGTGAGATAACTCCAAAGGACTGGAGCTGACTATGGCAAATAGCCGTTAAATTGGCAAAAGGAAGTGAAAATGGAAATCATCAGCTCCAACCTGGCCTAGTGAGCAAGCAGAAAGCCAGGGCACAACCAGCTTCTCTGACTTCCCTGATCTGTAGTAACACCACATCAAAGAAGGAGTAAAAGGCAACTGATTAATAGTTTTCCTTTTTTCTTTTAAACAAGGGATTGTATAAATCTTCCTGATTCCTCCCTCTTATACAAACCATAGAAATTCTAAAATGATGGCTCTGCAAGATCTGCTAAATACTGCTAGAAGAGGGAAAAGAGAAGAGGAAAAGACTTATTAGGGGTCTCTTGGTGGGGTGCCAAGAGAGGCTGCAACTGTCTTTCATTTTATAAGCACTCATCCAAAGCCAAATGTGCCCCAAAGCATTTACAATCCAAACAGGCAAACTTGAAAAGTAAAATTACTACATCCATCTTCAACTGGGAAGACTGACTGGGGTCATTGAGGAGTTTATCTGGAGCAGAGCAAAAGTAGAACTGAGATTCCTGTCACCATTAATCACAAAAAAATCCTTCCTCATAAAATAGTTTTTAATTCCATTATTTATCTTCTTTTTTTCCTGTGCTGTCCCCTCCATAATATTAATTATACTAATAAATAGTACATCGTATTAAGTTACAGTTTAATTAATTAACCTTTTAAATGATTCTGTAAAGAAGTCATAGCCTCAAAGAAGGGCTTGGGTTGGAAGAGACCTTAAAGCCCATCTAATCCCAAACTCCTGCCACGGGCAGGGACACCTCCCACTGGTCAGGGCACTCAAAACCCCATCCAACCTGGCCTTGAACACCTCCAGGGATGGGGCAGCCATGCCTTCTCTGGGCAACCTGTGCCACGGCCTCACCACCCTCACAGGAAAACATTCCTTCCTAAAATCTCATCTAAGAATGTCCTCTTTTAGCTTAAAACCCTTTCCCCTCCTCCTGTCCCTGCACTCCCTGATCAAGAGCCCCTCCCCAGCTTTCCTGGAGCCCCTTTCAGTACTGGAAGGCTGCTCTAGGGTCTCACCAGGGCCTTCTCTTCTCCAGGCTGAACAACCCCAACTCTCAGCCTGTCCTTATAGGACAGTTGTTCTACAAGGCAAATAATTATAATTGTCCTGCTACAGTGAGTGGATTCGATCCATCTATTTCTCATCTGGTCCCACGTATTCCTAAATTGATGTCTTATTTCCTCTCAGTCCATGAGATTTAAAGCAGGGACTTAAGATGGTGAATTAACTTAAAACTCAGAGCCAGATTCTGTTCTGAGTGAGAGAGGTAAAATATCTCACACACAGGTCAGGGACATGTGAAAGGGATTCAAGACTCCTCATCATTTGTATCCGTAATTCAGTCCAGTCCCTGCAGAGCCCCATTTAAAGCCTGTGGAAAAATCAGTGGACATCTTTCAACTGACCTCAATTTTTATATCAGGCCAAGGTCTATGGGAATAAAAATGGCAGACTAATTCACAGCTAAAATCAGCTCTTGGAGTCCCTGATTGCCTAAGGAAAGCAAACAGCCAGTGCTTGATTAATGCAATTATTCATCATGTACAGGGCATTAAAATCCAGCACTGCTAATCTCTTGGCACAGACCTGAATTAGCCCAGACTCTCCAATGAGATGCCCGCCTTCTTTAAAGTAGGGAGGTTATGAACCAATAAACATAGCCCGATGGCTTTCTCCATGGGAATATTGCCTCTGGTGTTGGGTACACTCAAGCGCTCATTCCCTTTGAGACTGTATGTGTGTCCACGTGTGCAGAGTTTAGATCTTATTAACACTATTCATAGTCATAATGTATTTATTGCAACACAGAGGCACTGAGAAGGTCAGAAGCTGGCGTTCAGTTTAATAATTCTTACTGCGTTTTTTACACTAATTTGTCCCTAAATTTTTGTTTGTTGAGGAAGAAAAAGTAATTTTGTTTCCTGTAACAGCTGTGCTCAAATTAATGTTAATCCTTTCTCTTCCCGCTCTCCTTTCTCTTCTCACCTGTGCATACGTATGTACACGTGCACACACGCTCGCTCTCGAAGTGACTTGAGTGTTTTATTCAGTGTCAGTCCTGGGCAGATTAGAAGCGTAAGGTTGGAATTAATTCAGGCAGAGAACAAATTGCTCTTTTGCATTAAACCACATGTGTGAGGCTTCTTGTTAATGATGCTTACTCAACGAGGCACAGTATAAAATCAGGAGCCACACAATCTATTTTAATGAATTGCCCAGGAAGATGTCTACCTTTGTTTAAAGGGAACGACATTCACTCCATATAAATTAAGTGACATATATTGGGCAGTATATTACACTTTTACTAGTATAAATTAGAAAAGCTTCATTAATTCCACAATATTCATAGCTATAATGCGTAATACCTGATAAATAATTGAGGGAGGGAAGTAACTTCGCTTTGTTTTACTTACTGAAATGACTCGAACTGTGCTGATTTACATGAGGTAATTCTCCACTTACTCTTCTCATAAAAATACCTTTGGAAAAGTTAAGTGTGGTGTACTTCAGACTAAAACTGGTGGTTTCTCATGCACAATATCAGACATTAAGAAGATACAAAAGCAAGGACTGTATCTTCAGTATGATGGTGTGAAGGCACAAGCAAATGCATTTCATGGCTTCCTTTTGACCAACAATGTTAGGAACAGCCTTGATGAGACCTCAGGCATGGAAAACCTTACCTTCATGACCCTGAAGTTTGGCAAAGGTAAAATGAGATAGAGATTTATTATCTCTGCCATGTAATCTTAACAACAGATGCTTCTCTCACTACATTAAGACCGAAAGAAAACCTCCAGGTTGTTTATACTGAATAGGTGAAAAAAATACCAGAACCATCCACATGTAATTTGCCAGTTTTAAAGGATAAAATTTCATTTATTTTTCTGTCTTGTGCCTGGCCTGCAGAATTATCCCTCAGAAATCCCATCTCACAAAATATTCCTTCCAAACACATACTATAAATTATAATCACATGAAGGATGGCAGAACAAATTACTTTTCTTTGTTAGTTTATCTATCTTACTAGCTCTATTTTGAAATCTAATTACTAGAAAGAATTATTATTCAATACATAGATGTTAAATTTAAACAGCAAATTATTTTTCCTCTTCCACTAAAATCTTTTTTATGTAATATAATGTTTGCACTGGTTTGTGACTATTTTAAACAATCAAGGTAAAAATACCTTACTAGCTGAAACAAATCAGAAAACATAATTTAGGAGATTAAGTCTGGTGATAAACTAGAGTTAGGCAATGTCCTACAAGATAAGTCAATCTTAATTCTGTAGAAAGGAAAATAATAAGTGAATGTAGTTCAGCACTGTCCCTTATGACTGTTCATTGCTCCCTGTACAAACTCACTTCCAAAAAGGTGTTACTCTGCAAATAATATAATAATAATGTCATTGTGAATACTCAGTAATTTGATGATTACTCCTTGTAATGTCTTTCCAGATGACACCTGGAGAAAACCTATGAGCTCATTTCTTCCATATATTTATACTTAAGGAAGTATATGTGGCATCACCCATCAAGTCTGTGAAACATTCCAGAGTTCTGGGAATGTCGTGTTTTCTTGTACTCCTTGGATTGTCAGGATTTTTAGATTATTGCTGTAAAGAAATAAGATTTTTTTCTTTTTAAATTTAATTAAATAAGATTATTTCTTATTTGTAACTGTCCTTCATTATTCTGAAAGAGAAAAGAAAGAAGCATCTAGGACAGCACTGTAACCTGAAATGTTATATAATTTAGGAAGCACATTATCATAGAATTATAGAATGTTTTGGTTTGGAAGGAACTTTAAAGCTCACCCAGTTCCAATCCCCCTGCCATGGGCAGGGACACCTCCCACTGGTTCACGGTGCTCGAAGCCCCATCCAGCCTGGCCTTGAACACCTCCAGGGATGGAGCAACCATGATTTCCCTGGGCAACCTGTGCCAGGGCCTCCCCACCCTCACAGCAAAACATTTCTTCCTGCCCTCTGTCATCTTAAAACCATTTATCTTTGTCCTATCAATTAAACGCCACTGCGCAAATACTTTCATATAAATTCTTGGAAATTCTATAGGTAAAAAAAAAAATATTTCATTACTTAAATTTAGCAAAAGAACAATTAAGATAATGGAGAACAACTTGAGGTTTTTATAGTTTTAGTAAAGTCCAAAACATTCACTTACCAGAAATCAATGAGGATACAAATGTACAGAATCGTGTGTAATAAAGCTGTGGCATTGATTGCATTAGTAACTGTAGACCTCTAAAGACTTCTGTACGAAAAGATCTCCCTCCCATCTGTGCATGTACTGTATTGACTTGTGCCATCTACCTTGATTATGATTAGAAAAATAAAACTTTCTGCTCACAAATGAAGGTTTAATATTTTTGCATATATTTTTTTATAAAGAAGCTCCAGCTCTGAAGTCTACCATCACAAAATAAAGAGTGAAAGTGTCTTTATTACTCAGAACACAAAGCTTTATTCATTTTAATTCTCTTTTGAACTTTTATGACTTTCTGTACACCACACTAAACTGTATTTTTAAATCATAGGATCATAGAATAGTTTGGGTTGGAAGGGACCTTAAAGCTTATCCAGTTCAAATCCTCTTGTCATGGGCAGGGACATTTCCCATTGGATTGGGTTGCTCAAAGCTTAAAACCATTCCCCTCACTCTGTCACTGCACTCCCTGATCAAGAGTATCTCCCCAGCTTTCCTGGAGCTCCTTTCAGTACTGGAAGGCTGCTTTATCACCTTCTATTGCCTCTTCTCCAGGCTGAACAATCCAAACTCTCTCAGTCTGCCCTCATAGCAGAGGCGCTCCATCACCTTTGTGGCCCTCAGTAATGATTTTGAATAGAAAATATAATTAAGCTATGGTTATGTATGCAGAAATGAAGATACAGACTCCCACATATTCTTATTTATCTGTAACTGCATGCAAGATCCATAACAATCAATGGGACCTCTTATTTGTGTCAAACCTGCTCAGATAGTCACAAAAACGTAAGAGTATGCTGGTTTGTGCTGTTCCTCCACGATATCCAGGATAAACTTGAGGACTTCACCACTAGCCTGAATGTTTACCTATACCATTCCTTCCCTTTTATTTACCATATTACCTCATTGAATGCTGTGAATAAGCTATCTATATAATTACAAAGAATGATGTATCTATGAAAATAAACTTTAAGTGAATAAGTTTTTATGGTTATTTATTTTTTTCTATTTAAAAATTCTGTTCATTTAAACCCCAAAACAGCTGTGCCCCTTTATGGGTCATCGTCAAACTACCCTGTATTTGATTTATTTTAGTTTGAGGTCTGACTCCTAGGCTAATGTCCCCCCTCTATTTTCAAAGTTCATGCTGTTTGGCTTCAATTTAAATCAATACCTAAACCCTATGGAATTAAGTGCTTTTGCAAATGTAACCTTTTCTGACAGAATATCTGTGTGGGTTCAGTGCAAATAAAATAAGCTCGGCAAAATTTACGGTTGGATCCCACTCCCTTCTCTTTAGTGATTGACTCCTGAACTGGCCCCGTGGTTTTCTACGTCCAGTCCAGCTCATCTTGAGTCATAGGCATTGGAGATGGCAAGGTAATAACTGAGGGACTGCAGTACAGGCAGAGAACAACCATGCTGTTTGCATGGGATCTCATTGTCTGAGGGCAGGCACAGAATCACCCAATGTCCTCAGCTGGAAGGGACCCACAAGGATCATTAAGCCCAACTCCTGTCCCTGCACAGGACAACTCCAACATTCACACCATGTGCCTGAGGATGTTGGCCAAATGCTTCTGGAATATTGTCAGGCTTGGCACCGTGACTGCTTCCCTGGGGAGCTGTTCCAGTGCTCCACCACCCTCTGGTGAAGAACCTTTTCCTAATGTCCAACCTAACTCTCCCCTGGCACATCTTCCTGCCATTTCCCCAGGTTGAAAGATAAGAGATAAGCACCTGGTCCTCCTCCTCCCAATGTAAGGAAGTTGCAGAGCGCAATGAGGTCTCCTCTCAGTCTCCTCTTCTCCAGGCTGAACAGACCAAGTGACGTCAGTCACTCCTCATATGGTTTCCCCTCTAAACCCTTCACCACCTCCATGCCCTCCTCTGGACACTCTCCAGTAGCTTTAGATCCTTTTTATCGTGTGGTGCCCTAAACTGCACCTAGTGCTCAAGGTGGGACTGGTCCAGTGCGGAGCAGAGCGGGAGGATTCCCTCCCTCTCCTTGCTGGCAATGCTGAGCTGGATGCACCCCAAGACATGGTTGCCCTCTTGGTTGACAGGGCACTGCTGGCTTATGTTCAATTTGCCATCAATCGGAAGATGAGACAGTTTCCCACAGTGCAAAGGCTTCTTTCCCCTAATGCACACATCCTCAAGAGATTCTTGCCAACTGCTTTTAGAGACACACACCCTGCTATTCAAACTCTGCTGACTTTCCTTCTGACCGATCAATGCCCATCACCCCGTACTTCTAAAAAATAATAAGCAGCTGAAGCCACTTTGCCCAGAGCATTTCAATTTTGGCTTGTGCTTTCTTAGGCAGAAACAGGCATAATGAGCTCTTTAATTGAAAGATACACTAAACACCTTAGTCCCCAGGAGCCTTCATCCTACCTGTAAGTGATCCTTACTGAAGTGCTGCTAAACCAGAGATACACAAGGGGTGCATACTGTATAACAGCAAATTATTTCCTTAGTTACTTGTTGCTTTTAATTATTAAAAATGAAAAAAACCCCAAGTTATCTCAAAATAAGCATGTGAAAAAGAGGTTGTCACTCTTTCCGATCAACTGCTGGAGAGAGACATTTCAGAGAGGCCAGTGTTCCATTTTAGCATGCTGAACATCAGACACTAAAGTGACATTTCCAGAAGGATGAAGCAGTTTGATGCAAAAACCACAAGAGATGGCAGCGCGCTGCCCACACCAGCACCTTGGGATCTGCCTCTGAACAACTGCAACCTCTTGTGCTGTTGACCATACGCATCCCTGCCTGCACACGTCTGATAAAAAGAACAACGCATACCCGGTGTTCAAGCTTAGAAGATTATCATCTCAGCTGATCTTCAAATGAGTGATGCTTTTCCTTTTCTAGCCTGAAAAATGAGCAAAAGACCTCTCCTCGTGACTTGAGGGATGCCTCCTGGCAGAAGCCAGCACCTGTGGCCTGAGCAGGGCCACCACTCAGGGCAGTGTACCTGATGCGCAGCCCGAACGGGGAAAAAATGGAAATCTGAGTCACTGCTGCCCTAAGACAGCAATTTTTTTCTCCCGACAGCCTTGCAGTCAACAAGCTCCTGGGTTCACAGGAGAGAAGGAAAGGCACTCTCTCATTATCACCTCCTCCAGCACAGTAAAGAGAAGGAGCAAGCTATTTCCTCTACGCAGGAGTTCCATTGCCATCACGTAGTGGGGAGTTAGGGGAGAGGAGGAGGAGAGGACAAGTAAGCTCTGATTTTCCTTCCTCCCTGTGATAGAAAGGAGATCGGTCCAGACCATCACTGACAAATCTTAGACATCAGGAAAAATTTCTTCAGTGAAAGGGTTCTCAGGCACTGGCAGAGGCTGCCCAGGGAGGTGGTGGAGTCCCCATTCCTGGAAGTGTTTAAAAGATGGGTAGATGAGGTGCTCGGGGATCTGGTTTAGTAGTGGACAGGTACGGTTGGACTGGAAGGTCTTTTCCAACCAAGCGATTCTATGATTCTAAGTAAACAGTGATGGACACAAAATCAAACAAACACTGATTTTTTAGTTAATTACATTTTAGATTTCACTGCTGCTTGCTCTTCCAAAGGAGCACCAGACTGCTCTCAAGCAGCCGCATTCCTCTGGGGCACAAACAGGATTCAAGCCTTCTTCAGACCAATACTTGTCGCTACCTTTAGCCCAATGAGGCATCAATTGTTTTCAGATGTACAAATGAGTTTAATAAGGGTCCCAGCAAGACTCCAAAATCATGGTTGACTTGTCGCACCTCCAGCCCCCTCTAGGCTACATTTTGTTATTGATCTGTTTATTGCTTCCGCTGAGAGAACACTGTCAATCCACCCATGTCAGAATCCAGCCTGCAGCATGGAGCGGACACTGTTATTACTATTTAAGTGATAAATGAGACATGCATTTCATTCAGTATATTTGTGAAGCAGAAAATATTCATCTTTTTAAAGCACCGATACATAGGAATGTCAGCCAGTCCCTTCCTTCTTTGTTTCCTACTGCAAGTAATAATCGGTTTTACTGAGCTCCAGGTATAAGCAGCCATACAAAACAAAATGTTGCTATTAAACTTTGGTGTTTTGGTTGAACCAAATTAAATATTATAGGAATAAATATTACAGGATTAAAATAAAAAATAAAAAGAAAGAAGGAAAGCAAGGGCCCAACCCAAAATCTGATGAAGTCTGTGACAGTCAAGTGATAGGACAAGATGAAATGGCCTCAGGTTGCGCCAGGGGAGGTTCAGATTGGATGAGGAAAAAATTTATTACTGAAAGAGCAGTGAAGCACAGGCAGGGTCTGCCCAGGGAAGTGGTGGAGTCACCATCCCTGGAGGGATTCAAAAAACATATGGATGTGGCACTCTGGGACATGATTTAGTAGGTGCAGAGGTGCTGGGTGGGTGGTTGGATTTGATGAGCTCTTTTCCAACCTTAATGATTCTATTCTATGATAATCTTACTGTGTCCTTCAATAAGTTGGGTTTTTTTAATAAAAGCATGGAAAAATAGAAAGATTCAGCCTATTCTCAGGGTTCACGTGTTGCTCACCAGTTCCTCCCATCACATGTAGGAGCAGTGACGATTATACCTCTTTCCCCAATGCACGGGAAGGGAGAGGCTTGTCCCTGCCTGGGGATGCCTGCTGCTTCTGCCCCTCCTGGAGGCTGCTGGAGAAAGAGTTTCTTCAGGCCTTGAAAGAGCTGCCTACATGGTTCATCCAGAGGATGCTGGGAAGTAGTTATGTTTTTCCCACAAGCTTATATGGTGACCACCTCAACCATCCATGCCCTGAACCGCAGAGTCCATGACTCGAACCAGCACACAAGGGGCTAAAGCCTCAGTGAAACCATTTACATTCTCAAAGCTAAACACACAGGTAAGCATTACAAGTGTTGTTGAAGTCACTTCAGTAGGAAGCAAGGTGAAGGGGTTTAATTTTATTATTTTATTTTGTATATTTATGACATAAATTAAAATTTATAATTATACTTAAATAAGTCTAAATAAATATAGCTGTATCTTTTAAATTTATATCTTATACAAATTTAAAGATCTGATATGAATAAATCTATATATATAAATATATGCATAAATACAAACATATAAAGAAAAAATATATTTATGAATATATTAATTGTATACATATATTATTTATATTTATACTTATAAATATATGAATTTAACTACTTAAATTTTAAATTTTATATCTATATATTTGCATATTTTATTGATATGTATTTATGTCGTGTAAATAAGTATACGAATAGATACATTATTTATTATATATTATATTAATTATATAAATTATATATTAATACTGATAATATTTTCATTTTAATTATTGTTGTTATTATTACTACTACTTCATTTTAATTTTATTATTACTTCCTTTATTTCATTATTATTCTTCCTCTAGCAGCAGAGCAGATCCTGCACATTCAGTGCAGGTTTAGAGGCTTTACAAGGCATTTGTTTGTTTGCTGTCTTGAAGCTGGTGATGGCTAAGATCTAAGAGGAGACAAAGCCTGCTTACATCTGGGGGACGTCTTCTCGCATGATTATAGTCAGGGCATATTTACATTCAACTCCTACTTTGTTTGCTGCTTTAAATCATTCTGAAAAACACAGAGTGGTTCCAAAGAAACAAATCACCTCTGTAGCTTTTGCACATTCCAAGGGAAAGCAAGATGAAAGAACAGATCGTGTTTATTCTGGGACTTAAAGGGGACCTTCCAGTACTTCAAAGGAGCTACAGGAAAGCTGGGGAGAGGCTCTTGATCAGGGAATGTAGGGATAGGATGAGGGGAAAGTGTTTTAAGGTGGTAGAAGAGAGATTGAGATGAGATCTGAGGAAGAAATGTTTTCCTGTGAGGGTGGGGAGGCCCTGGCACAGGTTGCCCAGGGAAGTGGTGGCTGCCCCATCCCTGGAGGTGTTCAAGGCCAGGTTGGATGGGGCTTTGAGCACCCTGATGCAGTGGGAGGTGTCCCTGCCCATGGTAGAGGGATTGGAACTTGATGGGCTTTGAGGTCTCTTCCGACCAAATCATTCTATGATCCTGCTCATTGCACTGTTTTCTATTCATTAAAAAGTAGCTTCCCATGCAACGGGAGTCATTTCCAGAGTTAATAATGGAAAGAGCCTGCTTTCATTTGCATAAGCTGCGCCTTCTCAACTTAAGTAGGTATCAACCATATAAACCAAGGCTGTTTTCACTGCTGTAGTGCACCTGAGCTGCCATGGGTTTCACTGAGAAAAGGACTATTAAGCCCTCTTGAGACTGAGGAGCAGGTGAGACACTCAACGGCTTTGAGTGTTGTTGGCCCATCTCAAAGCTATCTTTGGGCATGAATATTTTTAGGAAATAGCGTGGGAGAACCACAGGCTTGAACAAGCTTCCAAGCATTTACTGAATTCATTATAACAGACAACCCATTGCTCTACTAAAGAACAAAACTCACAGGATGCCTTTTTTTAACCTCTCAAATACCATGTCCTGAAAATTCACCCTCGGTGAGAGAAATGCCAGCCTCGGTCTCTTGGAACAGATGAGAACCCTTGACATCAGTAAGTGGTGCATCAGCCTTCAATTTCATAGATGCTACAAATTACCACTACAAAGTCTCTGGTTGGTTCAGAACAGGGCCTTTGAGCCTCAGGTTTCAAGAACCACATAGGAGAACTGACTAACCTTCTGATAACAAGATCCATCTAGAAAACATGAGAGGTGACTCCATATTCTTGCCAAGATTGCTAAAAATTAAAATCTAGAGGGCGTAATTATTTATTTCCAATTTATTTCCTACAATTCTCTGAGTTAGGATTCATGTAAATAATATTTCTAAGTGCTAATGAAGGTACTTGTACGTTTTCAATACGGCAATGTCAAAGCATTACTGATGGATATACTTAATGGAAAGATAAGGACATTTTTTCAGATGGCAAGGGAAGAACAGTTTGAATAATTTTTTCCCTTTTTTTAAGTAGCTCCTTCTTCCTTTGCTTAGTAACAAAAATTACATACCAACCTAACAGATTTTAAAATTTCTGGTTTATTTTCTGCTGAGGTGGTAACTTCTCTTAGCATGCCTTCCAGTGTAAGACTGAAACTGACAAAACCCATTAGTTTTTCCCTCATTGAGGACACATTCAAACAAGATGACATTAAAGCCCTTGTGTCAACCAGAGCTATCTCCCACAACAAGACAAGAGGCCACGTTTCTGCCCAGGTGCCAGCCTCTGCATTCTGGAGGGAGGGGCTCAGAGCCAGGCGGTGGAGCGGGAGGATTTCTCAATGGGAGGGAAGTAAGTTGAGATCTGACCTTTCTGCCACAGTACTCTCAAAAGCCACCTTCAAGTGTTAGGAACAGCTCATCTGTTTCTTGCTATAAGCCAAGATCATTATGGTTAAACATGTTTGATCCCAGGATTTGGAAGCTACACCAGTTGTAAGAGCTGGAAAATTTATTCCGCACCAGTCAATTCACTCCTAAATCACGTGTAACTAGTGTTTTCCTCACCTTTTATGCTCAAGCTGTAAAACACACCCAGTTTCCCCATCCCCTGAGTACTCTTTCGGTTCCTAGGAAACCATGATAAACAGCTTCTTACCTAACCTTGATTTCACTGGTCCTTTAAAGCTTGCAAAATATATCATCCTTCCTGGGACTGAAAATGTGGAGGGTACTCACCTGTTCTACACAATCCAAGAACAAACTAAATCTACAAGTGCTTCTTCTATGTGAATTATGGACAACGTAGTGACACCATAAACACTATCTTAGTGGATAAACTTGAAACAGATGAAGAATCAATGTCAAACATTGTTAATGTTCGATATGTCCCGTATATTTGATAGAAAATCAGATGTAACATGGCACTATTAAAACCTTTTTCCCTCTCAAGCAGTCCTAGCCTAGTTTTCAAAATACAAAACAAAAAAAGTCTTCTGTTTCAGATTGCAAGAGAATAGAGGAGGAGGGCCAAGAAATTCCAAAAGGCTATTTACAGGAAAATGAAAACATGAAGAAATACAAACAGCAACAAGTGTCCTTACAATCCTAAAACTGTATCCATTATATCTACTGGTCCCAGATCTGGAACAGGATCTGTGACCAAACCAGTTGCTATCAGGTAGGATGAAAGCACGTCCAAAGCTGCATGCACTGTGTTACAAAACCAGAATGGAAAAAGTGAACTGTAGGATCAAAAAAAGTCTATCCATGGTCTTCTTCCAAATATTTCTACCTTTATAACCTCGATGGTTTGTGGTAAGGGCAAAAGGCAATTCCACATATATGGCACTTCTACATAAACCATAACTAGACCCCACACTGTACTGTAAAAAGGAAGCAGGTATCACAACCCCCAATTTGCATTTAGCAGAAGAAAGATATTTTAATATATCTAAGATCAACAGCAGAGATGTGGGCATCACCTTCTCTGCAGCAAGTTCTTTGATTGCGACTATTCCAATGTGCCTCGTTCAGACACAATAGAAGAAAGAAAGTAACTGGCACTGCCCTCTCCACTAGCATGGGTGAAAAGGAATAGATCCCTCACAGATGTAGCTCAGCCATGGGATTTCTTACAATGCCCTAAAGCTCTGCCTCTTCATGTTTTCATGGTTATAGCAGGATCATAGAATTATAGAATCATGGAATAGTTTGGGTTGGAAGCAACCTTAAAGCCCATCCAAGTTCCACCCTCCTGCCACTGGCAGGGACACCTCCCACTGGATCAGGGTGCTCAAATGCCCATCCAGCCTGGTTTTGAACACCTCCAGGGAGGGGACAGCCATGACTGCTGGGCAACCAGTGCCTCACCATCCTCATCATGAATAATTTCTTCCTAATGTGTAATCTAAATCATCTCCTTTCCAAATTAAAGCCATTCCCTCTCATGCTGTCTCTACATTCTCTTGTAAAAAGTCCATCCCCAGCTTTCTTGTAGGCCCACTTCAGGTACTAGGAGGCTGCTCTAAGGTCTCCCCAGATCCATCACTTCCCAACTCTTATTAGACAGCTGGTTTTCAAGCAATCAACAGGCACCCTGGTCAAAGTATAAACCAAAAACGAAGTTTTAAGGTGCTGGACAGTTTGCATCCTGCATTAAAGACAGCCCAACACCCCTCTTCAAATTGTATCTCCATACTTTCAAAACTTCATAAAAACTTCCTAACATGTTTCCCTCTAGCTTTATTGCCGGTTGGTTGGTGATAAGTAGATCTGTGCATGGGGCCATTATTTCCTATGCAATGGAAGGACAGATTTTCTCAGTAATCATATCACAGTGTAACTGAGCTGTAAAAAAACCACCTGGTTATCCTGTGAGATGGAATTGAATAATGCCCAGTTGTGGTCAGTCTGATCCCACTGGGAAACACCGTACAGAGTTCTGCTGTCCAGCCCGGGGCTGACACTACTGTCTGGCATCTTGATAAACTCCAGCAACCCCTTATGCAGAAGAACCAACAGATAGGGAAACTCCACCTGGAGACTTTTCTAGCAGAAGCTAAGGAGCTTATTGGAGGAGGTAGAACGAAGTGGCCTCCAGTTATTATGGGAGTACTCCAATTACAGGAGTCTATTCGATCAGAGAAAGAACATGAACACATCAGTTCCCTACATTTAGGGAAGGACTGGAGCGAGTTTAAGCAAAGGGGAAGGGAAGGGTGGATCCAGACTTTGTGCTTGTAAGGCTTGTTTCTCATACGATCTGTAAATAGTTTGGTCCATGAAATCACTGAGATGTGGTTCTGCCCTAGAAATGCTAAAGCAAAGCAGCAATAACTGCAAGAACCAGTATATCTCTTTCTCTCTCCCACAATTCACAGTTTGGGATTTCACACAGTGTATTTTAAAAATATATTTGTCGTCTGTGATCTATTAAGCCTTCTATCTACAGTAAGCTAATGAGAATGCTGGAAAATTATGCCAGTTACCAGCTACATCCAGAACTACAGACAGAAAGAATTATACCCTAAGGTGCATTCACATATATAGCACATGCTGCTTGGATTAGACAGCAGAAGAGGAAGAATTTACTGAGACATCATGGTACCATACCCAGGTTATATCATTTTCTGAGACATAATCAGCAAAAGAGGGCATTGGCCTTTTCCCACAGATGTAAAAGGAAAAGCTTTCCCAAATTTGTGTTTATAAGAAAAAGTGGAATTGGTCCAAAATAGATCTGAAGATGCAAAATAAACCTGAAAGACCTAAAGTAGACCCCAAGAAGATCCAAACAAGATCTAAAATAGACCTGAAGAAGATCCAAAGAAGATCCAAACCACACCTGAAGATTTGGATTCAACCATAGGAAAGTAAAGAAGGGAGGAAACAGAGCAGAAAAGCCACTGATACCCTACCACACATAAAATGAGGCTGGAGAAAATGGCCTTTTGTCAGCCAAGTGCATGGATAGAGGAAGATGAAAACTTCTGAAGCAAACTCCTAGTAACTCCTCTCTGCTTCAAGGAAGGCTTGCTGCTCCACAGCTCTGCATCACACAGGAACACCACAATAAATCCAAGCCAAAATGTCAGAACAAGCCAGGGGCTGGTGAGTTGAAGGCCAAAACTGCTGCAGGGAGAGGGTGCATAGTGAACAACCCTCCCTTTGGAGTAGGCACAGAGCTCTGCAGGAAGACTGCTCTGAGACCTACCATGGTGATGCCAACAGAGACCATGCCCAGCCCTCTCTCCTGAGACTTCACACCCTTTGCTCACTGCCACCGCCAGACAGAGGGACAGTAAAGCCTCTTCTTAGAGAGCAGACTCACCAGGCCCAGGATCTAAGCAATGTTTAAACCTGTTTTTACTCTAAAACAGATGTTGTCTTTCTTGCAGAACTATCTTGCGGGTGGGTTGTGAGGGCAGGAAAACAAGTAGAACAACACATGAAATTAGTCATGTTTTCCTCAAATTCTTTTGAATTGTGTCATTCTGGTAATTGCTGAGGAGCTGACAAAGCTGTAACCCAGTGCAGGAACTTTGCCACCAGGTTAAAACAAGTATTTGAGTCAAACTGGTGGCAGAGGAAAAAGACCCTCTCCCTCTCACTAGAAAATAACTATATTTGAGGTGGTTGTGGGAGTACATATCATAGTTGCAGGTTGCATCTGTTCTATGCAGACAGCTCAGTTATCAATATTTTGGAAGCACCTCTGTGAGGTATCAAGTACTAACGTGGTCCTAAAGTAATTTAAAAAATCTATTACTTAATTTGATTATTCCATTATGAATGATTTTATCTTTTAATTATGTATCCAACCAGTCCCTAGGTCTGGCACTTTCTCCCAAGTAACAGGTGATAGGATGAGAAGAAATGATCCCAAGTCGTGCCAGGGGAGGTTTAGATTAGGTACTAGAAAACGATTTCTTTACTGGAAGAGTGAAGAAGCACTGGCAGAGGCTGCCCAGGGAAGTGGTGGAGTCTCCATCCCTGGAGGCTTTCAAAAATGCGCAGACATGGCACTTCAACACCTGGTTTAGAAGCCACGGTGGGGTTGGGCTGATGGTTGGATTGGATGATTTTAGAGGTCTTTTCCAACCTTAATGACTCTATGATTCTATTTCAAATAGCAAAAAAAAAAAAAATTCAAAATTGAAATATGTTATTCTGGGCATTGAGACTCCCCTGGTCCTTCACTGCCAGGCTTCCGGCACTAGCAGCTTCCATACCTTTGCCTGAATGCAACATTTCCACTTTGCTTGTTCTTGGTTTAGATTGACCCAACTGCTTTTAATCTCTCTGTGGGGTATTACACTGTGAAATGTTTTATGACCACATAGGGATGAAAAAGAAGCTGGTCTTTTCTGGTTTACAGCTCAGGGAAGAGCAGCAAGAAATTTTTACCTCTCTAGCACTTGGAATAAGAAAAAAACATGGAAAGATTTGCAGGCTGCTCCCTGCTGCTTTCTGTTTTCTGTCTCTCTACTGCTTTGGAAGGATGGATAGGTGAGCAGCGAGCTCTGAAATAGCAGATGGGCTCTGGAACAAACTGATATTTCTCTTGTCTGCTTGGTCTATTGCCTATGGAGGAACCGGAAGATCATGGGCCAGCCTGGCATCTGCTGATGCATCCCAAGAGATGAATATTGTTGAGGAAATGGCACAAATCTTCAACAAATTTATTACTTTGCTCATCCGCTTCTACTCTTCATCTAGATAACGTAATAACACTACTTATTGTGTTACCTGATTCCTAGAAATAGCACTCTCTTTGCCCTGGCTGTAACGCTATTTCCATAGCATTTTTCTTATAGTTTAGGCAACCTCAGCACACACAGTTATGCCCTTTTCTTGGTAAAAAACGCCATCTAACCGTGCAGCATTTATGTAACAGCAGTTTATACAGAACTTCCAGTACAACAGACTCACCACACAGGACAGCAATATACTGCTTCACCAGCCAACCCACAAATACAGCTTCTAAAATTCCTGGATCACCAGGATCTTAGCTCAGCCCAGGTTACTACAAAATTGGTGGGAGCAAAGAACCTACACAGAGAGCGTATTTGCTACAAATGGTTAAGTTACGTGAAAAAGTTCTACGGATTTCATAGAAACATAGAATGGTTTGAGTTGGAAGGGACCTCAAAGCCCATCCAATTCCAAACCCCCTGCCATGGGCACGGACACTTCCCACCAGATCAGGGTGTTCAAAGCTCCATCCAACCTGGCTTTGAACACCTCCAGGGAGGGGGTAGCCATAACTTCCCTGGGTGACCTGTGCCAGGGCCTCACCACCCCCACAGGAATACATTTCTTCCAAAGGCCTCATCTAAATCTGTATTTAATTTTCAATAGATATTATCTGTATTTCTTGCCAGTTTCAACAAGTGCAGGATACAGTAAATAAGTAAATCATGAAGTGGCACGTTTCTGCTTAATTTTACTCTGCAGGCACGACCTCATTACTTGGGAAAGCCTTCAGTGCCTTCTGTCCAGATGGCATTCCCTGGTCTGACATGGAGGTGGACATGTTTCACACAGATGTCCAGGGCTTTTTAAGACAGAGTGGGTGAAAGAGTCAGACCGAGCACTCGCTGCTTTTGGCTGGAAGGTGCAGTTGAAGTGAATGCTTCACATTCAGGATATCTCACCTTGATAAAAATACTCTATTGGAAATTTAGAGGTTTTCAAAAAGAGGAGAAAAAGGAGATGAAGAATTTGGAAAAGCACATACAAGGATTTACAGAAAATACCAGTGGATCCTCATTAAGAGTCGAACAATTAACTTCGTTGACGTAATTCAGGTAACCTGTGTTCTCCTTTTACAAAAGATGGGCGCTTTCTACTTTCAGGATATTATTATGAATATTTACATATAAATTAATGTAAGAACACTCCCATAGATAATTTACAGCCAAGAGTTTAAGCTGAAAGAGGGGAGATTGAGATGAGATCTTAGTAAGAAATGTTTTCCTGTGAGGGTGGGGAGACCCTGGCACAGGTTGCCCAGAGAAGTGGTGGCTGCCCCATCCCTGGAGGTGTTCAAGGCCAGGTTGGATGGGGCTTTGAGCACCCTGATGCAGTGGGAGGTGTCCCTGCCCATGGCAGAGGGATTGGAACTGGATGGGCTTTAAAATCCCTTTCAACACAAACCATTCTGTGATGCTATGATTTTTACCAAAACATCAGTAGAGAAATTGCTATCTGCAACACATTTTGATCTTATCCCACTTCAAGAAATCATTTCTGATCATGCACAGGATTAGAGTGCAGCCCATGCTCTCAACTCAAGAAAAAGTGGAAGAAAAATTTGGCTAATTTGACCATAAATATGTCCCAGCTGAAATAAGCCTATATTAAATTATGTAGTAATATTCATGCACAACATCAACTTTTCTTCATTCCCTGACCCCAGTGGGTGGAGTATCTCATAACGTTTAGAAGAAGTAAAGTTTTTAAGAAACCACAGTACTCAAAAGTGTTCAAATATCTTCACTATGTTAGTTATCTGAGTCTTTATGTATTATTCCTCCTCCCCAAACCAAGCAGAAAGTATAAGAGGCAGTTAAATCATTTATAAAATCATAAAATAAAACTTCTAGGTTTATAAAATGTATGAACTTGTAGTAGCGTAAGACCAGATGCATAGTGTATAAACTTACATTAACATTAGGTAACATTTATTATCCAATGATGACCATTAAACCCAGGAGGGCAAACTGCCTCTGTAAAGAGTGCTGCATTGAACAATCAACACAGTACAGCCCACAAATACCTTTTTTATCAGCACTCAAAAGAACATTGGTAAATTGCATCTTGTTTTTAATTTGCACTAAAATTCGGTTGAGAAGCCATTATAGCCATGAAGGTTGGTTGATAATACTAATCAAATATAAAAACTAACCCAACTTTAATAGCTAAGCTCTAGTTTGACATTCAAATACATAGCTGTGATGTACCAACAAAAAGCCTATTACTGCAGAAAACAGACAGATTAATATATATTATTTTCTACCCTAATTTACACTGAGCTGGTTACCTAATTTAGATCAGAAGTGTCTGAATAGCTAAGAAATATGGGTAGAAGAAGTGCTCTGGGATGGTTTAGTAGTGGACAGATATGATTGGACTCGATCTCAAAGGACTTTTCCAACCTTAATGACTATGGTTCTATGAAACCCTTCTCATTCTTAAAATCTAAGCTAGCTTGGGCATACACTGTGTAGGTTAGGACAGATACCTTCCGAGTATTTATTTCAAGATATAGCAAAAGAACCACTCAGTTTATAAGAAAAGAGGCAGACATAAGGTTCTTTAGCTGCTAAGCTTTTGCTCTCTAAGCAGTCAAAACCCAGAGCATGACAGTCCCCCATCCTTGCCCAAAAGCCAATAATTATACAAGGACATATGTTCCTTTCTTCCAAATTTTCTGCAAACTGACTTATAGAACTATATGCTCTTTGTTTGTGAACGTTAGTCACTTTCCTTCATTATATTTTCCTTTTTTTTAAAATTTATTTAGAGTCCGCATAAAAAATTATTTGTTTCACCCAAGGCTTTAGAGCTCTGACATGCAAAACATCTAAGCCAATGCATCTCTGTCAACACACAAGAATTCCCCAGGGTACCTGAGCTAATGACTCACACTGCTGTGCTTCCTCACCAAATACCAGTTCCTGTAGTGCATTTCCCTATGCTGTAGCTCACAAAAAGTTTGGTCTTATATCGTACTCTGCTTAAAGAAACCTCATAAAATAATAGAAAAAATAGCTCAAAGCATAAAAATACATTTTAAAGTTCATAACTGAAAACCCCAAGAGAGTTTTTACACCCATGTTATTCTTTACTATGTGGAATCCGGGCTCAGCACCTCATCTGACCATCAAGAGAGAAAAAGAAAAAAAAGATGCCACAAGTTTTAAGTGAGAAGCTGTCATTTTTGACAGGAGGCTGAACAGTGACTCAAGCGGCCAAGAAGGCCAATGGCATCTTGGCCTGTATCAGACACAGCATGACCAGCAGGAGCAGGAAGGTGATTGTGCCCCTGTGCTCAGCGCTGTTGAGGCCACACCTCAAATCTTGGGTTCAGTTTTGGCCCCTCACTACAAGAAGGACATTGAGGGGCTGGAGCGCGTCCAGAGAAGGGCAACGAGGCTGGTAAGGGGGCTGGAGAATAAGCCCTACGAGGAGAGACTGAGGGAATTAGGGTTGTTTGGATTGGAGAAAAGGAGGCTGAGAGGAGACTTCATCACTGTCTACAACTGCCTGAAAGGAGGATTTAGCAAGGTGGGTGTTGGTCTTTTCTCACAAGTGACAGGTGACAGGATGAGAGGAAATTGCCTCAAGTTGCACCAGGGCAGGATCAGATTACGCATCAGGAAAAATTTCTTCCCCCAAAGGGTTGTCAGGCACTGGCAGAGGCTGCCCAGGGAAGTACTGGAGTCACTATCCCTGGAGGCGCTTAAAAGGTGGATAGATGGGTTGCTCAGGGACCTGGTTTAGCAGTGGACAGGTATGGTTGGACTCGATGATCTCAAAAGTCTTTTCCAAAAAAGTCATTCTATGATTTTACACTATACCAGACCAACAGAAAATCATCAAAGAGCCAAGAAAAACAATGGATCCATGCTTCAGCCAAGATACATATTCAACACATTAATTATATCTATTGATTTTAGAAAGCAGGCGCCTCTTGGTGTGAGAGTGGAAGGACAAACTTTTAAGCAGTCTTCAAAAACCTCAGCTTTCATCAGAGAAGAAGTACTAGTCTAGACTTGGGAAAACGTTCTCTAAGGAAACCAAACTGTTATCTGTGATGCAGAAGTGCTCTCAGGTCCTCAAAGCCCTTGAAATATTTAGCTTCACAATAGGCTGTCCCATGCAACTTTGAAAACATTAACTGTTTATTCAGGATATGAAGGAAAGGAAAAGATGAATTATACCAGAGCATTAAGCTTGAGAAAGGGTAGAAGGAAATGACATAGAGGGTTAGGCAAACAAGGAGAGAAGATGTTAACAGCACCAAGTGAGGTTAGAAGAGAAGTTGTAGGGGTAATAGCAAGCCTTGACCTTGAGAAGACGGAGCTGTGTCCCTGACAAGGAGGGAGAAGGAACTTGGAGGATAAATACGGAACTGAGGACCTTGAAACCTGCTGAAGTGGAATGACCTTGCAAAGCGTGTTCAGCTGTTAGAAACCAATCATAATGGCAGAACTGTCATGTGGACAAATTTATTTAACCAATCACTATTGTTAACGTGCCGCAAGGCCAGGTCAGTTGTGTATATATGTGAGCTGCTTAGCATGATTAAGAGATTCCTTTTACCACCATTTTGGAGTCTGTGCCTTTTCTCTGCCACAAGAAGTCACAAAATAAGCAAAGTTTTTCAGTCCAGAAGTTTGGGAAACGCTATCTGTGGGAGCAGTTGGGCTCTGAGTGTGCACATAAAAGTGTACACCAACATCCATGGGGAAGATGTTGCGTCTCGATGCCAAGGACACTAAAAAATCCAAGTCACTGGGGAAACTTCACCCCAAGCTAATGACGAATCCATATAGCAAAAACTACTAAATTTTTTACCATATTTCAGACAAAGATATAAAGTGAAGACAGTCTAATACTGACCTGACACACAGCAATGAAGAGAGGCTGGTTAAAATCTCTGGACAGAGAGCAGGAAGTAGCAGCCACCCTACAAAGGGGCCAAGATGATCCTTTCCTAGGTAGCCAGAGGCTCCTGTTCTGCTTGCCCAAAACTGGGGTAACCCCTTTCAGAACATTTTGGCCTTTCCTTCAAAGGCAGAGATAAAAACTTTAAGCAATAGCTCAGATTTTATGCAGTATGTGATGTGAACTCCCATAGTTCCTAAGCAGGAGATTCCCACTGAGGCTTTGAATAAGAAAAGTGAATATGTGTTGAATTTGAGCCACTGCAGTGACTCGGACAAACCACTCAAACAAAGGGCTGCAAGTCTGTTCTCAGTTCACAGCAACGAACTTCACAGCAAAACATTTACTATACAGAATCATAGAATGGTTTGGGTTGGAAGCAACCTTAAAGCCCATCCAGTTCCAACTCCCCTGCCATGGGCAGGGACACCTCCCACTGGATCAGCTCTCTCAAAGTCCCATCCAACCTGGCCTTGAACACCTCCAGGGATGGGGCAGCCATGATATCTAGTATTACAGTTGATAACTTTTCTTCTGAGGAAAGAAAGCATTGATTTTCTGGCATTTTTACTTGTACAACACTTAAGGTTTGCCAAAAAAAAAAAGGAGTTTTTTTTACTTATCTGATGACACTGATCAGAGCTCTTCCCCGCTGTGACCCTCCAACGTGTTTAGTCCCTACAGTTGCTCTGTTTCCTACCTGCCTTTTCCCTTTAATCATACCTGGAGAGTCACTCAAAATGGTGCAGTGTTTACAATAATGTGCCGGAGCTTTTCAAGTCCATCTGATGAAACGTTATTAATAATTCATAACAATATAATAAATGATTTACATGTCTGCAGAAGGATTTATCACACTGTCTTGCCTGAGTCTCTTCTCTTTCCAGGTCCTATTTGTCATACACAAACACCGCTGGCAGAACTCAACTGGAAAACATGTTTCTGCCAGTAAAAACCTGAGGAGGTGCGAGTGCTCCCTGATGACAGCATCAGTTTTGTAGGGTAAACTCAGCTTCTTGAGTAATGCTTCCTGAAGTTAAAAACCTTAACAAAGACTGAAAGCTTAGAAAGAGAAGTACACGGGAATGAAATGGTATTTAAGTTATGGATGGGGGGCACACGCAGGGGATGCAAATAACATCAGTACCAGTTTGGTATAAAGGTATAAAGAACTTTTCATAACTTCCCATCAAGAACTAAGATTAGTCCCATTCTTTTCAATGTGTTAGATGGAATGGTGGTTTATTGCTGACGAATTTTTACACCATTATTAGAATAAAAGAATCCAGATCACTTCTTCAAAATCAGTATTTTCATTGTATAACACCCCTCTTAGAAAGACAAAGACTGGTCTACAGAAGTCCCTGCTGCATTCACATGGGGTTGTGGCTCTCTGCTTCTGACAGAGAGACCCTCAAGGATCTTATTTTAAGTTTTCTATTAAACACAAACCATAGAAAATGGGGTTCATGGTCAATCAAAGCATGGACTGTACTGCTGTAATGGTGACTGCCTTGACCCTGACCACCACTTTGATCTTGTGAGCACCACAGAGATTCCTATTAAGTCAACAGCAGCTGCTTAACCAGCATTTGAGCCAAGTTCTGCACTGTGAAAGACGACACACAACTCCCACAGCTGTTGGACTGAAATAGAAACACCAACATTTTCTCGCCAGTCTTCCTAAGCTGATTGGGATTTAGCGAAACACCACCTTCATTCAAATCATTGTTCTCTACAAGCTCTTACCCAGAGCTCAGCTGTTACTGTTGCTACTCTGCAAGACCATACTTCCTTTCAAAGAACACTTGTCACTTCACCTTCACTTTTGTAAGCTCATATTCTTCAATCTCAGTTTGTCTCTGAGGCCTGTTTTAGTACTGTGGGAAAAATCAATAGGTGTCTGCATTTTGCTGGGACATAGGGGCTGTTTTCCCTGAATAAACTCACAGTAAATCAGGTATTCCCGCCTTCCCTACAGAAGGCATGGCAAAGCATATTCTGGAAGTCCATCAGAATCTCCAGAATCAGTATTTGAAGGTTAAAGGTGATTCTTCCCCTCTACATCACTCTCATGAGACCCTACCTAGAGTACTGTTCCAGTTCTGGAATCCCCCCCAAAAAAGGATATGGAACTGTTGGACTGGGTCCAGAGGAGGCTACGAGGATGATCCGAGGGCTGAGGCACCTCTGCTATGAGGACAGGCTGAGAGAGTTGGGGTTGTTCAACCTGGAGAAGACCTTAGAGCAGCCTTCCAATACTGAAAGGGGCTCCAGGAAAGTTGGGGAGGGACTTTTTACAAGGGCAAGTAGTGACAGAACAAGGGGGAATGGCTTTAAATTGGAAGGGGGAAGAGTTAGATTGGACATTAGGGAGAAATTCTTCATGATGAGGGTGGTGAAGGATGCTCCATCCCTGGAGGTGTTCAAGGCAAAGTTGGATGGGGTCCTGAGCATCCTGGTCTAGTGGGAGGTGTCCCTGCCCATAGCAGGGGGGTGGAACTGGATGGGCTTTAAGGTCCCTTCCAACTCAAACCATTCTATGATTCTTAGGGATGGGCTGAACTAACACCTGAAGATGTTTTTCTTCACTTTATTCTCACACTGGGTAACTTGGTCTGACTCTTCAGTGCCACATCTTCCCTCCTTTCATTTAGCACCATGCTCACAGGAACTTAACCAGCTCTGTAAAAAGAACTGAACACTGGAAGACAGCTCTGGTAGGTAAGAAGAATGAAGGACTGAATTCTTCAACAAATCTCCAGGAGCCACAATAACCCTGAACACTCGGCACATTGTCATCTCACCTGTCACTCCTAGGTCAGTAACAGAAATCAATTTCTATATGAAACCATCAGAACCTGGAGAGCTGGAATATTGCTGTAGGTGTCAGCTGTCCTGATTTTTTTGAAAGCCCTTTCACGCCAATTTTTAACAGTCAGGGGAGTTCTCGGTTCTGCATAGAAGGTCTGACTTCTTTTTTTGCACAATATAAGAATTCAATTACTGTGGGACCCATTCAAAAGAAGAGAACTTGAAAGCTTCAGCACAAATACAAGTGGTGTTCAAGATGGATAATACACTCCAGTTGCTAACATCTACATATCCAAAATGCTGCGCTACCCAGCAGAGCAATCTAGCCCTTCTGCATGAACTAAGCAGGGCTGCTCTCCAGTCTGCTGGCTAAGAGGTCAAATGTTAACCTTATTTCCTAATATTATAGGAAAGCTTAGAATCCAGCAGAAAATAATCCTTATGCAGACTACAGTGAGGGTTAGAACAGTACCTAATTTGAAAGGAATTAATGACAAGAGCATTGGGGTAATAAAATACAGTAAACACTTTTGCTGGCCCTTAAATTATTGATAAATAAAAGTATACTGAGTCCATTATTTCAGTTTAGAGAATATATAAAAGTATGTCTGCATTTTATTTACTCCCTTAGCTTGAAAGCATAAACGGAAAGTGCTGATCGTGATGGATTTTTATTATGTATTTATTTCAATGAACTGAGAAATATCAGAAAACTACCTTTTCTGGCCGATGCACAATCTTGTTTCCATCTGCCTCTAACGTAAAAATGAAAAAACTGAAGCACTTAAACACCTTTAAGAATATTTATTGAAATCCCAGCAGTACTTTGGCCAATCTACACTCCTGTGGAAGTTAGCACTGAATTGCCTTTTGATTTTAAGGGAATTAACCCAATCATACATGAAAAATGAAGCCTTAGCAAGACAACCCGGTCCATTTTAAAGAGCCATAAAAACATAATGCCGTCCCTGAAACAGATTTAGCTACATCTTTCTGAATACACCACAACAGTGGCTGAAAATCACTTGGTTCCATCCTATGAACATGTAATACCAAACTAAAGGTGATTTAACCCCATCCCAAGAGCAGCAAACCAGCTCCTGATAAAGCATAGCTATATTTGTATTTTACAAACCTCACTTTTCAATGAGAAGCCTTTCTATGCATGTACAGGCATCCTAGTGTGGTTTACATCTTAAATGCCACCTCTTCATCAACACGTCAACAGTCTCATTCAAGCTACTTCTCCCAAGTAACAAGAAATGGGAGGAGAGGAAATGGTCTCAATTTACACCAGGGAAAGGTTTAGATTGGATATTAGGAAAAATTTCTTTAATGAAAGACTGGTGAAGTACTGAAAGAGGCTGCCCAGGAAAGTGGTGGAGTCTCCATGCCTGGAGGGGTTAAAAAAAAATGTGTAGATGTGGCACTTTGGGACATGGTTTAGTAGGCATGGTGGTGTTGGGCTGGGGTGGGACTGGATGAGCTTAGAGGTGTTTTCCAACCTTAACAATTCTATGATTTTACCCTTCATTGGCACTACAGATCTAAGGCATCCCTCACCATTCACAAAAAGCTGTTTAACTTCTACTCTTACAGACGTAGAAGTCTTACCCAGGGCTGCCAAATTCACTGCGTGTATCTTCTGCACATACAGAAATGAGAGTTCACTGTTAACTTTCCAATCCCTAAGCACTGCAGAAAGATTAGTGGATGAATAAAAGAGTACAGAGGGCTGTAGGACCAAATCTACCAACAAATAATCCTATGAAGGTATCTGTAACTAATTAAATACCACAGAAGTCAACAGAGGGTTTGTGATACTTGAAAATATTAGTCAGAATTTAAAACTGCCACATTTTTGGTTCATATTTAATGACTACTGACATCTTACTGTTCCACCCCGTCACAGTAATTCTTGAATTAAAAGCAAAGATAAGGAAAAGGTGAAGGTGTATTTATAGGGCAGCCAAGAGCAGGCGGCTATCCATCATATCACACTGGGGATGTAGTTCTTCTGCTGAGTATGACACATGATGAAGAAAATATACCCAGTATGATCAGAGGTTCAGATTCAGATAAAGAAAACCATGTTAATGATGAAAGAGGCAATTTTTAAAATGTTTCCCCCTCCCCTCCCCAGAAAAATTATGTTTTGGAAGTAGAAAGAGTAAGAGGATTGATCAAAGCAACACTATTACCAACCAAAGCTCCCTCATTGCTGTTAGCAACACCCTATCGTTGCTATGGTTCAAAAGGCATTAATGGATGTTTTCAATATCCTATTCCTCTAAGCATGAATTTCCTTCAGGTGTTTAGACTTTTAACTGTGAATACAGTTCCGCTGTGTTTGCTTCCCAACTATACAAGGCAATACAAACTAAATTAATGCTAAGGAAAACTCAATTATCACTACATGCTCTTTCCCTATATTTTGTTTAGTTACATGTATTCATTCTGTAATCAGTGATAACATAGTAGTAAATTAGAACAACATTTGGTTTGCAGTATTACCTCTATCACGCTTGGGAGGATCACAAATTGTTTAGAAAGGAAAAAGGCTACTGGTCTACTGTTAGAATTGTATTTACTTAGAATTACTCAATGGCTATTACCATAGCATCATAAGGTTGGAAGTGCCTGTGTCCCTACTAAACCATGTCCCTAAGAAACTCATCTACCCATCTTTTAAACACCTCCAGGGATGGTGACTCCATCACCTCCCTGGGCAGCCTGTTACAATGTCTGGTCACTCTTTCAGTGAAGAAATTCTTCCTAATGTCCAGTCTAAACCTCCGCTGGCACAATTTGCAGCCATTTCCTCTCGTCCTATCGCTTGTCACTTGTGAGAAGAGACCAGCACCCACCCTGTCACAACCTCCTTTCAGGCAGTTGTAGACCATGATGAGGTCTCCCCTCAACCTCCTCTTTCCAGGCTAAACAAGCCCAGTTCCCTCAGCCACTCCTCGTAAGGTTTATTCTCCAGCCCCCTCACCAGCCTTGTTGCCCTTCTCTGCACACGCTCCAGCCCCTCAATGTCCTTCCTGTAGTGAGGGGCCCAAAACTGAACCCAGCACTCAAGGTGCAGCCTCACCAGTGCTGAGTACAGGGGCACAATCACCTCCCTGCTCCTCCTGCTGGCCACGCTGTGTCTGACACAGGCCAAGATGCCATTGGCCCTCTTGGCCACCTGGGCCACTGCCGGCTCATGTTCAGCCGGCTGTCAACCAACACCCCCAGGTCCTTCTCTGCCAGGCAGCTCTCCAGCTGCTCCTCCCCAAGCCTGTAAAGCTGCATGGGGTTGTTGTGTCCCAAGTGCAGGACTCGGCACTTGGTCTTGTTGAATCTCATGCCATTGGTCTCAGCCCATCGATCCAGCCTGTCCAGATCCTTCTGCAGAGCCTCCCTTCCTTCAAGCAGATCCATAGTTCCACCCAGCTTGGTGTCATCTGCAAACTTGCTGAGGGTGCATTCAATCCCTTCATCGAGATCACTGATAAAGATTTTGAACAGGACTGGACTCGGCACTGAACCCTGGGGAACACCGCTCGAGACTGGTTTCCAGCTGGATTTAATTCCATTTACCTCAACCCTTTGGGCCCGGCCATCCACACAGTTTTTAACCCAGCCGAGGGTGCGCACAGTAGCGAATGGCAGCCAGTTTCTCAAGCAGGATACTGTGAGAAACGGTGTCAAAGGCTTTACTGCGGTCAAGGTACACCACATCCACAGCCTTTTTCTCCTCCATTAAATTATGTTCTCAGGTATCATTTATGTAAAGAAGTGTTTGCTGGACAAAAGAGCAATCTCGTTTATCAAATTTAGCTTGGGACACTTGAGGTATTCCTCATCAGAACGGCTCTGTAGGTGGCTGGGTTTAAGCACCCCTAATTCACCACCCCGCAAGGATGAGGCATACACAGAATGACCCACTTTCCTCCTCAAGGAGCAGCCAAACTTGAGAGCAAATACTGAGAACACTCTTCATGAAAAGCTTCTGTTTGCCATACCAACTGCTGCAAACTTACTGTCTTCACTGGCAAGGGTTGCCCAGAAAAGTGGCTGCCCCATCCTTTGAGGTGTTCAAGGATGGGTTTTTCAGCAATCTGATCCAGTGGGAGGTGTCCCTGCCCATGGCAGGGGGGTTGGAACTAAATGGGCTTTGAGGTCTCTTTCAACCCAAAACATTCTATGACTCCATCAATTGGAAGACCTTCAAACTTTTCTGCGTATCAAGATTCCTTTTGCTGCTTTTACTATTAATTATCTTGTACCTCAGCTACTCTTCTTTCCACTACAGTTAATGCTACAAAAATAACATTAATATATACATGTCAATCAACAGGAGTTGAATCATATATTGACCTAACAATATTTGTCCAGCTTATTGTTCCATTGAATAACTCTATAAAGTATGAATAAATACATTTTCTAGCTTACCCCAATGTAAAGCTTTGAATAACACAATTGTTGAGAGCTGTTCAAATAACAATTACTACTATTTCTTATTCTAATTTGCCAAAGTGGGGGTTAGCTTATGCTGTAATACACAACAACAGCTGTTTCTATTTATGGGACCATAAACTCCAATGGATTCTGCTATATGTTTATTTTGATTATATATTGATACTGATATTTGCTCATTTGAAAATCCATTAGCAGATTTCCACAAGTGTGAATGAAAAGAGTAGTGGCCCCACTTATCCAGCCCAGCTTACAACAAGCCATACGAGCACAACTCAGTGCACATTATTGACAGACTTGGTCATTTGGTGCTGTGCTACTTGTTTATGACAAAACCAGTGGAAAGCAGCTAGCGTACAAAGGCATTTGCAAACTTCAAGAAGTAGTGAAATGCAACAGTGACCTTAGATGCAGTGATGATCTCCAGTAGCGTAATTCCAAAAATGAGATTTCAAACCTAGAGTAGTTATGTTTTGCATGTGTCATTACTTCATGACGAGACAATTGTGGCTTTGGAAGCTTTCAAGCTTTATTTACCTACAGTTAAGAGCAAAATTTGCTAATTACATGCAAAAAGAACGGGAGTGAATTAAGCTTTGTTGTTTAGTTTTTCATCTAAAGCATTCTGTATTGTCAAAAGGACAAGGACTTAGCAGGAAAAGTGATAAATAATGCATAATATCTTCAGAAAAGTCAGAATGGATATAATCTCAGCAATCTCTGATATAATCACTCTCTGATATCCATAGAGCAAACAATGCCATCATAATGCAAATTGCCTTGCTTTCCATCTCAGAGATGGAAGAACAACTTCAAAGGGTTCAGATAGTTCTTTGCCTTGATTCGTAACGTAAACCTCTTGACCAATATTTAGTCTAAACAAAGCCAACACATTAACTCCATCCAGCCTTTTTTCTAGTAGTATTTCTAGTATTTCTCTTTTCAGCTTGGAATTATTGAAAAAAAACCCCTTATTTAGTAAATAAAGTTAGAATTATGTCAATAATTGATTTTTCAGTTTGCCTGTTTAGCAAATCAGGTTATACCTTCTGGACAACTGGAAATGGAAATGCTTTTCCCTCCTGGTACTTTGACCTCTCTCCCTCCTCCAAGTATTAAGAGCTAAAAAACCAATTTACACCGCTTTACTTTGTATTTGTATGAGGTACAAGTAAAAATTGGCTCAAATTCCAGTAACTGAGGAAAAACTTTCTTTTTTAATATCAAATTTCTAACTTTCCTGGATTTTTTTGTCTTTTTTGTTCTCCTGATTTCCTTTTTGACAGCTTTTATGTGAATCTGTGACAGAAATGGCCACAAAACTTAAAAAAATTTGCAGATATTTTCATACAATATAAAAGCTATAAATAATTTACCGGGGGGGTGGGGGTGGGGGGGAAGCTTTATTAAGCTCTTTCACAGCTTTTTAATTACAACTGGGCAAAACAGAAGAGAGGTGAGAAAATTGGAACATGATTATTTCATAAACCAAGCAACAACAATTGTCTTCAATTCCTAATTAAGAGATTTTGCTCCTTTTCTAATCCATTTGGGTCCTCTTGCCTTTGACAGGGCTGTCACCCCAAACACAGTAAATGTTTATTCCCAGAAAAATGACCTTTATGCTGGCACGCACGATTTGCATAGGAATAGTTGTTTACGTATATCGTTTACCGATCCCTTGGCAGCCTAAGGACCGTCACTGGACAAAATGCAGTCCACCAGAAATTGAAAGCAGTCCTTGGAGTTCGTATCATTAAAGGCACAGAACCTGAACAGAGAAACTTTTTTGGACAGTAGGAGGAGACCAAACGTCAGAAATTTAGCCATATACCAGATTCTCTTCAGTGGATGAGAACCTTAACACGAGTCACCAGTGTGTGTTCACAGCCCAGAAAGCCAACCGTGTCCTGGACTGACAAGCAAAGCAGTGGGACCAGTAGGGCTAAGGAGGGGATTCTGCCCCTCTACTCTGCTCTTGTGAGACCACACCTGGAACCTTGCGTTCAGTTCTTGGGTTCTCAGGACAGGAAGGACAGGGATATGTTGGAGCAAGTCCAGAAGAAGTCATGAAGACGATCTGAGGGCTGGAGCACCTCCCATACCAGGACAGGCTGAGAGAGTTGGGTTTGTTCAGCCAAGAGAAGAGAAGGCTGCGGGGAGGCGATAGATCAGCCTTCCAGTACTGAAAGGGGCTCCAGGAAAGCTGAGAAGGGGCTCTTTATCAGAGAGCACAGGGGCAGGATGAGGGGGGAAGGTTTTAAGCTGAAAGAGGGGAGATTTAAATTAGATATTAAGAAGAAATGTTTTCCTGTGAGGGTGGCAAGGCCCTGGCACACATGTCCAGAGAAGTTGTGACTGCTTCATCCCTGGAGGTGTTCAAGGCCAGGCTGGATGGGGCTTTGAGCACCCTGATCCAGTGGGAGGTGTCCCTGCCCCTGACAGGGGAACAGTGTTGGAACTGGAAGAGCTTTGAGGTCACTCCCCATCCAAACTATTCTGTGATTCCATGATATACAAGATATGATATCTGAGGCGTCAGGATGCTCTTACTAACCTGCTGTAGAGATACTGGATGAAGGAATTGTTGGAAACATTTTTACTCTGTCCCATTTGAAAAACGCCACTGGCCTTTCAGCAGAGCACTGAAGTGTAAGAGGAAGTTCGTGCAGCATGGCGTGCTATGGTCAAGGGAAATGTCCCATTAAGCAATTATATTAATTATAAATTGCCTCTAAGGGGCATACACTTGCACAGTAGATGATGTTCTTCCCAGAAAAAATGGCACAGCCAGAAGAAAAGGCTGTTCCTTCCAAAATTCCTACTGGACAGGCTTATCAAGTTCATGCGTTCTCTCTTTGCGTGAGTATTTCTACTCAGTAATCTAATCTCAACTGAATAAACTACTTCTGCTTTCCTGACTGTCAGTTAACACCATAAAGGCTTGCATTAAACAGTACACAGGTATCACAGAATGGTTTGGGTTGGAAGGGACCTTAAAGCCCATCCAGTTCCAAGCCCCCGGCCATGGGCAGGGACACCTCCCACTGGATCAGGGTGCTCAAAGCCCCATCCAACCTGGCCTTGAACACCTCCAGGGATGGGGCAGCCACCACTTCTCTGGGCAACCTGGGCCAGTGTCTCACCATCCTCACAGGAAAATATTTCCTTCCTAAGATCTCATCTCAATCTCCTCTCTTTCAGTTTAAAACTGTTCCCCCTTGTCCTATCCCTGCACTCCCTGATCAAGAGCCCCTCCCCAGCTTTCCTGCAGCCTCTTTCAGTACTGGGAGGCTGCTCTAAGGTTTCCCCAGGGCCTTCTCTTCTCCAGGCTGAACAAGCCCAACTCTCTCAGACTGTCTTTGTATGGGAGGGGCTCCAGCCCTCAGATCATTTACGTGGCCTCCTCTGGGCTCGCTCCAACAGATCCATGTCTTTCTTGTGCTGAGGATTCTAGAACTGAACACAGGACTCCAGAGAGGTCGAATATGGTCAACTAAAACCATGGTACCATAGTTTTAAGACAATATTTACAGGAACAAAAGAAGACTCAGATTAATTGTTGATACTACACAGCATTATTGACACAATGTTTTGATGCTTTTGCTTTTCTCAATAACAGATGGCTCTGCATATTCCCTTGGAGCAGTGGGTGCTGTATATCTAAATTCCAAGCATGCCTGCCTATTTGTCAGTTGTGACAAAGACCTTTTCCAAAGGTGCCAAACTAATTTGGGTATCAAGGAGTTCAAAAAAGATGTGGTTAAGTGAGCTCTCAGACTGACCCATGGGTCCAGTCAAACCCAGTTTACAGATGGGTGCTGGCACCCCAGGGCCCAGCTGGCTGTTCAGCGTAGGTGTTTGGGGCTGCAAATCAGGCTCTGGATCCAATTCAATACCCTACAATTCACAAATGATAGATGAGTTTGGTTTTCTAGCTACAAAGTTGATAGAATGACATTTGTAAAAATAAACAAATTCTTGTTACTTAGAAAACACCTCCTGGAATATATGGCTTAATATCTTCAGCGAGACAAGGAAGCTGATAATGAGGGTGATTTGTTTGCCATTAATCATTGAAAATGCCAGAAAAGAGGCATTTTAAAAAAAGTGAAAAAGCTGATAATCTGAGACTTTTTTCCATAATTTACCCTCTGCTTTAGGAAGTTCTTTTCTTTTAAAGGATGCAGTCAGTTGTGGGTGGTGTACTCCTGTGAGGGTGGGGAGGCCCTGGTACAGGTTGCCGAGAGAAGTTCTGTCTGCCCCATCCCTGGAGGTGTTCAAGGCGAGGTTGGATGGGGCTTTGAGCCCCCTCATCCAGTGGGAGGTGTCCCTGCCCATGTCAGCGGGTGGAACTGGATGGGCTTTGAGGTCCCTTCCAACCCAAATGATTCTATGATTCTATTCTATGAAATACCCTCAAGCATTCTTTAAAGAAAGGATCTTCTGCTAGCTTTATGGTGATGCTGATGGAAGCCAATACAAGAAAACTGACTGTGAATTATTCAAAAGAACTGAAAGCTGGAAAGAATATTGGATAGATGATTAAAATAAAAAGAGAAAGCTATAGTTGCCTACATATAGAAAAACTGAACCCCTGGTTCAACTTACATGTGAGAATACCCAGTGCAGTGGTTGATCCCTAGTGGAAATGTTGCAAATTATATACAAAGTAGTATGAATATTTATCAAATGTTTTAATTAAACTTATCAAGCTGCTAGGTTATGTTCCAAAAAAAAAAAATCAAAAGAGACAACAACCATGAAGCAGAAACAGTGTAGCAGAACAAAAACTCAGCTGGAACCCCCATCAGCAGCCAAGGAAAAAACACATCATGTGAGCATCCCACAGCCTTAATTCAATAACACTCAGAAAGCCCGCACATCCCAAAGGGTGCATGTTGCTTGAAAATGGAATTCATTAATGCTCGAGCTCAAAAATCAATACAGGAAACTCACTGAACCAAAAAGCATATGCCGAGAGTCAAATTATCATCATTATAGATTAACTGCTTTCATATTTTTGCTTTCTTTTATCAATCCCAAATAAGTCATCTTAGAGCAAACAGCTTTGGTTCTCAGGGAACTCAACATTAGATTAGATACAATAAGATGTAAACCACCTTGCATCCCAATGCTACGATTTGCTACGCTCTGCTAAGGCAGCTGGGATGGAGAAGAGCCACCTTCTTGTACAGCATGACCCTGCTTGCTCCAGTTGACAATTTGGCACCAGATCTTCTTTCCAGAGGAAGGAAATCACCAAGGCACATTTGCTTGCAGTATTAGTGCAACCCCATGCAGTTATCAAACAAAGCCAAAAGGAAAATTAAACACGGGTTATAATTCCTGCAGCACAGAAAATCCCATAACATAAGTGACTGAACAGAAGCCGTTTAGGGTGAATGAATTCTTTTCTTGCATGTTCTCATATATTTTGGCAGTGGAAAACCTCCAGAACTAGGGCTACGTGCTCAGTGCCAATCTTTTCATTTAAGTAACTATATTTACCCTCCAATTCAGATGGAAACCGAATCTAAATACAGTATTTGTTCATAAGATTATGACAGCTCCCTCCTGTCAAGCACGCTACAAACACGATTGCTACAGCGGACACATTATCCTGATAAAAGAGACCTTAATTCAGAGGTTTCACCGTAACACAATATAAATTATAATTCATACCTTGAAAAACATTTCAAATTATAAATTGTACCAGTAATACAAATAGAAAATTTTATATTGAGGTAAATAACAAATGAACCAACCAGTTTATAGTATAATATATTAGGTAAAACAGCATTATTCCATTCTGCTGACACTGGCCAGAAGAAACTCTCACTCAATAGTGAATATAGAGTACAGTGAGCACCATCTCATTGTATTTAATGGAAGCTGCACACTCTCAGCACTTCCAATCCAGCCTTGACTCTGTGTTATAATCGTGGTACTGGAAGGAATGCTTAAATGCACTCATCTATTACTGTAATCAGAAGGGTTTCCCGATGAGTTCAGGTTGATGGGCAGTCTGTTTGCAAATGTGTCCTGTCTAAATTATAGATGCAGAAGCCACAATTAATCAACTTCTATAGTTCTCATTAAAAAGTAACTGCATTGCAAGGTAAAAATACATTTGCAGATTGCTACCTACTGCAATTGCCTTACGTTTTATTTCAGAGACAGAAAAGCAGTGTTGTTATTTACGAGGGTCCCTGTGTGGAAAAGATCCTCGGAAGGAGAAATTGCATCAGAAATGAAAATGTAGGAAGTTCCCCATCTGCAGGTTCATCTCATTTCCTCTCCAACTGCTATGCATAACCTACTACTGTGTTTTGTTTGTTTTCTTTATATCTCAGAATAAATACCGTTACAGATTCACAAACAGAATTCACAGATCATTTAAGGCTGAATCTGTAATAATTCTGACTCTGTAATATGTACAAACATCTTTAATTTGCCTCCTTCTCCCTCTGGGTTCTGCAAAGCTTTTAATTGCAACCATTGTCCTTTAGACTATATTCCAGCAGAAGCATTTTATTTGCCATTTGATTATCTTGCTGCTTTTGCCATGACCACAAATACTGCAGTCCTGCCTCATAAAACCCAAGGCTTTCAAGAGACTGGACAGACAATATCTGACAACAAAGTTCATGTTCCTCAAAAGAAGCTAAGATGTTCTAGCTCCAAACTCTAAGGGGCTACAGCTACAGACTACCAACTGAAAATGGGCACCCTACGTGAATTAGCAACAAGAGAGTCAGCTATCTCTTTCCTCTTTAAAAATACTGATCCAAAATTAGAGGTGAGTGCTGGTCTCTTCTCCCAAGTAACAAGCAACAGGAGGAGAGGAAATGGCCTTAAGTTGCACCAGGGGAGGTTTAGATTGGATATCAGGAAAAATTTCTTTACTGAAAGAGTGGTGAAGCACTGGCAGAGGCTGCCCAGGGCAGTGGTGGGGTCACCATCTCCAGAGGTGTTCAAAAACACATGTAGACATGGCACTTTAGGACATGGTTTAGAAGGCACTGTGGTGTTGGGCTGATGGTTGGACTGGACGGTCTCAGAGGTCTTTTCCAACCTTAAGGATTAGATGATTCTATAAAATTGCATCTCAAAATGCAGACAGATATATGCAATACAAGAGCACAGTGAGCATTAATAACTCCAAAACATTTTTTTTAATCATCAGTAATATTTGGCATAAAAGTATCAGTTTTATTTATATTGTAAATGTAGATGGTTATCCATACACCTCACTGGGCCATCTTCTACAGCGGAACGACACTGGAATAGATTAAAACCTCTAATGCAGCAGGTTTTGCCATCCTAAGTCCAGAACAAAACAAAACAAAACTTTGCTAAGACCTAACCCCATCGCCATTTATTGAAACGCTAACCATGTATTAGAACATTTGCTTCATTCTCATTGATTTCACTCCCTTTCATTCCTAACTTAATTTTGATGCCTACCTCATAACCGCTAGATGAGGAGAGAATCATCTCTGTTTATCAGGCAAGCCCTTATGTGGCTTTTTGCTCCAGAGTAATGAAATTAAAGCCAAGGAGTGAATGCTATGGGCAAACTGGTAAAATGTGTTTATTTCCCCTGGGAAAAGATGTCAGCAGGAAAGCTAGCAACTATATGCACACATATTAGAGAGCATTAACACAGCTTGCAATTCTAGAGTTGTTTAAAAACTGCCTCTGGTGTTCACAGACCACTTGCCTCTGAACATACATCTGTATGGATAGACGTGCATTGTTGTCTTTCCTAATAACAGTAAAGGTACAGGTACAAACGCAATCTATTTTTATAAAAAGATTGTAAGGCTGCCCGCTGAATTTCTCTACAATTTAAAAGGAAATGCTGTATGAAGAAGAGTTAATGCAATTATTTCCCAAACTTGGAAGTCTTAAACAGGTCACGACAAGGGATTTTTCTCTGGCAAAGATGCCATCCATTGGCTCCAACACTGCGGGATATAACTGAGACTGTGGTTTAATCAGGTCCTAAATCTACTCATTCGACAAATGCAAGAAACAAGCCAGCAATAACTCATCTGCTACTCGCTGATCTTCATCTTCCAGCAGGGGAAAGGATCAGCCGAAGACAAAAGCCCTCACGGTACAAGGCTGGCAGCGAGAAGGCAGTCCTGCTCTCACCTCACACAGGAGATAAACCCTTTTTTCCTTAACACAGTGGCCTCCTGCTCCAAAGAGGGCACTGCAAGAACATTCCCAGCTCTCCTGGAGGGCCTCCACCACCACCAGGGGCAATGGAAAATGGAAACAAGAAAATTAGAAAGTGCTTGAGATTTTAAGAAAAATCCTACAGTGCGAGAACAATGTGGTGGTGGAGAGGGTGGTTTTATGACCTATGACCACTGCTGACAGGCACCCAAGATGTGCTGCTTCATGCTAACAGCCACCACGAAGACAAAGCAGTACTTGTTTTAACTGGCTCAGGTTGCTCAGAGAAGTCATGGATGCTCCATCCCTGGAGGTGTCCAAGGCCAGGCTGGATGGGACACTGAGCTACCTGATCCAGTGTAAGGGTTTGGAACTGGATGGGTTTTAAAGTCCCTTCCAACCCAAACCACTCTATGATTCTGTGAAGATAAATAACTGAGTTGGCTGAGATGGACTCAATATAAAGAATGGTAAGGGAGAAAGAGAATCTGCTGTTTGACAGACACAATCCACTGAGCACATCTAGGAGTTATGAGGGACAATACAGAAAGCATTTAAATACCAAACGCTGCCTTCCCTGGTCTTTGAGTATAACAGTTACTCTAGACTTCACCTAACGATGAGAAAATTACATCAGGCCCTACAACACAGCATGGTAAATCATCCTGGAGGAGCCAAGCAGTGAGTTAATAAAAGTCAGGTGGCCATAAATCTACAGAGAATGAAATTCACGTAAATTGTTACATTCCTGATGGTTGCACACTCAGTCACAATCCCATCTCTGAGTCTGTTCACAGGCATCCCACATTCTGAGCTTGTACCACTGCAGACAATCAAATGACTTGTGTGTGTCTCTCTCGATATAAATATATACGTAGGTAACATCCCAGTAATGATTAACAATACCAGAAGTCCTTGAACTCACTGTGCAGGTAGCATTTGATAAAAGCCAGCCCTTGATTTGAATTGTCAAACAGATATTGACAGCTGAGGTTTGAAGCATTTCCTGTAGCACTTTCTAGGCAAGCAAAAAATACATTAATTATATATTATCATCATATATGATAATGGAGAATGGATTGACAGTTGTGCAAAAGAGGACTTGTGGGTGTTGGGGCATGAGAAGTTCAATGTGAGTTGGCAATGTGCACCTGAAGTCCAGAAAGGCAACCGTATCTTAGGCTACATCACAAACTTGACCAGCAGGGCAAGTGAGGAGATTCTGTCCCACTGCTCTCGTGAGAGCCCACCTGGAGCCCTGTGTTCAGTTCTGGAGTCCTCAGCAAAGGAAGGACATTGATCTGTTGGAGCAAGTCCAGAGGAGGTCACGGAGCTGATCCAAACCCTGGAGCATCTCCCATACAAAGACAGTCTGAGAGAGTTGGGGTTGTTCAGCCTGGAGAAGAGAAAGCCCTGGGGAGACCTTAGAGCAGTCTCCCAGTACTGAAAGGGGCTCCAGGAAAGCTGGGGAGGGGCTCTTGATCAGGGAGTGCAGGGATACGATGAGGGTGAATGGTTTGGATGGGGCTTTGAGCACCCGGATGCAGTGGGAGGTGTCCCTGCCTACGGCAGGGGGATTGGAACTGGAAGGGCTTTAAGGTCCCTTCCAACCAAAACCATTCCATGATTCTAAGATCTGATAAACATAGCTCAAGTCTGGGAAAAGAAACAATATCCTTGCATTTTAGTTTATCCTCCCTGGCATTAAAGACATTTCAGGCTCACTTTTCCATTACAGCATCCAACTTCAAGCGAATGCATTCATAATGAGAATTTTAATGGATACACGCTTTTTTTGACATCTAGTGTTAAATGTCTTCACTATGCACCATGTCATTAAATTCCATCTTCATACACTACCAGGTTGGCTTTGCGATTGCAAGCAAAGTTCTAGTGGAGATTGAAAGCTTACACATTAACAGCTTGGTTCAGATATCTCACAGGTATTGCACAGCCTTTCTTTCTGTAGGAAATACAGTGGCAGATGCGATCGCTAATAGTGCTAAAAGAGCCTCTCTCTGGACTAAATTCAAGTCCCATTAAAATCAATGGGAAGTCTCTGCCCGCCTGCAAGGAAGGCCAAACTGCACTGGCTGCAAATGTCTTCAGCGCACAAAACATCTTAGTCAACATTTCGGAAGGAACTGATGCTGACAGCAACTGGGATTCGTTTTCCCTTAAATACTGCCGTAAAAATAACTCCTGAATATGCACTTAGTTGCAAACACATTTTAAAGCATCTCTAATTCCGAAAGTTTTCTAGAAATTTAGGTTGGTTTTGTGATTTTTTTGGTGTTTATTCTATTTGGGGTTTTTTGGGAGAATATCACATTTATCCCAATATCTGCTGACAAAGCCTATCAGAATACAAGTCTCTCTGATGTCTGACATTTCACAAATTGCATTTGTTTTAGGATTAAAGCAGGGGATTACTCTGTCTTTGGATAAAAGGGGTTTCTTTGAATCTTGTCTTCATTCACCACAACATTTAGACAGTAATGATTTGCATTTACACAGTCAGCTCAAGTCCTATCAAACTGCAGTCGAGTCTATTTTAACTCAAGTTGTGGAATACACAATAATAATTTTAACTGTACAGCACATCAGTACACACTACAGAAAATGCAGCATATCTGTGACAGATAGCAGCATACACAACAACAACCTGATGGACGTGCATTTTGTCCCATTGCTTTACGTTTTGGTGCTCTGAATTGTAGAGTCAGAGCTCAGCTCTGACAGAACAAAGGGCAATCATGGAAGAACAGACATACCTCTTGTCCAGGTTGGTACAAACTCAGAAGATATCAATCTGCTTCATAGAAACACAGAACGGTTTAAGTTGGAAGAGACCTTTGAAGATCACTTAGTCCACTCTCCTTTAAATGCTTCCCTAGCTTCCAGAATTAGGATAATTATGATGATGCCAGGGAAGTCTCAGAAACCCCAGTATCTACGGGTAATTCATCACAGGATGAAGCCATAGTGACATCTGCCTTGCCCTGTAGCTTCCTGCTTCCTCTCTCTACTGCCAGCAATCATAGAACAATAAGGCTGGGAAAGATGTCTAAGATCATCAAGCCCAACCATCAACATGCCTTCTAGATCGTGTCCTGAAGCACCACATCTACACACTTTGTGAACCCCTCTAGAGATGGAGACTCCATCACTTCCCTGGGCAGCCTTGTTCCAGGGCTTCACCATTTTTTCAATAAAGAAATTTTCCTCATATGCAATTTAAACCTCCCCTGGCACAACTTGAGGTCATTTCCTCTTGTTTTATGACCCCTAATTTATATTATCCAAAAGGAAGTACAGTAAATAAACTTTGCCAAGAGAAAATAACAGTATTGAGCTGACTCACAAGGGATCAGTACCTCAAGAAGATGAGAGCGTTCACCTTACTGTTACATTGTTGGCCAAGACTCATTTGCAAGCAAGTGCATTCTGGACACTCTCCTTTGGTGTTGCCATTGCTGTAACCAATTTGCTCATTTCCCACACACTAAATACATATTCCTGCCTCCAAATTCTGCTCAGAATTGAGGAAAACATTTATATCACCTTTCATTTTAACAATTTTGTCTATGTCAAACACAATTCTCTTCTTATTGCACGTGCAAGGATTGCATGTGCTTTTACTGTTCCTGAAGGACTTCTATAACATAACTAGGGCTGCAAGACACAGCCAGAACCAAAGGCCAAGAGGGAGATTACGAATATATAAGATATTTTATCTCCAACTGGCTTTTGGTTGTAACAGGATGCCATTGCACTGATGTTAGCCCTCTCTCATATTAAAATGCAGCCACTTTGGGCTGTTGCTGCCCGCAAAGGGCAGTATTCCTGAAATAAAGATATTTATATTCCTCGAATATTGCAAGAAGGTTTTTACATTGCAGGAAAGTCTCCAAAGAATGCAGCAGGAAGACAAGTTTTTGCCAGGCACTATCCCTACAGAATATTCTCTACAAATGGTTTTTAGATTTTAAAAGGCAGAACTAATTATAAAAAAAAATCTGTCCTTTATTTGATTAAGATATTTTTATTCATAATTTCTTCTCACTATAATACATAGGTGTGGAATATTACACTTTCAGGACATTTTCTGTGCAGTCATAGAAGAGCTACTGGCTAAAAAGCCTGTAGGCTCAATATTCCTCTGCCTCTTACTTTTTGTGGTTGCCAAGATAAGATCCAGTGCCCAGTAAATGGAAAGGTTCCCACTGTATCCAATGAGGTTTGTTTTGGACTGCAATCCCTCCTTTAGAGCATATAAATCTCATTCAAATCAGACTGGCAGTACCTAAACTGGAGAATGAAAGTGCCTAGTCTTTAAAATCAGCTCTTATACCCACAATACATCTTTGGAAATATGGTTCCTCTGCTATAACCTACTGCCTGGGAGTCATTCTGCCAGACTGATACAGACAGGAATGCTTATTGGGGTGCAACAGGGAAGCAAAGCCAGTTACCCCATAAGAATACATCTTCTCAAGGCAGCTGGACCACCCCTTTCCCCTTGTCCAACTACTTTAGTGGTCAGTTGTGCAAGAGAAGCCTGTAAGATGCACAAGTAAATGGTTAATATACCAAAAAAAAAGAAGAAAGGCTGAAGGTAGAGAGGCAGTAAAGACAAAAGAAACAGCAAGGGATCGCCGAGATCAGTGCAGAAGACCATATGGGAACTCTCCAGAGCAATGAATACGTTAGAACTCTCACAGATCATCAGCATAATTTTCCCAGCAGCAGCTCCAATGCTCGACATGAGTTTTTCCTAAAAGACTTCTTAGCACACTGTGAGGTGCTCAATTTCTTTTAACAATACCTTGAAATTGGTTCCAGTAGAAATTCCAAGTATCACATGATTCCTCATAATTTTTTCTGCTTCCCCATATCTCTCTGGCTACTCGCATCTCATTTTAGAAATGGAGGACAAATTAAAACTGAGCACCTCAGTCTGCACACAGGCCGTCATTTCAGCACTTGAGAGCATATGGACACCCTGCACAATATCAAAAGATCTTCCTAACATCTGACAATTTTATCTGATCTCCATAGAACCATCATTTAAGTAATTTTTGTTGTTAAAGCACAATCTAGCGGAGTCTTAAGCACCAATCCTGAACACAGAGTAAGCTGCGCAAATCAGTTGCCCAACTGTAAATAATAAAATATTCTCACTGAAGAAACCAGCTCAACATCTAGCAGTTGCCAAAACACTGCTTTCATCCACAAGGGTACTCAATGCTAACTTGGCACACGATATCCTCCATTTTGAGAAGATCGTGTTAGAAAGTTAGAAGTAAATCACAAGTTTTGCACGTACACACCAGAAAATGATCAGCAACCAGCATGGTGTGTATGATGCTAACAAGCAGGATTGGAGAAAGTCCAGAGGAGGCCACAGAGATGATCCAAGGACTGAAGCATCTCCCATATGAGGACAGGCTGAGAGAACTGGGGTTGTTAAGTGTGGAGAAGAGAAGGCTCTGGGGAGACCTTAGAGCAGCCTCCCAGTACTGAAAGGAGCTGCAGGAAAGCTGTATTTGAGTTTTAAGAGATGTTAAAGATCATCTAGTTTCATCCATTTTTGGCTACAGGAAAACTGGGGAGGGGCTCTCAATCAAGGAGTGCAGGGACAGGACGAGGGGGAATGGTTTTAAGCTGAAAGAGGGGAGACTGAGATGAGATCTTAGGAAGAAATGTTCTCCTGTGAGGGTGGGGAGGCCCTGGCACAGGTTGCCCAGAGAAGTGGTGGCTGCCCCATCCCTGGAGGTGTTCAAGGCCAGGTTGTATGGGACTTTGAGCCCCCTGATCCAGTGGGAGGTGTCCCTGTCCATGGCTTGGGGGTTGAAACTGGATGGGCTTTAATGTCCCTTCCGACCAGAACCATTCTATGCTTCTGTCATCTGAAGTCGTGACCAGTGTTCATGAGCTTTCCACTCTCAAAGTAAAGGAGCTAACCTGGTGTTCTTCCAATCAACCTTAAGCAGTTTTATAACAGAGGCGATTTAAAAATGGAGTACCAGGTCAAGAAATCAACTGGAGCTTTGGCATCAAAGGAAAGAGTGGAAAATGACTCTGACAGGCTCCTCACAGGGTGCGATGCTGCAGTCCTCCCCTGACAGCAGGACTCACCGCAGACCAGCCTGCTCTGACTCACCAGCAGCAGGGAATGTGGGCGGGGAACTGCGACTTTAAATGTACTTCCAGACACTCTCAGGACTCCTTACAATACAAATGGAGAAACCAAGGGCCCTCTTGGGGATGGTGCTTTTCTCGCTCTTCCAATTTTAGAAAAAGCAGACATAATAGAATTCACCCCACCTCCTTCTTCTACAAATTCAAATTATATCATTGCATACAAGACTGGTGCCAGTGAAAATTTATATCATGCAGCATTAAGTTTGCATTCCCATGTGGCCACTACATTTTTACTCAACCGACAACATAACTGGGGCAAGAGAGCTCTCTGCCCTCAACCTGGGAGGTTGCATAAACCATCACGTTTTTGTTGTTGGCTTCTCTCAGCGTCCTACTCACTGTTTCTACCCAGCACCTCATGGAAAATAACCACAACATACTGTCATGTCAGAAGATGGTTTTGGAAGCAGGGAACTGAAGTGCAGACTCTGCTGCCATCAGTTTTCTATGGGCCTCTGTCACAGCAACCAGCAGCTGCTCTAACTGCTCACTGCTTCTTCAGGCAGGCTAAAGTTAGATTTTGGATACCAGGTCATAAAGTGTAATTTGGAAGTCTATGTATCGTTGCTAAAGCCATAGATGAAGTATTGAGCTTCTGCAAGTTCAAGAGTATAATTGCATACCCTAGAAAACAGCTGTAAAGCCAAAAAGAGTAAAGTTAAAAGTAAATGATTTAAAAAGATGTGTCTTTTGTGGATCTCACATAGTAGGTTACAATTTTGCAATAGCGAATCCTTGGCTTCAAAACCGTCATAAGCATAAATTAGCCACAAGAGTAACAATCCCCAAAGTATTCACTCAGTTACAGTGGCCTTGAAGTCTTCATTACTATTGGAAGTTAGGGACAATGGGGAATGGTTTTAAGCTGAAAGAGGGAAAGTTTATATAAAATACTAGGAAGAAATGTTTTCCTGTGAGGGCGCTGAGGCCCTGGCACAGGTTGCCCAGAGAAGTGGTGGCTGCCCCATCCCTGGAGGTGTTCAAGGCCAGGTTGGATGGGGCTTTGAGAGACCTGATCCCATGGGAGGTGTCCCTGCCCATGGTAGAGGGGGTGAAACTGGATGGGCTTTGAGGTCCCTTCCAACCCAAACTATTCTATGATTCATTTATAGGAAGAAATTTAAAACAGACTGTATATCACAGACTTTAGATCTTTCAACTGTTGAAATCTAAATTTATGCGATTCTTTTAAATACCTCAAGACACTGTTTACCAGGATAGAAAAGACCATTAAGCCTTATTCTTGTTAATACTGTCAGATCTTACCATAAATTCAATGTGCTGTTAGGATCAATATTTCTTTGCTCAGCACATCTCTAATAGAGCAGCTGAACTGATGCAGGATCTTTGAAGTGTGCCACCTCTTTCACCCTCTCCAAAAGCAGAAGCATAGTAAACCCATTTACAATTATTGTCACATTTTTTGTGAGTAGCATTTTGTCCCTCTGAAGACACATCTTGGCCTCTTTTAATTAAAATTTATTGTTGCAATTTCCATGATGTATTGTTGTCCCATACACTGCCGCCCTTCTGTCACCATATTTAAGAGCTTTTTGAAAGCTATCTGACCTATGGCCCATCTAAATTTTTCCAGAGGCCAATGTGGAGATGTTTATAACGGGTATTCAACTCAGTTAATGGTTGAGCATTGCGATTTCATCAGATTAAACCAGTAAAAATGCAATAGCTTTTCTGTTGAAGATACAAACTTCATATATTCTAACTGGAGCAAATCTTGCTCCCAGGCAAGATAATGAGAAAGATCTCAACTACCACACAAATCACAGAATGGTTGGGGTTGGAAGGGACCTTAAAGCCCATCCAATTCCAAACCCCCTGCCCATCACATCACCTTACAGGTACTTTTACCACTTGAGCTTTAAAAAAAAAAAAATCCTTCCAGATTTTAAATAAACACTAACATCACCTCTTGTGCATCGTGCCTCTCTGCTTTCTTGTCAAGCAGTTAAACACAGCAGATCTCAGAGAGCTTTTCACAGGGGGTTGTGTTTTGTTGGTGGTCTGGATAGTAAGTGAAGAAGATAAGGAGTTTAAAATGAAGAGAGCTTGGGATTGCTTTCAAGGATTCCTGATTTCCATAGAATCACAGAATGCTTTGGGTTGGAAGGAACCTCAAAGCCCATCCAGTTCCAACTCCTCTGCCCTGGGCAGGGACACCTCCCACTGGATCAGGGTGCTCAAAGCCCCATCCAACCTGGCCTTAAACACCTCCAGAGATGGGACAGCCACAAACTCCATGAGCAACCTGTGAGAGTGATGAAATTTTTCCTAATATCCAACTTCAGCCTCCTCTGGCACAACTTGAGACCATTTCCACTTGTCCTATAAGAACAGAGGTGCATAAACATGAAAAGGGGACTTAGGCAGATTTGCACAAGCAAAATGGTGCATGGACAAGAACAGCAAGTACAAATGAACTCTATTTTGCCTCTCTGTCCCAACTACAGGCTGGCACCTCACTCTTGGCGGACATCATATTTTACATTCAGACCCAGTTCCTTCTCCTTTCCCCTATTTTCCACACTAGTTTTCATCCAAAAACACCAGTCTTCACCAGTAAACAAATAGAAGGAACACTGGCCTTGCAGTCAAAGAAAGAAACAACCTAGGTCAGGTTGGATTGAAGCAACCTTATCTGTTTAAAGATGTTGCTGCTCCAGCAAGGAATTGGATAACCTGTAAAGGTCCCTTTGAACCCAAAGCATTCTATGATTCTGTAATTCTAGAGAAGAGCTGAGCTCTGGTCACATCCCCACTGAAGAACAGGCCTATTGGTTACAGAAACCCCAGCAGATTCATTTCCTGGGAAAACAACTGTTTTCCTCTCTGTCTTGGGTCAGTTCTCTTTGAATTCCTTGTGTGATGCCTGTGGCATGTATTTCTACAAGAAGTTGCAATGTTTTCAGTACCTGTTTCCTGGCTCGCTCCTGTGCCTGTGTGCTGGCATACATTAATACAAATGAGTTTACATTGTATTTCAGTTAATAGGATTTAAACGAGACCATGCAAAAACATTCAATGCAACTAAAATGAATTTGTTTAATTATGCAGTTCTCAGAGTTTACTTTCTTTGTGTTTACAGTCCCGTATCCTGAGAGCCTTTGCTGTTTGGTGTAGGAGAAGGGCATAATTAAACTTTAACAACTTTTCTTTATTAATTTCACATAGAGAGGTAAGACAATCTTATCTGGAGGGGCTGTTATTTATCGTCTTCCTACTCTGATGTTGCCTGCTGCAAGGAGAAAAGCTATAAAATAATAGTTGGGATCCGACTTCCATCTGGACCTCAGTGCAAACAAGGACATGCTCCCCTCCTCCTCCTTCATGAACTCATAGAAGCCCATCCAGTTTCACCCCCTCTGCCATGGGCAGAGACACCTCCCATTGGATCAGGGTGCTCAAAGCCCCATCCAACCTGGCCTTGAACACCTCCAGGGATGGGGCAGCCACCACTTCTCTGGGCAACCTGTCCCAGGGCCCCCCCACCCTCACAGGAAAACATTTCTTCCTATGTATGTATTTATATCTGTAGCAGTACAAGTGATAAGACAATCTCTGTATCTTTTCTTCCCCCTCACAGCACAAACACAGTCAGGCGCGATCCTGTCTTTAAAATGTGGAAAAATCAACAGCGACAATCCCAGGAAACTGAATTTGGTTGCATTGTATGACATGGTATGAACAAAATTTTGATTCTCAGGAATGATGCATCAATCTTACCTTTACAAAGTAACTCAATTACAGACATCAATCCTACGTAATAAAGGTCCCACCTCCTTTTTTAATCTTATTCATCAGCCCCACCGAGGTCAGCAGGAGGCATTTTCTGGCACTGAGGCTATTACATCTCAAAGGTCTATTTTGCCAAAGCAGTTCTGCTCCTGGAGAATATTCATGTCCTCCTTTCTCCACATAGAGCAACAAATCAGCCTCCAATATGTAACAGCATATGGCCAACTGTAAAAGTACTGTCCCCTCCCTTACAACCCAGAAAACGTGATTTTTGCCATAAAAGGTAATAGGTTTTGAGTTGATTTGACAGTTGTTTGGGATTGCCTTGGCCTTAGCAGGCTTTAGCATGTTTTAGAAGTTGCCCAGTTGGTTGAGTGACGATTTCCTAATCTGTTTTATCTTAAATTCTGCAAGTATAATAATAGTAAGTGGCATATGTTTGACAAACCCAGGTAGTCTCTGCATAAAAACAATAACCCTTTATGCTAGTCGATGATGGGAGTACAACTTAAACATGAAGGGGAATCTAATGAAAAGAAAGCAAACTGTGATGAGAAATATACAAAGATAAACCAAGACTTAAGATCAAGGAGACAACAGTTCTACAACAGACATCATTAGGCTCCTGGTGATGACCTCAAGGTGGCCCAAGACTTGCCACAGCCCCCATTCTGCTCTGCTGGAGGCAGGCTGAGGCTGACCTGGAGGGTAGAGCATGGCCCAATGAGGTCTTTGGGTAACAATTTTAACTGTGTTTTTAATGAGGGTTTATTTGATAATTTTGAGTACGTTTGAGCATTAATTGTACTATCAATAAATTCTTTGCTCCTTATTTATGGTGCTTTCCGCTTTCAAAGTTCATCCCGTTACACTTTTGTATTTTATACTTATATAATGGAATCATAGAATATACCAAGTTGGAAGGCACTCACATGGATCATCGAGTCCAACTCCCTGCTCCTTGCAGGGTTAACTAAAACTAAACCATATGACTAAAAAGCATCATCCACATTCTCCTTGAGCTCTGACAGGCTTGGTGCCATGACCACTTCCCTGGGGAGCCTGTTTCAGTGACTGACCACCCTCTCAGTGAGGAGCCTTTCTCTAACATCTAGTCTGAATTTCCCCCGATGCAGCTTCATTCCATTTCCACATGTCCTAATGCTGCTCACCAGAGAGGACTATAAGTATCCCACTGCTGCTCCTCCTTTTAGTTAACTGTCTAATAAAACCTTTCAATCACATGCTTTTCAAATAACACGTAATGTTTTCTGTATGATGAAAGCAAGAAGTACATGGGCAGCTGTTCATCAGACCTGCCCTACTGAATCATTCTCCTACAAGACTTCTATCACATCATGTTTCTAGTAATGAAATAATTACATTGCATGCCTATACACATTGCAAATACCATTTAATTAGGAAGGAAAGAGTTGGAATTAGACTTGCTGGTTTTTCTAAATGAACATTTTAGGAATAATTAAACTTGGCTACAGTGAGGTACAGCCCTTTGCTAGAGCTATAATACCTCAGGAAAGCTTCTTGGCAAGCAAAGTCACTCTTTCGTGAATGTAATGCGATCTTAATCACAGCTAATGGAGAAATTAAAAATGTCAAAAATTAGGGCAGCAGGTTAAGTGAATACACTGGAAAAAGAGAGTAGCAAGAAAGAACAGCAGGAACTGAAAAATATGTTTCCTTATTACATTAGAGATTTTCCTGCTCTCTGTTTTCATCCTTTAATCCTCCTGAATCAACCCGCATGTGGCGTGTTCAGCAGATAGATGATAGTCACTGAGAGAGAAATATTGAGTTGCCTTTCAGCTGCATAATGGTGTGCAGGCAAGGCAAGGCATTGAGAAGCTGGGAGTGCCTCATAACCAGACCATCCACTGAGCAGAGATATTAAACATAAGTAAATATATTTCATATTAAAAAATATAAAATATTTCAGATTTTGTGAAATATTAACAACTCAACCTGAAGAAAATGTGAGCCTAGCAAGTAGGATGTAGAAAGAGGTCAGGATATGTTATTCTCTCCCTGTGGAAAGAGGCAAGGCCATAGCGGGGTTCTGTACCTTCCTTGTCTTTCATTGTTCCAGAAATAAATATAAATCAGAGAGAAGCCCTAGACATTCACAATTGTTTGTAAACAAAGCTGAATTCATCTCCACACCAGGACTAGGCTTGCCCCTGGACCAAACTGCAGAGAAGATTTGCTGAGTAGGGCTGGTCACTGTAGGGACTGTGAGAGTGGCCAGGACTAAGTAACCTAAAGCAACCTCAGGTCCAAACCAGAATTAACTTCCAAGTTAGAGCAGATTGCTCATGAGTTTAGAAATACTCTAAGGCTGGAGATCCTGCAACCTCTCTGGGTTATCTGTTGCAATGCTGAACCTTTCCAATGGTGAAATTCAGTTTTCTTTTATGTAAAATCAGAATTTCCATTGTTTCAACTTGTTATGCCTTGGTTTTTGTACTGCACCTCTAAAAGATGTCTAGCTGCCTTCCCTCATCTCCCTCTTAGTATTTACTCACTTGTAATTCATTCCCTGACCTTCTTCTGTTCTCCTTTACATGCTTTTCTGATAAATCAACACCTCACTCGGAGTAAAGGTGCTGCTCTAGAAGCATCATCACCAGTGCCACACAGTGCCAGTCACCCCTCTCTGTCTGTAGACCCCAATGCAACCAACTCCTAAGCAAGCCTGGGCAACACATCAATTTTTTAGTTATTCTGGATACACTACAGCAATTCTTAGAACAGAACAAATGCTCAGGCATCTCAGCTGGAAGGATCACTGTTGCTCCAAGGGACGGTTGCTTTTGTGTTTGCCCATTACCTCAAAATAATTTTTAGCTCAAACTAGATCAAAACATGAGTAGAAAGAAACAGTCAGTTGTAACATGTAAAGCAGACAAAGGTTTATTATAGACAAAGAGGTATGCAAATAAACCCTGGAAGCTGCTTGAAGACAGTGTGCAAACAGAGCAAGGTGATGTCAGCTCCTATGGATCTGGATATCTCACAGCACCAGATTATGCAGTCCTAACTTGTGCAGCGTTTCCATGGGAGAGCACCTGCCACAAAGGAGATGCAATCTCTCCTAGAACCCAGACCTATCTGTGTCTTATTCAGCTTCAAAAGTTCTCCCTCTTCCCTCTCCTTGTCTTTTACTACATTTATGTGAAGCCACACAAGAATGCCCACCATCCTGGCACACATCATCACCTCCTCTACTGCCTTTGGCTGCACAACCATTAAGCTTCCTTAATACAGATGGGGCTCTCTGCTAGCTCAGGTGCCCTGCTAGGGTATTTGCAAACTGACAATCTATTCTGAGGTGAGATGCACTTCTCTAAACCAGATTTATTTACTCAGTTCCATCCCTCTCATCCACTGTAACAAGAACTGCATGGTGAGACGAGGAGGGAATTACTTTTAATATATAAAGGACCACAGCAATACAAGTTGGGCAAGAATTCGTCCCAAGCACACAAGACTTGACCTATTAGTCAGAAGCTATTGAAAGTGAAGAACTGAATCCTTAAATACCATTTGTACTCCTTCAGCGTAGAAGAAAGTGTTTATCAACCAAGGAAACAAGATTTATAAACAACAGTGTAAGCATTTAAGAAAGGGCAGGTGGGGTGCTGAGTCATTTCAAAGCAATCTCTGAATAATATGTAGAGCTACTTAAGCAGTCAAAACACTTTCTACAATTGCCATCCTTTCCTAAAATAATTTCTGCTGTGGACTTTTCAAAATCCATGCGCTGAATCACTTACAGTGTTCAGAAACATTGACTGGGCAGCCACAAAGCTCCAGACAGTTTGAAGCACAGCAGAGATGGGGAAATAGCACTTGCTGACAAAAGTAACGCCAGCTGAGCTGAAGACAGACCTGACTGTCTTAAAACGACCACCTCATAATGGAGATCTTTCAGACAACGGCAGACAGATGGACTTCACTGGATTATTCACATTTTAAAGGAACCCAGTGTCAGGAAAGACAAGGTGCTATGTGTGAACAGGCATAAGAAATAATGCATTCAATTTCCCCTTATCCTGTTTTCTAGTTGGCACAGTGCTGCTGGCATGAAGACTGGAATACAAACAGCTCTGCCCCTCCCCGTGCACACAGACACTGTATTAAATGCTAAGACAATTGGAATTAATTGCTACTGGACTTTTCTTTAAGCTCCTTATGCAGCTCAACTGTGATGCTGTTCACAGGAGACTTGGAAGATTATGGCTTGTTCCACCTTCCTTGTTATTAAAAAGCTGGGTTGAATGGCTTAAAAAAAAAAAAAGGAGAGAGAAAAGGGATAAGTAGAAGAAAAAAAAAGTATCCTTTAAAAAACAAATCAAGTTAATTTGCATACAATCAGCTAGTTACACCACTGGATACATCATGACTATTCCCAGGTGACAAAAGTAGAAAGAAACTCAGTAAAGCCTGAGAAGAAAGCAGCCTTAAGGCAACTGGATCATTCCTAGTGCCGTGATTCAAAATTAACTTACATATTTTTATGTAATGGTAGTTTGCAGAATGAAGAAATACCACAACACTCTACACAGACAGCTGTAAGAATCCACACAAAATAGAGTGGATACATCTGAAGCTCCACCCACATTTCTTATCACTAAAACATCCCCAAATATCCAATTTGAAGGCTTTTCTTGGATCTGACAGGCTTTAATAGAAATTGTAAACCCAAGGTTCTTAATAATGAAAAAAGACATCTTTAAAAGAGAGGTGGAGAAATTATGTCCCAATATAAACTTGTCACCTACACTGAATTAACGACAATCTCGGAGCAGTGTGGCACATTTGTAATGACAAATTGTAGACGAAGAAATTACCTTCACTTAATGTTCCTCTCTAAATTCAGACCAGAAAATCTTTGAACCCTTCTGGCAAAATTAAGGTCAGTTTTAATAAGCATGGGGGTTTTGTCAAAACCATACAGTGCTTGGACTTCAAGTGAAAGTGAAAGAAACATGGGAATAGTGAATAAATGTGGCTTTGAGTGAAAGAAAACCAAAAATTCTTGTCCGTAATATTTTTCTTAACAAACGCGAAAGGTAATGGTGCGTTCCAGTGAACTAAAAATGCTGTGCAATTCCTTATCTTGAGAGGGAACTACAGATCCCTAAATAATTATTGTCACTATTTTAAATACAAGATCAGTTTTTTTATAGAGGCTACTAAAGTATTCCATAGGAAAAGCCAGTATTTCAGTTTCATGGTCCCAAAGAATCCTTCCAGTACTGAAAGGGGCTCCAGGAAAGCTGAGGAAGGGCTCTTGATCAGGGAGTGCAGGGATAGGATGAGGGAGAATGGTTTTAAACTGAAAGAGGGGAGATTTAGATGAGATCTTAGGAAGAAATGTTTTCCTGTGAGGCTGGGGAGGCCCTGGCCCAGGTTGCCCAGAGCAGTGGTGGCTGCCCCATCCCTGGAGGTGTTCAAGGCCAGGTTGGATGGGGCTTTGAGCAACCTGATCCAGTGGGAGATGTCCCTGCCCATGGCAGGCGGGTGGAACTGGATGGGCTTTCTTTCGGGTCCCTTCAACCCAAACCATTCTGTGATTCTAGAAATGACAGAAATGTAAGAAAAGAAAAAAGGGAGAAAAGTTCTAAGCAATCTAATACTTTTCTGACAAGAAAGTTTCCACATTCTGGACTCCTATTGATTCCTGTGGATTACTTTCTCTACCATTAATTTTCCTGAAGACATTTAAAAATAAATAAAAAAATAAAATATTGTCTTTCTGCTATGCTGTAATAAAATGTGAAACCTACTTTTTTCTTATGGAACATTAGAGCAGGAAAAGGTTTGTTTTCTCTTGACATATGTTCATCTCATGCAAATTATTTTAAAAATATCAAAAAATACATTAATATTTTCATTGACACAGTATCTGTAAAAAAATAAATCTTTACAGCCATTACAGCAAAGCACTACAAACATTAATCCCTAGCAGCACAATGAAATTCACAGACTCCAAGAATCTGTATTTTGGAGAGAAGGGATGTTATCTTGCCTGTAGGGGTGATATTTACACTAGTAAGAAACAACTGTTATCATATAGAAGACAAAAGAATAAGGACTTTCTTGTTTTTAGCACCCACGCATAACATAACATAAGAGTTCATCACGGCTTACGCCCAGCCAGGAACTGAGACAGCCTCTCACTCACTTTCCCCCAGTGGGATGGGGAAGAGAATCAGAAGACTAAAAGTGAAAAGGCTCGTGGGTTCTATAGGTAAAGCAAAAGCCGCGCATGCAAGCAAAGCAAAACAAGGAATTCATTCACTATTTCCCACTGGAAGGCAGGTGTTCAGCCATCTCCAGGACAGCAGGGCTCTATCACATGTAATGGTCGCTTGGGAAGACAAACGCCCTAACTCCAAACACGTCCCCCTTCCTCCGTCTTCCCTGACCTTTATGTGCAGAGCATGGCATCGTATGGTGTGGAGTGTCCCTTTAGTCCCTTAGTTGGGATGAGCTCTCTCAGCCGTGTACCCTCCCAACACCTTGTGCACCCCTAAACTACTTGCTGGTGTGGCGGTATGAGCAGCACAAAAGCCCTTGATGCCGTGTAAGCACTGCTCAGCAGTAATTAAATCGTACTGGTATTATTAACAACGTTCTCATGTCAGATCCAAAACATAGCCACTTGGCCCCTCAGTTTGAGCAAGATGTTGAGATGCTGGAGTGTGTCCAGAGGCTCAGGGGAGACCTTATTGCTCTCTACAACTACCTAAAAGGAGGTTGTAGTCAGGCAGGGGTTGGTCTCTTCTCTCAGGCGACCAGTGGCAGAACAAGAGGACACGGTCTCAAGCTTTGCCAAGGGAGGTTTAGGCTTGATATTAGGAAAAAATTCTTCACTGAAAGGGTGATTGGCCATTGGAATGCGCTGCCCGGGGAGGTGGTGGAGTAACTGTCCCGGGAAGTGTTTAAGAGGAGATTGGATGAGGCACTTAGTGACGTGGTTTAGATGATGAGTTGGTGTTGGGTCATAGGTTGGACTCGATGATCTCAAAGGTCTTTTCCAGCCTTGTGATACTGTGTGATACTGTGAAAACTAACTCTATCCCAGCCCAAACCAGACCTATCAGATTCAGGAAGGAGAATTACACATACGAAAACGCACTTGTGCTAAGCAACCTCATTGCAAGGCATATGTTAGCACGAAATCACATGGCTTGTTTTGAGTACGAGCTAATTTTATATGTCATCAAATGAGTCAAAAACAGCACACAAAGCAAACTGTTGATGGTAACCTTGCCCAACATCATGGTACCACTTCAGATGGAGAAGTGCATGTCGGAGCACTCAGTGACTGTTACAATGAGTGTGTCATTTCATAGGAGAGGTCTGACCTTGCGAGGAGACCTTCAGCAACATGTTTGCCAGGAGTCAAACTCGGAAGAGAAAGCCTTAAACACCTCACGAAGTCACATGCTGTTCACAAGCTTGAACGATATTCTTCCAATCAAGAGATCAAGGTCATTTACTTATTAAACATATGGTCTACCAAAAAAGGCACACTCTTCCCAATTCCAAGTATGTGAACAGAAGGAATGGCTGACATCACACTGCAGCATTCAAACTCTTTAGGAAAGTCTTTATATCAACCCCTTCTAAAGCACAAAGTAAAGACCAAAGCAGTGCTTCACTCCTGGACTGTTAAACAGGTAAAATGACTTCTCCATTAGGTAAAGAGAAAGACAAACGCAAAAGAAACAGAATGCTCTGACGCAGTCTGGGAAAATGAAAGAGGAAGCTGACCATGAACTCTCTGAAATGCTGCTGAGTATCAAGCTCTTGGTGAAAGAATAACCAGACAATGACTGGATTTAGAAATATATTCATATATTTAAAGGACAAAATATTCATAGCGAATTATTCCTCTTTGCTGGGCTATCTACATATTACAACCTGATTTCAGTATACCTTTCAGGCCAAAATTCCTCTTTGCTTTGACATATGCATTTTGACTACATTAACTGAGCAACGGTACAGGAATATTTATGGACTGCCGTGTGTGTCTAAGAAATTCACTCACATTTTTTAAATCAACCTACCCATTCATTCAGACCTGTACAATCCTGTCTGAAATCTACTGAATAAGGATTAATTCACTTCACAGTGGAGGTCAATGTGTTATGCTCTTTCTTTTGAACACCCCACCAAGGAAGAGCAAGCCAGAAAGACTTTATAGAGACATTATAGAATAGTTTGGGTCAGAATTTGTATCATATGTGCCCTGCAGGATTTGACATTGCAGTCCGTGATTTTTTTTTTCAATTAATTTTTTTTCTTCAGCAATGATGTTTCAAGGCACCAAGAGGTATTCTTGAATATTAATTTGCATTTCTTAAATTATTTCAAACAGGGTAGGGGGGAAATGGATGGAAGGATAAGAGGAGGAGGAGAAAGAGGTGTTGGGCAAGGCATAAAAAATTGTTTTATTTGGCCAGCATGAGGTGGATTCAGATTCAAATCCTCTTTTCAGTTGATGGGATCTGAATCCCAATATCATCTACAAGACTGCCATAACCTGCAGGGTCCCAGGTACATTTTTCAACTAAAACAGGGAATGGAAAAAAATTGTTGTGCTTCCCAAACAAATGCTTGGTCACCAGGCTATACAATCTCTTTCTTTACTGGTCTCAAGTTCTGAATTTGAGAAAACACAACTTTCAAAAAACTTTTTGTTTTTTTTTTTTAAAGAGAAGGAGGAAGTTGGTAAAACCAGAATTAATGTAAACATATTCTAGTGACTACATCTCGCAGTCCTGGATGAAGTTTTACCCTTGTGATTCCTTTGCTACCCAATTTCAATTCTACCAAGCTCAGCCTTCAAAAAAGATGATGGAACAGCTTAAAAAAATCTCTGCAGCCAGCCTGTATTTCCTACGGAAGATGTCAACACTTTACAAAGCACTTCCATGAGCTCACCTTGGACAACTTACCAAGTTTAATGTAACTTATTTTCTTCAGCTTCACTGGGTATCTAGCAAAGCCAGCACAGCACCATGACCTCAAGGGCTTTCTAATTTACAGAAACAGCTCCAGAAATGCTTAGAGTAGTAAGTGCTAGAATGAAGGAACGCTCCTTCCAGACACACTCAGCATCACCACAGATTATTGCACGCATCTGAGACATCACGGTCACCATCTGCATCTGTTGTTTTATCAGCAAGTCTGTCCCAAGGTGATGAGCTCAACAACTCATTTCAAAAGGCGAAATAGTTGGGAAAGAAGAAAAAAGGGTTGAAAAGTCAAAATCCAGCAAGAGGTTTTAGAAGTGACAGGCGCACATATAATACTTGCGAGAAGCTGCCTGACACGTTTCCCACTTTAGAGAGCAAGTTTTTATGTGTTGTCGTCATCCATTTCAAAACACATTTAACAGCATCACAGAGTTCAGCTTTGCAAAAGTGGTTTTACTAGTGGGGAAAACGAGGCATGGAAAGATACAATGGCTTGCCCAGTTTATCAGGTGTAGCTGGTGGCAAAACTAAGAGCGTATCCAATGCACCCCACATCCTTATCCAGCGTCCTGGCTGCTGTTCTTATATCAATGTCAGTAAAAGTGGTATGAAACAACTGAAAAGGTGAGCATTATGACCTCTGCACTAATCTCCAGTTCATGGGAAGGGGGAGGCTTGCTGAACCCTTCCAGGATCATTGTCTTGGTGCCGGTAACAGCCTTGGCACCTATATAACTGGGCTGCTAATGGCAATCAATGCTGCTAACAGAACTAACACATTATGGTCGAGTGGAAATAACAATGAAACAAAGGCCAAGGAAAATTGTAGTAAAATCTATTTTTTGTTTATGAATCTACAGAGGGAGATTTATGGGCTCTGAGGGTTATGCTGATACATTAATTTAGAGTTATAATACTTAGCTAAATTTAAAATACTTTTAAATATACCTAGAGACGCAGCTGAGAAATACTTCTGTAATTGTTTATATCTCTGTGGGTGCCCCGCAAATCTGGACATCCTTGGATTTAAGGCCTGCTGTACATCTGCAATAAATACTGGCTACATTCTCACCAAAGTCCAGTTCTGGAATCCCCAACATAAGAAGGATCTGGATCTGTTGGAACAGGTCCAGAGGAGGTCACAAAGACAATCCAAGGGCTGAAGCACCTCTGCTGTGAGGACAGGCTGAGAGAATTGCGGTTGTTCAGCCTGGAGAAGACTCTGGGGAGACCCTAGCACAGCCTTCCAGTACTGAAAGGGGCTCCAGGAAAGCTGGGGAGGGGCTCTTTATCAGGGAGTGCAAAGCTGGGATGAGGGGGAATGATTTGGAGGTGAAAGGAGGGGGATTGACATGAGAACTTAGAAAGGAATGTTTTCCAGTGAGGGTGGTGAGGCCATTGCTCAAGACAGAGAAGAGGTGCAGGGATAGGATGAGGGGGAATGGTTTTCAGCTGAAAGAGGGGAGATTTGGAGGAGATACTAGGAGGGAATATTTTCCTGTGAGGGTGGTGAGGCCCTGGCACAAGTTGCCCAGAGAAGTGGTGGCTGCCCCATCCCTGGAGGTGTTCAAGGCCAGGTTTGATGGGGCTTTGAGCCCCCTTATCCAGAGGGAGGTGTCCCTGCCCATGACTGGGGGGGTTGGAACTGGATGGGCTTTAAGGTCCCTTCCAACTCAAACCATTCCTGATTCTGTGATCATGACATTAACAGAAGCTGCAAAATCTGACTCAGCAGCACAGTAAATACATGGAAGGTCAGTACACTCAGCCCTGTGCTCAAAGGAGCAGACTGGAACCAGGAGACTCAATTCAAGTCCATTTAGTGATATCCACACCACATTGCAATCACAATCCAATTACCCTGCTACACCTCTACTTGTGCTATAATCCACGCACACATCTTCTCTGAAATGAGGAAAACTCATCCAGCTTACAGAAAGACACGAAGAATCAAAAACACATGCATGGTTAACACATTTAGACTATGGTTTCCACATGTCGCAAATCATGAGATATACGGCACAATATACAATCCCTTTCCCTAGATGTGCTGCTGCAGATAACTTTCTTCTTAAGTGCTGTGCTCCAAAGGGCACCAAATAATCTCTCTTTTCTGACACCGCTGCATGCTAACAAGGCAAATAACACAGGAATAGTGCTGGAGACCTGAGTGATTTAGATAGTGATTCAGGCTGACGAGGACTATAATGAAATAATTTTCACTCCCGGTTGCCTTCTGTGACTATTTGAGACTGAAATTTCAAAAGGTTAAAAGCTTGCACTTGGCGCCAGATCCTCACATCAGACCGAGTCCTCAGCTTATGTGCTTGCTGAGTGATAAGGACAAAAAGGATTGGTCTCCCTCGCAGACCAAACTGCAAATGAGCTCCACAGCCGGTGAGTGGCTATGGCTACATCCTCCTTCTGCAAAAGCTCATGGTGCTCTTCATTCCATGTGCTCTTCACTGTGGGACCAAGTGTTGGTCCAAACGCATCAGTGAGCCTCCCACTTCAGCCAGAGTCTCTCCTGTTCTATCATATCTCCATGCAGCCTTTAAGTAAGAGCTGTGTACCAAACCTTTTGTCTAAGCAGTCACGGCACCAAGCCTGACAATATACCAGAAGTGTTTGGCCAACATCCTTAAACACACAGTGTGAATTTTGGGGTTGTCCTGTGCAGGGACAGGAGCTGGACTCAATGATCCTTGTGGGTCCCTTCCAACTGAGGTCATTCTATGATAATCCTTTAATGTTTTGTCAATGCAACAATAGGGCAGGTGGGGTTTTTGGCTGGTTTGTTGTGATTTTCTTCCTAATAGTTTCTTCTAAGGCTCTGAAAACTAAAACACCTGAAAGTAAGTTTTGTCTTCCTTTTCTAACGGAATTTTATAGAGAGGATTTGTGATCTGGAAAATTATGCAGTTGTGTTTGCTTATCATCATATCAGCAGAAGGCTAATCTTGTTGTCTTCTCTATAAGGTATGAATACCTAACTAGCTTTGACTTCTCTTCCTTATTAGTACTTTTTGCATTGAAATTTTATGAATCAAAGTTCGTATTTCCTTATCTTATTAATGCACATATTGAATCCTGAAGGTATTTTGCCCACTTATGCTAAATTATCACGGTATTTTTGCAGTACAACTGACTGATCACACGGCCCCACTTTAGTTCTAGCTTATACTGAAATTTGTACAGTAAACATTAACTTTCTGCCTGTTAGTACACCTTTAATGTTTCAGAAACACTTGGTAACTTGTATTTAGGAAGTCTTCTGTTTGTGCACTGTCAATTTAAAGATTGTGCCACTTATTTCAAGGTGATTTCTTGATTATAGTTTTCAAAAAAAATACTACAAAAAATATTCCTTTGTGTATATTCCAAGTTCAATCCCCTGAAGAAGAAAGGAAGCAATTCTTACACATTTGCCCAGTTCCGAGATGCAGTTCGGGCAGGCTGGTACAACCTTTCATGAAAGTACAGCTTCCAATAGGAATTCAACACATTTAATCCCTGTCTTATATCCTGATTTTAATTTCCTAGTCTTTCTGCCCACTTCAGTTGAAATTTTATGGATCTAAAGCTAATTCTTCCCACATATTCTTTCTTTCTGTTAATGAGCAAACTCATCCATGGTCCCTATTTTGTCTTGCTTTCTGATGGGGATCTACCAATGAAAAAATCATTATAGGAGAGGCAGATTTATGAAGTTCTTGTAAACAAGCCTTTGACAGGTAACTAATTACAAATGAAGCGTAATGACTTCTAATGCACAGAGTAGCATTATTCAATAGTGAATTTGTAACATATATAAACAAATAGTCAAAGTTCAATAAGGTAGGAGGCAACTTGAATCTGAGTGGCAGAACGTAATTAATCATTCTCCATATGGTCTCCAGGATTGTTTTCCTCTGTGTTGGGAGACCCTGAGCAAGGACAACAGACAAGACATGCTTAGTCCTTCTCCTGTAGTCAGTTCCTCAAAGACTTAAACACCTCAAACAAATAAAGGCAAAACTTCTGGGTTAAGATAAGGACAGGGAGCAATCATCACAGAAGAACAGATGCGATTTGGGGAAAAGATCCATCTAATTTATTACCAATCAAATCAGAACAAGGAAGGAACATGAGGAACTTTACAAAGATTGTGTTTTCCAAACCCAATGATGGCCCTTGTAGTAAGTCAAGCAAAGGAGGTCATAGAAGGTCTGCAGGATGCACAAGGAGGTTCCAAAAACATAAAAAGGAAGTGAATTCCTCAAAGATGTGAACATCTGAGACAGGTGTTCTCATTTGTCTCTCACCATCTAAATCCATTTTAATTGGCAATAAATCAAATTAATTTTTCCAAGTATAGTCTGTGAGACTGTCATGTTTGTAGCAGTAACTGATAAGGGACATCCCTGTATTTATCTCGGCCCACGAGCTTTCTCATCTTATTTTCTTCCCCTGTCTTGTTAAGGAGGAGAAGTGAGAGGGCAGGTGGGTGGGCATCTGGCAGCTGGCTAAGGTCAGCCCAACACATCCGTTCAGTGCCTCTCCAAACAGAGGCTGCCTCTCTCTTTCCCTCCAGAGGATGCTACCCTGCTCCGGCCTTCAGAAAAGAACATAGCATGGGTAGGAACACTGCAGTAAAAATAAGTCCTTTGCATCAGTCTCAAATAACATCAGAGCAGCAACAGTTCTGTAAGATAAGAGTCAGAAACAGGGAGCAATGATGCAGTTACCCAGATCATAGAATCATTAACACTAGAAAAGACCTCTAAGCTCATCCAGTCCAACCATCAGCCCAACACCACCATGCCTACTAAACCATGTCCCGAAGTGACACGTCTGCACGTTTTTTAAATCCCTCCAGGGATGGCAGCTCCCTAGGCAGCCTCTTCCAATGCTTCACCACTCTTTCAGTAAAGAAATAATGTAACACAGACATGTAGACGCTATACCCTTTCTCAATTTCAATACATGATTATTAGGGATTCCTGATAAAACAGGGATTTCTTGGCTAGGAAATAGTTAGCTCTTTGTGAAAGCCCTGTCTGAATGGATGATCCTCAAGGCTTGACAGCCTGCTGATTCAGTGCAATGTGAAGTCTCAGTGGAGCCTACAGCACAGCACAGGGCAGCTCTGCAATCAAAATTGCCTTTACAAAGCAAAAAGGAGGTAACAAATTGATACAGCTGCATGTAGATTTGTCTCCTAATCTGTCACAGGTTTAAAAATAAAAGTGGATTCGATTTGGTTTTACTGTCAACACTTCAGGTACAGAATAACACTGCTGTTAGTAATATGTTGTATTTAATGGGCCTCATTCTCTCTCCTGTGCAGCTGTGAGCTCCCCTGCCACTTCCTATGCACACAGACTCCTGAGCACCAATACAGCCTCCAGGCAACACTATCAGATATAAAATCCCAAGCAGTAATACCTCCATCAAAGTTTCTTTCCTAAGAGATCATCTTTTAAATCACGTCTTGAATTAATATTTACCTATTCTACACAGCAAAAGCGCCAACAACCAGAGGTGCCAAATCCTTGCAGGTCCCACCGGAACCGTGGTGACCGAGGATGTGTAGGGAGCTAAAAATAACTCACCCAGAGCTACTGTTATCAGAGGCTCCTGCACAATTTCTGCTGCAACAGGGGAATGCCCAACATGCAATCATTTAACTAGCATCTCATTTCATTTGCTGTGCAGTTTTTCACATTTAGAAACAAAGCGGGTCTTCTAAGAATTTCGGACACCCCCGGGGCAGATGTGTCAGGACAAGTCCAGAGCAGTGTCAAATGCCGGAGGTGTCGGAATAGCAGCTTCTCTGCCTGTTCCCATGGGTTCAGAGGAGAGGGAAGCTGAGCAGAGCAAGCCCTGCTGCACTCAGCAACTCTCAGTGTTCAGGATGAACCTAGCGAGGGCCCAGAATATCGCACGTCCTCCAAACAAGCTCTGATGCAACAGCTTGGCTGATTTTCTTTCAGAAGTCACCACCAGCTATTCAACACCTCTCACCTTTCCAGTGAATAATTACAAACTAGATTTTTCCTTTTGCAGAACTGTAATTTTGAAGATGTGCTTTCCCAGAGCTCTGTTGCACAGCCACAGTGGGTTTTGAAGTATGTTGTAAGCTATCCTGTAAGTTATCTCTCCACCTTTTCACAGCAAAAATAATGACTATTTCAATAATACTGCTGAAAATCTTCCTATAAAGAGGCAACTTTGAAGGACGATACTATTTAAGATTACACAAGCAGTATGCTCATTTTTTTCTTTATAGAAGTCTTTCTGTTACATAGAGGCCTAAGGAGTTGCCCCAGTAGAAGCTGGAAGCAATTCTCTCCTCTAGATTTCAGGCTGATGGAAAAGATAATGCCATTCACCAGTATTCCTTATTATAGGGCAGACTTGTAGTATTCAGTCATGAGTTTCCACACCTATTCTCTCTTTCTGCCTTTGTGCATAGGAAGAAAATAATCAGGTCAAGTCAGTAAGCCCAGTAATAACTTAGATGATCCAGCGGACTTGGGTACAATTTCCAAACAGTCACAGAAGTCCAATATGTCAAACCATATACATTACACACTGGCAGAGGGGAGAAGGTCCAGACTGTATACTCAGCGAGTACATTTGCACCACAGACACAATTTAAGGCAGTTTGCACTCTGAACGCGTCAGTGGGTATGTAGAACAAGCCAGGAGATGGCCTGGAATAAACTTTGAGAAGCTACAGAACAAAATGAATCACGGATTGCTCAAGCTTAAAGGCAATAAGGAAAAGCTCTAGTTAAAGATAAAGACTGAAGGAAAGAAAAAGAGAGAGACAATGACAGTCAGAAAGAAGCTTGAAGTGTTCAGTACCTTCTGTGCTTCCACCTTTGCAGGGAGTATTCAAAATGCTTAGCACAATTAGTTTGAGCAAGAAGAGAGAAGCAAGAATGGGGTTAGAGTAACGTATTTAATAAGTCAGATGAATTCAGATTGGCAGAGCCTGATGTAAATCACCCCGGAGTGCTTAAGGAACCAGCTAGAGCAATCTCCAAAACAGCAGTGATTATCTTCAAGAACTCATGGAGAATGGTGAGTTCCCAAAGGCCTGAGGAAAGATAAGTGAACAGCTTTTAAAAGAGGAATATAGAAACCTGGGGGTTTGTAGGCAAGGTAGCATTGCATTGACAACTGGAAAGATACTGGAACAAATTATTAATAATCAGTTTTTAATCCCTTCAAGCTTAATAAGCTTAAAAGAAAAAGACAACTTCAATTTGTCAAGAGCAGATCACATCAGACCAAATTCATTAACTCCTCTGCCAGGATAACTGGCTTTGCAGACTGTGGAGAAGCTGTAGATGCGATAGATTATAACTTTTGTAGGGCTTCCGAGACAGCGCATCATGGCGTCCTCCCATATGAAGAAGGAAAACAGAGCCATTAGACTTGACTACGGTGGGTGCACAGTACCCTGCGTTCAACATTATCAACAGTTTGCCATCACTTTGGGAGGGCACTTGAATAAAGGTCTGACTGAGTCTGCTTAATCATCTCACTCAAGACTTGCATGATGATATACAGAATCCAGCTACAAAATCCATGGGTAGCAGCAAGCTGGTTGAAGGCACCTTGAAGGAGAAGCTTATAGTCAGTAACAAACCTGATCAAGCAGAGAAATGATTTGAAATCAACAGGATGAAATTCAATGCGGATTGCAAAGTGGATGTAGGAATGAAGGAAGAATGCATAACTACAAAATGGGCAATATCTGGCAAAGACCATAACAGACTCAGGGCTAAGTGAGAGTAAACGATGTGCTCCACAAACCATTCTATATACGAACTGATAGAGAACAATAAGGAAGAACTCAAAGAAGCATTTGGACAATGCCCTCCGACACACAGTGTGGATGTTGGGATTGTCCTACACAGGGATAGGAGTTGGACTCAATGATCCTTGTGCGTCCCTTCCAACTCAGGTAATTCCATAATTCTGTGAACTTGCTCGATTTCCTTCGCTGTAAAAGAAATCATTATGAACTTTCTGGTTATCTATCGCCCTCCTAATTTACCTATGAAGCACTCCCTGATCAAGAGCTCCTCCCCAGCTTTCCTGAAGCCCCTTTCAGTACTGGAAGGCTGCTCTAAGGTTTCCCCAGAGCTTTCTCTTCTCCACAGAATTATTGTGATTCTATGATTCCTTCCTCTGTTCAGAGAACCCAGTCATATTCCTGTTTTTTGTAGAGCAAGATGAACCTAGATGAATATTTCCTCATCCAACTTCTTAGCCTGCTCTGAAAATCTCTTTATTTCTAACCATTTCTTCGGTGTTCAGGCTTCTTATGGGCTAGATCAGCAATATCATCTTTTCTTTGCAAGCAGTTGCATCTCTTCTTCACACTGCTGCATCCTCTAAACCACTGCAACATGGTATTAGCAGAAATTGTAACCATTATGTCTGGGCAATCAACTGCTTATGGTTCTTTGGCTGGAAACCAGTGCTGTATTCATAAGGGCTAACGGTTAACAATGATATTTTATTAGGGGTTAGGTTCAAGCACTGGCAGCTTACTCTGCTGCAGTTATGCAAGACCAACCTTCTCAATTAAAGCTCTGTTACATCTACCAGATTTGCCTCACGTCTGTCATTTGTGGCTACCATTAAAACATTCGTTCTCTTGTTTTGTGTTGTTATCCACGCATAGATTATAAGGTAAATTCTCCCTCGGAGACAAAACCACATCTGAGCAGCTGAAGATACAATTTGGCCCTCTACTCTCAATCTGTCCCAAACCAGATTGTTTACTTGATTGACACTTTGTGAATTTTATTAATTACACAGTAGCTCCTCAGTCCTATTTTCTGAGCTGTTAACTGCATTTTTTAATTATTTTTCCTACATTTGTATTTTTCCTATTGCACAGTATTAATGTTATCTGTATATTCTGCTACTGATCTGTTTCCATTTCAACCTCATTTTTGATATGTGGCCAACAGCAATGAACCAGCACTTTGGTTAATTTCAGAGCAGAAGTCCACAGCTGGTGTAAATTAATGTTACTCCATTATTAATAAGAAAAGCATCACTGCAGAAATATTTGACATTACCTACCTGATTCTATCCAAGTACTTGAATTCTCAGTATATGGAGAGCTCACCTCTCCATGTATGCATGCAATCTTTTGTTCCTACCACGCTGTTCATTACAATCAAAGCTGAATCCATGAGTAAATCTAACACCACACTACATTCACCCGTAATTAGCAGAATCATGGAATAGTCTGGGTTGGAAGGAACCTCAAAGCCCATCCAGTTCCAAACCCCCTGCCACGGGCAGGGACACCTCCCATTGGATCAGGGTGCTCAAAACCCCATCCAACCTGGCCTTGAACACCTCCAGGGATGGGGCAGCCAGTAGTTCTCTGGGCAACCTGTGCCAGGGCCTCCCCACCCTCACAGAAAAACATTTCTTCCTAATGTCTAATCTAAAACTCCTCTTTTCCAGCTTAAAATCGTCCCCCCTTGTCCTATCCCTGCATTCCCTGATCAAGAGCCCCTCCCCAGCTTTCCTGCAGACAGAAATGGACAGAACTGGATGATCTTTAACGCCTCTTAAAACCCAAATAATTCTATGATTTTACGTTTGTGTACTTCCAGAAAGAAACAAACCAAAAGTGATGGAGGTTTTGTAGCCTGGTCCGAGAACAGGGCTGTTCAGTGATGATAATGTAAAATAATTGCAAGTTACCACCTGGTAGAGCACTTGTTTAGATGAACTTAACTGAAGCTGCAGGGAAACGCTAGTTTGTACTGGGAACGCTGCTTCAACCCACCTCCCTACCACCTTTGTCAGGCAAACCTGCAGGGAATTTAACATTTCAGGAAAATATAAACATGCACAGGACTGAGGCATGTGAATCCTGCGGAAATCACAAACACAGAGTAAGATAGAAAATGGAGAGGTGAAACTCTTTCACGCACTTCCAAAACACAGGACCACTGACACAGCACTTCACTGCTGAGCTTTGGAGCACTCCTTGACTTGAAGAGAAGCAGATTTGACTCTGACCCTGCAGCAAGCCTTTCCACTTCTCACTACCCCAACTTAATCTGCAAGGTGGGAAAAAGACAACGGTGATATTTCACTTTAAAAATCTGAAAGCATAAATTACTGTAATCAATATGTATTTTTCTTGTGTAGAAGTAGTACAGCTTGCTAGTTTGTGAGATGGAAACAATTTTCAGAGCCCCTAATGAGTCAGAGCAAGAAAATTCTCTTGCCTGGTATTGATGTAGCTCATGGCTAGGCTGGGCTGCGTCAGGAACATCTTCACCCTCAAAATACTAAAGGAAGCAATTTCTTTAGGGGTTTTATGAGATGATAATTTGACCTACACAGCTTGCTTAGCAGAGCTGAAGGGAATTGGCGACATCATGAGGACTCTGTGCTTTTTCATCACCCAGCTCTGTGGACGCAGATGACAGTCAGGTCAGGAGGGTGCAGGGGGCTGCAGTTTATTCTGCCACCAAACTGGCTGCTGCTCCAACCAGAAAAATGAATGTCTCTATATCTGGATTCTACTCAGTCAGGCACTCAGATAGGGGCTCAATTAGTAGTAACTCATTATTGTTCTTTCTTCTTCTTTCACAGGTTTTCCCATAAGTATGTTAACTCCAACTTTTGAACACAGCATTATAACAGGCATTTCTCAAGACCAAGAAGAGGAGCAGGGATAGGATGAGGTCAGGTTGGATGAGGCTTTGAGCACCCTGATCCAGTGGGAGGTGTTCCTGCCCATGGCAGGGGGATTGGAACTGGATGAACTTTAAGGTCTCTTCCAACTTAAACCATTTTGTGATTCGATTATTTCAAATGCTAAGTGTGCAAATACAGCCCCAAAGTCTCCATTTATGCATAAGGAGGTAACAATTCTCTGTATCAATCTAATCTTGTTTTGAAAATAAACAGCATAGCAAATACGTCTGAACCAAAGCTTAATTCCTACATGGGTAATATTTGCTTGCAGCATCCCCAGAACAATGCACTGAGGAAAGAAATGCTGACTAACAAATATACACTTGGCTCCTGTAAATTTTTAAACCTGCCCTCCCAGCTTCTGTTTGCTCAGAACTGTGCACACAAACTCCTGCAGCTGCATTTTCCAAGATGCAAACTCATAGCAATATTTCTAGTATTCACTGTCCAACATCACACGCAAGCCCACATGCATCCATAGTTCTACTTCTACTCTCTGACAGTGAAAATGCAACTCCCAATATGGGTACTGGTGCACTCTTAGGCCCCTCAGTACAAAAAGGACATTGAGGGGCTGGAGCGCGTCCAGAGATGGGAAACAGAGCTGGGGAAGGGGCTGGAGAACAAGGAGCAGCTGAGGGACCTACGGTTGTTTAGCCTGGAGAAGAGGAGGCTGAGAGGAAGACCTCATCACTCTCTACAACTCCCTGAAAGGAGGTTTTAGCGAGGTGGGGGCTGATCTCTTCTCAGGATAGGATAGGATGAGACAAAATGGCCTCAAGTTGCACCAGGGGAGGGTTAGATTGAATATTAGGAAAAATTTCTTCTCAAAAGTTCTCAGGCTGCCCAGGGCAGTGGTGGAGTCAGCATCCCTGGAGGCATTTAAAAGATGGGCAGATGGGCTCAGGGATTTGGTTTAGTAGTGGACAAGTACCGTTGGACTTGATGATCTCAAGGGTCTTTTCCAACTGATTCTATGATTCTATACATCAAAATTGCTGCTGACTTATTAGGCAGAGCTTTCTGTTGTTGTTGTTATTAGTTTTGACCATGGTCGTGAACCCCAAACCTCCCTTTTAAAATGCAAGAAGGGCTTTCCAAACCAAACCCACTTTTTCGCTAAATAGACAGGTCACAGCAGAGATAAACAGCTTAAATGGAGAATTCAGGCCAGTTAGATCAGCTTTCAAGCCACCACATTAACTGCTTTGGGCTATACTGTATTTTACAGGTAAAGGATTTGATGGAGAGCATAAAACTAATCTTTGATCATAATAAAAGATGACTCCTAAACGACATCAAGATCACCACTTAGAGAATTCTGATAACCTTTCCATTTTTCCTTCTAGAACTGAGAAGCCTGAGTTATGTATAGCGGAGAGAAAAGTATCTCCCTAAAGGAAGGCAAATGGAAAGCCACACAGAGAGTTGAGCAGGGATGCTATTCAAAACCAGATTGAGACAATTTTGACCGCAGCAGATGTCAATGATGGCTTACATTAAAAATTACAGTCAATATAATAGAATCATAGAATCAGGGAATGTCCTGAGTTGGAAGGGACTCACAAGGACCATTGAGTCCAACTCCTGTGCCTGCACAGGACAGCCCCAACATTCACACTGTGTGTCTGAGGGCGTTGGCCAAATGCTTCTGGAATAATTTCAGGCTTGGCACCGTGACTGCTTCCCTGGGGAGCTGTTCCAGTGCTCCACTACCCTCTGGGGGAAGAACCTTTTCCTAATATCCAACTAATCCTCCCCTGGCACATCTTCCTGCCATTTCCTCAAGTCCAGAGAGAAGAGATCAGCATCTGCTTCTCCTCCTCCCCTTGTAAGGAACCTGCAGAATGTGATGAGGTCCCCCTTCAGTCTCCCCCAGGCTGAACAGACCAAATACTCCTCATATGGCTTCCCCTCTAAATCCTTCACCAACTCCATGCCCTTCTCTGGACACTCTCCAGCACCTTTACATCCTTTTTATCCTGTAGTGCCCAAAACTGCTCAAGGTGGGGCCATCCCAATGCAGAACAGAGAGGCACAATCCCTTCCCTCTCCCAGCTGGCGATGCCATGCTGGATGCACCCCAGTGCATAGTTCTCCTCAGGGCACTGCTGGTTCGTGTTCAATTTGCTGTTGAAGTGCAAAACCTTTTAACTGTTTATTGAGAGTCTCATCTCCTAGTTTTTCTAAGCTTACCATACCCATTGTATTTGAAGGGAAATACTGCGTGAACTAAAGAAGATGCTTAGCATTGAATCTACTCACCTCGGTGAAAGAGGTTTCTTCTAAAACATTTCCCAGTTTCCTCTCAGTTTATGGAGGTCAGACTTCTGCCCAGTAATTGCTTACAGGGAAACATATCACTTGGAGGAAGCCTCTGGAAGCCCACGGGATCATACATGGATGATTTCCCTAAAGCCACTTTCTGTGGTCATAGGCAGGAGGATGATGAGGCTCAGGGAGAGTGTGTTACAGCAGGTTATGGGTACAGTGTGGACATCATCTTACTCTGAGGTCATTACCTGGTTCCACACCATGGCATTTGCAAAGCACAGCCACCTCCTTACATAGAGGTTTCTACCAAACATCCCTCTCTGCTTAAAACAGGTAAAGGAAGTCATTTGGCAATCCATTTTTTTGGTTTATAAAAACAGTTGTATCAGTCCTTAATTTGTCCTTTTCAACCCAACAGAGCTGGCAGCTCTGACAGAGCACTTGGCACTAACCTCAGACAGAGCAGCTGTGCTAGGCACAACCTAAACAGCTCCTAACGAGGAAAGCAGCATTGATGGCTCATCTCTGATTGCATTTTCAGAACAGAATCTTCAGTTCCTGGTGAAGCCAACACCAGTTGAAGACCAGCCCAACCCAGCCATAACCCACAGGGCCTGTGCACTTCACAGCAGTGGTCTCTGGCTTTGTGGATTTTCACATTCCACAACCAAAAGGCATATTTTGAACTCCTGAAACTAAATGTAGTATGTGAGGATTTAGCTTGCTGTTTTCATTATGTTCAAAGCATTGTATGCTCCTATCCACGTGTAGGATTCTACAAGCATGTATGTTATGCACTAACATTTACAGCATTTCAGGAGCCATCTGCTGTCAAAGTCCACTTCTCTCCCACCAAGCTGAGAAGTTGGCATCCATAGATTCTAAAACAAACCTTCACAGAATGATTTCAGCTGGAAAAGATGATTAAGATCATCAAGTCCAACCATTGATCCAGACCTGCTAAGTCCGCCACTAGACCGTGTTCTCAAACATCTCCAGAGACGATGAATCAACTACCTCCCTGGGCAGCCTCTTCCAATGTTTGACCACCCTTTCTGTAAATAAATTCCTCCTAATATCCAAGCTAAATCTCCCCTAGAGCATCCTGAGGCTATTTTCTCTTGTCCTGTCACTGGCTACCAAGGAGAAGAGACCAACCTCCACCTGGCTACAACCTCCCTTTAGGTAGTTGTTCCTACAGAGGGAGAAGGTCTCCCTTCAGTCTCCTTTTCTCCAAACTAAACCATCCCAGCCCCCTCAGCCGCTCCTCATAAGGTTTGTGCTCTAAGCCCAAAATGATATTGCTAAACATTCCAGAAATACCTCATTGCCCAGTTCTCTTCAACAGATAACAAGCTGTGAACAACAAGAGAAAAGATGCCATGAGTGTCAACTATTATTTAGGAAGTGAACTGCAACTGTCATCTTATTTCTGTTTTAGTTCTTCCCAAGACAATTTTGTTACAGGTGAACATGTTAAAATAAATAAACAAACAAAAAGGCAAGAAAAATAAACTATTCCTATCTAACTATTCCATTGTAGGGGGTTGGAACTGGATGATCTCTAAGGTCCCCTCCAACCCAAACTGTTCTATGATATGACTGAATTCTGCTCTAAAGACCTGTTCAGCCTCTCTGCTGTTTTCCATGGGATTTGGATCCTGCCATTCCATAATAATAACAGAATAGTTTATATTTTAAAAGAAAAAAAAAAAAAGGTGAGATTTATCATTTTGTATTGATTTCCTTCTTTTATATCCTACTTATAGCATTCTTTTATATTACACCCATTATTTTATATTAGATTATAAAGCTATAATATAACTGTTTCTAAAATATGAGGAACTGCTCACCCTTATGATTAAGCTAGGCGTAAGCATATATAATAATTTAAAAATGAATCTTTCTAGGAATTGGATCATACAATCAGCTCAGCAAAGCATTCTTATGTAATGACTCTGTGCTGAAGGAATAGTGTTTACAGTCAATAAAAGACACAATCAAGGCAAAATTTATCCTAGTACTTTAAATCACCTTGAAATTGTTTTGTCTGAAGTTTCAGCTCTATTTTAGGAAAGAAATATTTCAGGTGTTATTTTTTTTATGTATAAATATTTCACGTTTAAATTACGAAACATAAACACTTTAGAAGTACACTCCTTATGTAAACAGTAGAAAAGGGAACAATAGCTTAAAAGATGCATTAATTAATTCAGCTACCTGCCACACTCGCATTTCTTTTGAAAGCAGTTATGGGTGTGGGTACCAAACTTTCTGGATTGCACAGCATTCATTCTCCATACCACACGTATCTTGTTTCAGAAACAGAATGGCTTTCACTGGTTTCAATAAACCAAACTAGTGAAATGAAATATTGACATACTAATATTTTTTCTTGAAATCTTTTTTATGTGAATTACTTGAGGCATAGCTCTATATACACTACCTAGCAAAGAGTTTGTCATAAATAACATGTAATCTTTCACTATGCTATCAAGGGGACATCTGAATGGAAAGAAGTTGTTAATGCACACATTTCAATGGCAGTACACTAAACAAGACACAGACACAGTGCAATAAATGCACATTAAACTCCTGATGTTAAGCTCCAGGTTATGGGCACATTTTTATTTTCTTATGAGTAGTTTAAAAAATAAGTATCCACCTACATAGCCCTTTCCTAAACTATGAAGGAAAGCAATGGCTCAGCGTAAACCCTTACAGAATTTAAAAGCTGACAGTAATTAATGTTGTTCTCAGTAGCAATGAAGGCTCAACGGGCAAAGAAATCTGTGTAATTCTTTCAGGCAGCTGTAAAATCACCATTTAAGACCTGGATACACTGAGCATCATAGAATGGGTTGGGCTGGGAGACCTTCGGCACCTGATGCAGTGGAAGGTGTCCCTGCCCATGGCAGAGGGGTCAGAACTGGATGATTCTTAAGGACCCTTCCAAGCCAAACCATTCTATGATTCACACAGACAGAAGGCAGCCTGCAATACAGCACAAAATATGTTGAACTTCACTCCCAACAAGAGTTCTAAAAAAGCCTGTGCTTAAGTAATACTTCTGAAAAAAAAACCCAAGAAGTAGGCATATCTAGATTTAAAAACAGGCTTTCACCCCTGTTTGACTGACATGGCAGACAAACCCCAAGGATATTCTCTATACAAGCCAAATGAAACAGAAATCAGGGATGCAAAAGGTCAACACGGTGGCACGTGTAACACACATGCGTATAAACGAGCAATATATGCTCCAAAAAGACTGCATTGCAGATACCAGCATCCACACACAAAGCCATAGACAGAATTTAGCCCCATACTGAGCATTTTGGGAAAACACTCGGTAGCTCTCAGAACTGCAGAACAACTGCTTGCAGCAAGCTCGGATGATGGATCTATATATTAGTAGTTACCTGCTGCTCTAGGGCATAATGGTCCTGCTAAATACTCAGCCATAAATTGACTTTTCCAGTGCAACATAGCAGTAGTGTTTAAGAATTAATAATTCATAATTAATTACTAATTTTATTACCTATAATGTGTTTGGGCTCACGAATATTTATTTTCCCACAAATACTTCACCATCTTTTTTACCCTTTTTTAATCTTATCGCTTCTACAGTGATTATGTGTCTTTTTGTTATGCTAAAAATGTTCTTCTGGTTTGAAACACTCACCTTGCAGACAGCCATATACGCTTCCTCTTATTTTTCTTTTGTGCAAAGCAATGAAAAAAAACAGGTACTCAATTTTCACTTCAGTGCAAGCTGCTTGCTTCTAACCCCTCTGTGAGTTTTACCGAAGCGTTTCATGTCTGAGCACCTAAAAAAGTAGGGCATCCAAAATCAGTGGCCCCTTTGGAACGCGCAGCTCATTATTTCCTCTTAACCATCACACTTTCCAGTCCTCAATCTCCTCCTCCCGGGTCAGTATCTGCTCACTGCACCACTGGCAGCATTACAGCTCTGACCAAGGGCACAGCTGTGTAGAAAAAGACTTAATTATCTCTTATAAAACCAAGGCTACAGATGCTGCACAAGGCTTTTCTCCAGTGGTTACCTAAAAGGAGGCTCCCCAAGAGGTAGTGGAGCTCCTTCCACCCCAACATACCCAAGTGGAGCTCTTCTCCAAGCCACAAACAATAATGCTCTCCTCACTGGCTTGCTGTGCAGATCAGTACAACCCACCTGCCACCAACACAGGAATCAAGGCGCCAAGGAGCCAGCGCTTCAGAGAAAATCAGCAAGAAAGTCCTCATCCATCTCACTTCTCTGCTAACCAAGATGGGGAGAGGCACATAAGCCACCTGGACGTTTATGAAGACCTCCTTCTCTTACTCCCATCTCACTCTACTCCACTTTCAACCTTTTGCCTTTATTCAGCATTTCCTTTTGCATCTTCTGCTTGCATCTTGTCTCCACCAGACCTCCTACCTTCCACCTTGTCTTCACAAACAAGGCCCTGGGACAATGCAGAGGTGCTACATATTATCCTAACATAAATAGCAACGTGCCACAAGAGTTGGACCATTTCCTTCAGATCCCTTTTGGATCTACTTATGGCTTGCAGATATGTTTTTCATCATGTCAACTTTCTTAACTGTTTGTCAGTGCCCAACACCAAACTTAGTATACACTCATTAATACATTAATCCTCTAAAATTACAGTACATAAATTACTTGTGCTAAACTGAATGTATCACCCAGACACACAGCTCTGGCCTCGTAACTCTCTGTATCTTGGCCAGTGAGTAGATAGTGTCTTTCAAAAATCAAAACAGTAAAGGAAATTGTTTGTTACACTAAAAATGTGAAAGTCATTGGCGCAGAGTATGAAAATCAAGCAGTGTTTAAAAACGGGTTTTGCAGACAGTAAGGAAAAAAAAAAATGCCTGTAACAGTGATGCTTCTGACTTCTATCAACCTTAAAACCAGGCAGCAAAAGCTTGGCTTCTAATTCATGAGAGCTACATGGCTATTAACCGTGTTTAAGTTATTAACCCATAATTAATTGGCACTGAGGAGGATGCTTAGGTCAATGGTCAAATACAGCAGGAGAATGCCTGTGCCAGGCTGTGCCCAGACTGGAGTAGAGAGGGGTGGCAGAAGGCCATGGGGATCTTATGATTAAATCACCCAAACCAGGTTCCTCCCAGGCTATGGAACATTCACTGTAGAATAGCAAGCTAATAATGTAGTAGCAATGTCTTCCTACTTCTACAGTCTTGCAAAGGTATGTTTTTTAAATCACGTGAAATTATGACCAGCAAGTACAGTAACTGCCTAAGAAAAGCCAACTTAAAAAAGAATTATATCATAATCTTTATTTAAACAACCTCAGTGCATTTACTAGGACCTCACAAAGGCATTACACATTTGGCCAACCCAAAATAATTAATTTCCTATGTTTTCATGGGTTTCACTCCTCACCCATGAAGGTTTTTCATGCTGCTAGAAAAAAAACCCAAGAAAGAGATTCAAGATCAGTCCCTAGGACTTCATCTGATCTGCCCTTGCTGAGATTGAGTGTGGAAGTTCTGAAATAAACCAAATTTCTTGCAGAATAGCCTGCAGTGTATTAGTAAACACAAAAGTGGACTCGATTACATCCTCACATCTGCTCAAGCTAGAAACAACACAAAACCAATGTAAAAAAGTTTAGAGTCTGGAAACAGAGTCCTCTTGATAATAACATATCTATACAACATTATCTATATTTTTAATTATATATATATAATATATTGCTTATGATACAGATGCTATTCTTTATGCTGTAAGACTTGCCACGACTCTTACCCTTTCCTACAGAAAGGTTCATGTCTTTTAATTTTTATTTATGTTACGGCAGAAGTTTCCATATATTTTGTTCCATATCATTATGTTCATCTTGTTAATTTCTTGTTCTTTTGCTTTTCTGCTCACTGTATTCTGCTCCTGTTTCTGTCTCCGTTTACCTCCTACACTCGATATATTTCTAGCAAAAGACTGTAAGATTCAGGATTTTTATTTCTCATAAAATAAAGAGGAAAGTAAAGAAGAAAAATTATCCAACAGGTCTTGAATATTTTTTTGCATAATTCTCTATATTTCCTTAATAAGAAACATACCGGTGGAAGCCCTTTTCATTCCCATACACCAAACGTTACCAATCACAAAGGCATCGATTCAGCCTGTGAAAACGTATCCCAATGAGAAGTTTACCTTTTTGCATTCAGTCTCTAATCCTTTAGCAATGAGAAAGAAGATACTTCATGTTCCCAGACCTAAAAGTGCTTATATGGAAACAGTAGAAGGAAAAGAAAGGTACAGGAGATGCCTTCTAACCCTGTCTCGTTAGAGACAGCGCTTGTGCTGTTGCAGCAGGCACCATCCTTTGATCTTTCCATGACTTCTAGCTAGGATTTATCATCTCTGCTACTCTCATGGGTTTATTTATGCCACCTCTTCATGTGAATTCTCACAAACAACTCTTAAGAATGACTTGTGAATATACTAAATGATGAAATCAGAATGCTCATAGTTTCAGACCTCTACAAAGCTGTGAAGGTTCAGAAAGGTTGGTGAGAAACTGCTACTAAACATACTCATTGGAGCCAGTAGCAACCAGGGCTCCCACGTGCCTGCCCTGAGCAGCCCTGCCATGCAGAGCACTCCTGCTTCTGAGGCTGTTTGGGCACTGGGTTCTTCACTCCTAAGGCTTAAAACTACAATTTCTTTAAGCTTAAATCTACCAAAGGTCAGACTTGCAGCTTTGTCTGAATTGGACAGTTTGAGTCTGAATTCAGGCAGTTCCAGAAGACCCAGCTTGTGGAATGAGGGGCTACGCCTATACTGCTAAATTACAGGTATCTGAAGAAGTTTCTTGATAGCAGAACACAACTGTCACAACCGCGACATTGTCAAAAGGGTCCCTGGCATGGTTTGGCCCATTCTGATTAACATTACTTCTAACAATACTACTTCACTTGGAGTCTTGTGTCCAGTTCTGTAGTTCCCAAAATAAGAAGGATATGGAACTGTTGGAACAGGTCCAAAGGAGGCCATAGATGATCAAAGAGCTGGAGCACCTCTGCTGTGAGGACAGGCTGAGAGAGTTGGGGTTGTTCAGCCTGGAGAAGAGAAGGCTCCAGGGAGATCTTATAGCAGCCTTCCAGTACCTGAAGGGGTTACAGGAAAGCTGGGGAGGGATTTTGCACAAGAGCAAGTAGTGATAGGCCGAGGAGAAATGGCTTTAGATTGGAAGGACGAAGATTTAGATCACACGTTAGGAAGAACTTTTCCATGATGCAGGTGGTCAGACACTGTCACAGGTTACCCAGGGAAATCATGGATACCCCATCCCTGGAGGTGTTCAAGGCCAGGCTGGATGGGGCTTTTGGCACCCTAATCCAGAGGAAGATGCTGCTGCCCATGGCAGGGGGGTTGGAACTGAATGAGCTTTAATGTCCCTCCCAACTGAAACCATCCTATGATTCTATGAATATTTATTAAGCATGACTGGAGACTTAATATATGCCTGGGACTGATCCCAGTAGTGGTTTGGATGTGGCTACCCTGCTCTGTGTGATAACAGAGTTGAATGGCAGAAACCGGGACTGTTCCATCATGAGTGGCCTCATGCTCTATCTCCCTTGGCAAACAGCACAGCCCCTCAAGGGTGCTATTTCTGAGCATTTCAAAAGTCAGTGTGATACAATGAAGAAAGTAAGATTTGACTGTACCTTGTGAATTTAGATGAAACAGGTTTCCTATTATGACCCCAGGAAAAACACATGAAGAAATTAATTAGGAAATAAATTCACACTGTGTTTTGTAGTGGTCGCTCATTCTATACTCTTATCCCAAAGAAACATGTGTGTGAGTTCTGCTGGAGCAAAGATTGCGCGCACATACAACCTACTGCAGAACTATGGAGAAATCCTACTGAATCTTGCACTCCAAATTTTTCAGTTATGTAGATGTGATAATTCTTTTGTACAATCCCTACATTATAAAAAACCCAGTGCTTTGTTATTCATCTTGCTCAGATAAATTTGTTCAAAGCATTTGAGTGCTTATCTTTCAATAAAACACATATTAAGTATGCAACACAGATGAAAACTTATAAACAGAACTAATTATTTGTATATTTTTCACTGTTACTATATCCAAAGTAAAAACTTCCACCCATCCTGCTATGTTTAAACTCAGACCAATCTAAACAGTGGATGTGCAAAAATTCCTTATTACATGAAAGTATTGAGATTTTCAAACCTCACTGAGCAATAAGGCTTCAGGAGCTGCTGGAAAATTAAAACTTTCGCATTTATGAGTAGCGTTTTTACGTCAACCCTCTCAACACAAATGTGATAAGATATTTTTGATAAATGTTACCATGCATCTAGTAAAATATTTTCAACAAAAGGTATTTTACCAGCTTGATCTGCCACCTACCAAGATAATCAAGGTTCTGGTTACACTTTTTTCCTCATTTTAAAGAGCAGCACATTTCAGTTAAGACTTAACTTGTCATTTCTGCCCGGAGCAAACAGTAAGCATCCCTATACCAACAGCCTGTGGCACCACCTGGGTTCAATTCCAAAAGAGGCAGCTTAAAAATAGCGTAAACAGTGTTCATAGGAATTGTTTTTCTTTATTGTTTTCCAGTATCTTCGCCCCACTTCCAGTATACATTTAAAAAAAGATTTTTCATGGCATTAGCTCCCAGTCAAATAGAGCTTCTGCCAATAATAGCCCATGCTGCTGTCTTGAGTAGCTGAGACAGCTTCCCGCAACACAGATAGGTGCTCTTCAATAAAGTTCAACTTCAATAGAATCATAGAATGGCTTAGGTAGGAAGGGACCTTAAAGCCCACCCAGTTCCAACCCCCCTGCCATGGGAAGGGACACCTCCCACTGGATCAGGGTGCTCAAAGCCCCATCCAACCTGGCCTTGAACACCTCCAGTGATGGGGCAGCCACCACTTCTCTGGGCAACCTGTGCCAGGGCCTCCCCACCCTCACAGGAAAACATTTCTTGCTATTGTCTAATCTAAACCTTCCCTCTTGTCCTGTCACTGCAGGCCCTTGTAAAAAGTCTCTCCTCACCTTTCTTGTAGCCCCTTTCAGCACTGGAAGTCTGCTAAAAGTTCTCCCTGCAGCCTTGTCTTCCTGAGGCTGAACAATCTCAACTTTCTCAGCCTGTCCTCATAGCAGAGGTTCTCCAGCCCTCAGATCAACTTCGTGGCCTCCTCTGGACCTGTTTCAACAGTTCCATATCCTTATTACTTTGGAGATTTCAGAACTGGACAAAAGACTGCAGGTGGGGATGCTCAATGGCAAAATTAAAACACCCATTTAGATGCCAATACTCAGGAGAACCTCAAACGCACTTCACCATCAAGCCCAAATGCTCCAAAATAAACTCCCTCAAGGGCTTGCCTAAATCAGGTCAAAGTCAGAGCAGGTTCCCTATGCTGTGTATTAATGAAGTTTCTCTTCATAAGTAAAATAGCCCAAGTCTACACAGCACTCAGTGCCTTTGCTGGCTGTTCCTCAGCCTCCCACGGGAGAGAGAGTCTTGCAAAGCCAGGTCTTAGGTGTTCCCTCAAGCTTGACCAAGCATGATATAAACCTTTCTCCACTCCTCTTTTCTTTGGGTACCTTTGAGATTGTGGAGGTGGCAACATCTGCCAAAGTGCATCAGAAAAATACTCACAGATGAGTAGATCTCTTCTAAATTTGTTTCCAGAGGCTGATGTGAATGCAGTACGAACAGATAACCATGATGAATCTATCTACTCATAAAGATTAATCGGGTCTATTTGCTGCTTCTGCTGTTGTTATTTAAAGAATCGACAACCTAATTTTCATTAATATTTTGTAGAAAAGAACGTGATTTAGACTATTATGAGTATTCACTCACTTCCCTCCAGAAAACTGCCGAAGACGAAACTACAAATGCAAAGGTAATTTATTTGCTCAGCCATGTGTATCAAACCAAAATATGTTTTCCCTGCATATTCTGACCATCTACCTACCCAGTAATGTTTTAAGGCTGTAATATCAGAATTAAATATGTTTGCATAACTGCAGTTGTCAGGATCATAGCTCAATGTATTTTCTTTGCAAATCAGAGTGAGATGCTGAAGCTAAAGGGTACATTTGCCTTGGGAATTAATCAACAGCCTACATGGAATATGCAAATTGAACTCATTTTTGCTAAAATAATGGTGAGTATGGAAATTTTGGATGTTTTGAAATGTAATGCTCCTTCAAGGAATTGATGAAGACACACACTTTAAACCATGAGAGTCCAAATAATCAACAACATATACATAAAGCAAGACACCCTCTAGGCTCACGAGGCACAGTGGCGTGGAGCTGATGGTTGGACTTCATGATCGTAGAGGTCTTCTCCAACCTTAATGATTCTATGACAGCATGGGTTACAGGCAACAAAACACTCAACCAGTATTACCTAGCAAGGGGGAGATGATGTTTGAAAGACAGTATAAATAAACCACCTAGAATTTAAGCTATAACTGAGATTTGGGAAATGAGAAGGTCACTGAAGTATCACCTGCATTTCTGATTTCATTAATCACCATTTAAAGGAATAAATGTGAATGCAGCCAGTTTGAATGGGGTCAAATAATACCCCAGAAAGATGCATTAGATAAACATATTCCTTCAGTTCTCAGCAAAACCTGTATTTATGGAGTGAATTTACGTGATAACTGGAACGTGAACATAAAACCCCAAATGAAATTGTGCATGAAGATGCCTTTCCTAGGTCTGGGTAAAGAGAATCATCCAATTGCGTTTGCGGAAGAGTGCAAGGTGAGACCTGTGGCGCCACAAAGGAATGCACCAAAAGGAGAAAACAAACCAGAGTGAACTAAATGCAGTGCATGCAAATTGACCTTTATCACTTTGGTAAGCAGATATCTTCGGTTTTCTCTTCCATATAGAATCATACAATGTTTTGAGTTTGACCTTAAAGATCATCCAATTCCAAACCCCCTGCCATATGCAGGGACACCTCCCACTGGATCAGGGTGCTCAAAGCCCCATCCAACCTGGCCTTGAACACCTCCAGGGATGGGGCATCCACACTTAGGTTGGTGTCATCTGCAAATTTGCTGAGGGTGCACTCAATCTTGCTGTCGATATCACTAATGAAAACATTAAACATCTCTATAATAGATGATCTTGCTACCTCTCCTAGGTACAGTTATAGTTGTCCTCATTTTTTCAATAGACAATCTTGCTTCGAGGCAGAATTTGAATCAGGAATGCCACATCTCTCTGATCGGAAACAGTGAGACAAGAGAGAAGAACTAATCTCAACTAAAACTTTCCCAGTTTATTTTGTGTGACAGATAGTGCATTTCTACAGCCTCCCATGAGAGCTCATATGGAGGAGGTTTAGCAGGCTATCAACACACTTCGTAACTCATATCACATCACATTAATCATCAGCTTACATTAAAAAGGCCACCTGTCCTTGCTTGTGTGTTCCCTACGATGAAAAATATTCCTCTCTATTGCAGTTGTTCAATTAATCTCTATATTTGTTACAAGATTTTGCACATTAACATCTACTCATACTGCAACCACTAAATCTACAGCTCTTCTTGTCAGAGTTTATGCCTCTGCTTTCAAGTAGGGGGGAAATGAACTGAATGAAATGATACAAATGCATTACTTCTGTGCTCAAGCTCTGACCTCCTAGAGACAGAAAAAAAAATATATAGGTCTCAAATGTTCAGATAAGGGTCTTAGAAATCTAACCCCCAGTCTGGATCTGATGATGAGATGCCATAAATTTCACAGACAAATCAGTGCTGATGGAATTCCTAGCTCAGCTTTGTACACTGAAGCTACCTGGATATGTTTTGGAGTTTTTTAGTGTTTTTGCAGAACAAACCCAACCTCAGTTATGCAGCACACATCTCCAGCCTGACCAACAAGATTTCGTTCACCTGGTTGGAGAGCAGCTCTGTGGAGAAGGACCTGGGGGTCTTAGTGGACAACAGATTCAACATGAGTGAACAGTGTGCTACAGCAGCAAAGGAGGCCAACAGGATGCTGGGGTGCATCAAGAAGGGCCTCATAAGCAGAGATAAAGAAGTCATTATCCCACTCTACTCAGCACTTGTCAGGCTGCACCTGAAGTGTTGTGTCTAGTTTTGGTCCCTAACTATACAAAAAAGATATGGACAGATGGGAGAGGGTCCAGGAAAGGGGCCACCAAGATAATCAGAGGAATGGGAAACCTTTTATATGAAGAAAGGCTCAGAGAACTGGATTTCTTCAGCCTTGGGAGGAGAAGGCTTAGGGAACATCTTATTACCACATACTAGTATATAAATGGTGTCTACCGAGAGGATGGAGACTGCCATTTTACAAAGAGTCATGTGGAAAAGACAAAGGGTAATTGGGATAAGTTGCTCCTGAGGAGTTTCCAACTGGATTCCAGAAGAAAATTTTCCACCATGAGAACAGTGAAACACTGGAATCATCTCCCCGGGGAAGCTGTGAATTCCTCTACACTGGACATTCAAGGCTCAGCATGACAGGGTACTGGACAATCTCCTTTAAACTAAAGATCACCTAAAAGGTTGGATGAGATGACTGCTGAGGTCCCTTCCAACCTGGCGTTCTATGATTCTATGAAGATGCTATAGACTTGTGTATTTCTGGGAAAGTATTTTTGGGATGATAGCAATGTAAAATGACAAGCCTAAAGCCAACAGGAAAACAGAGGCACGCTCCTCCACACCAGTTCTCCAGCCACCATATCAGTAGGGGACAGCACCCCCACAGCCACAAATGGTGCTCGTGTACTTAAGACTCAGTCACTGAAGACTCAGCCACTTACTGAAACCCTGGGTTCTCACTTGACTTACACCACAGAAGAGGTAAAAGCAAGCAGTAGAATTGTGATGCAGAGCAAAGGTTAAAACAACAAGAGATAGATGAATAAGGCATGCAAGAAAAGGGATCAAAGGTTGCTTTGTGCATATAATGATCTGGAACAAACCCTCCAGCTTGCAGCAGCCAATTACAGGGCTTATTTTGGTGTGATTTAACAGCTATCTGAGAAGCTTGCATCAGCAGATTCAGTTATTGTTGCTTTCAATAATTTTAGTAGATCGAGAACTAGAGATGGACACTAATTATTCTGTTTGTGCAAGAGCTGGCTTTTCTGTTGTTGTTTGTAAACGCATGTGATGTAAGAGCAATTTTCCAAGATATGAAGTGATAATGGTAAATATGATTGTTCCTGTAAATATTTGCAAAACGTACAAAGGAGAGCTATTCTTTACTGTGGCAGTACTAACTGTTCACCAATCACAGGGGAGCTCTCATGCCTGCTGCCTTTACATATAAACATACACACACACTACATACGTTACTAGCTGAGTACTCACAATAACTTGCAAATAAAATTTAATTCAAATAACACAAGATGGCCCCACTCACCTTTTCACAGTTACAATATAAGACACTGCAGAGGAGGGGAGAATCACAGTTTGGTTTGGGTTGGAAGGGACCTTAAAGCTCATCCAGTTCCAACTCCCCTGCCCTGGGCAGGACGACTTCTCACTGGGTCAGGGTGCTCAAAGCCTCATCCAACCTGGCCCTGAACACCTCCAGGGATGGGGCAGCCACCACTTCTCTGGGCAACCTGTGCCAGGGCCTCCCCACCCTCACAGGAAAACATTTCTTCGTAAGATCTCACCTTCAGCTACAAACCATTCCCCCTCGTCCTATCCTTACATTCTCTGATAAAGCGCCCTTCCCCATCTAAGCGTATAGATTCCATATAAATCTCTTCTATAAATGTGATAAAATCACATATATAAATGACATGCAATCCTTATAAACACTTGGACTTTTTGTGTTTTATATCATCTGCTCCACAATTTGGGGTAGCAAAATCATCTACATTCAGTTCATCCATTTGCTACATTAATGGAACTACTTTGGATCCTATTTCAGAGGCAGAACCTTTATCCCAAGGTATGACTAGCTGAAACACAAAAAGACACAGTAGCACATCTAATTTCTAGAATCCTAGAATAGTTTGGGTTGGAAGGGACCTTAAAGATCATCCAGTTCCAACCTTCCTGCCATGGGCAGGGACACCTCCCACTGGATCAGGGTGCTCAAAGCCCCATCCAACCTGGCCTTGAACACCTCCAGGTCTCAGGTTCCCTTGTCTGGAAGTAACATTGTTCTTGTTCTGCTCTTCATTTTATGCACATTCTCCTGTCCTGATGGACTGGGAGCAATGTTTAGAAGATGAGAGAGGGGTTTTACTTCAAAAAGAGAAAAGTAGACAGTGGGATTGGTCAAATAGAAAAAAAAAAAAAAAAAAAAAAGGAAAAAACAAACTAAAGAACTCCTACTACCACTCTGATCAGCAAAGGCTGCTCCAGGTGCCCTGGCCATGCTGGTCTCTGGCCAGAGAGACAGACACTGGCACTGCTATAGAAGCCCTTCAGAAGCATTTCTAGCCCCAGAAAAGGCTTTATTCTGGACGAACAGCTGGGTGATAAAGCACATATCTGGATGTACATCAACATAAGAGGATAAAAAGTGCACAAAGGAAGTAACAGATGGAAGTGCACTGTCCACCACCATTAAAAACTGGAGGTAAGGGCATGTTCCTGTTACAGAGCCATAATTCCAGCAGACAGCTGCCAAGGCCAGAGGTGTTACAGCTGTTTATAGCAACTCAGGGCCTATTTCATGCTCCTGAAGATGAACACAGGTCTGCTTTTATTCAGAACAAAGTACTCACGGTGCAATAAATACAGCAGGACAAATGCTCACCAAGTGTAAATAAACAGCTTCAAAAAAGCACTGTACAGCTGCTAAGGACCTGGTCCTGTGTGTGAATGATTTCCTCTCACAGCACTATCTAGGTTTATTTCTTGTGAGTGACAAAGAGCGAATCTTTATTCAAAATTGTGAGTCCTAAAATGATTTCACATTAAAACTATAGAGTCGTTGCTCACCTATCACTCCAGCAAACACAAATACAGAGGGTCTGAACACAGAAGCATTCAGGAGTTTTCATATGTTTGTAGTAGTAGTAGTAGTAGTAATAATAATTTCGTTAAAGCTCTTTTAGTTTCCAATCAACAAATCTTTCTCTCAATTCCCTTTCCATTTGTGGGGAGGAGAACTGGGGTCATAACTGCTCACATATGGCTGCCAATCAGGCCAGGTTGGGGCTAATTTGTGACAATCACAGCACAGCCCTTTTCCATATAGGATCGCACAGCGCGATCTCTTCCATTTGCTTGTTCAGCAAAACCTAAAGGCACATTGAGATGAGATTTTAAGAAGAAATGTTTTCCTGTGAGGTTGGGGAGGCCCTGGCACAGGTTGCCCAGAGAAGTGGTGGCTGCCCCATCCCTGGAGGTGTTCAAGGCCAGGTTGGATGGAGCAACCAGAATCCAGTGAGACGTGCCCCTGCCCATGGCAGGGGGGTTGAAACTGAATGGGCTTTGAGGCCCCTTCCAATCCAAACCATTCTATGATAGACCACATTTCAAGCAGGTAAAACCTTGGATGTCTAAGCTGGCTGGAGGGCTGTCACTGGCAGCAAGAGGAGCAACCCAGCTTCCCTTTGCTTGGACAGCCACATGTCAAAACATTATAACCTTTGTCTTGTTATTAATTCTTACCAAATTCTGAATTATTGCCCGAGGAGGGCATAAATAGCAGCTAATATAAACAGTATTAGCTACAACAATATTATGTGGGGGTTTTTTTTATTCATTTAACCAACAATCATTAAGTCCAAATGGAAAAACTGTGAAATTGAATCCCAAACTATTTTCCAAAATAATAAAAACCAGCCTACAAGCATAAGTATTTGAAAAGCTCTGTCAATCTAGCAGAGAAAATTCTTATTACCAAAAAAGAATTTTAAAATTAATAAGTTGCTTTTTCTAACCATGATATTTGAGTTCATTAAAGAAATTAATTCCTAGTAAATTATACACAATAGGGCTCAGAACATAAACTTGTTTCTCTGTAAGAGCACATGACTCAAGCGTTGAAGTCAATGGAAAAGATGCAGTAGGTAAAGTAACTCACACTTATTTGAACCTGGGGAGCACCAGAGTTAAAGTTCCTGCCTGGAGGACTGAAATTATGAAAAATGAATGAATTCTAATCCAAAGGAATAAATCAGTTTTGTTTGAATAAAATTTTAATGCTATTTTACCTTTTTTTAATTCACAGAAGTATAAATTATAGCATCATAGGAATCCTGAGTTGGAAGGGACCCAACAAGGATTATTGAGTCCGTCTCCTGTCCCTGCACAGGACAACCCCAACATTCACGCCGTGTGTCTGAGGGCATTGGCCAAATGCTTCTGAAATATTGTCAGGCTTGATGCCGTGACTGCTTCCCTGGGGAGCTGTTCCAGTGCTCCACCATCCTCTGGGGGAAGAACTTCTTCCTACTATCCAACCCAACCCTCCGTTAGCACATCTTCCTGCCATTCCCTACAGTCCAGAGAGAAGAGCTCAGGGCCTGCTCCTCCTCCCCATGTGAGGAAGTTGCAGACCGTGATGAGTTCTCCCCTCGGTCTCCTCTTCTCCAGGCTGAACAGACCAAGTGACTTCAGTCACTCCTCATAAAACTTCCCCTCTAAACCCTTCACAAACTTTAAACAGACAGAAGGAATGCACCTTTCTTTTCTAAGAGCATTTTCTATTGTATTTTCAACTTTCCTGATCAGTAAAATAAAGATTCTACAAATAATTCCTCCAGCATCTTTATTTCATCCCTTCCAGCACTCATTCAAGTTGATGCTCCAAGCCATGAAGCAGAGCAGTTGAGGCAGCAGTTCATATCTTATTCCATCATTGTTAGTGCAGAAATAACCACCTCTAACAGGACCAGGATAACAAGTGGGGGTTTAATTGGGTCAAATCATTAAAACTGTATCTATCAGTTTATCACTCAGCACACACATCATGCATATGCACAGGTCCACAAACAGGATTCAGACAAAGTAAAGTTTAAAAAAATTATCTCCATTTCTTTTTCAGTTCTATTAAAATTGCCACTCCTTTTCTTCACGTGACTATTTCACATCCCAGTTTTCACAAACTTCATCTCCAGTTTCATCTCCAGCAGTTTCTAAGCACTATTGTTCCTTTTTGGCTAAGAGACCTTGTTAAAAGAAACACTTCAGAAATCATATCATTCACACTCGAGCCCATTATTCAATAAAGCTGTAATCATGTTGCCCTAAATCTATTTGTCCCACATTGAATAATCTTTTATCTTTTCCACTTGAACAGTCTCTGCACAATCAAGGGTAATACCATTCTTCCTAAACATGATTGCCTTCATTCTAATTTCCCTCTATTATTAAAATAACAGAAATAATAATTTTGCAAATTATGCTTTTCTTTACCACTCACCCCTTAAGACCTACTTCAACAAATGACTTTACTAAAATACTACCAGTTTCTCTATTGCTTTTCTTCCTTTTTAACAGAGAAGTGTCCAAGGATAACAAAGAACTACACTAATGTTTAGATTTGTATTTTGAAATACCAATAGATTGCCAAAAGTGATTGGGTTTATGAACTTTTAAAAGCCTCCAAATTATTGTAGGAAGAAAAATATCAATCTCTACGAGACTCTCTTTTGTACAGAAAACAATTTTTTTAAAGCGTGTTAGATACAGACATTCCCCTTGAGAATGGCAACGAAGCTGGGGAGGGGGCCGGAGAACAAGTCTTACAAGGAGCGGCTGAGGGACCTGGGGTTGTTTGGCCTGGAGAAAATGATGCTGAGGGGAGACCTCATCACTGTCTACAACTGCCTGAGAGGAGGTTGTAGCAAAGTGAGTGTTGGTCTCTTCTCCCAAGTGACGGGCGATAGGACAAGAGATAACGGTCTCAAGTTGTGCCAGGAGAGGTTCAGATTAGACATCAGGAAAAATTTCTTCACCGAAAGGGTTGCCAGGCCCTGGGAAAGGCTGCCCAGGGAGGTGGTGAAGTCACCATCCTTGAAGGTGTTTAAAAAGACAGGTAGATCAGGTGCTCAGGGATCTGGTTTAGTAGTGGACAGGTGTGGTTGGACTCAATCTCACAGGTATTTTCCAACAAATGATTCTAAGTTTCTTGGCATACACACACACAAGCAAGTGTTCAGTTGGTTTAACTTCTCCCACATTTTCCAGGACTCATACATGTGAGTCCTACCTTCAAAGCAAACCGGATTCAGAAGAACTACAGACACTGAAAGATGCTGAGAAGATGTAGATAGTTGTAGAGGAATAGAGCTTTCAAGATGTTTTTGTTTCAGGCACATGCTATACATAGCAGCTGGCAACAAGCTGCCCCTGCTGCACCACCTTCTGAATGCCAATTAAAACCACAACAGAATTTATTGTTGTGCAGACAGCGCTTCTCCAACCTTAAACGGACTTGTGTGAGCTTCCTTTCTGGATACATCAGCCAAGGTTGGCTGTGAGGAGGCGTAAAGCACTGTTGCAGTTCTAAAAGCTAGTATTTCCCATATAAGGAACTCTTTCCCCATACCCATATTAGTTCAGTAGAAAAAATTAAGGTGGATATGGTTGTCAGAAAAGGTAACACGCAAATGGTTCATTTATTTTTTGTCCCTCCTTCCTCTTTCATCTTCGTACTGCAATGAACTCAGCCAGAAGTCCATTTGGTTCAGTCGTGTCTCATTAAGAACCTGCTCAAGAGCAATACGTTCCTCCCCATCATCAGTCCATTTTCTCCCCCTTCTTAAATGAAAAATGCACAGTCATCAATTTCTAGCCAGATGTTTTCCCTGGAGTCAACTTCATCTAAGCTGAAGGTCAGTTTTGTCCTTCCCTCAGGCTCTTCTCAAAAACTGCCACTCAGTCAAGGCTTGTGTGAATATTGATAACAGAAATGGAAAACATATTGAGTGTTTCCACTAAAACACAACAATGCAACCACTGACGGCTTATGTCAAAGCCAGGGGCATTTCTTTTGTACTGAGAGATTTCACCAAGTTACTCTTGCTCTGGGCAAGGTACAGATTGGTAATGGCTGTATTATATTATGGTTTTCCATCACACATCCTTCTCCAGATAAAGCCATCATATCTGTTCTTCCTCCTCCATACGATTAGCACAAAACATTCAGCTGGACACCTGATAAGGCAAGAGAAGGACCAGAAACACAGGCAGCTAAAGCAACAGGCAATAGCGGAACAGTACTGATTTACGTTTTGAAAGCAATGTTGAAAAAAGAAGTTATTTGAAGCCAAAGGAGAAACCTATAATAACTACAAATTCTAAGTGTGCTGGTCAGGATATAAGCAATATTGGCTTGCACTGAACTTAAGAGTACTAAAATAGCACATAGTGAGGTGGGTGTTGGTCTCTTCTCCCAAGTGGCAGGAGATAGGAGGAGAGGAAAAGGCCTCAAGTTGCACCAGGGCAGGTTCAGATTAGACATCAGGAAAAATTTCTTCACTGAAAAGGTTCTCAGGCCCTGGGAGAGGCTGCTCAGGGAGGTGGTGGAGTCACCATCCCTGGAGGGGTTTAAAAGATGGGTGGATGAGGTGTTCAGAGATGTGGTTTAGTAGTGGACAGGTGTGGTTGGACTCAACGTTCTCAAAGGTCTTTTCCAACCAAGCAATTCTACAATGACTCAGCCAAACGCCATGTACAGTACCACACATACACTGGTACCTGAAAACCTGACCATCAAAGGGAAAGAGACAAGTAGATGCAGACAGAAATACATAGAATTAATTTAGTAGAGGTTTCTTTAAAGGTAGAAATTTGTCAGTCTTCTAAACGCTCCTGTTACTGTGATCTCCAACTCCTGAAAATATATATAGATGCACAAAAATATATATTCACCTACAACGTCCAGGGAAGCTAAGATTTCAGAATCACACTTTTCTTTCCAGCTCCAACCATCCTGGTTATTTTTAATGTCATGCTTTATATTTTACATGATGAGCTTTGAAATTCAGTAAGGTTTTCCAAGATCTGATTACCATCCCTGTAGGGAAAGAGGAGCCATTAAAGCGAGTGGTACAAGCTGCTATCTGAAGCTGTTCTTCTGCAAAGAGTACTAATCCTGAATGCGCAAATAAAAAGCGGGAGGAAACAAAGAAGTAATTGGCTCCCCATTAACACAGAGTGAATGGCACGATTCGTTACCCATCTCTATTTGTCACACACAAGTTAATTGAGAGGTGGCTATAAAATAGAGAGTAACAAAGTGTATAAGGGCGTATTAGCCCTAACCTTATCATGAAGCATGTGTGTACGTTGTCATCTGACAAATCAAGCACTCTGAGAACCAACAGATCCTGGGACACACCAGCAGCATTCAAAACCTGTTCTCAACGGGTTAATAAAAAATTTGAAAGGGTTAGAATTATATTAAAAGAACTGACAAAAAGCTGAACATGTCACATCTGAAGCTGCAGACTTGAGTCCACTCCTAGGCATGGCTGCCCAAGGCACCTCCCACCTCCTGCTTCTTCCCTTTCCCTCTGTTGCAGGGGAAGAGGAGTGGGAGTCTTCAGCCCCTCCGGAGCAATTGAGCTGCCCAGCAGATCCCTCCATGACCCATTTCTGTCAGGAGAAGCTATGTTAACTGCTTGAATTGCTTATTTTGACTCTAATGAGACTGGAAGTTCTCCTACGCCTAACGGAATGGGTACATCTAGAGCTCAGCAACCTCCAGCGCAATGGTGGTAATAAATGGTCACCTACTTGCAGCATGTCTCTGCCCAGAGAAAGAGCTGGTGTTGGCTGATATTCACTTGAATTTCCATCCATGAGCCATCTGCAGGATCATAGAATTGATTGGATGAAAAAGACTGAGATCAAATCCAACCATGCTTGTCCACTACTAAATCAGATCCTCAAGCTCCTCATCTACCTGTCTGTTGTGATCTGAAAGGAACTGCTGAGTCTAAGTGCAGTTCTCGGGGGATGCAAAATGCTACCTCTTTGACAACAATTATTCCTTGGTGAAGAAACAAACGAGGATGGGAAGGACTCCTGTGCTGTCATAAGCGATCTTCAGGGAAGATGGTTGTAGGACAGCATTTTGCAGTGCCCCTCCCTGCACTCTCCTCCTGTTGATAAACCAAAGACTCCCAACCACATACTTGAAAAGCCAGGACTGATATATTTGCTAAACAAGCAGACACGTCAGCAGCAGCTACCTCTGAGAGCTCTGCTACCTCACACAACCCCGCAGCGTCAGTACCAGAGCATTTGCTGAGGAGAACAAAAATAACACTCTAAATCAAGCAACGTGGGAACATACACACCACATCATGGGTTGCCAGCTAAATTCCCTTTTTAGCTGAAAATTGTTTTCTGTAGAAAAGCTTGCTGGAGAAAACAAACCCCCAAAAACAACGCACGTGTCAAAACACCACTTTCCTCTTAAAGGTCCAGTATTTGACTCTGTTTACTGGTGGAGGATTCTTGAGCACAGATGTGACCTTCCCATGCTGGAGGGGTGACCAGTTGTCTCCCACGTGAGCTCGATAAGTGTCATCCTTCATAGTACAAGAGAGAGGCTTCCTTGCCCATTGTCTATTTCAGACATAGCTTTTGTTACCACACATTGAAGGCTAAGCAATAAGAAATGACAGTGCAATTCTTAAATTTTTTTAATTGCCCATATAAAGAAATATTTATTAAAATATTAAAATACATTAATATCAATATATTTTATATATATAAATTACCCATCAATCAAAACTGCTTCAAAACTTGAAGTAGGGGAATAATTGGACATAAGAGGAATTACTAACATTAACTTAATCAACAATGCACAATCTTTGGCTACAGACATGCTTTGTATGACAGTGGAGATCATTAAAAAGGCAACTCACCCTAAAACACAAGCTAGCATCTTCATTTTGGAAAAGAGAAAGATATCAACATGTTCCACAGAGGCTACCATCACACTGAGTACCCACACCTCCTTCCAAGAGAAGTCAAATACCAAGCTTTCCTTTCCAATGAAATTCTTTCAAGCATTATCTTACTCTTTCTTTAACATCACACCGACTTCCTCAGTTACCTGTGCATTGGTGGGGTGATGGTTGAGCCTATATACCCCTCAGCTTATCCCCATATCCTGTCTACAAGGGAAGTTTTCCTGTAGGAAAAGTCAACTCCAAAAAAACCCTCATGATCTACTTCTTTATTTCAAATGTAAAAACTGATCAGGCAACAAGTGCAATAAGAAATGACCAAGAAAAGCCTAGAAACCCCTCATGAAGGGATTTAAGTAAGTCAGTGGTTTTTTTGTGAACAGAACTGCCTTGAGAACATGATCATCTTGATAGAAAGTAGCACCACAAATAATTATCACACCCTGGGGATCTAGATTTCCGAGATAAACTAAGAAAGAAGAGTCGTGTAGGTTGCTTTTTTCTTCTCTGCCTTCGTACTCTGCACCAACAAATGTCCAAACCGGGACAACGCCTGCTACCATTGCCACAAAGAGCATTTGGAGAGCTGCCCGAGCACCTGTGTGTTGGCACATCCCTGTGCCGGAGCACATGGTGGCCATTCAAGCTCTACAGGACACATGCTGTAGATCAGAAGATGCGTTTGTTACTGGGCACACATTGCTGCAAAGCAGGGACAAAGCCGACCTCGTTAGGTGTTTATCATCTCTGGCTCCCAAAACCTGGACCAGAAAGACAGCAATTAATGCCCTCTAATATGCTCCTCTTTCTAACACCAGTCAAAGGGATAGATATATCCCAAGACACACACAGTGGAAATTACATGGATTGAATTTTAGCAGATTCTTAGTTGCAAACTCCTTTCTGCTGTGTTACAAGAAAGTAACAGCATAAAAGTCCTCATTTATATTAGATGAGACGTCTTCATCTCACCATTATACACAGAATGTATAACTATCTGCAAGTTCAAAGGAGAAAAGGCTGGAGCAAAATCTCTGTGATCAACTCCCTCCAATTCTTGGAGTACTTGCAATTTTTACTCAATCCATACGGTTTTCTTTCCATTTTGCTTTCAGGGAGCCTACAGCCTAGATCTCATTGAAGGACATCTGACAGACAATTTGTTTTCTAAGATTTCTGTTTGTTACCACAGAATCACAGAATGCTAGTTTGGAAGTGACCTAAAGGATCACTGGTCCGACCTTTCTAGGTGATCTATAGTTCAAATGAGATGACCCAGCACCCTGTCGCATTCAGCCTCAGAAGTGTCCAGTGTAAAGGAATCCACCGCCTCCCTGGGGAGATTATTCCAATTCCAACTGTTCTCATGGTGAAAAATTTTCTTCTGGAATCATGTTGGAATCTCCCCAGGAGCAACTTAAATCCATTACCCCTTGTCTTTTCCATGTGGCTCCTCATAAAAAGAGAGTCTCCATCCTCTTGGTAGACGCACTATATGTACTGGTACATGGTAATAAGGTCTCCCCTAAGCCTTCTCCTCTCAAGACTGAACAAACCCAGCTTTCTCAGCCTTACTTTGTTATGTTTTAGTGGTACTGACCTTTAATTGTGGTTTGCACAATGGCCCAGACCTTCATGCTTGCCAAGATCTAATTTATCTCTAAAATTTAATATGCAAAACTGAGCCGACCGAAACTCAGCTGAATAAGTACACAAGTCTGCAATACAGACATCGAAGCTATTTTTAAGGAAAGTGGTTAAGTGCGCAAACCTATGATCAAAATAATTATATTTTAGGGTAAATCAGGTTTAAATAAAATAAGGCTGGAAAACTGGCTCAGCCTCTCAATTTCTAAAAGCATATGCTTAATTTTACTGGCAAACCATCACATTGAAGAAATCTAATCATTATGCAAGAGCTGACAAAAAAAAGGCACACATCGCTGCTGATATATGAAATGCATTTTCTTGTTCACTCAAGGCTTCTAGGTTGTGTTTCCTTACCCCTCCTGCCAGCTGAAAGAAGCAGTTAGTGTTATTTAGACTTAATCTACTAAAGAACCTGCTAAACTTTGATGAGTAGGTTCCTGACTAACAAAACTAATGAAGACTGAGTTTTTACTAATTTGTGTCTCCTATGGTTTTCCCTCATGTAAACTTTCTGATGTTTAATAGCAACTGAATTTTCATGGGAACCTTCTTTCAGCTGGGGCAGTAATCGGTTCTCCTTTTTCTGGCTGCTCATATATATAAAACTAGAAATGCAGAATGTCCCAGACATCCGCAACTTTGAAATCTTGTGGAAATTACCCAATAGATTAAAAACATAACGGAGAATCACAGAATGGTTTGGGTTGGAAGGGACCTTAAAGATCAGTTCCAGCCCCCTGCGCCATGGGCAGGGACACCTCCCACTGGATCAGGGTGCTCAAAGCCCCATCCAACCTGGCCTTGAACACCTCCAGGGATGGGGCAGCCATCACTTCTCTGGGCAACCTGTGCCAGGGCCTCACCACCCTCACAGGAAAACATTTCTGCCTAAGATCTCACCTTAATCTTCCCTCTTTCAGCTTCAAACCATTCCCCCTTGTCCTGTTCCTGCACTCCTTTATGAAGAGCCTCTCCCCAGCTTTCCTGGAGCCCCTTTCAGTACTGGGAGGCTGCTCTAAGGTCTCCCCAGAGCCTTCTCTTCTCCAGGCTGAACAACCCCAGCTCTCTCAGCCTGCCCTCATAGCAGAGGAATAGCAAACTAAAACTCTTCCTCTCCTACTATTAGGGACTGAAGACTTGAGCTGGTTCTTTCAGAGCCCTGTGACAGTCTCTTTCTCCTTCTCTCCACCATTCGCCCAAATGCCAAATGTCTGAACAATTAAGAGATTTTATACGTTAATGACTTCCACCTTTAACAATAGATTGATGTGACTTGTGATATAAAAATGAAGGATCTTGAATTTTAGACTCCACAGCTTAGAACCCTCACATTTTACAAGTCTCCCCACATTACCTGTTGTCCTTCATCTCCAAGCATCATTTTCTAATTTTGAGCATCTGACCAGCAGCACAAAAACCAGCAGAAGACACTTTGCCAGAATTACCTTGCCACTCCAAAAAATTCAAAGCCTATCTGCAAAAAAATAACGTTCGTGCGCAAAAGTGAATGCAAGTTACTGTTAGGATGTGAAGAGGCAATTAAATGAGGAAGAAGCATGTAATGGGGGAAAAAATAGGAAGTCTGCTAGGTTTTCATTGTTTTCTTTTTCTCCAAATACACAAACACTAAAGAAGATAAATGATCACAAAATCTGTTTTTCCCTAGGCATAGATCTAGGCACGCTTACCGACAGTTGCTTGGTTCACAGAACAGATAAACTGCAGATTTTATGGGGAAAAAGAATTTTCAAACTGAAGCCCAGAACACAATACAGTCCCTGGTCGTTATCTTGCAACTTAAAAACAACTCCACGCAAGGAAATATTTAAAATAATTTTTGTTCCCTGAAACCTTATATTCTGAGCTCCACGTCTTCCATCCCAGCCTCAGTGAAGCTGCTGGCCTCTAGGCAGAAAAGGACAGCAATTTCCTCACTTTTTTCCTACTGCTCTGCCTTGCTCAAGGTAATTTATAATGCCATTAGCTATTACAGAGGGGAATACGAAACCTGGACTTTAGGAAGGAAATTAAGTAGGTGCAGTTTTTCAACTGTTTAGGCAGAATTTGACCAAGAGAAAAATGCTCACACACACTGCAATTACTAAGGAGAATCTCTTTCTAAAGGCAGTTGGGTAATGGAGGCATTTTAGTGGGGTTATATCCAAAAGGAGATGTGCTTTCAAATTTTTAAGTTGCTCTGGAAGATACTTTTGAATATATTTTGTTCTGATAGTCAAATATGTATGCAAATAAATGTGTACACAAAATCACATAGCCTTTACAGCTCTTAAATAAATAAGATGTGACATAGAATCATGAAATGGTTTGGTTTGGGTTGGAAGGACTTTAAAGCCCATCCATTTCCAACCCCCTGCCATGGGCAGGGACACCTCCCACTGGAGCAGGGTGCTCAAAGCCCCATCCAACCTGGCCTTGAACACCTCCAGGGATGGGGCAGCCACCACTTCTCTGGGCAATCCATGCCAGTACCTCACCACAATCACAGGAAAAAAATATCTTCTTGTTATCTAATCAAAATCTCCCCTCTTCCAGCTTAAAACCATTAGCCCTCATCCTATCACTACGTGTGCATATATAACACATTTTTATATGAAGAGATCCAATGATTTGGCACCCTTCCCTGGATCTATTCTGGTGTTTATATAAAAGCAAGTAGAGGGATTTCAATTTATTCAAAATAATCAAATATATGAATTTTTAGGGAGGGAATGAAATATTTGAAGAATTCAATCAAGAACAGGAAATATAAAGTAACTCATTTTTAATGTTAAACTACAGCTGCCACCAAATGAACTCTGCTTTTGCAGTTTCCTCCTAAATCAGTAGTGGTTCATTAAATTGTACCTTAAAATGAACTGGAATGCTGCCTGCATCATTAAAAATATCTTCTTAGTCTTTATACGCATGTATATAAGATTTTATATGTATTTACAGCCGTGTGTATATTAATAGAAGAGCTTCTAAATTTGTGTACATGGCAGAGCTCACCAGAAGGCAGCTGGTTCCATGAAGGACATCCACATTTATGGAAACTGGGAAAGCTGACAAAATCAACAATATTTAGACTGGAAGTGATTCTTTCCTTCTTAACTCTATCCTAAGTTAATCGCTCAGGAGTCGGTACAGTCCTAAGTAGCAGGAAGCAAAAACTAATGTGCTGCTCCATATTGACAGAGAAGCTTCTCAAAGCTCCACCAAGGAGACTCACTCTAACCTGAACATCACTGTTTCCGCAGAGTGCTCACAATTTTAACTGTTTAAGCAGTTCATTCTATACAAAGGGCAAGATCCAAAGTAATACTGACATATTTCAGATGCAAAATTGGCAGACTAAGCCTTAAATATCCATCACACATGCACAAAGCTGCTACCCAGCCTGCCTGGACACATGAGAGGTTGCAGGTTTTACAGTAAAAAAAAACTGGCATTCAAAGATTTGCTCTAAAATATACCCAGAGTCACCCTCATCTTTGCTGAAAAGACCTTCTCTCCAGGTACTTCTTTGCCCAAGGAAGTCTGGGATTTGCAGAGCAGGTGACTTAAACCAAACCATGCTCAAAAGTCACCAAACAGAAAATACACTTGGAGCGCACTGAAACACTTGAGTTCAACTAAAACCGTAGAAACCATAGCCTCTATCATTCAGAGATGTGACCAGAGAAAATCTCTTAGCATTGCTTATCCAGTGACTGAATCAATCATAAATACCCTCAGAAGCAGAGACTCAAAGCCCAGGTCTCCCCCACTCAACCTGCACATCTTATTCCTGGACTTTAAGGTCACGCTCTTGCTTCCTTTCTCCATTGAAATTTCTTCCTTAGATCCTTGTCAATCTGTTGTCCACCTTCATCAGGAATGATGGTGGATGATCTCCAGGAAAACATAAGAGGGTGGGGAGCACAATTTTCTAGCAGCAGGTAATATACAAGTGGTTTTCTAAGACTGAGAAGGGAATTTAACCCCAGCCTCCTTGTTCCTGACCCCTGCTGCTTTTACTGTCACACAGCCATTGCTGACTCCATGTTCAAATAAAAGGATGAGCCTGTCATCTCTGTTGGATGCCTGAGGTGGCTGTGACATTCCAGTTTTACATTACACCTAACTGAAGGCAGCAAACGCACCCCTTGGTTTCACAGAAATCATAGAACTAAATTTCAGAAACAAAGCTCCTCTTCTCTGCTATTTCTATCAGTTAATTCTGAAGCTTCTGTCTCAGCATGCCAGGTTGTGAATTCCATCCTCTGAGATAACACTGCAACATCCCAAAGCCTATAAGATATTGCCCAAATTATCAAAGAATCATAGAATGGTTTGGGTTGGAAGGGACCTCAAAGCCCACCCAGTTCCAACCCCCCTGCCAAGGGCAGGGACATTTCCCACTGCATCAGGGTGCTCAAAGCTCCATCCAACCTGGTCTTAACCATGTCCAGGGAGGGGGCAAGCCAGGACTTTTCTGGGGAACCTGTGCCAGCGCTTCCTCACTCTAACAAATTTCCTCCACAAAATGTACCCTCTGCAAGTTTTTCATTGGCTATCAGGACAGTTGGGTTAGTGAAGGTCTACCCAGACACAGTGCTGGATTCATTTCTCTCTCCTGTAGCTTATTTCTGTTACAAACAATTTACATCACTGAAGTCAAAATTCTCATCCTTCCCAAAATGTCTGGTTGTGTTTGACTTTAAAGGGGCTACAAGAAAGCTGGAGAGAGACTTTTTACAAGTGTACAGAGTGATAGGAGGGAGAAGATTTAGATAGGAGATTAGGAAGAAATTCTTCATGATGAGGGTGGGGAGGCCCTGGCACAGGTTGCCCAGAGAAGCTGTGGCTGCCCCATCCCTGGAGGTGTTCAAGGCCAGGGTGGATGGGGCTTTGAGCACCCTGATCCGGTGGGAAATGTCCCTGCCCATGGCAGGGAGTGGAACTGGACGGGATTGAAAGATCCCTTCCAACTCAAACCATTCTGTGATTCTACTGTTTTTCTCCAGATAAAAATAATTCATCTACGTAAAGCTAAAGCGCCCTCTATGTCACAAAAAATCTGTTACACCCCAGGTGTTGAACAAGATCCAAACAGCTGCAGGAGGACACAGCTTCCCCAAAGGTGGTGCTGAACACACACACACTGACTAGCTGGATTTGTTAAAAAGAGCTTCCAGAACCCTACTGCTATGATCACTCTAAAATATATATCTCTTTCTGTATATGTGCATTTAAAAATTTATATAGAGATATATTTGGCATCAATCACAGTTCCAAAAATGTCTTCCTTTGTAGGTGGTGGAAAGCAGTTTATTTTAGTCTTCCTTTTTCCCCTGGAACAAAAAAAAAATAAAAAAAAATAAAAAAAATATATCCATCCGGTTGTTTCTTCTATTTGCTCAGCAGTTTCCAAAGCAATAAGTCTGTGCAATCCTTCTACTTCTGCCTCTTGGCCAGGAGGATTTGTCCTAGGGCATCACCTGTGTGGCTCAATTCTGTATTCTGCAGATGGCTTTCCTCATTCCTGGACGATGCCTCCAAATTTCCTTAGCTCTTTTTTTCCTGCTAAAGAACAACTTCTCTTCCTAAACGCCTGATGCAATTTTGACCCAATGATGGATATCGGTGTCTGGGTTTTATTCTAGTCTTAGAACAAGTTGTGTCATCTTCCCTTTCGCACTCATTTAGTGTATGTTCAGTTCATAGAATTCAGCTCTATAAATCTGCTTTAGTCTTTTAACCCTCCGGTGCCTCAGGCTTTTCTTTTATTGCTAGAATACAATTTGCAGCAATAGATTAGAGTGTGTATGAGCATCTAACTTAAAATAAACAGCCATCCTGTTTGATTTTAGATCAATAGCCTATTCATCCTCCGTTCTGCTGCTGCACATTGCTGCTTGGAGTAAAAATATAATAAAAAAATCACACAATGAATGTCATCTTTTTGTCCTTTTCAGGCACATCATAAAGGTGATGACAGACTGCCCAGCTGTGTTTCTTGCATGTTTTCCCATGTGCTCCGAGCACTGAGACATCGCTTCTGCTGGCATCAAGTGCCACAACAGAGCCCTTTTTGTTGGAACCTGAGTTCTCATTTCTGCTGTGCAGCTGCCATGAGATTCTCCTTCTCGTGTCCCTTTTATCAGCACCTGGGCTTAATGCAGCTTCCTCCTCCACAACCAAATGGAAGCTGCCATCGGAAAGTATTCCAGTATCATATTCATGGAAATACCAGTCGCATGCGTAAGAATAGTGGGTCTGCTGATTCCAAGAAGAGAAAAGCAATCCAGCATTCTAGATATGCTGCTGCCTTCAAAATTGAGTAAGAAAAAAGCAGAGTGATTTTTTACTTTATGTGTTTTAGGAGGTTTTGTTTTGCTTTATTATTTATATCCTCATAGACTGACCTGAGTTGGAAGGGACCCACAAGGATTATCAAGTCCAGCTCCTCTCCCTGCACAGGACAAGCCTAACATTCACACCGTGTGTGTGATGTGGATGTCTAAATGCTTCTGGAATATTGTCAGGCTTGGCCATGACTGCTCCCCTGGGGAGCTGTTCTAGTGCTTCCACCACCCTCTGGGGGAAGAACTATTTCCTAATATCTAACCAAACCCTCCCCTGGCACGTTTTCCTGCCATTCCCTTGGGGCCAGAGAGAAGAGCTTAGCATTTGCTTCTCCTCCTCCCCTTGTGAGGGAACAGTAAACAGCTGTGAGGTCCTTCTTAGGTTTTCTCTACAAATTCAAGCACTGCATCTTCCAAATTGATGGTGGAGAGGTTCAGACAGGGAGCTGGATCAAACACAATGCATTATGGGGCTCCTCAGAAGATTATAAGCACTGGGAACACTGAAACCTAGGTGGAAATTGGAGCTTTTTCAATGCAATATTCTGCCTGTCTTTACTAGATTAACGTAGAAAGTGGAGGTGCTGCTTTTGTAGATCCACAAGGAAGATCATCAGGAGTACACCGTTCTGCATGCAGTTTTGGTCACAACAGAATAAAGAGGATCTGAAGCTACTGGAGAGCATCCAGAGGAGGCCACAGAGTTGGTGAAGGGTTTCAAGGGGAAAAAGCTGTATGAGGAGCGGCTGAAGTCACCTGGTCTGTTCAGCCTGGAGAAGAGGAGACTGAGGGGAGAAGTCATCATGGTCTGAAGGTTCCTTACATGAGGAGGAGGAGAAGCAGGCACTGAGCTCTTCTCTCTGGTGACCAGTGATAGGACCTGACAGAATGGCAGGAAGATGTGCCAGAGGAGGGTTGGACTGGACATTAAGAAAAGGTTCTTCCCCCAGAGGGTGGTGGAGCACTGGAACAGCTTCCCAGGGAAGCAGTCTCAGCCTGATAATATTCCAGAAGCATTTGGGGAATGCCCTCAGACACACAGTGTGAATATTGGGGTTGTCCTGCACAGGGAGAGGAGTTAGATTTGATTCTTGTGGGCCCTTTCCAACTGAGAACATTCTGTGATTATATAAGAGCAATCCAACTATAGCTCATGTTTTCTATCAATAGGACTCATTTCCCCTCTTTCAATATTTCTCCCCTGCCTTTCATGAGAAGGAGATAGCAATTCCAAACACCTTGTTTTTCTTTATATTCTGTAATTAGTACTACCTCCAGCTAGAATATGTTGTCATTTGGTTTCATGAAACGCTACAGGGCAGAAAGAGAAGCCTGCCTAGGCTTTCCCCGTCTTTCACGCTGTGCTCCAGGAGGTACCGACATCTGTATTATCATTTCAAACAATATGAAATAACATAAAAGAATGTATTCCTGTAGTGTTTTCAACATCTTTGCACTTCATTTAATGTATCTATGTATTTGCTAGAAAGCAAAGGCCAGCCGATAAATATTTCTACTTTGTTTTATTATCACTAAAATAAGTGTTTTGTTATGTGTCACTTCCGTCCTTGGGAGCCGACTGTTTGCAGCAGGGATGCAGGTCTGAGCATTGTCTTAACTACTTACGGTAACAAATCCTTCTAGTAGTAGGCCTTTGTTTCCATGGCAACTGTCTAATAATTTGCCAGATAACATTTATGTGATAAACAAGCCTAGAAATCATTGTTGACTCACATTAGAAGGAATCCTATCCATTCTGTGCCGCACTCTTGGAGGCAGCAGTTGCACTGTGCAGCTCTGAGGTTTCCTGTTTCACATTAGGAGGCACTCAATCTTCTCCAAGAAGTAATAGGATTAAGCAATTTCCCCAAGCATCATAGAATATTCAACACAACTCATTTTAATGTGATCAGGATAAAGGCAACATCCTCTGCATCTGTCACCACACTGCGCATTCACAATTAATTAAGAAATGCATCTGCAAGCAGTGCCTCATTTAAAAGGGCTCCTTGATGAAAGAAAATTAAAGAAAAGGCAGCCAAGAGCACATACAACTCCTACAACTTTACCATTTTATTTCCAAAATAAATATAGATATTGAAATTAAATTAAAACGCTAAGCCACACCATAGTTCTCTCCTGGTGTTTTGGTTTTGCTGTTTCTTTTTGAAGCCAGTACACACAACCATACCGGGTGTCCGAAGCAACAGTATATTTGTCCCAGTGAGAAGTGGCACCGGCAACACGGCACAGCCCAGTGACAGGGGAAACTGGATGGAAATATCAATTCCCCTCACTCACTGTCTTCAAAAAATAACACCTCAGTGAAGAAAGATTGTCATAGGATCACAGAAATACTAAGTTTGGAAAAGACCTCTAAGCTCATCCAGTCCGACCGTCAGCCCAACACCACTGTGTCTACTAAACCACATCACCAAGCGCCACATCTACATTTTTTTTAACACCTCCAGGGATGGAGACTCCACTACTGCCACAGGCAGCCTCTGCCAGTGCTTCATCACTTTCCAATCTAAACCTCCCCTGGCACAACTTGAGGCCATTTCCTCTCGTCCTATCCCTTGTTACTTGGGAAAAGAGACCAGCACCCACTTCGTTACAACAGAGAACAGAGCTGCCTGGCAGGCTGGGAAATATTTATCCCAACAAAGAACTAAAATGAGCGTCCACAGCATTTTGAAGGAGAGGAGGCTTACATTATTACCTGGCAAAGCAGCACAGAACCAAAGTCCTCAAGTTCATCTGACTGACACCTGCTGCAATCTCACCACACCATCCCTGGACAATAGCTATGTCCTAACAGCAGCTCCTCATAACCACTTCTCATGCAGAAAGCTACCTAATCCATTTTTGTGTGTGTGTGTTAATGCTCCTATTGTAGTTTTCCAAAACCTATTTGCTGTATTTTCGTGTTTCAACTTCTCACCATGGAATCCAACCCTCATTCACCACAATACTGCTGACCTGAGCAAAAACTAATAGTGAGGTCACTGACATGAGTTGCAACTGAGGAGAACTCCCTTCAGTTCTCTTCAACCTCTGAGACTGGAACTCAAACCATAACACACTTAGGCAAAACCAATCAAGTATCACACTTAAAATAAGAACCACTAAAATTCTTTAACCAGTAACACACAAGAGTTCAGATTAAATTATCATCATGCTCCCTTTTAGCTTTTAAATCGAGGTATCTTTTAAGAAAATATATGCATTTCAGCATAAAAATCTAGTTTATAATCCTTAGTGCCTACAATTAGACTTGCCTGAATTATTTATTAGGAATCCTTAACAGCAAAAAGGTTTCTCAAGAGTTGAGTTCAGTTTTGCTCAGACCAATTTACTGCTTGTGGTAAAAACCATCCGTAAACAATTTCTAAGTCAGAATTTCAGGTCATCAAGTAAGGCTATGCGAGACCCCAGAATTTAAGTCAACATAAAACAAAGGTAGTGAAAAAAAAAAAAAAGCAGGTTTTGTGCAGTTTTGAGTCCCTTTGGAATAGTATCTTTAAAAAAAAAAATCAGATATTAGAATTATAAAATATACATGATTAATTTTTCTCTGAATTAAGCAAAATCACAATAACAAACTATTTTCTAATTGTGTCATGGCATGGCTTAACACTAAAAACACTCAAAAAGAAAAATGCTTAAAGAAACTATACATTCCTGGTTTGAAGTATAATTTTTATATTATATAAATAATAGCCCTGAATATTCAAGTTACTAGTTTGAATGATACAGATGACTTAGAAGTTTCTTGTCTTTATCTTAAAATCTCTGTTAAAATCAGCAGGAAGCTTCATTTCCAACAATGGAATCTCAGTGTATCTTTTATGTGGAGTAAATGGAGCTTTTTACAAGTGTAGTGTAGATCTTGGATAACCTCCTTCTATTGTTAGATCTAATAAACACCTTCACATTTTTTCCATTTTTTAGTGGAAATGATAGATGATAACAAAAGTGAACAGAACAATGTAGGTAAAGCATCCTAAAATCTCGTTTGGTTGGAAAAGACCTTTGAGATCATCAAGTCCAGCCGTACCTGTCCACTACTAAACCAGATTCCCAAGCACCTCCTCTGCCTGCATTTTAAACACCTCCAGGGATGGGGACTCCAACACCTCCCTGGGCAGCCTCTGCCAGCGCCCAAAAACCCTTCTGTTGAAGAAATTTTTCCCGATGTCTAGTCTGAACCTGCCCTGGGGCAATTTGAGGCTGCTACTTCTCCTATCGCCTGTCACTTGGGAGACGAGACCAGCCCCCACCTCACTACAACCTCTTTTCACACAGCTGTAGACAGTGATAAGGTCTTCCCTCATCCTCCTTTTCCCCAGGTCCCTCGGCTGCCTCTCATAAGACTTATTCTCCAGCCCCTTCCCCAGCCCCTCAATGTCCTTGTTGTGAGAGACCCAAAACTGAACCCAGGATTCAAGATGCAGAAGAGAGAAGTCTAATGCATTGAAAGTTTTTATATCACTTATTCATATAATTGATTACTGAGTAAACAGTTGAATTATTTGACTTCTTTAAGATATGATTTCTACATTTCCCTATGGAGTACAAGAGCTTGTTCCTCTCATAGCCCCCTGAGAGCAACACACAGAACTCAATCTTTTCCTTTTGGTCCGAAAATCTGAGCACTGGTGATTTTAGAGACAAATTTTAAGCAAATTCAACTGTCTCTCCATAGCATCATTTAAAATACACAACATATACTTGCACGCATATTCAAAACTCGAAAGGTTTGGTTTACGATCCCAAAGATTGAAGATACTCTTCCATTTCATGTACTACATCTTAAGAGTGCAGACAGCTGTCTCCACATGTGTGGAGTGACCTCAGCTTCAGTGCTACAGAACAGGTTGCTACAGCTTTCAAGAATAATCATTCTCTGTTAAATTATAGTCAATAACTCTTTAAGGGTAAGATCAAGTTCTTTGTTCTACAGTGTATTTGATTTACTCATCCAGCTTCAACTGTATTAGCTTTCAGCACCATCAAGATATTTAACATTTATAAAACCACATAAATTTGAGTCAAATTCTACCCTGAGCTGAACTGAAGCCTCTGCTGCTTGTACGGTGGTCAATGTTTCTTGGAAGCAAGGAAAACTCCCCAACTTTGCCATGCTAACACTTCAAAAACTTTTCAACAAGCCTACGTTTTGCAAAACAACTTTAAACTACTTCTGTAGCTGACAAAGTAATTTGTTGTACAGGAATATTTTATAAGTTTATTATGCTGCGTCTGTCTACTAAAGTGTGCACTTGACAGACAATTGATTTTACGGTACAATAAGTAAGGTAGAGCGCTTCACATCCAAGTGTTCTGCCGTGGATTGTCAATTGGTGTCAGCTAACAGCTGTGTTTTGAAAGAAATCCCTCTGAGCTATTTCTTGTAGCTCATCTCCAGCAAGCCACAGGTTCCCCACTGCAAGGTGAAGTTTCACCTGTCATCCATCCTCAGCTCCTGTCACCAGTCAATAAGCCATCATCTCCCTCCACTTCTGTTCCCTTGTTTCTAGTTGGGATAGATGCTGTTCTTGTTGATGGATGTGATCTTACAATCTTGAAACATTTTGATCTTTGAGTTCCCATTTTAAGCATTTGAGTACGTGGGTCTGCAGCAAAGATGAGGCAACTAGGCCATTTTATTTGCACAATGGGAAACATGAGAGACAAAGATTTATCCCTGAGTTAGCTTGCAGTAAGCATAAGAGAAGCTCAAAAGGGCAAAGTTTCTCTTAAGATTTAAAGGTTCTGACCAACTTTGGGTAACTTCAGAGATTCACTAATCCAAGGCACTAAAACCTCATCCCAGAAAACAATTATTTTGAACAGAAAATTTTACTTAATGAAATGTAATCACAGGATACAGAATGGGATGGTTCTGGACAGATAATTTTGGCATTATCATAGAATCATACAACTGTTTGGTTGGAAAAGATCTTTGAGATCATGAAGTCCAACTGTACCTGTCCACTACTAAACCAGATCCCTGAGCACCTCGTCTACCCATCTTTTAAACTCCTCCAGGGATGGGGACTCAACCACCTCCCCAGGCAGCTTCTACCAGTGCAACAAAAACTAGATTCCTCAGATTTCAAGTAACCCTTCTATTGTGGATTAAAAAGCTCTAGTAATAGAGAAGTCTAACTGGGAGAGGCTAGAAGAGAAGTGGGAGGGAGCCAAGTTTCACTTGGCTTACGCATCTAATGTCTACAATGACATTTTCAGATGGATGACATTTTCAGACTTCCATTTCCAAACCTATGAAATAACATAGAAGGATTTTACCCAACTGTCTGAGTCGTTTTAGCCGCTCTGTAAGGACAGAGGGCCAACCGTGTCCTGGAGTGCATCAAGCACGGCATTGCTAGCTAGTCAAGGAAGGTGATTGTCCCATTCTACTCTGCACTGGTGAGGCCCGACCTCGGGTACTGGGTGCAGTTTTGGGTGCCACAGTATAAAAAGGTCATAAAACTACTGGCGGGTGTCCAGAGGAGGCCGCAAGGCCGGTGAAGGGTCTAGAGGGTATGAGGTATGAGGAATGGCTGAAGTCGCTTGGTCTGTTCAGTCTGGGGAAGAGGAAACTGAGAGGGGATCTCATAGCTGTTTGCTGCCTTCTTACAGGGGAAGGAGGTGAAACAGGTGCTGGTCTCTTCTCTCTTGTGACCTATGATAGGATCCGAGGGAACAGCAGGAAGATGTGCCAGGGAAGGTTAAGGCTGCGTATTAAGAAGAGGTTCTTCACCCAGCGGGTGCTGGAGCACTGGGCAAGGAAGCAGTCATGGCACAGAGTTTGCCAGTGTTCAAGAAGCATTTGGACAATGCCCTCAGTCACATGGTGTGAATGTTGGGAGTGTCCTGTGCAGGGACAGGACTTGGGTCCAATGATCCTTGTGGGTCTCTTCCAACTCAGGTAATTCTATGATTCTACAAATTCTATGTTTGTTTATGCTCATAATAATAAAAAAATATAAGACAACTATCAATTTCTGATATTTCAACTGGTATTGGCTGTTGCAACTCATCCCCCTCACCAATGTTATTTGAGCATGTTAGATACATCCTCTGCTGTACACACCGGTTTTCCTAACACTGAGTCAAGTTCCGGGTGTGGAACCTTAGTTATTAAGTGTAATCTTATAAAAACAATGAATTTTATTTCAGCTGAGGTAGCAAATTACATCATCTTAGGACTCACGCTGTTCTCCAGGATTACAAGTAACTGGCCATCAGCTTTCACCAATGCTGATGTCTTAATGAGTAAACAGAAAACTGTGAATCATAGAATCATTTGAGTTGGATGGGACCTTCACAGGTCATCCAGTCCACCTTCCCTGCAATGACCAGGGACATCTGCAACCAGATCAGGTTGCTCAGAGCCCCAACCTGACCTTGAATGTTTCCAGGGATGAGGCATCCACCACATCTCTGGGCAACTGTGACAGTGTTTCACCACTCTCAGCATAAACAATTTCTTCCTTATACTTCGGCTAAATCCACCCTCTTTAGTTTAAAGCCATTACCTCTTCTCCTATTGCAAAAGGTTCTACTAAAAAGTTTGTCCTCATCATTCTTACAACTTCCAGACAAAATAATCATGTAAATAACAGTTTTTTAGCTTTCTCAAGATCTCTCTCTCAACAGACATTTGTAGCTGCAGCATTCAAATAATTCAAACATGCATGAAAAGAATACGCAAGGAAGGTACAGACAATTTCTAAAGCCCACATAATTACCAAATTAAATCGAATATAATTGAAATGGCTGCGTTTATTTAGCCACACATAATAACGGCATCTTAAAAGATGCCTGTATATTCTGCTTAAATAAAACATAATTACTGGAAGGCGCATGCCCTCAGCTCTGCTGGTGCCGTTCCTTGAGGGGATTTTTTCTGAGTGGCACTGACTGGCTTATTTTCTGAATAACAAATTAAAAATCCAGATCTGAAATAAATAAATAACAGTAAGAGCTTTTTTTTATCACTGTAAAGAACACAAATCAGAGCTGCATATCGCATTCTCATAGAGTTTCACCAAGAACTGGAGACCTGTGTGCCTTTTGAGCATTTAAAAATGTCACTCTGTAGCAAGGAGAGAGAAATGTCGAAATTCTTCACTATTTCCAATTAAAATGCATCCTCACAGGACTTCTGCTCCCTGAATCCGATTAGTTATTGTGTGTGATGCCTTAACTCTGATGAAAGGCAACCCAGTGAGAAACAGCAAAGGTTAACATGAGAACACCTGTAGCATCTTTAGTAGGATAGTTTCATAGTTAAAAATACTATGATAAAAATTAATTCAATAAATAAATTTATTTCATTTTAGAATTGCTACTTCAATCCATCTTCCATCAAAGACTCATTCTATCGGCTGTGCTGAAGGGAGATGAGAGTAAGATGCTACACAATTGCTGATGTTTCTTGTTTCCTCCTCAAAAGTCACTCATGGCCAATGTTGATACCCTATATTTACCTTCTGCAATCCAGCCATGGAAGGGAAAAAGGGCACTTTGGGGGGTGAGCCATGGTCTGATGGTAACAAGATTGAAAAGTTCAGGTAGTAACAAGGGAATGCAAGAAAGGGGAAAAAATCTCTTTGGACAAGATGGATGATGAACTTGAACAGGCTGTAAATCATAGAGTCATTTGGTTGGAAAAGACTTTTGAAACCATCGACTCCAAACATACACATCCACTACTAAATCATGTCCCTGAGCACCTTAAATCCTATCCAGTTCCAACCCCCAAGCCATGGATAGGGACACCTCCCACTGGATCAGGGTGCTCAAAGCCCCATCCAACCTGGCCTTGAACACCTCCAGGGACGGGGCAACCACCACTTCCCTGGGCAACCTGTGCCAGGGCCTCCCCACCCTCACAGGAAAACATTTCTTCTTAAGATCTCATCTCAATCTCCCCTCTTGCAGCTTAAAGCCATTCCCCTCATCCTCTCCTCTCCCTGCACTCCCTGATCAAGAGCCCCTCCCCAGCTTTCCTGCAGCCCCTTTCAGTACTGGGAGGCTGCTCTAAGGTCTCCCCAGATCCTTCTCTTCTTGCGGCTGAACAACCCCAACTCTCTCAGCCTGTCCTGGTATGGGAGGTTCTCCAGCCCTCAGATCATCTTCGTGGCCTCCTCTGGACTCACTCCAACAGATCCATGTCCTTCCTGTGCTGAGGACTCCAGGTGAACTAAGCATGGGACTCCAGGCGAGAAATTTTGTCTTCTCTATGTGCTGCAGTATAGCCCATCGTTTATTATAGACCACAGAAAGTAATTAAGCCATAGTTCTACATCAAAAAAGTCACTGTTTAGACGAACACCAGATTTCCAATGAACATATATGCAAATCTATAGCAACAAAAGGGACTTTCACTACATATATACTCTGTTAAGCTACCTGCTCGCTGCTTTTGCCTGGTATCTCTTTCATTTTCTTATAAGCTCACCAGTTTTTACAGAGATCTGTAACGACTGTTCAGGTTTAGCCCAAATATGCATTGCTTGCATGATTTATTCATTATTTTCATGCATACAAACCTCTCAGGAAATCACCTTTTCTGGTGCAGAGTTTGCCCAGTAGAAAATCCCAGGGCGTACCCCTATTTAAAAGACGACACTTTATTAGATTTCATTTAACATCTGCTTGTGCTGCAGACAGATTTTAAAAAAAAAAAACAAAAAAAACAAAAAAAAACCACCAGACCATATTATGTAATTAGCTCTGATTTTATCGATCACCCGTTGATGCGTGTTACTAACAACAAATTTGATAAGCCCCGTGCAGGAAAGACTGCAAATATCACGCGAGAAATTTAGAAAGTGACTGCCACCCATAGACTAAAACCAACATAACACAAGAGATGTCTGTGAGTAGATATAGGACTAAGAGTAAGAAACCACATCAGGGCAGCAAAACCAGCTTCTCCTGCAGGATTTCATTCTCGCTGCCATTCAGGAACTTAATGGAGACAGGAAAGTAAACATCCTTGATATCATTTTAGCAAGTTCCTAATAAGGTCACTGCTAAGGGGAAAAAATACCCAAGTTTGACCTGCCTTACAGTTGTAATGTTACATGGAAAAGGCTTTTCTGAACACACACAATGAATCTTAAAGTGCTCTACGTCACACATAAATCTTAGCTTTAAAACAAACAAGTGTGTCTGAGCTGTAGTTGTGGCTATACATGTATATATGTGGCGATATATATCTGACACATGGTTTTCAGGATGATTTTCAACACATTTAACAGCAATACAGAATACTAAAGAGACATTCTAGAGGAGGGGAGAGAAATAAAAGAACATAATTACAATTTTGCATAGTTTCACTTTTTATGGATCAGTATAAGTCACCTGAAGCATCATAAGGCACATCAAGAAGATTTTAAGTCCCTGGGTCTGATTTTTATCGTAGTCCTGTTCTACTAGACGACCTTAAGGGTCCCTTCCAATCCAAACCATTCTATGGTTCTATAATTTAAGGGCTAGAGACTTTATATCGTTGTTTACATCAGAAAGGGATCTTGAATGATATACAGTAGCTATGATTAAAACATGCCACACACCTCCTCTGTCCTTCCTGGAGGCATCATAATAATAATAACGATGATAGTAATAATGACAATAATAATATCAATAATTATGATGACAATAGTAATACTATTATTATTAAGAAGAAAATTATGTAAACTGATCTGGACTTCCATTCTGCTTTTTGGCAGGCAACAGAGAGAGATCCAGTCATCTCAGACAATCATAGAATCACTTGGTCCAAAAAGACCTTTGAGCTTGAGTCTAACCAATCCTGTCCACTGCTAAACCAGATCCCTGAGCACATCCACCCAACTTCTAAACATCTCCAGGGATGGGGATTCAACCAAACAGTAACCCTATCACCCAGACAGCCAATAACTTGCGCAAGATGAGCTGATGATTCCTGATCACTGTTCAGTGACAGATTATTCACTTCACCAAATTGTCAGTAGTTGGTAAAAACAGTAAGTTTGGTCACAGTGCAAAAAGCATCAACGTAACACCTCATTTTCAGTGCTTTTTGTCCTTATGATCATGTTTAGTGCTACAATACCCGTGCAAGCACAGTCATCTGATGAGTTTGATTCCTACATGGTAGGCGCCTCTGGGTTGTGATCAACGTGAATAAGCATTTGTCCTATAAAATCTGTTTAGAGCAGAACCAGAACAGAACAAAAAATACATTTCTGGCACATTTCAAAGATGCATGCTGAAAAGGGAAATAATATACTGAATATAAACACCACGGAGTATTCACCTGTGAAATTCATGGGTACTTTAGCTTTTCATTTCCTCTTAATCCTTATTTGCAAACTTCCCATTAAGAAGCAAAGCCGAGAAATTCCCACCTGCCAGTTCCCAGGAAGCTAAAGACAACTATGGAAATGTAAATTGATATTCCTTTTAAATTCACAACAGTCAGTTCCTTTGGGAATGCTGCTCCCTAACAAGCTAGCCTAGCCAAAATACAGACTCTAGAATAACATTTCTTACTAGAGAGTAGTTCTACTTCCAGGTACAACCATCCTCTGTATGTTCATGTGGACAACTCCATCCTATTATGTCTAGTGATTGTCCCAGTTAAGGGGATTACAAATTCCATGTTTGGCAAAAATCACAAAATCATAGAATCATTTGGTTGGAAATGACCTTTGAGATCAAATCCAACTGTACCTGTCCACTACTGAATCAGATCCCTGAGCACCTCGTCCACCCGTCTTTTAAATATCTCCAGGGATGCAAATTAACCAGTGTCCTGGGCAGTTCATCTCAATTCCCGAGAACCCTTCAATAAGAATTTTTTCCAAATATCCAATCTAAACCTCCCCTGACGCAACTCAAGACCATTTCTTCTCATCTTATCATGTGTCACGTGGAAGAAGAGACCAGCACCCACCTCACTACACCCTCCTTTCAGGCAGTTGTAGACAGCAATGAGGTCTCCCCTCAGTCTCCTTTAGGTTGAACAACCCTAGTTCCCTCAGCTGTCTCTCAAAGGCTTTGTAATGTTTGTTGTGTAAGTATTGTGTGGATCCCTTGTAATGTTCATTTAGTCCTTCCCTTGCAGCAGTTCTAACTTTACCTAAGTCCTGCAACAGCATCACTTCCAACCACATTTACATTCTCTCTAGCCAAATGGAATTATATCTAAGAGAGGTCAGCTTGAATTGCGTGCCAGCTGGGGTGCACAGATGAAATCCAGCTATACCTAGTATATCAAGGAGGAAAGCTCTAAAAACAACTGCAAGGGAAAGCCCTAAACAATGGTAGAGAGTTGTTGCATTGCACAAATGTGGCACTACTTCATCAATTCCTGCAATGTATTTCTCCTGTCACATTGTAAAGCCAACAGTGACATGAGTCCAAACAAATTAAGTGTTGTCAACTGTGTTAGCCATTGCATTGCTGCCTCCTGAATGTAGATCAGGCTAAATAATCCTTGAGGTACCAGTAACTACATTACCTTTGTGGAAGTAACTCTTCTTATCCTCTGCAATTTCAGCATCTGTAATCTAACTTGCAGGCAAAAAGTAAAAATCAACTGTACTGGCCAGAAAGGAAGAATTTCATATTCTATATGGAAATGGGATACTCCAAAAAGAAATAAGAACATACACATCTGTTACACACACCCAACAGTTCACACAATGAACATCTTCAGGCAACTGCAGGAGGAAATCTTGCTTCTGCAAAAGAAAATATCTAGGACTTGTAACTGAACCAGATAAGAGGTACACGCCATTCAGATTCATCTCAGAAACTAGATTTTGCTCACATTTGGGTTATTCTGACCACTCTGCTATTGCAAGATTCCATGTCTTCAAAACACATTAAACCAACACTGAAGGGGATGACTTATTCTGAAAGGAAAGTGGTAGATGTTTCTTTTCCGCTTGCACAAACCTTGATGTATTAAAGGCAGAGACAGGATACAGCAGAGAGCATTTGGGGTAGGAGAATCAGCTCTGAGATGGCAAAGAGGAAAGTTTGGGGAGCAATACTGGCCTCTGAGCTGCTGTTGCTGATGGATGCAAAGTTTTTTTTTCTCCCCTCTGCAGTGGTGTAACCCTCCAAGGGCTGTGGTCATTCACTAAAGAAGTGGAGAGAGGATGCAGTATATGTGATTCCAGGCTATGCAGAAACCAGGGACTGCAGATAATACTGTTCTCCAGCACTGGTGAGGCCACACCTCGAATCCTATGTTCAGTTTGGGGCCCATCACTACAAGAAGGGCATTGAGGGGCTGGAGAGCATCCAGAGAAGGGAAAAGAAGCTGGGGAAGGGGCTGGAGAACAAGTCTTATGAATGGCAGCTGAGTGAACAGGGTTGGTTTAGCCTGGAGAAGAGGAGGCTGAGGGGAGACATCACTGTCTACAACTGCCTGAAAGAAGATTGGAGCAAGGTGAGTGTTGGTCTCTTCTCACAAGTGACAGGATGACAGGATGAGAGGAAATGACCTCAAGTTGCACCGGGGAGGTTCAGATCAGACATCAGGAAATTTTCTCCACTGAAAGGGTTCTCAGGCACTGGCAGAGGCTGCCCAGGGAGGTTGTGGAGTCACCAGCACTGGAAGCACTTAAAAGACGGGTGGATGGGTTGCTCAGGGATCTGGTTTAGTAGTGGACAGGTACGGTTGGACTCGATCTCAAAGGTCTTTTCCAACCAAATAATTTTATGATTCTATGATTTTAAGTTCAGTTACTCAGCACAGAATGTGCACATCTTGGAGCTTCACTGGGGCAATAACCCCAGTCAACAGAGATTACTTTGTGACTTGAACACTGGCATATGAGCTCAACAACAAGGACAGGTTATTGAGGTTGTCCCCATCTGTAAGGCTGGCAAAGCTGAAGCGCACTTAAATTTGGGGGGTGGGGGGGTGCAGGGGGGGTGTTGGGGATGCAGACAGGAAAGAAAACAGATTAAGTTCAGGGCTGCAAAACAGCCCCCTCTTAGAACAAGTCCACAAAGAGAATAATTTTTCATGACAGCATTTGTAATACACCACGTCTAAGACAGGTTATATATCACCCCCAGCCTACCTTTACAGGAAACATTTTGTTTTCATGGTACATTTAGCTAATACCGAATTATAATTGAGCTCATGTGATACTACCTATTATGCAAATACATTCATTATGATTCATGGTATTACAATAGGTAGCAAATGAATTGATAATTACATGACACTTAAAATAAATAGGATAACACTTGGTAAAACTGCAGCTGAGCATTACTTTTTTTTTTACAACGCATTATGTTTGTATCCTACTCTTACAACAGTCTGCAAGAGGTCTGGCGTAAGAGTGGCAATGCGGTATCTGCAACAAATTCACTGCAGTGTGCTTTCTCTTTATTAGCAAGGAAGCACTACCATGTGTTTTAGATGCAATGGAGGTATTTAATTAGAAAGCTGCCTAATGTACTCTTGATGTCTTATCATCCAGCTGTTGACCACGGGGAACCGCAGAGGATATTTCACTTAATATGAACTCGATGACTTTTTGCCCCTCTGAGATAACTACATTCAATCAGAAAACTCCATACAGCTTTCACTAGCGCAGGCATTGTTAAAAACCAGGATCAGATAAAAAGCAGAAGAAAATGGAGCTGTTCCTAGATTTCAAAACACACTACAGAAGTTAATCACTACCCTACCTAAACAGAGACTGAAATGGAATTGGTGTGGAAGACTTGTTTCTGTATCAAAGGATGATGTACAATTGGGTCTACAACTCCATCAAACCCTTGACAAACCATAAAATATAATTAAGGGGAGGAAGAAGGGTCATCTTTTCCACAGTTCCACACTCTGGACCAGGATGAATTCTACTTAATTTCTTTGGGTGACCAAAATAAGGAATGGCAAAAGAAAAGGAGCAAACTAATTCACAGCTGCAGAAGGAGGGTAGAGATGGACTAAAGAAGATTCCAACAGTGCTGAGACATAGCAGCGGCCTCTGCTGCATTGACTGAGCACATAAATAAAGAACTTCAATTTCTAGCCCAGTGATCTTGCTGCTTTTGCAAGTGTAACCAATATATTTAACTTAAGAACATGCTACAATTCACCCAAAACCAAAACCCATCGTTTCCTCAATGAGTGAATTTCTTTGTCTCATTTCCCATGCCTGCTGCAAAGCATTTTGGTACAATTTCACAGTATCACGGTATTGTAAGGTTGGAAAAGACCTTTCAGATCATCGAGTCCAACTTATGACCCAACACCTACACCTACTACTACTTGTCAACTACACCATGTCACTGCCTCATCCAAATTCTCTTTGAAACCTCCAGGGATGCTGACTCGACCACCTCCCCGGGCAGCGCATTCCAATGAACAATTACCCTCTCAGTGAAGAATGTCTTCCTAATGTCAATCCTAAACCTCCCCTGGCGAAGCTTAAGACCGTGTCCTCTTGTTCTGTCACTGGTCACCTGAGGGAAGAGTCCAACTCCTGCCTCACTACAACCTCCCTTTAGGTAGTTGTAGAGAGCAATAAGGTCTCCCCTGAGCCTCCTCTCCTCCAGGCTAAACAACCCCAGCTCCCTCAGTCGCTCCTCACGGGGCTTGTGCTCCGGCCCCTTCACCATCGTCGTCGCCCTCCTCTGGACACACTCCAGCATCTCAACATCCTTCTTAAACTGAGGGGCCCGGAACTGGACACAGCACTCAAGGTGCGGTCTGACCAGTGCCGAGTATAAGGGGATGATGACCTCTCTAGTCCTGCTGGCCACACTGTTCCTGATGCAGGCCAAGATACCATTGGCCTTCTTTGCCACTTGAGCGCACTGCTGGCTCATGTTGAGTTTCCTGTCCACCAGCACTCCCAAGTCCCTTTCCGCCTGACTGCTCTCCAGCCACTCTGCACCCAGCCTAGAGCTCTGCATGGGGTTGTTGTGTCCAAAGTGTAGGACCCGGCATTTGGACTTGTTAAACCTCATGCTGTTGGAGTCAGCCCATCTCTCCAGCCTGTCAAGGTCCCTCTGTAGGGCCCTCCTACCTTCTAGCAGATCGACACTTCCTCCCAGCTTGGTGTCATCTGCGAACTTGCTGATGAAGGACTCGATCCCCTCATCCAGATCATCAATAAAGATATTGAACAGGACCGGGCCCAGCACCAAACCCTGGGGGACGCCACTAGTGACCGGCCGCCAGCTGGATGGGACACCATTCCCTACGACCATTTGGGCTCGGCCATCCAACCAATTCCTAACCCAGCACAGAACATTCCCGTCCATGCCACGGGCTGCCAGCTTGTCCAGTAGTCTCCTATGGGAGACAGTGTCAAAGACCTTGCTGAAGTCCAGGTACACCACATCCAGAGCCTTCCTCTCATCCACCAGGCCAGTCACACGGTCGTAAAAAGAAATCAGGTTGGTCAGGCAGGACCTGCCTCTCCTAAATCCATGCTGGCTGGGCCTGATCTCTCCCTCATTCTGCAGGTGCCGCATGATCACACCCAAGATTATCCGTTCCATAATTTTGCCTGGAACCGAGGTCAGGCTGACAGGTCTGTAGTTACGTGGATTGTCCCTATGGCCCTTCTTGTGGATGGGCGTCACGTTGGCCAACTTCCAATTTGAAGAGTTTTAAGTCATTTTGACTTCAACTGTTAGAAAAGTAAATGTTAAACAAAACCAGCTCATTCTTAAAATCCCTGGGATGAGATTCTGCCCCTATGTTCCACTCTGGTGAGACCTCAACCTGGTGCCCTGCATTCCATTCTGGAGTCTTTAACACAGGAAGGACAGGGATCTGTTGGAGCGAGTCCAGAGGAGGCCACAGAAATGACTCGAGAGCTGGAGCACTTCCCATATGAGGACAGCCTGAGAGGGCTGGGCTTTTTCAGCTCAGAGGAGAGAAGGCTCCTGAGAGAACTTAGAGCAGCCTCCCAGTACTGAAAGGGGCTCCAGGAAAGCTGAGGAAGGGCTCTTGATCAGAGAGTGCAGGGATAGGATGAGGGGGAACGGTTTTAAGATGAAAGAGAGGAGATTGAGATGAGATGTTGGGCAGAAATGTTTTCCTGTGAGGGTGGGGAGGCCCTGGCACAGGTTGCCCAGAGAAATGGTGGCTGCCCCATCCCTGGAGGTGTTCAAGGCCAAGTTCAACAGGACTTTGAGCACCTTGATTCAGTGGGAGGTGTTCCTGCCCGTGGCAGGGGGGTTGGAACTGGATGGGCTTTAAGGTCACTTCCAACCCAAATCATTCTACGATTCTAATCTCGGAGATACCAAATCAGATCCTGAGTTATCCAGTCCCTCAATGAATTCTGATATCTTCTTTATAATTGAACTTCCCATGGCCTCTCTCATTAATTAGTCTGTCATTTCACATGAAATAACACACAACTGTCCAGATCTTTACACAAAAAGGAAACTAAATATATCAAGTTTGTGACCCTCTGCATTCCTGAGGTTAGTTTACATATAGGACCTACAACAGTGCAAATATTTTGTCAAGCTTTCAATTCATTTTACAGCTCTCAGCTGTTTTAGATGAATAGCATTCTCCAGCAGTTTCATAGATTTTCTAATTGGGTTCAGAGTCCTCTCCTTCCACATCAAAATATGTGTAGGTGAAGCACCTTGCTTCTGCTGCTTTAATAAAGATCATCACTGTTGATTTCCCATATGGCCATCTTAACTGGCTGAAGAAAGACAACTAAACTGGCAATCAGAAAGCAATCAGTGGAGGTTAGTGCAACATCTGTCTTCCCATCTTTTCCTTAGGCATAGCGTGGTGTTTAAAGAGATACCCACCAAGCAGATTTTTCCCCCCAATTAAATATTTTGTGAAAAAATTAAAGAGCAATGTCAGAGGCAATGCGAGAATGGCTACAAATGGTTAAGAAGTAATTACGAGGGAAAAAATATTTATAAGAACCAAAAAGTGCCCTAATCTTGCAGCACCTTGTTGGATGTGAAGCACTGATCTGGGAAATTTGCCCAGCAATCATCTTAAAATGAATTGTAAAATCAGTAAGGATGGAAAAGACCTCTAAGATCATCCAATCCAACCATCAACACAATACAACCACACCCACTAAACCACGTCCCAAAGTGCCACATCTACACATTCTTCGAACCCCTCCAGGGATGGAGACGCCACCCCTTCCCTGGGCAGCCTCTGCCAGTGCTTCAAAGGTCTTTCAGTAAAGAAATTTTTCCTGATATCCAATCCAAACCTTCCCTGGTGCAACTTGAGGCCGTTTCCTCTCCTCCTTTCACTTGTTACTTGGAAGAAGAGACTGACACCCACCTCACTACAACCTTCTTTTAGGTAGTTGTGGAAAGAAATAAGGTCACCTCTTATGTGAAGAGCTTAGTGCCTGCTCTTCCTCCTCCCCATGTGAGGAAGCTGCAAACCACAATGAGGTCCCTCGTCAGTCTCCTCTTCTCTGGGCTGAATAGACAAGTAACTTCAGCCACTCCTCACACGGCTTCCCCTCTAAAACCTTCACCAACCTTGTGGCCCTAACTTGTAGAACCACTTTGGGTTTAAAACCTCAGAAGTTAAAGGAGCAACTTCATAATCTCTGTACAGGCTTTCTGAACAGCCTATTCATAAACAGAATTGCACAGAGACATTCAACAATAGTTTAGAAATCTCATAAAAAGGTCAAGTGTATTTGTTTTTTGTAAATGCAGATTCAGTAACAGCTGGGAAATTGATATTGCTCATTCCTGGATTCCTGTGAACATCGTGGCTTTTTAAAATCTTCAGTCAGGAGGTTAGTAATAATAGGTTTCTATTCTGTCTACAAGAGGTCAAAGATGGAAAATGGAGCAGAAATTTGGTAAGAAAAATATAAAGTACAACCTGGACAGGAAATCAAGAAGAAAAAAAGAAATAAAACCCACATAAAAATCTAACAAACACAACATAGAAAAGGAAATAATCCAGTTGTAAACAATGGTCTCCATAGTATCTGCAGCTGCCAACTCCTCTTATGATCAATACTCCTCTGCATTTAATTCTATATATAAACATACACTTTCAAAGCTAAAATCTATTTGAAAAGTACAACTGCATCATCTTTGCAGGGAAAAATTAACTAAGACATTAAAGATTCATGCTGAAAGTCTAATATGAATGTGAAAGCTTCCCACACACTGTTGGCATAGGGAGAGGTGAGGAGAGCACCTTGCAAGCTATGAAAAGAAGTCATAGAATCCTAGAATGGTTTGGGTTGGAAGAGACCTTAAAGCCCATCCAATTCCACCCCCCTGCCATGGTCAGGGACACCTCCCAGTGGATCAGGGTGCTCAAAGCCCCATCCAACCTGGCCTTGAACACCTCCAGGGATGGGGCAGCCACCACTTCTCTGGGCAACCTGTGCCAGGGCCTCCCCACCCTCACAGGAAAACGTTTCTTCCTGATACCTAATCTATATCTTTCCTCTTTCAGCTTAAAACCATTCGCCCTTTTCCTAGCACTACATGCCCTTGTACAACATTTCACTTTTAACTCCATACGCCCCAGGACTTCTCAGGAGCTGGGAAGGTAAGCAAACAGGCAGAGCTCAGTGCAACTGCTTATAAGGCGAGCCCAGCTTATAAACTTAGAATGGTAGACACCATTTCTCATTTGGCTCAGTCTCAAAGCAGGATATGTGGTTTATTTTAAAGAGATGTCTTTAAATAGAAACATTCATGGTCACAACCATATTCAGATAATACCTCGTATATTGAATAGATCAGAGATTTCTTCTCTTCATGTAATTTGAGAAAACATCAAAATAATGTGAAGTCATACATGCTGTGGTAGAAAGCGGTTGGAGAATTTGGAGTAACCATGTACAATTTTCTCCATACTGCTCCTTCCATAGGATTGTCTGAAAGATGAAGTTTTGTGAGCATGAAGCCTTCCTCCCATTCCTGAACGTCTTTATAACAGGGGATAAGTTTGGCCCAGCGTAACCGCAGAAAAGGACACAAAACCAGAGGAAGATCATAGAATTATTAAGGTTGGAAAAGACCTCAAAGCTCTTCCAGTGGAATCGTCAGCCCATCACTACTGTGCCCACTAAACCATGTCCTGAAATGCCACGTCTACATGCTTTTTAAACAACTCCAGGGATGGAGACCCCACCACTGCCCTAGGCAGCCAAGGAAGCAATGTTTCGTAGCATCCATAGCCTTCTGCATGCTGCTTACAGCTTCTGCCTGAGAATTATATGCTATTCAAAAGAGGTAATTAAAGAACAATTAAATTAAGCTTTATGGAAAGTGATGAAACTGGCAGTAAAGCAGTGAACTACAGTACTGCAAACAACATGACATAAACCAGCGTTTGGATCATGCTGTGATGAACCTGCTGCCTCATCTCATGGTGCTGCCAGAGAGTGAATCAGCAAAGGTCCGGATAAGCAGCCACTCTGGGAAGCCCCAGGGCTGGATTTGAGATTCAGACAAGGTTCTGGTATCACCGTAGTATTTTGCAAAGGAGAAGCATAAGCTATCTTCATAGCCAGGAGCAATTAGAATAAGAAGAAAAGCCCCACCAAAGGTAGGAATGTGGCCACAGTGGGAAGGCCAGGTAGACTAACGCAAGCAGCAAAAAGCCCAAGAGCCAGGAAGGATTTGGCCACATTGCTGTGGCCAACATTTAAAATAAGAATAAAAACCAGCAGCCTAAATGCAAAGCACACTGAAGAGACTGAAGGATGGGAAATGCTCAAGGGTTTCCTTCCTCACAATCCACAATTCTGGGAGTTTGCAGAAAAAATAATTACCTTCCTGAGATCTCTGGACAAGGCAGGATATAAATGGAAGATGGAGATGAGTGTAACGCAGAAGCTGACAGCTATACTAGGCCATTTCTGTGATCTTTGCTCCTTTTTGTTTAAAGTTTGTATTCATTTCCCAAAAACTTGGATATAGCTTCACTGCAAGAAAATAACTCCAAAGAGGTGAAAGGGTGTAAAATGGATACATTCTGTAATATTAGTCATTTATCATTTCTATGAAGTGTGTAATTGCTGAAAACTGCTAACAGATTGCAGGGCAATAGGGTCAAAATGTGCACTTCCCAATCCATTGAGGAGAACAGCTCATTGTGTTTGAACATAATATCCTAATTTGAAAACTCCGGACAAGATGCAGCTGCCAATATAAAGCAGCATCTCCTTAGTCTCTTCAAAGGAGCGGCGCTGATTTACACCAGCTGCTGCTTCTGGCTCCGTATTGCACAGAATAAAATATTTCTACTGAGAATCCATTTTTATCATAATTCTACTTTGTTTCAGGCAAAAGGTATCCAGGATCTGGATTAAGGCTCCCAGAATGGCCTAAGGACCACACGCAGGGACCTGGAGCTGTCAGAAACTAAACAATCACCAAGAGCTGTCCAGAGGAGGGTAATGAGGCCGATGAAGGTCCTGGGGAACAAGTCTTATTTATAAGGAGCAACTGAAGGAATTGGAGCCGGTTAGTTTGAAGAAGAGCAGTGTGAGGGAAGATCTAAATGTCCTTTACAACTACTTGAAAGGAGGTTGTAGTGAGGTGGATGTTGGTCTCTTCTCCCAAGTAAGAAACAACAGAACAATAGGAAATGGCCTCGAGTTGTATGAGGAGAGGTTTAGATTGGAAATTAGGAAATGTTTCTTTACCAAAAGAGTGGTGAAGCACTGGAAGAGGCTGCCCAAGGCAGTGGTGCAGTCTCCATCCCTGGAGGGGTTCAAAAAAACTTATGGATGTGACACTTTGGGACATGGTTTAGGGGGCAGGGTGGTGTTGGGCTGACGATTGGACTGGATGAGCTTGGAGATCTTTTAAAACTTAATAATTCTATGCTTTAGCTAAACTTCTTGGATAAGATTTTGAGCACCCTGATCCAGTGGGAGGTGTTCCTGCCCATGGCAGGGAGTTTGAAACTGGATGGCCTTTAAGGTCCCTTCTGACCAAAACCATTCTTTGATTCTATGAGCAGAGCAGGCCTACACTTTAACAGTGTGACAGTAGAATGTTCACGCACACCTGAGCTACTGAGATATTGACTACTAATGGTGGTCTTGTCACCAGAACCAATATTTGAAAACCCAAAGGGCAGGTGCTGCCCAGGTAGCTTAACTCTGGGGCCTTCACTGAGACAAAGCATTTGGCTTTGACCCTAGAGCTGTAGAGCATTTTCTTTCTCTCTTTCATATCCAGACTACTGAGAGTGTATAAACATAAGCCTCCTGGGTTAAAAGAAGGCGGAAAAAAAAGAAAGAAGGCGAAAAAAAAGAAAGAAGGCGAAAAAAAAAGAAAGAAGGCGAAAAAAAAAGAGAAGACAAAGGTTCCTTGTCTTCTGCTGTAAATAACTTCATAATATGGCTGCTGCTTCCTTTTTAAAGCATTTGCAAATATATATATATAAAAAGCACAGCTCAGATATCCAACCTCATTGATTTGCAATTAGAGGGGAAAAAAAGACATGTTTTAAAAATACTTACTGTTAAAGGTGTCAGACAATGAAGAACTGAAATCAAACATACACGTTCATGCAGGCACAAACTGAAGATGAGACCCCGTTAGAGTCCTGTGTCCAGCTCTGGAATCCCCAACATGGAAAGGATATGGAACTGTTGGAGAGGGTCCAGAGGAGGCTATGAAGATGATCAGAGGGTTCGAGCACCTCTACTGTGAGGACAGGCTGAGAGAGCTGGTGTTGTTCAGCTCGGAGAAGAGAAGGCTGCAGGGAGACCTTGGAGCAGCTTCCAGTACTGAAAGGGGCTACAGGAAAGCTGGGGAGGGACTTTTTACAAGGGCCTGTTGTAATAAGCTGAGGGGGAACGGCTTTAAACTGAAAGGGGGAACATTTAGATTAGACATTAAGAAGAAATACTTCATGATGAGGGTGGGGAGGCCCTGGCACAGGTTGCCCAGAGAAGTGGTGGCTGCCCCATCCCTGGAGGTGTTCAAGGCCAGATTGAATGGGGCTTTGGGCACCCTGATCCAGTGGGAGGTGTCCCTTCCCATGGCAGGGGGATTGGACCTGGATGGGCTTTAAGGTCCCTTCCAATCCAAACCATTCCATGATTTTATGTTTCGCTCTGCAGGTTATTCAGCAGCAACCGCACAGAGACAGATTAGAACAAGGAAACCAAGCAACAATGACTGACAGAGCAGAACAGTGACATCAGCCAAAAATTCAGAGATGCAATCAGTCCTTCTAGATTTTCATCAGCTTCTTGACACTCCCCACTGAAAACTTTATTGTGCAGGCTAACATTTATTTTTCCTACTACAATGTTGGTTTTGGTCGTCTCAGCAGATATTAATATTGATACTAACATTACTCACACAAAACTACATTTTAAAAGGCAAATATTACAAAGAACTAAGCAATGTGCTCAGCAGTTTTTGCTTCTATTAATCTGCTCTGGTTTTAGCTCTGCGATCATTTCCGGAGTGCCAGAGCCCCCTTCAGAGCTATTATCTGCTCCACAAGAGGAGCCTTTGAGCTTATTAAAAAAGGACGTTTGGATTTATTCAGAGTATGAATAACAACACAAGATCTGACAAGTCCTCCCACATTCAAAGCAGGCAGCAAAGTAGAACATTACAAAGACCCCAGAGCCTTTCTCTGATGCTACCCAATGCCACCATACAAAGAATAAGTTGAGAAGGGCAACGAAGCTGACGAGGGAGCTGGAGAACAAGCCTTATGATAGGTGGCTGAGGGGATTGCGGTTGTTTAGCCTGGAGAAAAGGAGGATGGGGGGAGACCTCATCCTCTCTGCAGCTCCCCGAAAGGAGGTTGTGCAGAAGTGTATGCTGGTTTCTTCTCCCAAGCAACAGAAGAAAGGACAAGAGGAAATGGCCTCAAGTTGTGCCAGGGGAGGTTTAGACTGAATATCAGGAAAAATTTCTCCACTGAAAGGGTTCTTGGGCACTGGCAGATGCTGCTCAGGGAGGTAGTTGAGTCCCCATCCCTGGAAGTGTTTAGAAGATGGGTAAGTGAGGCGGCTCAGCCGGTTTAGTGGTGGATGGGTACAGTTGGACTCAATGATCTCAAAGGTCTTTTCCAATCAAGCAATTCTATGATCAAAGGGATCCATTCTCCGACAAACATCTTGATACTTTGGAGATTAGTCCCCAGCCACCTTTGGCTGCACTACATACTCTTCCACCTACAAGGAGGTGCCACCACCACACCTTTGTCTCCTGCTTGCCTGATTATTCATCCACTGTTATCTTCTTGCCCAAAACACCAGATCGTGAGCTTCCAGGAGCTGGGGCTACCTTTGTATCAGTCACTCAGAGTGTAACACTGCAGGGCTTTCAATACTGCCCAACACCAGAAATGGCAATATTGATGGTTCTTCCTGCTGCCTAGATGCGACAGTAATGGTTGTGTTAGAAATACTAAAATACAATAGGCAGAGACAGATAGACTGACCTTTAGTCTTTACATGGTCTTCATAAAGAGGCAACCTGGACTCTGATACAAGGCTCTTGCAAAATATCAATTTCACCACGTTGCAATTGGACGTCTATGAAATCAATGCATCTTGGATAGACTTGTTCCAGTTTCCCTGTCTTTGTTGATTTATGCTGAGGAGTTTCACCTTTACAGTAATACCATTCCATTTACTTCTGAATCTCATTTTTGTCTTATTTAATGACCATCTCAAGCAATTCCTTTTTGTATTTCTCACCTAATTCATACTTGACCTTTTCCAGATTTCCTGCCTTACAGCAATAAGCACACTTCAAAAGTTTAGCAATCAAAGCAAATAAGGTCCCAGGAGTTTTTCAGTGTTCCTAAACTTAGTTTTATTTACCCAAGACTATTAAAAGGAGCATTCAATGTGCCAGAGAGCTTCCCTTCTTTCACAATACCTTTTCCATTGTACTATTTGGGACTATTGGTCAAAAGTCAACAAGTTACTGCCTGGCTTTGGTATCCAGAGCTTCCCCACTGAGGCCCACAAGTACCTCCTTTCACTCCCTCCAGCTTCACATCTATAAGAGGAAAGTGAAAGCACAGTTTAGTATTGACAGAGTGCATCTGAGTTCTACAGTAAGATTTATTTCCAAAATATATTTCTTAAGTAAATGTAATATATGTACGGGATGGAAGAAATTACAATAATCAGGAAACAAAGAAAATCCAGAGATGATGGAATCACAAAATGATTTGGATTGGAAGGGACCTCAAAGCCCATTGAGTTCCAACCCCCCTGCCATGGGCAGGGTCACTTCCCACTAAACCAGGTCGATCAAGGCATCCAACCTGGCCTTGAACACTTCCAGGGATGGGGCAGCCACCACTTTTCTAGGCAACCTGGGCCAACGTCTCTCCATATTCATCGCAAAATATTTCTTCCTAATGTCTAATCTAAATCTTCCCCCTTCCAATTTAAAACCATTCCCCCTCGTCCTGTCCCTGCACTCCTTGATAAGGAATCATAGAATCATAAGGTTGGAAGAGACCTCTGAGATCATCGAGCCCAACTGTGCCTGTCCCCCTAGTAAACCATGTCCCTAAGAAACTCATCTACCCGTCTTTTAAGTATCTCCAGGGATGGTGACTCCACCACCTCCCTGGGCAGCCCGTTCCAATGTCTGATCACTCTTTCAATAAAGAAATTCTTTCTAATGTCCAGTCTAAACCTCCTCTGGTGCAACTTGCGGCCATTCCTCTCATCCTATCGCTTGTCACTTGCAATAAAAGACAAGCACCCACTTTGTTACAACCTCCTTTCAGGCAGTTGTAAACAGTGATGAGGTCTCCTTTCAGCCTCCTCTTCTCCAAGCTAAACAACCCCAACTCCCCCAATCTCTCCTTGTAGGGCTTATTCTCCAGCCCCTCACCAGCCTCGTTGCCCTTCTCTGCACACGCTCCAGCACCTCATTGTCCTTCCTGTAGTGAGGGGCCCAAAACTGAACCCAACACTCGAGGTATGGCCTCACCAGTACAGGGGCACAATCACCTCCCTGCTCCTGCTGGCCACGCTGTGTCTGACACAGGCCAAGATGCCATTGGCCCTCTTGGCCACCTGGGCACACTGCTGGCTCACGTTCAGCCGGCTGTCAACCAACACCCCCAGGTCCTCCTCTGCCAGGAAGCTCTCCAGCCACTCCTCCCCAAGCCTGTAATGCTGCATGGGGTTGTTGTGTCCCAAATGGAGGACTCTGCACTTGGTCTTGTTGAACCTCATCACGTTGGTCTCAGCGCATCGATCCAGCCTGTCCAGATCCCTCTGCAGAGCCTCCCTTCCTTCAAGCAGATCCACACTGGCACCCAGCTTGGTGTCATCTGCAAACTTGCTAAGTGTGCACTCGATGCCTTTGTTGAGGTCATTGATAAAGATGTTAAACAGGACTGGACCCAGCACTGAACCCTGGGGAACATCATCTTTCCCCAGCTTTCCTGAAGCCCCTTCAGGTACTGGAAGGTTGCTATACGATCTCCCCAGAGCCTTCTCCTCTCCAGGCTGAACAACCCCAACTCTCTCAGCCTGGCCTCAGATGGGAGGTGCCCCAGCCCTCTGATCATCTTTATGACCTCCTCTGGACCCATTCCAACAGTTCAATATCCTTCTTATGCTGGGGATTCCAGAACTGGATACAGTACTCCAGCTGCGGTCTCACAAAAGCAGAGTAGAGGGGGAGAAAAACCTCCATTAAGTACAGTCCTTCAGTTCACAGTATAGCTAAGAGTTGACACATCCAGAGCACTGGGATTCAGCCATATGATGGGAAAACATAGCAAGAACCTACTATTATTTAATTAGAGCATTCTTTCTTAGTCAAAATGATAATGTCAATGTGACGTACAAGAGGAAACATGCTGTAAGGGGTAGGAATATACTTTGACTTCATAGTAGCATTGACCCCTTTGCAGGAAACTGTATTATGGAACAGATGCAAATAGCTACCGAAATACAACAGCATTCAGAAATCTGAGAGCAAAATGCTTTCATGCAATAGAGTCTTATTTTGATGGCTACTGAACTTAATTCAGACTTTAGGTTCTTGCAAGGTTCTCAAAAGTCAACTATAGCTCAGCAGTGAGAACAACCATCCATAGCAGCATGTTGATCATCTTTAATTGAAACACTGCCAAGGTACCTCCCTTTTACTAGGTTACAGGTTCTAGGCAATAGGCATCACATACACATGCAAGAGTATACAATATATCACACGACTGAAAATGTCCATTAGAAGCAAGACATTGCCTCATTAGAAGACCTTCTTGCAGACGAGAGTATTTCTGTTCCTCCAGCATCGCATAGCTCTTAAAGAAATCTAAATACATTGCACACCACTGTTTCTGCCTTCTAATCAGTTTGTGCCTTCCTTCAGCTACAGCATTAGAAACTAAAAGGCATTTTCTTACCATAAATCAGGCTCAATGCATTAATTTTGGTGCTCTTGAAGTAAACTTACTGCCAGCCTGAGCAAGGAAAAATCATTTGCCATAAATATATAGTGAGGATTGAAGACTAGGAAAGGAACGAAGAGATCTTGTTGTTGATTAGAAAATAATGCAAGGCTTCCGAAGAGTTAATGAATCTGAAGTGATGCTAAAGCAATCAAACTAAGTACAGATGAGTGCTGCACACCTCAGTGGAGCCCAACAGCTGGTGTTCTAGCCCATAGTCAGATATTCTATAAAACTGTCCTCACATGAATAACTATGTGCAATGGCTGTCTTTCACACAGAACTGTCTGGGGAACACGCAATTAATCGCCTTCGGAAGCCAGGAAGTCCTAAAATACCATTCTTACAAAACACAAATAGAGGAGCTATGGGGCTTTGAGGGCTGAATTCCACTTGGCTTGTTGTTGGTAGACATCTCCGTTGGGGCTAACTGTGGTCGTCAGCTCCCCTTCAATGAGCAACAGACCCTGCACTGCTGTTCTGGGACAATGCTGCAGTCTCAGGTGAGGAAAATGAGTGATCTGGGCTCAGGGTCCCTTTCTGGCTGCTCAATTTCGCATGCCTGATTATGAATATGGGTCAACGTTTATCAGATAGTTCTGGACAACCGTCAGGGATGTGACCAGACAATTCAGTCATTAATGAGAGAGATCATGAACTCCACCTCCTAGAAGACTGGAAAAGCAAAACCAACTCTTTATCTCTTTAGGACTATTAGGGCATGAGCTTCCCTGGTAAGTACAACATAATACTAATTCACTCCATCACATAAATTACAGCCCCCCTACCATGCGCAGGGACACCTCCCACCAGACCAAGCTGCTCAAGACCCCATCCAACCTGGCCTTGAACTCCTCCAGGGATGGGGCAACGGTGACTTCTCTGGACAACCTGGGCCAGGGCATCACCACCCTCATTGTGAACAATTCCTTCCTAATGTCTAATTTAAATCTTCCCCCTTCCATTTTAAAGATATTCCTCCTTGTCCTGTCACTACAGGCCCTTGTAAAAAGTCCCTTTCCAGCTTTCTTGGCTAAGAAATAAGGATAAGAGGTTGCAAAGATCATTTCTTCAGGCACTAGTACTTTCAGATGATGACTTAGGCTGTGAGATAGATTATCAGCTAGGCGACTACTCCTTTCTCATGTGAATATAAATCCTCAAACTGAATTCCTGGAGAGAAAACTGAACTGCAGCTTTTTCGCATTTTATTCCTATCAGTTATGGTACGTAATTTACATTGAAAATTCATTAAAAGGAAATACTACATAAAATAAACACTACAGCCGCAGACACCTACCCAGGCATGAACCCTCTCTACATGTAGTTTTAGATCATATTCAAGGAACGTAAAAATTCAGCACAGTCAAGTATATAAAGAAGTCTTATTAATCAACTTTCTCAACAGATTTGAGGTCTAGCTCACACAGAACCTGACCTTGGGGGGAAACTCTTCACAGCTTGAGGGAGAGATGTTTCTTACTGATTTCAGAGTCTACAATACAAAGCACTCAGACTCAAGCCACAATTAACAACAACAGATCCCTATTAGCTCCTTCTAACAGTATTCAAACAAGAAACAACAACAAAAATTCACAAAGTTTAGCCTCTCTGGAAGTATGAATCAGCAACAAAACTCTGAGAATTGATGGCTAAGTGTCTCACTCAACAGAATTGCAAAGTCATCGTCATAAGGGATCAACAATAGTAATAGAAAGAAAGCTTTAGGGAATCAGGTTTCATCCAGACCTAACTGGAAGGAGGAGCTCCAAGGACAACAGAGCTCTCAATTAAGTACTCATTTCCAAGGAAAACACAACATTCCAGTGGGGGCTCCAAATGTAAAACGATCAAATTACAGGCAACTGAGAACATTATACAAAATTCATCTAGGAGTAAATAACAAACCAGGAAAAGAAAAACAACCTGAAGGCACAATATTGATTTTTCTTCTTGACATCAAGGACTGGGGCAGAATTCCAAGTGCAGCTCGTGTAGAGTTATTGCAGATGAGCAGAATCAGCTTCTTGTGTCTTCCCTGCTAGCCTGGTTTTTAATTCAGTCACTGAAACTACGCAAAAACAATTGACTACATATTGTGTATATACAGGTTTAAATACTTTGTATTTTACCTATATAAAATATGTGCCCTGCTTACCGTGCTTGCTATTTTCATTTCTACAGGGAAGGAGAATATACTCATCTAGCGGAATTTGTATTTTTCTTACATGCAGAACTGGTGGCAGATTAAGCCTTCCTGCATTTCCTTACTGAGTAAAGATTCACTGAGAAACACTCCTTCACTGCTACTTTAGCTGCTACACCATGAAGTGCTGGCCATCTAAATATAGTCCTGCTGATGGTTGACAGATGTATAGCACGATAGTGAATTCAAGATCATCTCAAACTTTGCAATCATGGCAGAAAAGACCTGGCACTTAAAAAAAAAAAAAAAAAAAAGTATAAGAAACCAGCCTATTTTCTAAAAAAGGTCTGACTTTCTTGGCATTCTCACTAGCTTCTCCTGGGAGACCTTAGAGCAGCCTCCCAGTACTGAGAGGGACTACAGGAAAGCTGGGGAGGGGCTCTTGATCAGGGAGTGCAGGGACAGGATGAGGTGGGATGATTTTAAGATGAAAAAGAGAAAATTGAGATGAGATCGTAGTAAGAAATATTTTCCTGTGAGGGTGGGGAGGCCCTGGCACAGGTTGCCCAGAGAAGTGGCGGCTGCCCCATCCCTGGTTGTGGTGAAGGCCAGGTTAGATGGGGCTCTGATAACCCTGATCCAGTGGGAGGTGTCCCTGCCCGTGGCAGAGGGGTTGGAACTGGATGGACTTTAAGATCCCCTCAAACCCAAATTACCCATTCAATACTGTGGCTGAATTGCCTGACTTGAATTAATTTAAGCGTTTGTGCGCTGGGCACATGCCAGAGAAAGAAAGAGGGGAGGAAAGCTTTCACTTATCACCAGGCGCATGAGGAAAAGCTACATGAGAAAGATGATTAAAAGGATCACATGTACAATGTGAATCCATATTAATATTTTTTAAAATCTGTTTTAATTTTTGTCATTAAAATCAAAGCAACTTGGTGCAGTTTAATTCCATTTGAAATCCGAATATCTGTGAAAACTTTTTATAGTATCTTTTTAATGGACCGTGTAACCTACATTTTTCAGTTCTTGCCTCTTCATTCACTCTTTCTTTTCACCTTTTTGTATGGGCTGCTTCTCCAAGTCATTCTTAGTAAGTAGGGTCCTACATTCTAATTTATAATTTTAATATGCACTATTTTTGTCTTGAAAGAACCATATTTCAGTTGTCCAGTACATTTTCCTTTCTAATTCTGATTTCATTTTTGCCTTTTCCATATAGCCTCTTAATTATCAGAAGATAAATAACTATGTATACACATATACTTATCACTACTGACACATCTGTACCTTTGTACTCCACCATGTGGAGACAGGAGCAGACAACTCTGAATTGGTCCTTGTTTTTTCAGTCACTTTCCCCACTGTTCATTTTCTCATTATATTTTCCTGCCACATACTTTGCAAGCTCTGTCCTCTGCAGAAACCTCCTTCTTTCTTCATTTCCTCTCTTTCATTTTCTCCACTGCTGAGCTGCTCCACCACTACAATCACTCTGAATAGACAAGAGGTTCCTCAAGGAGATGGTTGTTAAGGCTGCTTCAGTCTGCACAACTGTTCAGTGCTTGGCGTTGGGTTTAAAGGGTAGAAGCCCAGCTATCTCAAGACACAGCACTATTACAGGGGACAGCTGTGCATTATGCAAGGAACTGCTGCTGTTTAAGACACTGGAATATTAATCAAGGTCTAAGTGAGCTTAGAAAACGTGGGTGAACTCAGTTCAAGTCTCCCCTCTGTCTCAAATAATTGATGACGTGTGTCTTGAGAGAAGAAGCTAAGCGCACTCTTAGCTTCACACTTCCACAGCATACTGAGTCAATGACACATCAAATCACAGAATCACTTAGTTAGAAGAGACCTTTGAGATCAAGACCAACTGTACCTGTTCACAGAGCCCTGAGCATCTCATCTATCCATCTTTTAAACATCTCCAGGGATGGTAACTCTACCACTCCCTTGGCAGCCTCTGCCAGTGCCCAAGAACCCTTTCAGTGAAGAAATGTTTCCTAATATCCTATCTAAATCTCTGCTAACGCAACTTGAGGCTGTTTCCTCTCATCCTATCATCTGTCACTTTGGAGAAGAGACCAACTCCCACTTCGCTACAGCCTCCTTTCAGGCAGTTGTAGACATGTTGCCCACTGAAGGCTGGTCTTGCAAACACTTGCCATCGCATTTTGGGACCACAAGATTTGTTGGTTTCATAGAATCATAGAACAGTTTGGATTGGAAGGAACCTTAAAGATCAACCAGTTCCAACCCCTCTGCCATAGGCAGGGAACTCTTTCACGAACATCCCTTATTCCTTCTCTTCAAGGCTACTCTCAATTCATTCTCCAGTTTCTACAGTCTCCTGTGTGAGGCAAATCAAACCACTATTTCCTTGAACTTTGTTCTCCAAAGGCCTCCCTACAATATGAGTAAAGAAGCCCATGAGTTCAAAAATCTAGTGAGCGGATCACCATCAATATCATTACTTCTCATTTCTTATTAAGATAATGCTGAAGTTCCTGCAATTGCCATATTATATCACAGCGTAGACCTGACATTTTTCCTATAGAAGTCCTGAGAGCATTAACATCACAATAGTGTTAGCTCTTTTTTTTTTTTTTTTTAACTTCAGTCAGGCTGAAATTCAATGAAGTTTGTAAACAATGTTCAGAGCCAGGAGCCTAAAAAACTTTTAGAAAAAGGAACACGTATTTACCTAGCATTCTACAACTTGCCAGAAACAGTGTTAGTCTTTATTATAAATCTCTTCATAGCAAAAAAAAAGTAATATTTGTGTTAGACATCCATACATTTACAGTTAACTGATTTCTACCTGAAGAGACTTACATGAAAAAGAGTGGTTTAAACAGTTTGTGTTATGAACGCTGCATGGGAAAATGGAATCAGAAAGTTTACCAAAGGTTCTCTGCTTTCCCATGTAATCCTTTCCCCATGTGTTCCTTAAACAGAGTTCCTGCTTTATCTGAAAACAATGGAAAAAATCCATATGTCCAAGGGATTGCTTCAGTAGATCATAAAATCACTAATGTTGGAAAAGACCTTTAAGGTCTTCAGTCTAACATCACCGTGCCTACTAAAACATGTCCCCAAATGCCAAGTCTACACATTTTTTGAACCTCTCCAGGGATGAAGACTCTACCACTTCCCTAGGCAGCCTGTGCCAATGCTTCACCACTCATTAATAGTTAATGATCTTCATTAGACAAAGCAAATTGTCTTGCCCAGCCCAATAAGCATGGAAGCAGCGAGCTTCAAGAAGAAAGGAATAAGTGAACATCCAAACTTTCCTAGTCAGAAGGATTAATAAGCACTGCAACTCTACACTCTTCAAGGCAGCAACCACTGACTGTGCCAAAGGGCAACGGTCATTAACTCAGAGGCACATTCAAACTCCTATTGACAAGCAACGAGTGGCTTTAAAGAGGCATGCAATGAGCTACGTGCTGTGCTAGAGGAGAAATGAAGCATGGATTTAATGTATTTATCACTTACATACCCATTAACTTTGCACATACATGTACTATGTATTTTTCACTTGCTCTTCAAAGCCAGACTGGATGGGGCCTTGAACAGCCTGGTCTAGTGGGAGGTGTCTCTGCCCATGGCAGGGGGTTTGGCATGGCAGGAGGGTTACAACTGGATGGGCTTTGAAGTCCCTTCCAACCCAAACCATTCTATGATTCTATGATTGTCAATACAGAAGGAAGCTCAAGCATGAGGCCTATAAACGCCTACTGAAGCTCTTCCATGGTACTGCAGTATTTTAGCTGAACATCTGTTCAATCTTATTCCAGTGAAGTCTTTTCAATGCCATTGGGCTAATCTGGGAATGAAAGCCCAGCTCTGTAACAGCACACTTTTATCACATTCTTTATTTAACAGTTCATTGTTCCAAAAGTCCGTAGGTAATTGGCTGGCTGCATTAGCAATTACCTCGTTGGGTATAACTGGGTATTCCTGCCTATGTAATTAAAACTGTTGAGTTGAGGAAACTAATCTAAGCCATTATAAAATAATGTAAGAGCAGAACCTCTTCAACTTTCATTTAACCTGGTTTTGTAGATTCCAAGATTTCCAATCAGATCTTAATTTCTGACTTTATCCTTAATCTAAAGTGTCAGTAGTTAAATAAAATTCACTTGAAAAAGATTTATGAACAAAACCTCTTTCATTGCTTGGGTACTTCAACAAAGATACAACAGGAGATTACTCTAAAATGCGATTGTAGGGATAGCAAAGGAAAAGATTTCAGATTTCAAAACATGCAGGCTTGTTTCCATGCAGAAAATCATACAGGTAAAGATTCAGGTGTATGGAAACAGTTGCTTTACTGGTTTTCTACCGGACCTATCATAAAACCATTTTGATTATGAAGCACTGCCTGTGCAAGAAATAAGAGGCTGAGCAAGAGGCTTTCCAACTTTATGACTGTATAATAAAATCCAAAGGTACACATCTGTGATCCCTGCCTCCATTTATCTCACGAAGTGTATTTCTGAAATCACAAGCAATGTGTACAACTGGTGGCAAACAGGCAAACTGTAAATGAGGTAGACATAGGATCCTTCTAATTAGGAGCTTACTGCATCTTCTCTAAGCCAAACCACTGACCTCAGCAGGAAGATGTTCTGAAGTGGGCAAGTACAAAGGAAGGCAAACGAGAATTTGAAGGATCATTCTCAAAGTCCTTCTGGGTCTTCAGAAGATCCAGCTCTTCTGTCTCCTCTCCTGCACCCTGTTTCATTTACTAGGAAGTCCAACTTCAAATCACCCACTCATCAGCACACAAGACACGAACCATTTGATTCACCATGGCAGAGCCCATGTGTTGGAGATCTATGAGATCTCCTCAATGGGATCAATAAACAAACAAAGCAGAAATGCACCACAACAAAAGGTACGCTCAGAAATTTTAATAATGTCAGTAAAATTACTAATTAATGTCAAAGATTCCATCATTCAGATTAATTGCATTAGATAATTGCCCATGGAAACAACAGCTAACAAAGGAGTTGCACCAGGGGAGGTTCAAACTAGACATCAGAAAAAATTTCTTCAGTGAAAGGGTGGTCAGGCACTGGCAGAGGCTGCCTAGGGAGGTGGTACGGTGGGACTCGAGGATCTTAGAGGTCTTCTCCAACCAGTTGATTCTACAATTCCATATATCAAGATGACACATAAACAGTGATCTTTAACATTTAAATTGCCCTACTTTCAAAAACCAACTTTACCTGATCCTATAACAAGTCAAGAAAAATTGTGATAGAATCATAGAATGGTTTGAGTTGGAAGGGATCTTCAAGACCTTCCAGTTCCAACCCCCCTCCCACTAGATCAGGTTGTTCAAAGCCCCATCCAACCTGGCCTTGAACACTTCCAGGGATGGGGCAGCCACCACTTCTCTGGGCAACCTGTGCCAGGGCCTCGCCACCCTCATTGTGAAGAATTTCTTCCTGATGGCTAATCTAAATCTTCCCCCTTCCAATTTAAAGCTGTTCCTCTTCATTCTATCACTACAGGTCCTTGTAAAAAGTCCCTCCCCAGCTTCGCTGAAGCCCCTTTGAGAACTGAAAGGCCTCCTTGAAGCCTTCTCTTCTCCAGGCTGAATAACCCCAACTCTACCAGCCTGTCTCCTTACGGGAGGTTCTCCAGCCAACGGATCATCTTTATGGCCTCCTCTGGACCCATTTCCACAGTTTCACAATCCTTCTTATGCTGGGCTCTTTATCTACATGGTGTCTAACAGAGGTCATTGCTGAAGACACACACATAAAACTTAGAGACTAAATGCAGCTCTGTTCAATATTCCCTGTACTTGTTGCTCCCAGTCTTCACGTTACAAATGTGGCTCTAAGTTCATCTTCCTGTCACCTAAAGAATAAAGCAGATTAGGTCTTCACCTTTTTGTGCTGATGAAAAACACTTCAGGAATTTTAGAAAACAGTTGGAAAAGTAATATTGTTATTTTTTATCATCCAGAGAGCTCCACCTCAAAATTTGTCTACCATGGAAGAAGCATTCTCTAGAGACCATGTAAACATGTAGCAGTGACACCCAACGCCTTGTGGCTGGGGTTCCCCAGCTCTGGTACACATCGCGTGCAAAGGATCTTGGCCAGCGCCCTCAGACACGTGGTGTGAATGTTGGGATTGTCCTGTGCAGGAACAGGAGTTAGACTTGATGATACTTGTAGGTCTTATCTAACTGAAGACATTCTATGATCCTACAACCTTCTCTTTGAATTTATGACCATTTAATGCCCTCTAGTTCTCAAACTGGAAGAGCTGCAACCAACCAAAATCCATGTTCTCCCTGATAACTCTGATTTTTATAAACTTCAGTGACTTCTGCTTCAGTTCTCTGTTGTTCAAGCAACACTCCTAACCTACTTTATAATTCCTAATTCAGAAATAATTCTATATCTTTGATCATCCCCAACACCCCTCCCAGAAACTCCTTAAAATCAGCTTATCAATACCCTGTATCTGGAACTGCCTTTAAATATCCCTTGCCAGTTGATTTCTCCCTAGGTTATTTCTCTCCAGTCCTCAGAAGGGACCAAAGGAAGACAAGAACATTGCTGAGTATTCTACAACAGTTTGACAGAGCAATTTTCAGCTTTCTATAGCTCCTAGATAATGCTACACACTATCAGCTTCCTGAAAACCTAATCGCTTTTCAAGTATAATTACCAAAAAAAGAAGAGGGAGAGAGCAATTAAGGTTGAAGCCAATCAGTCTAAATTGCTCAATCGCATGAACTCTTAAGGAAAAAAAGCAGGTTTGTGCACATTTTGACAACTCATCTCTCTCATTTGCTAGGAGAGCATTCCAGGAATCAGCCAATTCAGAACATTACTTAATTTTCACAAAGAGTGTGAAGAAAATAAGGGCCTGCATTTTCTGAACTCGGAAAGCTGCTTTGGGACATGCAGCCTTCATATAACTGATTATTTTCACTTTTCTTCAGCTGTTCAAAAGAAATTTCTGCTCTGCTTGCTTCATAAAAGGACAGAAAGGAAAGACTACTTAAAGAAATCTATCTTTTCTAACATGCTTGTTTTCAAATTTACATTAGAGTCAATCACACATTACTGCAATCTTCTGCAGAACTGATGGTAGAAATATCCTCTTCTTCATGGAAACCTGCAGTCCCACGTGCAACAATCCAGTCTCTTCAGGTGTTCTATATGCTAAGGTTTAAAGAGTACCATCCAACATCTTCATTGATATGTGCACTATCCACTTCCTTTGCATTTTGTGATTTAGTCTTTCTTGCCAGAGTGATTTTTTAAATGTCCTGTTTTGTTTGTGACTCTGAGGTTTTGGTTTATTTGTTTGATAGAATCATAGAGGTTGGAAAAGACCTAAGCTCATCCAAGTCCAACTGTCAGCCCAACACTGCTGTGCCTAGTAAACCACATCCCATGTTTTTTAGGGGAAGGAATGTTTAAAAACACAAAAGTTTCACAACCTTAAATCTTTACCTACATACACCCTGACTACTCCATTTCAGATTCTGGCCAAGTAAAAATTGCTGTGGCTTTTCCCCTGTTGAAAGAAAGTTACACTAATGTTCTTTCAGTCCTACCTATCACTCTATTTTTAAGACTAGTTTGCTTTCATTGTTTACTTCTAACACGCTACTGAATCCCAATGAAAAATCCCTAGGGCATTTCACAGTCAGCTCTCCCAAATGCAAAATTCATTCTTGTGCTGCTCCTGAAAAATGCACTTACATGACAATGTTGAATACAATGACACATGAAGCTGAAAACCCCAGACAACCACAGCTTCAGCTCTGTCTGTCACAGTAGGCTCAGTTACTGAGGTCAAGCTCAAAACACATCATGTCACTCTCTAGCACACTGCATATAAGACACCTCTGTGCTTTGAAGTATCTTTTCCAAAGATTTTACACCATCATCAATAGCTGTGCAATTAAACCTCCAAATCTTTCTTGCCAGTCTTTTCGAGAGACCAATCTCCTGATCTATTTTCCATGCCCTCCCTAAAGCGCTATGAAAAGCACTGCTGCGTTCCTGCAGTTATTGTCTCAGTCACACTTTCGCTGCATCATCCAAACCACTTTAGATGCTTCTTGCTCTTACAATATCTCCTTTCTCTAAACACATTATCCCCTCACCAGGAGATATAGTATTAGTTTAGTAAATTCTATAGCTTGCTTTTCCTTACTATGCTAAACAGCACCACAGAAGCAGGAATTACACTGTGCAAGCAGATGGAACAGGGAAAGTAAATACTGTAGCAGAACTGGTGTCCCTTCAACGTCTTTGCTTTTGTAGTTTTAACCTAGTGAGATGCTCAAAATTATCTCTCCGTCATGACTGATATAAAGCAGTCTCCTTCTCAAAGGCAAGACCAGAAATATCAGGTATTTTGGGGAAGTCTCGGTTACTGGATCAGGGCCATTAGAAGTGATCATTCTGAAGCACATTGCTGCCCAGATTTCATCTCAAGATAAAAAAACGTTTCTTTCTGCAGTTTTGTGCTTTCAGATAATTTCCTGGCATCACTTTAAAGTGAGTTTCCCACAACAAAAACCTCCTGTGTGAAATATTATACCTTGAGCAACATGGCCAGGCCAACAAAGGCATTGCCCCCTTTCAGACAGTCAAACCAAACTGTCTTCAGACATTTGGAGCCACCATAGCTACAGATGGAGAAGTCAATTCACAGCAACCACATCTCTGAAATGCAGCAAAATTAAGCAACCAACCACAGGTAGAAATATTTCACAGACATATCTGTATGAGATAGCCTCCCCCTTAGTTATTAACAATGGTCCGTCACACAAGCTTAAACTCAGACACAGGATCAAAAATGTAACCCCCATGGAAGCTGAAACACTATTGAAATGAAACCATCTCCAAAATGAAGCTTAGAAAGTTCCCTCTTAACAACATGGAGAATTTGCCTGATTAACCAACCATTACAGTGAAGCAAATTAAAATATATATATATATTTAAAACTACAGGTTTGATTTCATGTTCAAAGTCTTTCCCAAGGCTTTTAAAAACATTTCACAGCCTTCCAGCAGCCTGCAAGGGAAAAATCGAAATAAAAAAAAACAGCCTTTCAGACAGGCTGGGACTTTTTAACACAGGTTTGGCTGCACTGATTTTAACCTTGGAAACAAAATTAACTGGATGAGTCAAAGAAATCTGAAGGGAAAAAATATATATTCTGTGTAGCAGAAAATTTAATTTATATTGTACACTATAGACCATAGAATAGTTTGGATTGGAAGGGACCTTAATGCCCATTCAGTTCCAACCCCACGACCAGAGGCAGAGGCACCTCCCACTGAACACCTCCAGGGATGGGGCAGCCACCACTTTTCTGGGCAACCTGTGCCAGGGCCTCAGCACCCTCTCGGGAAAACATTTCTTCCCAAGAACCATTCCCCCTCAACCCATCCCTGCACTCCCTGATCAAGAGCCCCTCCCCAGCTTTCCTGGAGCCCTTTTCAGTACTGGAAGTCTGCTCTAAGGTGTCCCCAGAGCCTTCTCTTCTCCAGGCTGAGAAGGAGTTGCTGAAATGAAAATAAAAGCCAAGGCTTCTCAAAAGAAACTTCCAGGTGATAGAAACTAGAGAGTACCATTTGTTAATTTTCATTTAATAACTGTGATCCCCATAACATTTAATAATCTGTGATCAGCAGAGAGGACGGGACCAGCAGGACAAATACTCTATACTATTAAAAGCAAAATTGGGGAAAAGCACGTGATAGATGTTTCTCAAGAGTCTGGATCGCATCTGATGTCTATTATTTATTGGTTCATTATATGCATGCTTTGCTTTGAGACAATAAGTCTAATTTCACATTCAGCCTTAGGAGGACATCCGGAAAATATAGCACATTTTCTGCTGCTCAGTCTCACAGGGAGCCTTAATGGCAGAGCCTGTGTAGTGCTTGGCACAGACTGCATCTGGGAAACTTTAATGGCCCAGAATCACTGTTTTGCTTGCTGCTGGTGCTGCTGTAAACAAGGAAAACAAATTTAATAGGCTTAAATCACATATATTGGGCCCCAAAAGTTGGTGACTATTTGCTGCAAACTATGTTTCCTGACAAAATTATGTTGTAAAATGCCCTAGTTATGACAGCTTGTAGCCCAAAGTTGCCACACAATTATAGCTAAGTGTGCAGGCTATTTTTTGACACAGGCACACACAGTATTTCTGGTTTCGTTCTGAACATTTTCTTCCAGGGCTTTCCAATCGCTTTCATTGGGAGCAGCTGGTGTTGGGAAGTCTGGTTCACAACAAAGTCAACATGTGAGGTCTGAATATCAAAGTCTTAAGTAATGCGGTCCCTCTGGTGTGAGGACAGGCTAAGTGAGTTGGGGTTGTTCAGCCTGAAGAAGAGAAGGCTCTGGGGAGACCTTAGAACAGCTTCCAGTACTGAAAGGGGCTCCAGGAAAGCTGGGAAGGGGCTTTTTACAAGGGCCTGTAGAGAAAAGATGAAGGGGAATGGCTTTAATTTGGAAGGGGGAAGATTTAGATTAGCCATCAGGAAGAAATTCTTCATGATGAGGATGGTGAGGCCCTGGCACAGGTTGCCCAGAGAAGTGGTGGCTGCCCCATCCCTGGAGGTGTTCAAGGCCAGGTTGGATGGGGCTTTGAGCACCCTGATCCAGTGGGAGGTATCCCTGCCCTTGGCAGGGGCTTCAGACTGGATGGGCTTTGAGATCTCTTCCAACCCAAAGCATTCTATGATTTTTCCTATTTAAAAGATCTGAGAGATGAGAATAGTTAGACTGGGATTACAGTGAACCTGAATGAAACTTCAATCTGCCTCTCCCACATTTCTGAGCACTCCCATACTGGGAGTCATGTTCTGGTTTTGGATTACAAACATGCTCCTGTGACATTTTGGTCAAGCCCTAAAGAGTCTTGAGTTGGAGATCCTGAATGCTCTCAGTCACAAGCCGAGACCTTAGCCCTAGTGCATGGCTGTATCAGCACTGTCTGTCCCTCCTTATCTCTAGCTGTGGAGTACAATAGAACTAATTTGGTTCCAGTTATAATTAAACTGGTAAAGTACAGGATTCCCACCATCTGCCTTCCAGAGCGACTCCCTAGTTAAAGTTTTGCTTGCACTGGGTAAATCCATGGTGCTTGCCAGACCAAGAATTCACTCTCTGCTCCCTGCCCTTTAACCTTATGAGAAGGAGCTGTATTTTATTACCAAACTGTTCTCCAGTCTGAATAAAACAATCACAGTTTTATTTATGTGGTTTTCCCCTCAATTCATACATCATCATCTTTAGTAAAGAAATAAAATACATTTTCCCTCTCATATTTACAAGTACACAGCACTGAGATGTCAAATATAGCAGATTAATTCTGTTTCAGTTCGTATCCTCAGCTAAATTCTCTGTTGCACACACACAGCAATCAACCCACATGTGGCATTTCAGACACAGCAATCTCAGTCTTACCCTAGCATACAAGAGAGAGTCTGGACATGCCTGTTTTTACTTGCTACTCCTGCAACAAGAACGACATTCTGAGGTCATGATTTCAGGTGTTAGTCTGGTACAGCAGCATACAGTGCGGTGGACACATCATATCCATCGTATAGATGGATAGCAGCAGAGTTACACAGTTCTAGTCCCTGACTTCTCTAGAAAGGTGTTTATCATATTCAACAAGCAGGTTTTGCCTTCACTTCCAAAGCAATATTTCCAACCAGGCACCTCCATGCTTTCCTCCAAGGTTGGTGGCATCACTAGGATAAAATTTTAAGGTCTGATTTGTGATTTACTTGCCAGGTTGGCTGACCACCTCTGCTATTGACATGCTAGTGGACACACTTCCCTGCTCTCAGGAAGAACAGAGGAGAAAGGTGTCCTGCACATACAGTCAACACTGGGCAAACACCAAGAAGCACACATTTGCTAGTTTAAACCATTTGGGCACTGGTCAACAACTGCAGTGAGACCAGTGACATGCGGAATCAAATTTTACAACCCACAGAGAGTTATAAAGCAGATATGTTTATTGTGGCACGGGATGCAAAGGGGATCACTCCTCCTAACTTGCACCCCAAGAGAACAAAGGGCTAACTATTTATGATACCTAAAAGCACACATATTCATTAGATTTCCAAGAATAGGTTGGGTTAATACAATTAGTTCTGAGAAATCCTTATCATAACTTCCCTCCCACTTGTGCTTGTGCACTGCTTTTTGGTGGTTGTGAGTACTGGTCTTTTGGAGGAAGGCTCGAGGTTTTCTTCACAGTAAACTTTTCACCTCTGTGCCCCACACAGGGGACAGTTCCATTTTGTCACAGTGCCAAACCATAACATCAGTTAAAACTGGTAATTTGCAGAAAACTGCACCTTCTTGTCTTAAAGGCTGGTTCCCTACACCTTATCTTGGCCTGGAAAAGCAAGAAGCAACCTTGTACCAGCTGGAGCTAAGGAGAAAACCTGTTTCGTTCCACTGGTTTGAAGTCTCTCATCTGAAGATTTACATTAGACATCAGGAAGAAATTCTTCATGATGAGGGTGGGGAGGCCCTGGCACAGGTTATCCAGAGAAGTCATGGCTGCCCCACCCCGGAGGTGTTCAAGGCCAGGCTGGATGGGGCTTTGAGCATCCTGAGCCAGTGGGAGGTGTCCCTGGCCATGGCAGGCGGTTGGAACTGGATAGGCTTTGAAGTTCCTTCCAACCCAAACCATTCAATGGTTCTATGATCTGGCTATAGTGGATCCTGTCCACCTGGACATGGACTTTCTCCAAGCAGAGCGTCTTATTTTTATTTTAGAAAACATCTTATTCTGAAAACACACACACACAAATGATGTTTGCAATTTATAGATCAATATCTATAGTCTCCTTGGGAAATTTATGTCATGATAAAATATAGTTGGTGCCTGTTGTCAAGAAAGACAGAGAAAAACAGATGTTCTTCTCCACAGCATAAGCAAATGTAGATTTTCCAGACTGTCGCCCAAAGAAACTTTTGAGCAACCTCTATATCCATCATAAACACCCGCTTATCTCATCACTGCCACTGGAGATGACAATTAAGAGCTAACTATATGAGGAAGCATCCAACTCTCTATTCACTACGTGATTTAAAATGTTACAGCTGAGATCATAGTTATCTAATTTTTAAACAAGAAGACTCACTCAAGCTGACTAATTTTGTTCAGAAAATTAGCCTGAGGTTTATCTTTGTCACCACCACCCGCACAAGGCAGCTACAGCAGTTACCACCTGCCAACCAATATTACATGAGAATATGGGGCAACAGCTCCTGCGAGTTGGCATTTGTGCTGTTAGAACTGCAACGAGGCCTCTCACCAGAACAACTGCTCTGGAGATTAAATCAAACAGAAGTGGTTCGATTTAGGACAAAAAGTATATTGTGTTCCAAGTATGGATATTTCCCCAATTTGTTAGCCATGGCACCACAAGGGACAGTGAAAGCGAAGAGGTTCATATTCAGCATTTGAAAACTGGCAGCACAAGATACACACAGAGGAGAGGTACTAGCATAAAAAAAAGCTGTTTCTATTGTTAAAAAACACTGAGAAAATATGAAGGGAAGGTTTAAAATTTGAGATTTCAGTATCTGCACAGCAAGAAGGAACAACAAACCAGCCTACGCAAATTGATCCTCACCACGGCTGGAAGAGGCTCATGCTCTCCCCCAGGCATTCCACCCCGGGGCGGATGCAGGAGTTACATGTTTCATTGGTATTTACACCCAGGAGTAACCTCAGAAAGAGGATGCAGTCAGCAAGGCCTTTCCAGTCTGTGCCACAGTCCAGCCTGAATAAGCATAGAGTTCTGCTTCAATCCTTGCACTTGCCACCCATGACAGAGTCCCACCACAGCCATCTCTGCAACCCCAACCTCGCAGCAAGCAGAGAAAAACCTGTGCCTCCCTGGCACCCCAAGTCACCCGCTGCACTAATGGACCTGGTGGAATGAGCAGAGAGCAGACTCTTACGTTTAGCATCAATATTCAGACAAGTTATATCCTTGGATGCCACTATATGAAAGCATTCCCCTTTTATATCCATTTTCATCTTTTGTAAATAAACAACTATCACAACACTTGAAAAGCAGTAACTCTTATTCCCTAGTTTTAATATTTCAAAGTTGTTGACATTTTATGAAAGGGCCTTCTACTGTCCCCACAGGAGCCACAAGAAATTTTGACACGCATGAAACTATTTCCATACACCAGTGCCTTCGATAGTCCAACAATTATCCTAAATATCTATCATACTATCAACTACTGTCATTGTTATTTCATGAACTAAAACAAAGGAAATTAATCTATGGATAAAATATAACCTCTCTAGATAAGGTTCTTCCCCATATATTGAGATCGAAGGGAGCAGAAGAGTGAACAATTCCAGCTACTACTGTCATATTAAATAGCAGATATTAATCTTTTCCAGTATATATTAAGAAATGCTGCACTGCCACATTATCATAGAATCACCTGGTTGGAAAAGACCTTTGAGATCATTGAATCCAGCCATATCCGTCCACTACTAAACCAGATCCCTGAGCAACTCATCTATCCATCTTTTAAATCCTTCTAGGGATGGAGACTTCACCACTTCCCTGGGCAGCCTCTGCCAGTGCCTAAGAAACCTTTCAGTGAAGAAATTTTTCCTCATGTCTAGTCTCAACCTCCTCTGGCACAAATTGAGGCCATTATCAGAGTTTAAGAAATGCCACCTCTCCCGTCCTAAGGGCTTGCTCTTCCGATTTGGAAAAGTTAGTATGTGCATCCAAGGTAGCAAGACTTGAAATCCTGAATTTGAAAGAAATGTTGTTGATAAATTGAAGCTTATATAGAAAAAGTTTAATTTGTTTAATTAAAACTGATTTTCTTTTGAGTTCAGGGTGAGCATCTACTCTTCCTACAGGCTGAAATCCGTCATTGTAGAAGTTCCTTCTGTGACCGGGAGTATCTCCTGCACGGTCAGTACTGATGAGATCCCCTTAGATGCTCTGGGCTACAGCTACCATAGCTCCAATACAGAGGTGCTGATGATACCTATATATTTCCAAATCGAAGGCAAGAGAGGACAGTTGTCATGAATATGTGAATGTTTATTTTAAAATAGCCTACACAACTCCTCTTTTCAAGTTTTGTTGGTTTGGGGCCTGAAACTGCAGGTGTCCAGGAGACTGGCCCTTTCCAGATATACCCACAGAGAAAACACTAGCTTGTACCTCACATAGTGCAAGGACAACTGGATCTTATCACTAGGTTTAAATCGCCCTCTAACAGCTAAGTCTAGATGGATTTTCTCGAGACATAAAGCTCACCGTAAGAACATGATGTCCACCTTCACAACCTGTCCTCAAAACAGCACTCCTAAGAAATCACTAATGCTCAAGTAACTTGAATGCCAGTAGAGATCAGTTGCATCAGCTCATATTGAAGGAACAGACCTCAATTTGCTCAGTAAACACTCATCAGTAATTTTAGTACAGTTAGTTTTAAGGTTGTCTCATATTCCACATTGCAAATATCACGGTGATTAATCAACAATTGTACTGCTCGCACAGGCAGAGCTTTCGTGTTAGCAATGTCCTTTCAATACTTCTCAAGCCCCATTCTACCATTGGATAGGATACATTAAAGTGAAACAAAAGTGAATTCTTGAAATAAATTCTAGTTGAAGTCAGCTTTCTTAGTAGCTGGCTGCCACTTTGGAATTAAATTAGTCCCTGCAGGGATTACCACCAGCACAAGCACCAGGCATCCACCCACACAGCACATACAGCTGTTACACTTTCAATTCATTAATCTCTTTGGCTGGGTTAGAGGTTATTACAACACCTCTAGGGGTAAAAAAGAAAGCTTAGGTGACCTCCCAACCTGTTTTAAAATCTACAACACCACTTTTAAAAATACAACTGTTAATTTCTTAAAAATAAGGATTAGAAGTTATTCTTCAATTAAAACAACATTCAAGACAGACCTGACAATGTCTTTGAAAAGCTCTTCAAACACCAGCGTAATGAATGCTAAACCTCAGAATTGCAAACGATCTAGATCATTAGATTACTCAAAATTACCCTCAAAAAGTTTATAATGATGCTTATAAAAAAGTGCCAGTAAATTAAAATCATTAAAAGTGCCTGAAATGGCTTAATGTTAAATGATTCCTGCTTCAATTTGATGTTCCAACTGACATAATATTAATTACTACTGCAGTTGCATTCTCAGTTTCTACAGTAAAGGTTTCATTTTTTAACTAGTTTCTTAGTAAAAAAAGCTCTCCTTAATGAAAGTTAAGCTCTCTATCCCTGTTGTGCTTAATTTAAGACAGTAAATCAGCCTTTTCTCTCCATCAAACAAATGCTTAACTTCAGGTGACAGGAGAATACTTGTAGAGATTAAAACTATCACTTTCTGGTGAAAATAAGACAAAGCAAGATTTCAAATGTTGCAGATAATAAAAACATCACAAGAATGGATGCATTACATCAAACCCAAAACTTCTCTCTTTGTCCCAGTATCTGCCCCAGCCATCACCAGAGAAAGATGGACAGCAGAAAAACCTAAGAATCAGAAATAGAAAAAAGCAATCCTTCCTTGCTAACAAGTTATTAATCCATGAGAAGGTTTCCCATATGGCAGTTTAATGTCTTTAATAGCTTTGAGTGCATTGTTAAAAAAAAAAAAAAAAAAAAAAAAAAAAGCAGCCCTCTATTTCCCTCTGGATCCCTGTGTCACACAGCACAGGTTGCCTGCAAGCTCAGGGCTGCATCAATAACGGCCCGATAGGAGATGCACGAACATAGCAAAAGCTCCTTTGGGGATGGATTTGATGAAAGAGACAACCCTGCATACAGAGTAAGGCAGAAAGCCCCAACCCTGCTCCTTGTTCCATCTCCAGCTATGACATCCCAACATGCAGAGTGGATGAGCAGGTACCACGGGTCAGCTAAGCCTGAATCTGCCCAAGAGAGCAGTCACGGCCACCGAGGTGCCACTGAGTCACACCAATTACTGATCTCGCTGGGAAAAACCATACGCAACTTGAGAACAGGCTGTAAACCTCCTGACTCTGTTTCTTCTGGCTGTTACCTAAGCACCACAATGATGTCTTTCTATGTTCCCTGCAGCCTTTCCATCACTCCACTGTTAGCCTCACCTTTTCCTTACACCAGCAGCACCTTTTTGGAGAGCAGGTGGGGCGAGTTGAGGAGGAAGAGGAGGAAATCTGATTCAACAGGGGGCCAAAGCCTTGATTCAACAGCTAGCAGGGTCAACAAGATCTCTTTCCCACTGCCTTTGAAGCTCTTTTCAGCCAGAACCTCTAGAACCAGAATCTGGACCCAGGATTTCAAATATTTTGCCTGTAAAGCACCCTGATACCATACCAAGAGAATAAAAGTTTTAAGTGCTCCAATGAAGGCAATGGGGCTGCATGAAACTAGGTCAGTCAGAATCCAAAACCTCTCAACCCCAGCAACCAAAGCTTACAAGCAAACAGAGCAATCTTCATTGAAGTGTTTTCTAACACTGGACCACATAGCCTCACTCAAAACCTGCTCCTAACTGAATAAAAATCCACTGGAGAAAGAAAAATCTGACAGCAGTTGCCTGATCCTCACAAAGGAATTGGACTGTGAGAAGGAAAGCTGGACAGAGAAATAAAATGCTACTAGAAAGGAAAACAAAATAAACAGGAAGCCTATGCAGTAAATTTACAAAATGGGATTCTTACAAAGCATAAACTATCCCATTGCTTTAGCTTTTGGCAGTGCTTGGGCATTAATATCTTTCCTGCTCAGGTTTGAGACCTAAGTAATCTTCTTTGTTTGCAGGACCTGTCGCAGATGGTGGAACCAAACAGAGCGCTGAGCTCATTGCTCTCACCATAAACAAAGCTGCTGTGGAGGTCAATAGAAATCTCAATGGGAAAGGAATGCTCTGATGATGAGATAGCTGCTGCAGGATCATATCTTGCAGCCAGTGACAAAGAGAAAGGAGGTAAATGCTTTCCACCTCAATTCGCTTTTTCTGCATGTCTTATCTTCAGCTACGGGGGAGTACATGAAAAATGTATTTTGAAGCATGTCAAAGCAGGAAAAATTCAATTTGGCACTAATGGATGAATTAGCTCTGAAAAGTAAGCTTAACTAAGTCAAACTGCACATTAGAAAATCAGTCCTTATCTGCTGTCACTTTGAACATGACTACAGCAATTGGAGAAAGTAGTAACTGTCTCAATGAGGCTAAATTTGCTTGTTTTGTGAATAAACAGAAAATAAATATCAACTCAAAAACATGCCAAGCTTGTGTGCAGACTTCTATGCACACACTTCTGGGTATATAAAAGCATTTAGAGCCAGGCTGAGTTTTCATCACACTTACCTATAAATGCCAAACTGTATCAGTTAAGGATCCAGATAGCTCCAAGTTGGTGTGATTCCCTGGAGATCTAAAGTCAAAAATTTAAAACTGGTTGATGCTACTTGAAACCTGGATCTCACAGTGCTTTCACAATGCAGAGAGAAGGTAATGAAGACCACATGAAGATCAACAGCTCTCTCCTATCACACATCAGCTTTGAAAGGCATATTTGTCTCAGCTGTGACCTGTTACTGATACAGCTGAAGGATTAATGTAATTAAGCTTTATTTGTCTCTGCTGCCTCTGTGTAGCATCCTCCATCACCCACAGATTAGCAACAAACTACATAGGCAACTGAGCTCCCATTTGTGGACAGAGTATGTCTGATGTGGTTATCATTTGTCCTGTATCAGAGACAAGAACAGTTTTGCACAACGACAACTTGCAAACTTCAGAAAAATTCCAAACACACCATTCAAAGTTACGTGGTCTGAACCCACAGCACCTGTAATGATGAGCACTTGAGTGCGAGCTCAGCACTTGGATATAGAAATGATCCAATTAAAAGGTGTCCATTAGGTGCATAATAGACTATCAATAGCCAATTTTAAGAAGATTTTTCACCACAAGAACACCTAAACATTTGAATAATCTCCCTAGGGAAGTAGTAAATTCCTCTATCACAGTATCACAAGGCTGGAAAAGACCTTTGAGATCATCGAGTCCACCCTATGACCCAACACCAACACCAATTCATCATCTAAACTATGGCACTAAGTGCCTCATCCAATCTCTCTTTAAACACCTCCAGGGACGGTGACTCCACCACCTCCCCAGGCAGCGCATTCCAATGGCCAATCACCCTTTCAGTGAAGAATTTTTTCCTAATATCAAGCTTAAACCTCCCCTGACGAAGCTTGAGACCGTGTCCTCTTGTTCTGTCACTGGTCGCCTGAGAGAAGAGACCAACCCCTGCCTGACTACAGCCTCCTTTTCAGGTAGATGTAGAGGGACAGGATGAGGGGGAATGGTGGGGAAATTGACATGAGATCTTAAGAAGAAATGTTTTTCTGGAGGGTGGTGAGGCCCTGGCACATGTTGCGCAGGGAAGCTGTGGCTGCCCCATCCCTGGAGGTGTTCAAGGCCAGGTTGGATGGGGCTTTGAGCAACCTGACCCAGTGGAAGGTGTCCCTGCCCATGGCAGGGGCTTGGAACTGGACGGGCTTTAAGTTCCCTTCCAACCCCAACTATTCTTATAACGCTGGGTTTTAGATACCTCACCCTGATAAACGTCATATGCAGCGATGCTGTCAGATTAATGGAAAGTTATTTTCCAGAGTCCTCATTCATTATATCTACTGATCTCTCCTATCTTTCAGCACGTTTCTAAGATGTTGAGTTCAGCTGAGGAGGCAGGCCATTTTAGCATTCACTGTTCAGCCTTTCTGATCCAGAGCCTGATCAGTCCCCGAATATGCTAATGTATACATCTCTCCAATCTGTATACTATGTATACTGACAACTTTGTTTCCTGTATGTATTAATGAAACCAAAACTGAAATGTGTGATTTCAGCCATCTGTGATTCTTTCTGTTCACAAATTTTAAGTAATATGGCAAAAAATTTGCAATGGATTAAATGTGGGATTTAATTTGAAGTTCTAAATCTTTATGATTTGGATAATTTAACTTGCATTAAATCATTTTGAAGCAGAAAGTGCTGACCCAAAAAATATTGAAACCAAAAGGAAGGGAAAATAAAAGAAATGAGGAATAATGAAAGACGATTAAATGTACGGCAGTCTGAAATAAAAAAGCGTTCCAATACTGATTCTGAACAGTCTGCTATGGTGTGCACAGCTGGAATAAACAATTGTTTTTACTAAGAAGGCTAAACCGCCCTGGCCGGTCTCTTTATGGTGTAATTGATTACGACTACAATACCATTTGCAGATTTCTGACATTTCGATCTAAGTGAGAAATAAAAATACAAAAAGGGATCATACATTCTCCCAATTGTAATGACAAACATCAGTAATTATCTGACTGAACACCAGGAGCTGAAAGCTGTGGTGCTAATTTGCTCTGAAACTTCCTTCATCCCTTTTCTTGAGGTGAATAGTAGCAAGTAAATCAGAGAGGATATGCTCTACTATGTTGTGAACAGCACTCTCATGTGAGCCAGTGAGCAGGTGCAGTTTTACACCTCAGCAGGGCTGCAGAAGATCATAGAATCATGGAATGTTTTGGATTGGAAGAGACCTCAAAGCCCAACCAGTTCCAGCCCCCTGCGCCATGGGCAGGGACACCTCCCACTGGATCAGGGTGCTCAAAGCCCCATCCAACCTGGCCTTGAACACCTCCAGGGATGGGGCAGCCACCACTTCTCTGGGCAACCTGTGCCAGGGCCTCACCACTCTCATCATGAAAAATTACTCCCTAATGTCTAATCTAAGTCTTTCCCCTTCCGATTCATTTCAGACCTTCCAAATATTCCATTCTGTGAAACTGGCATTTTTCAGCCATTTACATGGTGATGCTACAATGATATTTAGCCTAAATAGTGATATTTGTCTATGAAATCAATTCAACTTGTGTATACATGTGATTTTCAGTCCCCTGGTTTAAACAGAAATAGTAATTCAGTTTGAAGAGCTGTACTTCTGCAAAACTTCAAACAGGAATGAATCTGAAAGTAACTGTGTTTGTTTCATACTTAAAAAATAAGGAGGGAAATGCTATTTATTACCTCTGTTGAAAATGTATGAAATATTGAGATTTTTTTATATAAGCAAGTTTAACAGCCCTTTGTTATGCATTCAGGCTACAAGCTACAAATCAAATGTAAGTTTCTGAACTCTGTTACATGAATAAAGTATGGATTAGTGAATAGAGTCAGGATAAGCTTATTCTATTACAGTTACACTTGTCTGAGATTATTTACAGTGCTCTACATTTTCTTCCAAATGGTTTTTCTTCTTTTTTTTTTTTTCCACCACTTCCTTACTCATTTCAGGGTTTCTGTATTTAGTCGAGGTGATTATAGTTTCTTACATTTATTTTTAATTTTTCTAATAGAACTTTTATTTATGAGAGGTTACTGAACTCTATTTTAAATGCATTATTCAAATAGCCACAAAATAATTTGATTGGAAGAAAACTGACAACTAAAAAATACTCTGTTGTTTAAAACCATGGCAATTGCTTATTTTACTGTCACACGTGTACCATCAAGTAGATGACCATGGAATTGTCCCACCCACTTACTTAGAATCATAGAATCGCTTGGTTGGAAAAGATCTTTGAGATCATCGAGTCTAAACGTACCTGTCTGCTGCTAAACCAGATCCCTGAGAACAACATCTACCCATCTTCTAAACATCTCCAGGGATGGAGACCCCACCACCTCCCTGGGCAGCCTCTGCCAGTGCTTGACAACCCTTTTGGTGAAGAAATTTTTCTTGATGTCTAATCTGAACCTCCCCTGGTGCAACTTGAAGGCATTTCCTCTCACCCATTTACAAGAAGGGCTGGAGGGAGGATCCAGGGAACTCAGTATGGGGAAAGGTCATGGAGCAGATTGTCTTGAGTGCTATCATACAGCACGCTCAGGACAATTGAGTAATCAGGCCCAGTCAACACGGGTTTATAAAAGGCAAGTCCTGCCAGACCAACCTGATCTCCTTCTATGACCTGTTTAATGGAAGAGGGAAAGGCTGTGGATGTGGTGTACCTGGGCTTTGGTAAAGCCTTTGACACTGTTTCTCACAGTATCCTGCTGGAGAAACTGGCTGCCATCGGCGTGGACGGGCACACCCTCTGCTGAGTTAAAAACTGGCTGGATGGCTGAGCCTAAAGAGTTGTGGTGGACAGAGTTAAATCCAGTTGGAAACCAGTCACAAGTGGTATTCCCCAGGGTTCAGTGCTAAGTCCAGTCCTGCTCAATAGGTTTATCGACAATCTCGATGAAGGAATTGAGTGCACCCTTAGCAAGTCTGCAAATGACACCAAGCTGGGTGGAACTGTGGATCTGCTTGAAGGAAGGGAGGCTCTGCAGAGGGATCTGGACAGGCTGGATCGATGTGCTGAGACCAACGAGACCAGGTTCAACAAGGCCAAGTGCAGAGTCCTCCATTTAGGACACAACCCCATGCAGCGTTACAGGCTTGGTGAGGAGTGGCTGGAGAGCTGCCTGGCAGAGAAGGACCTGGGGGTGTTGGTTGACAGCCGGCTGAACATGAGCCAGCAGTGGCCCAGGTGGCCAAGAGGACCAATGGCATCTTGGCCTGTGTCAGAAACAGCGTGGCCAGCAGGAGCAGGGAAGTGTTTGTGCCCCTGTACTCGGCACTGGTGAGGCTGCACCTCGAGTGCTGGGTTCAGTTTTGGGCCCCTCACTACAAGAAAGACACTGAGGGGCTGGAGCGTGTGCAGAGAAGGGCAACGAGGCTGGAGAACAAATCTTATGAGGAGTGGCTGTGGGAACGGGGACTGTTTACCTGAAAGGAGTTTATGTCGACGTGGGTGCTGGTCTTTTCTCGAAAGTGACAAGAGATTGGATGAGAGGAAATGGCCTCAAGTTGCATCAGGGGAGGTTTAGACTTGACATTAGGAAAAATTTCTTCTCTGAAAGGGCGGTCAGGCATAGACAGAGGCTGCTCAGGGAGGTGGTTGAGTCCCCATCCCTGGAAGCTTTTAAAAGACCTGTAGATGAGCTTTTCAGGGACATGGTTTAGTAAGGGAAGAGGTATTGTTGGACTCGATCTGAGAGGTATTTTCCAACCAGATGGTTGTATGATCCTATCACCTGTCACTGGGGAGAAGAGACCAATACCCACCTCATTACAACCTCCTTTCAGGGACCTGTAGACATTGATAAGGTCTCCCCTCAGCCTCCTTTTCCCCAAGCTGAACAACCCCAGGTCTCTCAGCCACCTTTCATAAGACTTGCTCTCCACCCCCTTCACCAGCTTCATTGCCTCGCAATGTCCTTCTTGTAGTGAGGGGCCCAAACCTGAACCCAGGATTTGAGGTGCAGCCTCACCAATACCGAGTGCAGGGGGATGATCCTTCCCCTACTCCTGCTGGCCGCGTCATGGCTGATCCAAACCAGGATGTTGTTGGCCTTCTTGGCCATGTGGACCACTGTGGGTGGTTCAGCCACAGTCAATCAACACCCCCAGGACCTTCTCTGCCAGGTAGCTTTTCAGCCACTCTTTCCCAAGCCTGTAGCCCTGCATCAAGTTTATCTCTGTCCCTTGGGAATTCAGTCCATTTGCGCTCATACATCCTTCCTATCACACACTCCGAGCTACAGGTACACTTAGAGACTTGCCAACCAGCAAAAGCTTTGCAGGTGAACACCATATTTTAGTATCAGCACACAGAGGTATGTGTTGATAACTAGACCACCAACTCCAGTATCACCACCTCCACTACTGCAAACACAAAAATATCCTTTCCTTTCACAACTTCACATAGTGCCAGGGTGGGACAAGGAATATTGCCTTGGGGCAAAACATGTAACCATGCACAGGAGAATGAAATCCGTCTTTTCCCTCCTCTCAAGTCTACATTAATGGAAATACCCCACGCCAAGTGGATCACAGATGGAGGGCTGAATGAACCAACAACGTCGTCGGAAGCAGAAGATTGAAAAAAAACCTGCTCAACAACAAGCTTCTTCCCCTTTTCTTACTAGACTCCATCACTGAAGTTTCATTCCTAAGCCAGAACAGTGAATAACCACTCTGCAACAGTCTCCAGGCAATTATTAAATCTTTTAGCAATAAAATGAAAGTAGACTTCAAGTTAGTATTATAACACAATCATAGAATGGTTTGGGTTGGAAGGGACCTTTAAAGCTCACCCAGTTCCACCCCCCTCTAGATTAGGATGCTTAAAGCCCCATCCAATCTCTCGAACATCTCCAGGGATGAGGCAACCACAACTTTCAACCTGGCCAACCTGTGCCAGTGCCTCAACACCCTCATTGTAAACAATTTCTTCCTAATATCTAGTCTAAATCTTCCCCCTTCCAATTTAAAACTGTTACCCCTCGTCCTATCACTACAAGCCCTTGTAAAAAGTCCCTCCCCAGCTTTCCTGTAACCCCCTTCAGATACTGGAAGGTTGCTATAAGGTCTACTTGAAGGATGCTATAACATCTCGTGGGAGCCTTCTCTCCTCCAGGCTGAACAGGTCAGTTCAGTTGCTGCTCACCACCTTCAGAAGAAATGCTCTCCTCAAGCTATGTCTCTTACATCTACAGCTTGAGAGCAGCTGTCCTCATACCTTGCTCATCTAAGAAGCACAATAAAATAAATTCTAGTCAATGCTTTACAGTTCCATGGCATTTTTTTAAAACTTTCTAAAGCCATTACATACTTTTATTAGGATACGTTAACAGATTTTAGCAGAGTTTCTTCAGTGAGATTATTTTTGGGTGCACAGTCATTTTGCAGATTTAATACAAGTTCTACGCTTGTAGTGTATTAACTGAGCTGAATTGCTGCTGGGAAGTTAAACATATTGCAGAAGATGCTTTCAAGAGTGAAACAGCAGTAAAAAAGAAGCTATTTTGTTAAGAGGACACATTTTATTTCATAGCCAGAAACATATTAAAGTATGTAAAGCATATAAAAGTGTTGAGATTTCATCTAGGAAAGTTTCAATTTGAGATAAAGAGCCCAATTTCTTTGATGTCTTCTCAAACAAAAAAAAGAATACACACCAAAAGGTAAAAGACGACTATTTTATAACCACAATCTGAAGAGTTCAAAGATCCTTTCAGCCAGCAACCTGCTCGACAGAAAAGCTGTCAGTTCACCACAATGCACTTCAGTGAGAACCTCACGGAAGTAGAGAGCAAAATCTCAGAAGATACGAAAAATATATAGATACATATGCATGTATTTCTATTTAAGCCATAGAACAAAAATAGAGAACATCAGTTTGAAGACTGTCTTATTTAGGTATTTATCATGGTGGTACCTCAGAGACAGCAGCCCAGAACTCCCACCATAACACAAGTCCTCTTGGAACTCTGCTAAAAGGATGCACAAAACCCGCTAGACATGCTTCTTCATCTTGCCAGCAACATCAGGATTTGTATTCCCATACAAAACAGAGACACCTAAATCCAGCCTAGGTTTTACAGATTTCAGAGCATTTGGTGTCTAAATGGATGGGGTTTAGTGAAAAGGTCTTCATACTGGAGTTCGCTATTAAACCCACTGAAATACATCACAGTTTTCATGCAGATCTGTACTGTTTTCATGAATATTTCCACATTTGGAGCATGCTCCAATACAACACGTGTAACACACCAATTTAGCTCCTGCTAAAAGGAGGTGCAAGAGCTAAGCGTGCAATCCTCATCTCTCTATAAAGCTAAACTTTTCGAGTAGATCAGAGCCCAAGGCCAGCTTGGCACTCGACTAAGCTGCTCAAATTTGACCCTATCATGCCTGAAATACTGCATTTTAAAGGATAACATTGCAACAAGGTCAGGAAAAAGCTATGGCGTCCTTGCTGAAGGTCTCAAACAGCATATAAATGAAGGTAAACAAAGAGAAGACACTATCATAGAATGCTTTGGGTTGGAAGGGACCTTTACAGGTCATCTAGTCCACTCCCCCTGAAGGAGCAGTGACATCTTTAACTTCATAAGGCCTCTCAAAGCCCCATCCAACCTGACCTTGAAAGTTAAGGAAAAAAAAATTCATTAGAAGGGAGTTTTGGCTATTTAATACAAAGGCCTCGGGTATTTTATTTCATCTTTTGATAGGCTTCTATTAAATATACATTCATATATTGGGGTCTTGAGCAGCCTGGTCTAGTGAGAGGTGTCCCTGCCCACGGCAGAAGGGTTGGAACTGGGTGATCATTAAGGTCCCTTTCAACACAAACCATTCTATGATTCCATGATATTTAAATATATAATATGATATCATTAGATACTAACAAAGATAACACACACAAAATACTTCAGATTCATTTCTCACTGTCAAATTCTGTTTCTGACTGTAGGTAACTACAGCCTGTTTTTATCATATCTTCTGCCTGTCAGCAGCAATGTAGGCTCCTGGAGGTTTTATGACAGATTTCCTTATCCTGCAACAATTCCGCAGCTGCAGTTCATTTGGAGGGTTTTTACCTCAAGGGTGCTGTCTCTCAGCGTCACAGTTTAACAATTGCTACACTTTACATCCATTTCCATTAGATACGTTCGGTGAGTTGCAAAAGCAGAGTTGTCATGGAGCAGAATGCCTGCTATCTAGCGGTATAAAACCTATTAAGACAACTTAAACTTAGGCTGCAGAGCATCAGCCTTCCAGAGGCAGGGAACTAATTCTCTTTGTTCCACAGCAGAAAGTGCCTGTCTCACAGAGACACTACAGTTAAGAGGTAGTCTCTCCAGCAGCTTATTGAAGAGGGGATGAAGGAGGCAAGAGGAGAGGAGAGCAGTCATGGGAATTCCTGTCTCTCAAACACTATTTCAAGTGTTGGGCTACCAGCTGGCAATGTGCACTCGCAGCCCAGAAAGCCAACTGTGTCCTAGGCTGCATCTAAAGCAGTGCAGCCAGCAAGGCGATGGAGGGGATTCTGCCCCTCTACTCAAGGTAGACCTCACTTGGCGTCCTACGTTCAGGTTGGAAATCCCCTGTTGGAGCAGGTCCAGAGGAGGCCACAAAGATAATTAAAGGGCAGGAGCCCCTCTGCTATGAGGACAGGCTGAGAGAATTGGAATTGTTCAGCCTACAGAAGAGAAGGCTCCAGGGAGACCTTATACTGCGTTCCAGTACTGAAAGGGGCTACAGGAAAGCTGGGGAGGGACGTTTTGCAAGGGCTTGTAGTGACAGAACAAAGGGGAATGGCTTTAAATTGGAAGGGGAAAAATTTAGATTAGACAGTAGGAAGAAATCCTTCATGATGAGAGTGGGGAGGCCCTGGTACAGGTTGCCCAGAGAAGTGGTGGCTGCCCCATCCCTGGAGGTGTTCAAGGCCAGGTTGGATGGGGCTTTGAGCAACCTGATCCAGTGGGAGGTGTCCCTGCCTATGGCAGGGGGGTTGGAACTGGATGGGCTTTAAGGTCCTTTCCAACTGAAACCGTTCTTTTATCCCATGATCATAAGCACACATCTGTATTTTTCTACAGAGCCTGCAATTTTATGACATCTTGACAGTCATATACAAAAAGCTGTGTTGGACTGGTATTGTATGCGTCTTCTTTGGCTTATCTTTCAGCAGCTTCTTTGTACCATTCAGTTTGTGTTTTTCGCATCCTCCTAACACCTCTCCTGGGAATGCATAGAATCGTTAAGTTCGGAAAAGACCTCTAAGGTCATCCAGCCCAAACGTCGGCCCAAACACACTGTTCCTACTAAACTGTGTCCCAGAGTGCCTCTTCTACATGTTTTTTTGAACACCTTTAGGGATGAAGGCTCCACCACTTCCCTGGGCAGCTTCTGCCAGTGCTTCACCACTCTTTCAGTAAAGAAATTTGTCATAATATCCAGTTTAAATCTCCTCTGGCGCAACTCGAGGCCATTTTCTCTCATCCTATCACTTATGATTTGGGACTTCCAGCACAGACTTCTCGAAACATCTCCAGCAGAAGTTAATATCTGCCTACAATACCAACATAAGACTTTCTATTACGTCAAGTCTTCAACTCACCCATGTAAGAAAACTTTCAAGTTCTATTTGGTTATATGAATTTCTGCCCTAAATATAACATAAGAAAAATAACAAAATGACCATTAGCCTTCTCATCACTTTTTCTAGGATGGATCTTCATCTCTTACCAGTTGAAGATTCATAATTAAGAAAAAAGCAAAAGAAAGGTAAAGCTGGACACTGAGGTCCAATAGCTTTGTATTTGCATTGGCATCACTGGAAATTTATATGTTTATAGATAACAGTCCTGTGGGTCAATAACATTTTTTCCCAAGTAATTGCTGGTTTATACAAAAAAAATCCACAGTAGTTATATATGCATCCAATGTACCTTTCTTATTAAAAATTAAGCAACTACATATTGTGTAACAACATTAGCTCTAATAAGCTTCCTTATAACTCTTGATTGACTGGAGCTGGGAAGTTGTACAGGAAAGAGAATTCTTATTTCAGTTGTCCAAAATAAAGTCAGAGTGACAAGTCAGTAACTGACTTCATATTCATTATTTGTGAAGCATCTGTGCACTGGTGAAAATCTGCAGGTGAATGATAGCCAAGGAGCTATTTTTTGCCTTTAAGTTGCAGAAATGCAGACATTCATGGATTTACAGGCTTTTCCAGAAGTCATTTTCAGGTCAAGCAGCTCACGTCAGTCATTATGACACCTTGGTTACAGGGTTACAGCGAGAAAACAGGCTACACAAAAATAAATCCCATAAAAGCTACATTCAGGGAGAATGCATATCTAAGGAGACCATAGCGGAAGTCTCCAAGCAGTAAATGTTCTCCTATTAAGAGTCAGATGCATATTTTATTCATATATGTTGCTGTTGCACATTGCTGGGAGAAGATTTTATAAGCAGCAGAATTTCCTCTTCAAAAGATCTAGATTTTTCTAATAGTTTTCTTTAATTTAGAAGGCAAGGAGGGAAGGGAAATATTCATGAGTATTCTTAGTTCCAGGTAAGGAGCAATCCACAGGTTAAGCAAGGAGAGAATGAATAGAGCGCTCTAGCTACACAAGAGACATTGTCTTCTAAAATACAGCCTCTTTTAGCTTTCTTGAGTTCCTTTTTAGAGTTACCAGCAGTACCATTGATACATGCGATGATACACAAACGGCCTCCCTGAGGAGGCTTCGACTGCATTTCACTAATATTGTGCTACAGCTCAAAACAGCACCTGCCAAGTGAGCACCCTGGCATGGAATAGATGACAGATCATATATGGGACTTGAAGGCACAATAAAGTAGAGAACAAGTGTTCCATCCCTAATCCAAAAAATGGCCCTTCAGTATTAACACTGAGGTACCAAACTTCCAAATCTGAGACAAGCTTCTTTTGTCATGCCATAAATTCCCTGAAACATGCCTGCTAACTTCCATAGCATAAGAGTCAGCTGTGAATTCAGCAACACATACAAAACACGCTTTAAATCACAGAATTGCTTGGTTGGAAAAGACCTGTGAGATCATAGAGTCCCACCATACCTGTTCATTAGTAAACCAGATCCCTGAGCAACTCATCTACCCATCTTTTAAATACCTCCAGTGCTGGTGACTCCACCACCTCCCTGGGCAGCCTCTGCCAGTGCCTGAGAACCCCTCTGGTGAAGAAATTTTTCCTGATACCTAATCTGAACCTGCCCTGGTGCAACTTGAGGCCATGTCCTTTCATCCTCTTGCCTGTCACTTGGGATAAGAGACCAGCACCCACCTCCCTACAACCTATTTTCAGGGAGCTGTGAACAGTGATAAAATCTCCCCTCAGCCTCCTTTTCTCCAGACTAAATAATCCCAGTTCCCTCAGCTGCTCCTCATAACACTTGTTCTCCAGACACTTTCCCAGCTCCATTCTCCTTCTCTGGATTTGCTCCAGCCTCTCAATGTCCTTCTTGTAGTGAAGGGCCAAAAACTGAACACAGGATTCGAGGTTAAACCTCACAAGTACAGGGGCATAATCCCTTCCCTGCTCCCACTGGCCATGCTGTGTCTGATTCAAGCCAGGATGCTGGTGGCCTTCTTGGTCACTTGGGCCACTGCGGCTCATATTCAGCTACTCTCAACCAACACCCCCAGGTCCTTTTCTGTCAGGCAGCTTTGTACAAAGGCTCACTGAATCCTACATCAAACCAAACCTCAGCTTCTAAACCTGCACACTATAAATTCCTATTAGGCACAGCAAGATGCCAGTGTGGATGCAAAATAAATTGCATTGTAGGCGTGTGTAGGCCATCCAAATGATATGGCCACTAATGCACAACACGCGGTCCATGACAACTCAGCCACTCTCCTGAAGGACACAGTAGTTACATTCAGCACGCAGGAATGGGGAATTGGAGACGCTAATTCTTTCTGCACTCCCTACCTTAATGTAAGGTGAAATATACTTCTGATCTGCAACTCATCCTCTCCTTGGAGTACGTGTAGTGGTCTCTCTGCATTTCTATGGAAGGCAATACACATCCTACAACTAAATTCAATATATTGACAGACTGAGAGAGTTGGGTTGTTCAGCTGGGGAGGGGCTCTTGATCAAGCTGTGCAGGGACAGGATGAGGGGAAATGCCTTTAAATTGAAAGAGGGGAGATAGAGATGAGATCTTAAGAAGAAATTCTTCAGGATAAGGGTGGTGAGGCACTGGCCCAGATAGTCCATGGAAGTCTCGGCTGCCCCATCCCTGGAGGTGTTCAAGGCCAGGTTGGATGGGGCTTTGCGCAACCTGATCCAGTGGGAGGTGTCCCTGCCCAGGGCAGAGGAGTTGGAACTGGATGGGCTTTGAGGTTCCTTCCAACCCAAAGCATTCTGTGATTCTATGGAAATCAGGAATCCTTGAAAGCAATCCCAAGCTCTCTTCATTATAAACTCCTTATCTTCTTCACTTACTATCCGGACCACCAACAAAACACAACCCCCTATGAAAAGCTCTCTGAGATCTGCTCTGTTTAACTGCTTGACAAGAAAGCAGAGAGGCACGATGCACAAGAGGTGATGTTAGTGTTTATTTAAAATCTGGAAGGATTTTCTTTTTTTTTAAAGCTCAAGTGGTAAAAGTACCTGTAAGGTGATGTGACGGGCAGTACCACTATTCACTCTTGCTTCTCTTGCTTGTTGTGCTGTCATATCCTGCTGGACAGGGTGAAGCTACAGAGCAAAAGCTGTACCTGGAAGCCAGCAGGATCCTTTCAGCAATGGGATGCAGGCTGTTGCCCTGCAGCAGCTGAGCACATCCAGGCACAGCAAGCTTGTGGACTTTAACATGTACCAGGCAGGAAGAGACACTGCCAAGGACAAAGCTTGCAGTGTAAATATGGGTTTGTACACCTCAGAAGAGAAGGGTATGTGCTTCAAGGAGCAGAACCACAGGAGGCCCAAAAGATGAGGATACAATGAGGTGCCTACAGCTCCACAGGGCAATGTGGGAGGTTATTTCAATCCACAAGGCCACTGACACCAGCTTTTCTCAGCTGCTGTAGTCAAAAGCAAAGGCAGAATAAAGGTCCAGCCTTTCAAGGAGATGGGAATGATTTGTTTTCAGAGCTTTTTATTTAAATCTGCCTCACCCAACACACCTGAGTATTCTGTCTAAAAATATTTCCCTAGTTTTAGTTTATCAGTTTCTGTTTGTTATAATATAACAAGGACCAGCGACTGAGAGCCACTTTGAGCACTTTGGCTCATCTGCCATGCAGAAAAGTTGAGGCCATTCTGCCTCGAGGCCCTGGCTGGTGACAGGACCTGCACAAATGCCTTTTTAAGCAGCCATTTTCTCTTTCAACACAAAAACCAGAGGATCTAAATCAATAACTGGAGCTTACGATGGATGTAGAGCAGCTGTGGTTTTTAACAAAGCTTGCAGCAACACGGGCTCCAAAATGAGCAGCTGCAGGGGGAGAAACAGGAGGGGAGGGGAAACCCTGCCAAGGCAAACCACCAGGTCACAGTCACTCAGCAGTGAGTGTTTGAGGGGAAGGTGTAAACAGATATTTAAGAAACTCTTTGTTTTCCTCCAGATCTCTTTGTAAGTACCAGGAAGGAGTCATCACATTTAATCTTCAAGTAATCCCCTTTAAGCCTGAAGTGTTTATGTCTGAGCAAAGACAGCATTCTGGCAGTATTATAAGGGACTAGAGGGGAGAGAGCTGTAATGTGAAGAGCTCAGTTGAATTTCAGCAGACAGTTGATCACACAGGTATCTATGTCCACTTTCTGGCAGCTGGCCATTACAGAGCTCTCAAGTACTGTATTTGGCACAACTGGACAGTGTCCAGAGGAGGTCCCACCTGACATTTACCTAAGTTTGGCAATCCACTAAAAAAATGTACTAAACTATTGGCTTAGCCTTACAGATCACGAGGTAAAGCACTGTACTTTCAGTCGTTTACTCTCTGCAGAGCCCCAGAGTATGCAAGTCAAACAGAAAGGGAGGAAAAACACCCATACCATTTTTTTCCCTGCCTTTTTGATGCCAGTAGGCAAAGGGGCAGATCTACACCATGTGTGGAGCTGCACAGCTTGTCCAATTTGGCACCTTCACAAAACAAAAGTAAAACAACTGCTGGTGTGGTATGCTGAAACAGGTCACACCATTCCCCTTGCTCAAGAAAGCTCAAGGTTCTTTAATGCAAACTCCAGTTGTCCCTTGTCAAGGACCAAAGGCAATCAGGTTAGCTTAAACTAGGAATGAGGCGGCTGAAAATAACTGATCCAAGGTACACCTTCTTCGCAGTTCTGTAGGAAGCATACAAGAAACCATGGAACAGTTCGGGTTGGAAGGGACCTCAAAGGCCATCCAGTTCCAACATCCACTCCCACCTCCTGCTGGACCAGGGTGATCAAAGCATCATCTAACCTGGCCTTGAACACCTCCAGGGATGGGGCAGCCACCAGTTCTCTGGGCAGCCTGTGCCAGTGCTTCTCCATCGTTACAGGAAAACATTTCTTCCTAAAATCACAAGAGATCTGCTACCAGACGTGACAGTGGGCAAGTTGCAATAATCTTTTACTTTACTTTTAAGTGAATCATTAAATTATGGATACTCTTCTTCTCCCCTACTGATTTTTCCTGGGTCCAGAGCCAATGTACCCAACACTCTTCTCAACAGCTTCTCTGTTATCTGCCTACCCATTATTGTCACTGTCAATAAACGCGCCAATTTAGACAGGGGCCGATTATGTGGTTCTGTGTAGGACAGTATAATAATACAGCTCAACAGCAATAATCATAGTTATCTACACTTGACAAGTGCAACATTCAGATTTTAAAACAAACCAGCCTCTTAATGAACAAAGCTTTTGTCCACAAAAGACATGCTCTCCAGAAGTTAAATACCAGCCAGAAGGAAAGCAGAGCACCTGCTCAGCCATTAACTATTGTGTCTAAGCAGGTGCTCTGCCTAATGTCGTCTCCCATTCATACTTGGTCCAAGGCCTGTGAAGTCAACGGGAGTTTTATAATTGATTTCAGTGATGTTTGGAATATGCTCTTACATACTGATTGTCTCTTATGCACACTACTCAATAAATACTTCTGCCTTCTTCTAAAATGAAAATAATATCCTAATTTTAAAAATGTAACTTCTGGTTTACAGAAAGCAAAATTTACAATATAATTTGCAGGTATCAAACTGGAAATAGAGTCCTGAACTTTCTCCCTTAACAAGAAAGAGGCTCAGACCTATGAAGAGCTTCCTGCAGTGTCAGAAATGCCTTTCAGGAAATGTCGGAGTCCCAGTGACAACAAAAGCACAGGAGTTATCCCTGTACCTGCAGGTCTGGCAATCATCATGGGCTGAGGCACAGTATAGTGAGGTGTCACACATTCTACTCCACTCTTGTGAGAACCCACCTGAAGTCCTGTGTGCAGTTCTGGAATCCTCAACATACGGATGTGCAACTGTTGGAAAAAGTGCAGAGGAGGACAACAAAGACCATCTGAGGGTTGGAGCACCTCTGCTACAAGGACAGGCTGAGAGAGTTGGGGTTGTTCAGCCTGGAGAAGAGAAGGCTCCAGGGAGACCTTAGAGAAGCCTCCCAGTGCTGAAGGGGGGATCCAGGAAAGTTGGGGACGGTCTTTGTAAAAAGTCCTGCAGTGACAGGATGAGGGGGAATGGCTTTAAATTGGAAGTGGGAAGACTTAGATTAGGTATTAGGAAGAAATTCTTCCCGTTGAGGGTGGTGAGACATTGACACAGGTTGCCCAGGGAAGTCGTGGTTGCCCCATCCTCGGAGGTTTTCAAGGCCAGGTTGTATGGGGCTTTGAGCACCCTGATCCAGTGGGAGGTGTCCCTGCCCATGGCAGGGGGGTTGGAATTGGATGGGTTTCAAGGTCCCTTCCAACTCAAACCATTCTATGACTCTATGATCACACAACACATGATGCATGTTGTGTGCTGGGTGATCCACTTCCCAATGACCTGGTCCCTCCCTGCCTCCTGTTGGATCTATATCTATGGTGCCTTAAATATCTGTAGGCATAGTGCTCTATTTCACACCTTAAAATCAACTATTAAAATTACTAGGAGTCCACCTAAATGAAAAGAAAAGGATGAAGAGGGAAATAAAGGAAAATTCAAAACATTGATCTTTGCACTCCTGGCCACCAGTCTCCAGGAAAACAGCACCTCAGAGTCAGAGCTACAGAAAGTTTTCTGCAGAGGGCATTTCACATGCCCTGGCCTTTAGACATACAGTAAAACTGTTTCCAATGGCCTGTTGATACCATGATTCCCACCTGTTACGTCATCTGCATTAGTTATTCTGAAAACACCTCCCTCTTTAATCAGGTAAAACAAGAATTCAAGACTATGCAGTCTTCTCCTCAATGCTTACATTTAATAAGATTTTATTACTTCGTTTCCTTCCAAAAGCTGCTGACAAGCCAAGTTCAAAAAGCATTGAGTTTCGTCAGCAACCAAGTCTTTTCAGGTTATTGCTGCTCGTAGGCATCAATTTGATAAGAGTACCAATTCGTTCAGCAGTTTACTGAAAAAGTGGTTTGTATCACAAAGATTATTGGTTTATGACACTATGAAAATAATCAAAAGCCCTAAAATACATACCTGGTTCAGAAGACACTAACATGGTATCATCTGGCTCAAAAACCCAGTACACACCCAAAGCCACCAAAAGATCAGCAGAACACCTAGGAAGAGTCCTAGGATGAAATATCCCACCAGCTGGTCATTCAACAATGGAAAATTCACAATTCCTATAAATTCTAGTTGCTCTTTTAGCACTACCTGTCATGGGCAATCACCTTGCTCTTCTTGTCAGGCAGTTACAGAATTACAACCATCTTTTTTCAGCCTGGAAGAAGAGAAGGCTTCGGGGAGACCTTATAGTGGTCCTCCAGTACCTGAAGGGGCTACAGGAATCCTGGGGAGGGATTTTTTACAAGGACACCTAGTGATAGGATGAGGGGGAAAGGCTTTAAATTGGAAGGGGGAAGACTGACATTAGACATTAGGAAGAAATTCTTCACAGTAAGGGTGGTGAGGCACTGGCACAAGTTGCCCAGGGAAGTGGTGGCTGCCCCATCCCTGGAGGTGTTCAAGGCCAGATTGGATGGGGCTTTGAGCCACCTGATCCACTGGAAGGTGTCCCTGCCCATGGCAGGATGTTGGAACTAGATGACCTTCAAGGTCCCTTCCAACCCAAGCTTATCGTTCTATGATTGTCACTTGGACCGGGATGCAGGTCTGCAGGTTCAGCCTCTGAAGGAAGAAACATTTCTCTAAAGCTGATGATTAAACAGACCCATTTGAAATGAAGAGTTTTAAGTGTTTCTAGCAGCCTTCAGACCCACTACCAGATTCCCTTATCCTGTCAGGAAATAGGATCTTGAAGCTCTGCAGGTCAACCACCAACTGCATTTTTCCCACTTTAGCAGAACCCATAAGGAATAATCTTAAATATTTCCATCTTGTCTTCATTTGCAAGAACCACTTACAGGTTGATGCAGAGCTTGGAATAATAAATCAATCCAGTTCTAGTACAAGGCCAAAGAGCATTTTCACTGACTGGAAGAGAAAGTTTGAAATTCACTTTTGTGGCCCAAACCAGTCCGTAGTCCAGCACTGATTGTAAAATACTCCTTTACTTAAGGAACCAGTATTCAATCCCACCCTGGGGCTCAAGTACTCTTGTAAGAATAGGATGATTCTACCTTCAACATGGGATAACATTAATACTTTACACACATAAGGTCCTTCCACGAGGCACAATGAGCTTAAGTAAACCTTGGCACACACCTTTTAACTATCAACAGAGGAAAATCTGGAAAGTGAGGATGAGGGTACTCCATACATGAGAGTTTAATGAATCCCCCCCTATGTAGAACACTGGATTTCCTGCCATAAAATTGTAAAGTTAGTATTCTCTACATTTCCAGTGAAGTTTCGATGTGACTTCAGTGGCATAAAATGCTAATAATTTCCATACCTTAAAGAACAAAGTGAAATATTGGTTTTCCTCAGTGTTCTCTTGGGCTGGAGGGGGAGGGAAGTAAAAGAGGAAGCAAAATGAAGATGTTTCCTAATATTGACTTGGCCTTGAAGATCACATCACTGTTTCAATAAACACAAAACAACTAAAAAAAATAAACCCAATGTATATTTTCTAGTCTAGTTTGCCCTTAGGAATTTATGGTTTAAAGAATCCTGAAAGCAAATAGTTGGTGTTTGTATAAAAGGTTTTCAGCAAGCATATGTATGCACACGTTTTAGAAACCAACCTTCTAATACCATTCCACCTTTTTTTTTTGTTTTGAATTATATATGTACACAGATATATATTTCTGTAAAACACACACAATGTAGGCATTATATATAATGTACACACACAAATTCAGTCATACATGCCAGTTCCAGGACCAATTTTTCAGCCAAGCTGAAAGTGTCTTGCTATAGACCAGCTGCTATTCCCTTTTCAATACTATTTGTGCATTCAAGAGGAAACTCATCTTCTGGAGGGCTGTTCCAAGACTGTGCAACAAATCCCAAGCAATGACAAACCTCTACACCTCCCAATCATTATGAGAAGGTCCTGTCTTTAATACCTTTCTGCCAACACTACACAAAAATAAATTACTACCATAAAATAAATGAAGGTGTACAAAGGGATGGAAACCACATGCAATTGTATCTGTTCCACACAGTTCTTATTTGTAATATGTGCAGCTTGGGTCATATGGTTTAAAATGAAGTACACAAGGACTTGGATTACACCATGGGCTAAGTGACAGGTATGCACAATTCATATAATCAAAGAATTGTTTGGGTTGGAAGGGAACTTAAAGCCCATTCAGTTCCACCTCCTCTGCCATGGGCAGGGAAACCTGCCACTGGATCAGGGTGCTCAAATCCCCATCCAAGGATGGGAAACACCTTCAGGGATAGGGCAGCAATGATTTATCTGGGCAACTTGTACCAGGGCCTCACCACCCTCACAGGAAAACATCTCTTCCTAAGATCTCATCTCAGTCTCCCCTCTTCCAGCTAAAAAACGTTCCTCCTTGTCCTATCCCTGCACTTCCCGATCAAGAGCCCCTCCCCAGCTTTCCTGGAGCCCCTTTCAGTACTGGAAGGCTGCTCTAAGGTCTCCTTGGAGCCTTCTCTTCTCCAGGCTGAACAACCCGAGCTCTTTCAGCCCATCTTTGCATGGAAGGTGCTCCAGCCCTCGGATCATCTTTGTGGCCTCTTCTGGACTCGTTTCAACAAATTCTTGTCCTTTCTGTGCTGAGGACTCAAAAACTGAATGCAGGGCTCCAGGTGAGGTCTCACAGGAGCAGAGTGGAAGGGGAAAAAAATCACCCAGAGAACTCAAGAGGTGTCTTCCCCTTCTGTTAGCACCCCTAGTACATTTTCCATATAAAAATCCTATCTTCAAACTTAGACTTCTCTAAATATTCTAAATAGCTCTTTTTGCTACAGTCTGCAGGAAGCCATCGTACTACACCTATGAGTGACCAGCGAGTCTGCCCTGGGGAATCTGAAAGTCACTGATATTTTTTTATCAGGAGTACTGTCAAGCTCACCAAGGTGAAAGAGTCCACCGAGAGCCGAGAGTTTTTACAGTCAAAATGAATACAAATTCCAGCCAGTAGCCCACGAGTCATATCCCTTCAAGAACACAGAAAATACCCATCAAGGACTCCTCATTCAACCTGTCAACAGGGTGACTTAAAACACACAGCTGAGTCCTCCTTGTCCTCCATTCATTAGCTCCTGAAACTTTTCTTATCTTTATTCCTATTAAACACTGCTACCTAGGGACTTAAAAAGTTGCTTTGATTAGGGAGAAAAGAATTATGTAACCCTTGGTTAAGAGCATTTCCTTTTCCATAAAGATTCTTTTCTTCCAAGTTGTCTCTGAAGTGAAAATCCTTCCGTGAACACGTTCCAGGGAAGGAACATAGTCAACAAAAGGGACTGAATAAACAACATTAAAATCTTCTTGTAAGCATGGCTTGAAATGACTGACAGTAAACTAACATAAATCACACCAAATGAAGTGAATTAAAGTTTAGGAGTAAAAACGCACCGAGACTTTATTCTGCTTTACTCACCTTTGTGGATTAAAAAAGGAAAAGAGTTGGCAGTATTTACTATTTTCCTCCTCTTATTTAAACTGCTTTGCTTATCCTTCTTTCTGAGCGAGCTATAAAGGGACTCACATGGAGGGAAAAGCCCTCCTAGTGCGACACTGCTTTTGCCGTGTTATTTTATCAGAGTCATAGTGCAATGACTGAAAGAGCTCTTTGTAAACAGCAGATTGGTTTTTAAAGCAGGGCATAATCAGGTGGGAAAATTACCACTTATTGCCTTTCGGACTTAGGGAGTCTGGGAATACCATCCCACCAGCGACTGACTGGGGTATCGTACTGCTGCTTCAACGAGACTCTGCTTGGTACTGTTTGGGGCAGAGCTACAGACCTTGAAGAAAGCAAATGAATATTGACTCGCAGTGATAGAGATGACACAACTCTGGAGGATTCCTGATGTTAACACAAGGCAGAAATGGAGAAGAAATGACACCAGAAGCATGCTTTGAATAAAAAGCAGCTGCAGGCTGCCAGGAGAGAACTGGCAATGGTGCTGAGTGGGAGGTACCCTAGTACCACCTTTAATAAAAAAGGGAAGAAAGAATTTTTCTCTATAAAACCTCTCCAGCTAGGCAGAGTAAAACCATACCTAAACAGTATTAAAAACTTACCCAAAGAGTATTAGGATCAAACCCATCAAATATTACTTCAACTTATCTAGGCTTGTGATTACTCACAAACGTGTGTCAGACCTCAAAGCATTAGCCGGAAAGATGGCAGAGCAAATCATTTACTGCTTTCATTAACATCTAATATTTTCAGAGAATTCCAAAGTAGCATTTTATTCCAGACCATAATAGCCTTTTACAAAAATAAAATAAAAAAATAATAATTTCATAAAAATATTTCAGTTGTTTGTTACAATAATTTTCAAATGTTTTTAGCTTTCTCCATTTATTTTTTCCACTTGAAGTGGAAAGGTTTGGTGAGATCAGAATAGCACTTGTGATTTGATCTCTGGCTTGGTGCTAATCCTCTACTGGTGCAAGTTCATAGATTCCTAGAATGGTTTGGTTTGGAAGGGACCTTAAAGATGATCCAATTCTAACCCCCCACAATAGGCAAGGACACCTCCCACTAGACCAGGCTGCTCAAGACCCCAATCCAACCTGGCTTTGAACACCTCCAGGGACGGGGAATCCACAACAACAAGTTGAACACAGATTTATTAACATGAATGGGTAAATATTGGAGGCAAGGTCTTTATACGCATCTTTTTATCTCAGAGATGAAAACGTTTTGCTGGATGTTACTCCGGAGTTGAGAGGAAAACAACTACGACAGATGGAAATACAGTACTGAAATACAATAGAGCATCAATGAGTTGTGGAAATACAGTCTCCCACAGTCAGGAATTTTGAGGTCTATTTTGGCTATAGTCTACTGGACACAACTTAATGGAAAACACTGCAGACTTCGTCAGGACAATATTGTACTTAGTTTGCTTTTTACTGTTTTTTTTCTTTCGACATACAGATTCAAAGCAGGAAAACAAGGGGGAGAATTAAAAAGGTAGTTTATATAATTTTCTGCTTCTCCTTTTCAAGGAAAGGAAAACAAAAACCAACACGAACTAGTAAACATTTGAATTATGTCAGAGCTGTTTAGAATCCGGTTATACTGCATCATAGAATCATTAAGATTGGAAAACACCTCTAAGGTCATACAGTCCAACCGTCAGCCCAACACCACTGTGCCTACTACTACTAAACCATGTCCCAAAGTGCCACATCTATATGTTTTCTGAACCCCTCCAGGGATGGAGACTCCATCACTGCCCTGGGCAGCCTCTTCCAATGCTTCACCACTCTTTCAGCAAAGAAATTTTTCCTACTACCCAACCTCAACCACCTCTGGCACAACTTCACATACCTCCTCTCATCCTATCCCTTTTACTTGGGAGAAGAGACCAGCATACAAGTCATCATCAGGGAACTTAGAAAAAAATTGAGTTTTTTTTATTTTTTCCTTATTCTATCTAGTTTTCCATGTTTATGATACTTCTTTGTAAATACATATAAAAATAAAATAGTTCCAGTTATTTTTACTTGCTAGTTAAAGTCATTATGCCTATAAAGAGCAAATATATGTAATTTTAGAGGGAACACTGGGAATTAAAGATTAGAAGACTGAAGCTACAAAGATACTCAAATTACTAACTGCTGCATTAAGCATCTAAAACATCACACATTACATAAAGAGGTGGATTTGTCATGAACAATCTGTATCAATCCAGCTCAAATTCATTCTCTGACAGGGCTAAAGAAAATGGAAAGAGAAATAGCTGCACTGTTTCTTAGCTTTAATGCATTTTTAAAGACAACAGAAATCACATTGCGTAACCAAACTAAGTAAAACCAACATAGCCAATGATTTTTCAACCTTTCCTCACTTATGGATCAATAACTATTTCACAGAAAAGGATTGAGCTCCATATATAATATTACTGATTTACACTGGCTGTTGCAAACTCTTAGGAAGCAATGGATGCTGTTCCTCCCCAGGACCCCATAGAACACAGCTGCATGATGAAATAAAGAGTTGCCCACACAACCACCAGTGCAAATCTGACTATCAACAACTTCATGTCAAATAAAGGGGTTATTAGAACCTGTGAATGTGTTCTAGGCTTGCTCCTATTCAAAACAGCCATTAATAACTGGATGGCAAAATAAAAGAGAACTATGCAGGTCACCAAGATCTTGGAAAGCACTTGAACCATTGGTTCAGAATTCTAAGCGATCTTGATAGAGAAATAGCCTGAAATCAATAAAGATTTAATATAAAGGAAGAGTCATGCCACACAAGAGGAGAGGGAGAAAATTTAATAAAAAATAAGAAAGCGAGGAATAACAATTTAGTCAGCTGTACCACTCAGAAAAAGAATGTGGTATTTAGAGAGGGCTGTAAATTGAATACCAGCACTACTATTACAAAAGAAAGGTTTTTATAAAGTCACTCTGAAACAACACTAAGAACATCACTACCACGTCCACTTCTACTTTTTTTCCACTCAACTTCCATATAGCTTAAATATCTGTCCTTCTCCTATCTCTTTTCTAACTGCTTTGACACAGCGAAGAACTACTTCTGCTTTAGAACTTGGCATGGAGTCTGCGGCACAGAGTTTGGGTAAAAATTGCTCATTTTCATCAGTTAATAACAGGCTGAATTCTGAACCGACTCTTTGTTTCAGTTTCACAGTGCTTTTAAACCACATTATCTGTAACAGAATCAATGCAATCCTTAGCTTTTCCCACTTCCACCTTTAGAAGAAAGATCATAGAATAGCTTAGGTTGAAAGGGACCATTAAGATCAGCCAGTCCAACTGCCCATGCAGTGAGCAGGGACACCTTCAACATGATCAGGTTGCTCAGAGCCCCATTCAACCTGATCTAGAAAGTTTCCAGGGATGGAGCATCCATCACCTCTCTGGGCAACCCCTGCCAGTGTTTCACCACCGTCAGCATAAAAAACTTCTTCCTGATGTCTAGCCTGAACTTGTCCTCTTTTAGTTTAAAACCTTAATCCCTTGTCCTATTGCAACAGACCTTGCTAAAAAGTTTCAGATCTGTGAGAACAGTTCAGGGTAATAAATTCCTACTTCGGCAAAATCTTTTTCATTTTGTTAATGTACCTGATCCCAAGTCAACACTGCCCATGAGCATCAGAAGTTGTAGGTGAGCATTATAGACTCATAGAACCCTCTGGTTGGAAAAGATCTCCAAGATGATTAAGTTCAACCATACCTGTTACCTCACTAAACCACGTCCCTAAGAAACTCATCTTTTAAACACTTCCAGGGATGGCGACTCAATCATCTCCCTGGGCAGCCTCTTCCAATCCCTGACCACGCTTTCAGAAAAGAAATCCATCCTCATGTCCAGTCTAAACCTCCCCTGACGCAACTTGCAGCCATTTCCTCTCATCCTATCGCTTGTCACTTGCAATAAAAGACCAGCACCCATGTCACCACAAACTCCCTTCGGGCAGCTGTACACATTGATGAGGTCTCCTCTCAGTCTCCTCCAGGCTAAACAACCCCAGTTCCCTCAGTCACTCCTCATAGGGCTTATTCTCCAGCCCCCTCACCAGCCTCGTTGCCCTTCTCTGGATGCGCTCCAGCCCCTCAATGTCCTTCTTGTAGTGAGGGGCCCAAAACAGAACTCAACACTCGAGGTGCAGCCTCACCAGTGCCGAGTACAGGGGCACAATCACCTTCCTGCTCCTGCTGGCCACGCCGTGTCTGATACAGGCTAAGATGCCACTGGCCCTCTGGGTCACCTGGGCACACTGTTGGCTCATGTTCAGCCGGCTGTCAACCAACACCCCCAGGTCCTCCTCTGCCAGGCAGCTCTCCAGCCACTCCTCACCAAGCCTGTAAAGCTGCATGGAGTTGTTGTGTCCCAAATGGAGGACTCTGGACTTGGCCTTGTTGAACCTGGTCCCGTTGGTCTCAGCGCATCGATCCAGCCTGTCCAGATCCCTCTGCAGAGCCTCCCTTCCTTCAAGCAGATCCACAGTTCCACCCAGCTTAGTGTCATCCGCAAACTTGCTAAGGGTGCACTCAATTCCTTCATCCAGATTGTCGATAAAGCTATTGAACAGGACTGGACTTAGCACTGAACCCTGGGGAATACCACTCGTGACTGGTTTCCAACTGGATTTAACTCTGTTTACCACAAGTCTTTAGGTTCAGGCACTCAGCCAGTTCTTTACCCAGCAGAGGGTGTGCACAGCAGCAACTGGCAGCCAGTTTCTCCAGCAGGATACTGTGAGAAACAGTGTCAAAGGCTTTACCAAAGCCCAGGTACACCACATCCACAGCCTTTCCCTCTTCCATTAAACAGGTCATAGAAGGAGATCAGGTTGGTCTGGCAGGACTTGCCTTTTATAAACCCGTGTTGACTGGGCCTGATTACTCAATTGTCCTGAGCGTGCTGTATGATAGCACTCAAGACAATCTGCTCCATGACCTTCCCCAGTACCAAGGTCAGACTGACAGGCCTGTAGTTCCCCAGATCCTCCCTCCGACCTTTCTTGTAAATGGGTGTAACATTTGCCAGTCTCCACTCAAGCAGCACTTCCCCAGTCAGCCAGCACTGCTGGTAGATGAGGGAAAGGGGTTTGGCGAGGACCTCTGCCAGCTCCCTTAATACCCTCGGAGGGATCCCATCTGGCCACATGGACTTGTGTGTGTCTAATTGGCCAAGCAGGTCTCTAACCAAATCCTCCTGAATCCTTAGAGCTTCATTCGCACCGTCTTCTGGTTCAGGGGGCTGAATATCCCGAGAACATCTCACCCTACTATTAAAGACCAAGGCAAAGAAGGCATTAAGTACCTCTGCCTTGTTCTCATCCCTTGTTACTACTGTCCTTCCCGCATCCAGTAGAGGAGGAATGCTCTCCTTAGCCCTCCTGTTGTTGTTAATATATTTGAAGAAATATTTTTTATTGTCTTTCACCAGACTGGCCAGTTGGAGTTCTAGTTGGGCTTTAGCCCTTCTAATTTTCTCTCTACGTGATCTCACCTCACCCTTGTAGTCCTCCTGGGATGCCTGCCCCCTCTTCCAAAGCTCATAAACTTTCCTCTTCTTCCTGTGATCGACACAAAGCTCTCTACTCAGCCAAGCTGGGTTTCTTCCCCACTGACTCATTTTATCTCACATGGGGATGGCCTGCTCTTGTGCCGCCAGGATTTCCTTCTTGAGGAACATCCAGCCCTCTTGTGCTCCTTTGTCCTCTAGAACTGCCTCCCAATTAACTTCATCAAGCAGCCTTCTAAACAGTTCAAAGTCTGCCCTCTGGAAGTCCAAGGTGGCAGTTCTGCTGATCCCCTCCTTACTCCTCCGAGAACTGAGAATTCTCTCATCTCATGATCACTGTGCCCCAGGTGTCCTCCAGCAGTCACCTCTCCCACAAGACCTTCTCTGTTCACAAACAGTAGATCCCGTGGGGCACCTTTTGTAGTCGGTTCACTCACCAGTTGTGTTAGGAAGTTGTCTTCCATACACTCAAACCTCCTAGACTGTTTCCTTTCTGCTGTTATACTTTCAGCAGACATCTGGAAGGTTGAAATCCCCCCCAAGAACAACAGCTAGTGATTGGGGGACTTCTCCCAGTTGCCTGTAGAAGAGCTCATTGGTTTCTTCATTCTGGCTGGACGGCCGATAACAGACTGCCGATAACAGACCACTGTATCTGCCTTACCACGCATTCCACTGATTTTAACCCTTAAGCACTCAATCCTATCATTACTATTGAGTTCCATGCAATCAGAACATTCTCTAACATAGAAAGCAACCCCACCACCTCTCTTTCCTAGCCTATCCCTCCTGAAGAATTTGCAGCCACCCAAGACAGCACTCCATGCCGTGTGAATCATCCCACCACATTTCCATCATGGCAATTACGTCATAGCTTTCTTGCCTTGCAATGACGTCCAGCTGCCCCTGTTTGTTGCCTTTGCTGTGTGCATTAGTGTAAATGCACTTCAGGTGGGCTGTTGTTTCTGCCTCTTCCCTGAGTAGAACAGCCATAAGTCCTAAGTGTCTTGTAGCTGTAGCTTGTAACCCAAGAACAACCTTTGAATTCTGGCTGCCGCCTGGAGTGCTGTCCCCTGCTTCCACTGAGGTGGCAGGCCAGAGCCCCTCACTAGTACACTGTCCATCAGAATCTGAAGTGCCATTCCCAGGCTTTATTCTATCAAGACCAGTGTTGTTCCCCTCCCCCTTCCAATCTAGATTAAAGCTTTCTTGACTAGTCCTACCAACTTCTTGGAAAGTGTCCTTCTGCCCTTTGGGGACAAGTGTTCCCCATCATTTGCCAGCAGGCCTGGCATGTAAGCCAACCCATTGTCAAAGAACCCAAAGTTTTGTTCTTCACAACAGGTTTGGAGCCAGGCATTTAATTCCTGGCTCTTCCTACTCGTTCCCTCACCATTGCCCGTGAGAGAAAACTACCTGTACACCTGAACCTTGTACCTAGAACCCTGAAGTCCTTTTTAATCGCCCTAAGATTTCTAGTTGATTTTTCATTATTTTCAACCTGAAGGATGAGTAGAGGATAATAACCCATGGGTTTAACAATATTTGGGATTTTCCTTAACTCATCACCGACTGAGGCCCCAGGTAGGCAGCAGACTTCCCTGTGTAATGGATCTGGTCTGCATATCGGTCCTTCAGTTCCTTTAGGAGGGAGTCCCCAATGACTACAACCCTCCTCTTCTTTACAGAAGCCATTTTAATTGATGGCTTTGGGTTTATTCGCCTGGGAAGCGTTTCGAGGCTATGAGAATTGTCTATATTGGGGCTCGGCTCCACTTACAGACCTATATATCTATTCTGTAAGGGAACCTGCAGGACCAAGTTTGAAATGGGGGAGACACGCCAGTTGCAACGAGCAGGAACCTGCTGCCACTCTCCTCAGTTGAGTGAATAGAGGATGGGGAGCCCTCTGACACACAAGGCATGTCTGTCTGCCTATTGGGGCTGAAACAGGGAGCACAGAGTGTGATTCCAGAGGTCAGTCTCTCACTTCCACTCCCTGATAGTCCTTAGCCTTGTCACCTCCTGCCTGAGTTCAGTTACCATGTGGAGGAGTTCTTCTACCCGAGCACAGCCCACACAGGTGACTCCACCGCTGGCATCTGATACCAGTGCAGGAGGGGAGCACATCCTGCAGCCTAGTACCTGGGTGGCAGCATGCACCCACTTGGGCTCAGTTTGAACAGCTGTTTCAGTCGTGGCCAGTGCAAAGCTGAGAGATGCCTTATTTTTCTGACAAGTGGCCACCATGGTTTTCTGGTATTTCTGGCTGGGTTCCAGCACTGTGCTTGCTTACCCTGCCTTGGCAAACTGATAAGCCACACCCTTCTGATAAGCCACACTACTGTTTGCCAGCTCCAGTGGCTGGCACTCCTTAAGAGATGTTTGAATCTCCTGTCACATCAGCCACTCACATGGGAACTGCCACTCCCCAGTTTCAGGAGAGTCACCTGCCTGGAGGTTCCCTTTCCGTCCCCTGGGGGACTGCCTGCCCACCTCAATCAAGCACATGGCCACAGAACTTACTTATCACTTTTTGGTGATGATGAATCATAGAATGGTTTGGGTCAGAAGGGACTTAAAGATCACCCAGTTCCAGCCCCCCTGCCATGGGCAGGGACAAGGTCCACCGGACCAGGTTGCTCAAAGCCTCATCTAACCAGGCCTTGTATATCTCCAGGGGAAATCAGTGCTTTAATAAAATCAAGCTTATTTTGTGCTTACTTCTCAGGTGCTTTTTGCTCTCTCAACAGGTTAGTGATTACATTCCCAACCAAGTTGATATTATTCAAAAATAAACCATAAAAGACACAAAACAATTAATTACTCTTCAAACACGATGCCAGTATATTTTCAGTTAGGAAACAATACAAAGGAAGACTAACTTCTTTACTTGATTTAAAGTAGATAGTCTACGTGTAAGAGCACAAAGTGGCTTTCACAAACAGACCTTCTTTTTCTCCAGAGTTTTATTATGACAAAAGAAATTACCTGCTCCTTAGGTCTATACCACAATTTACAGCAACCACTGCTGGGACAAAGAAATGAAAGAAGCAATGAGAACAGCTGAGGTTTCCTCCCCACCCCCCCATATCATACAGTGATGTTTGATGGAGCATCAGATTAGAAATACTTTCTATTCGCATCTTTTTATACTTGTCCAAGCTGTCATCATTAAAAAGTGAGGTTTCAATGCTATTGCTAAGCCTTGGATAAAGCTCAGATGTAAATACTTCATGCTGTAAATTTATATGTCATTGTCACATCTGCTGTGTGTATAAATCAACTCCCAATGTCACAGCAGAAACAGAACTGTCATCTTTTTCACAATCGTGTTAAAAATTTCCTGCATGCTCCTGGAAGACTGATCGAGAAACACATCAGTTTCTGCTCTTCCCAGTAAAAATGAAATCAAATTGACTTCTACAGCCAAAGAATTACCCTTTATTTGAATTATGGTATATACCCATAAACTAATTTTCACTTGGCCACCTGCCATATCCGTATTTACCCTTGCATTTGTCTTGATCAGAACTTTACCATACTTTCATCCAAAGACCTTTAAAAAGCTGCTATTTTTCTTTATAGAATTCTTTTAATAAATACTATCTTTCTGAAGGATAATTGTGAACTAACATATCTGGATAACACACTCAGCAGGTTATCTGTATGTATTTGCCACTTCTTTGATGTTGATAATGTGATAATTGAACTTAAGCAAACAACAGGACATAATCAAGAGGTCAGCAAGATATCACCACAATCAGAGTGTTTGACAGTAAATACACCCCATGCAGTCCAAAACGCAATTGGTGTTAAAACCAAATGCTACAAAAGAGCAACTGGTTTATATCCCGACTGCCAAAACATAACAAATTGCTGTGTTTACTGCCCACTGTGCTCAGAGTCCATGGAAGGGTTTAACTCCTATTAAACTGAAGAGAGCAGCATCGTGCAAATTGCAGACTAAGTTTACATCCTCCTTGCATAAAAAAAAAAAAAAAAAAAAAAAAAAAAAAATCAATCTTAACCCTCAGAAATCCACTTTGTAATTTCCATCTCCATTTTATGTTAGCACTGTTTTCTTGAAGAGTATCTTAAATGATATTCCTGTTTGGCTTTTGTGCTGCACAGCACTATCTCTCATAACTTCTTCCCCCTGGAGCAGCAAGTAAGGTTGGGATAAAGATCCTTTGATAAGAACTCTGTAACTGGGTCTTCTATGACAAGGATGAGTCTTCACCCATTAAGCGGGCAGTCCAGCCACTCCAGAGCTGGAGGTCTCATACCTTGAACAGAAAGAAATCACTGCCTCTCTGGGATGAGAATCAGAAATGGGCTTTGTTGACAAAGTCTTTGTACACACCCCCCTAAGCCTTGTGCTCAGAACAAAAAGCATAAAGACTCATGCATCAACATATGGGAAAACACTGTTTCTCATCTTCCTAGATATTAGATCTTAGGAAGAAATGGTTTCCTGTGAGGGTGGGGAGGCCCTGGCACAGGTTGCCCAGGGAAGCTGTGGTTGCCCCATCCCTGGAGGTGTTCAGGGCCAGGTTGGATGGGGCTTTGAGAAACCCAGTCTGGTGGGAGGTGTCCCTGCCCATGGCAGGGGGGGTTTAAGGTCCCTTTCAACCTCAACTGTTCTGTGATTGTATGATCTTCTCACTTCTGGATTTTTATGGCATCTGCTTTAACTCCTCAGAGAGTCAATAAGTAAAAGGAATACAAGTCACTTCCACTCCTGCTCTTATTACAAATACATCCCAGAATTACAGAGTGCACGTTAATACAGTTGAAATCAAAGAAGCATAAGTGAAGTAGTAAACTAAGTGCTCTAAGTTTATTTATCTATTTTAAAATATGGATTTTTTTTCATAACAGTGCACCTCTGAAAAATTTTCATTTGTCCAGCCACACAAGTTTTTTGTTTCAGGTGACTGCCCTAATCATGGAAATACTCAATAAGAGCAAACATGCACTTGGCTCAGCATGACCAGTAGAGAATGCAAAGGGAACTGTAGGAGGACAGGGTAAACATGTAGTAACTTATCCCAAAACAGCCCTTTGGGTCCTCCAGTGATATATTTTATTTAATAACCCTCAAGGGATTCTTATTCTCCCCTGCAATGTCCAGTAGGATTTTTATTACTTGCTGTTGGGGGTTGGTTTTCTATTTAACTTCTTATCACTCAAAAATCCCATGGCAAGGAGTGCCACAATCCAATTACGTGTTGCATGAAGAACCAGTCCTCTGTTAAATGATGCCCATCATTTCTTGTATAGGGACAACCAAACAGTTACTTGCTATTTACCCTCTTTGATTCCCTCATAACTACTTGAAGCCTTCCTTGCCTCTCATGTCTATACTTCCTTCCCATCTTAATTTCTTTTTCCTCCCCTCTGGAAGCCTTTTTTTATTTTTCCAATCATTTTTTAACCTCTTTTTGACCCTTTTATGATTCTATAATGTCCAGTTTGAGATGGAAAAATCAGATCTCCAGGCAGTATCCAGGGTGCAGCTCAACTGTGAATTTATACAGCAGCCTACTACCAAAATCTGTTTTGTCCTCCATTGCTTTTCTAGTAATTCCAAACCCCAATTCACTTTGACTTTACTGTCTTGTTTCAATCCAATGTTGTTGTTTAGGACATCACGAGTGTCTTCACTAACAGTCTGTGCAAAGCCCATTATTTCATTTAAATAATTTTTGCCCCTCGAGTGCACCGCATAGATTGAATTTTGGCTGCCATTTCATCTCCCAGTTGCCAAAGATCGATCTACATCTGCTAAAAATGCTGTAGCAACCCTTATCTCATTCTGCTTCGTAGACTGTCCCCACTGGCGAGGAGATATTCCCTGTTTAGCACCAAACTTATCTCCCTGACTGAAAAATCAAGTCATATGATGGAAGAGACAGCAAACTACGGGAGATAATACTAACCTGAAGATCTCAGTCCATAAAGGTGACTGGTGATGCAGTGACTGATCCATTAAAACTATCTTGTGGTCCTACTTCTAAAGCTGAGTGCGATAGGGAATTGTATCAAGCTAGCCTGAAGCATGTTTTCTAGTCTATGGAAAAATTTTTATCCTATATCTAGGTAAAAGCAAGTCTTGAAATGCTGTCAAATATATTCTGCAGGCTGGAAACTGTAGTTCTTCAGTGGCTGAACTGATGTGCAATCAATAATACATACATATATCCATATAAACAAAGACGCGGCTGCAACAACTGGGGAGTGGGTGGGACTATGTTTGGTTTATGCTTTTACAAGATGTGAGTGATGGCAATTTACTGCTTCCTCAGTCTGCCAACAGTGTTGAACTTCTGCTTTTCTTCACTCCAGTGTTAATCCAACATGCTATAAAATAATCATCGATTTCAGGATATTAGCACTATGGTATCAAGATACAACAATGAAAGCAGCTCACTGATTTTCTCAAAACAGATTTCTTCTCACACTTATTTTTACACTACACTAACAGTATTGGTCAAGCGTGTTGCAGACAATTGCAGGCAGAACACTTCAAAAAACAATGTGACCCGAATATTGTTTCTTGATTCCTCTGATCTGCAGCCTCAAGCAAATTATTGTAACAGTCCTGTATAGCGTTTTCAATACAATTTTTTTGTTATACTTTAGATATTGTGAGACTCATTCAATGCAGAGGCCCTTGATCAAAGAGTACTTTATAAATATAAGGGCTTTAATTTTACATTGATTTCTCTCTCACAAAACCCTATTGTAATCAGAGGAACAGCGACACTGCCAAGGTAGATCAGAGTTTTTCCTACAGCATTTTTTATTGTGTAGTCTAAGCTGATAATAAGAAGTCTAGATACATCAGCCAAAGGTTTTAAAAGCTTCCCTGCTCAAAAACACACTTTCATGAGCAATTCAAGCTAGTGGTTACTGTAAGTATAATTAACTGAGAGGAGAACAAAGCTAATGCTTGAACTCTATTTCTATGAGGTTGCCTCTTTCAAGTTTCCATCCTCAAACTCCTATTCCTTTTGCTCAGTGCACAAGTGTTCTGGATTGAGCTAAAGCAGAATCAGTTTCTAACTTCAGCTCAGTCTCATCTAAGTAACTTCATTTTCAGGAAGCTAACTGCATGATTTTCAAACAGTGTTTCTCCCCAGAAGTGGTAACATGGGGCACTGGGATGCAGAAAGGCTGCTGCTTACACTTATTTCTATAGAAACCAAGGCATTCCTTGAGCTGGTGCAACCATAAGCAAAAAGGGTCCCATCTGCACAGAGGGGCAGACAGGACAAGTGACAACAGAGCATTGCATCCCACTACACTCAGTATAAAACCGAGGGATCACATGGGTATGCAGCCTCTTCAGTGGCTGATGTTCAGTGAGGACCTTGTCTGTCTTTCTGCCCCTGATCCTGGATCCATGCATTCCTGAACTCAGTATCCTCCTAGACCAGACCCTTTCCTGTGCCTGCTTTGCAGCATTTGTTGTGACACACAGTCATTGAGGGGTGGGAAGGATGCGATTTCATATATTTGCCTATATTTTATTCACTGTGTTATTAATAGTATTTTCTTTATTATTATTGCTGCTGTTATTATTTCATTAAAGCTGTTTTATTTCTAGTTTCCAGCCCACAGGTCTTTTCCTCTCATTTCCCTTCTCCCTTTCCCTGGGCAGGTGAGGGAACTGGGAGCCCAACTGCTCAGTTTTAGCTGTCGAATTGTCCGGGCCAAGCCTAAACTGTGACAACAAGTCAATCCTAATTACATTTATCTTACTGTAGCGCACACACAAGGAAGGCCTTCTCTGAGAAGCACCATCACACCACTCAAGTACCCACTTGGCTCCTCAGAGAGGTAGCTGAGAAGCCTTTGATGGCTCCTGTCCATCATTCAACAAGCAGAGCAGGCTCCAACTACTACAGAATGACATTCATAGGCAGTAAATCCTCTAAAACAAAGACACACAACCTGAGAGACCAGTTCAAATCATCAACTCCCATTCTCAGTGTACACACACTGCACCCTTCAACTCGTGAACTGTCACTGTACCTTAGGACACCTTAAGCATCTCCTCCATGTAGTAGTTGCTCCTTGATCAAGAATTTGTTTCCCGAGACAAATGAGTAAGTGCAGCCTTCATAAATATGCCTAGTTCAGGTGATAATCAAATGAACACTAACAGGAATCTGTGATAAAAATGTATTTTTAAGTACTAGAAACTTATTTGTGTTTAAGCTTCAGCTGAGCAGAGCCCATGGACAATACAAGTTGCCTTCTAGCTATCCCATGCAGATGCAGAAACAGTGAGACAGGAGAACTCATCTGTGGTGCACTGTGCTGAGCTAACTCTGCCCCTGCTAATGTCAGTGTCTTAAAAAGGCAGCTAAAGTCGTAGCCAGCTTTTCAGTTTAAGAGCCAGAAGAGGACTATCTCGTTCTCCTTCAATTGCTCAGTCCACTACCTCATTCCTGCATTCGTCTCTTCTTCTCAAGTCAGAAATGTGCACACTTCCCACAGCTTCCAGGAGAATCTCTCCCCAGTGCAACCACCTGCAAAACTAACACCTACCTGAGGTTTACTTGGCATGTTATTTAAAAGAAAGACGAGAAAACTTCAGCAAAATGAACATTAATCAGAACATATGTTAAACTGCTCAATGTAAATAATGTAGCTAGGAAGGCTGCTGATCTTGTTACCAGGAAACAGAAGACACCAGATGATCAGAGGGCTGGAGCACCTCTGCTACGAGGACAGGCTGAGAGAGTTGGGGTTGTTCAGTCTGGAGAAGAGAAGGCTGCAGGGAGACCTTAGAGCAGCCTGAAAGGAGCCACAGAAAAGCTGGGAAGAGGCTTTTTTAAAGGGCAAATAGTGATAGGATGAGGGGCAATGGCTTTAAATTGGAAGGGGGAAAATCTAGGTTAGACATCAGGAAGAATTTCTTCACCATGACGGTGGTGAGGCCCTGGCACATGTTGCCCAGAGAAGTGGTGGCTGCCCCATCCCTGGAGGTGTTCAAGGCCAGGTTGGATGGGGCTTTGAGCCACCTGATCCAGTGGGAGGTGTCCCTGCCCACGGCAGGGGGGGGTGAAACTGGATGGCATTTAAGGTCCCTTTCCAACACAAACCATTCTAGGATTCCTTAAAAACCAGAGAAATCCACGTCACACCCTGTTCGCCACCCTCAGCACGCAAAACCATGTATGCCAAGACTTCAGAAAGCCACACATAAACCTTCCCTCTGAAAACACATGTGGCAAGAGCAATTCTTTCATTTCATCCTCTGATCCAGGCCTTGGCACACCTTTTCAGGAATGATTGTATCTTTCCTACACGTCCTTTTTTCAATAGCACAACCACGGCTCTGCACAAACATTCTAAGGCCTCTTTCAGATATACCACTGCTCACTCTTTCCCTTTCATCATGTTGTTAAGATCCTATCATTCTCAATTTTCACATGTTCCATTCACAGGTGAGTTTTTGTGCCTGCACAGATTTGGAAGGATGCTTCCTCTCCTTCTTTATATCCTTTGAGGAACAAAAGCAGGGCTAAAGAACATGGAAACACTAGCAGTACTGAAACCTAAATCCAGATGCCAGTAAGGTATTTATCAACCATTTAAATCAACACCATTCATTACACTGAATCCTTCTTTACCTCATACTGAGCTGTTTTCTTTCGAACATAAAAGTAACCAGAAAAAACTTAAAAAGGCACATTTCTGCAGAAAAGCTTGATAAGTACTGCCCACTGCTTGCCCCTTCAAGCAGTCTGGAAGCTCACTTGTTCCCAAGGCTGGATAAAACACATCCTATGTGTTTTTCACAATTTCTCAGCCCAAGGACTTAGCATTCACCCGCTAGTGTGTGATTCTTCACTCAAATCATTGGGTACCTTTTCTGCTTCCCAACTGAATGATGACAACTAACGAAAATAAAAATAAAACAAATAACTAAAAGCAAAACATGAATAGTAAATGCTCTAGGACATACATGAATACTGATATTCACATTCTGCTGCTTACATTTGCAATCAGCACAGGCAAAGAAAGAAAACATGTTCATAGCAATAGCCAAAGACAAAAAAGAAATGGAATTAGGTTAATGGCACTAATCAACAATCTGGAATGCAAATGAGTGTTCAAAGGCACGATATTTTGCAGTCACTATTTTACTTAGAGAAGTCCTTTGTCCACTTGCTACACTTCTGCGGAGAGGGGAAACCCAGTTGCATGTTTGGGACATTTCTCAACAGACTGGTTCATTCACAGAGCTGCATACTATTTCATGTTGAGTTTAGAATGGAGATATTAGTATTTTCCATTAAATCATAGGATTATACAATGTCCTGAGTGTGAAGGGACCCACAAGGACCATTGAGTCGAGTTCCTGTCCCTGCGCAGGACAACCCCAACATTCACACCATGTGTGAGGGCGTTGGCTTCTGGAATATTGTCAGGCTTGGTGCCATGACTGCTTCCCTGGGAATCTGTTCCAGTGCTCCACCACCCTCTGGGGGAAGAGCCTTTTCTAACATCCAACCTAACCCTCCCCTGGCACATCTTCCTGCCATTCCTTTGAGTCTAGAGAGAAGAGATCAGCATCACCTTCTTGCATTGTAAGGAAGCTGCAAACCATGATGAGGTCTCCCCTCAGTCTCCTCTTCTCCGGGTTGAACAGACCAAGTGACTTCAGCCACTCCTCAGACAGCTTTAGCATACAAGTATCAAGCAATCACTATTTTTTTTGCATAATTTAATAGTGGAATTTGGACCTTATTCTGATGCACTGAAGAGTAAATCATTCCTACACGTGTGACCCTTACCACAAATTCTGATTCTCTGCTGTTAACCACAGCTACCAAAACAAAGTTGCTCTTTCCATAAAGCTTGATTTTAGCTTGGTTTTCATTTCAGTTCATCTTCACCGGGCTAAAGTCTAGTTAACCCTGATGAATTAAGCTATCTTTATAAAATAAGTCCAGTACCCAGTAAGCAAAGTGAATTGTCTATGAAGTCATGAAACTTGTCAGCATGACCATTATAGAGAAATATGAATGTATACATCTATTATCTGATGAGTATTATTTCAGCTTGGGGGATGAATGGAAGTCATTTCTCACAGAGAAAATTCAAAGGCTGGTAAAGGAAAGCTGTGGGCTAAATGCTGAATGTCTTTACTCATATTTAAGCTATAAATAGTCCTAACAATACATAGAATCACAGAATCACTTGGTTGCAAAAGACCTTTGAGATTATCAGGTCAAACTGTACCTGTCCACTCACTACTAAACCAGATGCCTGAGCCCCTCATCTACCAGTCTTTCAAACACCCTCAGGGATGTAGACTTCATCACCTCGCTGGGCAGCCTCTGCCAGTGCCTGAGAACCCTTTCAGGGAAGACATTTCTCCAGATGTCTTGCCTGAACCTCCCCTGGCACAACTTTAGGCCATTTCCTCTCGTCCTTTCATCACCTGTCACTAGGGAGGAAAGACCAACACTCACCTCATTTCAACCCCTTCTCAGGGAGTTGTAGACAGTGATGAAGTCTCCCCTCAGTCTCCAGGCTAAACAATCCCAGTTGCCTCAGCCCCTCCTCATAAAGCTTGTTCTTCAGCACCTTCCCCAGCTCCATTCCCTCCTCCAGACACACTCCAGCCCCTCAATGTCCTTCTTGTAGTGAGGGGTCCAAAACTGAACCCCAGGTTCAAGGTGCAGCCTCACCAGTGCTGAGTACAGGACACAATAAATTCCTTGGTCCTGCCGGCCACACTATTTCTGATACAGGCCAGGATGTCATTTGACTTCTTGCCCACCTGGGCAACAGAAGAAGAATACAGTAGTATTACATGAATGGGCAATAAATGGTGCAAGCTTTCACCGGGCGAGTCCGCACATTCGCATTCAGGGATGGTAAGTTTGCAGACAGAGCGATCTACAAACATGTCATGTGCTAAGTGACAGACCATATGCTTTGCCTAGAATAGGAACTTTGGCTTCCACAAAGGACTCGAATTAATGCATCAAGTAGGTGACAGGCTTTTAAACTGATGTATACATCAAGCTTCTCATAACCAAGCTGTCATCCTCAATTACGTTTCATGAACAAGTCCTCCAGACAAACATAACTTTGCTTATTAAGCCCAGTATATCAGCTGCACCCTGCTTGCTGCAGGAGGTTCCTTCTATTCCATTGAATGCATTTCCATAAAACACACAACAAGGTAATTCGGATCAATGTTACTAGCAATACCTGTGAAAAACTTGAGATAAACTCTTAATAGCCTATCTGAAACCTTGCAGAAGCCAAGTATTTTCTACGTCCAGACAGCTTTCCTAGCATCACAGTGGATTTGAACTGTTTACTAGAGATTTAAATACTGATTAAGAGATCATTTTTATGAAGCAGGGAAATATTTACTTGCTTATGCTCTTCAGGTCACATTGATTAGGAAGCTGAAAATAACAGAGATAGCTAAACACACTCTGAAAGCACATGTGAACAGGAATGAATGGTACAGGTTAGACAGTAAGGCAGAGCTGACCATGTGGGGTAGGGCCTCTTTTTCCAGAGGTAGCACGACGTAGAATCACAGAATGGTTTGGGTTGGAAGTGACCTTAAAGATCCTCCGGTTCCAACCCTCCTGCCACGGGCACGGATACCTCACACTGGATTAGGTTGCTCAAAGCCCCATCCAACCTGGCCTTGAACACCTACAGGGATGAGGCAGTCACCACTTCTCTGGGCAACCTGTGCCAGGGCCTCTCCATTTTCACAGAAAAACATTTCTTCCTAAGATCTCATCTCAATCTCCCCTCTTTCAGCTTTAAACCGTTCCCCCTCATCCTGTCCCTGCACTCCCTGATCAAGAGCCCCTCCCCAGCTTTCCTGGAGCCCCTTTCACTACTGGAAGGTTGCTCTAAGGTCTCCCAGAGCCTTCTCTTCTCCAGGCTGAGCAAGCCCAACTCCCTCAGCCTGCCCTCAGAAGGGAGGTACTCCAGCTGTTGGATCATCTCTATGGTCTCATCTCAACTCACTTTGACAGATCCATGGCCTTCCTGTGCTGAGGACTCCAGAAGTGAACGCTGAGCTTCTAATGAGGTCTCAGCAGAATAGAGCATGGGGGGGTGTGGGGGAATAAAATCATCTCCTTCTATTGTAATAACATCAAAAAAAAAAAAAAAAAGGGAAGAAAATAACAAATGAGGGGAAAGGATATCCATGATTGGCATGAATTATCTAGAAATGCCTGTACTATTCAGGGCAGAAGTGCTCCACGCAGTGACAGCCACCATCTCATAGCATCATGCATAACAAGTACTGCAGAGTTCCTGGTGCTAGTCAGAAAAAATATTGTTGAGTGATATTTGCAAGAAAACCAGGAGCAATTTTTGAGTACTGTCCAGCTAACACAAAAGACGTGTTAAAAGCACTGGTTCTCAACCAGATTTACTGTCTCATAGTAACAAAGATCATCTTTGTAGACTGAACAAAGCATCACTCAGTGATTTTTGTGTTCTAATTCCTTCATAGGAAGCAATCTTCCGATCAAACCAAAAGGCTGCTAAAAACAGGCCTTTACATGGTGGAGTGCTCCCATTTCCCAAGTGAATACTTGGAGATCGATCATGTGCTGTGGTGAAATGTCAGCCTTAGGTCTGAGCTTTCACACTGCAAGGAAATGTAATTATTGTCCTGGAGTTAATAAACACTTCTTGTCCACACATATAGAAACACACGTGCAGGATACACATCTTCAGAGAATCCCAAGAACCCAGATCAGCACTGAAGACAGATCACTAAAATTAACACTATTTGCAGGTTGGGTTTTTTCCTCTTTTGGTACCCTTAAGAAAGAAAAAGACAAACTGAATTTAATTAAACTCTTCCAAGAGCCTGATTATCTATTTTTAATAAGAGTACATTCAGCTCTTAAGAGTGTACGTGAGAAATCACTGTTCTTAACTTACAAAAGAGGGAGAAAAGATAATATGCCCATTGTCTGCCTGAACCTACAGTACCAAGATCGTTTTTCAAGCACACATCTAGAACACCTTTTTGCCCCTGTAAAAATAAGAGCTTGATCGAAATAGAAATAATAAACTGCTGCCGGCTTTCAGGTGGTATTAGCATAGATTGTCGTCTTAAAGTTTTTAAGGAGCTTAGCAATTAGACTATTATTATGACGATTAGAGCTTTGAATTGTGATAATGACTTATGTCTGTATAAATCATGTACTAATAGAAATGAAAATTTATGCCATCTTTGCCATCGCAATGCAATACTACAAACCGCCTGCTACAAAACAGAACTGTTACAAGTTCCAACAATGAGATTCTTCTGCATCAAAAGTGGAATTCCCTAATCCACCCCCAAAAATGTTGTCCCCAGGCTTAATTGATGTGAACAGGCATTACCAAATCCTAATCCTCTTCAAACACGAATCAGACTTCTTTTGTTAGCAGCCTGGAAGGAGATGAGACCTCCAGGTCTGTGGCACTTACAGCCTTGATGCATCTTTGGGGGACCTAGTACGCCTCTGCTTTCAAGCTAACATTTACCCAAGCATCACACCACGGAGTCTGAATCATGGATACGAAAATGAACTGCAGCAACTTCGGTCACACCAAGCAGCAACACATTTTTCCATGTAAGCAACAACTTTAAAGTACCTTAAAGAAGATGAAGGCACTCATCAGATCATCTGATTACACAGAAGACACCAAACACTTGTGTCCTGTGCTGCAGTTATGTATGAAAAGAGCAGCTTCTGATAGAAATTCTGTCTTGGAACACTAATAGTTATCTTTATGGTAGGCCCACACAAAACCAAACACAGTGACACTAGGGGCTGGACACCTGTAACTGATTTAGTCTTAAGCCAACTCCTTTCTGTCAAAGAGAAGGCCTCCCAGATACCTCCACAGCTTCCCTCTCAGCCTGTGATCACACACTCCTGCCCTGGCTGGAAGCAATACTGCAGCCCAGCTCAGCCAGTCAAAAAACTATAGCACTGTGCTGTAAATAGCAGCGCAGGTTCAAGGGTGAAGTGGGAGTAAAGTCTACCAAGGCTTAATGACAGAATGACACACAGAGATCAGATCAGGTGCTCATCTGACCTCTCCCTGTAGCATCTGAGCAGCTTCACATGACCAAAGCATGGTGCTTGAGATGAGCACAAAGCTGGTCAAGCCAACTTAAGTAGATTTTCTTATGGTTAGAGATCCCCTGGCATATTGCCAACACTGGATTTCTGGTCACTGCGTTTGCTTAGCAAAAGAGGGAGCATCTCTGAGTGGAACAGTTCCTCAGTCATCCTCATGGCCCAGAGAAAAGTCAGTTACCCACACTGCATTAGAGGAGAGCTCTGATCACATCAGACACAAGAGCAAGTTGCCAAAACCAGCTTAGACTGGGACAGCACAAAACCATCCATAAAACAAGAACAGAAAGTCATAATCTTCATGTTCTCTTCAGCCACGTGAAGATCATGTCTTTGCATTCCCCTACAAGCTCTCACATGGGCTTCTTGAAGGGGATAAAACCCCTTCATAGAGTGCTAAAGCACCATCCAATTGTCTCAGGCAAACTATATGGGCCTTAAACCTATTTTTGGTGGTGGCAGCTGGTCACATTGGCAAGAGAATATCCTGTACTTGATAGAGATTCATCCATGGATAGAGAACATTTTTAAACCTCACTCTAAAAATAAAACAAACAAAAAACCCACCACACTTGACAATTCTAAGCACAATTCCCACACAAAATGAGACGTGCGACTTCTTCCCATTTGGAAAAAAAACCCACAACCACCTTTATTTGAAAGTGTCCTTAGAAGTCAAAATATTTTCAAACACTGATCACAGCACCACACACAAAATCAGAATCAACCTCAGAACACTTATTTTCTTAATTCTCAATAAGCCAAAAAACATGGAGATCTTGTTGTCATTCTAAATAGCAATAGCGGTTTGTTTGTCTTTTTGCCAACCAAATGAAAAACAACAAATGAGGTGATTTTTTTTACTCAATTCTACCTTCGCTGCCGTTAACGAAGTGTCTTGAAATCCTGAAAGCTTTCTTTGTTACTAAATATTCACATTATCTATGAAATGAAAAAACGTATTACCAGAAATAATAGGTAGTCTTCACGCCAGCTGTGGATGAATCAAAGTGCTTTGATTTGTAGCTCCTAGTAATAAATCTCTCTTCTTATATTTCACCCCCTCAAAAAAATCACAAGTCTTGCAAACATCTAAATTTTCACGTACCTTCTGCAGAGTCTGTTTTCACTGAATTTGAGACAGCCAGCTGTCTACTCTGAGCCCATATTCACCTCCTTTCAGCCCTTCTCAAATTAAATTAACCACATTTAAACCATGCTTACTGAGAAAACAATCTAATCCCAAACTAATCTTTGTATTGACAGAGACTCAGAGTATTTGCTTCTCTATCCAAAATCTCTCCTCAAGTATCTCCTTCTATCCAGTCCCATCTTCTTGCTTTCTCACTTCCGTCAGGCCAAGCTGGATGGGGCTTTGAGCAACCTGATGCAGTGGAAGAGGCCCCTATCCATGGCGGGGGGGTTGGAACTAGATGGGCTTTAAGGCTCCTTCCAACACAAACCTTCTGTGATTCTTACGAGCAAAATGAAAGGGGGCTTTCAATCTTCACATCATTAAGAGATTGCATGGAAGCAGAACATAATTGCTCTTTCATGAACTGATAAATCCATAGAATCATAGAAAGGTTTGGGTTGGAATGGATGTTAAAGATCATCCGGTTCCAAACCCTCTGCCATGGGCAGGGACACCTCCCACTAGACCAGGCCTGATCAATTCCAGCCTGGCCTTGAATACCTCCAGGGACAGAACTTACATATTTTTAAGATTGTGAGGTAGGGGAGGAGGAAGGAGAGGCAGAGGTGTATTATCATACATAAATGGTAGTTAATGATTTTCTAATTAGTGCTACAGGTGTCAATTTTCTGTTTTAATTGTGCCTTGCCCTGCTTGCAAGTTTACCCTCATGTTTTTGCAGTGTGCAACCATACTTCCAATAACTGTAACAGATCAGTTGAAAAGCAGTTACAGTAAAGCAGATTCTGATGCCTATTAATTAGATAATTACTATGGCTTTCCTCCTCTCCACCCAAAACTCTCAAGTGGGATTTACATCCTTCCAGGAGTCAGACTTCTCATGCTGCTGAGATTTCTGGTTCACTCTTACCTATTAGTCATTAATTACCTTTTAATCACCAAAATTATCATAGCAAACAAAAATACAGCTTTGTTCAGAGAAAGTTGGATGTTGTGGAAAGCTCATTCCTTTACAACTGCCTGCCCTAGAAGCTCTCCATAAGAAAGAAACTCAGGCTGTAGTCTGAGCACAGATGTTTTGATGACCTAGGCTCAGCTATCCCTCACACAAATTAAATTAGCTCCTTTAATGCCAAGTTAGCAAGTGTCCATTGTATGGTATTGAGGGAACATTTTGACCTTCCTCTGCTGAGGAGACTCTTCATCATCAAGTTTGGGGGTTTTTTTATTGCATTTAGTAAACAAGATGAGAAATAACATGAAGTCAATAAAAACAGCTAGATTAAAATGCTGCTTTTTACCCCCAGAATTTAAGACTGAACCTACTTCAGAATAGTTCAGTAACATAATACAGCATTCACACAGCTAGCATAAATGCTAAATATGTAAAATTGAAGGGCATATTGTAAGGACAAGCATAATTAGCTACCAACACTACACTTAAATATAACCTAAGCATTTTTTTTTCCCTTTAGTTAATTTTAATAGGGTCCTGGGTCATGGTTAGACCTATCTTATTATTATTAGAATCCGTAACTGGAAAAATTCAACCTACCTTAGACATCCAGTTACACAATGCTTTCATAAGTAGATGCAGGGGGAGATACAACAAAAGGACAAATGAGAAACATCTGTGTAGAGAAGAAAAGAAAGGAGGGAGAAAAATAGTTGGTAAAGCTAAGGGAGAGATAATTTGGAAAAAAAAACCCCATCACATCATGAAAAACCTACTTTTTTAGCAGCACTGAATTGTTACATACTTAAAATAGAAGTGTGGATAATGTATTTTCATGGGTTTATGACAAACAGGAATCCTAGCTGAATGAAATCAAAAAGTCATTCTCAGATAGAGGTCAAGATTTTATTTCATATTTATTTTATATTCAAGAGAGAAATGATACTGCTGTCATGGATCCCGATATCAGTTTTGTCATTGACCTTTCTTTATTCCCTGGTCCTCCAAGTTCTGGAGTCATTCGGAATGAAAAACCACCAGCAGCAGTGAGTCACCTTGGCTGCAACCAACCAAGGTGTCACAGCACAAACTGGAATGCTGGACTTGAGGTCCTTAGACCAGAACTCGGCTCCCAGCAGGGAGGTGGTCACCATCCCAGCTATTTCCCTCATACTCTGTCCTGCTGCACTCCCCAGCTTAACTACTCCCCTGAGCTTGGAACATAAATATTCCTCTGTTGAGCCCAGGTCCATATATGAACATTATTTATGAGGCACTCAAATAACTACCAGAGACAGAATTTATCTATGCAGATTGACTTTCCAAATGTACTAAAGATCCCACTGACAAACATATATTGTTAGAAAAATTTACGTACCTTGTACTGCTAATTACAGGTTTCTAATTAAACTGGACAAAGCCATAGAAAACATACAATAAGCAGAAAGTCTGCAATTGCCTGGAGCAAAGATTACTTAAACCGTCCTTTTTCCTGTCAAAAGCCTGTGGCTGGTAATTAAACTGAAATTGAACACCAGTTTTGGGTTTTTAATGATTCCTATTCACAAGTCCTACTGAGAACTGCATTCACTGCATGAATACTTCACCTTTTTTACCCCAACAAATATGCCAACAGGAAAAAAACAAAACACCTCCATAAACTATTACCAGAAAATCTTTTTAGACAGAGGAATTAAATTGCAAAGGGAAATTCATACTTTACAAATACCCTGAAAATAAGGCAGTTTTGGAGGTGTAAGTGTGAAGCAACATGGAATTGTTGCAATAAACTTTGAATACATGTAATGCAACACCCTGAACCATTTCTTCTTTGGGGAAGCTGACAAAAGAAAGTAGCAGGCTAGGCACCATCAAAATTAATGACCCATGAAAGTCCACATAACTGCTAAGCAAATGGGACTATTATAGCATCCTAGGAGGCTTGGGCCATCCTAGTTCTGCTACATGCCCTTTCACACCCCAAATGCATGACAGCTGGCCTTCTGGGGAATGCTGGTTGGAGAACATAAATCATCAATGCAATGCCAACACCTCAAACTTTGCATCAAGAAAATAAATGCTAATCCCTATGCAGGTGAGGCACTGCAAGCAAATTTTTTCCCCTTTTTTTTTCATATTTCCCTACTCCAAAAGTGACCCTTTGTTTTTTGGTTTGGACACTTGAGAGGTTTTACTAAGGAGACAGTGTATAAATTGTAGTCTCTTAATCTCACCTAATTATAAATAGCAATCAGAGAAGTGGTGACTGCCCCATCCCTGGAGGTGTTCAAGGCCAGGATGGATGGGGCTTTGAGCACCCTGATCCAGTGGGAGGTGTCCCTGCCCATGGCAGGGGGGTTGGAACTGGATGGGCTTTAAGGTGTCTTCCAACCCAGACCATTCTGTGATTCCATGATCTCTGATGCATGTGTACATTAGACAAACACACAGAAAAGCAAACACAGATTATTATGGGAGAGAAGTTGTCACAGAATCCACAGAAACAAAATTATTCAAAATACTCTTGAATAAAAAAAAAAAAAATACAACAGCATTCTGTCTAATCCCATATTTTCTAAACTGCGCATATGTATTCATGTCTGTACAGACTACTGGGCTGGATAATTTGTATTATAGGTAACATATGCCATGACTTAATCTGTATTCTCAATCAGAATAGTTACTACTTGCATTACTTCAGCTCCCTGGGCCTTTCTTGATTGTCCACTGACTATTCTGTGAATCCTTATAAAAGTAATATTGGTACCTATATTTAATACCAAAATGTTACTTCAACAGAACATTGCCTTGGCAGATTTAGGCACTCAAAAAATTATGCCATTCCAGACTTAAGAAGATCTGTGATTTTGATTTGCTATCGTTATAGCACATGTGTTACAGGTAGTAAATTATCCATCTAGCAAAGCAGCCCACGCACTCTTTGAGTCAATAAAAGGGGAGAAATACCAAATCAATCTTATTTTGTCATCCTTTTCCATGCATAGGCTGGGTTGGCACATGGAGCTTGCAGAAACCACTAATGCCAGAAAGGCACCTTTCTGGCCACGTACAGAGATTGAACCTCTCTCCAATCCTGCCATCAGATGTCTGAGAGAGGGACATGAGGGTCATGCCCTCTGCATGGGATGTCTCCACTTGATTCACGCAGAGGAGCAGAGAGCGCACATAATGCCGACAGGAAAGAAAGGTTTTAGAAACCAGAACAACTTTCCTACTTCCAAACCTCATTCTCTGCCATTAGCACGAGGGGCCACTGGGAGGTGAAAAAACAGTGTATAACCCAAATTTATTCCAGAGCCCACACTTGTCCCACAGCTGGATACCTCTGCAATTTGATACCATTTTCCAGATTGTTTCTTTTGCCCTCCTATGGGCACAGTAAGCTTCTGCCCACATAGGTCCTATCCTGGTTTGTTCCAGTAGGTAAGAGATAAGGAGTAAACAGAAAAGGCAAAGATGACCTGGAAGCAGAACCCTCCACAGCAGGCAAAGTTTTTAATCATCCGCAGTGTCACAGATAAGCATGAGCTACCAAGAAGACCACAAGGTATAGATGAATTAATAAAAAAGCGTTACAAACATTTGTTTTCAGCCTAGCTACAGCTTTACTGCTCAAGGTTGCAAAGGTTTCCTGGAGGAGTTCTAAAAGTGCATTAGACATGGCACTTCAGGACCCGGTTTAGTAGGCACAGTGGTGTAGGGTTGGTGGCTGGACTTGATCTTAAAGGTCTTCTCCAACCTTAATGGTTCTACGGAAGTACATTGAGTAGAAAAGACATAAACCCAGGCCAGGATTTTTAAAAGAAACTTTAAAATTATTCACAGCATAGTTAAAAATAGAAGGAAAGATTCTTCACCTGCTTTTGTGGAAACCTATGACATCAAGCAAAAAGGCTCCTGACCCAAACTCTAAGCTGTCATTTCATGGGTGTTCCAGTAATTCTGTACTCTTCTTCTTCTTCACAGGTTAGAAAACATCAGCCTGACAGCTTTTCATGGCAACAAAAAAAAAGCTGCTGGGAGTTCTGATCTGGAAATACAAAAACATTTGTGTCTAGCATGGGGAAGGAAGCAAGGCAGGAGTGTTTCAACATTCAAAAGTCAGCTTGGTGTCTTGATATCCACGCCCTGGGAGAAGCTGGTGAAATACGGGCTGTGTCTTTCACACAAATTTCCTTGCTCACTTCTGTTTACTGAGAAGGTTATGGGTGCGTGGTGAACGTCTAGTAAGAGCTATTGAACATGTTGAACATATTTGTCCCAATTTTGAGTTAAATATTCCCACTAGAAACACTGTCTAATTAAGAGCACCCATTAAGTTTGTAATGATAAGTTAATGGAAAAAATCTACTCTAGAATAGAATTCAATTATTTCTGTTAATAATTGGTGAAAAGCTATAAAAGGAATTCTTAAATACATACTTAACTCCATGCAAGGTCATTGCCTCAAACAGCATACATAAATTATAGGTTTAGCCTTTCTTCTATGAAGGGATGTAGGGGAGCTTGAAATACCTGCTGGATAATGCTATTTGCTGTGAAATTCCAGCAAGTTAGTCTGGTTTTGGTAACACTTACTAACACTTTTGCTGCAAATGCAGAACACTTCGCCATTTGTTACAGCACCCCGCATGTTGTCACCCCACCCTGATTGATGACCAATGCCTGGTCTCAGTCAAGAGGCAGCAATAAAATGCATTTATTAAATCCATTTACAGTCCTGTATGGGTTGATAAAATAAAGGTAGGTGGATGGTGACCCATGACACTTGAAAGTCATTCACAAGTCAGGGAAAAGTGCTTTTTCCAAGCAAAGCGAGGAATTAAGAAGTCAGACAAGAACAGGAGATGCCTCCTGATCTGTCAGAGCAACATCCATGTATCCAGAGATGCCTATAATTGAAAAGGAATAGTTTAAGGATATGCAACCTTCCGGGGGGAGAATGTGAATATGAACAGTTTCAGCAGACTAAGTAAAAGCCTCTGGTGTGCTTCAATTCAAATTAATGCAACTGGAAACTAAGAACACAGGCAAACCCTGTACCTGCTGCCCAGGTCTACATGCATGCAATTGCAAGCCTGAATCATAGAATCATACAGACTGGGAAAAACTTTCAAGATGATCAAGTCCAATTGCCAGCCCAGCACCACTGTTCCTACTAAACCATGTCCTGAAGCACCACATCTACATGTTTTATGAACACTTGCAGAGATGGAGACTCCACCACTGCTTTTATATTTTATTTTGACATGACTAGATCACATCGTTCCCTCCATTCTGGCTTGTCTTACGTAAGCATCAGTAAGATCACTGTTTGATACAGCAACTGTGATTTTATTGGGACTTTACTGTATCAAGGAGCATCATGCTTGCTTCCATGTCAAAAAACAAGGACGCACATCAATACCACACAGTACCAATTGATTTCACCAGAGCACCCCACGGGGGAGAGGACATACATGATGTCCATGGTGTCCCTCACTATTTGAAAGCTTGTGTTAAGGGGACACGAGGACTAGGTTTCCCCCCCCCCGACGAGCTATGAAGTAATTAACTTTCTTGCAAGACGTCCAAGCTCCTGCAAGTGCAAAAGGAGCTTTCTCACTGTCACATGCCAGCATGGATCTATTTTGTACAATATTCTACACCCATCCCTAACAAGCTGTTATGGACTGTGCACTAAATCCCACGCACAACCTTGCGATATCCAGCCAATACTCCAAAAGTACTGGACTACACAAAAGTTACCTGTAAGTCCCCATCTGCCACACCGAGACTTATACAAAAGGTTATTTTCACTATTTCATTCATTCTTTCTTTGTTTACCTGTGCTTTCCCAACAGACACCACACACTTCTGCAACAGTGAGGTACAATTTCAACCCGCTCCTGAATCACCTGATGGTTAAATGTGTTTTAACGAGGAAATCCTATTGTTGTAGTGTTCAATCTATGAAGAATCCAGCTCAGTGATATGAATCACTGTTCATTTACTATGGTCAGACTCTGTGTGTGTGTGTGTAAGCTATATAGTTGGGAAAATTAAAGCACAGTGTAAGAGAAAATATCAGAATTTGCTATAAAGGTTTTATGTTGTGATTTCTCAGATCATAATATATCTTAGGTTATCATAGTATGCATTACAGTGGCTTTCATATACACTTACAGAGAGCAAGAAAAATCACTTCATTGTATGAATTCCAGATGAAAATATTAGATTAAGACCAGGATTTTACTCCTGACTTCCAAAAAGGATTTTTTCTTGAGATGATATTCGTTCACGTTTAAAGTCAAAATGTACACTGAGGCATACAATGAATATCTTTAGACAAGAGTGAGTCCAATCCTTGTTTTGCAACACCATAGCAAACATTTAAATTACTCAAAAAACACATACATGTATGCATGAAATATAATTTCTGCTTTTAGTATAATGAGATGAACTTTAAGTTTTTAATCCAAGACTGCACTACAATAATTTTAACTGCCTTAGTCAAGGGTATATCTGTTTATTTTATTTTTATTTCTAAGTTCTTTGCCTCAAGGCTGTCACCAATTTGCTTCTTGGAGGAGTGAATGTGAACATTTCTCTTATGTTTTACCTGCATACTTGTAAATGGCACCCAGTAATTTTGCCTTTCAATATCTGTTTGGGAGACTGACAGAAGCCTTAGAATTAAAAATATTTCAAAAAAAAAAAAAACCCCATTGCCCTTATATAAATTTGTGTTTTTCATACTGTAACACACTCAATCACATCAATAAAAATACTGTAAAAGTTTAAACAGAAAGAAGGGAACGTATTCAGCTTAGGAAAAATAAACTATTTTAACTTCAAGTTAAAAATAAAAATCCTGGTATAAAGATCAACTGCTGCTCCTGAAGTCACCTCTGTGACTTACACCAGAAATATATAAACCAGGGCATTTCATATTTCTCTGGGAGCTGAGTCAGGCCTTGTGAAGTCAATTGTTGCCATGGCAATGTCTGAATCACAGAGCTGATAACATGTCTGAATGCAGAAAATTAATTTACCTAAGATCACCCAATTGCTCTTCGATAGGGTGTATGTGCTTACTGGGAAGGGGAAAATCATCTCATTTTAATTACTATGCATCACTTTCAATTACATCGAAAAGAGCCCTGTATAAACCAGTTGAGGCTAAAAGGAGCAATACCCAACACACCTCACCCTTGCTCTTAGCATGGTTTGATTTTTATCTCACCACCTTTCAATAACAGAGCAGTGGAAAGTGCAACACCTTTTTACATATTCTCTTTCTCTCCCTGCCATCAAGATACAAAATTAGATCCGTATGTTACGAATTTAAATAAGCCCACACCATGGCACACTGCATAAACCTAATTACTGTGCAATGGTTTAGAAGCTTAACCATGGCTGTGAAGAAGAGTTCAGGTGCAAGAAATCCTTGTTTCCATGCATTTTTAATTCAATATAAAATTTTGCTTGGCCCTGATATCAAAAATACCTGAGAATACTTGTTAAAGTCATAAAACTACACAAAATTGGAGACAAAGTAGAGTAGGAATTCATATATTAGTAGTTTTACAAACCCATTTAAGAATAAATCATATTGCCCCAAGCTGGAATCGGTACATTAAGGATAAGAAAAACCCACTGCAGTGAGAATATAATCCAGAATTTCCATCCTAATTATCCAACAGCTTTGAAACCACCTTTCTTTTGCTGAAGGCGGTACTTACACATTTTCAACCCACACAGACACAGCACAAAAACACAGCATCAGACATCATACCCTCCACCCATGTGCATTTTGATAGCTGGGTCACACACAGCCTGCTATGCCACCCAGAAGAGACCTCCTTCACCCATCTCGCACAAAAAGAAAGGAGACAGGAAGAATAAAAACAACGCTCGTTAGTGAGAAAAACCTAAGCTGTGAAATGAGATGCAGCTCACAACAAACAAGTCTCATCTGAAGGCAGATTAGCAAAAGGAGGAAGAGCAAATTGAGTGCAGAATTGATGCACACAGGAGAGTAAAAGCATCAGCAAATTACGTTTGGAAGCCCAAAGAAAGTAAAACTTCATTTATATCAGTTGCCATTATTAAGATGGAGTTGCTAGAAGAAAGATGGGGGGAAAAGCTTTCTAGAAGGGCCTGTAGAAATAAGACAAGGGACAATGGTATAAAACTAAGAGAAAGGGTTTAGACTGGATATTAGGGAGAAGTTTTTCACTCTGAGGGTGGTGAAACACTGGCATAGGTCACCCAGAGAGGTGGTAGACATCCCATCCCTGGAAACATTCAAGGCAGTTTGGATGGGGCCTTGAGCAGTCTGGTCCAGCGTGAGGTGTCCCTGCCCATGGTCCCTTCCAACCCAAACCAGCCTAAGATTAATACTAGCAGGGAAAGCACAGAAAATCCTAGAAGCTAGCCAGAGAAAGGTACGAGGAATTATTAATACTAGAAACGTTTCTTTGTACCAGCTAGGCTTCAGGAACTTCATCTGAATCCTTAAAAAGCTTGCATAAATCTCAGAATCTTTAAAAAGTTCATTAGAAAAAGAAATGAGCTACTGGGAAATGAAAATCAGCTTCTACCTTACAAAAGAAAAGTCAAGGAGGAATGGGAATTGCAGATCAAACACCTTAATTGTATTGTAGAAAAGGCAAAACCACAACAGAACAGAGAAGCAGCCACTGCAAAGGTTGTTTCTGCACGCTGGGCAGGAAGCCACAAAGCCACGTACAAGGTTTGACGGTTCCTGACAGTTGTTAGCTGTGCAGGCATGTGTTCTTTAGAAAAGGCCAGGTTGGATGGGGCTTTGAGCAACCTGATCCCATGGAAGGTGTCCCTGCCCATGGCAAGGGGGTGGAACTGGATAGACTTTGAGGTCCCTTCCAACCCAAACCCATATTGTTCTATGAATAACAAAATTCTGCAAATTCAAAAGCAGGTGCCCACCTTCCAGTCTTACTGACCTGTCAGTAGCCAACCCACAGCATCTGAAACTCATTCATTATTTATACCCTGATCACTTGGCTAATGAGCTGGATTTAATAATTTAAGTTATGTCATTTACATAAGTCACTCTCACAATGTCAAGAATACCTCCCTGAGCTACAACAGCTCCTCATTTTTTAGTCAAAATATGGAAGCAGTTTCCTTCCCTTTTTGTTTTGAATCTTGTAGCAATGTAAGAGATTACAGGGCTACATCGTTACGTGGGAGAAACAAACACTGATATTTGTTAAACAGCCTTACCTCTACATCATTTACTGCCGAAGGTTTACCCCACTGGGTTAGACAATAGTCAAACTCTTCTCCAGGCTGAACAACCCCAACTCTCCCAGTTTATCCTCAGCAGAGGTGCTCCAGCCCCTTGATCATCTCTGTGGCCTCCTCTGGACCCGTTCCAACAGTTCCATATTCTTCTTAAGTTGGGGATTCCAGAACTGGACACAAGACCTCCAGATGGGGTCTCATGAGAGCAGAGGGGGATAATCACCTCCCTTGCCCTGCTGGTCACACTTCTTTTGATGGCCCATCATGCAGAAAACCAAACACTTACGGTATGATGTGTCCTGACAGAACTCTTTAATTAAGGACACTTGTAAATTATTCATGGAACCTTGTAGAATAGCAGGAGTACGAGACTGTACAAAACAAAAAAAAAAAAATCATGCATCTCTTCTAGGCTAAACAGGACTTTTGATAAGCAAGCGCCATGGGAAAACGTTCTGCTTCTTCATTATCCTATATCAAAGAAATACACCATTTAGATGAAGGCTTCAAGCAATTCTACCCTCATTTATATCCTTCAGATAAAAGCAAGCCATAAATCAAATCAGCAAGGAGGTAGAAACTCAAAGCCTGAGCAGCACTGTGGACGGTGTATAGATTTTATAATAGCAAAAACATTCCAATATTAAGACAGATTATCAATGTGTATCATTTGTAAAACTTACTCATGACAACTAACTAAATAAATTTTTATACGAGATTACACAATCTGAGGCACAGAATGCAAAACCATTATGAACATATTGACCAAAGTGTTATCTCTCCAACTTTTCTCTCAAGTGTAAGGAATGATGAGGCTTTAACAACAGTAGTTTAGTATTTTTTCCCCTTAATATGCCACTATAGTTTAAGAGTGCCAGTTTCGAAGGATAAAAGAATATTTCTTTTCCGTAATAATATGAGTATTTTCCCATTAAATACTCAGCTGCATCCCTTTACAATTCTAAATGGGAGTTTCAACAATTCCAGTGTTAGACCTTCTTTGTTTGGACATCTCTATTACATATTGCAATTTAGGAGATTAATTCTTTTTGTAATTAATGGTGAGAAGGTAGTGGAACAATTCAGAGCATCCGTGTTAGATGCACGAGTCTGATGATGTGAAGACCTCCCCAAAGTCAAATCTGAATGATTTATTCAAATAGTAAACACACTAACAGCTTATTTCTATTCAAGACATTAAATCCTAGAGAAACAAGGGATCAGATTTCAAAAGGCTCTAAGCATCATCACAAACACGGTGCATCTTTCTGCATTTCCATGATGCCATTCACTGGTTTTCAATAACAGAAGGCAGTTCTTCCATTCTTACATTACGTCCCTTACAAAGAAAGCCACTAATAATGAGTAACTGGGCCATCCAGTTCAAGCTAATTAAATACACAAATCTTTTGAATGGCATCAGTAATTCCACAGAAAATAGGTCATTTGAGAACAGAAGGGGAGGAAGGAGGATTCTGAGCCTGGGAAGAGCTGCCCAGGACAAAGCCGGTGTGGGTTTCTTTTCCAAGGCCCAGAGAAAAAGCATCACCATAGTAGTTAACTCATCAGCCTCGACATGGTGGTTCGCATCAACAACAATGCAACAAGGGGGAGAAACAACTTTGTTTTCCAGTCAACTCAGACAAAAAAAGCATATAGCATTTTTGGGAAGAGTACGGATAGAAGGGTGGAGAGAATTCTTTCAACTAAAAATGAAAATCAGACTTCCCCATTACTAAAGAGCTACTACCTTGAGGACAAACCAAGCACGTTTCCACCAGAGGCCAACTCACACAGAAAAAGATTTGGAAAAGGGTATACAATTTCCTTTACAAACAGCTTCTTCTATCTTTGTCCAGTTGGAGATGCTCTTTACTGTATCAAAAAATATCAGTTTTTATATATGAATGTAGTAGTTACACAGCAAAAATCAGAGGTTTGCCACAGCCTCAACAGTGCAGTCTCAGCAGGTGGTGTAACCTCAGTGGAAAAAAAAGTGTTAGAACCTTTCCATACCTACCCACATGGAATAATTCCAGTAGCAAGAAGTATTTATTTTAGAATCATCATCCAAACTACTAGAAAGATGTGTCACAAAGTTCAGGTAGACTGGCATTGCCCAAGAGCATCCCAAGTGGACACAACTAAAGCCAACACCTACGGTACCAGTTTTTACAAGTCATCAATACACAACAACCTCTCTTCCAACCAGAATCAGACTTAGAAAAATTTGGTGGCAAATCCATACTGTGAATGCATTCCTGACTGTTAACTTCAATGCCCTCTGCCTAGAAACCCTGTCATTTTTCCTTTCAATCATAGACTCGTAGAATGTCCTGAGCTGGAGGTGACCCACAAGGATCATTGAGTCCAACTCCTGTCCCCGCACAAGACAACCCCAGCATTCACATCATGTGTCTGAGGATGTTGACCAAATGCTTCTGGAATATTGTTGGGCTTGGTGCCCCGACTGCTTCCCTGGGGAGCTGTTCCAGTGCTCCACCACCCTCTGAGTGAAAAGACTTTTCCTAGGTCCAACCTATGTCCAACTAACTCTCTCCTGGCACATCTTCCTCCCATTCCCTCAGGTCCTATCAATGGTTGCCAGAGAGAAGAGATCACTGCCTGATCCTCCTCCCCTTCTAAGAAAGCCGTAAGGAAGTAAACTATTCTTTCCTGCTCTGGCAGGGATAGGACCAATTCTCAGCTCAAGGCTTCTCTGCCAGCACCTCCAGTACAACCACAACAAAAGGCAGAAGCCTCTTGTGCCAGCAGAACACCAGGGTTTCTCCTGTTCCCAAAACCATGAATCATGAAATGCAGAAGTCTAGCGTCTCCTACTCCACCCCCATATCTCCCTTGTGCTCTAGCTTGGCAGCCAAGGTATGGTCTTGACAGCAATTTTCTAGGTAGAATTTCGGCTTGGTTCACTGAAATTTTATTTATCTCTGAGCTTGGCTGTTATTACAATTGTTCTAGAAGGTGTCAGCCTCTGACAGCCAGAGGAATATTACTGCTGTCTGCAGCGTGCCTTACCTTCTCATAAATGTCTCCTTCCTCAGGGGAGACAACAGAACACTTGCGGCTAAACCACTGTGGTAGTGGTGATGCTGGCATTCCTTCGTACAACTGACAGTAGCCATGCTGCTCACTATATTTAACAGCAGTAAAAAATTCAACATCCCAGCAGCAGCCAGCAGATAGTTGGCAGTGCTTTGACTTTGCTGCTTATCAAAATCCACAGCGGGTCATTTTACTGCACTTAAATTGTACAGGGTAATTCCTAAGACATAGTTGTAATTTAAGTTTCCAAATTAGTGGCTGTGATTAACAACGAGGACATTAGCATGGTATTATTGCAACAGAACTGTCACCATCAGTGCTCAGGTAGGCCTGATCTCCAAATACTTACCTGCCAGAGTAAAATCATTAGCGACAGGGCAACCAAATCTAATGGGTGGAACAGAAGAAAGGAAAACACACAACCACACAAAACATATGAAGAAAACAGCTAATATTTGTGTTTCATCCAACTGGAACAGCAGGGCCTGCTTCCCTTACTCTATATCCAAGAAGCCCAAACACTAGGACTGCCTACATTTCACATCGCTTGCCCCACAGGGATGGCTTCGTGTCACACACACACATCCTCCCATGCACAGTCATCTCCTTGCAATCATTTCCTCATGATCCCTCAAATTCAGCTCCTAAGAACTTTTCTTAAGGAAGAAAATCTTCTGCGCATGGAGGAACCTGCAGAACAACGTGCCTACCCAACTTCTGTTCTCTTCCTTCACAAAGTGATTTTCAAAATGCCCCAAACAAATGCCCTGCCTACAGTTAGCACAGAGAGGAGACCAAGAATGTTTTCTGTGCGCAGGTTCAGGGCAAATTTAAGAGTTTTTTTTCCAGGAAACAGGAAAAGAAGCAGCCTTTTAAGTTCAACTTGTACAAGGGAAGACCACTGAAGTCACTACAGAGCTGTAGTATGGAGCGCGTATATACACTACTTCATATTCAGGCTCTGGCTGCTGTTTACTTTTGGACAAGATAAAAGATCAAAAGAATAAGACAGCTTCACTGTTACTTTTTTTTTTTTCTTCTCTGAAAAATTTACATGCCTACCATGAGACAAGTTCAAAAGCGATGCACGTGAGATGCCACAGACTGTCACTCCTGAAAAACATCTCCCAGTGACTGAGGAGCAACACAGGCAACAGCACAGCCACCAACCAGGGGAGCTTCACCTTGTCACTTAACAAGGTCTCTAGTTGGTGAGAAGGTGCTGTAGAATATCCAAGTCTACAGCTACCCAGGGACAAACATAGCCATTAAGGGAGAAGAGAATGCTTGCAGCCAGAGGTGGAAGTGGTCAGAAAGTCCAGGCACCCATCACCCAGCTGTGGTGGCAGCTGTAACCAAGGGCCACACAGGCCAGCACAACTGAATTACAATAGGAGTTATGAAAAATTTTAAATCCAGTTTCAAACTAATTTTTGCTGCATCTCCTGTTCTAATCAGCCCACCAGATATGTTTTTTCATCAGTGAGGGAAGAAACACACTTGTGTGAAGTAAAGCCACCCTTGTTGATTAAAATGCTGAAGCAATATATAAAATCAGTGCTAGTGCTGGTCCATAATCTCAATCCATATTTAGCGAAGCTCAATCCTATTTATGGATTCAAATCTGTACAGTATCGAGCAAACTAAAGAACCAACTAAAGAACATCCCCAGTGTTATCACAGTGACAGGATAATATAAAACAGTCTTAAGTCTTGCATTGATCAGCTAAACAGACATGTTTCTAGCTATTTGATTGCCATAAACAAACTACAACACAGCCAAACCCTTATATCTTTTATCTTTTCTTTGTTAATAATTCTTATTACTCTGTGCCTGCAGTTTTACAGATCAAATTAATACTTCAGTCTTGTTCTTAAAAAAAAATGGATTGTACTGTTTAGAGTTTTTATCTCACAAAATGATGAGCATTAATCTTACTCTGGGCTGTCAGGCAGTCATTGGCTTCTCCATCTCCAACCCCAGCAGTAAATTCAGAGACTAAGAGAACATCCAGAGAGGTCATTATTGGAAATGGGAATACTTTTAATTGTTTTTCCACCAGAGCACAAGGAGAAACAACAGGGCACATGAAGTCAGAGCACTCAATCATCTTTCAGCCCTGGTTACGATCAATAAGCAGCTGTGAATGCCCACTCCTCTGACCATGTGGCCTCACGAAAAAAAGAAGAGAGAAAAAGAAAGCACTAATCACTGTAAATCAATAGAGTAATGAAATTTTCTCCCATTGGAAATAATAAGGGCACTCCATTTAATCACAATTTGCCACAGTCCAGACTCACTTTCTACCCTAATTTACGTACACATATAAAGAACAGCTCCACTGCCACCACACACATTTCATTCTTATTATTATTTTTGTGTTTGGGGAGGGGTTTCGGGTTTTTTTTAGCTACATCTTTCTGCTCTCTCAGGGACATTTTCAAAGACACATGCAAGGTATTTTAGGAGATGCCAAGCTCTCACTACCAAGGTGCTTGCTTCTCGTACTAAAATGTTGTAAACCTGGGTTTTCCCATTTAATAAAAGCTGGATTGTAACAGTACCCAGTTCTGTACAAAAGATAAGATGCTTTTAGAACACTGGGTTTTAGCATTTTGTCCCCAAGCAGACAAAGAGAACGAATCAAAGCAAGGACTACGGAAATGTTTCATTGGTAACCTTATAGTCAGCAGCAGTAGTATTGACCAAAGAAAAGATCACAGCTACTTATTCCCTGTCTGCTCCAAATACAGAAGCATCATAAAGAACCAAGACACCCAAAGCAAATTCTACAGCCCCAAACACTAATGTAACACTTCCTTGGTGCTTTTAAAGGCTTTTAAAATACAAGGACTCTACACCTTTATGCATTGTGACAGAGGCAAAGTGTCTTTAGCCAAACAAAACTGTTTCTGTTGAAGTGATCCACTCGCAGGATGCAACTGAGATGCAGGAGTTGGATGTGACCGGTTGAGGCTAAACTGGCTGAGCTTCAAGTCTTCCATTGCTTAGCAAAATCCACTGCATCAGTAAGTCATGACCTCTTTGTAGGCAAACCTCTTCTGGAAAAAAAAGTGAGCCATGGTGATAAACTACAAATGAGATCAAGTATCAAGGCTGTCTAAAACTGCGAAATAAGTTATTTTTTAAGAAATGAACAGCGACGTTTAGTTCCTGCTTCCTCTGCTAGAGATCTGCAACCACTTTGTCTTGTACAGCAATGGAGAAGTGGCACCCAGGACACCACCTGAGGCAGCCAACACAGGTGCACATGGTGGTGAAAGGTTGCTAACACAGAGCCAGACACCACTGCTTTCCTGGGCCCTGCTGTCTAGAGCAGAGACCCACAGGGCATGGTGACCCTGGGCTTTGAACCTGCCTGGGGAGACGGAGGCCATAGGATGGTGAGCATTGTGGGGCCACCACAGAGGAAGGCAGAGGATTGCAGCCCTAGCCCAGAGACACACCTTGCCTAAAATGAGCCCATACGTCAACAGTTAAATCCAGTTTTCCATAAAGCCCAGTAAACTGATGTCTCTCCAAGGGAAAACAAAAGGACAATGCCTGATCCCTGGAGGTGTTCAAGGCCAGGCTGGACGAGGCTTTTAGCAATCTGATCCAGTGGGAGGTGTCCCTGCCCATGGCAGGGGGGCTGGATGATTTTTAAGGTTCCTTCCAACACAAACCATTCTATGAGTCTATGAAGTTCTCAACCATTGTCACCAACACAATGATGACATTGTAAGCACCAGCAGGCACTTCCTTGCATTACAAACCAGAATCAGACAGGCTGATCTGTTCACATCATATGCCTCCTGTTTGCAATGAACTCATTAAATCAGCATAGATGACCCATTATGCTATTCTTCATGAATAAACCAATACTAAGAGGTCTTCACCTCTCTAGCCATGCCATAATTTGTACCATTTAAGCACTACTGTGGTGGTCAACAACATGCACAACCACAATTTATGAGCATTGAATGCCAGCAAATGTTATTCAATGCCATTGAATAACGTTTTCCCTGGCGATGCATCACACCACTGCCCAGAGGAAACAAAACAGAAGTCACAGGTGGGCTTGCATGGGATGAGGTTTTTTTGCAAGAACACCAGGCCAGAGAAGTTTTTCAAGAAAAAGCAAAAATTGGGGCAAGTCTATTATGAAAAAAAAAATAAAAAAAAAATAAAAAAAAATATAAAAAAAATAGGGGGAGGCAGGAACTGGTGCAGGAAAGAGACAAGGGTGGACCTTGATATTTTTCTGATCGTTCATTTTCAATCACCTGTTTCCTACCAATAAGTAAAGGTCAACACCCTTCCTCACCATATTCTTGCTGGTTCTGCTTGACAGAACACAGCTATCTAGCAGTTCTGCATGCAGGAGCCTAGTGAGGCCGTGTGAGAGCAAGCTGTATTCCTTGCCTACAGCCTCACCAGGCTGTCTCTGGCAGCCCAGCAAATCCAGATCACTCCCCACCAAAGCAAGACACCGCACTGCTGGGAGACCTATTCTCAGGTGTAGCAGGAGTACCCTGCCTTCCCTTATTCCAGCTGGTATATCCCTTACAGCTCAACTGATCTTTGATCAGCTCAGGATGTAGGAGAAGTCAAATGGATTGAGAAGTGCAATATCAGAATTGCATTACCTTCCTGTTCTGCCCTTAGTGACCATCATGTGAAACCCAGGGAAATACAGGGGATTTGGCAGACTAAGATTTCTGGCATCTAGATGATTTCTCTTCTCATTACTCATGATTTCCTCCAAGGGAAAGAGCATAGAAAATGACACATGTATATTCTTACTTTGTGTTAACCATAGAAAGCCAGGTTGGAAGTGACCTCAAGGATCATCTGGTCCAACTTTTTTAGGTGATGTATAGTTTCAATGAGATGGCCCAGCGCCCTGTCAAGCTGAGCCTTAAAAGTGTCCAGTGGAGAGGAATCCATCGCTTCCTTGGGGAGATAAAGTGTTCTACCTTAAAGGTTTTGGTTTTCTATTTTCTGATAGCTGCTTCAGAATGTAAAGGAAAAACATCTATGGGATGAAAATACGTAAAATAGTTCTCTTAAAAATAATGTACTTGGAAAACTTTATTCTTCAAGATATACTCACCTCAATAGCCCCTAAAAACACATGCAAATTGTATATTAATTGCTTAAGCCTCTACCATAAAATACAGGATTGTTTGTTGCACCGCGAGCTTTTTTTGACCAAATGACAAATGTCAGTGCTTAATAAACCATTTCAAGGATGCTCTTTTAATATCTATACTGGTTTTGTGATGTCACTGTTAAAGTCTGACAGACCTGCAGAAAATCTACTTTGATAGCTCCAACAGGTAGTAGGTTTAACTGAACAGTATTAGGAGGAGCTTTAGTCCAACAAGCAGAGTCACACTCCAACTTGGTTTAGACACTTGCTAGCTGCTGCTGACTCCAAGAAGCATACCAACGCATTCCTACTTGATATGATCTAAAAAACATCAGTGCTCATTCGGAAATAGCATCATGCATCCACTGCAGCGCCCCAAGATGATACCAATATTTGCATGGGAATAGCACGCAGTGACTATTCAGCAGGTCCCATAACCTTATAAAAAGGTTGCTTCGTTCTTTGAGGTCAGTGATTCACCACTTGCCCACCGAGTCTTTTTTTTTAAAAAAATACCCTTTTGTTGTGCTACAAGGCTCAGACCACATCTCCGCTTTCTCTGTCAGACAAAAAGCCTACATGATCAAGTAGGCAAAGGAATAATTCTTTCCTGGTATACGTTCAACCAGAAAGTGGACCTACCTGGAGCACACCTACCATTAATCTGTCACATAAACATCTTCCTTGAAGCAGTTTTACAGAACAATAATAAAACTAACTTTAAGTGGGTCAAAAACCAACCTTCCTTGATAAATATCAGCAGTAAAGATCAGCAATCCATCTTACACGCACGCACATCCTCAAGTCATGCTGAATTTGGTATTTCTCTCCAAAACCAATTAATTGTATTTAGGATTTATGCTGATCCTAAGCAATGACGTAATTCATTAAGAAATTATGTCAGTCTACAGTATTTGAAAAGAGCAAGCTAAACACTCGACATAACAGATTTTGACATTTCATCTTTGTCTTCCATCTTTTGTCTGTCATGAGAAACTTCGCTTATGGACCGGGTCCTGGGTAAGCAACATCCCAAATGGCTAGAAATTGCCCTCTAGAATTGGTGACTGAAAGCTTCCACAACATTCAGTATTTTTAATTATGTGCCAGCTGCTGAGATCATGTGGCTTCATCCAAAATCCTCATTGCCACCAGTCTGCAGTGGCAATATCTGTTCCCAGGATCTGCACAGCAAAGCTTGAGATAACAGTTTAGTGGGCACAGTGGTGCTGGGCTGGTGGGGGAACTTGATAATCTTAGAGGTCTTTTCCAACTTTAATGATTCTATGACTCACAAAATCTCAGAAACAACTTCAGTTGGAGAAGACCTTTAAGATCATTGAGCCCAACCAAGGATCCAGCCCTACTAAGTCTACCGCTAGACTGTGTCCCCAAGTATAACATCTACTCCTCTTTTAAACACCTCCAGGGATGATAACTCACCCACCTCCCTGGGCAGCCTCTTCCAATGCTTGACAACCCTTTCAGTTAAGAAATTTCTCTTAATATCCAACCTAAATGTCCCCTGGCACATCTTAAGACCATTTCCACTTGTCCTGTCAAGGGCTACCAGGAAGAAGAAACCAACCTCTATCTTGCTACAACTACTTAAAGGGAGGTTGTAAAGAGCAGTAAGGTCTTCCCTCAGGCTCCTCCTCTACAGACTAAACAACCCTAAAACAACTCTACAAGTTTTATCAGATAAGGAAGAGGAAAACCTGCAGTCTATCCTAAAAATAACTATTTTGGAGAATATCAATGTAGCACAATACTTTCCCCACCCGAGTCACATGCTCAAACATATTTTTGCTATGCACTGTCTACCATTCTGTGATTCTATCTCCAGTGCCCTATCTACTACAATAAAGAAGTATTCTCACTCCCAATTGTATCTGATTTAACGTGTCAACATCCAGGTTTGCACATCTGTATTCAGCACCACTTGAACAACCTCATACCGGAGTCTGTAGCAGCTTGACCAGTGAAAAACTAAAAGAAACCACGATGCAGCGTGCTTGCTTAAAAATAGAATTAGGTACTGTTGTATTATTTACTACCAGAGAATTTCCAAGCTAAAACAAACACTGCTTCTACTATCACACTGTCTGTTAGAGGAATCCCACGGGTGAAACTACTTCAGCCTTGCTTCTGGGTTAATTCCCTGTGTTTCCTCCTAAAATAGGGAGTGATCCAAGACTTTTTCCAAAGGAAAAAAATAACCATATTGCCCAGTGACGAGGGATACAGAGAAAAAAGGTGTTAGTGTGTTGGAAGCCAGGCTGCAAGTCTGCTGGACCCCACCCAGGGGAACAAAGCTGTTGTGGGAGGCAGGCTAAAGGACATCTCTTTGATAGCAAGATCAGAAGGGTAGAGGCAAGATTTTCCTGCAAAACGAGACAAGCTGCACTGATCTATTCTAGCTAGAGATCTTGCCCCTGGCTTTCACCCAGTTCCGAGGGAGAGATTTACCTGTAGCAGCTTCAAATGGTAGCGAGAATAAAAGAACAGGGAGAGAAAAGTGATTTAAATCATCCAGATGAATTACTTAGAAGCATTTAAGATGATGTGGTTAAAATACACTTACAAAATAATCGATTTACTTCTTGCCCACAACATCCACATACATTATACCACATGGTTTAAAACCAAATACACCTATAGAACTGATGCTTGGTAAAGCCAAACACAGCCCAGATGTACTTCTGTCTGGCTAAAACAATGTCAGTCCACAAGGGTATACCATGAATAAGGCATTCAGCTAGAAAATGTTAAATAAACCTAACTTCACTGTAGAAGATTCTTACAAGCTCCTCTTTTCCCTTGATTTAATCACCAGAACATCTCCTACAAATATATAAAGCCCTCTAGCCAGTTTGCCAATACAGCCTTCAAATTTAAGTATTAAATATATTAATTCACACACTCTTTAGCTATAAATATTTAAATATCATCCATAATTTGTCCAGAGTATTTGATTACAGAGAAAGTGGCTATTTAGAAAATATAGGGGATAAAAACTGGAAAAAGGACTTGGAAGCAGCCTTCACAGGCAAGTTCAAAGCAAACAAAAATTATTTCCATTCAATCTCTTTATCTGCGAGTTAGCAAAATAAAACAATGAAGTCCAGTGGGGGCTTGGTTAGTCTGTTACAATGTTCCATGGTGAGCTTTAGGCATACATTTGTCATGAAAGATCAGCACATCTAGAAAAGCCAAGGAAGATTAAAAATATTTCCAAAGCCAAAGTTTGCTTCCACGTGAAAGAACATAGTCATCAGAAGACTTATTCCAGCAATTTTGCACAACTAACAAAAATCCCATCCTCAATTTCCCAAATACTACTTATATTATCTCTTTCTCCCCAGACACATAAAATCAAACACAAAGTATTGTGAGTCTTCTTTCAACGTGAGAGACCCACACTTAGCAGACATACCCCCAAGTTGTACAAGGGGAGGTTTAGATTGGATTATTGGGAAAAAAATTCTTCACAGAAAGTGAGGAAGCAGTGGCAGAGGCTGCTCAGGGAAGGGATGGAGCTTCCATCCCTGGACGGATTCAAAAAAGCGTAGATGTGGCACTTCAGGACATGGCTTAGTAGGGACAGTGGGGTTGGGCTGACTGTTGGATGGAAGGAGCTTAGAGGTCTTTTCTAACCTTAACAATTCTATGATTCTAAGGTGGTTTGGGGCTTTTTTGTTATGCTCTCATGTTTATCATTTACTCATTATTTACTAAAAAAAGTCTCTCTTTTTAAATGTCAAAGTAACACAGAACTGACAGGAGTGAAATACAGAGCTTGGTACCAAAAATTCCTTTCCTGTACGAGAACCTCAGCGCAGCCTTCACAAACTCCAATCAAACTCCTAGACTTTAGCACAGAATCCAAACTCCATCTAAGTTTTCTTATTAAACTTGAAATTTTATTGTGTCTGCTCCAAGAATTAACAGGTGGAAAATTGACAGCATGCAACAACTTGAGCCCACATCAAATATTCTGAATTCATAGGGGAACCAATTCTGAAGACTATTTAATTCCTTTTTCAAGGAAAATTCCCACTTAAGTCAATGCGACTGCGTGGGATGAATTTAGCAACTATAATATAAAGTGGTAGAATAGCAGTTGGTCCCAGGGATAAAAAAATTTTACTCATGAAGTTCCTCTTGCAATGAAGGGGGGAATTATAAAAAACCTCATATGGGTTTGTATTTCATTTTAATTAGAAACAAACTATGTTTCAAAACAGTTCTCGAGGTACAGCAAACTCTAAAGCAATCCCAGGCTTATTTTCACAAGCAGCCACTGAAGCCAGTGTGTGTGCACAAAAATAATGTTGAGAAACTTAATGGCTTCTGCCTCCTCCAGTTGGTTTGAACAAGCTGTACGTTGTTAGCAGGGATCAAAGGAAACAAAACAAGGATCACAAGAGTTATAACCTGTCAGTGGCATTACACCTAGACAAGCATCCTGGAGGCAACACGAGGTGCTTTAGAGAAGAGCAAAGACGGCTGGCTGTTCCGTGACATTTGGAGTCATAGACTATGATAGATTCCACTTCGTTTAATGACCAAGCTGTAAAAAGTTAGGGCAGCATAATATGACCATGGCACAAACCCTCTATCTTCTAAAAGACTATTTCCCTTCAAAAACCTCACAGTAGATAATTGGGAATGGCTTATTCAAGGAATATTTCATCTAAAACCCAGGCAGTTGGCTTACATATGAAGCATGAAAACATTCACTGTCCTAGTAATCCCTCCTTTATTGTAGTATTTAGTTCCAGCACGACTGTTAGCATTACAAGCTGTACAGAATATTTCTTGGAGGTTGTTGCTTGGTTGTCTGGGTAGTTATTGGGAGTGACATCTGTCTTATGAGCCATTAACATTACCAAAATCTGACCTTTAATTCCTTCTTTACTTCCCATAAATAACTTTCTTTCACATACCTACCATCCCTTTTCTCAGTTGTTCTTGAGTTTTCCTGTCTTTTCATGGGTTTTTTTCCCCATAACATTTCATGCTCATGAGACAAAACAAGTATTGTGTTCCCCAAGGATATACTGGAAGGTGCAAAGCAACATTACTGTGAAATTTCCTTTATTTATTCTGTCTTCTATTCTTCATTTGAATTCATACTGGAATTACTCCATCTCCTCTTGGCTTTGATTAAGTCAAGTTACCATGCACTATTATCCGTTTTTTCAATTTTATTCATGTTTTAGAAATAATATCAAGAGTAGAGCTTCACTGACACTTAGATGATACACAATATTGGCCTTGAATGAGCGACTTACAATTTTCCTATTGCCAAAGTTTTAGAATAGAATCATAGAATCATTAAGGTTAGAAAAGACCTTTAAGATAATCCAAGCCTAACCACCAGCCCAAGACTGACTTGCCACCTAATGCCACAAAGTGTCACATCTACACATTTCTTGAGCCCCTCCAGGGATGGTGACTCCACCACTTCCCTGGATGGCACCACCCTTTCAGTACCGACAAGTTTCCTAATATGCAATCTAAACCTTCCCTGGCACAACTTGAGGCCGTTTCCTCTCGTCCTATTACTTGTTACTTGGGAGGAGACATGAACTCACCTCCTTTTAGAAATTATTTGATCCATAACAGTATTTTGTTCTTATTGGGGGAACTGGCATCAGTAACACAGGCTACGAAGGACAGTGTGAAGTACACGCATAACACCTGCAGGGTTCACACCATGCAGCAGTTGTCACAGCATTCTTCTGTGCTCCGCCAGAGGAAATACAGATTTGAAATCTTCCAGTCTGACCTCAGCACTAGCAGTGATCCACTGCATCCACAAAGCAGTGTGTTTAAGTTTAGGCACCAGCATTAGCAGTCACAAATCCACACCTAAAACCAGTAAGCTCCACTGAGTGTTCTTGATGGAGCTTCTCTTCAGGAGTGACGAGCTCCTCTATGTCACTGCTGTGCCTCAGTCCCTGGCCCTACCGAACATCCTCCCCAATGACAGAGAAGCAACACCTGGCTTGCCTGGATAAGAAGCAACACTCTTCCTCCTCCACATTACTCTTCCACTCACTAAGTTTTCCCTGGAAGCACATAAAAGTCCTGCCTGTTCATTGCAACAGACTGGTTAGTGGACTAAATACCAGCATTAGTCAAAATGACCTTGACATCCAACATCAAAACCATAGAAATTTCTGTACAAGAATTACTTTCTCATGCAAGACAGAAATAAGGATCATACTTTTAAGAACACATTTTAGCAGCCCTGGGCAGACCATCACGCTTCTGCACAGACTCTTTCCTTAGGAAGCCAGGGGAGCTGCGCTGGTTGACCCTCTGGGGAGTATTCTACCCTGATTTCTGCTGGTATCCTCAGATAGGATCTTGTCAAAACCTCATTCCCCAGTCACATTTCGTCACATCATTTGCATCCCTCTTTGTGAAAAAGCAACATTGGTTATTTCACTCAGCCTCATATAAGCTACAGTAAAAGCCTGGAGCAGAACATTTTGCCCTATTTCCCTGTTCATCAGTGTAAGCAATTACTACTGAACCTGCAATGAAATAGCATTTCTATTCCATTACTGCAAGAGTAAAATATCAGCCCCAATACTCAGCTTACTAAAATGTTTTCTGTAAGAGTAGCTCCTTTATACTTAAGTGTTATAATTGCACTGATATCAGCTATGCTATTGCAAAACCCATTAATTCAGGCAAAAGACAATAATTAAAATTCAAAGGCTGAGCTGAAAGTTTTGCTGTACAGACCACAGCGAAGCTAAACACATTCCTAGGAACTGAGAGCTTGTGGTAGGTGACTGATCAACCCTAAAAAGATAATTGGTAGAGGGAACAAAGAGGTTTTTCAGTTGAGATGTACGATAGCATAAAAGAGTTAATGCTGGAACTTCTGAGAAACCATTCTGTATCTGAGAAATGTCACAACTTCTTTACAATCTGTGAAAAAAAAAAAAGTCCCTTCCTTTTGCTTCTGAGGCAACATTACGCTTCAGCAGGCATCAAAAATTCGAAAATAATGAAATTGGATCAACATCACAGTTCTTTCAGGAAGCTTTGCTTTTTGCCTCTGAGAAATTAATCTTTTTTATGACACACTACTTCAAATAAAGCATCCTTCTCTCTCATTGAGACCCAGCGTATCATGTTTAGCGATACAAGAAGTGCATTTGCCCCAGTCAAAATATCCGTTTGAAAGGGAGGGAACAGGAAGATCATTTCCATCTCACCTACGGTTTAACTCTCCAAATGTCAGAAGAGATAGTTGACATTTGCATATACATATCCAAAACAGGATTATTTTTAATTAGCCAAGCTATCAGAGAGCCAATGTTTTGCTTTGGTGCTCCATTTTCTTTGTGTTGAGGGTCATACTGTACAGATAGAGACTTCTAGTTATAACAAAGCCCTCATTATAGAGCAAACATTTTCAACGGATCTGCAACATCTAAACAGACCTGAAATGTGGGACGCATTCTTCAGCAATAACAGAGTCAAGGCTCCAGCAAGCCATGATTTTTCAGAAATCGCAGCTGGCAGGAGGGACAGCTTTATGGCCTGTGAAACATTTCCACCACCAAACCGCGTGCAAGATATAGAAGTAACAAATTCCAGCCTGAAATTCTGTAGCATTAATCAGGTCTTACAACAATCCCTCCAAGTAGTTACATTGCAGCATCTACCATACACAAGCTCCAAAGATTTTTGATTCCCAGAATGGAAATAGCCTGTGCATTCAGTATGTGCTGTTTGTGATTATTTGGCTCTGCTATAACACATCTCGAGGAAGCATCAATCACAATCTCATACACCTCTGAAAAGGTGCCAACGAATCACAATTTTTATAAAGACTTAACTCCAAATATCAGGGGCAAACAAACCCAAACCTCACTGCTAACCACACTTCTTCAGTTCTCATGGGCTGTTACAGATCAGGAGTAATGAAAAGCAAAACTTACCCATCTCTGGAACCACGTCTCCTCAAACAGCAAAGACTGAAGGAGACACAGATCCCACGTCAGTCAGCAGGAAGGGAGTTCATGCTGGGCAGGTTCAGAAACTCTCTCACAGCCTTCTCTTCTACTCAGATCCTGCTAGTTCAGATCACTGCAAGTTTTAGGTCATAAAGCTTTTTTTTTTTTTTTTTAAAAAAAAAAAAAGAAAGTTTACATAAAGTTTTTCTCCTTGCAGAGTTTTAGCACTTGGTCCTTCCCAACCAGTTGATTTGTTGGACTATTTTTTCCAAGGTGATCTTTAACAGGCTGGAGTGACAGACCGATCTATCAAACCTATGCTGACTTTTCTTCTATATTTTTTCCTCAATCAAGAAAGTCCAGTGCCCCAGGGCTTTTCCAAGCCCAAAGGTCAGTTTTGTCTCAAGTATTCGCAGAGCTCTTCAGAGTAACTGTGCTAAAGCTGCAGGATGAAGGGATCAACACTTCTTGCTACTGTTACAGCCTTACAAGTATAATAGAGTTGACTCAAAAACCTCTCCTGGGACTCCAAGGTTAGAGTCTCCTTTTCAGCTAGCCATGAGCTGATTATTTCTTTCCATCCACCGCACTTTCCATCAAAACAGGAGAGCTTTGAACCGTGGAAGGGGCTGCTTATTCAACGGCCGCTTCGTGGGTGCTTTCCCACCTTTTCATTCTGTGAGCAGAATCCAGAAGGAGCGTCGCAGATGCTGTAAATAATCTCGCGTACTAAAGGTGTGCTTATCTGTAGGAAAGAAAAAGAAGTGCCCAATGTCAGAAAAGACTTTCATAATTACTGCAAGATTATCCAGCACTAGTTTATCTTCACAATGGTAGCAGTTCCCAGACAAGTTACCCTAGGAAAGATGCAACTACCTGGAAAGCAGAGACCCAGACAGGAGAGCCTGAACTACATGTAAAAAACCTCTCATATTTTACTGCTTACTTTGAGGCGGGATAGACAGTTGATCATAAAATCGACTGTTGCATGAGAATATTTCAGAGTACATCAACTCAGGCATGCAACTCAGCCTCTCAGATAATTTAGGCACTAATAAATGGGAAGTACACATGTAAGGAACCCTTCTACCTGCTCTGTGGCCTAGAGATTTTTCAGTACCAACATTCCTTCAAATTCATTTTTTTCCCCCCCCTAAGCTATTCATCCCTGGATAATTCCAAAAAGTGGTGAACCTCTTAAAGCTGTATTTGTCATTTTAGCAGGCCAGATTAATATCAGATACATTGGTGTTCATCCCTGGAGGTGTTCAAGGCCAGGTTGGATGGGGCTTTAAGCACCCTGATCCAGTGGGAGGTGTCCCTGCCCATGGCTTGGGGGTTGGAACTGGATTTCTTTGATAAGTGACATGCTGAAACACTAAGTTTTGGGCATATTTTATTTCAAAATCTATGCAGTCAGTTCTTTTAATTTCCTTACTATTTGCAATCAAAGAAGCAGCTGGTTTACAATCAGAAAATAAAGATATATTTTAATATTGTTTTGCAAGAAAAGCAATTTTTTAATGGAAGAAAATTGAGAGAGTTTAGTCCATGGAACAGTAGTTTTGAGACATTATCATAAAACTCGCATATCAGCAATCATATAATTACAGCTGCCCATTAATTGCCTTATGTAGCTTGGCATATACACCTGGCCTCAAGTTTACACTGAAAAGGTCTAATAAATTTAAATGGCATTAACAGTGATTATTACGTAAAAACTTTTACTCTGTAATTTCAGAGTTCTTCAGGTACAGACTGCCAGAGTTCAACTGTCAAATGATTATACTCCTGTAACAGTCCGAACTATTTATATGAAATTAAATGCAGTTGCAATAATTTGACCAAAATCAACCAGTAATTTGTAGCAGAACTAGGCAGAGGACACTTGAAATGCTGGAATCCTGTAGCTGAGATTCACTCCAGGAATGATAAACCTTTACCCTGTTTTGCAGTACCTACTTTTATCAAGCCCTCTTCAAGGGAACAGCTAAAGAGAGTTATCTACAGCCCTTCACACGCAGAGTCTGTACAGAGCAATAACAAGATGTTTCATTTATTCTCTTTATGTCTCCCAGTGGGACATTTTGGTTTTAAATATCAGACACAGATCCACCGTGTATGGGAGTTCTCAATGTGAAAGTGCTAACTGGAGCAGAAAGCTTACGTTAAGAGATTAAACACTTACTCATCACATTGAAACACAAATATGGATTTACCAGACTTACCAGGATTTGCTCAAAAAATAACGTGTAAGTTTTGCACACTCCCAAACATATTTCAAAAGGGGCAGAAAAACCATTGAGAATACCCAAAGTGGAAAAACCCTACATCTCTAGTTAACTGTTCTGTGCACGCCACGTTACATAGCTGTGGCTGAAGAGACAGTAAGTGCTTGAAACCCCCATGGAAATGATGCCAGCATTGAAGTAATTCCTTTCACAGTGTCCCTATAGGGCTCCAATCAAATTGTTTATCAATAAAGCACTGTACAAGAAACACTGCTCTGTCACTTTGCAACTGAGACTGAACTAATATTTATGTAGTTGGTTACGTTTTTAGCTGGTAAAAAAAAAGCGTCTAACAAACCACAGAGAAAGCAAGTCAGCATTTAAAACACAAGATTTATGCTTTACATAAGAATCTGTCTTCACTTGTAAATGACTACAGCTGTCATAAGATTTGCTTACATCTGGAAAGTTTCTGTATGAAGAATATTGTGCATAACATAAATCATCCTACAATCGCTCTGAGTCTCCTTGCAGGTAACAGCAAATCCAATAGTTTACAGGGATTATTTTAACTGTATCTATGTAGAAGTTAATTTTAATGCAGAATTGGCTACATTCTACACCATAAATCACCACCTATGCCACTACCGACCAGTGATTAAAACTCCAAGCATTAAAATATATTCAACATATTTTGTGAATATTTGAATGATGAGATCAAAGCACACACTTCATCATTAGTACTAAAACCGAACAATTCATACACTGAACAAGCACTCAGATTTGATAAAAATATCTTGGTAAAAAACCAATGAAGCATGACAAACATAGTGACCACTTCACAAATTCTGCATTAAATTTACCTGCCTAAACTTACAAGCCTGTAAAGTTATGTTCACCCTGCATATGTTTATGCAATGCCAGAATGGGATGGCAGCACTAGATTAATTTGGGAAAAACACAAGTAGTTCGGGAGTGAAATCCCAGGGTGAAGGCCGAATAATACTGTTGTTGCCTTATTTCTAAGCAATAATAAAATTAATAGATTCTAGAGATGCTAAGAAATATCAGTGGGCCAAAGAAACAATTGGTTTGTGCTTGAGAGGCACTAAGAGTTACCATTTAGCTCCACTGAAATCTCTTGGCATCACTAAAAAACCTCACACTAAAGAACAGATATCACACTGGGGCAAACCTAAATAAAGAGCAAGTTGGAAAAAAAAAAGCAATTTACTGGGCCCAGTTTCCTTTGTCCATTTCACATTTGCTAATTACAGAAGGTTTTACAAGCAACTTTTCTCCTAGATGTATTTTTACTTTGTTCTTTATTCTGCAATGATTAGGATACAGAATTTAGGATTTCATTCTTACTCCCAGAACTACCTGCAATCTTGTAAGCTTTGATCCCAATGACTTTGCAACAGAACATAGAAGGAAATGCTTTTTTCCATACAGAATCCTCGATAATTAATACAAAAAGCAGTTATTTACAAATGAGTTAGGGACAAAAACTGGTGTTAAAATACACTACGTAATTCACTGGGATCTTTATCTGGATTCTTACTATTCAAACATCCTACTACGCAAGGGTAGGTCCTCTTTCCTGACATGCATCATTTTAAAGTCCCATGATTCTGAAATTTGACTTAGCTGAATAAATTCCATATCCCTCCTCTACTTGGGTAGCAGGTAGTTCTTCTCCACACTCAGTTTAGAGGTCTTAATTCCTCAGGAGCAGCTCTCAAAATTGCTTTGGAACGAATAACTGGTGGAAGATGAGCAGTCCTATCATACCTGCATGCATTGTCCTGACACAGCTCAGCACCAGCACCTCCTTTGCAGGCTGGACAGTATCAAATACTGAGGAAAAGAGGCAAATAGCTTTTATTATGGAGTTCAGAACGACCCCCAAACGTCCTGTACTTGAGCTAACAGCTACAGTCTGCACAAATGTAAATTCTGTTACTGTAAAAGCAGTTAACAGCTCCTGAAGATTTAATGGCACAGTCAGGTTTTATTACAGAATAATATTTAAGATGTGACGGAAAATAGTTTTTTTTATTTCTATATCACATTTGAGATAATAAAAGCATGAAACCACAACAGACACAAAAGTAATGCCTATACTTACAGTCATTAAAAAGCCTATCACTAAGAATTTTAAGGTTATGTTTGATGTCCCTACTATACCATTTTATCAACATGGAAGGTAATAAAATAATAATCTCCAATTATTATCCGTTCATCATTGTGAACATAGAATATGATTTACTTCTTAATTAAAGAGCAGTTTCCAAAGCTGAAATAGTTCATTTTTAGTCAAGAAGAAAGTCGTAATCTTTTACTACAAACTCTGAACCCTTGAAGAGCTTAATGAGATGCAAGCTGGACATTTCAACCACTAAAATTTGACATAACCCATAAAATAAAGATTTGTTTTATTTAGTGGCATAGCTACTAAATAAGAGTATTCTTTTCCAGTGTCAGTTTTGGGCATAATATGGGTTGGGTTTTGTAACCAGAAAGGCAATGCATTCTCAGCAAAACACAACAGAGAAGTCACAAAAGGGGCAGGAAAGCAAACTAATTTAAATAAAATCATAAGTTCTTGGTCAACATTAGTGGCATAAAATTCCCTCTCCTACTTGCAAAATGTCTCTGCCTATTTCTACAGGTTAATAGGGGCTTTGCAGATAGCTGGGACCTTGTAAACAAGCAATTTTGCAATTTGGAAAACAGCTTAATGTGGGGCAGTCAGTGTTTTAATCCTCTGGAAATGACCTTGCAGCAGAGGCAAAGAAGGAACCTGCTCCCAAAGAAGCAGTCACCCATCTGGGAGCAGGGTCTGCCTTTTACTCTGCCAATGACAGACACTGGAAAAAGAATTAATTAAACCAGAAGAAAACATCAAGTAAATACATGCACTGCCAGGCTCTGACAGCTTTACAGCTTTATACTGACAGTCTGGGAAAGGTCACTCAGCCACCAACATCTCCAGGCACCAGAACAGAAGTGGAGGTTAAAATGTTTTACAGGTGGACGCTTACAAAGTCAAGATTAAATTATAGGTTAGGAAGCTACTGGTGGCTTCTGTGCTTCTAGTTGGAAGTGAGGGATGTATAAAATGGGAGCCTTTGATCAGTAAAGGTCCCTTCCAATCCAAATCATTCTATGATTCTAAATTATGCTTGCTTCTTTCCTATCACCACAAGCGAAGTGTCTAACCACAACACCCAATCATAAATTTACTTGGTTGCTTTAAAATAACACAGAACAGAAAGCAAAGTCTATATGTGACCATTTACCAATTCTGCCGTTGGATTTAATAAATGCTGTTTGAGCTTATATTCCCTTGCTGGCTTGTTTTGGGGAATTGGCCACCACTGCGAAATCTGAAAGTTCAAGGGAAGATACTATGAAAGGGAATATCTAATTTCTTTACTCTAGCTGCTGTTTGGTTGCCTCAATTAATCTAAATTTGCAAGTCTCTCAATTTATGGAAAATTGGAGTGGCAATGTGCACAGTGCATAGCTGAAAGCTGGATTTTAATAAATGTGGGCTATTTACTGCGTAGACATAGACTGCCCTTTGAAATCCATCAAGGCTTGCCCAGCCTGCTCTGAATAATTTTAAGAAATTGGTGCATAATTAATGAGAAATGCTATCAGATCTTTTGCCTGTGGGTTCTTATTCTTATTTTCAGAAAATGTGAGTTTTGTGTAACAGTCAGGGGTAAGATTTCTGAACTTATCCCCCTTCTTTAGAGCAGTTCTGCTTGCAGACTGATTTGGTTTATCTCTGCAAAACCAGATCCTGGGCTGCATCATAAGTAGTGCGACCAGCAGAGGCCAGGAGGGGATTCTCCCTCTCCACTCTGCTCTTGTGAGACATCACTGGGAGTCCTGCGTTCTGTTCTGGAGTCCTCAGGCCAGGAAGGACATGGATCTGTTTGAGTGAGTCCAGAGGAGGCCACAAAGCTGATCTGAGGGCTGGAGCACCTCCCATCTGAAGACAGGCTGAGAGATTTGGGCTTGTCCAGCCTGGAGAAGAAAAGGCTCCCAGGAGACCTTAGAGCAGCTTCCACTACTGAAAGGGGCTGCAGGAAAGCTGGGGAGGGGCTCTTGATCAGGGAGTGCAGGGACAGGATGAGGGGGAATGGTTTTAAGCTGCAAGAGGGGAGATTGAGATGAGATCTTGGGGAGAAATGTTTTCCTGTGAGGGTAGTGAGGCCCTGGCACAGGTTGCCCAGAGAAGCAGTGGCTACCCTGTCCCTGGTTGTGGTGAAGGCCAGGTTGGTTGGGGCTCTGATAACCCTGATCCAGTGGGAGGTGTCCCTGCCCATGACAGGGGAGTTGGAACTGGATGGGTTTTAATGTCCCTTCGAACCCAAACCATTCTAAGATTTTAAAAAGACATCAACAAAGCTCCTGAGACTGCAGAGCCAGACCCTTCCACCTCCCAAAGCATAAAAAAACTTGTTCATTTTTTCCCTTCTTCTGCAAAGCAAGGGAGGTAACACTGCTCATTGTGCAGAAAGCCTAGATTACTGCATTAGCCAAGTTACAGAATTAAGAGAATCAATAATAATAACAGAAAATAGTGATGAAGCAGGTAAGATTAGCATTTGCATTTCAAAACAAGATGAACAGCTCTGCACCAAAATAGTTTTAAAGGTAAGATTTAACAGATAAAGGAGTTTTCTTCTACAGCCATTTCCACAGCTAACCCTTTCAGCTATCTTAACACAGTCTTTAAACTACATACATTACTATTTTAAACTACTTTGATTTGTGTTGAAAATTACAGTTATAAAATTTTGGAAGAGGAAGTGTTACTCTTGAACCTGGTTTGTACCCCATTAGCAGCTACAGCCTTTTAATTTGTACTGCATTTTATAGAAGTTCTTTAGAATGAAACAAAACCACGGAAAATGCATACAATTAGATAAGTCATGGAGAGTTTCCTACCTGCAGGGAGCAGCAAGGAACAGACAACCCAGAGAGAAGTTGAGCTGAGAGCAACCACAACACAGGCTGAGCAACAGCCTCAACCCCATTAGCACAAGAACCAGGCAAGCAGGAACAGCAAAACATCCCATGAACAGTCCAGGCAAAAAACAAGGCAACTATTGAGGAAATCAAAGGAATAAATCAGAAGCAGCACCAAATACACCTCCAACACACCTCAACCCCAAAACACTACCCTGAAGCACAGCTTAAATGGAGCTCCTGCAGCAATGAGCAGGACTGGGTGGGGCTGGTGCCAGGTGGGATGGGTCCCAGGTGAAGCCAGTCAGGCTTATTGGTATCTTCAAGGCCCTGACACAGTGTTTGCTTTGAATAAGCTTTAACAGGTGAGATCTCTCAGTTACCCCACTGTAGGAAGTGCATATTGCTTTGCAAGATGTACCATCAGATTGCTTGCTTCAGCCAAAGAGTTGCAGGATGTACATTGATGGAAATCTTTCCCATTTTAAGTGAATTCTACGCACATTGTCTTTATGAGCAAGACTTTGCCTTTTTCTCCCACCCAGGTTTACTTGCCTGCCTCAATGCAGACTCACTGCAGTCAAAGCAAGAATCGTGTGGGCTGAGTAAAGGCTCTGATTCCAGCTTAGCCCAGCTGCACAGGTAGAGTCAGTAATACTCTGCCAGATGTTTGATGACTGAAGCTGGATAGAGGAGAGGCTATGCGGTCCTCACCAAGGGACAGGCTACAAAACAAGTCATTCCCAGAGACCATAGGATCTGCATAGCAGAGGAGTGACAGAAATATTCTGACAGCAAAAATTTACACTTTAGTAAATCCTATTCTGTCAAAACATCGGTTGCAAATTCATAAAACATCAGGCTTCATTTGCTCCACTACTCACATAATTATTCATTTCACACTGTTTCCTGATGTGATTTTAATTCTTATAATATTCCATAGTTTAGCCAGTGTGTCCTTTGCATTGATAATTTCATGAGACAAATCATAGAACGGTTTGGGTTGGAAAGGACCGTTAAAGGTCACCCAGTCCAACCCCCTTGAAATCAGCAGCGACAGCTTCTACCAAATCAGGTTGAATATTTAGACCTCAAATGTTTCCAGGGATGAGGCATCAACCATTTCTCTGGGCAACCTGTGCCAGTGTTTTACCACCTTCAGCATAAAAAATTTCTTCCTTATACCCAGTCTGAGTCTACCTTTTAGTTTAAACCCAATACCCTTGTCCTGTCACTGTAGGCCCTACTAAAAAGTCTGTCTCCATCATTCTTGTAAGCTCCCTTTAAGTACTGGATGGCTGGAGTGAAGTGTTGACAGAGCCTTCCCTTTTCCAGGCTGAACAACCCCAACTCTCTCAGCCTGTCCTCATAAGAGAAGTGTTCCAGCCCTCGGATCATTTTTGTGGCCCTCTTCTGGTACCCAGTACTAAAAAGGGCCTATCAGAAAGATGGGGACAGACTTTTTAGCAAGGCCTGTTGCGACAGGGGAAGGAGTAATGGTTTTAAACTAAGCGTGGGTGGATTTAGATGGGATAGAAGGAAGAAATTTTTTACAATGAGGGTGGTGAAACAATGGCTCATGTTGCCCAGGGAGGTGGTGGATGCTCCATCCCTGGAAACATTCAAGGTCAGGTTGGATGAGGCTTTGAGCAACCTGATCTGGTTAAAGATGTTCCTGATCCTGCAGGGGGTTGGGCTGGATGACCCATAAAGGTCCCTTCCAAGCCAGAGCATTCTATGATTCTGTGATTCTTTGATTCTAGGAATATAAGCTTCCCGTGTGTTTTGAAGGCCTGACAGCAACCACACAGCTTAGTAGTCACTGTGCAGGCTCCCAGACACAACAGCGCTCTTTGAACAGTGCCAATTAATCGTGTCAAATTGTGCCACATGCCAAAGCAGTTTTGTGATGTCAATAAATACTCAGAGGAGACTTGCTTCAGGTGAAGATTGGGATTCATTTCAACCAGTGATCTAAGCAGGTTTCAGACCTAGAGGTAAAAGGCTGCCTGGACTAATTTACTGCACATCTTCCATTTCTGCAGTCCTGGGAATATGAAGTCATATTTTAGGAATGTGAATTAGTATATTTCACTGATTTTAACACATGCTGACCTCATCCCGTCACCTTTACAAGCAGGAACGATTCATTGGCTTCCATTAACGTACACATGCACCGCAATTTCAAGACAGCAGATCTGCTATATAAAAATAGGAGCAAACTTTCTCCTTCCCTCTTTTGAAATGCTAGTTTGTATTCCAATATCTAATTAAATAAAATTCCTTTTTCATACTGAACTGTCGATGCTGGTCAACAGCCCTGGTTAATTCCCAAGACAAGATATTTCAGAGGTTTTTTATCTCCTTCTTCGTCTTTACACCAGATCATTTTAATTCCAGCTGAGACTGAGTGTAGCAATGCTGATTTCCCCAGATGGTTCTGCTTTCTTAGACAGAACCCTGATGGAATGATAATTACAGCTGAGGAGATAGGCAAAACTGTGAAATAAATTATAGAGAAAAACAATAACTACATTTCACCAGCACGCACAAGCAAACAGAAGTGTTCATATCATTAATTCTTGGCCCCATGCACGATGCTGCCAGGCTGAGGCATGTTCTTCATTCCTCATTAGATTTCACTAGGCTCTTCTATACCACTTTTCTATGATTCCACAATGATTGGCAAATTCCTAAAATAAGAAAAACACTTTTCTTTCATTCTTCTCCCATGTGAGAAATGTGGAGTATCAGCAGGGGAAAAGCCATTTATTGGAGAATCAGAGATGGTATTTCTTGATATTTCCTTCAGGAACATGTGAAATCCTTTTTAATTTGGAAGCAGCTTTGCAGTGCTGCCGATGGGAGTTACTCTGAGTGATCCTAGCAGCCCAAACGAAACAGAACACATAGCCAGCCGACATATGGATGGGTCTTGTTGTCTGGCTACCACTGACAGCACAGAATAAATGCATACAATATTTGTCTGATCAGAGTAACACTGCAAAGCCTCCCAGCAGTTTATATGCACTCAGTAATAGAGAAAAATGCTGCACACAGTCCCCATCAGCGGGCGTTAAGTAAAACAGACTGGTTTGGTGGAAGAGACTTGGGGAAATGGCTTTGCATGCTCATTTATCCTGATTTTCAAATATTTTCATTTCCTCTGAAGCTGATGCCTTAACATGGAATTTGAAACAGCTCTTTCTACTTGCAGATGTCCTGGGATAATGATAAGGCTAGTAATTACCCTGAGAGGTGTCCATGAGAGTTTTTCTGATTATGCCCATTTCTTTCTATTAAAAGATTTTCCACAAGGCATCCATTAGCAGCATAGATCACAGAAACGAGAGCGTGCGTTTGCTTTCTTCCCGCACCTTGATAACAGAGCACAAAACCAGCATAATAGGGAGTGCTCCTGGCAGACAGTGAAACAGGGGAGTCAGCAGAGACACAGCCTTGCAGACATCAACGTGTGACGCATCTGCAGAGAGCTGGGCTGTCTCATATTCCCCCACTGACTTTAAATTCTTAACTAGAATGTACTACAATTTATCCTACCTTCCAGCTGAGCTAATGGAGGGGCAGGCTACTCCTGAGATCATTATTATTCATTATTATTTTATAATGCCTGCTGGTGTTATTTTAACAGCTGCTTGCAGAAGGAATACATAAAGATGGGCCACCTTTGTGACACTGGCACTTGGCACATGCCTGGAGAACAGAGAGCAAGGACAGGACACTGCTGGGTCTCTGGCAGCATTGGCATTATCTCGCTGTAACATCCATGCTAATACCATGCAAAATCTGTGATTACAAGCATCACTTTTTAAAATATGAACTGAGCTCACCTACAGTCAAGCCTGGGGCTTGGGCATGCTGAGGAACTGCAGCTCCAGCTGAAATAGAGTTGCAGAAGCTTTACCAGGCAGAGAGGAGAATCACAGAATCACAGAATGGGTTGGGTTGAAAGGGACATCAAAGCCCATCCAGTTCCACCCCCCTGCCATGGGCACGGACACCTCCTACTGCATCAAGTTGCTCAAAGCCCCATCTAACCTGGACTTGAACACCTCCAGGGATGGGGCATGTTGCCCTTTTCTGGGCAACCTTTTTTACAATTATGAGGAGCACACGGGGTCTGCCTGTTACGAAGGCAGACCAAAAAAAGGCTGGTTTCTTAGAGTAATAAGATGAAGGCTGAGGGGGAGCAAGATGGCTAACCACAGACTGAGAAAGCAAAGCAACAGTGGAAGGGAAACAAGCAATGTGAGCTAATGGACAAAACTAGATAGCTCCAGGCTGGACATGGCTAGCAAGCACTTGTTAAAACAGCCCAGCTCCAGATAAAAGCCATCAGTAGTAGAAATGCCAGCCAATATGGTCTTCATGATGTCATTTGATCCATTTCTGTAAAGTGTTCTCTGACTCAAGATCTGGGATAGAAAAGCACTGACTCAGATGGCTGGGGAATACAGGTGACCTCTCCAATCCTGTTGAGAACATGTGAAAAAGGGTGGAAGCAGAAAGCATCGCCATTAGAAAGGGCCTGCACGAATAAAGAAGTAATTTAAGAAAGAAGGTGAGAGAGGCTGAAGAGAGGGTGGAATGAATAAATGCTGAGATATTTGAAACAGGAAAAAGCACCCATACCATGCACACCTGAGTAACTAGACACCTGAGCACATGCAGAACCAGCCAGAAAATACCATCTTTTCCACTTACCAACCCAAATATTGTAGCAAAGAAAAAAAAGGAAGAAAAATGAATTTAACTATTTAAAATTGGGAGTTTAACTCTTCCCTTAGGTGCAGTCAGAGAAACGGTAAGTCATTATCATGAATGCCAGCGGGACAAAAAGGACCAAGTAAGGATTTCCCTTGAGGAAAGGAGAGTTGTACAGTACATTGAGCCAGAAACTTTCAATTTTAGGTCTCAATTCCATGACCGACTGAGTTTTTTCTGTATATGATGTTCACACCAATAATTCAATGTGCAACCTGTACAAGTGTACAGACAGGAAGGATATCTTTGGCTTTACCTCTCAGAACAGGAGAGGCATCGGCAATGTGTTTTGCTGGTTCAAACTCCAGTACTAAGTACCCTTTTCCCAAAGCATCTAAACCACGTGGAAAACCAGTAAAACCATGGCAACTTAATGGAACTTGCTGGATTGTCAGCCAGTGGACTCATGTTAACTCTTGTGTGAATGTATCTGCAGTTGTACCATGAATCCTTTCTATAACCGCCCTTCTAACAAAAACAAACAAATCTTTTCTTATTCCTCTTCTCTGTTCACATCCCCAGCTTTTTTCTGAATCGCAACAATCTCTTCCAAACCAAAACCAGCCACAGCCACCTCTATTTCATGAAGAATTTGTGAGTCTGGTCATCTTTCGTCTTTCCTAAAAATAGACAAAGGCTCATTGATCCTAAAATCCCAAAACATGAAAGGTTTGTGGAAGGCATTCTGTGTAATCCCAGGAGGGGGATCAACAAGACAACTGAAACACAGCAAGACTTTTGTTCTGTCATACAGAAAAGAGGCTGCCTCTTTCTTTTTGCTGTCAAACCATACAGAGGTTCAGAAGAACAGAGGCCTTGCTGGGTGACAGAAGAGTCAAAAGAGACAGGAGAGTCAGAAGACACTTGCCAGCCCTTCTCTGCATGTCCCCGAAGTGAGAAGATGCCCACTTGCAAACATGGATGTGCAGAGCAGAAGGGAAGAGCATCCATACCACAAGAAGAACAGCAGGCCATGGATTCAAGCAAACAGAACAAGCATCAAATGTTGGTTCTGCTGCGACGTCTGTCTTTACTTATAACTATTGGCTTTCCTTTAGAGAAAAAAGCTGACTTTCAGTTCAATTGATCTACATGCAAAACAGTTAATAGCGGAGTATTCCCCCAGCATATGGGTCGTAAGAACCAGTGAGGCTTTGGCTGCTCTGATCAGGAACTGCTACAAAGCACACCGGATTATGAAGAAGATCAGTCATCACTCCATATGCATCCACCAAAGGCACTTTTCTTCCCAGTAGTCTTGTCTGTGATTCTGTTTTAAAATAACACTCCTTGTCAGCTGGCTTTTCTTCTCAAAGTCATTCTTCAATCTCTCCATGGACCTCAGAAGGGAACGTGACATCTAAATCTATGATTGCAAGAAAAGAGATACTGTCAGAAGAAGAGTCTATAGCAGGCAAAAATGTAAAGAGAATGGTAAAAGAAACTGCAGAGTTTTCCAGACAGTGCAAGATAAATTGACAAATTTCAGCCATCAGTAGGGTCATCTGAACTCTCCAGGTGGCAGGAACATTTCAGTTCTGGAGCCCTCAGCACAGGAAGGACATGGATCTGTTTGAGCGAGTCTAGAAAAGGCCACGAAGATGATCCAAGGGCTGGAGCACCTCCCATACAAGGACAGACTGAGAGAGTCAGGGTTGTTCAGCCTGGAGAAGAGAAGATTCCAGGGAGACCTTAAAACAGCTTTCAGTACTGAAAGGGGCTACAGGAAAGCTAGGGAGGAGCTCTTGATCAGGAAGTGCCAGGACAGTACAAGGGGGAACGGTTTTAAACTGAAAGAGGGAGAGATTGAGATGAGATCTTAGGAAGAAATGTTTTCCTGTAAGGGTGGGGAGGCCCTGGCACAGGTTGTCCAGAGAAGTCATGGATGTCCCATCCCTGGAGGTGTTCAAGGCCAGGTTGGATGGGGCTTTGAACACCCTGTTGCAGTGGGAGGTGTCCCAGCCCATGGCAGGGGGTTGAAACTGGATGATCTTTAAGATCCCTTCTGACTCAAAGCATTCCATGATTCTACGAATTTGTCTCATATCTGTGAAATGATCTAATTGTCCCTCAGTCAGTTTCTGTAACTTAGCTCAAATACGTTTCTGCTAAACCCTTATGGCTTCTTACAGCAGCATCTTGTTAAAATTCCTCTGTAAAATTTCCTTTTATCTCGAGAACCTCATTCTGCCTGGGCAGGGCAGAAAGCAGCAAAATCAGTATATTCTAGCAATTCAATGTGTTGAGTCTTCTGCAGAACAACAAATGACCATGTTCTAGTAAATGACATTCACAATTAATACACTATTGACATAGCTGCTGTAAAGTATTTAAATGTTCATTGCCAACAATAGCTTCTATGAAATCAGCTTTATAAATGTTACAGTAAAATGAACTGAATTTCATAAAGCCTTGAATAATTAGTAGTCCCTTGCCAAAAAGGAGATATATATTTATAACAAATAATCCAGCAGAAGAATATGATAAGCCAAAAACATCCACTTACAAGTAACATAATATTAAGACAGGCAGAGTGTTAATTAGCAAACAACTCTCCCCAGCAGTTGCCCATGTCAGGGTGAATCAGACGTTATTATAGGTGTCACGCAGATTATTAAACCTTTATCCCAAAACCAAAAGAAGACTTGCCTGGTTTTCACTGAAATTATGTTTCTAACTAGTAAATTATACGCTACAAGGACAAAAGCAATGTGAGATACTGCAATGAGTGTGTATTTTGCTGTGACCTGACATAGGTCATTCAGTGATGAGATGATTCAGTGTTAAGAGTAATGAGCAATCATACACTCCAGGCAGCTATAAAATGCCAGGTTTTCCTCTTTCCTTATATTATTTCCTCTCATCTGATTTAAAATATGGTACCTTTTCATATTGCTTTGCAACGTTCTCATCCAATTCCAAAACATAAGCAACCACAAAGGATACATGATATGCTGGGTACATCATGGGGTTGTAAGAGCACTTGTCATTCTTATAATTATCAGAAGGGCATTTCTTGTTCCTTTTTAACGCTGAATGCAGTTACTACAAACTGTGCAGAGGTGATCAGCTTTCTTTCCTTACTGTGTCACAACAAATTGCTGGACACACAAACCTCTCCTTTCTGCAGACAGACATAGTAGAACTGGACAGAGGTTAACAACTCACAGATACACCATAATTAGGGTTGCTTCCAAAATAATCTGAAAATAAGGCATAAATTTTGTTCTTTCTCCAAAAGAATAAAGCCTTAGCAATGAAGTCTCCTACTGGCTTAGCATACATGTCTCTTGAAATTTCCTACAGAACTCCTGTTTGCTTTTGCTCCATAAATACTTAATAAGTGGCCTTTAAATCGAACTCTGGGTGATTAGATTTGAGGTGGTTAGTGCTTTGATTTTTTTTTATGCTTTGACATTTCTACTTACCTTACTATGAAGATGAAAAACTGAAAAGTTTCCAAGGAAGCTGAATAATAGTCTGGAACTTCCTATTCAGATGGTGGTACACATACAAACAGTTCTTCTTGATTTCTCTAAGAATAACCTGCCTTACAAATTCTGATATTATAGTGACGTATAAGAGTTGGCTGCAAACCAACTGGCATCTTTGAAACCATGGAGAATCATGAAAGGTTTGGGTTGGAAGGGACCTTAAAGATCATCCTGTTCCAACACCCCTGCCATGGGCAGGGACACCTCCCGCTTCCACATTTGGGCTTATTAAGCCAAAATGCTCTTTCATACTTTCCACCCAACATGCAGGCTCTTTAGCTGCCTTTGTTTATTTTGTCAGAGAGGTGTAATTTCATTTTATCTCTTCAAGTCAGCCAGAGCCAGAGCTCTGAGGTTAATGCACCCAGCCTTTCTCCTCCAAGTGAGATCCTGAAAGATGCCCAAAAGGTTTTTTGTTTTCAAAAAAACCCAAGCTTTATTGGAATATAAGCCAGGATTCTTAACAGTTTGTATCAAGAGTCTCAGACAAACCTGAGTTCATGGGTTCAGAATGATCCAGTTACTACTGTCACTGATTTTTGTGGATTAACTTTTCAGGACCCAGGCACTGATCAGTGCCAGCTGAAACCTAATCCAGTCCTGCAACAAATATAGGTCAGATTTATAAGGCAGTTTTCCTAACTACTCATTGAACTCCCATTTCAGATAAGGTCATGGGCTCTTCACTAACATTTGCATCAGTTATACTTAAACAGTTAGGATTTTTTTTTACCTCTGGTTACAGAGATTTTTCCCAAGTATTGCCCGAACTACCAAATATTTCACTTACAAATTACGTAAAATAAGTTCAACTATCAGAATTCTTGGTAAACTCAAGTCAAAAATCCACATCCTGAAAATTACTTCTCTATTTTAAGGTTTTATTGGGAAGCAGGGTTTTATTCTTCATTTAGTGTGGAAACATGAAGTAGATTAAGTACTCTTAAAGCATTAACTTTAAGAGCAAAGTCAAGAAGGGAGGAATTGAATGATTCAAAAAGGGTATAAGTCTGTTCACTGCTAAAAGGAGGTCAGGTTCTGCAGAAGCCCTTTGGAAAAAAGGTGGAAAGCACCATTACTGTAAATGGACCCTTCTGCGCTCCATTGCTAGAACTCTAAAGTATCAATCTTTTAGGCTTCCACCGAGACAAACCTATTTATTATTTCTGCTCTGGGAGCCACATGGTTTATTATCTCTTACAAATACAAAGGAACATTGCAGCTGAGTTTTCACAAGCAAAACAAAATGGTCCCAAAAGGTACAAATTTATACCTCGGGTCTATATTTCTCACTTGTTTCTTCTGCAATGTCCGTATGGAGAATAGTTGCTTCTTTTTAATACTTCAGCACAAGTTTTTCAAGTTCATTTGAAGACTTTTCAAACATACTTAACATAAATAATGCCTTCAAGAACAGGAAGATGGAGCTAATCTAATATCTTGTAACTCCTTAAAAATAATACGTAGCAGAATCAAACCACTGAAAGTGTTAGCACAATTTTTTAAATATATTTGCCTTGAAAGGATAGCAAAGAAGGCCAAATATAGAAAACGGATTATAAAGAACATTCCTGTTTTACTGTTTTGTGCAGAAGGTTTATAAACCTCTTTTCCTATAAAAAAAGGTGTACTTAGTATTATTGTCACAGAAATGCATGGAAGCACAGATTCTGATAAATAAACACATCTAATGCCAATGATTATTATACAAGAATATTGCTATATGATTAATGGTTTTACCTATTTTTATATGTTAATAATATTATATACGTACAACACTGCAAAATTATCTCACAGTGCTTATCAGTAAGACATACTGCCATCATTTGAGTCACAACCAGTCAGTTTGACTCAAAAGCAGTTAATAACTGAGCTACACAAACAGGATGCGTAAAGGAGAAGAAATGGATACACTGAAATTATAGTTCTTCTCACACAACACTTGCCTCTCAAGCCTGTGCTGCGTATTAGCAGCCAGCTCCTTGATTCAAACCCTTCTTGATTACAATTTAATTATAGGATTATAAATGTGGAGTCATTTAGCATTTTGACAGTCAAATTAACCAAATCCATTACTTAACACATCAGCTTACACTGGTAAAGTTGTGTGCATAAAAGGCAAATGATACGGATCTCAGGCGTTCCTTACAGAGCCTGGTTTTTGTCTACGGCGCTCCACAACAAGGCACTGAGAACAGATTCCAAGACTGCTATTCCAATGCTCCCAGTTCCTCTTGAGCAGTCAGGGTAAGATTTTTGTCTTTTCAAGGGAAACAATTAATCCTGCCCATTTTAAAAATGGATGAGGATTTCAACACCAGCTCCTTGTGGTACAAGCTGGGGTGTCACTAACAAAAACAGAGATGTATGAGAGGGAGTGAAGGGGCTATCGATAATCCAGAAATTAGATTGCCGCTCTCTCACACAACTCAAGGTCTCCTAGTACTCATAAACTCCAAAGATTGGTGAAAAATGGAGCACAGAGTTCAGAGCTGGGACTGTGAATCCTCAGTCATCAGGAATCACCAAAAAAGAAATGGTGAGGCAGCACTGCTGGGAGGAGGGTATTGCTATTTTGACCTGTATACAGTTTATACTGGCTTCATGCTGATAATACAGCTTCTATTTACTAGTTGTTATTTCATAATGTCAACAATGTTTCAGTTTGCTATCAAAAAGGAGAGTGAATTTCAGGTGTGGATGCACAAATAATCAGGAACTTAGGAGGACAAAATGAAGCCTTCCGATACTTAAAGGGGGCTACAGGAAAGTTGTGGAGGGACTTTTTATCATGGAGTGCAGGGATAGCATGAAGGTAGCAATTTTAAACTGGAAGAGGTCAGATTGAGATGGGATAGTAGGAAGAAATGTTCTCCGGTGAAGGTGGTGAGGCACTGCACAGGTTGTCCAGAGAAGGCATGTCTGTCCCATCCCTGGAGCTGTTCAAGGCCAGGTTGGATGGGGCCTTGAGCAACCTGATCCAGTGGGAGGTGTCCCTGCTCATGGCAGAGGGTTAGAACTGGACGGACTTTATGGGCCGTTCCAACTGAAACCACTCCATGATTCTCTGATTCTAAGACAGTTCTTGAAAAGATGAATTTAGCTGAAGGTTGTCTTTTGTTAGGTCCATTTCTTCATATTTAATCTGCAGTAGTAATCAGGAGAAAGATGAGAAGCGGAATGACAAAGTGTGTTTCATGTTATCAAAATGCATGGCTTATTGTAATTATTTCTAAGGGTTTGGTTTGATTTGAACTGAAACTTAACAGGTTTTCAGGTCGACTTTCTTCCCTACTGCTTCACTTCTTTCTATCTTGAAAGCCATTGTTTATTTAGAGAATGGTACCATACCCTTATTTTTCACTGGTCATTGCTCAAAATGCCTTCCTCAATCTCTTAATGCTCTTTAACCAATGAGTTCATGATGAAAAAATACCTCGGGCTAATAATGTGCTATCAATAAGTCTGTACGATTCAATTTCAATCTCCTATTAAATCTCTTTTGTAGTTCCAGTACTATTGCTTCCCCTCTGTACTCATTTTAACAAATGCTAGTTTAGCTGTACTGCGTGCTTTCTTTTCCTTTATTTTGCTGCATGCAAAGGCCAGATCCCCCAGCAATGCCAACTGGCTGATCTCCATTTCCTTTCTGCCTTCAAGTACAGAACCCGGCCAAAACTTATTTTTCTGATTTCACCAGATCTTGTGTCGTGTTCTATTCATTTCATAGTAGTACTAAATATATCTCTGTTAAAACATTTAGAGTGATTCTCTATTACTTGAATGATTTTTTATTTCACATACAGTTTTGACCAGCAGAAATGGAATTAGAGCATCATCAGTGATTACACTGGACATATTAATCTCTTACCGGAAATAACATTTAGGTATCTCTGCTGTAAAGTAGAAATATTCAAGTTTTGTGCTCCAACTGAAAACCCTGACACCCTGCCTCAGAGCCCTTCTCGCTGTTAAGATCAATGCTTTTATCTGCTAGAGAGGGAAGGGAATTTGGTTTATGTTCTCTGCGTCAGAAGCTCCAAAGATCTCCATAATGCTCAGAAGCTTCAAGAAACAGGATTCAAGCCGGGATGTTGATTTTATGCATAGATTTCATCCCATTCTTTCAATATCACTGTTAAAATTCTGACAAACCTGAATGCAGGTCTTTTTAAACGATGTGTCAACAGCCTTTCCCCTTTCTGCTCCTGACAGCAAACTCTAGTGTCCTTCATAAAGCAGTCTCAGTCTCAGCCAGATGCGTATTGTCTGACGATATGAACGTGAAAACTGCATATATGATTTCCTGTACTCGTGCTTTATGATGTGGAACATACATAGAATCATGGAATGATAGAATGGTTTGGGTTGGAAGTGATCATCCAGTTCCAACCTTCCCGCAGTGAGCAGGGACATCTTCAACTACATCAGGTTTCCCAGAGCCCCATCCAATCTGACCTTGAATGTTTCCAGGGATGGGGATCCTAAACTTCAGCTGTTTCTGACCACAATGGGTAGAGATAGAGCACCATGAGAGTTTGAGTTTGTGAGTCACAAACATGCAAAACCCAAATCTGTCAACCAGTGCCGACGGAGACTGCAGATGAATTACAAACACCCTTTACATCAACAAAACTTTAAAACTGCCATGGGTTTAGGATCTATTATGAATTTAATTGCAGTTATTCACACACAGCTGGAACGAGTTGTTTCACTTTTTCTGCTAGAGCTCATTTATCCTCTGTTAACTCACATATCTTGGCAAGGACTACTTTTATTGCAAGTTCATAAAATAATTTCTGGAAAGCTATCAATTGGCATAGCAATATATGAGACTGCACCATATGGCACTTAGATGTAAAGGGGGATGGGGATATAACTCCTTTGTTTCATCTTCAAAACAGTTTATATATGTTATAGCATTCCTATATATTAAATGTATATACTGTATAAAATACATAAAATAGTGTATCTTGTCACATCTCCAGTGACTAAAAAATTCCTACATCTTTAAGTCTTGATTCTGATTGCTGTCATGTCTGACAGCACTAAAAGTGATCTAAAATTTTGAGAGCTTAAATTTAAATTTCCATCCAAACTTAAAACTTTTAATTCAGTGAGTTTCATTTCACTTAAGAAGAAAGAACCATAAACAAGCAAGGTGCACCAGGCAGACCTCCGTCTTTCAAGACTCACCACACATCTTGATCAACAAACTGGAGGACATTATTCAAACACAAAAATAAATTCAATTTTAAAAGGAATAAAAATTGCTTCGTTTGGGCATGTGCTTTTACACATCTGAATTATTAAATAAAAATGGTTCTGTACAATCTGGCAGTTATGCCACTTTCAACCTTCTACAAAAAGTCCTGAGAAGGGGAAACTATGGAAGATAGAGATAGAATATTAAGCTTGACACAGAAAACACACGAGGAGGAGATTTCTCTCAGGACTATGGAAAGAGGTAGTAAAATATACTCTTCTAACTACTTTGCCCAGAGAAGTCGTGGCTGCCCCATCTCTGGAAGTGTTCAAGGCCAGGCTGGATGGCACTTTGAACACCCTGATCCAATGGGAGGTGTCCCTGCCCATGGCAGGGAGATTGGAACTGGCTGATCTTTAAGGTCCCTTTCAACTCAAACCATTCTGTGATTCTACTTCAACAAAAAAGTCTTCACTAAAATAGTTGCAGAAAATTCTTGGTTAAAACCACAGTAAAATCAGAAGATCGGGACCTACTTTATGCAGATAAAGAAAATGAGATGTGAGAGCACTAGAACATTGATAAGGGGTAAAAAGGAGGGAGCCCAATTGCATTAAAACTGAGAGACGTAGAACAGCAGAATAACTGCTAAGGAAACTGAGCATTTCCAGGTCTAGTTCAAACTGTTTTCACTCCATAGTGCATTTAACAAGAAAAAAAAAAAAAAAAAAAAGAGTAAGAAAAAAATCTGGAGTTGTCCCAAAATCCAAGCCAGCAAGAATAAATTGAGCAGAAAGCAATGAAGACATAAGGTTCAATGATTGCATTTATCATTTTGGAAGAATTCCTCAAGGCACACACAGTGAAATAGCAGCACAAAAGAAGGGGGCTCACAAGAAAGCACTCATTGATTAACGGCATCTATTCAACAAACAGCTTGACAAAGAGTAAGCTTCACTCATTCCAGTAAATCTTAAGATTTAGTGGGATTTGGTACAAAGGAGACAAGAAGATCCTCAGCTGCACAGATTTCCATTGACTGAGGAACTGATCCAGCACCCTGCAATGTTCAGTCCCTCATCTTGTTGTTACTGACTGTTCCATACCAATTTCTGGTATATAGAAGCCGGAAAGAAAAAACCTTGTGTAGGGTTTTCCACACACGAAGGCTCATAGCAGGGGCACTTCTTCCATCCAGAGAATCATAAAATAGTTTAGGTTGGAAGGGATCTTAAAGCCCATCCAGTTCCAATCCCTTGCCATGGGCAGGGACACCTCCCACTGAATCAGGGTGCTCAAAGCCCCATCCAACCTGGCCCTGAACACCTCCAGGGATGGGGCAGCCACCACTTCTCTGGGCAACCTGTGCCTGTTCCTCCCCACCCTCACAGAAAAACATTTCTTCCTAATACCTCATCTCAATCTCCCCTCTTTCAGTTTAAAACCCTTCCCCCTCGTCCTATCCCTGTACCCCCTGATCAAGAGCCCCTCCCTAGCTTTCCTTCTCAACTACACATAATGTGTTATTGTGAATTTTCTGCAATGGCTCATTTTTCCCTCTCTTTCAAGTCTGAAGCATGAGTTATATTCCCAGCTTTCTGCTGGATTTGTGGCGCAGCCCTACACACATCCCTCTCTGACCCCACCACAAATAGGCCTCAAACACAGCAGTGAGGTACTGAAAGAATACTACGTGTACTGAGCATGAAGTCCTCTGAGACTGACAGATGACAAATATTGCTGAAGTGCTACATTTCCTAATTGTTCTAATCAAGTGTTGGATATCCTTAATTACGTGCATCTCTAGAGTATGGTCTGAAGTTTCTTTTCACTTCTTGCTTAACGGCTCATCACCTGGCTAATCAATGGCCTTGCCAGAATTGGCTTTACTTTCCAGAAGTACTCAAGAGCAATAACATTTCTGTCATCACCCCAGAGGAAAACAAAACAACAAACAACAACCCCATGTACCATTTCTATTTACTGACAGCCAGGAACAGATCTGAACTCAAAGCAGTCTAGACAAGGCTCCACCAAGCTGTGTGATGAGACCATCATTCAATGCACCAGCTGCTTTAGCTTCTCTCAGACTACTCCCTTAAAGGCTTTTTAATCCATAGCTCAAAAGCTAGAGACACCGGCACTCAACAAACCTGTGCACGAATGTCGCCCGCACCACATTATTATTTCATCCCCCGATGGTCAAGAAACATACAGCTTGCTTCTAAAGTGATCTCCTTTAGACGGTTTCCTTTTAATACTCTCTGAACTTGTGCTGACTCACCGTGTCTCTTTATAGGAGATGGCAAGCTGATTTTCTTTATCATTAATGTCCTTTGATCCTGCTTTCTGCCTCGGCTGTCTCTCCCTCATTCGTCCAGTACATCCCGTAAGTGCCCTTTGATCTCCTGCCACTCTTGCCTCCCTCATGCTTTCTTGCAACATGAAAGAAACTGCCTCTTTCAAATTTACAGGTGGACCTGGGAAATAACCTGTGCATTTACTATAACTTTCAGCATTTTGGTGTTATATATTTTGTCTCTACAAGCTTTAGATTTTTATAGGCAAGTTGCATAACTTCCCATATTTTCTTTCACTCATATCATTATTTATTTGCGAGGATAGGTTTCATCTTCCTTTGAATATTCTCTTACCTTTAACTTGCATTTTTCTGACATACGCCACCCTGCCCTGGAAACATAGCTAACAATTCACTGGGCTGTATAAATTAATTCTCATTTATTGGAAGGCAGTAGGAGTGTTGTTCTACTGCTGTTCTGCAAAATCAACCAAACCCAGAACTTAAAAGCAAAAACCCAAAAAGAAATCCAAAACTATCAGGGTGAGGAAGGGAATTCTGCCCCTCTGCTTTGCTCTCATGAGACCTCACCTGAAGCTCTGCATTCAGATCTGGAGTCCTCAGCAGAGAAAGGGCACAGATCTGTTGAAGCGAGTCCAGAGGAGGCCACGAAGATGATCACAGTGCTTGAGCACCTCCCATACAAGGACGCGCTGAGAGAGTTGGGCTTGTTCAGCCTGGAGAAGAGAAGGTTCTGGGGAGACCTTGGAGCAGTTTCCAGTACTGAAACGGGCTCCAGGAAAGCTGGGGAGGGGCTCTTGGTCGGAGAGTGCAGGGACAGGATGAGGGGGAATGATTTGAAGCTGAAATAGAGGAGATTAAATGAGATCTTAGGAAGAAATACTTTCCTGTGAGAGTGGTGAGGCCTTGGCACAGGTTGCCCAGAGAAGTGGTGGCTGCTCCATCCCTGGAGCTGTTTGAGACCAGGTTGGATGGGGCTTTGAGCACCCTGATCCAGTGGGAGGTGTCCCTGCCCATGGCAGGGGATTGGAACTGGATGGGCTTTAAGGTCCCTTCCAACCGAAACCATTCCATGATTCTAACTAAAAGAAACTGAAAGACCTAGAAGGAGCATGGCTGAGACTCAGGATAGTTTTCATCCGTTTGTGGAGTTTGGGACCTGGTGTTTCTCACCTGGATCCCAGGTGCTGTGTAGGCACATCATACCTAAATGCCTGCTGAGGAACAGGCACAAGTGACAGACATCTGAGTTAACCAACTATTTTTACTTTGAGTGAAGGACATGCATCATCCTCTTGAAATGCTACTACTGAAGTAGCATTTAGTATTACTTCCTACATAATTCTCATTTCACTACCAGGAGGCTACCAGTTTGTAGATAGAATCTGAATCTGCTTCAGACAAGGGAATTAATCTTCTGCATGTCACTGAAGTTCCTGATTTCATTTTATTTTATTGTAGAGAGGGCAAAGCAGACAGGGCAGCTTTTTCCCAGCAACCCTTGAAGGGTAGGAATGCCTCCTATACATGTACCTGACACCTTAAGCCTCTCCCCACAGAGCCTCAGATCTCCACAATACAGTGATCCCACTGAACCTAGTCACAGAAAACCCTGACTGCAGGGAGAAAACAAGGAAGTTCTGAGGGTTTAAAGTGATTCCCTCACATGAACTGCAGCACCATGGAACCAGAGGCAGCTGCATCATCTAGAGCCTGCTGCAAGCTGAAAGACAGACATAGGATGGCAAGAGGTTTCAGCACTGCATTCTCTTGCTCCTGCAGCTCTTGGACATGCAGTCCCACCCACACTGCTTCACCTTGGATGAAGTACATTTTTCTTCCCCTGTTTCTTAGAGAGCTTTATTTGAAGTACCTCAACTTCATGATAGATGCAACCAGAGGACCTGCATTGCCAAAATCCTGATGAATTGATGCAAACCAACTGCCTGCAAACATCCCAGCATCTGAGAGCTCAGCACTCCCTCCCAGTGATAAATCACGACCCAGTGACATCCTCCACTTACCATATATAGATTCTGATAGACAGTCCTACAAAGGAGGCCACCAAACTTCCACAAATTATGCTCAGAGAGTATTTCCCTGTAGTAGTTCTTTGGTGCATCTGCTAGTTCAAAGGGGACCAAGTGACTTCTAATATGCCCAGCCAGCATCAGCTCAAGGCCTTGCAGCTCCTCGATGAGGAACATACCTCACACCAAGGATGACTTTTAAAGCACTGGAAGGCACACAGGGAAAGAGACAGAGTGGGACAGAGACCCAAGCAGCCTAATGGATGTGCAAAAAGGGCTTGGGTACCAGCTGGTACCCCTCCTGCAAGCCAACCACCCCTACACAGCCCAGCTCTCCCTCCCTGGTGAGGCAGCCAAAAAGCTAGCCCTGCCTCGCTGGGAACCAGTATCCAGCAAAGCACCAAGATCACAAGTATTTTGCCATCTCTGATGTAGCTGCCTACCTCGAACACAAGGCTCTGTCCTCAGAAACACCAGAAATAAGCTTCCTATGCATCCAAACCAGAAGAGACACGCAGAGTAGAGAAAGTTCCACAGCAAAACATGGACATACCCTATTCCTCTCACTCACTTTAAGATGTTTCCCTGTGCTTTTGGACAATTTTTATAGACTGCTTCATCTCCACTTCCAAATCTCAGTCTCTCCAGGCACTTGCCTCTTTCTTCTAAATTTATTTTCATCTATTTTCCTTCCTTACATGGAGGTGCTTAGTGCAGGCTGGTATAAAAGCGGGGTACTGCTGCCCTCAGAAAATACCCAGTTGCCTTGCCTGATCCAGGTATAGATGAGATGGTTTGGTTTTTGGTTGGGAGGTGATGAGAGTGAGATTTTTTTTCACAGTGGTAAATATGTAAATATGTATAATACATAGTAAATACGCTAAATGGGACCTGCAATTCCAGCCTTTTCCAGAGCACCTCACTTCCCCAACCACTTTCCACTTGTCTACTTCTTTTACTTTCACACAGTTCAGATTATCTATTTTATATCCTTTTGCAGACTTTTAAGTCAGCTGAAAGTGTTAAATTCTAATTTTTCAGTACCAGTAAGCATGAAATCTCCCATTGAGCCATTCCAAAGTCCTTTTAAAACCAGCGGTCTGAGATGGCTTTCAAACTTTTGCATGCCACATACTTACTGTAATATCTGACAGAGAAAAATGGGTGTTGGCAACCTTGCTTAATCCGCAATGAAAAAAGAAAATTGAACCCATACTTCTAGCAAGATTAGTTAATGATCAATAGCGACAGGTAGCTATAAACACAGTAATGGAGATCCTCTCATATTCTTTCTCATCTTCTGTTGCGGCCCTCCCATAGCTACATTTCAGGAAAATTAATTTGTTCCAACTCCCACTCTGGGCAAGTTACCACAAAAAGAACATGAGACAGGAGAAAAGCTAAAGATGTTTCCCATAAAGAGAAATATCAACAGCTGCAATGCTAGAAAAAACAACAGAACCCATCTGTAAAGAAAAAAAATATGGAGGGGTTGTGAAGTCCAGCTGCTCCTGATCGAATCTTCTCTGTTGGAAATGAGTAACCATAGAATAACAGGTCTCAAGAGACAGGAAGGCCACTGAGAGGAGACAGGAGAAAGCTCATGTACAGGCTGGAAAGCACTTTTTATGACAAATGCCTACAGGTTCGTCCATTAAGAAGGTCAAGATTCTGCTTTTTCCTGATCTTATTTATTGCTTAGTAATGCTGTGTGCCCAAAAGCATTCTCAAGAAAAGCAGAATCACAATTTCCACCTGAAAATTTCACATTTCTTGACTTATTAAATAAATCTTTCCTGAATGAGGGGTCAAATTTCAGTAGATCATGGCTCAAAGCTTGCAGGGAGTGATGTCAGATGTAAGCCTAACTGGTGGGCTAACTGGGCATCACTGTGCACAATGTCATCACTACACAGGACACTCTCCCAATGGGGATATAGCCACCCAAAACGTTTTTATACAGCTCCTCTGCTTGTGAATATATCATCAGGAGATTTGCCTGTCCTATATTCTTAACCTAAAATGGAAAGATTTCTTATTCAATGTATTAGGCTAACAATCACGATTCCATTTAGCATTAGCAAGGATGTTGGTTCTACTTCAGTGAAAATCTCATTAATTCAGGGTAATTTATATACGACTTAAAATGTTTTAAAGTACTTTCTTGCAATGAGAGTGATTTCTAAGCTTCCTGGTGTGATTATGTGTTCATTATCACTTTGTGCATGTTTTGGCATGTACAAAGACTCCATTCCTTAAAAAAGTAACTTTAAATGCAGCAATATTAAGCTCTTTGCACACAGGTAACTGCAGAATCAGCACCACTGCACAATATCAATTGTATCTTTGAGGGGAAATTCAGAGTTGTTTCTCTGTAGCATTCTTAGGTATAACCTAAAATACAAAAGAGCATGTCAGAAAAAATGGCATTTACAGTTAACATTGTTTCTCAGTAAAGGAACGTAAGGGTAAATTTACAGGAATAGAATAAACATAAGCAAACAACAAAACCGTGTGTCTTAAATAAGCAACAAAACATTAAATCACAATGTACTAATTAAAGGAAAACCTTGTTAACCATTGTTTTATGGTCAGAATATAAATAGTATAACAATGAATGTTATATATACAAACTACATGTTTCAGTCTTGTTAGAACTGATGAAGCAACACCATCAATTCAAATCAAATTAGATTTCCACACTCAGTTTAGAACACACAGGTCCAATTCTGTATTTCTTGGGATGTAAATTACAATTTAAATTAAGACGTGTATAGGCGAATGGAAGCAACACCAAACGCTTAAGTATTTCCTTTGGTCTAGCACTGCCGTGAAATCTTAGACATAAGAAAACTACAGAATTTCCTCTCTGGGGCCTTGCACCCAGAATGGGTTGATCCTGTCCCTTACGCTCTGTAAATCCAAAGGAATCATGCAATCAGTAAGGTTGGAAAAAATCCCTAAGCTCATCCAGTCCAACCATTGGTCCAATACCACTGTGCCTACTAAACCATGTCACAAAGTGTCACATTCACAGCTCTTTGAACTCCTCCAGGGATGGAGACCCCACCACTTCCCTGGGCAGCCTCTACCAGTGCTTCATCACTCTTTCAGTAAAGAAAATTTTGCTAATATCCAATCTAAATCTATTGAAGAAGGCTTGCCAGACAACCCTCATAACTCAAACCCTTCATCTATGTAGACAAACACTGTACACATATGAAAAGTCTTATCAGTTGTGATTTATCAGCCTGCTTTTTTTTCTGGTTGTTGGGCATTCAAAAAAAAAAAAGCCGTGTATAAATTGTGCATATACAGTAGGAGTTCTACCCTACAGGTGCTGTAAGCAAATTTGGTTTACTTCAACAGTGATTTTTCTTCTAGACTTCTCCTACTTTTCAGCCTTTAAAATCTGATCACCCTACAAGAGAGGTGCTGCTACAATATTTCACTAACAACCAACTTCTGGCTTTAGTCCTTGATAAACACACTTCCTGTCTTCACAGTTCCTAATCCACTTTTTAAGGACACACTACCACACAGAAAACTCTTTAAACAGCCCAGAGCTGCACTTCTTTTACTTTGCGGTCTCCATTTCAACCTGTATCGTGAGTTTCCATGGAGATTTGTGAAGGGAAGAACTAGCCCCGCTACGCCAAATCTGGAGATCACAAACATTTCCTTTCCAACATTTAAGCAAACAAATCCAGAAGGAACATCTTGCCCTCAAGGTTCATACCTTGATTCACAGTTCCAGCCTCCCGTCTGATCTTGGAAAAAGTTAACATCTTTGAGATTCAGTTTCCTGTAAATTAGCTATAACAGTTCTTCCCTTCTGCCACACTTTGCCTGTCTTGTAGACTTCAAAGGTCTGATCTTCCGGACAAAGAGCTTCTTACTAAAATTTTGCACGTCACTTAAAAAGGGGGCGAAAAAAAAAAAAAGAAAAATGAAGAAACATTCTCAGTTTGAGAGTTCTGTAAAGGAAGTACCCGCTATTGTTCACACCATTTAATGCCAGGGTGAGAGTTTTCTCTAAGCCAGGTAAAAACTTTCCCTCCCAAACTTCAAGCTTCTGTAAGAAATTCATCTCTTTTTTTCCCCAGCTACAACAGGCTGAGAGAGTTGGCATTGCTCAGCCTGGAGAAGAGAAGGCTCCCAGGAGACCTTAGAGCAGCCTCCCAGTACTGAAAGGGGCTACAGGAAAGATGGGGAGGGGCTCTTGATCAGGGAGTGCAGGGATAGGATGAGGAGGGGGGATGGTTTGAAGCTGAAGAAGGGGAGACTGAGATGAGATCTTAGGGAGAAATGTTTTCCTGTGAGGGTGGGGAGGCCCTGGCACAGGTTGCCCAGAGAAGAGGTGGCTGCCCCATCCCTGGAGGTGTTCAAGGCCAGGTTGGATGGGGCTTTGAGCAACCTGATCCAGTGGAAGATGTCCCAGTCCATGGCAGTGGGGTTGGAACTGGATGGGCTTTGATGTCCCTTCCAACCCAGACCATTCCATGATTTTAACCAGTGCTTACAACCATCAGTGATGAGACTTCAGCCTCCGAGCTGGCATGCACCAAGTTCAGAGCAGAAACAGCTTAATTATGGTGCTATGTCTGCATGTTTAATCAGATACTGCTAAATAAACAATTAAAACAATTAACTGCATTTTGTAAGACACTGAATACACACACAGCAGCAGTGATTTGCTTGCAAAATTTACAGGTAATTTGGTTTCTTTGGGGAAAGCTGTACACATTTACAATAAACTGATATAAGATTTCTAAGAACACATGGAAACTAAACAGCAGGGATTAAGGCAAAGGAAAGGGAAGCATCAAAAGAAAAACTGGATGGCAACTACACTGTTTTCCAAAGGAATGTAACTCCTTCTGCCTTGAACTCTTTCTAGAGCTTTATCAACATCTCGCATTTTGCACCCATATAAAAGAGAGAACTCCTTTCTTTATCAGACTCTTTCTGTAAGGTTTCGTATCAGCACATTTATATCATTAGATTTCTTTTTAATGCAACTTCATTAAAGTAGAATTCAGTAAATTGAGCCAAAAGAGCAGTGGAAGATGAAACGCTGCAGAAAAATAATACTCTGTTTTTCCCCTAAAATTGCAATATATGTTAAAGATGTGTTGGAGGAAAAAAGTCATTTCCCATGTTTAGCCTATCCCAGGAGATGAGGAGGCTGAGGGGAGACCTTTTCACTCTCTACAACTTCCTGAAAGGAGCTTTTAGCAAGGTGGGTGTTGATCTCTTTTCCCATATAGCAAGTGATAGGATGAGAGGAAATGGCTTCAAGTTGTGCCAGAGGAGGTTTAGATTGGATATTAGGAAAAATTTCTTCACTGAAAGAGTGGTGAAGCATTGGAAGAGGCTGCCCAGGGAAGGGGCAGTGTCTCCATCCCTGAAGGTGTTCAAAAAAACATGTAGACGTGGCATTTTGGAGTATGGTTTAGTAGGCATGGTGGAGTTGGGCTGGTGGTTGGACTGGACGAGCTTAGAGGTCTTTTCCAACCTCAATGATTCTGTGATTCTATGATTCTTATGCTTAGCTTTGATGGGTAATATTCTTGTTTTAAGTTTGAAAAACTGGAGACTAGGGTGGAAGGGCAGTTGAAAATAGTAGGCTTCACAGTTGTACAATATTGTAATTACCAGCATTTCATGGTACTTATGAACGAGTCTGAAACATACTAGTCAAAAATTACAAATCCATCTGTTCTCCTTCCTCTATAAAACAAAAGCTCTTTAGAAATTAGGATTATTTCCTTTCCTTCCTTTCTCTTCTTGGTCCCTTTCAACCCCATTAGCATGCTTTCTTACTGTTATGTTCTCAAGCACATGGAGCTGACAGCCAAAATCCTGCAAGGGAAACACCAGAAGAGTTTTGGAAGACACAAAGCAATAGGAATCCTTTGAGCACTATTTTCCACAAAGGTTCGCTAATAAACTGATCACTGCAGGGCTTTGTAGCTTCCAAAAGGGAAGGTAGATGAGAACAGTAAAACAGTTCAGTGTATATTTTAAACTCTAGCACAGAACATTTATTTTGGCATTTACATCTCTCCTTTCCCCAAGGACAAACTGTGCGCATCTCCAGTAATGATGCCCAGATGGCTCTATGGATATGGCTTAGCAGTCAGACTTTTTGCTGGTGTAAACTGGCAGTTTCACTGATCTCTCCTGTGCATTACTGAAAACTCAACAAACTGTGTCATCTCCAGGAGAGATGACACTAACTTCAGGACAGCACACCAACTTCAGTAGGTCCAACAGGCTGCTTAAGAACCATTTTTACAGCAATAATATTTACCATTTTCATTTTGAAATCTGCTTTCCATAAATTGGCAGTATTTATTCAAAATACATTGCTCTGCAACCGTTCATACCATTACGAGCTCACTAGTGAAAGGAAATCTCTGAGGGGTGTGAACGCTGCCAAAGCAAATGTGCTTACTAAGTCAAATAAATATTTGCAGATTTCCTTTCAGCACTCACCAAGCTTTAGTGTCAACATGTTTGCAATCACTGCAATTAGCAGCAAGTGAGGCTTCAAGACTGCGATGTAGGGAAACATCCTTAAAGAAGGAAGGGACCTTGCTTGACTTGCTAAAATGATTAGGAAAGAGACTGGAAGTGAACAAGCAGCACATGGTGTTTCTGAGGAGTTAGGCAAGTTTAGCAGAAAGAGCTGCTCCATTAGTTCCGTTAATAGAACATTCTGTTACTCCCAGCGTCTTCTGTTGCTGTGCAGAAGATAGGAATATATTGTTTTCCTTTAAATAGAATCTAAGCCTGGCAAAAGAAGAATATATAAAATAATTACATTATTATGAGAAGACAGGATTTGTTGCCAGGGCAGCTAGAACTCTGCCTTTATTGTAGACACAGTTGCATTATCAGTTTAAAGCCATAATCAGGATATATATTCAAACATAAGGCAGCTTATACGGAAAGTGGACACTTCCTGACTTCCGCAGTAAGGGAAGGAGTTTGGTATTTATTTAATCTATAAGCATCATTGAAAGTCAACAGGCAAATGAATCATAGAATCGCTTGGTTGTAAAAGACCTTTGAGATCAAGTCCAACCGTACCTGTCCACTACTAAACCAGATCTCTGAGCACCTCATCTACCCATCTTTCAAACACCTCCAGAGATGGGGACTCCACCATCTGTTTCTGTGCCTGAAAACCCTTTCAGTGAAGAAATGCATGTGTTTATTTTGGTCACCATATAACTCAAAGATGAAGACAACACATCTTTTCTTTGTATCACAGTGTCTGAGCCAATACCAGCCAAAATATATCTAGCTCTCTGAATGACATGATGAAAAGGAAGGAGAGAACAGGGAGGGAAGAGGGGAAGGGAAGAATAAATGAAAAATTCATTTTTTGCAATAAAGCTTAAAAAAACAATTGTCCCCTTGAACTAAGAAGCAAAATATTAAACCAAGAAATAATTTCATTTTCTCACAGGAAAAACATAATTATTCACACAATGCAAACTATTGGAATTACTGAAGTTGCTGTACTTCCTGTGATTTGAATCCAAATACACCATGAGTTTTCAAATGAAAAAGGACTTTTTTTCTTATTTGAGAACAGAATCTTGACCACCTACAAGAGAGTGAATGGGCAGAGCACATCTGGATGAGATGATCCTCCTTCTTATTTTCCTATGATCAATTTGCTCAAAGTACAATTACAATCAAAAGGTCATTCACAGTGGAGAACACATCTCAGATCTTTCAGCCCCAACAAAATACACAACTTTGCCATTTACAGCTAAAATCTAGAAGATTTTAACAATAATCCTTCTGAAAGAGGTAGTTTTAATCTTGCTGCCATTATAGCTACTGTTTTTCTCCCTTTTTATTCTTCTTTGGTTTCCGTTTTGGTTATTTAATGAAAGGATGATAAATTCTTGACCTTCATCTCACAAGCTGTCATATCTGGCATTTGATATTGTTCTGTGATAGGACATGATGCTTGAGGGGTCTCCATGTGTTCTATATTAACCTTCTAAATGAAACCCATTCAAAGAACATAAATTATGCAAGTTCTCTTGCTGCATTTTACCTTTTGATAATTGCCACTGATGAAATTTCTGGGACAAAGCAACAGCCAGAAGTTTTCTTTTTCAGGTGTAGAACATTTTGAACTGTTTTCTGATATGCTACAGCTTACTTGGCTTACCGAAAGACTCACAAAGGTGTGTTTGATCCCAATTCTGTTGTTGTATGAGTCAATACAACAGAACAGTGTTTTTATTTGAAGTTTTTCACTTGAGAGCTTGCTAAACTGGATCACGATGCCAGCAGGGACTGGTTTTATGTATAAAGAAAGCCACAGGGCTGTGTTCAAATGCCCCTGCATGGACTAGGATGTGCACTGTCAGGAGAAAGTCTATTCTTTATTTTTTAAGACCTTGCAGGTGGACAGACAACCACCATGCTTGTTATCCTAAGGGAAAAGTTAATTATCCTCCCTGTTCACATCATAGAATGTTCTGAGTTGGAAGGGACTTAAAAGGATCATAGAGTCCAGCTACTGTCTCTGCATAGGACAACCCCAAAATTCACACCACGTGACAGAGGGTGTTGTCCAAATGCTTCTTGATGCAAATTTATCACCTTTAAATCCCAGCCTCCTGACTTTATTGTTCTCAAACCTGTCTGACTAAACAGCCATGTGGGCTGTTTATTTCTGTATTATTTGTTGTATTGTGCATCTACAACTCCTAGAGCAGGACAGTGTAGAGACCTTCTAATGGCACCATGGTGTAACAGCCACACACAATGAGTCAGCCATGTGGCTTCAAGGTCTGGATTTGGCTTAGTCAGTATTTATTTACAGATTTACACACTTGTCCATTAGTCACCATAGGCACCAAATGTTCAGATGAGGCACCTTCTGTACCCCAAACATTTGAAAATTCCTTGTGTACACAGCCAAAGCCTTAGTCATGACGTTTGCACTCATTTCACACCTGGATAGGCAGGAATTAAAAGACTTTCATAACATCACTTGCCAGAAGAGAATTCTCCACCCTTACTGTCATTATATACCAAATCTATTAAGATCATTACACGTCAGCTGTCTTCTCTTTTCCAGCCAACTGCCATATTCTTGCATTACTTCAAACTTCATGAGTGCTACATGGAGCACCTCTGCCATAAGGACTGGCTGAGAGCTGGGGTTGTTCAGCCTGGAGAAGAGAAGGCTCCAGGGAGACCTTATAGTGGCCTTCCAGCACATGAAGGGGGCCTACAAGAAAGTTGAGAAGGGACTTTGTACAAAGGTTTGAACGGATAGGACGAGGGAGAACAGGTTTAAATTGGAAGGTGGAAGATTTAGGAGGACATTAGGAAAAAATTCTTCACAATGAGGGTGGGGAGGCCCTGGCACAGGTTACTCAGGGAAGTGGTGGCTGCCCCATCCCTGGAGGTGTTCAAGGCCAGACTGGAAGAGGTTTTGAGTGCACTGACCCAGCAGGAGGTGTCCCTGTCCATGGCAGGGGGTTTGGAACTGGTTGGGTTGTAAGTTCCCTTACAACCTGAACCTTTCTATGTTTCTACATGTTTTTTTTCTTAAGTCAATTCTAGAAAGAGACAAAAACCAGGAAAGATTAAAGACAGGGACCATTTCTTCCTGTTTACAGTTCAGGGTTGAGACACACCACTTAGCTATTTTTCATCTATATACATTATAACGATTTGATTTTGTGCCATGTTTTTTCCTTGTGTAGTATTAATGCAATGTCTTATCAAATTTTAATTACATTGCTCTTAAATTATCAATGCTTCAAATTCAACCGTAAGATGTTTCTATAAAGTTATACTGCCTCATACTATTTTGTCCAGGACTGATGCCAGACTGATAGGTCAAAAACTACCAACAAAATTGCTTTGCCTATGTCTATCATAGAACACAAGGTTACTGCTGCATAGAGACCGAGCAATTTAAAGAAACAGAAAATCTGGCTATGATTCAGCCTGACATCCAGTACAATCAGCTGTGCTCAGCCCAGCTTGCCAAAGTGGCATTGCGTGTATCTGTAATGCACATTATGATGTCCTGTAGAAATCCCTGAGGTGAACTGGAGAGAGGAAGCAGGCTGAGATGGCACTTGACCTAACACAACCTGGCTTTCCCTGATAGCTCTCTACGCTACACTATAAAAATCGGCCTAGTGTGAACATACTCTAAATAATTACAAGCTACTGCAATTAAATTGCATAACATTCGCAGAAAAATGGTCTCTCTGTTTTGCTTACTTGACCAACTGCTTGTTCCTAACAGTGTACAAGGAAGGCTGCTCCTTAAAAGCATTTTAAAAGTCTTGAATGTTGTGGGTTTGTTTTAAACCACAGTTAAAACCCACCAAAATATCTTTTTACTGTTATGGGTGGTTCAGTACACTCTGTCCTTGTTTTGAAACGAGGACACTTAACTGCAGACACAGAAAGCAATTATCAACATTAAAATCAAAACACTACAGAAATAATCACGTCAAATTTTGTAATATTATAGTAGAATCACATGGTTGGAAATTACCTTTGAGATCATCAAGACCAACCGCACCTGACCACCACTAAACCATCCCTGAGCACCTCATCTACCCATCTATTAAATCCCTCCAAGGCTGGTGACTTAACCACCTCCCTGAGCAGCCTCTGCCAGTGCCTCAGAACTCTCTCAGTGAAGAAATTTTTCCTGATATCCAATCCAAATCTCCCCTGGCACAACTTGAGGCCGTTTCCTCTCATCCTATCACCTGGGAGAAGAGATCAACACCCACCTTTCTACAACCTTCTTTCAGGAAATTGTAGACAGTGATGAGGTCTCCCCTCAGCCTCCTTTTCTCTGCACTAAACAAACCCAGTTCCCTCAGCCACCTCTCATAAAGCTTGTTCTCCAGCCCCCTCACCAGCTTTGTTGCCCTTCTCTGGACACAGTAAGTCTTCAGCTTCACATCTGGCTTGTGTGCAGGGAGGAGACCACAGCTGTGTTTTAAATGACTACTGAAGATCAGTTTATTCAGCAGAATACTTTAGGGAAGTCCAGAGGGAAAAGATGAGCCTAACTACTGTAAAGTCTGAACCACTAAGGAGCAATAATTAAGAATCTTCTCCAGAGAGCAGAAGCACTCTTTCCAATTTTTGAGCACTTTTCTTTAAGACTAAAAAAAGCCCAGTGCCGGCTTTTTCCTTTAGCTTACTTGTAATGAAGCCAGGTTGCTCTTTATCCCATCACCCATTTCCTCATGTGTCTTAATTAGTCCTTCCTTCAAACTTCGTTCCAAGCCATGCGCGAAGCGGAGGTGAGATTAATGGCCTGTTCTTTCCCACATCACTTTTTCTCCCCCTTCTTGACTAAAGGTACTGTATTTGCTATTCTGTAGTCATATCCATTCTCCCCTGAGGTTTATTAAAAATATTTGCCCGCAGTCTTGCAATTTCACGTGCCAGCATTGTGGGATGGAAATTAGTTGGTCTCCTGACTCAAAAGGATTAAGCTCTTTGGGTTCTCATGGTAATTTCCATTTCCACAACCTCGCTGCTGCTGTCTTGCCTTTGCTCTAATGGTCAATATCCTAGGCCTGCTAAAGCCCAGAGCAAACCTAACAATTCAACTCTTAGCTATGCTTGGGTTATTCTCCTCTCTCATTGTAAAGCAAACCATTCTTCAGTAGTCATTCTTTTTGGGTTTTAAGGCTGAAGAATCATTTCCCATTTCCTATTTATATTTCTTCCAAGGTCTCAGTCTGTCTTGAGGCAGTTGTCATTTTCACAGAATCATAGAATGGTTTGGGTTGGAAGGGACCATGAAGGTCATCCAGTCCAATCCCCCTGCAGTGAGCAGGGACATCTTCAAACAGATCAGGCTGCTCAGAGTTCCGTTCAACCTGACTTTGAATGTTTCTAGGGATGGGTCATCTGTCACCTCTACGGGCAACACGTGCCAGGGTTTCACCTCCCTCAGCATAAAAAAATATCCTCTTTTAGTTTAAACGCACTATCCATTGTCCTACTGCTACAGGCCCTGCTATAAAGTTTTCCCCCATCTTTCTTATCAGCCCCCTTTCAGTATTGAAAGGCCACAAGGTCTCCTCAGCGTCTTCTCCTAGCTGAACAACCCCAACACTCTTAGCCTTTCTTCACAGGGGAGGTGGTCCAGGCCTTTGATCGTTTTTGTGGCCTCCTCTGGACCTGCCCCAACAGGTCCATGCTTTCCTGCATCTCTCAACTTCTTGTCTATCTGTCTTTTGTGAAGAATTTTCTCCCATTTTCCGTTTAGGAATTGTCCTCAAATCTCTCATTCTTTGGAGTTTAAATCCTAACTGGGGTTCTTGGGCATTATAACAAAGCACTAAGAAATAATGAAGTCATTCACAAAGGACTAATGAAACCTACACGTTTGTGCCGTGACACCAGAAGACACAAAAGACTTATGTGGAGTGACTTTTGCCATCTGAAAAGAAGAAACTGTGAAGACTGACAGATATAACAATGCAAAAAGAAATCCTAAGGCTTGCAGGTATATGGTAATGGTTTATGCACATGAGACTTCCCTCAGACATTCAGATCAGGAAAAGCTCCACTGATGTCAAAAGAATTACTTTCCATTAACTATGGAGTAATACTGATGGGAATCAGGACTGCTGAAAGGAAAGTAAAAAGCTTTAAGATTTCCTACTACACCTGATTTTAAGCAATTCATGCTCACTCTCATAATTTATGCTCTTCTGCAGAGAAAAAGAAAGCAAATCCTAAAGCCTGTATATAGTCAAATCAGGAATGTGAATTTGCCAGTGTTGGGATTCAGGTTGAGCCACTTGAGTTTAGTCCAGATTATCAAAATTTAAACCGAGACCATACTGGTTGCAGGTGGCAAGTAGCAGGCTTCTGCTTGAGTGTTCAGGAGCTGAAGTTTAGACATTCACTCCACACACACAACTTAAGTGATTTTTCACCCATGACACTCCCCAGTCAAAGACTGTTTCTATCTTTTTTCTTCCTTGCTAATAATCATAGAATCATAAGGTTGGAAGAGACCTCTGAGATCATCAAGTCCAATCGCGCCCATCTCCCCCCTAAACCATGCCTCTAAGAAACTCATCTACCCATCTTCTAAACACCTCCAGGGATGGCAACTCCACCACCTCCCTGGGCAGCCTGTTCCAGTGCCTGATCACCCTTTCAATGAAGAAATTCTTCCTAATGTCCAGTCTAAACCTCCCCTGGAGTAACTTGCAGCCATTTCCTCTCATCCTATCACTTGTCACTTGCGAGAACAGCCCAGCACCCACCCCGCCACAACCTTCTTTCAGGCAGCTGTCGACAGTGATGAGGTCTCTCCGCAGCATCCTCTTCTCTAAGCTAAACAACCCCAGTTCCCTCAGTCGCTCCTCGTAGGGCTTGTTCTCCAGCCCCTCACCAGCCTCGTTGCCCTTCTCTGGATGCGCTCCAGCCCCTCAGGGTCCTTCCTGTAGTGAGGGGCCCAAAACTGAACCCAGCACTCGAGGTGCAGCCTCACCAGTGCTGAGTACAGGGGCACAATCACCTCCTGCTCCTGCTGGTCACACTGTGTCTGACACAGGCCAAGATGCCATTGGCCCTCTTGGTCACCTAGGCCACTACTGGCTCATGTTCAGCCGGCTGTCAACCAACACCCCCAGGTCCTACTCTGCCAGGCAGCTCTCCAGCTGCTTCTCCCCAGGTCTGTAGCTTTGCATGGGGTTGTTGTGTCCCAAATGGAGGACTCTGGACTTGGCCTTGTTGAACCTCATCCCATTGGTTTCAGCCCATCGATCCACCCTGTCCAGATCCCTCTGCAGAGCCTCCCTTCCCTCAAGTAGATCGACACTTCCACCGAACTTGGTGTCATCTGCAAACTTGCTGAGGGAAGTAGGAAGTCCTCCAGATCTGAACACAGCCACTGCAAAAACTGAGAATCCAGTAAGTAAAATATAAATAAGAGGTTTATTGTACCAACGTGGACCATTACCGCCTTCTTTTTGCGTCTTTTTAGGTGTTAAAGGCTTTAGACTGAGTCTTCATATAACAAAATACAACTGTCAGTTTGGCTTCTATTGCACTGTACTATATTCACATTTTTTAAAAAAAATACATCTATTTTTGTTTTGGTGTGTGCTGTTCTGATGTATTTTAACCCCTGCAGTCCACAAAGACACACTTATGCTCTTATAGTGGTTGGTACTCAATCAAGAATATGAGATCAATATAAAGTGTGCATACAAACAGTTTCCCCAGTCACATCATGACAGCCCTCTAGAAGCTTTAAATGGATCATCTGCAAGCAGAGACAACAATTGCAGATGGTCACCCTCTATTGAGCTGTAGTAGGCCAATATATTGAACATACCTCAAGGAACATTTAGAGATGCATGGTTTATCACTCAATAAAGTATGCACCACAAACTCTGGGGAAAACCTCATTGTGCAAATCTCAAGAGTCTATTTAAGAATCCCACATTATTCCAATTCATGTAAGCCCTTCCTGTAGATTCTTACACCCAAAGGCAGTTTTCAGGTCTCTCATTAATTTTACTCACTGCACAAAGTAAATGCATTGTAAATAGAGGTGCAGATCCCATTTAAATATTGTCCTAGAGCAGAAGTAACCAAAGCTGACAACCTGAACTCAAGGGAAGGCTGAGCAATGGGTACCAGCAGGCTGAAGAGGCGCTGATACTGATTGACAGGGATGGAACAAGGTATTAGAGAAGACCTGAGAGAGGACATCTCCCTGGGAGTGCTGTTCCGACAGCTCTCTGAAAGCACCCTTAAATGCCAAAGCCAACTCAGGTGTACTCACCCTCAGTAGGAATAATAGCAGGAAAGGTGTGCGCAATAGACCTAAACATTGAAAAAGAAAACAATATTCCATTTCTAAGTGTTCATTTCACCCTCAGTAAGCAATAAATCCAGCTGACCTCATATTGGAGGTGGGTATAACTGTAGCAGCAGGAAGCTACAAAGAAGTATTAAAACCTAGTGCTCTGCCTGCATGCTGGGCTGGGTGGAGGTGGATCAATCTGGTTTATTGAACTTGCTGTCGAAAACTGGCTGCTGCAATTTGAATCCAAGATGCTGCTTCCTAAAGCACTGTCTCTCCGCTGCAGACACAAGCTGTGACAACACAGTTTTTCAGGTGGCTCTTTATGAGGTGCCCCTAGTCTCCCAAGCTGGGTGGATTGCTCTTTGTTAGCTGCTAGCTCTTTCTGAAGGTGTTTTGACACAGATGACGCTCAGGCACTGCATGCCTGCATCAGCACGAGTTCAACAGAGCCACATCATTCATAGAATCACAGAATGGTTTGGGTTGGAAGGGACCTTAAAGCCCACCCTGTTCCAACCCCCCTGTCATGGGCAGGGACACCTCCCACTGCATCAGGTTGCTCAAAGCCCCATCCAATCTGGCCTTGAACACCCCCAGGGATGGGGCAGCCATCCCTCATCCTGTCCCTGTACTCCCTGATCAAGAGCCCCTCCCCAGCTTTCCTGGAGCCCCTTTCAGTACTGGAAGACTGCTTTGAGGTCTCCCCACAGCCTTCTCTTCTCTGAGCTGAACAAGGCCACCTTGTTCTAGCTTTGTTTCCAAAATCAATTTCATTATTACTGAAACTCACTCCACCAGCTACTTGCCCTCCCTCACAAGACAAGTACAGATGCCAGAAAAGAAGGATAATGACAAGGGAACACAGCTGAAGGCATGTGTCTTTAGTACATACAGGTATTTGACAGCAGATGGCTAACCCTTTACCCAACATTTCGGCTTTACCCAACATCACTCTTCTTACCTGAACACCCAGCAAGGTTCCTGTGAAGCTCCTCTCCCTTACGAAGTCAGCTCTCAACTCAGATCACATTCACACACCACAGCAGGCCTGTCAGGCTTCTTCTCTGTCCTTGACTGCTGCTTAAACACCTTCCTTTTCCTCTCCTGAGCAGTACAGACTTTCTCTCTGCTCCATCATGCTGTTCCTTCCCACACACACACCTCTCCCAGAGATTTCTGGTGCCCTCAGCTCTCACACTCAGGACCCACACAATCCACAGCTGAATTCTTCCCCGTGTCACTGATTCAGTCCTTCTGCTCCAGCTATTGCAGCATGTCAGGACAGTCTGTTCCTGCTGCCACTCATCTCTTTTACAGTAGTGATTCCATACTCCAATATCACTGCTGCCCTTCCCTTGGGCTCTCTCACTTCCAGTTGCTCCAGCTCCTGTGCACCAGCAGTGGAAACAACTTCTCCACCCTGATGATTCTTTCCTCTTTAGTCTCACTTGCTAATTTTGGCCTGACTATCACTTCTTTCCTCCTTTCCTTCACCTGCTTATCTGGAAATCCCAGCTCATCCACACGATCCCTTTACTGCTTCTTCAATATTTCTGGAGGAAAAAACAATATCAGGTGTCTCCTATAAATTTGTCCTCTTGGTATTTTGTTCATTAAGCACATCTCTCCTTTCACTTGAACTGAATCTTGTGCTGTCATGGGTGAGGACTACTTTTCTGTTGTTGCATGTAAATATTTAAGTTTAATCAGAGTAGAAATGGGTCAGATGGACTTTCTGGGAGGAAGAACGCAGTCTAGGGGAGCAAAGAACCCAGTCTGCTTGGGTGGAGTAAGCTGAGAGTGTGAGAAGTCAGCACAGAGATCTTGTAGCCCAAGAGTCACAGAAGCCAGTAAAAGCTGACACTACCTGAAACAGCCACACAGCTACACCTCAGATGTAATGGGAAGAAAGACACTGAGCAACCTGCAGAGAGCTCTCACAGGAAGGCTTCCGAGTTGTTAAGAAGCAAGTATAAAAGAAGGCTACTGCCCTGCAAGAGCAGAGCAGAAAGGAGCAGCTTTGTTTACAAGCCCTTTTTATCTCTTAGCTGAAGTTTCCTCTATTTTAAAAGGTTTCCTTCCAGTTTACGTTCAAATAAAACTTCTCTATTGAACATACAAGCCATTTTGGTCTCTTCCAGTGTGTTCACTGCAAGGCAAAGGTCACTTTGGGTTCCCGTTGCAAATCTCTATACTCCTCGCAGACTCCACACCACCTCTGGCTCCTCAGACTGACTCAACTTCCCACTTCAACTGTTTCTGCACAGAAGCTGACTGAGTCACTTCACGGGATCACTGACACGATACGTTATCAACTCTCCCTTCCTCACTTGCTTCCTTTCCTCTTTTTCTCTCCTTCCTCCAATGGATGCAGAATTTAACATTTCTTTTCTTCTCTAATCCCTTCAATATGCCCTAGTGACCCAGCCTTACTGACTTATCTTTGTAACTGCTCTTCCCTATCGCCCTTTTCCCTCAAATTCTGAGCATGTTTGCTGTTTCCATACCCATGACATCATTGCCTCTTTCCTTTTATCGCATTCCCCTTTGGCCTTTCACTTCTGAGATTCTTAAATACTTGTTGATATTGGACATCAAGGATCTGTTTTCTACAGTTCAGCCTCAACCCTTTCTTACCAAGCAGCTGCTTTTCTTGCCCATATGCCACACTCAGAACTTACCAGTCTCTAACGACCACTTCATAATTTTGATTTTAGAACCAGAACTTGATTTGAGGATGGCTTTGACATGTCCTTCCTTGTATCAACTTTTCTGGTGTCTGTGGTTCTATTTTCTGTTTCCTCTCACATTATCCCTTAGTGCATCTATCTGACTTCTCTCATTTTTGCAAGGATTCAGTTCCTACAGTACATCAAAGGGTAACATGAGATTAGAAATGCAGCTACCTTCATCTTGCCATCATCTCCAGGACACATGTACACTGCATATTTGTCTCCTAGGCAAATTCATATCGTGGCCAGCTTCTCAGTGATTTTAGCCAGGAACCGAGGTGCAAGAAAACCTATTACAGTTCCTGACCCTTTCTATCCACACGTCTTTTCTCTTTTTTTTTGATCACTACAACTCACGATTTTGCTTCTTATTCAGGATGATAAAGCTTTGAGCAACCTGATCCAGTGGGAGGTGTCCCTGCCCATGGCAAGGGGGTTGGAACTGGATGGGCTTTAAGGTCTCTTCCAACCCAAACCCCTCTATGATTCTATAAAATCCTGTCTCATCTTCAATTCTGACTGCACATTCAAATTTGGTAGAGCTATCCTGCATATTCTTGTTGAGTTATCATCTTTCTTGTCATGCAACTAAAATTCACTTTCACTCTCACACTTCCATCTTGCTTGCTGTAACATCATTTATTCTGGGTTTGAAAATAAAGACTGTACCTGTTCATAGCCATCCCCAACACTGCGGGAGGGATCATACTCCTAGCCAATCTTTTCGACTACACCACTTTTTCACTTTGTATCCCTATATGGACTCCTTCCTCTGTCACAAAAGCTAATATTCCCCTTCCAATTTTAAGGTATTTTATTACTTCTTCCCCAAAATCTTTCATTACCTATTACTTTTCACTACCTACTATCAGTCCCTGTTGGGCTTATGACCTGACCTCTCCTGCCATCATTTATTTCCTGTGGGTCTTTGAGTTAAGGTCTTTCCACTTGCCTTCCCACTGTTCCTTCTCTCTAAACTGTATGTTCTCCTCAGCAGCAATATAACCAAACAAAAAGTCATACACTAAGAAGATAAAATAGGATTTACTGATTTCCTTACTTTCTCTTAGATACCTGCATATGCTCACCCGTAGCTCTCAATACACTAAGCAGAAAATTCCTTAAAGCAAGGCATCAGGAGTTTTGTGTTTCTGTAGTTCCAAACACAATGGAAACTGATCAAGGATGAAGACTCCTGATACAATTACACAAATCGGTGGTAGGAGCAACATACTACAGTCGGAGGTCAATAAATTCTATTCTTTGCCACTGGCTTTTGCCAGCACCCGGGTGCAAAACCACCAGCAGACATCAGCATTAGGTCCAGTATGAGACTGCAAGTATAAACGTTTGTGCTGGAAGGAACATTTGGACGGCAAATGCATTGCATGCCTGAAAAGAGCTGATAAATCGCTAAGGAAAAAAAAGCAGAAGGATTCCACTGCGCCTTGTCTCAGCCTCTCCTCTTAACAAATCTGGAGACTTTATATTAGTCTAATAGGATCTACATCTATATCATTATTACTCATCCTGCGGCATCAAGTGGACCAGGACCTCAGAGCCACAGGGCTGTTCTCACACACAGCCAGATGGGGAATACATTCTTGGCTCCGTCTGGGTCCGTCCTGAGCAGCACTACAAGCCATGTTTTTAAAACTGGCTCTCAAAAATAATCTGTCAGAAAAGAAACGAAAAAGAATTCGTACTAAATGCAGATCATTCTGCAAACCATCTGCAGTGCTAATTATACACACCGTTGTTATTTGTCAGTATAAGTTATTTCAGAATGATATCTGTAAGCCATCTGCCAGCGATCTTACTCACATTCTGTAGATCATCAGCAAGAAATCTTATACATCTTTTCCTTAGGTAACAGCCTACAACATGCAAAAGCAGTTAAACAGGAACGACTTGCTAAAAATGGCTGCTTAACATATAACTGAATTATTTTGAGTTGAATGTCACATTTTAAGTAGTGGTTTTGATATTGCATTCAGGTTATCAGGCAAGAATTTCCATAGGTGCTTCATGCCGTTTTTTCCTATGTCTTTTATGCAATCTTTGAGTAGAAACAATATGGAATTTAGGTGTTAAAGTACCTTTAGCAATTACATTATGCAAACAATTTATTTTATGTTCCCCTAACCCCAATCTTGATTAAAATGATAAAGTTTCATTGGTTTGGGTTCTTTGTTTGTTTGTTTGTTTATTTACTTTTTAATGCTAGTGCACAACAAGGTCAGGAGGGATGGGGCTCTGAGCAACCTGATCTAGTTAAAGATGTCCCTGCTTCTCCAGGGGGGTTACACTGGATGACCTGTAGAGGTCCCTTCCAGTCCAAAGCATTCTATGATTCTGTGATTATTCCTTCTTGGGGATACAGTCATTTTGCAATATTTTTCCTCCTTCCTTTTTAATAAATCAGCTACTCTAAAGTGTATAATTTTACTGCAAAATTGGATACATTTTGGGTTACCAGAAAAAACACTGAAAGGAGAGGAATTGAGAAAGATCACACACAAACTAACGGTGAGCAGCAACTGAAACAGTGAGCACATTCAGTTCAGTGGCCATCACACAACTTTCTGATGCAACTGAACTGACATTGTATAGATGATCAAAAGAGAATCTCACAAACAAAGAAAAACTGTTTTACTCAAACAGATCCCTAAGAGTTGGAGAGCTGCACTCATTTCCTGACTCTGTAACAGGTTCTCTTCCTGTAAGACCTTGCACTTATCATTTAATTCAGGCCTTTATGGAAAAAGAACGCCCAAAAAACCCTGAAAATCTCAGCTTGAAGCCACATCAGTTGTTCTTAATCTCAGCCTTTATTTGCCTGCTAAGGATGCACATTATAAGAATCCCCACCGTATCTTACCTTACATCTACAGCACTCATGCCATCAGTGCCTCAGTTTTGGCATGACTTGCTTCTACTGCTGTAAGATACTTTGGGAACATGACAAACTGGACCAGTAATCCTGCTGTCATTGTATTTGCTAAGCATTTTAAGACCTATGATCACAGTTGTTTATTGCTACTGAATTAAAGCATAAGCTCAAAAACCCACCCCAAAACCATAAGAAGTTGATGGAAGAATGATTTATCATATGCCAGAAAAAGAGTTTTGCTTCTCTTTAGTGTGCTAGAACAAGAAAAATACTGGAAAATTATTCATTAAAAGGTCTCCTTACAAATTACGGTTACAATTATTACCACAGCATCTTATTTTTCTAACCAGAGATCCACAGTTGCCATAGCAGGTGTTGTACAAATGCAGAACAAAGAAAGGAATATCTTCCAGAAAGAGAATAAAATTCAGTACTTATACAAATTTAAAATTTACACATTTAAACACAGAAACGGAGCAGGCTTTTTTAGACCCTTTTCAGGAGGTAAGAAAGATCACAGGCAAATGTCTACAAACCAGGTCTTGGCATATAAGTTCTCCATAATGCTCTGTCCTTGTGCATGACATTTATTTTATATTATTTAATATATATTTATTTTATATTTAATGTCTTAATTTTTATTACAAATATCCATTATATTAATTGTAAATATAGGTTTATAATAAATATAAAATTAATTATAAATATAAATTTAATTATAATATATAGAAACAGAAATCACAAGAGCATGTTCATGAAATTAGAATCGGCTCAGGGAAAAATGAAACGGACAAAAACCTGGAAGAGGGGAGATTTAGATGAGGGATTAGGAAGAAATGTTTTCCTTTGAGGGTGGTGAGGCCCTGGCACAGGTTGCCAGAGAAGCAGTGGCTGCTTCATCCTTAGAGCTGTTCAAGGCCAGGCTGGATGGGGCTTTGAGCACCCTGATCCAGTGAGAGATGTCCCTGCCCATGGCAGGAGGGTTGGAACTGGATGGGCTTTAAAGTCCCGTCTAACCCAAACCATTCTATGATTCTACTAAAAAAATAAAAAAACCCAAACCCAAACCACCCACCCTTCAACAATGAATGAAATGGAATTCTTTCTAATCCCTTCTAAAGAACATAAACTTCAACCTTCACTCCATCTGATGGAGGAGTCAGTACTCTTAGTCCATATTTTCACTGCCAGATAAAAATTGGCTGTTTGACAACAAGCCAACTAACCTGATTTACCCAGAACACATTGAAGAAAGCCAGCTATATAGACAACATCCTTACACAGCCAGCTGAGGTCAGCCTGTAGCTGAGAGAACAATATATTAATTTCACATCACTATGTCAAGGTAAGGACTGCTTGCCTCCAGCCAGGATCTCACCACAAAGCAGCAATCTGAATTAATTATCACACTACAAAAGCACACCATTGTGGAGAAATGATTATGTGTCGTCACTGCACAGACAGGCAGTGAGTGCTCCTACAGGCCTATGCTGAGAGAAATGATGTCCAAGATGGGCAGAAAACATTCCTGACAGAGGGAGGAACTGCAAACAGTGAATAACTTGGGGTACCTCTCATCAACTGGCCAAGAAACTATAGGTGAAAGGAGAAGTCCTGTCCTCTTCTGGAGTGGAAATACTGCAGAGCTTTGTGTAGCTCTGTAGGGGAAAAAAGAAGAGGGAAAAAGGGAACAAGGAAAGAGAGTTTCCTGTATTCTTCTAGCCACCCACACGTGGGGTCAAGCAGAAACTAGCATGGATTTATTAAGTTCCAAGGCTTAATGAAATGAAAAACCATCAGCAAATCTCACCAGCTTGGTACCACTTCTTTCCACTAAAGCACACAGCGAGTCTTAGGACAAACTTCTGGTTAAAAATGCCACTGCCTGCTTCCCAGCCCATTAGCACACTGCCTCTAATTTGTACCGACTCACACAAACACCACGAGCATTCACAGCTGGAACATGAAACTGTGTTGTTTCTGCTTCAGAATATTCTCATTTGCTTTTTAAGGCATCCAACAAACCACCTCTGAATTTCCACTCAACCATGCTCCATCCCAGGCTGCCTCTCAATGCCGAGTCTAATGAGTGTAACGACAATAGAGCCAAGTGACAAATAACCTGCTGAAATGTTGGCAATGCGGATACCAAATCAAGTGGTTAATGCAGAAACATCAAACATCATTCAGGTAAGCAAGGCTTTTCTCACATAGGTAATAACCATATGGTTATTGTGCAAATGGTGTCATAGAGAGCCATTACTCCCCAAGAACATCTCTGTTGCACCAGATACACAACACAGTCATACTCTTATGCTTAGCACATAAAATAATACATTAAAGTTTTCACATATGTCACAAGCATTCATAGAATCATAGAATAAATTAGGTTGGAAAAGACTTCTAAGACCATCCAGTCCAGCTATCAGCCCAACACCACCGTGCCTACTAAACCATGTCATGAAGTGCCACGGCTACACGTTTTTTGAACTCTTCCCAGCTTACAGACTCCACCACTGCCCAGGGCGGCTTCTGCTAGTGTTTCACCATGCTTTTGGTAAAGAAACTTTTCCTAATATCCAATCTAAACTTTCCCTGGTGCAATTTGAGGCCATTTCCTCTCATGCTACCACTTGTTGCCTAGGAGAATAGACCAGCACCCACCTCGCCACAACCTCCTTTCAGAGAGCTGTAGACCGTGGTAAGATTGCCCCTCAGCCTCCTCTTCTCCAGGCTAAACAACCCCAGGTCCCTCAGCCACTCCCTCATTGGTTCTCCAGACCCTTCCACAGCTCCATTGCCCTTCTCCGGACACATTTCAGACCCTCAATGTCTTTATTGCACTGAAGGGTCCAAAACTGAGCACGGGATTTGAGGCGCAGCCTCACCAGTGCCAAGTACAGGGGGACAATCCCTTCCCTGCTCCTGCTGCCATCACCATTTTTGATACAAACGAGGATGCTGTCAGCCTTCCTGGCCACTGCTGGCTCACACATATTGCCTCCAAGAACTCACTACCAGCTTTTCAAAGGGGTTTAGATAGTGCAAGTAGGAAAGAGAAGGTGGGACAAAACTGAACAAGACCATTTGGCTTCTGCTGTCAAACTAGCGCATGGAGGTTCAACCAGAAATTAGGGTTTCATTTGTAGAGACCCACCTCTTGTTAGCTTTATGGAAGTGGTAAGTGTTAAGAAGGAGTATCAATGACAAAAATGCAACAACTTATCGAGCTCAACCTGAAATGATAGACTCCAAACATAAGACAATACAGAAAAAAGCACAGACTGTGTTTATGGATGAGTGGGAAGAACTGGAGTAAAGACAGAATTCTAAGTAATCAGGTTGGAGATGTGGGCAAACATGGACTTTCAGAACACCTTAAGGAAAAGGACAAGATCTGAAACTCTACAGCAATGGTCACAGAAGGGGAGAAAACTTCACTTCCGCATTGTCAATAGACTAATACGGCACGGGTGAAGGTATCAAGGAAGCCAAAAGATGGGAGCTTGCAGCAATTAAAAGGGGCTGAAAGGAGTTATCGGGGGCTCTGGTTCCTGGCTGATAGAGACAGAGAGTTGGTTCTTCGACAGACAGCAGAAGAAGGTGGCAGCCTGACAGAGGTGGGAAAGGGAAAAAAAAACAACAGTATTAGCACTGCTGTGTTACCACCTTTAGAACTTTACAGTGACTTGATATTGTTACCTCATCATTGCAAACACGTAATTCGCCAAGCAGTCTCTAGTTTTCATTAAATCTGAAAAGAAAAACAAGCTGTCTGTCCCTTGAAAGGAGGAACAGAAGAAGATAATGAATTACGAAACCTTTAAAGCTTTCAAAACTCATGCACCACCATAAATCCTTTACTGCCTCTTCTCTTGTATATATGCCTTGTCTCTTCATTTGCAAAGGTCGCATCTTTTAGAAGCTGAGACTGAAACAAAGGCTGCAACAGAGCAGACACTTTGTAAATCCCACTTTGATTTTGCTTCTTCCCTGCACTACAGAGTTGAAAGCTTTTTATGACAGAGCGATAGCAGAAGAACAAAGAGCTCTTTTTCCACCTCAAAAGGGACGTGACTGGAGAATTTCAGGGTGTTCTGAGCTAATACTCCAAACACTTTTATACAATATGAAAATTACAAGTTTATTAAAGCTGAGTAAATGATCTACCAAGACAGATTAGAACTAGTTCTTCCTCGCTGTTGATAACAAACTGACTGCTGTTGATTTAGGACTGGGTCTGTGCTTTGATTGCTTTCCCAAAGCAAGACACCATTAGCGATTCTTGTAAATTGTTTAATTGATTTCCTTTAAGTAATCAAACTCTACTGTGGAGCTGGTGCTTCATTACCTGCATCATACATCACAGTTATCTTACACGGTGGCCTTGTTCTCTTATTTTATGGCTTAACTATTATAAAGCACTGCTATAATTTATCAATTTCTAATTTAGCAGTCGGTCCCTCTGCTCTCTCACAGACATCCATCCCCTACATCATAGCTCACACGGGCTTAGGCATATCGATACGAGACCAAATGTATCTCCCAAAGCAGCTTTACCACCAAGTTTGCAAGGCTTTTAACTGGTTCTGAGGCCTCCAGCACATCAGGGTCAGCAGACCATTCTTTCAACTTCTGTCTGTAACCAATACAAATCTGGACCAGGAGGCTAAGGTTTGTCAGAATAAACATCTTGAGCAACATCTTAGCTTTCAGGTTTATCTATAAGAAATCAAACTGCTGCTCTACATCACAATCTGCACATCACTGAAATATTCATCAAGAATCTTTTCAGGAAACAATTTGTCCTTAGAAAGCTGAGCCTTAAAAAGAGGGAGAATGCTTTAATTTGTGGCTATTTTTGACCTTTTCAAGTTTCAGTGCTGTGGTTGTGCTACCCCCAGAAACAATGGAAAAGGAAACCCACAATTACATGTATTCTCCAGATCAAAAACACAATCCCAAACTGAAGAAATAAACCAGTATAAATCAGTAGTATAGCCAGTATATAAAAATCAGTGTCTAATTGGTATAAATGAATTAAGATATTTCCAACTCTTACCATTCTTGCTGACAAAAATGCATGGATTATTTTATTCTTTCCCACTGCACTGAAACTCATCATCATAGAGCTCCTTCCAAACACAAGTGGGGAGATAAAAAAAGAAAAGGATAGAAAAAAAAAGAAGCTTTATGTGGATGCATCCACCACCTTTCATGCATGCAAATAACAGATGAGTATTTCTATTTAGGATTAGAGTTATGGATAGACAAAGAGCATATAAATGTGTGCCCTCGGAATCTAGGTTACATCCTTTAGGAATTGGATCTAATGTTCTCTTTTCCATAGAAAAAGAAAGATTTGAAAATGCAACGAGAACACAAGAAATTAGCTTACTTTGAAATATGTCAATAATGATGTACAAACTCTTGCCAGAAGTACATTAATTACAGCCTTGAAAAAGTAAAAAGTTCAAGAAAAGTAAAATAAAGAACAAGATATAATAAGATGTAACAAGTAAGCAGCAGAAATAGCTGTGTTGTAAGTCAGAGCAATGTGTGAGTTTATTTACAAGTCAAAGGAAAATAATTAACCTTACATTCACATAAAAGCCTTTTCCAAACCTGCCATTAACTATATGGAAAAGCACACGGCTGCCAGATCCTATTAATTCAGCCCAGATTTCACAGAACTGGTTCACCTCCACTTCTGACCCTTTCCCCAAGGGGGCTAGCAGAGAGGGTCTAGAGGCTAGCAGATGCCACACTTCACAGAAACAAGGAATCATGGAATGGTTTGGGTTGGAAAAAAACTTAAAGCCCTTCAGTTCCAACCCCTCTACCGTGGGCAGGGACACCTCCCACTGGATCAGGGTTATCAGAGTCCCATCCAACCTGGCATTCACCACATCCAGGGATGGGGCAGCCACCACTTCTCTGGGCAACCTGTGCCAGGGCCTCCCCACTCCCACAGGAAAACATTTCTCCCTAAGATCTCATCTCAGTCTCCCCTTCTTCAGCTTCAAACCATCCCTCCTCCTCATCCTATCCCTGCACTCCCTGATCAAGAGCCCCTCCCCAGCTTTCCTGGAGCCCCTTTCAGTACTGGAAGCTGCTCTAAGGTCTCCCCACAGCCTTCTCTTCTCCAGGCTGAACAAACACAGAACTGCACTTCCCTCCCAGTAAACCCAAACTGGTCATGACTGCTCAGCTGCATAGTGTACCCTTTGGCAGAAACAACAGCCAGAAGAACTGGAGCACGAAGAATGCAAACAAAATGAACATACACCATCGGCAGACACATGCAACCTCATTTCTCCAGGAGTCTACAGGGACCACTTCACACAGCTGTAAGACTCCCAAAAAATCTTTTTAAGGACTGAACCAGCTCCACCACTGCCATGGCTTTAAACTGGAAGATTTAGATTAGACATTAAGAAGAAATTCTTCAGGATGAATGTGCGGAGGCCCTGGCACAGGTTGCCCAGAGAAGTGGTGGGTGCCCCATCCCTGGAGGTGTTCAAGGCCAGGTTGGATGGGTCCTTGAGCACTCTGATCCAGTGGGAGGTGTCCCTGCCCATGGCAGGGGCTTGGAATGGGATGATTTTTAAGGCACTTTCCAACTCAAACCATTCTATGATTCTGTGATTATAGCAGACAGCAGACTCTCGAAGCTTTGGGGTTTTAGGGTTTTTTTGTTGGTTTGGGTTTTTTTTTCAGTTTTGCCTGCACTTTTTTTCTGTGGAATGTCTGGCAACTTTCAGCAGTACAAAGAGACTTGTAGGAAGCATGATCATCTTACATCAGCAACTTCAAAACTGGAAGACAACAAAAAAGCAACTGATGAGAGCAGGTAAAAGCAAAGCTCAAGGCCAAGATGAGAATTTCAACCCATGTCCTTGAGCGCTCTGCATGCCTTGAAGTCTTAGATCACTACAGCTGTCTCACTGAAGGACCTTCAAAGCACTCTGTGTCTGCTGCTACATGAAAGAGAGGTTTTCAGTGCTCCTCTTGGTTTGAGCAAGAGGGATATCATATATATCCCTTATATTGGCAAATAAGTAGAGGTGAAAAATGGCTGAAGCACAGATGTGCTTGAGAGCAAACATAGCTAAATAAATGAAGGGAAACCACCGTAGCAGTGAGTCATATGCAGCAAAAGCAATCTACCCATCTGCTTGTTATTCTGTAACGCAGCTCGGTTTGTCGAGATGCATCAGCCTTCTCGCTCCCTGTTCACCACAGGGGACTGACAGTATACTACTCACCTACTTTTTCAGCAGAGCCCACATTGACAGGCACTTTCAAACAAACCTTGAAACTATGGTCCCTCCAAACAGAGAAATCTACTATGGACAGATTGATCACTGAAGTAAAGCAAGAAAATGAGTGTCATATTACTCAGCACACTAGAAATAAAAAAGGTGTATTAAGAAGAGAAAACTGTAATTTGCAATTCATTACTTTGGGGTTTGCCTGTTTAAAATTTTTCAGTAGCCCAGCCAGGATGATCATAGAATCAATCATGGAATGGTTTCCGTTGGAAGGGACCTGACAGATCATCCAGTTCCAACTCTGCCATGGGCAGGGACACCTCCCACTGGATCAGGGTGTTCAAAGCCCCATCCAACCTGGCCTTGAACACCTCCAGGGATGGGACAGCCACCACTTCTCTGGGCAACCTGTGCCAGGGCCTCCCCACCCTCACAGGAAAACATTCCTTCCTAAGATCTCATCTCAATCTATCGTCTTTTAGCTTAAAACCATTCCCCCTCATCCTACTCCTGCACTTCCTGATAAAGAGCCTCTCCTCAGCTTTCCTGTAGCCCCTTTAAGTGTTGGATAAATCCAGTATTGATTGTATTGACCAATCAATGCATCGTGAGTCCTAGGCCTATTAACTTCAAGAGCAAAATTCTCATGTAGTTTCACTGGATCATTGTTTTCACTTCCCTGTGAAAGGGAGATCCTCAAAGAATACCATATATATTCTGCAAACCTCAGCTTTTCGCAAATAAGTATGAACAATTACTCTCATAGTTTCCAAACAATTTCTGAAGATCTGCATTAAGTGAAAGAATTCAGTTTGCACTACTTCCTGTACAAAGCGCTTTATGAAACTTGATAAACACACAGAGACCTTGTGCTCAAGCACAGTAGATACAACCTGAGCTAGGGTGAACTGAAGTGATCTTCCCTCTGACTCTCAAACACTGTCGCACTATTGAACACGAGAAACGTTTTACTGGTATCCACCTGTGTCTTCTCTTACTCCCCCTACGGCTCGAGACTCAGCTTATCTGTGTAGCCAAGATCGTGTTTAGAACAGTGCCACGAAGATGCCACCTTATGCTACGTGACTTCAGAAGCTGTGCAGGCTCCCTCTGTCAGAGCCTGACAGCTTGACATCTCCCAGCAGCTCGATGGCTGAGGAGCACAACTCTTGCTCTTCTCCCTGACTCCCTACATGAACCAAAGTGAGTTTATGAGATAAAACTGACAAGTTCAAAGGAGGCAGATAAGAGTTTGAACAGTGTTTTCAGTAGCTCTAATGTTCTTTACTTTTTACTAAGACTTTTACAGACCACAAAGAATGGTGCAGCATGTCTTGCTCTAAGAGACCTTACTAAGAGTTTTCCTGTATTCCTTATTCCTGACCCTCAGCACGACAGCAATCTCAGTATTTTTGTTGGGAACTGAGGCTGTATCATTCTTTCTACAGCTCAGTCACGGAGGAGGCAGTGCCACCCATCTTCCTGCTGGCATCAGGGAGAAAAACCCAATGGAGTTTCTGTGCAACACAGCCGAAGGATGGGGATCACCAGAAGCGCTTCTCATAGATTAGGCAGTAAACTTTAATGCTACTGCTGTTTACAGATGTGATTGCTTGGATCTGGGCCCCTCAATTTAAGGAAGGTGTCGGTGCGTCCTGAGGACAACAACGAAGATGGTGAAGGGACTGGAGCACAAGCCCTGTGAGGAGCGACTGAGGGAGCTGGGGTTGTTTAGCCTGGAGACGAGGAGGCTCAGGGGAGACCTTATTGCTCTCTACAACTACCTAAAAGGAGGTTGTGGTGAGGCAGGAGTTGGACTCTTCTCTCAGGCAAACAGTGGCAGAACGAGAGGACACGGTCTCAAGCTTCGCCAGGGGAGGTTTAGGATTGACATTAGGAAGAAGTTCTTTACTGAGAGGGTGATTGGCCATTGGAATGCGCTGCCCGGGGAGGTGGTGGAGTCACCGTCCCTGGAGGCGTTTAAGGAGAGATTGGATGAGGCACTTAGTGCCATGGTGTAGTTGACAAGTAGGAGTAGGTGTAGGTGTTGGGTCATAGGTTGGACTCAATGATCTCAAAGGTCTTTTCCAACCTTATGATACTGTGATATTGTGATACAAATTCTGTGACCTCCTTCTCTGTTCTAAATACAACAAGGAAAATGCTAAAAGAAATATCATAGAATCACAGAATGTCCTGATTTGGAAGGGACCCATAAGTGTCACTGAGTCCAACACCTGTCCCTGCATAGGACATCCCCAACATTCACACATTGTGGCTGAGGCTGTTGCCCAAATGCTTCTGGAATATTGTCAGGTTTGGTGCAGTGACTGCTTCCCTGGGGAGCTGTTCCAGTGCTCCACCACCCTCTGGGGGAAGAACCTTTTCCTAATGTCCAACCTAACCCTCCCCTGGCACATCTTCCTGACATTCCCTCGGGTCTAGAGTCTAGAGAGGAGAGCCCAGTGACTCCTCCTCCTTCCCTTGTGAGGAAGCTGCAGACCTTGATGAGATCTCCCCTCCGTCACCTCCAGGCTGAACGGACAAAGTGACTTTAACCACTTCTCAAACGACTTCCCCTCCAGACCCTTCACCAACTTTCTAGGCCACAAAATATAATCACAGCTATTCATTTAGACATTTAAATTCTTTTTCAGCCCTTCTTGAGCCATTTTGGTTGATTCTCTGAAAATGTTGGAGTTACCTTGCTTTTCTGACTGAAGGCTTTGGAGAAAAAAAAACAAGAAATATCGTTCCTGGCAACCAAGCCTTAGCTTCACCCACACAATGATTTGTGCTGGAGCACTTGCATGTTTGTCTAATCAAGGAGCAGAAAAACCATTATAAAATGCTCCTAATCAATAGCCTGTAGGCACAGAGCTCGTAGGCACAGAGCTCAAACACTGAATATTCACCATCAATCAATACAGTAAACATTGAAAAACATTGGCTGGAAAAACTCGAAAACCTGAATAAGCCACAGGCTCCTGACAAATTTTCTGCTAAGGCTAAAAGAAGCTGCCTTCTAAATGTTGTTCTTTGCAAACTATTCATTCCTTTCCAACTATATATTTCAGTTTCTTGAAGACTGAATAAAGAAGTGTTCTGAATTTATTATTTCTTTGCAGATCATGAAAGAAAAATCTTCATTGAAGACAATAATGAATATATAGATCTAAAAAGGTAAATTTCGGTATTTGGACTGTCACTTTTCTAAGCCGACCACATATAGCAGGAATCAACAGATCTGTGCCCATCACACAAGTATGACAAGGGGCATGAGAATCACAAAGCAATGAATCATAGAATAACCTAAGCTGGAAGGGACCCACAAGGATAACTGAGCCCAACTCCTGTTTTTGCACAGGGCAACCCCAACATTCACATCGCGTGTCTGAGGGCGTTGGCCAAATCCTTCTGGAATATTGTCAGGCTTGGTGCAGTGACTGCTTCCCTGGGGAGCTGTTCCAGTGCTCCACCACCCTCTGGGGGAAGAACCTTTTCCTAATGTCCAACCTAACCCTCCCCTGACACATCTTCCTGCAATTCCCTCAAGGAAGGAATGGTATACAATTGTATTTATATGTTTTCCTCTTCAAGCAGGATGCCTTCTCAGAATTTTAACCCAGGAGGTAGAACCTTAACCTGCAAATAATGCATTAAGCACCATTAATTTCTACTGTCTTTCTGAAAAACCACGCGAGAAGTCATATGTGGATAACATAACAGTATTTTTCACTTGCAACGCTAAAAAAGGGGGTATGAAGGCTTCCAAAGAGACTTGCAATGCACTTCAGCACTACAATCCCCAGGGACATAAAGCTGATTTAGAAATACCTGGATAGCGTTCAGCTGGATGTATTCCTCACTGCAGTTTGTCAAGCCATAGACTGTGGTGAAATGTGGTGAAACTTTGCACTGTTCTGACTCCGTTGCAGATGACAATCTCCAAGTGTTTTTGAAACATGAATGAATTAATGCTCACCAGCTGAAGCAAGAAGAGGTTCAGTATCTTCCTCAGGGACACAAAAACCGGCCTTCATTCACCTCTCAGGCTGTAGTCTGGCACGTAGCAAGCTAACAGGGTCCAAAAACCAGAGGTTTTTAACAACATTACTTTTTACAGCCCTGATCTTGCTCAGGTGATGCAAATAAATGAATGAGTTTCAGCTGAAAAAATTAACTGGTTCACAAATCATACAACTGGGACAGAAGACAGATCTCTCTATTCCTCCTAGTCATCACTATGGACTTTTTGACGTCTGGAAGTTAGTTGAGGCAGCAGAAGGATCTGTCATCCCAAGCTAAGTATCAGATGAGAACGTACAGTGAGCAACATCATTGCCCAAATAACACAAAAAAAACCCCCAAAACTAAATTGCAGAGGAGGAGCCAATACTTTTGTAGTAGGAGCAGCAAATACCCTTATAGAGATGTGACACACAAACCTAAGCCATCATTTCTTCTTTTAAGCCTAATGGACAGCTAGAAGAGCTAAGTGTTAAAACCACTAACACAGATCGAAACTCAAAAGACATGCTACCTTTCAAAGAAAGCATATTCCTATCTCCCTTTTCTCTCCAAAGAATTTTAAACAGCATTTAAAGGAAAGAGGCATTAATACTTTGCTCTGGGGAGGGGCTCTTGATCAGGAAGTGCATGTATAGGGTAAGGGGGTAGGTTTTTAAGCTGAAAGAGGGGAGATTGAGATGAGATCTTAGGAAGAAATGTTTTCCTGTGAGGGTGGGGAGGCACTGGCACAGGTTGCCCAGAGAAGTGATGGCTGCCCCATCCCTGGAGGTGTTCAAGGCCAGGTTGGATGGGGCTCTAAGCATCCTGATCCAGTGGGAGGTGTCCCTGGATTTCATGTCCCTTCCAACCCAAACCATTCTATGAGTCTACAATTCTACAACCAAACTGAAAGGAAGAATTTTATTTCCTCCTGTAGTTTTGAAAGTCACATTTTGACATGCTCAAGGTAAGCAGTATGGAAGATCTTCATTATGCAAGGAAATGTGGTATTATCAGTCCAGACAATAACTCACAGAGTTATTGTAGGACTAGGGCAACTATCCATCCTCAGAGTGCTTTCACTTCCCAGTTTGTTTTCAGCCATTTGTTGCAAAGGCATGCTTATCAAACAGTAAAATACAGAAAATACATTAAGGACATGCAGCCAAAAGGCAAGATTAACTGAAGAAGTTAATATTAACTTAACTGTTCTCAAGTATGCATTGTCTTGGTACACAGCTCATTCTTTAGAGCAGTAATTCACTTCTTATCGCTGAGCTCTATATTCACCCTAGTTTTATTTTTTTAAAGAAAAGATTAATTTAATATCAAGAAATGGTCAAATTACAGGGATTATAAGGAGCGTTGGCATGCACAGAGCATCTTGAAAGATTCTCTCTTCTGCATAGATGACAGACCAGAGTATCAAAGTTTCTGATTCACCTCTTAGCTTAAGTTGTTTTCAGTGTTATGTTTAAAACCTTTAAGCTTCAAGGCTTGATCAAGCATTAACACATCGCAAAAGCAGGAGCCCTGGTGCTCATGAACAAACTGTGGAGTGAATAATGTGATGTTAGAGATCACGCTGGAGATTTGAACAGAAACCAACTTTCACTTCCCACTTAGTTGCTTTTATCTATTTCCATATACACAACATCTTTATGAGACAATGTGGGATACACTCCCAGGTCAGAAAACAGACATAACTATTAACTTCAGTGCAATTGGATAATATACACAAACTGAAGATACGACCTCTATTTTCAGTGAAGTGACACAAGCCTCTCCAAATGAAAGAACACAGTGTCTGAGGGGGTAGTTTGCTTAGCAGCAGGAAGCCAATTAGAACAGATTGAAAAAGCCAAATTATCCAACTATTTCTGATCTTACACTGAAATCAGCAGAATTATTTACATAGACAGATAGAGGGAGCTTTGCAGCAGTGCAAGATCAGGCTAAAATCCATGCTCTTTCTAATGTATAACTGCAGCCCTTCCCTAGTTGTATGTTTATTACATTATTAGAAGCTTATTTTAAATCACCCACATTAATTTCAATTACAAGATTTTTACTAATTTAATGTTGATGTAAAATCAGAATCGGATCCCACTCTGCACACAGTGAACATTTTTGCTTCACATGATGAGAAAATAAAAGCAGAGTTGAAATATTTCTGTTTAAGGTAGGCTCTGCTAAGGATGTTTAACAATCAGTGAACACTGCAGAGAAGCACTTCATCACTCAAAGCCAGTTGTGTTGCACCTCCAGTCCTCCACACAAGGGTTTCAAAGCATCTGAAAGCTTTAGGATTTCAAGCATTTCAACTGGCTAGTTGCTAGAGTAGATTAGCCAGTCAGTACTTGCATGGAGGACTAATGTCTCACTAATATACCAGCTACTCTTCAGTGGCACTCGTAGGACAGTTTCTGTGGTCAGAATTGGAGCTAAAACACTACTGCTTATTTGAGAAATCTGCTTTGATTCTCATAAAACCACCTTTTTGCACACGTCTCTTCTTAAGAGATGTGTCCTTTGTTACCATGTACCAGCTCTTCCACTGCATCTACACTGATTTCCAGTTTCTTCCCTAATGGGATGCTGACTGTGACAGCAGCCTGTAGTAACGACTGCAACCACCCTTTAAACACGGGATGAGAGAGTAGAAAGAGCATCACCAAAACCCCGAAGGGCTGAGCTAGCACAGTCCAATCCTGTTGCCCCAGCCATGTCAACAACATGGTCTTTTTAAGCTATTGAACACTGCATCTCTCCCTAATGAGATTCTTGTTTCATTACATTAGTGTTGGTTTGAAACTTCATTGTGACCAATGAAGTTAATTCATATTTAACAAGATCAGGATTCAGTCTCCATCGTTACTTGTGGTGAGGTCATATCAATTCCCTGTCATGATCGACCTCCATGCCACCAAAGAGCAAGAGGAACAAAAAGGCTTGCTAGAATGTTTAAGAAATGTGCTTTAAGCTGCAAAGTAAGATCTGACCTTTTAGACTTTCCTTTTTCTGGCTACACATGGTCCTTGTATTATTGCTTTATATGCCAGACTTATTCTGAGTCATAGCACCTTAGCAGTATGTTCCTCCACCTATATGGAAGATGCAGAATTAAAGACACATATATTCGTGCAAGACAAATGGAGGCAGAGGTACAAAGAGAGGCACAACACTCACTCTTAAAGTGCTGGCTTGCTCTGAACGCTTTGTGCCAGATGCCAGGATCAATTTTTCTCCAATATTTCCAACTGCCTTCAGCATTTGTTCAGGATATTCAGTAACAGGGAGTTAAGGCCAAGGGAACAGAAAAGCAGATTGTGAACTAACTGGGATCTCTGACGTTTTTCAGGGCGGCAATCACCTCTCGCCGTAATGAGCAGAGCACATGCTAATGCGCCACGGTGCATTGCAGCCAGGAGAAAAGGTCAAGATTAAGAGGGCTGCAGAACTCACTGCAAACCGAGCATCTATTTAATCACCACAATGAGGCCAACAGCATTATCCACGGGTAATCATATTATTTCTCAAATACACTTTGACAAGTTGAAACAATATTCCACCAGCATGAGAGCCTATTTGTACCACCGTGGGATGCTTTGAAGCTATGACCATCAATTTTACAGATCTGTGTCAAATGTGCAGGGCATTAAAAGAAATGAGTGATACCCCCCTTCGAGTTTTCCCATTAAATGAACCCCCGTGACAATGTACTTTAACAAAGACATGCTGAAAATATTTGGGCAACAATTTCACACAAGCGTGCTAAAGATCTTGTGTTAATGACGTGATTGAAAAAGGCACCAGGTGAAGCAGAACAGAATTATTTTATCCAGCAGTTCTTTGCTATTATTTCATGGGAAAAAAAATTATAATGGAGCAGGTCAAGGAGCAACTAAGTGAAAGTATTACAATAAAGAGAAATCTTTAACACTTTCTCAATTATTTTTATATTTTTTCATATTTCTAGGCTTGGTGCTGTAGCTACCTATGAACACTTTTTTCTTATGCTTGAGTATGGGGGTAGTTTTGTTGATAGCAAAGACAAGCATTCATGAAAATGGGTAAAATGAGATGTGATAAAGGTATTTAGTCAAATAAACTGACTTGATAATACAAATCAACATAATTCTTAATACCTTCTAAGTTGTTTGTCTTAAAAAGTATGAATACATCAGCATACTTAGTCAAAAAGGCAGAACTTAATTCTTAGCATGGTCTTTATTATAACTACATTGGTAAGGCAGAGCGAAAGCAGATGTTGCAGTAATGTGTATTACTGCCATAAAAGTAGGGAAAGTGGGCAGATTCTGCCACTGCTGGAGCCAAGTAACTTTATCTGACAAAATAAGATAGTATTCCATATTTCAGATTACTGCTTCCTCCACTCCCCCTTGCTCTTTCCTTACAGCCCACTGTGCCCATTATTAAGAAGTTCAAACTCTTCTTTCACTTTGTCCCTGAGCACTGCCCCAATTTTTGCTCTGTTTCCAATTAGGATTTAGCTGCAAATGACAGATCAGCTGGAAGCAGTCAGGAAAGGTGGGGGTCTTGCTGGAGACACTGGCCTCTATGGATGAGCTCTCAAAGCTTCAGCATCACATTTCCATGCCAACAGACAGCACATGAAGAGCTACTGAAATAGCAGCCATTGTGAAGAAAAAGTGCTTTTAATTTTCCTTCACCTGCCTTCTGGAAGGATCATTACAGGGACAATGAAAACTTGCAAGCAAACAAAAATAATTCAGAAAGCAAAAAGGAAGTTTTCACCTTACTCTCCATAACTTCTGTGTAAACCTTCCAGGCAGTCTCACTTTCCAAAGCGCATAAGAGAACCAGATATTCAAGGTGCATTTGCTTCAACATCCAGTGCCTGCCATGCCCAGGGCAGGACTTGGCCCGTTCTGTGGTTAAACCGCTCAAGTCGGCCTCTGGCTTTTGGGTGTCTTCAACACCCTGCTCCCGAGTAACAGCATGAAGACAAGGTGCTCTGTACCCTTAGATTGTGGTAGCCTCAGTCCAAACCCTTTCCAGCCTCTTAATTTGGGGGTTATCACTGTTGCGAGTCTCCTCTGCTCCCCTGTCAAGTACATCTGGCCCTGACTGCATTAAAGGATTACACAGGCACCGGAAGCAGGACTGAAATAGCAGTCTGAACTGTAGCAACAGTGCAGCTACAGTGGTTAGTAGGTATTTACCTCACATCTTCAAATGGGTTCTCTTCAGCATCCAGTACAGGATGGAGCACACGCATCTCCATGCAGCAGGGGAGATTTGCTAAACAGCCTGGTCCAGTGGAGCAACATTTTCGAAAGCCTCATGGCCCTTCCGGCCTCACAAGTCTTTCTGCTCATGGAGCTGTCTCTCTATTCTCTCTAAAGATCCTTATTCCCTTATTATTTACATCTGTAAATTGGACAGTGACTGTTACACGACTCTGGAGCCTGCCTGCTGAATCCTTTTCCAGTCTGAGATGTATTTACATGCCAGCGCAACACAAACAAAGCAAAGGGTATATGGGATAGAAATGAAAGTCGTAAACTGTGCCTTCAGAGGGATTTGGAGCAGCATTCACAAAAACCCTGGCTCGTTGCTTGGGTAGCAGCATTCAAAGGGCAGTGAACTATCCAAGGGCATGCCCAGACTGCACAAGACCAGGGAGATGTCCTCAATGTCATATGGCAATGTTCTTCATCACAAGCCAACAGTGCTCTTTGACTTCCCTTCCTTCCCCTTGGCTTCCCTCCCCTTCCACTGTGGCCCAAGCAACGCTAATGCATTGTGCTACTTCTGGTCCTCAAATTAGGTTATGTGGCAGAAGCTTTGCTCATGCAATTTCTTCATTCATTCTTTCACAGATCTGCAGTTGGCACCTTCCATAACCAGGACACCCATTCCTCCCAGGTTCCTCTGGGTGCTGCTCACAACAGAAGCAGTGAGAAGGCTGCCATTGTTTTGTCCATGGTCACGGCAGCTGGTAAGAATTGAAAGCTGTCTCTGCCTTTCACTAAGGCACAGGACACATCACTGTTTTTGCAGTGGCTCTGCTCCTTTAATTACACAAGCAGTTAAAAGAGGGGATGCCTCCCACCTTCATGACCAAGCTACAGCGGCCTAACCCCTTTGGATTCCTGCTGCCTGGCTCCGTAAATGTGTGCCATGGCTGCCCAGTGACTCCAGCTCAGCAGATGTGATGGGAGGAAGGAGTGGAACATCTTAATCTCGCTTCTAGGCAGGTGAGGTGGTTATTCTCTAGGCAGATGAGTATTTGAAGCCTCTCACACAAAGGACTCTCAGGTTCCCTACTTTCTGTGTGACTGCGCTTGCTGTTCAGCCATTAGGTGGTGGCTCTGCCACGTATAGTGGTACCTCATAAGACATGGATTAGAGCCACTAACCATTCTTATTGCTGCTAGTGATGGCAGCAAAACAGCCAACCACCCCACCTCTGAAGAAGGTCCTGACTGAGGGCCAGGAAGTCACCAAGTTTGAGAAAGACACCACATTTCAGAACAACCTCACTCCACTGTTGTTCAGGGTCGGTGCCTCCTCATTGCCCTCCCCTCCTTCCTCTCCTCATCTGCCACAAACTTACCGTAAACTCCATCCTCAGCAAGCAACCCTCTCCCCACCATTCACTCTTTAAAATCTGCTTGGCACAAAGATGCCGAACTTGGTCTGGCATTCCTAAAACCTACCACTCAAGATGCAGTGCTGCCAGCACCTCCTTTGGAATCAGAGCTCAAGTGTTTTGAAAAGTGTAATCCATGTCTTCTCATAAAACCTCACAGCACGCTTTACTTAAGGACTTTGTGTTTGCGATAAGCTAAGTAAGAGATTACACATGGTATAAACAGCTACATTGTCAAAGAGACCGTAAAGTAGTTGTACAGTACACAGCTTCCGCTGAGAAAGTGCATCTATACGGTAACTTCAGCACAGCTATGTAAAGAGGAATCATGAGACTCGGGTCTGAAAATCCAGCTCTTCATTCCAAGGGGTTAAGCTGCACATAGCCCAGCTCCCATGGGACTATGTCCAAAACCTTTAATGGAGATATTCCGTTTAACAAATACTTCTTGATATCAAACAAGAGAAGGCTCTGGAGAGACTTTAGAGCAACCTTCCAGTACCTGAAGGGGGTAAGAAAGCTAGGGAGGGACTTCTTACAAGGGCATGAAGTGATAAGACGAGCAGGAATGGCTTTAAATTGGAAGGGGGAAGATTTAGCTTAGACATTAAGAAGAAAGTCTTCAGGATGAGGGCGGGGAGGCCGTGGCACAGGTTGTCCAGGGAAGTTGTGGCTGTCCCATCCCTGGAAGTGTTCAAGGCCAGCTTGGATGCGGCTTTGAGCAACCTGATCCAGTGGAAAGTGTCCCTGCCCATGGCAAGAAGGTTGGAACTGGATGGGTATAAGGTCCCTTCTAACCCAAATTATTCTATGATTACATCCTTACTGATTTTTAACACAGTTTCCACATCTCATGGACTTTTATACATTAATAAATTGGGCATGGTGGTAATTTGTCCCCAAAGTTTGTATCCCCTATATCCTGGCTTTGTTAATGATCTCAGCTCTGTCTATTTAAGTCTCTGTTTAATGACACCATTCCCTGTATTGATCATTAATGCCTTTACAGTTTAATGCAGCATGACAAATGAACACAGTGCATTTCATTCAGTTGCAACTCCAGTAATGCCTCATTTGGTATTCCCACCAATGAAATTAGAACAAGCAGACAAAAATGTGTTTGAAGAGTGAACAGGCTTAAGGAAAATATTTGATGTTTACCAGTTGCTCGCTGCTTCAAGGGGTTCACGTTTCTGTTCACAGCTGAACTGAGTTTTCATAGCTGTTTAGATCACAAATGAACTAATTCCACAAAAAGGTTTTGCTGCTTACTTACTTTCAATTCTGTACTGCTGCAGAGCTGCTTCAGTTCCACCACCTAAATAAGTCTTAAAGGTCATAAAATCTGGAGGTTCTTTTGCACGTGCAAGTTTCCTGTACTGAGTAGCCTAGGTTTCTTTTATTTGCACATTTACTCAAAGTGATTTCATGATGATACTATTTACAAAATCAATGCAACAGCAACATGTCAGTAATATAAGGATGAATCACTCAAATTTCTTTTCTTATACTACTTTTTAAACTACTTAGCACCAGCCTATTTCTATACTTGTTTGTGACTGGTTTGTCCTATTTTCATTACCTTTCTACTCTGCTCTGCTGAGACCCTACTGGGAGTCCAGCTCTGGAGCCCTCAGCACAAGATAGACATGGACCTGTTTGAGTGGGTCCAAATGAGGTCCACAAACATAATCAGAGGGATGGAATACCTCTCCCATGAGGAAAGGCTGAGAGAGTTGGGGTTGTTCAGCATAGAGAAGAGAAAGCTCTGGGGAGACATTATAGCAGCCTTCCAGTTCTGAAAAGGGACCTACAGGAAAGATGGGGACAGACTTTTTAACAGGGTTTGTAGCAATAGGACAAAGGGTAATAGCTTTAAACTAAAAGAGGGTGGATTCAGTTAGCTAGAAGGAAGATATTTTTTATGCTGAGGGTGGTGAAACACTGGCATGGTTGTTCAGAAAGGTGGCAGATGCCCCATCTCTGGAAACAGTCAAGGTCAGGTTGGATGGGACTCTGAAAAAACTGGTCCAGTTGAAGTCGCCCCTGCTCGTTTTAGCTGGATTGGACTAGATGGGACCTTTAATGGTCCCTTCTAACCCAAATCCTCCTATAATTCTATGATCTTTGGATTTCACTTCTGTATCAAATCCACAAGCTCATTAATGCTCTAGATTCATCCTTCCAGTGCTGCTAAAACAACTCCTTTCCCTCTGTTAACTAGCTCAGTAGCGCATTGAATGTCCCTCACCTTCCTTACCAGAGTATCCCATTATCCATAACTCATACCTCTCCGCTGTGTTTCCAGAATATCACTTCCAGAATCACCTTCCTAAGGCATCAAACCTCAAGTACATTCTTTCCTAACAGAAATTATTCTCTAAAAAAACCCAGGTATAAACCCAGTGGAGGTGGCTGTTCTGTCTTTCACTGTCTAAGAATAAACTTCATTATGCTGTGAACAACTTGTTAGACAACTGAGTGACAGAATTATTGAAAGATTATATTTAAAAATTAGCTGAGGGTGTTATAAAGCTGAATATAATATCATCTGCACATAATTTCAGAATCACAAATGATCTGTTTCAGCAATCCTCACTGTAGGCATCTTGCCACTGGTTACTGCATAAATGCAAGTTCTGATATGGATGTGTTTTTATTAAAGGAGATTAATTAAGAAATTACAGTATAATGCATAAAAGCAACACTATCTAATCTTTGAAGAGCTTTAGAAAACTTTATCCTAAAAAAGAGTCACATACAAGGCCTCTTTAAATGATCTGGCATTGAGCTTTAGAGACATTCCTATTGCAAACACTGTATCAGCTGGGACTCACCCCACACCTTTGTCCCCAGTGGTCAATGAAAACACAACATTAAAATAAAAGCAAACAAGCACACAAAACCCACAGTTCCAAAAACTCTTGCCAGATATAAGACCCCCTGAAAATGTATGGGACTACCGCAAACAATTGACATTTGCCCAGCCATCCATGAGTAACAGATACTGAGTGTGAACTTAAGTGTCACAAATAGTTGCCTTTCTGAAAACGTATTTTTTTATATGATTCTCATTTAACTATGAATTGTAGTCAGCTCACACCAGTTTGCCCACAGCCATATCCCATCTCATTTTCGGTACTAGGAATGGAGATCACACAGCCTCTCTGAAAAAGCTATTCCAGCCTCATGTCAGGTGATGTTTGACCACACTCATCGCTAAAGAAATAACCAACAAAACTTACCGAGAAAGTCAACTTTGTGTCTGATGCCTCCTCTTCTGTCACTGCATATATCTGGCAAGAGTCTTGCTCAATTTTCTCTATTCTTTCAGGTAGGTATTTGTAAACCCCAGGAAGACCTGCCCTTTGTCTCCTCCTCCAGCCTGAATAAACCATGTCTCATCCCTCAGCCTCTCCTTGCACACCTTCTGATTCAGCCCTCAGATTATCCTGTTGAACTGCTCTGGATTCGTTCTACTATGTCCATACATCTCTTGTACAGAGGAGCCCAGAGCTAGACACAGCCCTCCTGGTGTGGTTTCACACGTGCTGGTTGAAGGGGAACATCTCCTCCTTCAGCCTGCTGAGTACCTGCTAGTGGGTGTGCAGCTGACCTCCTTCAGCGCAATACCAATGTGTTAATTCAATGGATCTCTTCTTCCGGAACAAGGTAGAAGATGCAGAGTAAGGTGTTCTCAAATCTCATCTCCAACCAGTATTTGTTTAAACCTTGAAATGTTTACAGAAGTACCTGTCATTAATTAGAGAAGTTATGGATATCCAATGTAAATACCTCCTTTATCATCTGATAATTATTATGTTTAAGATCTCAACAGCTCCCTGTGCCTGAAAGATCAGTTCAATCAAAAGTTGTACAGAAAAGTATTTCTGTTCAGCGGATCCAAATTTCCATTTTCAATGTAACATGTTTATTTCAATCTTCCAATTTGGAAGTGGAAGGTGCCCCTGCCCATGGCAAGGGGTTTGGAACTGGATGATTTCTAAGGTCTCTTCCAATGCAAATCATTCTATGATTCTATTATTTTAATCAAGTTGATTATTCAACTGAAGTTAAACATGATGTGATAAAAGAATTAGGTATAAAACTATTTCAAGGCAGTCCCTCTAATTGTCTGTCTTGTCCTTTCCTTGGATCTGGATCTTAATTCCCTCAATTTCTGTCATTCCTTTTCTAAGCTAAATGCTAAAGAGCCCACCAGTTACCGCTATCTGGCCACTTTGTTGTATTTTTCTGTATTGTCTCTAACACCACAGACTTATCTGTTAGCAATACAGCATTACATTACTCTTATAGGTGCTCTTTACTGCTTGATATTAATTTGCAGGCAGAAATACATTCCCTTCCTTTCTGCACTTCAATAAGGATTACTGGTGAAGTCACTGCAGAAATAAGCCAAAGGAAACTATTTCCAAAAAGTATACTTCTGTTCAGTACAGAACTGCTTTGACATCGTGCATACTCAGCTTTGGAGCTGATGAGTCTTCTCACGGTCACTGAACTCACAAACTTTGATTTTCTCTCCCCAGAGGTTATTATATAGATTTCCATTGGTTTTCACATTGAGGAAGTCAAGATCGTATTTTCAATCAATTTCAGCCCTGTAGTACTTAAATAACAATCTTAAAGAAGCGCATTTTAGAAGACCCTTTGTGGGCCTTGTGGTTCCTGTTCACATATTTTATGCATTAATTTGGGAGGGGAAATCAGTTTAAAGGCACTGATGAAAGAGAAACAAAGCATTCTGCAGTCAAAGAGCTTGAAAGTTTTGAGGTCTCCCAGGACAGCTCATGGTGTCCACCTGAGAGAGAGAACATCTTTGCGCTACTTCACTGCAGGAACACATACCTTGGCACAGAAAAAGCCCCCATAACCTCCCAGAGTTCTTGCAAGTCTTCTCTCTGTCAAAATAATATCCTGACTTCCTACATTTTTCTTTACTCCAACAGAAGCTTCTCTAAGAAAAGATAAAAAAGTCAGCAGTTATTCATTCTGCATCGAAAGCAGGCTCAGAGTAGAGTTCACGAAGTGAGATTTTCAATGACAGAACAAAGCACGGAGCGGGTGTGCATTTCCTGAGCAACATTCATTCCTGTGAAATGATCATGGCTCTTGTGGGGGAAGAAAATTCAGAAATGGTCCACTGACAAAATAACGCTCATCTCAGGAAAAGCTGATTCAACGCAACCACATTTTCCATGGAAACACATCGATACCATTGAACAGTTTGACTGAAAGGCAGTAGGAGAACTCAGAGCTTATTTGTACCATCTTTGGTTTCAGTCCAAATTTCTCACAAGTCAAATAACACTGATTTCTTTTGTTTGCTGCTTCTCATTTTGCTTCCCTAGCAGCCTATCCTCCTGCCACTTACAACCACTTGGAATTTTTTTCCTTTACTCTTAACAAAGGAAAGATCTCCAAACCGTATAACGTATTTTTTACTGGCACAGAAATCCCCACTTCAGTCTGTTCTAACAGCAAGCATAACACGGACATTTATGAAGGACAATCCAGTAATTTATGAAGGGCAAAAGAACAACTTCACTTAGTTTACTTTCTGGGAGTTTGACTTTTAGCATGGTATTTAAATAGTTCAGACTTATTCAGAGACTTAGGACAAAACATCAGTCAGAAAAAAGACTCTTCTACCAGCAAGGCTGGAATTGCATAGTCCAGAGTTCCAAGAAGTTTCTCTTCTTCGATGCTTTGCAAGAAGGGTATGATTGCCGGCAGCTTCCCAGCCACTGCAGGGTGACAACAGAGCAGTAGAACATTTCTTTACCAAAAGCATTTTATATTACCGTTGCCATGTTTCAGCGTCAGCAACTTAGGGAATTAAAGATTTCACTTAGATTTTTTTTTCAGTCTGCTCTCCTATCCACCTCACCACAAGAGAGTTGTCTTTGCACAGTGCTTGTTGCTCAGTCCCTCTATCAACAGACAGGAATAAAAATGGTAGACTAGTGGCTTGGGGTCTGGAGCTTCTTCATAGAATCATAGAATGGTTTGGGTTGGAAGGGACCTTAAAATCCATCCAGTTCCAACCTTTCTGCCATGGGCAGCGACACCTTGCGCTGGATCAGGGTGCTCAAAGTCCCATCCAACCTGGTCTTAAACACCTCCAGGGATGGGGCGGTTAGAACATCTCTAGTCAACCTGTGCCAGGGCCAGCCCATCCTCAAAGGAAAAAATTGCTTTCCAATACCTCATTTCATCTCGGTTTCCCTTCTTTCAGCTTAAAAATTTTTCCCTTCATTCTATCCCTGTACTCCCCGAATCAAGAGCCCCTCCCCAGCTTTCCTGGAGCCCCTTTCAGTACTGGAAGGCTGCTCTAAGGTCTCCCAGAAGCCTTCTCTTTTCCAGGCTAAACAACCCAAACTCTCTCAGCTTGTCCTCATAGCAGAGGTGCTCCCTAGGATCATCTTTGTCACCTCCTCTGGACTCACTCCAGCAGATCCATACCCTTCCTGTGCTGAGGACTCCAGAACTCATTGCAGGACTCCAGGTGAGGTCCCACGTGAGCAGAGTAGAGAGGCAGAATCCCCTCCCTCTCCCTGATGGTCACAGTTCTTTGGATGCAGCCCAAGATACAGTTGACTTTATGGGCTGCGAGTACACATGGCACTTCTTTTAAATAGAACATTCATTGCACATTCTTTTAAATAGATTTTTCAATTAGGTCCCAACATTTTCTCAAGCAGCCAATACCAAAATGCAGCAGGAACGGTAGTAACTCAGCACCATTTCACAACCATTCCCTGCCAAGCCTTGCCATATTTGCCGCAAATAGGATCTTCTTCCCTGTGCCAGGAAAACCTAACAGACCACCCTCGTGGGGTATATAAGAAAGAACGCAAAATGTAGTAGAAAGATTACACAAAAAGCACTCAAGCAAGCACACTACAGATGAAAAGTAACAAAGAAGTTCCTGCTGAAGTAGTAGCAGGAATACTACCTTTGAAAAGACGTGGGAGAGGATCAGAACAGAGGTTGTCACAAGAGCCAATGCCAAATAAAGTCAATATAGTCCTTTCTTTGCAGATTACTGAAAAGTGACGTGACAGCAAGCAAGATCAATACACCTGCAAAATCAGGGCAAGGTTTTCAGATGCTGTCTTAACCTATTCTAAGATAAAAATATTACTTATGCTGACTTAGCTTTCAGAAATAGTTTGAATAAGTTTGCACATTTGCAGTACTGTCCTTATTTTAGTAGCGTTGAATGTACAAAAATTAATGGGGATGCAATGCTTAGAAAATATTTTTTTCCCAAATCACATAGAAATATTCAGTATTGCTTCTTCAGAGTCATAGAAGTTACAGCTGCCCCATCCCTGGAGGAGTTCAAGGCTAAGTTGGACATGGCTTTGAGCAACCTGATCCGGTGGGAGGTGTCCCTGCCCATGGCAGGGGGGTTGGATGAGCTTTAAGGTCCCTTCTGACACAAACCATTCTATGATTCTATTTTACTTCTACTGGTATAAAAATTCAGCATTTATATTTATGACACCTAAACAAGAGATACACGGGATTATTGAATATAGTTTCATTTAAAAATATCAGTTGACAATCATATTGCATAGAATTGCAATTTATGCAGAGGTTTTCATGCTCTTTTCTAGTTTGATGCAAGTTCCCTAAATGTTTCATGCTACACGTTCCATTGTAATGACACCCAAATAAAAATGTTTTTGCCAGCCTTAGTGGAAAAAAAAATAAAATATATACCTTTTGTTGCAATAATTTGTTATTTTTCACTGTGGAAACTTCTTGCATTCTATAGAAATATTTTAATTCATCTCTATCCGATCTGGAGACTCGACAATTTCAGGATAACTATTTGGATCATTTGACTCCATTAATTTCAAAGTAACTGGAAAGTCCACACTAAATGTACTGATTTCTCAAAGATGCATGGAAAACAGATGCTCAAACAAGCTTCAAAACAGATCAGTGCAGCTGAGATGCTTTGTCGTGTGGAGAGTAGAAGGAGGACAGGGACTCACACATACATGACACAATGACCCATTCAGAACTAGTAGAAGATGGTAACGGCTATAAATAATATAAATAATATCCTGGCACCGTGCAAGTGCTACACTCTACCAAGAGTACATTAACAGGAATAGGGCATTATTTATAAGCTGAGAGGTGCAGAATGGAGGAGTGGAACATAGGAGTGAAAACTGGAACAACACAACAGAAATGTGGGTGGTGAAGGTGGGAAAGTAAACCACTGCTTGTGTGAGGGATTCAGTGTGGAGGAAAAAAACCATCTAATCTGCAAGAAAGAGCTTATCAATAACAGCTAAGCAGTAGTCCATCAAGCACTGACTAACAGAGACACTGAAAATCTCAAGGCTAGAGTTTTCTATTCATCATATTTTTATCTTTCTCCTCCATGAACTTCTTTACATGCATTCTGAATAAATCTATTGCCAACCTGAGTGGTTTTGACTATAGATTCAATTTAACTCACCCCTTATCACACAATTAAAACAAAATAACATCAGTATCATGAACAGGAGGACAGAAAGAATGAAGATCTTTTAGTTCACTGTCATCAGGGAAGACGTGCATAAAATGATGATGTTATGCTGACGGGTCCTGTAAACCAAGTAGCTATAAGCCAACCGGACTTACAGGGATGCACCACTTCATGAGAGACCATGGAGGAAGGGAAGTTCTCATACCAAAGTCTTCCCTTTCTGTCTTGTGTTAGATGACTTCTATGTTCGGTACTGAAAATCTTGTCCAGACTCTGTTCCAATAACAGTAACCAAGGAATAAGGTCAGTAGATTTATGCTGTAATTTTAAATATAGTTGTTGATCTGGTGGCTTCCAGATGAGATTTCCAGCTCCAGCATGGTAGACACTGGGCACTCAGAGTTCCCAGCATTTTTGTATGGTAAGTTCCCACAGGTTTCAGCCCCTGACCAACCAGCTGTGAACTGAGCTTTTTCTCTTGGTCTCTCCCTACATATTATTTTATAGAAGGAAAAATTCCAAGGGACCAGGAGGGGCAAAATTAGTCATCTGTAGTCCTTTTTACTCCCCACTCACCTTGATGAAAACAGATAAATCAAGACCAGAAGAAACTCCTTTATTTCTGAATTCATATTTCTCTCAAATCATGATTATTTGATCAAATGGAGTAGATTGCTTTAATCTGGCAGATTAAATACCCAAATTTGCCAATATCCAGCAATCTGAACATACACATATATAATACAGATTTATATACAAGCTACTTAGCGGGACAATTCTTCAGCATAAAGTAGTTTGATTACCTTTTCACCAGACTCAATCACATTTCTTACTTTGACAAAATGCACCAAATTTTAAATTGGATTTTTACCTCTCTTCTTCCAGTTTCAAACACAAGTGTTTTGCGTGTATTATACTTCCTGGCAACCTTAACAGATTCTGTCCTATCTCCTGTCTTTAAGACAAGTACAACTAAAGTAGTCTCAGGAGACACAGTAGCCAAGGTCAGCTTCTATATTTCTAACACAAACGAAATCAGAAAATAAACTTGGATTAAACTCTATAACCTTCATGGAACAATTCTATTATATTCTTCATGCAGTTGCAGAACAATAAAGTTGTTGAAGAAAAAAGGGATCCAAAAATCACTGTACTTGCTATCTAGTTGTGATAGGATCAAATCGGTCATTATTCTATCACTGTCAGAGTAACTTCCAGGGCACTAAGAGCTACACACGTCATTTAAAAACAATCCAGCGATTCACATCAAAGAATTATTTGGGATGGTAGGGACTTTAAAGATCATCCAGTTCCAACCCCCTACCATGGGCAGGGACACCTCCCACTGGATCAGGGTGCTCAAAGTGCCATCCAGCCTGGCCCTGAACACCTCCAGGGATGGGGCAGCCACCACTTCTCTGGGCAACCTGTGCCAGGGCCTCCCCACCCTCGCAGGAAATAATTTCTTCTTAGGATCTCATCTCAATCTCCCCTCTTTCAGCTTAAAACCGTTCCCCTTCATCCTATCCCTGCACTCCCTGAACAAAATCCCCTTCCCAGCTTTCCTGTAGCACCTTGCAGTGCTGGAAGGCTCCTCAAAGGTCTCCCCAGAACCTCCTCTTCTCCATATTGAACAAGTCCAACTCTCTCAGCCTGTCCTCATATCCAGCCCTGTGATCATCTCTGTGGCCTTCTTCTGGACTCCCTCCAACAGACCCATGTCATTCCTGTGCTAAGGACTCCAGAACTGGACACAGGACTCCAGGTGGGGTCTCACAAGAGCAGAGCAGAGGGGCAGAATCCCCTCCCTCTCCCTGCTGGTCCCACTGCTGTGGATGCAGCCCAGGACATGGTTGGCTTTCTGGGCTGCAAGTGCACATTGCCGGCTCACACTGAGCTTTTCAGCCACCAACACAGCCAGATCTGGAGAGAGAGTTGATAAGCAGTTTATTTTGCAGCTTAAATTCCTTCTGACCTCATTATGACCTTAGGGTTTGACAGGAACGCCAAGAAAAAAAAAAAAGAGAATTTTAGCATGCAGAGATCTTTCACTGAAAAGAAGCACAAAGGGTAGGATTAGAGGGGTGGGAAAATGAACCAAAGCTGATTTTGTAAAGCCTTCCCTAAGTTAACAGCCTGCTTATCTTAGACAGAACTTTGGAAGAAGCAAAGTCTCTGCAGTCAAGACATCTGAATGCGCCATAAAGATACTTTCACGTGTCCCAAATGGCCGTCCTAGAGTCAAGAGCAACATCAGGCCACCTCAGCAGGTACTCACACAGCAGAGTACATTACCAGGCCAACAATACATAGGTCAATACAGGTCAGAAGTCTGCTTACAGAGCTAAAATTGGGACCTATGTTCTTCTGTTTAAGGATTCACAATGGATTTTAGAGATAATATGTAAAATATGCATTGATTTCACCTTCATATTCCAAATACACTTACAGAAACTGAGATAAACTGTGGAATTACCTGAAGAACAAATTATTCTGACCTTTCTGTAGGTATTTTGCAGGGACGAGAAGCAAATTTATCCGGTAGATCTATCACACATTATGTTATTAGAAAAATGTTCCCAAAATCCCAGCAGTGGTAAGAAAATGTATATAAACTAGTAACTCATCTGCTAAAAATGTTTTACAGTAAGACATTTGTGAAACAATTCAGGATGGTATCAAGCTCTAAGTACAGCTAATAAAATAACATTTTACAAGGCATGCTAAGTGGTTTTCCAAAATTGCGCTATTTGTCACGTATATGCAAACTAATAAACATACTCTGCATGCTTCTCCCCTCAGATTCATGAAAGATTTTTATCAAGATATAAATATGACAGGCGCATTCTCTCTTCATCTACACACTACTGCGAGGAGACTCGTTCTCAGACCATGCATTTATCTCTGAACCAGTATGAGGAAAATAAAAGCTCCTTAGACTTAAGCATTATGAAGAAAACTCTAAACCCATACTTTCTCCCTTAGCTTAACGGAATCAACACTCCTCCTTATGAAACACTTATGTTTCACATCCTCATTTTTTTCTACGACTGTGGTATTTCATGTTATTATTTCATCACTTCCTCAGTCGCCTTGCTTACAACAGGTGATTTTTATCAAGTTCGTGGGACATTGTTGCAAGCTCAAACTATTAAGCAGTCACAAATCGCAGAGTCTTGCAGGAGAAAGTAATAAAGACAGATGATAAGTTATGCTATTGCAGCTGCATCTAAAAAAAAAAAACATCACTTGCTACAGACAAGTGGTGGTAAAACCAGTGCACAAATATTCCCTGTCCCTAGAGGTGTTCAAGGCCAGGTTGGATGGGGCTTTGAGCAACCTGAGCCAGTGGAAGGTGTCCCTGCCCATGGATGGGCTTTGAGGTTCTTCCTAGCCAAAACCATTCTATGATTCTACGACACATTGAGAGTGCTGAGGTACCCCTTCAAGCCAGTTCAGAAACACAGAAAACGAAGGCACAAAGATGCTGGCTTTTAAAGGTGTCGGTAAAAGGCCTGGTTTAGCAGAGTTCAAAAATCCACACAACACTGCACCACAGCACACTAATAAATCACTTCAGCTGACACTGTGAATACGCGCTCCTCCTCCACTTGAATGGAAACCTGGCCATTAAATAAAATAATTCAATCACACTTAAAGCAGGCATATGTGAATAACTCATTTCAGCAATTAAAGAAACCCAGGTGGCTCGTGTTTGTTGGTTTAAAAAACACCTTCTCATTTAGTGGTATAAATCAAGAGTAATTGCATTAAAAATTAAGAAATCAAACCAGTACGGGAAGAAATGCTGATCCATTTAGAGTTATCTAGAGAACAAAATTTCAGGCTCAGGGGAATCTCTGATACTTCAACACCAATCTCAACGTCAAAAGAGGAGGCAAGTCAATATAGAATACCTTGTAGTATAATAGATAGGCCTGACATACGAAGTTAAAATGCTTAAATTGTTGCAGCTTTTTGGGTTGCAATACTGATGAAAATGAGACCATCTCCATTGGAAATGTGCAGCATTTTTAAAGCTGAAGAGTTTGAGGTGCTTGTTCTGAGCTTTCCTATCTAAAAGTAGAAGTTCATTCACAACTCATCATTTACTTAGAACAACATACAATCACCAAAAGGTCCTATTTTAAACAGGAGGATTCTTGTATAAACTTTAAGACTACTGTATGGCTGCCTTTTGTTAATGAACTATCATTTTACTGTCCCAAAACGTATTCAGCAAACCATGTCAATGGTTCTTGCTCTTGTACCATGAAGCCAGTTTACAAGGTAAAACACAGCTTCCTCAGATCCTACCTTCTTTACTAGCTCACTCAGGGAAGGAGACCATAAGGGTCTTCTTATTATGGATTAACTAAGACATAATTATATATCTTCCCCTCGTGTATGAAAAAATGCATTCACAAATCATCTTCCGAGACAGTGTCTCTTCATCCCAGAACTCATTTATATTTATGGCACATTAAAATGTTACTTAAAGCAGCTACAACGTATTTATCAATAGAAATCTTGAGTTTATTTAGATATATGCAGAGAAATGTGATCTATTCCTCTCCTTTCTCTTCACATGTGTAGCCAGATATCTCTTTTATACGAACCGTTTGGCTTGATGTAGGATCAATGGCAGCTTTTGTCTTTGAGTCAGGCCCAAGGGGCACGGCTGTAAATAAATCTGTCTCGTCAGATCATGGGTAAAATGATTCTTGGTAGAATAAAAATCAGCCCAATATTTCATTTGTATTTCTAATATATTTTCCCATCTTCTTAACTTTGAGTTCCATAATTTGTCACAGAAAGCCTAAACCAGCTAATAACAGAAAATGTGTCACCTTGGACCATGAGCATCACATATCTTGTCCTGTGACTCATGTCTGCAAGGTTCTTGGCCACTTTCTACTGATGGAGAAAGTTATGGTAAGGTCAGAAAAGCATCAGAAAATCTAAATAATTGAACACTACCTTTGAGATAGCTGTCCCATGGCGTGGTGTCCAACCTGGGATCAGAGGGCTACGGAAAGACCTCTGAGAAGCCTGCATGCAGTGTTTACCCTTGCTCCTGTCCTCCTTCCCCTTGCAGAAGAACTCTGTCTTTTTGCCCCCTAAATCTTGCACTTCAGCTTCTCAGATACACTGGTAACTCCTCATGCCCTGTCTCATCCACCCTAATTGACTTCAGACAGCTGACAATGACATTATGCACTCTAAATCCAAGACAATACATTACCTCTAACAAGGGAGACATAACTGCAGAGATTTTCCACACTCATCAACTCCACATTAAAAAATGTCATTTTGATCAGAATTAACCCTGCAACTGGCAAAAAAATTATACATCTCTTATAAAATACAGTACATGGGTGTGAGAAAGATTTTGCCTAGCTGAATCACAGAAAGGTTTGGGTGAAAGGAATCTTAAAGATTCCAACTCCCCTGCCATAGGCAGGGATATCTCCCACTGGATCAGGGTTCTCGAAGACCCACCCAACCTGGCCTTGAACACCTCCAGGGATGGGGCATCCACGTCTTCTCTGGGCAACCTGTGCCTGGGCCTCCCCACCCTCACAGAAAAACATTTATCCCTAAGATCTCATCTAAATCTGCCCTCTTTCAGCTTAAAACCATTCCCCTTCGTCCTACCCCTGCACTCCCTGATAAAGAGCCCCTTTCAGAACTAAAAGCTGCTCTAATGTCTCCCCACAGCCTTCTCCAGTCTAAAACATCCCACCTCTCAGCCTGTCCTCATATGGGAGGTGCTCCAACCCTCAAATTATCTTCATGGCCTCGCCTGGACTCGCTCCAAACATGCTTCCCAGTATCACACATACCATGCTGGCTGCTGATCATTTTCTGGGGCAAATGGAAATACCAGCTAGAAAAATCAAGCAAAAGCCTTAGCCAGCGTGGAAAGTGTTCTCCTAATTAAACAGGTTAATCTCTTTCTCCCATTTACATAAAGGAAGAAGATGGCAATCAAGATGTAATCTTAACTGCTCAAGGAAGTGAATGCCAATGTCTCACATTTCTCACCAAACTGAAGTCTGGGGATGACAATTACTGTGAAAAACTGATTTACGTCCATTTTTTTAACAAAGTGTATATATATATACGTGCACACACACACATCATGTGTGCCTGAAGACAAGGGGTTTTTTTTCCTAACAGCCATTTTCCTAGGAACATCTGCTGGTTTTTCATCTGCTATTTGTGTATGCAGCCTACATACTCAATTATGTCCCGTAAATAATGCATATCTTTCTATTTATTTTCACTTAGCCAGCTGAAATGGGTTTTCTTGAATAAGCAGCATCCATTTATGAAATGCTCCAATAAAATTTAACACATCTTCCTGATAGCATTGTGCATCCAAAGAAAGTCATGGAGAATGGAGCTTTATTTCAGGTAAATCAAGACCCTTAAAATAAAGATAAAAAAGATAGTGGGAAGGGAAAAACATGAACAAAAATGCCTTAAGTCACAGCTGGCTGAATGCACAGGGAAAGTGGTCCAAGACTGGAGGTCTGTAAGCAGCATTGAAGGAAAAGTGAAACTGGGTAAATCCAAAAGATTCAGATTCAGGTTGTCCTTTCCCATTCGTTAACCAGCCAAAGGCTATTAAAAAGCAGTGGGATAATGAAATGACACTGTCTTTAACAGATTCCGAATCAAGCTCAAAAGCCTTAAAACATGAAGCCATTGCTCCATGTTTTTTTCCCATTTCTGCTCTTCAGCAGGAAGAAATGTCACAGTACTGCAGAACCATTCAGGTTGCAAAAGACCTTTAAGATCGAGTCCAGCCTTTCACCTAGCACTGCCATCTTCACCACTCAACCAGGTTCCTAAGTGCCACATCCACGCGTGTTTTAAATTCCTCCAAGTTGGTGATGCCATCACTTCCCTGGGCAGCCTGTGCCAGCGCTCAATAGATTTCCCATTGCTTTCTTAATGGTTTCTCAGAAGGCTTTCCAAATCTACCTGCAGCCAATGAAGTACAACAAAACCCAAGTCAAAGGAGATACATAAAAGCGAAGGAGGGACATCTGAGAAACCACAGTGCCCCATGCATTGCCTGGACTACCTGCTGCTCAGTCATGTGGCACGGGAGGGGGAATTTGCTGTGCAGCAGAGTACACCAACAAACTGAAGTGTTCTTCAAATTGAAATATATTTGTCAAAGCAAGACCTGCATATTTTGTTTCACTGAAAGTCTCAGTGGTTTGTGGGTTTTTTTGCTTCAAGGTGCCTTCTTTCAGTATATCGAACCCCCTGTCATAACAACACTATGCTCCAGGTTTGATATTTATTTCCTTGTTTTCTGTACAAACTAGCTCTTTCACCTGCACTTAAAAATGAAAAAAAAAAAAAAAGAAAAAAAAAAAAACAACAAAACTTTGATTTCAAATACCAGCCTAAATGATAGCCTCAACATCCTAACACTTGCTGATGGTCTAGTAGACTCAAACACAAAGATACTGCATTACCGCATCCCTTAGATGTCTCTGGGCTAGTAAAATTCACTGCAACTAAATGCATCTTATAGCCAAGTGCTTATATAAAGGAAAAACTTTATTAACTTTCAAGGCAAAAAAGATGTCATTCATTTTTATTTAGATTTCTCAAGTCTGATTTGAAGCAGAGCTGACACGTCAGTCTATCTCAGAAGAGGGACAGAGCTAGAGTGATTTAAACTAGATTTATAAAGGCATCTCTGAGCAGCTTTGTTCTAGCATATATTTCACTACAAAGTGCTTCAGCATGCACTTAAAATCAAGCCTTAAAATGGTCTCAATAATAATCAAGACTGAAACTCATCTGCTAAAAGTGAACCACACAGTCAAGTGCTTTGCTGAATGAGAATCTTGGTGAAATCAGTAATCTCAAGTTGAAGTACTTGAAATGTATTCTATACAGTGCTGAGAATCTCACATCCTATTAAGGTTATAATTATACTTCACAGCGTATAAAACCAGTAAAACCATCCCTGACCTGGCAGTCTAATTAAACAAAAGCAGCAAAAAATTAGAGATGAGAAATACAAAGAGAAATTGAACTGGAATAGAACCCAAGATTTCCAATCTTTAAGTGGTCAACAAAACCACATTGCTTCCCCAGGCAAATTTTACCAGTTATGCTAACAATTTGTGGGCAGGCACAACATACAGACAATGCTAATTCAGATTATATGCTGAAGAATTCCTTGAAAGCAGTCGGGTCCTGATGCTCCTCTGGGAAATGTAAGCCTTTGAAACAATTCTATTTCATATCTGAGAAATAGAGATCAATTTGCTGCTTAAACCAAACAATGCAAGGAGAAAGCGGCCTCACTGTTCCAGGCACAAAATGCCCCGTTCAAGAAGGAATGAGGCACGGCATTATCTCAAGGTTACAGAGTTGTCTGCTTAATGAAATATTATGTCTTTGCCTTTGCTTTCTGTTCTTGCTCAAGATTAACAGGTGCTGTTATCCCCTTTGCTATCCTGTTTGTGTAACTGCTGAAATCTGCAAGTCAGAGAAAAAAAAAGTATAAAAGACTGCTTGAGCTACCCGAACTTTGCGAGCCTTGGTGAAGCTGCGACTTCCCGGCTGCCCAGCGCTGCATTTGCTTTCCTATCTTAAATAAACTTTTAGTGAATCAATTGAGACTTTGTCCTAATTCAACTTCAACTATAACAATACCTACATACAAATAAGCAAAATATCAATAGCACTACAGAATGCCTTAGGCAAGAGCTTTTCAACTTTTTTTAAAGTATTTTCAAATGAAGGAAGCAAAATCTAAAAAATCATATAAACCTGCAAGTGAAATACATATGCTAAAACGTGGGATTCAGAATCCTGATTAAGTATTTTAAAATGGACGAAGCATGTTCATGATTTCATATTGAAAAGAAAAATGATATATTACAGGGAAAGTAATACGATATTTATAGAAATATTAAGAAATATGTATTCATAGAAATTATAGAACTTTTGATAAATATATGGCATCATAATATACAAGGTTTCAGTATGATCATTTGAAATATCCTGGAAATCAAAATCTCCAAATTCCCATTTTGCTTATTTGCAGAAGTGTTTTGCAATCCCTGATGAGTTCAGGCAACAGAGTTCGGCGCTCACCTAGCAAGTCAAGCAGAATGCTCTTTACTGGTTTCTTGCTGTTCTACCCATGGCTTTTACAGAGGAAAACAAGTTTGCCAGAGTGAAGCCCACTAAACAAAAGAAATGCTTTATTCAATAAGCACTTCACAGCTATGGACAATGTCACTCATTCACCTCTTGCCAGAAAAAATGAATCATCTTGAGTCACTGCAAGACCAACAGCATCCATTACTCTCTGGCAATGAAAGACGGCTCTTCATTACTCACAAAGTTTAATAAGTGCTGCAATGTTAGTTCCTATCTCCTGGCCAAATTTCAGTTCAGGTAATTGCCTCCTGACTCCCTAAATTTCCTTTGCAATTCCCTTAGGTCAGATACTCTTCAGCCTGCTCTAAGCTACCCATACACTGCTAAATGCTAGAAGTGACTAATTGCGATGAATGAATTACACAGGGAGCCAAAATCTCCAGTTTTCTCAGACCAGAATTCACAAAATGCCTGCACACAATGAAATATCAATGGAACCTTCCATAGAACACCCTGGGCACACAAGAAGCATTTTGCTAAATGTCACTGGTCACTCCATAGGTTTTAATTAATTCTGAATCCTTTGTATGCTGAAGGGTCTTTAGGACAAGTCTTACGAGGAATGGCTGAGGGGACTGGGGTCGTTTAGCCTGGAGGTTGAGTGTAAACCTTATCACTCTCTACAGCTTCCTGAAAGGAGGTTGTAACAAAGTGGGTGCTGGTCTCTTCTCCCAAATAACAAGCAATAGCAGAAGAAATGACCTCAAGTTGCACCAGGGGAGGTTTAGATTGGATATTGGGAAAGATTTCTGCACCAAAATGGTTCTCAGGCAATGGAACAGGCTGCCAGGGGAAGTAGTGGAGTCACCATCCCTGGAGGTACTGAAAAGATGTATAGATGTGGTGCTTAGGGACATAGTTTAGTGGTGGACTCGGCAGGCTTAGGGTAACGGTTGGACTTCATGGTCTTCAAGGGTTTTTTTCAATCTAAATGATTCTATGATTTATTGTACCCCCAGGTGTTTTGCCACCTTGCAAGCCTCAACCAACAAGTTCATAGTCAAGAAGAGATGTGTTATACTTAAGTGTATTTCACTGAGATATCAATGGGATGTTTCAAGAGCCCTGAAGCATGCTCTTGCTTCAAGTCCCTGCCACAAACACGATGTGAAAGGGGGGAAATCAGGATATGCCAAAACTTTCTGCTGTAAAGCATCAAATCCTTACCATCCCTGGCCAACTGCTCTCATTTTACCACCTATTTTCATCACCTCTTCCTCTCACAGCATCACATGCACAGCATTCCAGGTCGGTGCCACAATGCCACTGGAACTCCCTTTGAAATGAGAAAAAGAGAAGAGGAATAATAGTCTAAGTGGAAGGAACTATCAGTTACTTTCGATAGACCTGTGTGGTCCATCATTTTTGGCTGTCTGAAGCATGTTTCCCAGTTACCAGTGAAAATTACAGCTATAGAAGTCCAATATACACAATCCTGAAAGACATGGGAACCCTCAGGTAACTAGATAAGCTTTAGGCATCAAAAAATCTTCACTATACCTTTGGATTTATTCCTCAAAATGTTCAACTACGTTGCCTGTTGGCTAAATTTCAATATTTCCTCCCACACACAAGAATGAAAGCAGGATTCGTACCCAGCAGAGGTCTTGTCTCTAACACTGACTTTGACATTGCAATCATGAATTAGTTTTTCCTTTTGCGTTGTCCCCTGTCATTGTGGGTTTTCTAAATTAATTTGAGCATTTTGATAATAAATCAACAATAATATAACTTTAAAGTAATTTCAAGTGTTGTACAGACACAACTTTTTTGCCAGTAAAATAAATGGAGAAATCTGCTTCTGTTGGAAACTGCACATCCTAAGACCCGATTTTGTATTAGGTTTAATCACAGACGTGCGCTTAGCCAACAATACACCATCATGAATCTTTCATTATTTCATTTCAAGGTTATCAATATGCAAGTGCCTTTCCTTTTAGCATAAGTAGTTCTCTTGTCACGCTTTTATTCGTTTTTCAGTCCCTTTCCAAATTCCAGTGTTCAACTCCTATATATACCATCCCTGAGGGCAACAAACAGGTTTCTGGAGAGCCACAGAGAGGAATCCCAAGGAACACATGGCCATGAGAAAATACCATTTCCTTTTGATAATGAACAGTCATCCACAATGGTCCCTCGCTGAAGGGGACTGGCACAGCAGCTTGTTTTCCTACAGAATTAACGAAGGATCAAAGCCAAAGTGTGTCCAGGTGGACAAGGCAGCCCAATCAGCTCATCATTACATCAGCTATGTGACACACTCCAAGAACAGATCCAAAAGCTATCAGGACAATGACCTCATTTGCCTGTAGTTTCTGCCAAGAAATAAAATATTGCCACTGGTAAAAATCTTCCATTGCTTAGTAGCTGAGTGTCTGGATTCCCATTTAAATACAAAGAAGCAGAACAGGAGAAATAATTCCTGAATTAAGATATTTAAATATGCCAAATGCAGCCTACAGAAAATCAGATATGGGCCAAAAAAGTTGTGAGGAATAAAATCAAGTGCTTCTCTCTAGAACCTCAAACACATTTCTTGAGCCAAGAGCTCAATTCTGCCTGAAAAAAAACTAATCTGAAAAAAATTCTTCTGGAAAGTATTCCTTTTATAATGTCAATCTGTTCTGACACAAGTGCCACTTGATCCCTTCAGTAAAAAAGATGATCAGGCCAAGACAGGGTCTGAAGGTGTCCAGGAAGTGCTAGAGCTCCTCAAGTTCTGAGTTCTTCTTAACAACAGGAAGGTGTTCACCAGGTAGTTTGCAAAGTAACAGCAGGAGCTAAGCAAAAAAACTCCTTTTAAACTGTGCCCATCTGAAATAATTATGAATAATTTTGGAAAAACAACAACAAAACAACCTTTCTGTTCGAGAGGAAGCTGGGCTTTGCATCTGAGGCAGCGGCACTCGGACTGGAGGTGTCTGGGCACAGTTCCCAGTTCTGACAGCGCTATTACAATGACAGCTGGGAAAACCATGTGATATCCTGAGCATCACTCCCTCTTCTCACAAACAAGCATCTCCAAAAAAATCTTCTTTCTTGTCATGTTACTTTAGAATGTGAACTCTCCACATCCAGAAACCCCTTCACAATGTATAGACACAGTGTCTGACCTAATAATGCTCTGGTTGCTGCCAGATGACAGATGCATCAGAAATAATAACAAGCTACTGTGCATGCCAGATAGCAGGAAAAAAGAAAACAGACCAACTTATCACTTAAGCCCCTCAAAGTGAATTTAAATCATTTCAGCAGCAACTACAGGATACAATATTTTTTCTGGTATCTATTTTGACATCATGGATTCATTGAATTCCTTCCAGCCACAAGGTTTTAGAACTACAGCTGTCAACCAATAATTAACTCAAAAAGAAATTAAAACTTTCCCTACCCCTCCTGTTTACAAAGCTTCAAGTTGACTTAAAAAATGTGCAGAATAACGCATCTGTTTTCTAATAATAACAAGTTTCCACCAATAAGATCCAGCTTCCACCTCCAAGTGCAAGTACCGCTGCGCTGAAGACAATGCCAGTGAAGTATGAGTAAAGCCCTTCATGGATTGAGTACAACTGCTCCATGGGTTTTAAACCTGGAGCATGAAACAAAAAAGGAAAATAAAAATGGCAGGTAAGATTATAGGATTACAGAAATACAAATGTTTTCTGGAAGTGCACGACCAAACCACACTCCCAAGTGCATCCTAGAGCTGCAGTTTGCATCTGGCTACACTTCCCAGGAACTCCAGCTGGAACAAAGTCTCAAAAGTGCTGTCACAAGCCACATTCAAATGAAACCACCATGGCTCCAGGAGATAATGCAAGGCTTTCTCTGGTAACAGAAGGTAGTGAATATCTACTCTGGAGTGCTGTATCATCCCCCACGTTTGTTTGAAAGAAAGCAAAACAAGAGTTATTAGAGTCATTGTTTTTTTAATAAAACTAGAACAAGGAAATAAGGTGCACATGGCACTCAAGGACTTAGCCTAGGAAGAAATAACCTCCTGTAAGCATGTGCATGCATTTGTTAGAGGCTGCTCCCCACCACTAAGAACTGGATTCAGACCTCCCAGATCCTGCCTTTTGCACTTGATGGACAAGCCCTGCACTCTCCTCTCCACCACCACCAAGAGCAGTTGCTTCCTGGGAACCAGTCTGAGCACATACACTGCTTTCCCCAGTCCACAAAACACCAACCTTATGCAACCTTCTTCAAAATGTAAATCCTGGCGCAAAATCTCTACTAGTACCTATGGATGGAAAAGGAAAGTCCAGGAAACCCTGCTGAGCAATGCATGAGCAAGACTGATGTTTCTGAAATAACTGAGCACAGAAAAAGTATGTTAGATTTTAAATCATGTTAAACTATGCTTAATAATTATGCCATTAGCAATGCAACATTAAGCCTCAGCCTTTCCCTTAACATTTTTCTTAATTTTATCTGTCAAAAAATAAATAACAATAAAGTGCATACAAATGTAATAACAATAAAGTGGGGTACATCTTATCCAAAAATCCAGAATCTGAAAAAATTCAAATACTCAGCACCTATATCACAACAGAAAACAAGAAAAGCTCATCTCAAACATTCAGCACCAATTATACACAAGTCAGAAGGGGAAAGAAACTCATAATGGCAAGAATGCTCCCTGAAAACCAGGAAAATGTAACTCAGTATATTGTATTTTTCACTGAAATTTGCTTTTCTCTTTCAAAGTCAAATAACTGAGCAGTGATTTGTGGCATACCTGAACTGAGAACATCAGTATCCTTCTGTTACCACGTACTGGCATCCAAAGTGTGGAACAGCAATCTGAGATACATTAGCAGACAAAGCCCTTGTTTACTGGCAGCAAAGACAGCATCCAGAAATACTCTTTTACTCAAACTGTAAGAGATCAGAAATCAGGTGTGGTTATCACAGGCACTTCCACAAGGGTGTGCCTGCACCAGAACATTCAAAATGAAAACATTTCCAACAGGTAGCAGGTATGTCTCTACCTCAATTCCATCAAATCTATTGGGAATCACAATTCATGATCAGAGTCCTTCCGTGAACCAATTCACTGGCCCATTCTCTTACTTATGAATTGTTGTCCAGAGTATAAGACTATGATTTACAAAAGAAATTAAGGATTAACTTCTCAGGGAAATTAGTCCTTGTTCCTTTTTCATTGATATCATTTGAAGTGACTGGTGCCCAACATGTCTGGGAAAAGAAAGAGCCCTACCAATCTCATGCAGCTGTCACTGAAATTCATGATGTATAAACTAACTTCAAGTTCAAATGATATTTTTATACCAATGTCTCCTTGGAAGGCAAGAAGAATTCAGCTCCTCAAGTATGAAAAAGACCTCGAGCTCAGACACAGACCATAGTTTTGAGACCTTCTGATCTTGCTTCTACTTTATAAAAAAGGGCACCCAATATCCCTTAGCTATTCTGAACACCTTCCTGTTGTAGTTATCTTCTCTGTTGTCCTCCCACCAGCCTCCTTCTGTGACTGAACAGAGAACCGCTTCATTTTCTGTTCATGTAGAGAATTTCTGTAATACAATTGGTGTACATTCTCTTTTCAGTGAACTCCTTTCACTCCCGCAATATCTACTGCTGTAGGACAGACAAGGATAAAACACAGTCAAAGTTTCAGATTGTGTCAGTGTAATTCTCCACAGTTTTGGAAGGAAATGGGAAAGTCTCCAAGCAGATTCCTCCTAGCACTCATAACTACCACAAACAGAATTGTTCTTATTGGTTTCTCTTTCATCGTGAATGATCAGGCCAGGTTTTGGACATAAAAACCATGAACAGTTGATGCTTTTAAAATATCTCTAAAAAAAAAAAATTCAGTGTGTATTTATTCAGTCTTTAGCTTGAAACATATATTTAATCTTGGAAAAACATGTTAGTTCACTTCGGTAACTCAAGTCTGCACAGACACAATTCTCGAAGTGAAAGCTCTATACAGAAGGCAGGAGCTGAGCCTGAGCTTGGTCTCTGACCAGAGCTGATTGGGTTGAAGCTGATATGTGGAAACCACTGAACAGATTTGGGGTTGAAACAATGGTTTAAACTTAGTGTTTACACTCAGAAGTGAATCAGCAAGATTCAGGATACCCACTGCCACTTGACAGAGATGCAAAACTAATTTTCTGTGATATTTACTATTTTGTGCTGTTCCTATTGATTATGGCAACATGCAGCAAGAAGTGGAATTGAATTTGCCTTACAATATACTGAATACTGATCATATTGTGTAAAAACTGCTGCACTGTGCCATTTCCTACAGGATGAAGACAAACTCCTTTAATCTTGCAAGGAGTAATAAAGATTATTAGACTCAGATATCCAAATGCTTTGCATCTATTCCTCTTTGTTGCAGCGCACACTCACACTCCTGTCTGGCAGTCAATTAACTCTGTGGCCCTTGGGAAAGAACCTCTCTCTGCACAAATGGACATAAATGCTCCAGTCTAATACACTTCAACGCAAAAGGTACTTACTGGTTAATGTTAAATAACTTTATTAACTGTTTTTATGGCTTTTATGTTGTTTTCCATCTGATCATATTGCTACGGTGGCTGCACATTATGGAGTGTTCCTGTCAGCAAGGGTTGATGTGCACGCCAAGGGCAAGATTTTATTTAAATTTGGTGTGCTGAGACTTGAATATAAAGGCACCTTCGTGCAGAGGTGCTCCTCAGAGTTACAGAAAGAAAATAACATACTTTAGTCCAAGTGCATGAGGCTCTGGGATGCTCATCTCTTTACCAGTGGATGAAGGCAAGTAAGAGAAACAAAAACCTAATAACCTGGGCCAGGTTTTCTTGTTTAATTACCTTAGCTTCAAATGCAGACGGAGATCATTAAGAAAGAGAAACCATAACACTTCCTGAAGAATAATCAGAAATCCTATTATGCATAAAAGCTCAGATAATCTGAGAAGAGATTTACAGGCAAGATATTGCATATCTAAAATTACCTTGTGGAGATCACACAACACCAAGGAAAAAAAAAGGAGTTACTATAGTAAACATGTAAAAATATCATTACATTCTTTAAAAACTTCTGGTTTGAAAAATGGGACTACTTGAAAATTTACTCCATATACTTGTTCCAGTTTTTAGCAGGGAAGGGATTATGTTGCTAATGCTTTGATCAGTTGGTTGGTTGGGGAGCTTGCAGAAGCCATGGTGACTCCCTTCCTCAGGGACACTGGTGAGAAATGCAGAGTTAGCAGCAAGAGAAAATGGCTGCGCGGCCCTTTCTGAGATGGGATGGTTGGACAAATGAAGGCAATTTATCACACATACCCTAACCACACATCTAGAACCAAGCCACTACTTCACTTCTCCCTGGCTGCTATTGCCTTTTATTCCTCACGCAGCTGCTGAGCATTTCCTGGGAAGCTCCGTGCCTGCACTGACTTTTTCTTTTAGAGTTCCCCATCTCATATCTCATTCTGTCTCTTCTACTCCTAAATATCTCGTTTCCTCTCTCTGCAGTTTCTTAGGTCATTAGCCCCACTGACTCCTGCCTACGCTTTATCCCTCTCCATCATCAACTTCATGCTCCACAGCACTTCATTAGTTGCCTCAAAAGCAAACAAATACCCAGCAATGCTTTTTTTTTTTTTTTTGCTTCTATTTGAGGTTTAATTTTCTCTTTTTGTATCTGCTTTTCATAGCAAAAAGATTCTCTTTTCTCCACATTTGCACTGACTTTCTCCCATTTTTTTTTCCTCTCCCACCTTTAAAGGTTCTTTGTCACCATATTCAGTCATAACTTGGTCTGTGCAATGTTAACAAAACCAAACCAACTAAAAGCTAACAGCCTCACTTCCCTGACTGCCACCTTACCCTGTTTTGTTTGCCTCCAAGCAGGATATTTATTTTGCTGCCTAGACCTATGACCCTCCTGCTTTCTCCTTTGTTTCCCTTTAATTGTGTCGCTAATAAGCTCTGTCTAATTCACTGTCTGGATTTTGTAACATTGAAATATCCTGAAATTGTCCTACAATTCAAGAGGTGCCTGATAGAACCCAAAAAGGGGTCAGTACTTTCCAACAATGAACACAAAATTCTCTTCCACGTCCTTCTCTTCTAGGAGTTATCATAAGTCTTCATCATAGGTCGCAGGAGCAGGACTGTTCCCAGAGGCTGTATCTCAACTAGATATGCTCTAGCCATACCCTGAATTTATGATAGATATAAACCAAAGCTACTTCTTCCATTCCTGGGGAATGGACGGTAACCACTAGTTGATCAGGAGAACATAAGCCTGGGTCACAGCAGCATGTGTACCTGCAGGCTGTTTTAGATGCAGCCTGACTGTGTAATTAAAGCTTTCCTGTTTCTTTTCGATTAATAGAACCACATGACATTAACAAATGCATCAGGCAAACCTCTCAGCATATACCTACAACAAAAACCCTGAGACAATAAAAGGAACATTCATAAAATATTCCAGCTGGCTGCCAAGTCCTTCAAACTGCTTTTTGCTCCCTTGCTGTGTCTGATTTAACCAATTCACACCCCAAATTTTCTCCAGGATTTGTGGGCTCCTGCGCAGCCCCCCACGGGAAATTAGCAGAGACTACACATACCAGCTCAGGGAACACAGGGCTTTAAATAGTCATGTATATATATATATATTGCTCTAAAAATATGTATTGCATATATTTAATATTTCTTAGAAATGGCAAACAGAGGCCATCAGCATCAGTCAGCTAAGTGATGCTTTTTGGTAAACTCCTTCACATCACAGCAGATATTTTATAGAGGGGAGATGCAAGTATCTCATTGCCAGTGGTCACGGACTCTAAAAAAATAATTACTTTCTTTGCCTTTCAAACTGTCTTCTTATGACCCCATTTCATCCCAAATACTCAAATAATTTCAGAGGCAACATTAATCTAAAAATACATGTCACTGAAATTAATACATTACCAGATAATAAGAGACCAATGTATCTCAAATTTAAAGAACAAGTTCCCTAGAGTGATAAAACTCCAGCAACCACCCACAGCTAATTTATTTCAGATATACGTACATGGTTCAAATTTTATAACATCCCAGCAGAACAAGGCAATCTTAACCTTGACTGGATTATTATAATTTCCAAATTGGTTGCCCATCTTACTTTGTGCCTTAGGGAAGTTGGTGTCGAATGCATTGTGAGAGAAGTCGAACTTCTGGAGTGGGATTTACTTTGGTGAAAAAGATTAAAAACGAGGAGAACACTGCACCTTCAGTAATGCACTTTTAAACTATACAACTGACAGCTGTAATCCCAACAAAGTAATCGATTGAAACACTCGAGCAGAGGCCTAAGCTGCTTCATTCCCAGTATCTTCCCCCTCTCTATGGAGAGGTACACAGTTGTAGGTGCCCTCAGTCACTCTGAGCCTGTATAAGGATATGTTATGCTATAAAGTAGATGATGCTATTGAGTTTATATTATTTAAATTTTATATTGTGCATATTCAAACACTGTCCAAACCTGATTTAATGATCTGTGCTCTCTATGCATTCAAACCCCACCCTGACATGGTATCTGTCTCCACATTTACATGTGCACACCACTAACCTTGAGGGTCTGCCTTGCTCTGACAGTTCCCAGCATCAACAGGATCTTCTGCTGATATCACAGGATGTCTCTTAGACGCAAATATTTGCTAGCATCACTATTTTAGCACACACGTACGAATTTCAGTCACTCTTATAGCTGTTGTGGAAAGAAGCAACAGTCACGAAGTTAATTTTCTCAGCATCTCTGTAAATACATACACATAAACTCATTTTCTTAGGTTTACAAGGCTTGCAGAGTTCGGGAAGTCCGATAGATGCACACATCTGCCTTTCTGCATTTGTAAAAGGGTGGTTGTTTTGGAGGACTGGGAGATGCTTTTAATTAAACAAAGCAATTTCATGGTTGATTATTCATATGAGCAGATGCATGTAACTATCAATGCTACTCTCAAAATGTGTTATTGTCTAAGGGTTCCCAATCCACCTGGCTATATGTGGGTGTTCATTGTTTAAATATATTAAACTCCATCCCGCGGAACCACAGCAGGATGTTCCAGGGACAACAGGCTCAGGAGTGAAAACATGAGATTTTCAATCTGACCCATCCTTGTGGGTCCCTTCCAACTTAGGACACTGTGATTCATACTAAAGCTATGAATATTATCAATAGGAGGCACTGGTTTTCACATAACACTGGAGATTTGGCCAAATAAGTCAGCAAACAAGGAACAGAAAACAAAGTGAACTTGTAGCAAATAGAAGTGCTATTTCAGTTGAACAAAATTTAGTGATGACAACTGGATGGAAGCACTTTGAAGAACAGAAAAAGCTGGAGAGAAATCAGAGCATTAGCTGCCTGTGATAGGGTTAAAGTAGCTCTTTAATTATACAAGTTAATTCTGCATGGCATCTAAAAACTTATAAAAAGAGATTGATGTGGTACAACAGCAGAAAGAATTCAACTCGAAAAGATGATCCACCCAAGAAACAGCACAAGAACCAGGACTTCTCCTACGCACCCTAATCAAGTCTCCTTACTGTAGATATGGAGTTTACCTGACATATGATGTACATTTTGACAGCAAAGGCACAACCTTCAGAGATACAGTGGGACACTTTTTGCTTTGTAGTGCCCTGGTAAGCAAAAGGATTACCTTGCCCACTGCATTCACAAACCAAGAGAGGAACAGCTTTCCTCTGTGCAGCAGGTCTAACTGATGAGAAGCGAGGGGCCTCAGCTGGTGTGTGAAATCACATTTTCCCAAATTAATTTGAACTAGCTGGTTTTTAGAAAAACAGCCGCTCTTGATGAAAATGTCTGGCAATGGAAAACGCACCAGAGGATGAGTTGCTCCTGTATTTTGTTACCCTGACTGTAGCACAACAAGCACTGTGACTTTCTCCACTATATTCATGTGCTCTTAAATCCAGCTGTTGCATTAGCCCTCAAAGTCACACTCCGAAGTACTTTTCAGCTGGTCTGTACCCTTAAATATTCCCACAGGATGGTGATTCCCATGCCTTAAATGTATTCAGTTTTCTTTGTTCCAAGCCTGATTTTACACTTGGCCATACTGAACACTGTCTCCCTCTGCCCAGCTTACTGAGGGATTCATCATTACTCAGAGCAGCCAGCTTGTTCTCTGTGCCACTGACCCACTTCTCCCAAACTGGAGTTGTTTGCAAACTAAAATTTGTGATGATTTTTGCATTTTTACTGGCAGATCAAAACAAAAACGTAAAATACCTTTGGGTTTAAAAAGCAGTCCCTGTAGACACTCCACCAGAGCCCCAAATGTGTGAAAACTGTCTGTTTACAATTATGTCTTGAGATGCATTGTCCTGTTTTATTCCATTTAGTAGGAGCCATGGAAATGCAATTTTTAATCTATCTATCTATCTATCTATTTTAATCTATTGAGTTCAAACCCCTAAAAACATCTGTGACTGACTACACCCCCTAAGGGTGGCATGGAAGTCACTGAATGAACCCCTACAATGGACCACCACTGAAAAGAGATGAGCAAGGGTGAGAGAATAACACAAACGGGACCAGGGCAGCCTTTTGACTAAGATAAACACCTATCAACAATTGAGTGGATCAGCTGGTGGTGTGAATGTCACTCTGATTTAGCCAAATCAGAATGGAAGGAGTGAATACGTGTCTCATCTAGAATATAAAAAATAACTAACAGAAAACTTTCAAACAGACTGAAAGGCCTGAGCTGACTTCAACCCACATATTCCTTCCTGGACACTGAGGATGCTGCTCAGCATCTTGACAGTGAGCATACTGGTAAGTCCAATAATGAAAATCATATTGGTATTGTGAGTGAACTGCTTATTGAAATTGTTACGTTTTTCTAAGTGCGATTTACATTTGCATTATGTTTTCAGTATGTTTTGTATCACTCCACTATATCAAAAATCACATTTAACATCAAATATCTTGAAATAAGCTTGACATTAAGCATTTCAATCTCCATGCACGGAATATCTAGAAGAACCTAGTCTGCAAATATTGGGCTCTTTCAACATCTATTACAGACTTTACATTAATGCCTTTATGAACTAAACACGTAACCACAAATAAAAGGTGTATAAATTGTTAAGGTCTATTTCCCACAACTCCATGCATTCTTTATATTCCACTCCTTAAACTCCTTATCAATCAAATCTCATATCAACCATGCTGTTGGCATGGATGCCAGACTTACCTGACAGTAAGCCCATTTATCCTGGAAGAAAACTTCAGCAACATTTCTGTCTTTAAAACTCCCCTAATGTTCTAAGCTTATCTTCAAAAAAAAACAATAAAAATGGACAAATGTGAGGGAGACTTTTTAATGTAAAATTTACCAGAGCTGAATTGGCTCTTTTTAGAAGTAAGCATCTTTATTCAATCAATGTACTCTTACACCTCGTTTCACTTGTTGAGGTTCAATTCTAAACTTTCGAGATCATTAGCCTCTGTTTTGCAACTTGAAGGTTTCAACGCCATGGATTTCAACACTGCTGTCATGACTCTTCCAGGCCTCTGTAGTGCCAATAATGTCACATTTAAGCTCACAAACAAGGACTTCCAGTCCCACTTGCTTATCACCTACACCCCTCCATCAGCATTTTCCCAATCAAGGAATCTTTCTCCCCACACTCTTTGGTGCCAAGGTCGTTCTCCTTCCTCTCATGCTGATTTTGCACGAAATGCTCCCAAGTGTTATCTTTTCACTCTCATTCTACTACAAAAACTAACCATCTATTGAAATAAAGGATCCAAGATACTGATACCTCTCTCTCTTCAAAGTTCCAGAATTAAAAAAAAACACAATCAAACCCAAATTCTCCACAACCTCGAATCCTTCACCTAAACCACTTGTCTAATCATCAGTTCCTACCCAGTATCTACTGCGTGCTTCCTTGGATGATTTCCTTCTCAAAACCTCATACAATTCCAGACCATTTTTCTCTACCTTGACAGCTGATGCCACCTGAGATAGCAGCAGTGAAATCAGTAGAGCTGCAATGATTTACACCAGAACTTCTTGTAGACAGCAATTGGTACTGATTTGATGCTTTACCTAGATGCCACCCTAAATGAAGTTTCTATTTTACACTGTCGCACTACAATTTTAATCAAAGAAAAATATTCATAATCCAATACATTGCCTGTTTCTCCCTATTGGTTTTAATTGCCAACTCAAATTAAAATTTGTGGCATCTTAACAAATATACAACAGGTTTTTTTAATTAAGGTTAAACATAATTTGTTTTAAACAAAGTAAAATCAATACGATGTAAAATTCCTTAGTTACCATTGTAAGCAAAATGTTTCACTCATTATTATAGTATTTCAAAGCAATCTCCTGGTTTCTTCTGAGCTGAAGTTGGTTTCACTTTTAGTCAAGTCAGTCAGACATCCAATGGTTATCATCACCTAACAGAGAAAGCCCAAAATCTACTTTTCCCCTCCCATTATGCTGCACAAAGCAAAATACTTCAACAACCCCCCAAAATAAGAATCATATGTTATGAAAGAACATCCAGCCAGAGCAGAAATCCACCTTTTCTTCATGATGCCCAGCACCACGCTGCAGGTTTAGAAAGCTACTTGTTAGTTTCTAAAAAAAAAAAAAAGTTGGCAGAAGCTCAGTATTTTTGAAAATTCAAGCAAGACTGCCTTAGCAAGGGAACCCTGGTGAGACCCCACTTGGTGCCCTGTGTTCAGCTCTGGAGTCCTCAGCATAAGAAGGACATGGATCTGCTGGAGCAAGTAGAGAGGAGGCCACAAAGATGATCCAAGGGCTGGAGCACCTCCCATACAAGGGCAGCCCGAGACAGCTGGGCTTGTTCAGCCTGGAGAAGAGAAGGCTCTGGGGAGACCTTAGAGCAGCCTCCCAGTACTGAAAGGGGCTACAGGAAAGCTGGGGAGGGGCTCTTGATCAGGGAGTGCAGGGATAAGATAAGGGGCAGTGCCTTTAAATTGAAAGACGGCAGACTGAGATGAGATCTTAGGAAGGAATGTTTTCCTGTGAGGGTGGGGAGGCCCTGACACAGGTTGCCCAGAGAAGTCATTGATGCCCCATCCCTGGAGGTGTTCAAGGCCAGGCTGGATGAGGCTTTGAGCAACCTGGCCCAGTGGGAGGTGTCCCTGGCCATGGCAGGGGGATTAGAACATAAATCAAGACCTGTCATCCTCTTACTAAATGCTTTTACGATAAAACCACTAGAAAATAATTCTTCAAAACTAGAATTTGCTACTTAAGAGTTTTCAGTATAGTCTAGTCCAGTCAGGTAAATTGGTAAAGAAATCAATTTCTCTGCACCAGCTCCACAGCTGGGTATCACTTCTTGTGGCATCAGTAGTCAAAGTTGCTTCTACTTTGGAAGAGAGGTAGATGTCAGACCCATACCTGAAAAGAAGCTTGACAGGAAACCAGCTTCAACAGTAAGCAAGAAAAAGACCATTGCTTGCATCAAGGAGTCCATCAACTGTGGCACAAGTTTCCTGTAACATATTCTCTTTAACTTTATTCACAGTTTAATTAAATCCACATTTTAATTACTACAGTAAAAAAGCACTGATTGGGGCCACAACTCCACATGAAATAACTAAAATCCTGTTTCAGTTTTCAAATGAGATGCCTGAAAATAATACTCAGAAGAAAATTAAGCCTTTCTATAATGTCTGTAAAATGTATCAAAGATCTCTTTAAAACCAACATAGCTTCATTTCAGCAAGAAAGCAGGATAAAATGGTAAAGTTGTTTGGTAACGTTTGAAATACGGTATGGTTATATTTACTGACAAGTAGGAAGCTATTTGAAAAGTGAAAGTATTTTAAAATAATTTCTAGGCTGTAGGGTTTGATTTAGAGCTTTGCATAAAAGTTTCTATTAAAGAAGCCTTCATTCATGTAAATAATTTTATGTAAAGAAGACATAAATATTCTGTTATTCCAGTGTTTTCAAGATGACTCAAACCTACCTCATTGCAATTAAGAGCAAAATGAAAAAACCCACAGCTTTTATGGGGAGCTGATAGCAATCACCAGAGTTCATTGATTTTACTGTTGCTAGTAGACAAATTTATGAGAAAACATGTATAGTAAACCATAAATATAGCTTAGAAGCAGTCAAAATATACAAGCCAGAATGAGACTCCTTAATAAAAGAGAGCATCTCTAAACATGAGCCTCACTGATGTTCTGACAGGGTAACTAAAATCTTAGCTAACTTTATGCACAGCTGGTCCTCCAGAACTCTGGGCAGCACTTACCCTCTCTCCTCTGCTACTCCCTTCATTCTTTTCCTCTCCTTCTTAAATACACTATCCCAGAGGTATTACCACCACTGCTGATTGGCTTGACTTTAGCTAAAGGCTGGTCCACCTGGGAGCCAGCCTACCTCCAGCAGCCAAAAAACCCTTGCCATTCAAACCCAACACAGCTGCTGATGGAAGTCTCTCTCACTTGATGTAGAAAAGGCCTTTGGAAGAGTAGAATGCCTTTCCAGATAAAGCTCTGAACATACTTACTGTTATACTCACATTTTTAAGTCCACAGGACTTTCCATGAAGCATATCACCCACGGCAAGGCTGAGACAAGCTGCCCCGTGTCATTGGGCAGCCTGTTTTGATATTGGGAGACTGACAACTGTCTCTAGATATATCGTGTACGTTCAACTTAGTTTTGTCAGTCAAAAAAACCAAAGCAGGGAATTAACACTGGCATGACACCAAAATTGGGTCTAGAAGCTACTACAGGAATAGAAATTGGTCCATTTAACAAAGGTGATCTATATACAAATTGCTTCTTGTCATGTGTAATTGGCATGGCTCATTGCATTCCTGATCACCTTAGACTGCGGTCTAGCTTGTCTGATACAGATTGAATTTACTTCAGTCAAGTCAATCTACAACAGCAAAAGGTCTTATGGTTTAACCTCGGAGGTAAATGTTTTAGACACTGTCATTATTTCCTTCATTTGAAAGAGTATCACAGATTCTAATCTGTGTTTAACAAAAGCTGCTTCATCCTGTCCAATCATTTGTGACTTCCGTTGCTAAGAAAAAACAAGCAATTCTCAAAACAGATGTTAGCAGAAAAATCTGAATGTGCCAAACTGCAACCTTTAATAAAAACAGTTGTTCTTCAAAGTTACCTCTGTTTCACTTATTTCACCTTCTTTGGTACCCACCTCCTCAATGGGCTTGGTTTGGGTTATGTCAAAGAAACAACTTCCTTTTTTTAAAGGCCAGCATAAAACATTACCTTTACCTTGAGACAAAGTGAAACACCTCACAGCTGACTTAATACTCCCAAACAGATGTAAAATACAGTTCCAAAATTTCAATATAAGTGTTCTTTCCAAAAGTAACCATACCAAGTACACCACATCTTTAAAACACCTACTGGAAAACAGGAGATTCAATGAGGTTCAAAGTTCTCATTATTATACAGAGCAGAATTCTCTGTGCCTGAATCATTCAACAATGTGTGATTATTGCTGCTGGCATTGCTTTTCCATTCCAGAGTTTAACATGATGTTCATACACCTCCACAGAGGTCTAACTGCAAGAACAAGGTATACCTGGCATGCTTCATTAATAGCCACAGAGGCATGTCAATCTTAACAGAACTGGTGACTTTGTACCTAAACTGGAATAAAATTATTTTACATTGCCATTAACTAATGAAATTTGTTTACTTTTTTTTCTCATTTCCAAATCTGCAAAAATTTTATGCACATCTGTAACACCTCCCAATCCATTGTTGAGTTTTGTCAGAGAAAAGATTAACAGATACTGCATAATAAACAATTTTATCAGCACTCTCCCTTTCCGGAATCCAGTACTAAATATGCTATAAAAGCACTGCAATCTGGTACTATCAAAACATAAGGAAGAAAAGATCATCCAGTCACCTCTGCTATGAGGACAGGCTGAGAGCATTGGGGTTGTTCAATTGAGAGAAGAGAAGGCTTAGGGGAGACCTCAAAGCAGATTTCCGGTACTTAAAGAGGGCTACAGGAAAGGTGGGGAGGGGCTCTTGATCAGGGACAGGATGAGGGGGAACAATTTAAGATGAAAGAGGGGAAATTTAGATAAGAGATTAGGAAGAAATATTTTCCTGTGAGGGTGGTGAGGCCCTGGCACAGGTTGCCCAGGGAAGTGGTGGCTGCCCAATCCGTGGAGGTGTTCAAGGCCAGGTGGGATGGGGCTTTGAGCACCCTGATCCAGTGGGAGGTGTCCCTGCCCATAGCAGGGGCATTGGTACTGGCTGATCTTTAAGGTCCCTTCCAACCCAAACCATTCTATGATTCTAATTAGAAAGCTTTCCATGTGAGCAGCCATTGGTTTAGACTTAGCATGCTCGGTTACTTCTCATCTGCAAATTGTCTGAGGAGACCTGCCAGGGAGTGGAGCTGGCATTGCAATGCGCTTTGCATGGAAGCTGATGGGCAGGAAATGCCAAATGTAGGTGGCAAAGCGCAGGGGGTGGCATCCCTTACTTGACAAACACTGGAATAAAAACATGCTATGTGCTCCCCAAGTCAGAAAGCAGTTAAGAAATGAGATTCAATTATCTGCACAACCTTAACTAAGAAGGTAGTTCAGAGGTGTTCACAGAATGGTCTTTTCAGTGTGTTTTGATGAAATAAAATTTCTAGCTAACTTTGTACCTAGATTTCGTTAACATCCCTCTGTGATCAAACAGCTTCCCATGACAAGAAGATGTGCCTGATGAATGCGACTCAATTTGCCTTTCTTGCTTCTGTAACACTACTGCATTTCTTTCTGACTCCACCCTGACTCTGTTCTCCTAAGCCAACGTCTTGGTTTTTGCTCCATTATAACCACTCTTTGGTAGACTCAGCACCTTATACAGAAAGGCAAGGAGGCATCTGCACAGCTTGTTTGGAGATTTGTACTAATCTCAGCCATTTTGGAAGTATCAGGACTACCAGAACCTGGTAGAATTGTACCAGAGAGTGGCTTCAGGCTGCCTCAGGACTAAAAAGTGGGTGTTTCAAGATCAAATCAAAAGAGAGCTTTTTATACTCCCAAAGCTGTTACAAGTCCTTTAGTCCAACATGTGGTCCACCTGCCACTGCCGTCTCTTATTATGTTCTTATTTCCACATGAATTGTTTGATACAATAGCAATAATGTCAGTGACACCGAACATTGCAACGAGCTAATGGTTTACCACTTTGCCTGGCTGCTTATTTTCTATAATTTCCTACCTATGAATTAGCATTTATCTTGCTGATAGGGACTATTATCCAGCTGAAATCCATATTCTACTGAAATGGATCACTTAATTAAAACCATAGTGTGATTCTTTTTGTGTAGAGAAGTATTTTCCCAATCATTTACAGTACACTGAGTACTGTTATAGTTACAGGAGCAGTGCAGTATAATAATATACTCTGGGATAATAATTTGCACTTATACACTGTAAAGGTGGTTAATATTTTTTTAAGAGCACCACATGATATACCAACAACCTTGAACTTGTTTCATTCAAATTCTGCTAAATGTGATTTCACTCCTAAGTGCGTTTTCAAATAATATCATCACTATTTTATTGGCTCTTTTCTGACTAAACTGAAAACTCTAAAACCATTCAAACAAAATAATTATTGCTTTTCCTACCTTTAAAATTGCACTTTTTAATGAGTGGATTGCCAGAGTCCAAAATTAGTGGTTTCACATGCTATTGAATTTTCAGTGGTAGATGGTGTTTCCTCTTGGACACCAGAAAACGGTAAAGATCCCCACTGATACTGAAGGAAATAAAACAGTCAGATGGAGACAATGGAACTGAGGAACAAGAAGATGAGCTGGTGGGGTGGCACTGGCACAGATTGCCCAGAAAAGTGGTGGCTGCCCCATCCCTGGAGGTCTTCAAGGCCAGGTTGAATGGGGCTTTGAGCAACCTGATCCAGTGGGAGGTGTCCCTGCCCATGGCAGAGGAGGTGGAACTGGATGACTTTTCAGGTCCCTTCCAACCCAAACCATTCTATGATTCCATAATATTTTTTTTCCTTCCAGACTGTCCTGAACTTGCAGCTGCCACAACAGTTTCCAAAAGTGCAGATATTACTTTAATATTGCACTTTCATAAAAGCTGCAAGAATCACAGAGGTGGTGTGTGATTTCCAATTGGGGGAATATTGACCTTTATGACAGAAAATAAGAGAAGTGATGGAGAATACTACACTTGCTATAGTAAAACAAAGCACCTGCACAGTAAACATTGGAGTCATGCTGTGGAATCTCCCTGCTTGAAACAAAATGCAACAAAAATCCTCTGTTGGATCAGCTTTGCTCACTGCTTCATCCCCCACTCATAAACTGAGCATAATTTCTTCTTTCATAGCTAACCCCAACAGTTCAGCTTTAGCACCTTATTTTACTCAATTTTATCAATATGAAGCAAAAAATAGCACATATTGTAATTCCATAGGAGTGTAGACACTATCAATAAATGAATCATACATAATATATTTTGTAATATGTTTTCTAAAACCTCAGGCTCTTCCCTTTGGTTGTAAGAAGTGGGATAATTCAAATCTGAAATAAAGTTTCTCCAGCTGAACTACTAAGTCAAAACCTTTCAGAGCTTCAAAAACCCCTGATGATTCCCCATCTTTTCCCGCCCTGTTTATGTGATTTCTGTGCCTAATGGTGACTCAGAGCAGCATGGAGTTGCTGTAGCTCGGCTGAGGACCAGCCCTCATTCCCTTACCAGTTCTTCAGACCACCCAGCTCCCTATCAACTTCTGCCTCAATTCTTCTTCAACCCTCAGAGGAATTTAAGCACTGTCATCACTCTTAGAGTCAGCATAGCCATTATCTTATGATTGCTACCACCACTACAACATAACTAAATCTTTCACTGGCATCTGGAGGGGACACCAGGAATTGTTTGACAGAGAATGATAGAATGGGTTGGCTTGGAAAGGGCCTTAAAAATCTCCCAGTTCCAGTCCCCCCGGCCATGAACAGAGACACATCCTGCTGGATAAGGTTGCTCAAAGCCCCATCCAACTTGGCCTTGAACACCAGTGGAAAGGATCTCAATCACGTTCTGAACTGGACTTCTCAGGTTTTACACTGAGAACAGACCATTTCCCTGCTATTCTTTTTGTGAGTAGGGACAGGCCACTCACTGCACCCCCTCCCTTCATTATAGGACAATTCTTTCCTTTACCTAAACTTCTGGGCATTTATAGTTTAACTCCAGCACTTTGACCATTTCAAAGAAGGAGTAAGGAGATTTTAACCATACTCTCTATTAATTGAGGTTGAATCTTAGGTGATGGAAAAGTAAAATGGTGCAGAACCTCAAAGACCTGATGCTTCAACTTCTTTAAAATTAAAAGCAAATCAAGTCTTTATGAAGAGTCTGTACGTGATTAAAATCTATCATTACTAAGGAATTAATTTTTATACCCACGTTTGAACAACTAGACTTAACAAGTACCAAGGTGATCATAAAACTCAGTGAGAGCTTTTATTGAGTTAATGCTTAGAAACAAATCTTTTATTTACTTAGCCTGTTAGAAGTTAAAGGCACTTCTAGACTACATACTTGTTGTTACAAACAACAAATTCTGCCTGTTTGTGTTACTATCGCAACTAAAAGTCTTAACTGCCCATTATTTTTAAACTGTGGCTGCTCCTGGATATAGACATGAGCTTGAAAATAATTCAGAATGAGTTAACCAATGTTACCTAAAAATATGTTGAACACTTTAAGACTGTATTAAGCAGAGGGGAGGAAAAAAAGGAGTATACTTCCTCTACTTCTTGCTAGAGGCAAAATTCTGAGAGGCTGTGAAACGTTTATACTGTAATTCAGTAGGTCAGCCCTATAACCAGAACTACTACTCATTTTTAATTACACGTATGGCAAATTTTGCTATTTCTCCTGGCGCAAACTGAACAGATTTTCATTTCTCTATGGGGTTTTATTATAGAAAACATTCAAGTAAACAAACATTCACATGAAGGCACAGTACACATGCTTTGCTTTTTTTTTCCCCTCTAACCTTGAGAAAAAAATAATAATAATACTGAGATTAAAAAGTTTAAAAGCTTTACATTGAATTCCATCCAGGGATCTTAGATCAACAGCTATTTAAAATCCAGTATTTATAGAATATATTTAATAGAAAAAAACTTGTAGTGTTTATAATCTCCAAAATAAAGACCATGCAAGCATTTTGCAAAACAAAAAACAGCAAATATATTATTTTAAAAAGCTTGTGAGCTATCAAACAAATGGGCTGATAAACTTTAAGCAAAATCTTGCTCACCTAAGGGAAATTAATCATTACAGTTTTTAGCATCGCATGTAGTCTCCACATTTTAGCACCGGTGCTTACAAGCTCCCCAAACAACTTGGGCTGGTAGGTTTAAAAATCATTCTTGTTATTTTTATGGCACCACACAGAAGAATTCATTTTGATAGTTTTAAGCATACTTTAGCAAAATACATTTATGTGGCAATGATCACACTAAAGTTGACAATCTGATTACCTAGTTTCAAAACAACATAAATTAAAAGGACTGCACTAGCATGCAAAGCTTCTATTACAGAGATTTATAAAGGAAAAGTAGAGAAAACTTCAATTACAGGAGCATTTCCTGTGCTACCGTATTGCCGACAGGCCTACTGCCTCTTGCTCCAACCTAGGATTATAGCTTTACTCAAGGGCTTTCTGTTTAAGAACCTCCGGCATAAGCTCTCTACGACAAAGTGCACGAGGAAAGTGCCTAGGATTGCACTCTCTGAATCAGCACAGCTCAGTGCTTTTCGAAACAGAAATCTGGCATCCGGCAGGAGTCCTGATGTCTTCTAGAGCAAGCCAAGTCCAGCAATGGCACGAGGCAGCATACATTTCTAAGATACTGGGAGCCATAGAAGAAATAGATGAGACTGGTAGTATTGAAAAAAAAAAAAACATTAAAGCAGCATCAGAGTTCAGAAATCAAGCATGCAAAAATCAGGAAATTCAACTGTTATGATTACTTCTCCAACATTGGCTCACACACCCTGCACATCGCCTACTTTCATTTGCATATATTAGACAATTAAGACAGAAATCTGATCTAGGCAATACTCTGAGTCCTATCTCCAGCTGCTACAAAACATCCTATATTGTTAAAGCCAGCTGATTTAGTCAGCTGAGAATCCAGTGTAATAGTCAATGCATGACTGCAGTCATTAAGGGGCTGAGTTAGAAGGTGCAGCAGCAGGACAGATTTCAAAAGCCTGATTCTTCCTTTTCCTTGTTAATCTCAGAGGTGGTGGAGGAGGGAAATCAAACTTGTGGCTGTTTTGAAAGCAAATTTAAGAGCAACCAGTGCCTAATGCTGTGGATGAAACAAGCAGCCTTCTCTCCTCACACTCTTAAGTGACAGTCATCATAAAGAGTCACTACGAATTTCAAGGAAGAGCTGACACCAATCTGGTCACTGGGAATTCTAAAGTGAAGTTGAACCTTTATGGACCTTTATAGCATAACGAACTCACAATTTACACCACGCTTTCAGGGATTTCTTCAGGCTCTGTTGTGAGGCTGCAGCTTGATGGGGCTGCACAACAGAGGAAGAGAGGAAGGCAAATCAGGAAATCATTTCACCTTCTTGACTCAATTCCAGCTGCTGTCTGTGCACACAAACTCTGTTGCCAGACAGTTTTAACTCCAGCCATTCTTTTAAGGTCATCAAGGACTTTTGTACCTGGAGGACAGCTATACATGCAAACACAACTGTACCCGCCTGCACATCTCTCTACCACAAAGGTTTTAGTGAAGCAAGAAATTTTCCCCACAGAGATGATTCTCCTCCAGGCATGTGCTGCGGAAAGCCAGAATGTAGCTGCAAAATCAAACTCTTTGGCTTTAGCTATATATTATACCCATTTCTACCTTATAGAAGAATCTCAATAAACACCTAGCAAAAGCCTCAAAACCTCCATATATGCAAAAACTCAGGTAATTCTGAAATCACCTGCAGTCAATGTGCAAGCATACACCTTATGTCTAGATGAACATTTGTAAATCTCAATGCTAGTTTTTATGATATCTTAACAAATAGATAAAAGGACTGGGTAGCCAGGTGTGAAAACATCTGCAGAGATACACAATATGTGATTTCCTTCATCACTGACATGTAAGAGTGTTTTTCTAGGTGCTGTTTGTCCTTTCAGTGATCTAAACCTCCAGAAAGTGAAAAGAGGATAAACATATTCTCATTACCTACCCAGATGTTTTGATCTTGTGCCCCAGGGGCAGATCTGTAACAAAGAGTGTGTTAAAGGAACACAACTTCTGCTTCACACCAGGTCTGCTTTCTTGAGTTCATTATAATATGCTTGACTGGGTCTACTTATTTACTGTAAAATTATCACATTTGGACCCACATTCTTCACCTTAAACCTTCAAACAAGTGCCCTATCCTTGGAATTCCTATGAGTAATAAAGCCTCCTTTTCAGAGCATCACTTTGGGGAGCAACAAATGAAAATATTCATAGCTGAGAAGTTCATCAAAAGCCACAGCTTCTCCTTGGGCCAGGTAGAGGTCTCTAACATTCTGCATTAACACCAAGACAGAGTGGGGAAAAATCAGGCTATTACAGAAAACTATAAAGGAAAAGTGGAGGGCTCTGACAAAGGACAATATTGGCTCAAACCTTGTAAAAATCACATTCTGAGACTCTTGCAGAATCAATCATAGGCTGAGAAACACAGGGACAACAAATTGTTGAACAATTCCTTTGTTTTTTCTTATCTATCTTATCCAGGAAGAGGATTTCCTTGTCTAACAAGGCATGTTTCCCAATCTTGTAGTCTGCAACGAGTATAATTAAAATAAAACAATGCTGTGGAGTGGCGCTACAGTCATGATAACATAAGCCATATGTCTGTAAATATGATAAATCATCAGAACTAAACCATCAAAGTAAGAATGAGAACTTCCCAGTTTTTCTCTCAGTCTTTGTTTTCACCATAAATGGAAACATTTTACATGAACCATGCCAAGTTTCCTCACCTACCAAATGATGCTGTAAATGTTTTGGATGGATGTAGTTTGGGGCAAGATGGGAGGAGACCTGGTAAGACTGCTGCCAGTCCATCTGTCTCTTACTGGTGTCTTTGCACAAAGGCAAAGGCCATGAAGAACACCACTGTGAAGAGATCAGCTGAAAGGTGAAATAGAAAGACCTTTAGAAAGGTCCTGAATTTTAAAAAGCACTACTCAAAGCAGCATTTAGCATTTCAAATCTTGTATATTTTTGCTTCCCTTGTCCTCTTATTTCATCAGAGCTTCCTTACATATTTCCTCCTCCTCTTTCTTCCTACTCCTCCCCTACAGCCTTGTCCACTCTGTTACTTTCAGCTCTGTCATTGTTCCTTGTCTGCTCTTTTGTCTTCCCTTACAGGTTATAAATTCTTATTTAGGGAATCTCAAAGCCTACTGCTATGTTTATCCTGTGTCCATTATTCCTGTGTAAAGTCCCAGGAAAATCCTCAGCATTAAACAATCAAATAAACAATTCATATCAGGATCCCTAGAAAGAAAAAGATATTTATATAACTCCTGAGAGTTGGTGGGGCTTTTTATTTGTTTTATGCTCTAGATTTGCACACCCAGGCTTTGCCACTGTATTGAGTAAAGCTGTTGTTTCTCTGCTGCACTAAGGTGGTACGCGTTCACTCAGGACTGCTCATAACCCTGCTTGTGATTGCGACTCTCTCTCGTGTTGCACAGGGACGCTCGTCTTCATGTATTCTACCACAGCCGATCACAACCACGCTGCCTCCAAGCTTTGTGGTTATCACCAAGATCAAGAGACAGACGAAGAAACAGATATCTCCTTATGTTGCTCAGTAAAGAGCTTGAATTAGCAACGCCCAGACAGCTGTAATTCTGAACCATCGTTACAAAGATGTTTGAGCCCTGTTGATGGCAGGTGTGTGACACTAAAGCAAACTGCAGCTAAAAGTGGGCTGGCTGTGACTCAGGGGCCCACAGTGACATCTACTGGAATGATTCCGTTTGAAGCAGCATTAGAAGACATCGTTAAAGTTCACAGAAGAGCCTTTTTTTTCCCCCTTCTATAACAAAGGTAAGGAAATTGATGATACTAAATCATCCATAATCTTGAAAGATGAGTGCCTGAGTGTAAAGCAGGCTATAGAGTACTGAACCTGGCTCACACTGTACAAAGCGTCCTAAACCCTTCGGCGTGACTCTCTCCTATCCAACTGTTTTCTTCACAGTAAAGCCTAAAAACCAAAGACGCCAAGCACTCTTGCAATGCAGTCAGAGATAATGTGTACGCAAGCTGGCACCTTCTTTTCATCGTCTTGTTGAGAGAGTGTCTCCCAATCAGAGTGGGAGAGCCGCCAGGTTTCTAACAGAGTGTTAAATCCTTCCAAGCTTTCCCAACCATGGATTTTCCTTTTCCCTTCTTCAAAGCACAGTGTTCAAATCCTCCAAATCTAAATTGACCAACTTGAGCGTACTCCTAGAGCGTATCAACCACATTTGAAAACTTGGAACTGCTTTTCAGTAGCAGTTGTAATAGGATTTTAACAACACTAATTCCATTCAGCAGTTCTACCTCTGTGGCATTTTTCCTAATTTTTTTTGCTGCTGTTGTTGTTAAATGAAATGTCTTTCTTTAAAGCTGAAGAGCTTCATAGCACAAACAAGCAGCAGCTTTGGCACTGTGGGTCAAGCCTTGTCAGGTCATCTCTCTACATTCTGAGGTAAGAGCACGCACATGTAAGCGAGGTGCCTTGATCATCCTGCAAGTTCATTTCAGGATATGTATGAGTGTCCAGCTCCAGCACAGAGACTGTAAGAGAAGCCTGCTAAGTTAGGAACAGTTTCCAACAGCAGCATCTAAAAGAGAAACTCACAGACGACAACAAAATCTGGGAAGAAGAACAGAGAAGTCCTTGGCTCACCTTGCAGGACTCAGATCAGCCATGAGTTTGGGCATTTTCAAGCTTCCAGGAGAAAGAGGGAAGGAAACTGCCAGAGAAAGAGGCCTCACCGAAATTCGAAAGAGAAGAAAACCCTTTCACAACTCCTTGTAAGAAAAGCAGTAAGAGGTCTTACATACCTTTCTATATCAAAAACTACTAAGAACCACAGTGCTGCTCCTCGTTTAAAATTGAAGGTGAAATAGGAAAGTCGGAAAATTGACTCATGAATTTTAAAATCTAAATTAAATGCTTATTTTTTAAATTTTAGGTACTCAGATACAAAGTCTTGATCCAGAAACTGCCATGATCATAAATTTTCTCTTTATCTGGTCATGCAAACCCTATCGACACAAGTATACCATTACCTATAGTGGCCTCATCTTTAGAATGTGTGCCAAATCCATCCACAAATTGCAAGATAAGAGTGCAATTTATCCCGTGTGTGTGAGATTGTATTTCAAATCACAGTTACGCAGGACAAGGATAACTGCATTTATAAAAGGCTTTATCCTATTTCAGAAGCCTGGAGACTTCAACTACATGAAGTTCTAACCAGAAAGACCTGTCAGTAGGGATTATCAGACCTGTAGGAGTAATGAAAACCAAAATCAAACCCAGCCTTACACATTAACACCTTTTTTTACTAAACTACAAACAACCTTACTGCCTCATAGGGTTAACTCTTACTGTTTAATGCGACCAAGTCCAAGTACAAACCAGTCCGTTAGCTGTTTAATCAGTGGTAGAACAGGCATAATGAATTAATTGCCAGGCACTACCCAGTCCCAGCAACTCAAGGCCCACATCGTGCCACAATGAAACCCTTCACCCAGAAATTCATTCTTTCATTTATACACTGCTCTCTCAAGTAATTGGAAGTGCAGAGGAATCAATAAATCATGGTGAACAGTGGCAGGCACCCCTGCTACTGAAGCTGGCTATTTGATCATCATCCCGATCCCTTTCTGAACGTTACTGACTTCAATCCGCATTTTACAGGGTAACAGGCTGTTCCTCCGTCTCTGCCAGAGGAGGAGGGAGGTAGGCTTGAGGTAGATTTATGAAGAAACAATAATCCTTGAATAAGTTGCAACGTCATCTGCCTTCAACTAGTAAATCCTTATTCTATGTAGCACATATTTAAAGCACCGTGGTGGGACGAAAGCAGCCAGCTGCTGCCACATATGCATGAAAGATTACTTCAATTTGTAAAAAAACCACAAAAATTACATGTAACAACACAAAACATCTCTTAATCATAAAAAGAGCTGCTACAAAGCCTCCCTCCACTTAGCTTATGCGGCACTCATCCCCCCTTATACCCTCTATACATTTCTTCCTGTAACTTCTGTGTCTTCTCACCACACACTGTTAAAGCCCACAGAAGGAACCAAACACACCCCCTCTACACCTTTCCAGAAGACGTTCAAACTCAGCTACTTACAAAGCAGTTTATAAAACACTAGTGGTGGAAAGCTCAGCAATAAATACTACTACCAACGTTCTTCAAACACATCACCTCTGTCTTCTGAAGTGGTTTCTGATTCAAATAGGATCTACAAACTGTAGAGTCGAGCTAACATGCTGCAGTCCAAACACATATAAAGCTTCACGATGATCAAAGACAACAATGCCAATGCTTGCAAAAGATGCTTTTTAAAATGCTCTGTTTCTGACACTCAAATTCTCTACATCAACAGCCTTTTATTCCAGCACAAATCGTAAGAACAACATTTTAATGGGTGTCATACATTTCTAGTACGGTTTGTGTTTCCTGCTCTGTATTATATTCACTCTCTCCTGCTAAAATTCCTGCAGGCCTTTCTCTCACGCAGGTCCTTGCTTTGCCTCCAGAACTCAGCGTTATAGAGAAAAGCTCAATATAAAGAATGCTCTCCAAAATCGCAGCCAGTTAATGCTGTGTTTCTGTCTTTTGAAAAGAACAACCAAGCCTCTTCAGCATTCATAGGAAGTACCAGTACCAAGCATATTTACAAGACTTTCCTGAAAAAAAATCCTCTAAGGTTAAAAATTTTCAACCTCTGGCATGCAATAAAGAACATTTCCTGTCAAAACAGTACATTTATACAATAGTCACATATATGTTATCATCACTCACATGGCACAGTCCTTACTGAGACTGACAGAAACTCTCATGGCTTAGTGGGAACAAGATTTTCCTTCTAGATTTTGAAGATAGAAGGGCCCAATTAAAATGGAGCTGAGCTGCAGAACACCAACAGCCATCCAGACGTTTGCAAGCTGAGTCAAAATAATTCACTAGCGCATGTATCTGTCAAAAAGCATCCAGTTCCTTTTCAAGGTTTTGCCCAGGGAGCAAAATATCCTTTTCTGCTTTTTGTTTTTCTCATTTCGCTGATCTTTGTATGTCTTTGTTTCATAAAGAAATTTCCAGAGTCAGGTATATTTCCCTCACACAGGAGATTTTTGGCATCAGGAGCTACTTTTTAAACTTCTTTTCAGCATATTAATATTTCTGCACTGTATTTATAAATTAAAGAAGTAAAACTCAAAAATATGCTGCTTAGTCACTGGGGATGAATAGCATGACTCATAACAACTTAGATTTTAACAAAGTTAATACGAATCGTGCACTGTACCAAATGTTCCTTTACCCGAGATCTAACAATCCCTGAAATTCCACTCTCTGTGAAGAATGAAACTACTTGATGTGCCTCATGTGGTTTGGGTTATAAGGTCATTTTAGTCATGACGGTTTGGTTAGTTACCAGGATTATATACAGGACACATTGATGAGCATCAAAGACACCTTTTCATCCATTTTCCAAGCAATTTTTGATGGCCCATCATGCTGGGCACCTGTGAGTCACAGTGCAGGCTGCTAGCAGCTGAATAACGATGTACCGAGATTCCCACACAGCTATCATCAAGTCAGGAATAGGTTTGGTTTCACTCAACATACATTTTGAATATATGGTTTTCTGCATCACTAATGCTACTTCTCCCAGCACAGCTCATTAATACTTCCCCCTAGTGGTTCAATTTGGGAGGAACGACAGGTCCAATTCTTTCTGTAGCTCAGGCAATGCTATAATGGAAGCACAGGATCCTCTTAAGGGTCTGTAGGGCATACACTCTAACAAGGGTTCATGAATTCCTACAGTATGCTTGTACCACTAAATAAAAAGGCAATCAAGGAGCAAATTTTTGTGCCAGACCTTCGACTATTTGCATTTAGATCAATTTTAGATCTGGTTTAAAATGCACTGAAGAGTTCTCCGGAGTCTGCTACCCAGGGAGAAAGTTCTAAGCCAGCCAGCACCACAGAGCCTTAAAGGCAAGAAGTGTTATCTGGCTTTCTCTTTCTCACTATTAACTAGTTTTTCATTTGCCATAAGAACCAGGATATTCCTAGGTCAGACAAAAGTGCAGCAAACCAGTCCTTCAGTTTGTCTTAGTCCAGACTTGAGTTGAACCCAGAAAGAAATATTTACAAGGTGAGTAAAAGAACAAAACCTACCAGGTTTGTTCATTCGTGCTAAATGGAGGGACAGAACCATGAAACGTGTTTCAGAAACCACCTGTACAGCTTGCACACTCAAAGGGAAAAGCTGAAAGGAGAAAGTGTTTGGATGTGAGTGAAGAAATTAAAGGCTCTGATTGAGTGGAGGTTTGGCTGGTTGGTTGGTTATTTTTGGGGAGAGGGGTCCAAGCGACGCATAACACTTCAAAATCTGACCTGGTTTCTCACAGTTTAAAAGGTAAAATAGAAGTTGAATTACATACGCAGATATTAGCCACTACAAGGTTTTCATTTAAAGCCTGAAAGACAAATATCATGAATCCAGTGGGAGGTGTCCATGCCCATGCAGGGGGGTTGGAACTCGAGGATCTTCAAGGTCCCTTCCAACCCAAAACATTCTATGATTCTGTAAATTTTATTCATCACTTTAAATCAGTTCCCAGTAGTGAACAAGCTCTATGTACTTCTTCCAGTCTCCCTCCCCTCTCACTTTATTTCTTTCTCCCATCTTGACCACTGTTAAAAAAAAACCCAAGTAATGAAACAGACCAAACAAATTACCCTAAATGTACAATTCCCAACTGCCAGAGACTTGACATTCACATCACTAATTCAATTGTTTCATAATAACCACTTGCCTGTCCCAGAGCTAATTTCAAACCTAATGTTGGTGCCTGCATTTTTATATTTAACAGCAACGTTCAGTAGAAGGCTCTTTTATTTTTTTTTTTTTTTGAAACAGGAAGACTGCACCAGCTGTCAGAAGATCTGTGGTGTCTAAGATCAGTTTCTATGGATATAAATAATTAGCTCTGTGTTATCCTCCACCAGCACAGCCTCTTGGCCCAGTATGATTAATTCCCCACTGCTGGTGTACATCACAGAACCATGCCTTACACTCATTTTAAGGGGAACTCAGATAGAAAGGGTCATTTTGTTATCCTCTGCCGCAGTTTTAAATCTATCTGTTCTCCATGTTCCCGTTTACTGCAAAGCCTTTTCTTTTGCCTTATCTTCCATCTATCCTTGTATTTTTACTGATGTCCACAGCTACAGTTCAAGTTCCGTAGTTTATCATATCCATTCATAATTCAGGTCAGCAACATCACTAGTGCATAAAACTTCATTTCAGTGGTCAGCCACAATGAATGCCAAGTGAAATGAAAAAGGTACATCCATAACTCATTCCCAGAAACCTCTACCCAGCCTTTCATGCCTCTATTTCCAGCCATGTCACTTGGTGAGGAAAACTAAAACTTCTTGGCTTCAAACAAATCCTAAAGTAGTTGAGTCAGTGATGAAACATTGTTCCAATCCTCCACAGTTTACAAAAGAGGATGAAACAGGCTGGTGTCAAAATTACTTTCTGCATAGATTAAAATAGATTAGAAGACTAAATAGTTTTCTAAAATCAGCAATCTAAGAGAGAAGATTGTGATGAAAGTCTTCATATCCTGCGTGTGGATGAGGAAGAAAATGATTAGCAGACAATTAACTGGATGGCTCTAATATCATTAGAAAAAAGGGAAACTTCAAAAAGGCTGCCCAACTGCAATCTTTGCAACTTCTCTTTCTTTCCTTTTATGCAAAACTCAAGGAAGAGATAAAAATCTGAAGTTACAAAAATGACAAACTTAAAACAAGTAATAGCTATAACTAAACATCTGCCCACCTGATCCCAGAACAGGCTGATTTGATCAGGCAGAGTCGGGCACTACAATAACATCAAACAGCACACACTGATTGACCCTGGGTTACAAATTTCCGTTTTCCTGAGTACATGGATATTGCCCATATCTCCATTCACTTCACTTCAACCAGTCTTGTCTGTAATCCAAACACATTCTTTTCTTTAAAATGAAAGGAAAACAATCAGCCTAATATTTTGAACAAGGAAGTCTAAGAAAAAAGTGTTTGCATCTCCCACTTGGAGAGAAAAAACATGAGACAGAGAGCGAAATCCTTATAATAAATTATTCCCCGAAAGCCATGTAATCCTCTAAATAGTGGTCACATATATTTTCTGGTTTTCATTTCATACAGACATTGACCAGGGAAGCTGTTTATATAGGAACATTTTCACACTGTCTGCAATTTGCATGCCCTCAGTTTTGCTGCTGACTTTGAAATGGGAAGCAGCATAAGACTGAGGTCTGTGGTGTGAGATCATGGTGTGTTGGACAGTCCACAAAAGAATTGCTTAGCAGAGTCTCTAAAAGCTGGAGAAATGTGTTACTTTGTTCCTGAGTCGGTGCATATTGGAAATACTGGCAGCACCAGTGCAGCCTCAGAGAAAAACACAGATTTTGAAGTCAGATCAGGAGATAAAATTCTCCTAACACTACAAGGAAAACGAGTAATTGTTTAAATCATTCATAATCTTGTGGGAAACAATATTGCTTTACTGTCATTTACAAAAGACAAAACCCTCTCAGTAAAAAGAAAAAAAAAATAGAAGAAAAATATTGTTTATGTCTTTTGAGCTTCTCGCAGCTGAGCCTGCTGTATTCTATGCCTGCGCAGTAGGAATCAGACTGGTCTTCTTGTTCTATTTTTAATAATCATAGAGTCATAGAATGCCCTGAGTTGGTACGGTCCCACAAGGATGGTGGAGTCCGACTCCTGTCCCTGCACAGGACAACACCAACATTCAAACTGTGTGTGCAAAGGCCTTGTCCAAATGCTTCTGGAATATTGTGACTGCTTCCCTGGGGAGCTGTTCCAATGCTCCACCACTCCCTGAGTGAAAAATACAACAGTGCTTGAACTCTATTTTGAAACTGGAACAGTACTTGTGCCACTTTGCTGCCAATGCATTGATTCATTTCTCATTGACACAAGTGACCTGAGTAACCTAAGAACAGTTCGTCATTTCCTGCTGACAGGTAGGTTTTGAACCCAAAATTTTTTTGAGTCTTAAACAGCTTTGGAACAATTCTCAAAGTAAATCTGATAGGATAAATGTGCATTCTAAAAACAAAACTGGAAAGGAAATAACTTTATAAAGGAGTTTGGCTGTTTCTGGATGTTGAAGCATTTGCAACAGAGAGCAAGGATGATTATTTGCACCTTACATCTGAGGGGATAAGAGGCCAGAGAAGTTAAAACCAAAGACAGCTAAAATGATCCTGGCCAAATGTAATACACAACAATTCTCTGGCTGGACAGGACAATAATGAGAAAAGGGGAAAAACTATACCGAAAAATTGGCAATAAATAACATTCTCCATTCCCCAGTGCCACTGAGTGACAGAACTGCAAACAGGATGCCCCGGCACCCGAACTCACACGCTAATGCCCAATGCTGTCAACTTAACAAACTTGCAGAAGTATTCTTATCCATTAATATTGCTGGCTACTGAGCATCATTTCAACCCAAACCAGTGCATGTAGATACATGCTATTTCTACGTTTAGAAAGCAAATCTATTAAGAGATAAATAGGAGTCTCGGATAAACTGTCTCCAGTGAATTGTGCAGCATATTAGATAGCCTGAGTTGGAAAAGCAGTCCTATCCCTACGTGCAGCCAGTGAACATAACACATAAACCACCTGAGCCACAGAGCTTCCATGTAAAACAAAGCAAAGTGGATACTTCACATAATGCACTCTGAACACACAGCTACAAGGTTTGGTATGCATAGATCATTACAATGCAGACTTCCCTCCTCTGGCAACTGAGGAGCAAGGAGGTGAGGAAGGCTACAGTGGTGAATGGTTACCAAAAAGCCAAGAGATCTGTAGGTGGGGATTTTTAGTTGAAAGCATTTCCATCACTGGATCCATGGCAAGCCACTTCTGGCCTTGTTTATCTCATGTGACCTCACTTAGAAGACAAAGTTTTGGTTTAAATTTAGTTCTGCACATCTATAATTAAATACATTTATACACTACTATATTTAAAGAGACTTGGCAAAATGATCAGGGAACTGAAATCATTTGATTCATGCAACTTAACTTGGATTTTGTATTTCAGATACCAAATACTGATACAGTAATTACAACCAGTATTTCATAGCCAGTCGAGAGAGGAAATGCATTTGGGTCAAATATATTTTACTAGACTCTCCAAGTTTACAGGTGCAATAAAATTACACTGGAACAAAAAAAAACATCCATAAAGGTGATTAGAATCAAGCTTTCTATATCAGGGCAAAAGACAGGGCAAGGATCAGTTAATAAATAGTTAATTATCACATTTAGCCCAGTAAGTATTTCAAGCTACGTATTTTCATTCTTGACATTGTCTGTCTGTACACCACTACAGATATTCAGATATTTTCTTATTAAATTTGCTAGCAAAAACAGTTTTTACTGGGTACCTTTTCAAAGGCAATCGTAAGATTTTAATGAAATAACTCATAATTTTTAAAAATCTAGTAACAGTGGTCTGAAATTGAACACAATTTTAAAAATTCACTTTGTGAAAAACACCCCACAGCAACGTGGTATTTGGAGTCAAGATGGAACAAAACATAGAATCACAGAGTCATAGAATGGTTTGGGTCAGAAGGGGCCTTAAAGATCATCTAGTTCCAACTCCCTGCCATGGACATAGGCACCTCTCACTGGATCCTTTCTGATTCCAGGAAAGCTGGAGTTGGGATCTTTATCAAGGAGTACAGGGATAGGATGGGGGGGAACAGTTTTTGGCTAAAGAGGAGGAAATTTATATTGAATATTAGAGAGACATGTTCTCCTGCGAAGGTGGAGAGGCCCTGGCACAGGCTGTCCAGGGAAGTGGTGGCTGCCCCATCCCTGGAGGTGTTCAAGGCCAGGTTGGATGGGGCTTTGAGCAACCTTGATCCAGTGAGAGGTGTCCCTGCCCATGTCAGGGGGTGGGAACTGGATGGGCTTTAAAGTCTCTTCCAACCCAAACCATTCTATGATTCTATGAAATCTACCAATTTACCTCAGCCAAATAGCACACATAATAACTGGACTATCACACACACTACTCCTATTTGCTGAGCTTGCACAGAAACATCTTTAAAGCTATTTGACAGCATGATATGATTCAAGGAGGTATCATTTAAGTATTTACAACATGATTACTTTGATAAGGTTTCAATCATTTCTGTAAGCAATTTCAGTGGGAATGAAGCTTGGAAAAACATGGAAATTACTGCAGCACTACACGTTCGTGCTTGCAGAAATACCAAATTTAATGTGCAGCATGAATCATTTTTAGCCCTACTAAAAGCTTTAAATAGAAAGAAGTTATCCAGGATTTTTAATCAAAGCAGTTTTTTGAGGATGCAGACCGCTCCATGAACCAATATACAGTTTGAATGGACAAAACATGAAAAATCACACTGCTTCAGCAAAAACATGTGCAGCCTGCTAAAATAACAATGGCTTTAGCAGGACTCAAGTGTTCAAATCTGTCTCCAAAGGAACCTGGGCAATATTTATATTCGTAGAGGAAAATTATGTTTTCAGTAGCCCATTGATGCTTAGCATCAGCACATCAGATGTAGTTGGTCTGCCTGCTTGGCTACGCTGATGCAAAATCCTTGGATTGTAGTCTAATACAAACACCTATGGAGCTCAGGAGATGCTGCAGGAAAGCACGTAGAGTAATAGAACATAAAGAGGAACAGTTTCGACCAGCCAGCTTTAGAGGGGCCAATTCTAGTTTGATTTATACTGGTTTAAGTCAGAATCTCATTACATCTACATAACAATCTATCTTCCTGACAAGAAGGCTGAGTGCTTTTGCGGGTCCAGACTGCTCAGCAGTTGCTGCAGCCCTACAAAGCAATGTTAACTCAGCTCTGCCGACTCATCCTAGCGTCTGATTTATTTCAGCTGGCAGTACAGGGAGACAAGAGTATGACTGGGAGACATGGAATTTGGTTGGGTTGCTGTCAGGTGGGGAATGCCTTTAGTTTGAGTGTTACTGGAATATTAAGCAAAACTGAGTCCATTCTCCTCCTCGTCACAGCTTTTGCTTGGGGGCAGCAGGCAGCACCCTGTATTCCAGCAGAAAGGCAAGGAGGAAGCTCAGAGTTTTGGAGGAGCAGATGAACTCTCATGGCACACCTTTCAAACCACTGCAATGTTTGCAGTCATACATTAATTATTGTTTATATTTACCTCTAATCTGCATACGTATTTTAAACGAGCCACAAAAAGTGCGCTCTTACAATTAAGAGTAATCTTCAATTACTTCCAGCCAGTGTGTACTCACGCCTGCCAATTAATTACAGAGTTCATGAAAATCGTTTACAAATTAGGCAATTGAAAAGCTGAAAACAGCAGAGGAGTCATCCTGGTGAGGCAGGAAATAAAAATGCCCTGAGGTAATTTATGGCTCTGTTCTTGTGTCCACAATCAAAGACTGAAGGGAACATACTCAAACTCAACTGGCAATTTTCCAGCGTGCCAAAATGATGTTTTATACATAACAGGTCTCCACAACTCGCAAGATTTACAGCACATTCCGAAATACGAGGCTCTTAATGGCAACAATAGATCAGCCCTTGTTTTACAAGTTACAAATGCTTTTTAAGAGCCTTTTTCCTAACAGTCTTTTGACTTCCTAACAGCTGTAATTAATGTTGACAGGAGCTGTGCTACCGAATTTTTCATGCTTTGTAGCAAGAAAGATGTCCCATCAGGGATTTAAAAGTTAGAGAAAAAGCGAAACTTATTGCAGGAAAGTACCATAGTCATTAAGTTTAGTCACCTGCAAGCACATTTAATAATTGGTCTGATAAACTTCTCATGTCCCTTCTTCAGACTCCTCCTAACAATCTAACAGGAATTGCTAGGACTGCTCTTCTAATTTCCAACTTTAAATTCTACCTGATTAATTCAGGACACAATGTTGGCATGAAAGCAAGTGAGCATAAACTGGCATGAATATTTGACTTTTTCAGAAAAGCTGTAATTATATTGAGGATTTCAGTGCCACAATATCATGGAAGTACAAAGGCATAAATTAGAAAGCGTGGGTTTACGTAAGAAATAAATAAGCTCAAAACTGACCAGATAAATTAATGGAAGTCCATCGAGGGCTATTAAAATGCATATAAAACTTCCTGAAGTTTCTGCACTTCAGACTGAGGATGTAAAGTGGAAAAAATACAACTCTGCACACATCAGTTCCTGTATTATTGTCGTAAGCGTCCCATACAAGCTACTACCAAAGAAAAGGCACTGGGATAGAAGATAACTCCTGGACTGCCCTGAACAGTATTTTTCATATAAATATAAATCAAGCAAAAGTCCTTATATTATTCAGAGATTCTTTTCCATTTTATTTTTTTTTATTATTTATCTAAATTGCAGAAAACCAATCCCCTTCACTCTAAGCATTGAAACATGCTGAAGGTATCCAGTGCAGTCATTGCTAGAACCTGTGATGGAATTTCATTTTCTTTTATAAGAAAATGAAGGACAGCAGTGATTAAACGCTTTTTCTCTTTTCTTTCAAGGAATCCTTGAAAAAGCCTCTAGATATTTAATAAAAGCTGCCAAAACCAGGTCCATGCCACAACCGTTCATAAGTGATGCCTTAAACAGCAACACTTTGATTAGCCTTTGCCGTGTGAAACAAGCTTTCCTTTGGATTAATTTACTTTTCCAATTACTATACAGAACACTGGGTGTGACGTGACAGTAACAATAAGACCAACCTTCACTTCTGATCTATGCACTCTAAATGGATTACCATGGAAACATTCATCCCTTTACACCTTTGATGCAGAGACAGGTTCCCTTGAACATGTCCAGATACACAGGACTGCTGGCTTGTGTGTTTTAATAGTTGCTGAGGGAGACGCTGGGGGGCCATAAGAAGAGAGACAGGATGCTTATATGGCCTGGAGCAACATGTTTGTGAAAATCCCTTCACAGCAAACTACATCTACTCCTGAGCAAAGTTGGCTTTTAATTTTGCCCCTAAACTATGATCAACCACAGATTTTTTACGAGTATCAAACCCTATTACCATATAGAGTTAGCAGGCAGACAGAAGGTACTGCCAGAAAATTATCTCTTGGCAGATGTACTACAGTAATGTCTTCTTTAGAATTCATTGGGAATTTATTCAGGCAACAGGTAGAAAGGCAGTCTTGGAAAAAAATTATTCCAGTGGTACCTGCCTCTTCAGGGTCCAAGGTAGGCAAATGATTAGGCTATGACAGGATTAAGGAGTAAAGACTGTTTTCTCCTCTCAATGAATATGGTTTATTATCTATAAATAATAGGATTTGGTTCTTGGGTTTTCACAGAAAGTAAAATAGTAATGGAACACAGGGGTTCTCTCTCTGCAGGTTTCAAGCAGCATTTGTACTTCCAGCTGCAGGCTGGAAACGCTGCTTCTAATCATGACACATCTTGTCTTAAAAACCTGTGCAGAATTCTTCAAACCCTAGGACCTTCACCTCTCCAAGCCAGAGAAGGAAATTCATCTAGAGATGACTGTCAAAGCTATTCCCTTGCCTGAAAAAAAAAGTTTCATCTTTGTAGTTACATATTTGCATTCCAGAACTATCTAAAATTTAAAATGACGTTTTAATCAGTACTCGATATTAGTTTTTTATGAGTTTTCATAGTTGCTTAATATAATAGGAATTAAGTCAGCTTTAGTTTACACATAAATGCCTGCTGTTCTCATTCAGATTTTTTAAGGAAAAAATAATCTTTGTTTACATTAAGTGACCATTTCTGGACTTTAATTCCTACTTCATATTTTTGCCTTGCAAATGTTTTTATCATCTTGAAACTCGAGCTTAACTTTTTCTACCCTCAGTAAACACATTGATCCGATTCAGGGTGCTTTGGGGCTGAGATGTCTTCTGTACTCTGCACCCCGTAGAAGTTTTGTTCATGACTGGCACCTAAATCAAAATGCTTTCCAGGTTACTCTAAAGGCATTCCTTTGGATGGATGGTATTGCTCAATACCTTACCATTGTATTAAACAGTACAATCCCTCTCGAATCATTAAAAATATCCTCACATCAGCAAAGTGCTGGCTGGGAGGTTCCCATCGGAATATCTGCACAGCCAGATGCAGAGATCATCACAGTCCATAAAATACACTGAAACCCAGGCATTCACAGATTTAGCTGTTTGCCTTTGAATTGAAGGATTAAATGTAGAAGAGGATGTGCAGTTCTTTTACGAGCTGGTGACATCAAGCAGTATATATTATATCACGGGATAAAGTTACTAAGCAGGATCCTTCTGCAACTAAACAAAACAGAAAAGCTCCTACAAACTACCATCTTCAGATGAGATGTAATGTTTTGAAATCAAAACCACACTCATACAACTCTAAAATGCTCTTCAACAAAAGCTTATCTGGAGAATAATGAGGATTTTGGAATAGCACATCTGGGAAGATTCTGGAGCAAAAAAGATGCAGCAGTTTTCAAGAAGAATTGACTAAATAAAGGGATTTTAATTATGTTTCTGTGCTATCTCAATGTTATGAATGATGTCTTCTTAGATATGGAAGTTTCGGAAGTTAAATGGTTTGCTGTTACAAAACCAAAAAGAAAATTTAAAGATGCAAAAATCTGGAGAATCTTAGCAAATTGTGCTTATAAAATGTTTAAATTAAAATTTAATGAAAATTTGAAAAAAAAGGAGCAGGTGTTACTCTGTGAAGCAACAGTGGAGGAGTGAGAATTGCAACCTGAAAAGAGCTCTGTTCAGAGCCACGATTTTAGGCACTCAACACCTACAATTAGGGTCAGATTTAAAGTAAGTTACCTATTTGTGAAAGCCTAATACACCTCATTGGATGTCTTCCTAGTTAAAACTTGGATTTCCATACCAAACTCCAAACAAAAGGAACATCTGCCTCTGGTTTTAGGATGCTGAGCAGTCGTTGGGCAGAGATTTTTCCAAGTATGTTTATTTAGTAACAGGATATGGAGATAAACTCCATCTCCATATCCCGCAAAACCAGGACTTTGGTTTGCAAAATATCCTCTAATGGCTTTTTTTTCCCAAATATCAAAACACTTGTATGTCTCGTTTCAATGCTACTTTACATTTGAAATTTTTTTTCGTAGTGTATTATCACTGCCATTGCCTGGAGTCATCAACACAGGAAGGACGGGGATCTGTTGAGTGAGTTCATAGGAGGCCACAAAGATGATCCAAGGGCTGGAGCACCTCCCATACGAGGACAGGCTGAGAAAGATGGTTTTCTTCAGTGGCATTGAAGCTCTGGAGAGACCTTAGATCAGCCTCCCAGTACTGAAAGGGGTTTCAGGAAAGCTGGGGAGGGACTCTCGATCAGGGAGTACAGGGACAGGATGAGGGGGAATGGTTTAAAGCTGAAAGAAGGGAGATTGAAATGAGATCTTAGGAAGAAATGTTTTCCTGTGAGGGTGGTGAGGCCCTGGCACAGGTTGCCCAGAGAAGTGGTGGCTGCCCCATCCCTGGGGGTGTTCAAGGCCAGGTTGGATGGGGCTTTGAGCAGCCTGATGTGTCCCTGGCAGGGGGGATGGAACTGGAAGGGCTTTAAAGCCCCTTCCAATCCAAACCACTCTATGATTATAAAGCCAGTTCAGAGCAAAATTACTTTATCAAAAAAACCCATTGTCATTAAAAAAATTCATCTTCAATCACATTCAGAAGGCAAATGACATTTTTGTTCAGATCTTCAACCTTATACATAGCTCAGCCTGCAGTTTTCTTGCCTGGATATCTGCATACACCGCCAGAACATCATCAAATATGTACATGTGCACCTGAGTTTGAGAGTCAATAAATATTTTATAGCTGGAAAGAATTGCCCTTGGATCCAGGAAAGTGTTATCGTAATTAAATGAAAAATATGTGACTGTTGTGGAGGCCAACTGTTGCCTAGCGCTGCAGAATCCATCACACAGCAACTATGCTGCTGTGTGTCATCAGTTACAAGTTACCTTAATGACTTGTTTGCAAAATCTGACTCCTACCTACAAAAGTGCTTTAATTCATTAATTCGCAAAATACCTCAGCATATAAGCATTAAAGCTATTTTAAGAGCCACAGAAGTGTCATCCGCCAGAGAAGATAACTGCAAATTAAATTGGGAGTGGGAAAGAGGAGGGGGAAATTATAATGGGTGTTTATACACAGTCATATAGAAAAAGCAGGGTATTGAGTCAGAAAGATACATTTAGAGTGATGCAGGCTTTCTTTCACTAACTATGCCCTAACTATGATTAACTCGCTGTCTGATTTTGACTTCACACTTGGCCTTAGTAATGGGAATAGCAATTTGTGTTGTGCTCGGGTAGGGAAACCTGATGTCTGCCACTGGAGACCGTATGTTCCACCCTACTCAAACCCATCAGGCATCGGTAGGTGAGCACTTCTTTGAGGCGGCATGTCTAAAAATACCATAAATGAAGGGAAATCTCTCCCCTCAGAGAGACTCGGCTGCAGAGAATCTCACCTCCCTGAGGTTTTGGAGAAGCACAATAGCATGAAGATACAGCTGAGCCCTGGTGAATGAGATCAGCCAGAAGACAGAGTACACTGTATTTCAGCAGTAGATTGTATCACCTCTGGAAGAAATAAAAGAGCTGGATAGCCTATAGATCTTTATATTCTGAGAGCTTCAATTCAGTGTCAGTCAGAACAAGGAGAACTGCCAGAATAAAAGACATTGTTCTCCCAGAAAAGCACAAAGACAAAATTCCAAACTGGTAACAGAGCAAAGAAGAAAGAATTGATGCTCCCACACTACCCTCAACCTCTGAGAAATAAATTTCTTCTACTTATTAATTTTTTTATATAAAGAGATTTATTTTCATTCCTTCTTATGTAAGTAATCTCCTACTTAGGGAATTATCAAAAGTGAGAATGAACAGTGCCAGAATTTAAGGAATTTGGCTTCTAATGACTTTTAGTAGCTCCTGCATTTAATTGTTTTTGAAATCCTTCTTATTAGAGAGAACTGGATTAAAGTCAGACAGAAAAGCAGTAACCTGGGAAGTGAGTGACCACGCCAGCATCACCATCTGAGCACAATGCATGGTGTCAAGCAACCACAGGCAGTAGAGCTAAGGTGGAAGGAATTAAACTTCAAAAGGGAATTTCACATTGCCTGAGGTGCAACAGGACAAAGCGCTGCACTATGATGCTACAGATTCACACAGACGCACGCAGGAATTCAGCAGCCTCAGAGACAAAGAAACAGCCAAATTAGATGAGGCAACATCAATAATGAGTTCACATTAAAAGATAATTTGCGTTGGTTAACTGTTCTCCCTATATATCCCACCTCGATCATCAGTGCATGCCTTCTTCTAAGGTTAACAATTTATTAGATACAGCACCATCAATGATTTCTCTAAGTCTTAGAACAAGTCGAATTGAAAGTGGAGGAGGGCGCTCAAGGGAGTTCCTGGATGACTGTGTTTATTCACCCAGATTCTGTCCTTCCCTAAGCAGTTATGCTGCCCGAGAATCTGCCTGAAGGTGGGAGGTTATTTCATTGTGGAAACTGAACATCATGCCGATATTAATACACAATGGAAGACCTGGAATTAGAATGGGAACAATTTTGTAGCCCCAGTCATAACGTTCTGGTCAGGAATTAGAGAGATTAAAGGGAGAGAAATTTAAACAGTGACCAGGCAGAATCATCAGTGTTCATTGCAAAATCTTTGTGGAACAGGTTTGTTGAACCAAAAAAGATAGACCCATGTGCTTAGAAGAAAAACCTCTTTGTGCAATTTGGAATCTTCACCAGCAACAGCAAAATAAATCTGCCTCTGCATAGGGGGAAAGATGAAGGGAAACTTCTGATGAAGCAGGGTAATAAACTCCACCAGTTTCCCTTTATCATTTGAGTTTTCTTGAAGAGGATCCTTTCCAAATAAAAAAACATATTGCAAAATATGGTACTCAATCATGGCTTTCTGATGCTGTCAGATAGGTTCTAAACATTAGCAAGGGCTATAATTTTCCTTGTAGCGCCCACAAAAATGTGTATTTTCAGGAAAAAGAATTAGAAAGACAGACGGTCACGTTTGACACTGAAGACAGACAGCCTGTGCCTAATGGGCTGGAGAAAACGTCTAAAAGCAGTTCATCTCTCTGAACTCCCTAAATGACCCCTGTGATGCAGTTGTGGCTACCAAGACATATTGCTAAAAAATGGGCAAGGGACAATTGCGTGAAGGACAGTTAAAACTTGCACACATGGTCAATTTTTCAAAATATTTGGTGGCAAGGCTTGTGTCCTAATTCATCTGAACAGCCTAATACAGCCACCTTCAGCACCGTTAATGTATTAACCTATATTCTGGCAATCATTTTAAAGCCAAACAAAGTGCTTAGCAAAGAGAGCTCTAAATGAGATATATATTATTATATTATATAGTATAATTTTCCGTCTGCGTTCAGACTTTATGCCAAACACAGAACAGTGTAAGCCTGTAACTGCCAACGCACTACCAAGCCTTCTGACCCGAGGATTTTACTTCCTACAGTCTTGAGCAACATCACACCCCCATCTCCTTACACCGCAGCAGGATTAACCAGGAAGAACGAGCAGTGGTAACCTCCTAGACAGACATATTCAGACACTCCAAAGGGGACATTCACATAACACGCTAGTGACTTCGACACTAGGACAAGCTTAGGGCAGATGCAGTCTTAGACATTTCCTCTTTATTGATGGACAGTTTTAAAAGCAGTACTGGTTCTCCAAAACACAAGAAAAGACCAAGTGACAGAGGGATTGTTTTGTTTTATCTGAGCTCCAGAATTCCTTTGCTTTCCAGGGTAGCGACCTACAGTGTGGAGCACACAAAATCTAAGTACAAATTCAGCTTAGTAGAGTAGCAATGAACGTTGAGATACTTACTCTAGCAAATTTCTTATTGGAAGACCTGGTAGTGCCACTTGACAGCTACAGTTCTACCCAAACCAAAACATAAAAAACCCAAAACAAAACAAAAAACAAAATAAGGCAAACAATGCAGCATGGATCATTCTCCTGTGAATGTCACTTTTCATTCAATGCGGGTACTCAAAACAAGTTTTACTGAATCATAGAATCATTTAGGTTGAAAAAAACCTTTAAGATGAAGTCCAATGTAACCCTAACACTGCTAAGCCCACCACTAAACCCTGTCCCTCAGCACCACATCTACATATTTTTTAAATCTCTCCAGGGATGGTGACTCCACCACTGCCCTGGGCAGCCTGCTCAAACACTTGACAATCCTTTTCATGAAGAAATATTTCCTAATATCCAATCAGAACCTCCCCTGGCACAACTTGAGGCCGTTTCCTCTTGTTCTATCATTTTTTTACTTCAGAGAAGACATGAACAACCACCTCACTACAACCTCCTTTCAGGCAGTTATAGAGAGCAATGAGGTCTCCCCTCAGCCTCCTCTTATCCAGACTGAACAACCCCATTTCCCTCAGCTATTCCCAGAACCCCTGTGCTCCAGCCCCTTCCCCAGTTCAGTTCCCCTTCTCTGGATGCTCTCCAGCCCCTCAGTGTCCTTCTTGTACTAAGAACTGAACACAGGATTTGAGATGAAGCCTTGTCAGTGTCGACTACAGAAGAACAATCCCTTCCCTACTTCTGCTGGCCACACCATGGCTGACCCAAGCCAGGACACTGTTGGCCCTCTTGGCCACTGCTGGCTCGTGTTCAGCTGCTGTCAACCAACACCCCCAGGTCCTTCTCTGCTGGGCAGCTTTCCAGTCACACTTTCCCCAGACTGGAGTGCTGCATGGGGTTGTTGTATCCTGAGTGGAAAACATGGCATTGGGCCTCGTTTCGCCTCATTAGGGTAGGCATCTCCCTCTTTAGTAAGAAGACCCAAAAGCAAGATGGTGAGATTGGCCACTCTCCGCCCTCACGCGTGCTGAATACACGCCTCCCTGGTAGAGAGAGGCAGCAGCAGTGGGAAGTATGGAAACAAACAACTGTATTTTCCTTTCTGTGTGGAGGAGAAAGTTGCAATTAAGTTGGCGAAGGGATAGAGAGGTGCAACTTTTTTTGTTGTATGTCAAATGGAACTATATTTTAAGTGGAAATTCTCTCCAGAAATGGAGCTTTTGCAGCCCCCTCTTCCCTAGAGTAATCAGCTGTAATAATTATGAAGATACAAGCAAAACAGGAATAAGGATATTGCATCCATTTTCCCATAGCAAGCATTCAATAGTGAGAAAGGTCATCACCGACCTTAATATTGCAGTTCGGAATACACATGAAAACCTAGAATTCCCTGTTGAACTCGCTGGCAGCTGCACACAAACAGAACCCTTTGAAAAAGCAAGTCCATGTCTCTTTTTAAGGTTGACTCTGCCAGCAGTCTCCTCTCCCAAGGCAGGAGAATCTCCTAGCAGTCCTCCAGCAAATATCCCACAATGAAACAGAAAGGGGGTCAGTGTTTTATTTGCCCTGTTGTGATTGTCCTCAGGTTTCTTTGTACCCGGTTACAAAGGGCAACCTTAAAATTTGAAATTGGAGCTATATACTAACTCTGCTTGGCTCCACCACAGAAACAATGTCGTGAACTACATCCCTCTATGGGTTTCTGGCTAAGGACACCGGAACAACTGCTCTGCACTGAAGCTTTGAACAAAAACCATCAGGAATTGCAGTTTAGCACTGCAGACTACAGTACTGAAGTTCCATGAAAGGCAACTCATTCTTGTTTTTTCTTAACTGTATTTCTAAGCAGGTCCCCACTGCTCTAACCTTTTGAGGAGGGGGATTATGGAGATTTCCCTGGCATTGATGAATGCAAACTTTGCCACAGATTTTAATACATGGGATTTAGTTTAGGATGAGGGTTAAACCTTTACCCTTCAGAGCCGAAGAGAAAAGAAATCTTTGAAGACTTATACCAATTGGATAGCTGTTTTTTTCTTCATGCTGAGCCTGTTTTTATCTCAGTAGACTTTAAGAATTATGAAGTATCATAATATCTGTTGCAATACACATTTATACATAGAAACAATCAGGTCAATACTATTTCCATTTATTCTAGTTCTCATTTTAAAAAAACAACATGCCCTTTTACTTAACAGCCAACTCATTCCTGAAATGCATTTAATTGAGGTTAAAATTACTATAATTCAGGTAAAAAAGTGATAATTCTACCCCAAAGAAAACACAGTGGATTGAAATAAATTTAAAAATAAAAAATCCATGCCTTCCTTATACAAAAGGAGAACAGAAGAACTTCACAAATAACTGAGGCAGAGAGAAAGCACCAAAGTCTTTATGACTACTCACTCTAAAGCAGAGCTATACCACACAACCCCTTCCAATCCTAGCACTCACCATTGAACTCAATCCCAAAATACATCTACCATTGCAATGGGTGGAGGAACTGAAGGACCACAGATAAATCCATGTGCTGTGACATATTCACTTATTTTGAGTAAATAATCATTAAATCAGCAGTATTAAGCTTTTACCTGAGTGTAATACATAGCAGAGATGAGGTAGACACACATCTTGCATGCACAGAGGTGCTAAACATCACCCATTTCCAGCTGGGGAATGTAGAGAGGAGAAATTAAGGGGGGTTATGGAATACTGTGATAATTCTATATGATTTTCCTTTTTTCCCCTTCTCTTTCTGCTGTTAGCAATATCACTAACCAGCTCATGGGTGCTTTATGAATACTAATCAGGATGAAGAACGCGCCTGTTTGATGTATATAGTCGATTTTACTGCAAAAAACCTTCCTGCAGGTCAAATGGAGACACAGGGAAGGCAGTCAGACTGAGAAGCTGGGCAGAGCAGTGAAGGTTACTGTGGGAAGGTGCATTGCCAGCACCAGCACTGCCACTGGCCAGCTGCCTGACTTCACCCTCTGTAACCATAAAATGGAAATAAAGGTGGTTAGTGATCCCTTTCTCCCCTAAGTCCTAAATTGGAAAATTCACATTTTAATCACACACTAAAGATTTTGTGATTTCATTTTGGTTTGAGATTATTTCAAACTTTGGAGAAACACCATTTATTTAGAGCAGGAAAAACAACAAGAACAGGGAGTGAGCATATTAAAGCGAATGTAATTTGAATATTTACATAATAATGAGATATCTATCAAAGAAACTGTAACAGCAAAATAAGAAGGCAAGGAGAAGCTACATAAACCTAGAATGTAAGAATCAATGCCAACAAAACCTGCTAAGTAGGACCTGGCAGATCACATTGGCACAGCAAGAGGACTCTGGCCTGTTTGGTGCTTGTGCATTCTTTCCCTCACTCTTGCCCTGAGTGCAGAAAGCATTCAGCCCTTGAATTTCAAGTGCCAGCACATGCCAGCCCCTTTTCGGATTGCTGCTTCTTTGTGTAAATTACAAGCTCTTAGCAGCAAGCACCTTGTTTCTTATTATGGTACAAAAAACCCCACCACTATGCTGATGTTCTAACAAAGACAGACAAGACAATGGCATTTCCAAAGGCTGATTAAGAAAAGCCGTTACTCATCTCCAGGGTCTCATACAATTCCCTTTGGGAAGATAATCAGTGCTACAAATATAGGCCTTTGTGAATAAGGCACTGAGATGATAACAGCTTAATTTCCATAGGAGGAAAGCCATACATTTAAGTTTCCACAGCAGGAAAGACAGACATTTAAGTTATAATTGTTTTTATTCTTGTGTGAGCGTCCAGTCAGAATTTAATTGCAGCATCACTAAGCAAAAAAAAAAAAAAGGTAAGGTACTATTGAAGTCATATTACAACACGTGGCAGCTGTAAATTGCTGAAGACAGACCTTCTCACTAGCCAATATGTGATAAGGGAGTAGGTAGTTAATGAAGACATCCATAGGCTTTTGCTGAGTTTGCTGAGTGATGTGCAACTGTCTGGCCTAACTAACCTCTATTACATGAATCCTCCAAGTTACAGTCGTGTCTTGAGTGAGCCTGCCTCAACCAGCTGAAACAAAGGCAAACCACACAAAACACACAGTGCACGAGTTTCTAAAGGCTCATGAAGACATGATTCCCCTTAAAGCTTTTCTGGCACTATTGGAAGTTAAAAACATGCATTCAGAGAAGAAAAGTACTCTGGATATATAATCTGCAAAAGTAATGGGCTGTTCAAAAAGCCACTATTTGCTGAAGGGAGAAAGGGAAACGTTCATGTTTCTGCTATTGGAGCATTTTGCTGTCTGGTTTTACAAACAGGCCTATCTAGATTTTTGAGTATTTCCCAATAGTGTCAGAAAAATATGTACTGTAAACAAAATCTCCATTTAAAGTGACCCCAGTCAGTTTTACCTTGCTTGTGGTCTTAAAATTCCATTGGGAAGGAAATTTTCCTTGTAATTGCTACTGTTCCAACCCACAAGTCTTTTTTCTCTCATTTCCCTTTCCCTGGGTGCTGAGGGGAACTGGAAGCTCAGCTGCTCCTTTTTAGCTGCCAATCAAGCCAAGCTGGGGCTAAACCAGAACAGCATGGTAAGTCCACTTTCTTCAAACAGCTATTGTTGTTCTCTACCTGCTGCTTCAAGACGTAACAGTATATAAGAATTCTCCTAGGCACCACGTTCAGCTATGTGCACGCCACACAGAACATCTGACAGCACGAGCGCTGTGACAGCCTTCTCATCCTGCATGATGTGCTTGACCTCAGTTCTTCTGGAAAGCTCCTAGACCATATCACTACATCACACAAAAAAATGTGGCATTCCCAACAGTCCTAGCACCTTTCCCAGCCTCGGAATCTGGGTAGTGGACTGTATTCCCATCTGCAGCAAAGGGACTACTCGGAAAAACTCTCCAAAGAAGAGCAGCAAACATTGGATGTGAAAGACTCCAGGAGGGAAAGTCAGGCTGAATTCCTGCATTCTGATGGGAGAAAAGCAGTCATTCCCATCTCTTCAGTGGAATTCAAAACCTTATTACTGAAAATTTCATCTTTAACACAAAGCTCTCCAGTGGTGGATCACATTACTTAAAAAAGAAGACAAATGCTACTACAAGGCTGATGTGTCTTAATTGCCAATAACTTCAAAAACAGAAATCACAGAATCATAGAATGGTTTGGGTTGGAAGGAACCTTAAAGCCTATCCAGCTCCAACTTCCCTGCCATGGGTAGGGTGTCACAGTCCAATCAGTGGATGCGTGATGGTTTGCTTACCATGACCTCAAAGCACAAAAAGTCAAGGTGACCATGCCAAGGGGTTATGCTCCAATCAAACAATGTAACTTTTTGCCCACAAAGCATCATGTGATTGACAGAAAGACTGATGGGAAGGGAGAGAAGAGGTAAAGTAAAGGGAGGAAAGAGGATTATAGCTATCACCACAGGTCCAAGGCATCTCTATGCTCACAGGTCCAGGCAGTATCCCATCGCTCCTTCCAATCGTCGTGATCCTTGGTGGGGAAGATCTTCGAAGTTTGGTTGCTGAAGAGTCATCTTTTATGCTAAGCAACTCACCTTGCACCTCCTCTGTCCCATAGATTGTTGCCAATCTCTGCCTTTCTTGGGCAGGATAAGAAAGTTCTGGCTTCGCTTGCCAAAACTTAACTGCACCACCTCATGTTTTGGTGGTCTTTTGCTTTCTGACACGGGTCTTCCTCTCGTGTCTGCTAAGTGACCCTGAGACCTCCTGTGAACTTCTGCACGTGCTCCCCTTCATTGGCCTCAGAGGCAGCAAGGAAGCGGGGCAAGTTTGGCTGAGGCAGCAGGTGAAATCCATCTTCCGGACAGCAGCAGCGATGAAGCCTTATCTTGGTTGTTGCTTGCAGTTCCAGGTATCGGAGAACAGCACAGAACCCACCGTATCACGCAGTTCTTTCTCTCAGGGTGTTTGCTTCTTGGTATCCCTCCAAGACCCTGATGGCGATGCTGAGACAAATAACCATTCTTCGGACCAACTCTTACACAGCGACACCTTCCACTGGATCAGGCTGGTCAAAGTCCCATCCAACTTGGCCTTGAACTTCTTCAGGGATGGGGAAGCCATGACTACCCTGTGCCAGTGCCTCATCACCACCCACCAACCAAATTATGGTTGACAGTCAGTACTGTTTCCATATTAAGATCTATAAAACGAAATTAGAATTATTTGTAGGGAATCCTTTCCTAAACAATTAAATCTCAATTAGAATTTCTTCCTGCATTTTAAAACACTTATCTAAAGAGTTACAAATGCCTATCAGCTACCTGGTTGCTCGGCCAGAAATATTAAAATAAACGTCTTCAGACTTAAGTACCTCTTTACTTAGAGGAACAAACTATTCAAAAACTAACTACAATTTTAGTATGCCTTATACTGTCAAAGACCAACAAGGACCAGAAATATCGATTCCCTGATGATGGAAATATGTAGAAAGCTGTTATAACAGATGGGTTATTATAAAACAGTCCTTTTAAAAAGAAGGAAACAAGTGTTAGCCACTCTGAAGCACACACCTCATCTTGGTGTTCATCTAACCAAATCTAATTTCTACTTCTTCCTTTTTTCCTTTAATGCGTGGTCCCTTTAAGCTTGCTAAACCGAAATGGCAGAACATCCATACAGCAGGAAATGAATTAATTGTGTAAACTGCCAGCATGTGGAGCAGGTGGCTGGACTTGTCCTAACAGAACACGATAAGGCCCATGTTTTGATTTACTTCCATAAAATATTAGAGAGGCTGAAAAACAACAAAATAGCATGGATCTGCTCCATCCAGCACTCATTTCTCCAGTCACATTAAGCAACCAGGAAGGGGAAGGCAGAGTGGGATTTAAGCTCTTTTTTTGTATAGCAAACGTGGAAAATTATGTTAATGCTCAGGAAAAGAATCTCCCACGAAATAAAACTTGTATTTTCCTATGCATCAGGCTCAGATTTGAATGACAAAGGAGGGACACAGCTGCTACTTTTTATTCTGATGAGGTCTGTGAAGCAAGCAGAGCCAAGAAAGACTGAGTCCCATCCTCAACATCATTGCTAAGTCAGGCTTATTTGTTCTCTTCTGCGTGGAAATCCACTGAGATATCTCTGGAGGTAGGAAAACCTTGACTGTTTTCCATGGTGAACTCTAGGATTTTGATAGTCAGATGGGCTTTTGCAGTCAGATAAAAACAAAAAGAGCATTTAATATCCAAATTTACAACTCCTTCAAGCAATACCGTGCCTCTCAGCAGTCATCCCATGTCTGTCTGCTAGTTTGTTCTCAGGTGACAGTGTCGTGGACAACTGCATCACCAAAACACTTCGTATGGGAGGGGTAAGAGGATTAAGTTTTTTCCAGGTTTCCTATTTTCCTTGAAGACATCTCTCAAACTGCTTTCTTCTCTGATACCTGCTGTGGCCTCTGTATTTACACTAATTCCTTCTGCTGTACTCAGCCTGCCATTATACGTGCAGGCTATTTGTTAAGTGGGGGTATGAATCTCAACAGCATAATCAGTCTGTCTCAGCACAGTAAATACACTAACATGTAAAGAAAAACCTAACATGTGAAGAAAAACAAAGGGAGAAGCAGTGCTGAAATCTAGGTTGCCAGAAAAATTTTTCAGCCATGTCAATCGAGAAAAAAATATGGAAGGCCTCAAAATTAGCATTAAACTCCATAATGTTCTTTCTACAAAAAAATTCCTTGACAGATGTAGACTTTCAGGCTTATTTGCCTCTACTCTGCATATTTAAGAATTAATAGTAACATAAACATTTCACGTAACTCTGATTTTTCTTAGCAATGCTCCCTTCCAACAGGAAGTTGGTCCTGAAATCCCTCATTCACCACACGGCTCAAGGGAATTCGCTTGTTCAGAGCCATCCAGGTGTTAGCAAATACAACACATAGATGTGGATCTAACTCAAAGATAATTTATTGATAAAGACATCAAGTATGAAATTTGCATCCCAAATAATAATAATGTATGAGAATCTTTCTGAAATATTCTTTAACTTATACGAAGCAATTCATTTGCTTATTGTATAGTAATTTGGTGTTTTCAGGCAAATAGTGAGGGGTATTTAATTAACTAAAGCTACAGGAGAAGATTCATGTAGGTAGAATGCAATTACCCAAACTAGAATTTACTCTCAAAATTATAATTAATTACTGTAGAAAATAGCAGAGTTTTAAAGACAATAAATCACTGGAATCTGAAATTTACATCATGCCCGAAAGATGCTAGCTCTTGTATTTCATTTCTTCCAGCAAATGAAGAGACCATTGGGTCAATGGAGGTGTGCATGTATAGACGTGTACACACAAAGGAAGAAAGGAAGGAGTATTCTTACCTAATCTCAGTATAAAAATCACAACTTAAAAACCAGGTGATATCACGTGTGATTTTCCCTGGAGTCTCAATGAATTTATAAATTAGTGTAACTTTTTCTTAATTCTAACAAATTGTTTGAAACCAAAAAGCTGCAAACAAACAATCCCATCTTTAATTTGCAAAAACATGAAATCCTCATCCATCTCAAGTTACACCTTCCACATTTTTCTCCTACAATAACATCAGTTTCTATATCCTTTCAAGCCCCGATGAATAAGAATGCTGTTTACTAATGTCTTAAATTATTTTTCTGACTAATCCAAATAACCCCAAGATTCCTCTTTAAACCATCCTAATCCTCATATGAAAAATATGAAGGAAAATATGAATGAATCACCAATTTAAAAATATCTGATCAGCTAGAGTCTATATATCTCAAGATCCACTACATTTAGCCTTTCAGTTGAGTCAAAATACAGCCCTTCATACCTTCTCACTTAATGCAACCACGTGCCCAAGTCCTCTGGTGGGAATCAACAGGAACGTTCTGTGACTCAATCCCAAATGCCACTGATCTATTGTAAGGGTGGAACACTCTTGCCACTGAGGGTCCTTCATGACAGAGTCAAGGAGCCCTTGTGAGTACTGGGACTGAAATCGTATTTCAAGGAAAACCTTGTAGAGAGGTCTGGGAATTTTGAGTGCCAGTCAAACAAGAGAGAACATGCAGTGGACCTGGTAAATTTGAGTATTTGGTGGATTCTGCTAGGCAGCAGAACATCATTAGACCTAATCTGGTATCTCCCTCTGCTTATGCATTTGAGGTTCAACATCAGGAGAATGACGTTAATTTAGAGGAGAATTCATAGGCGGACAGGCTGAAGTCACTTGGTGTGTTCAGCCTGGAGAAGGGGAGACTGAGAGGGGACTTTTTTTCCTTTTTTTGCCAGCATTCCAGAAGCATTTGATCAATACCCTTAGTCACATGGTGTGAATGTTGGGAGTGTCCTGTGTAGTGGTAGGAGCTGGATTCAATGATCCTTTTGGGTCCCTTCCAACTTGGGTAATTCTATGATTCTATGACTTCATCACTGTATACTATTTCTTCATAAGGACAGGAGGAGGAGCAGGTGCTGAGCTCTTCTCCCTGGTGACCAATGATACGACTCAAGGGAATGGCAGGAAGATGTGCCAGGGGAGGGTTAGGTTGGACATTAGGAAAAGGTTCTTCCCCCAGAGGGTGGTGGAGCACTGGAACAGCTCCCCAAGGAAGCAGTCACGGCACCAACCCTGACAATATTCCAGAAGCATTTGGCCAATGCCCTCAGACACATGGTGTTAGGGCTGTCCTGTGTAGAGACAGAGGATGGACTCGATGATCCTTGTGGGTCCCTTCCAACTCAGGACATTCTATTATCCATTCATTCTGGTGAGGCAAAACCAGTAAGAGACTGGCTTCTGCCAAAACATTTCCAGTGCTCTACTCCATGCACTAAGGATGAGTTGCAATCAGTATCTTGAGAAAAAACAAATCGTGAGCCAAAAAATTTGTTCCTTTTGCCAAGTACCATGTCAGAAACTTTCTATTTTGTGATCATGTTTCTTGCTTGTACCAATGCAGGCTTCAGAATAGACTTAATTTAGCATGTTAGCAAGTCTGCTGTTAACTTTGTTATGTGCTTATTAGCGTTTTAATTTGTCGATACATTAATTAGTAGATTTGTATTCCAGTTGGTAATTTTCATTATACTCTCATGAGCAGCACACTCCCTTAGCTTTCAAGTATTTCAGAATCACTTGAGCTGTAACATTCCTTTTGAGGGAGCTAAACTCTGCTGAGCTATGTACTGTCTACTACAGACCCTGCAGGCATGTCATGGTAAAGGGGTGTTGATGCTCAGATGCTGAATAATTAGAAGGTAAAAGCCAAATGGAAATTAACTTCAGTTCAATCAGCCTTTATCACTCTGCAGTTGTATCTAGAAACTAGTCTGATGCTGATTAACTAGAGAGGTTGAAAAATGTTTTGATGAGGTAGTCAGAACTTGGGGAGGGCTAAAAAAGTAAACAGATTGTTTGGTCAAATAAGTGGAAAAAAATAATAAAGGCTGCTAACATGACTGTTTTCAACATATATCTTCTAGAATTAAAGAGCATTATCACCAGCATTTTATTTAGATGACCCAAAATAAAATAAGTCTGTCAACAGCAATAAGACGTAAGTATTTAACTTCTTACAGCACAACCACACATGGGCACACTGTAAGCTTGAGCTTGTTGACAGCCTGTTTTTCCCATACCTGTAATAAAGGCAGGCAAATAATTCATCTCTGACGAACCCGCAAAATCTCCTTAAACAGAAAACACCAAGTGGATGAATAAAGCAATTTACACCGGTGTATAGAGCCACCTCCTATTATCAGCTGTTATTATCATGATGGTTCCTGAGAGCTAAAAATTGGAATATTATTACCAAAATACACAGATACCCACAAAAAATGACAGAGTTATCTTAACGGTTATTTTAAGTAAAAGCCAAAAAGCATGAATGAGTAGCTAAAAAGCATGAATGAGTAGCTAACTAATTAACATCACTGTGGAAATAGCTGGGTAGAATATCTGATGTGTTTTGCTTCAAATGTAAAGCACCACTTTTTACACAATTCTTGTCCCACAATGCTACAAGAAAACATTTCCGATTTCTTTCCTACCCTGCTGGAGAAAGCTACAAGGGGCTGTAGCAAAGCTAAGAGATAGAAATACTAAGTATCTTTCTGGTAACTGAACACAAGTTACAAAACTCACCCAATAGAGCTATGAAGGAAAATTTAATAGATACATAGTTAATTTGGGTAACTGTTGAGCTATTTAATACAAAACAGCATAAAATTATTTGGTTGGTTTGTTGGGTTTTTTTAGGATCTAAGTCATTTTCTATCAAAATCAATAACAAAATCTCACTGAATTCAACCGAGCAATGTCAATCCTATAACTCTGGCACTTATAACAGGTGTATAAGGAGGCTTAAGGCAAAAGGTTGAGAGATAATTTAGTGCCAATGAAAACAACATATTTTAAAAGACCAGAACAAGAGAGCTTAGACTGAGGGAAATGAAGATAGAGCAGGGGAAAAATACCCTAACTGTTGTTGCAGGCTGTATCGATCATGGTCACAAAGCAGAAGGACTTCAAAAGTAGATTTCCAGCACAGAAAGAAGTCAACAGAAGAAGATTTCTAGTCTGAAGCAGAGGGGGTGGGTGGTAGGAGAAAATAATGGATCCTACCTGCCCCTCCATGGATCAGCCCATGTATATGATGTGATAACAATGGAATTGTTAACTATTCACCTCAGTGTTTGCCATCCCAAAGATGGCAAACCCCAAAATAAAGCTTATCTGGCTTTTCTTCCCCAGAAATTAAACACCTCCTGCAACCTGCAGTGGTACTTGTCAGTGTCCTCGCAAGTGCCACTTAACCTCTCCTGGGCTCAGGGAGGGCAGGACCCTCAGCTTGTATGAAAACTCATACAATGCTCCACACACTGCTTTCTCTGCCCCAGTGGTCTAAAAGATCCAACATGTTGTCCCATTTTCTGATCAGCTTAAATCAATTATTCCTTATTTTTGTACCTTTGACTATTAGCTCTTCAAGCTCCTGCTTTGCTTCCTTTTACCCACCAAAGTCCCTTTCATGTCATTAAAACCATTTGGACTTCAAGTCTGTCTCTAAAGGACAGATTTTGATTTCAATAAACTACTGTATCTTATCTCTTGAACACATTACAGGGGTTCTCACCTTCTTCCATTTTTTCCCTTTTATATCCCAGGGTGTGCACACTGTCCTCTCTATAATGCTAATAAGATGCTCTTTACGTGCCTCCATGCTGAGTCCAAGGATTTAATTTCATAACTTTTTCCTTTCAGGCAGTTTCTAACTTCTTTTAAATAAAAAAGTTTCCTCCTTGCAGGCTAATATTGCTTTTTTACCCCTTGGTGTGCTACCTCTGAGCAGCGTTTGACTCACCAACCTCACCCCACTCTCACTCATCTCCTCACAGATGCTGAAGACTACAGAGACTTATTCAAAGTGATGTACGTGACATTTTTACCTCTGTCACTGGAGTTAACTGACTTAATAATTCTGCAAAAAATTACTTCCACAAAGGAGTTACACTGTTCATTTTGTGGAGCAGGTGGTGTGGCCAGCTTCCAGTGCTTGCACCTTTTGCTTTCTCCCTACCGAATCATGGGGGTCAGGATCAAAATAAATATAATTATGAACCAGGTCAGGATGAAGGCAGGTGTTGGTCACTCTCCTGGCTCGAGGGAAACAGAGTAGGACTGCTGAGCCTGTAGCTAAAATTAAAATCAGTACATAAATGCTCAACTTCCACTAAAAAAACATGAGACAATCCCTGATTATATTCCTCAATTTAATTCTCCATGCAACAGATTGTTGTCGTTGCAAAGGGAGAGTAAGTTTTTACAAGGAAGAGGCCAAAAGATCCATGCAATGGAGGAAATGCAAGCTGTAAGACAATCTCTGTGAAAATACCATGAAAGAGCATTAAGCCATCTATCATACAATAGTGAAACAATCAGAGAATCACAGAATGGTTTGGGTTGGAAGGTACCTGAAAGCCCATCCATTTTCAAACCCCCTGCCATGGGCAGGGACACCTCCCACTGGATCAGGCTGCTCAAAGCCTGATCCAACCTGGTCTTGAACACCTTCAGGGACAGGGCAGCCACCACTTCTCTGGGCAACCTGTGCCAGGGCCTCGCTACCCTCACAGTAATGTCCAAGTCTACTGATTTTCATCAGCTTCAGCACTGCCTTGTCATTTGGGAGTCATCCGACTTCCATTTTTTATTACAATTTTATTACATTAGGGAAGCAACTGGAGAGTGCTCTGAAACCACACAAGGAGCAATAAAATAAATAAAAGAAAGAAAACTACATCTATTAAATCAAGAAACTTATGCAAGACATAAATATCAGGCATTTACTTATGGTGTTTGCATTTTAAAAAGGTCAAATTAAATTAACCATTAATTTATACCATAGTCACCCACGACAACTGTCATAGAAATCTAATCTAAACTGGTGATATAAAGCATAAATTTGCTTAAGTTCCTGCAATCACTCTTCTACTGGACATAAATCAAGTGCAATGAAGGAGAAGGCTCATTTTGGGATGATTTGTATATCTGGTAGGATAGCAGTTACAGCAGTTACAACTATTATTATTCTTTGTTATGGATGATCAGAACTCTGTAGGCTGAACACAATCTGTGCCTTTCTGTTGTTTTCTTGGGTGGAGTTACAGAAAGCAAAAGAAAACGGTTTTAGTCCCATGTAGCAGAGGCCTGTTCATACAGTTTTTAAATGGCTCAATTGAAATGCCTACAAGCTTCACTGCTGCCCACACGAAATGAAAATTGTTCAATACGCTTATTCCTCCCTATGCCCAATACATTATTCATACTGGAGAAAGACGAGGCAAGAGAGGGAAGCCTACAGTACTCAGGGGAGCAGATTAAACAATCTCTTGATAAAAAATAAACTAGCAAAAGATTCATAAATACATTCAGTGTTTTTATTTGCTTCTTTCAAAATTCTAATTTCAGGTAGCAGAGTAAAAATCTTTTTAAATTTGTTACTCTGTAACAGAAATGGAATTTCTTCTCTGTACTTATTTTATAAGCCACAATCGTCATTTAATCAATAGTTTTGATGGTATTTTTAAGAGATATTCAGACAGGTTTGCGACTCCTCAGCTGTGCCCAAAGGACAGGGAATCAGAGATGCCGCCAGATAACGCTTCCATTACAGAACATCCAACAATTCCAGAAATGCTCTATTATTTTAAAGAACCTCCATTCTTCAAGACACGTAACGTCCTGCACCTGAAATTAATCCTTCCCTTTGCTAGCTAATGGTATTTGAGGACCCACAAAAAGCATCCATTCTCCCTCATCCTGCCTCTGCACCCCCTGATAAAGGGCCCCTTCTCATCTTTCCCATAGGCATAGGGTGTGTCTTATTCTTTAAAGTTCTCAGGATAACCAGTACAAATGAATAAGAAAAGAACATTTTAAGGTCAATACCACCTGCAAGCAGGGCTTGGAACAAATAGGAACATGACAGTAACAGCCATCCCTGCATTAATCAGCAGGAAATCCTGCTGTCAGACTTTGACAATTGATTTAATCCAGATTTAAATTTAGCCAGATCAGTTTATTTTTAGCTGCTGCAATTAGCATGTCTGTTGGGGAAAAAAAAAAAAAAAAAAAAAAAGATAATCAGAATTAAATGCAATGCCTGGAATCAGAAAAAGCACAAAATGGGTATTCTCATGGGTGTTACACTTGCTTGCAGGCCAGAACCTGCACTAGTAAGTTATTGGGAGCCTGATGGCTGAGGTACCCAGGCAGTGATTTGTCCCAGGAGCAGAGAAGGACCCACACTTAGTTTTCAGTTTTTTCTGTAATTGTGAAGTGAATTGCGTAATGTGGGCTCTGGGTGTTTGCAGAACCCATATCAACTATCACCACCAGTTCAGCTGCATGAAGGTGCTGGGCACCGTGTGTTGCATGTATGCTGGGGTAGTGAAACAAAGATGTCAGAGTTATTGCACAAGTACATCGCTTCTACTCACTCCTGCCCAGCAATTCCAATACTTCCCACAGTGTCGGCCTTCCTGCACATCACAGAACAGCTGAGTGTTTCCCTCTTAGGCTGCTGGACAGACAGCAGACTGGCCAGACCTAGCAAGCAGTCTCCCACTCAAGCTGCCACACTTCCCAACAGGGAAATGCTCAGAATCCACATAGGTAAAATTCCCAAGTGCAACACACTTAATATCTGAATGTGGTACCTTCAAGCATCACACAAGATGAAAAGTTCAGCCTTAAAGCCCGTGGTGAAAGGAGAAAACAGGAGGTCCGGTGGGAGCCACTCAGATTCTCCTTTAGCCTCACATGGCAGAAGTAACGAAATAAAGATGTAAAACAATCTGAGTATTCATCAGCTAGGGAAACTGCGGCTAGGGAAATTAATGGATACCAGATATTTAAAGAACTTCCTTGCACGTCTTACTCTCCCTGATACACCCTTCCCAGTGCATGTCATTCCAAGCAAGCTTCAGAATATGAGACAAGTGCAATTTAGCAGTCCACACTCATGTTCTATCCTACGTGAAGCTGAAAGGACAAATTCTTCTCTCAAATACACATGAACAAGCATCAAAGGTCTTGTTTAGACTGGTGCTAGAATAGTATTGCACGTTGCCATGTGAGGAAAGTTCAACACTGTCTTTGAAGATCCAACCAAACCTTCATGACTTGAAAAAGGTAATTATTCACTTTTTCCAAGGAACACAAACCCATTCCTTAGCCTTTCTGTGAAAAAGCTGTATTATAAACACCATTTATGAGCTGCCTAAAAGCCATGTTTACTGATGAAGGCTTTCCCATTAATTTTCTAAATCAGCATTTTCTAAATGAGCTAATTAATGGACTTCAGTCCTTATCATTCTAATTGAACAGCAAAATAAGCCAGTTAATTCATCTACAAGGAGTACATGAGAACCAGGACTTGGACATCTTTCCAGAATTCCAAGAGTTTGTTCCAAATGTTAACATTTATATATATATATGTATATACACAAATTGCATATATTTCCTAAATTATATTGCTGAGCCTCAGGGTGGTGGTCAAATTTCAGCCTTCATTTCATCAAAGAAAAAGGATAAAATCATGGCTTAAAATAAAATTCAGGGGGTTTATTCATATTGATTTAACATTATTGTAATCAGCAACTCTCAACATTAATTCAGCAGTTCTCCCTAATCTAAAATGGGATAAACATTGAATGCAAATATTCTCTATCTTTTGGACAGAGAAAACTGAATATACTCAAGGATATGCCTTGATTTCCAAGTGCACATCTGTCCGTATGCAATAAAAAATGCAAGATCTTTACAATGCTAAGTGTTAAAAACGTGTGCAAAACTTCTATCATATCTGTAAATGCTTGCATACAAGAAGCCTATATTAGGATACAGAGTGGCGTAATTTTCTTAAACAAAGGAAAATAATATTTTAGAACTGCAGTTCTTAATGACTTACCATTCCTCAAAGATTAGTAATTCAGCAAGAGCTTCTTAGCTTGACCTGGATTTAATTCCATATCAACAGCAACCTTAGATAAAACTGGTCCACACTTACTTACTTATTTGTGAGAGTTCTTTTTTAACTACAAATGTATCTTGCCCAAATAAGGCACATTGTCAAAAGAAGAACTTGATATTAAAAAACCGTTATAGTCAATAATTTGTGGTGTTTCTGACATATGAATTTAAACAATAATTGTACTTCATTTGCAATGTGTAAAGCACTGAACTGATAATGCATTACAGCTGATAATAAAGAGGCTTTTCCAAAGCAATGATAAAATTCAGCAATTATTCCTGATCTTTCCCCTTAAAGAGTCTCTGGAGATCACGCACGCATTTTATATACATGTATACATACACCTCCTTATACAGAGTGTAAAATCAACATCACACTTTGCCAAACCCCCTTACACTCCCATTAGAGCATAAAGTGAATGAAAAAGATAACATTGTTAGAATTAAATGTGCAATGCAGTATTTCAAAAGCAATCTACTTGCTTCAAGGCTAAAAATATCAAGGAGACTAAATTAATTTGCGCTTCAAACTTAAGAAGATTTCATGCTTCTGGTTTGTCTATTCTTTGCTATTTGGTATGGCAAAAGCAACGAGATTAAAGCTTTTGAAAAAAAGAAAGTGCTAATTTGTTTATACTATATTTTGGCAATAACCCAAGTGAGGGGAAAAAAAAAAGCTGTCTGGCAGGAAGCTCCAAATCAAGGAACTGAAAATTATGTTTCATAATGCATAACTCAATTGTTTTCTTAATAGTCAGAAATTCCCTGAGGTTCAGGCTATCCTTGATCTGTTCCCTTGTGATACTTTCAAGAAGAAAGCCCATCCACATAACGTTCCATGTTAATATGAAGCACTCACTTCTGTTTGGCAACTGTGAATTATTCATTGGCAGTAGATCTCACCACAGAGGATTACAAGGTAATTATTGTCCCAGAGGTATTCCTTGTACTGTAGGTAGGATGACACACACTGTAGTTGAGATGATGAATCTGTGTCAAAGTGTTACTTTTAAAAGCACATACCTGAAGCGCTCTTCAGGTGCATTTATGAACTGATGGACCACAGATCAGATGACCTATGAGGTTTTGCCATCTTGAACATCTCAATGGCACTAAAATATTGACTTGAAGTAAGTTGCCAGAACTAAATAGCATCCAGCCCAGACTTCCAACGGGACAGCAATTACTGGAGGGAAAATACTGAATCTCTAAAGATGAGGTTCACATTTTTAAAGTATTTACTAGCTACAAGGACTTAACCAAACTGGGTGTGCTGTTCAATGCGCTGGAGACTTCACTCTCACTAATAATATCATCCTTCCTGTCCGTAAGTATGATGGCATCTCACTCCTCTGGAAAATTCTCGGTATTTAAGCAATTTGGCTGTGCAAACAGCTTTTACCCTCAGTCTTCAGAAACGAGCTCCTGGTAACAGCAGAAGGACAGGTAGCAGCAGATGCATCCACTGACTTCCTGACCCAGGAAGCCAACCACAAGCAGCTGTTCTCTAATACATCTTTCATCTGTGTTTGCAGACAGAGAATATTGTCCAAACATAACAATGGAGTTATTTCCAAACAGGTTTTTGAAAAAATGATTACCCCCTGCCCTATTTTAAAGGTCCTACTTTAATTATCACGGAGGAAACAATCAGCATATTTTCTCTTTTGAAATGGTGCAGACAGGTCAGAAACTTGCTGGTTCCACCAAATCGCACCAAGAAAGAAAAAGTTGCAATGAGTGTGTGACAGTGACCTGCCCTGAGACACCATATGTTATTCTTTTACGTCCAGCAGCAAGGTCTTTCTGAGCAAAACCAAAAAAAAAGCTTTAGTTCTTCTAGAGACAGACACCATAAAGGACAGACATTCTATTGATATGTTGACATGTACATGTATGCAATGTACTTCATGAATGGAACAGGAGAAGATAGGAATAGCGGGCCTGTACAGCCAGTGAAGCAAGATGGGACATCATCTGCTTTTCTGTGGCTTTATCTGGAAAGAGACACCTTGACACAACGTGGCAGCACTTCCTTCCAGCAGCCCCGGATCAGCACATTTCACAGTTTCAGAATCATGATCAAAAATAAATAGGCAGGGTATCATAGAATCATGGAATCATCTGGCTGGAAAAGACCTCTCAGATCATCGAGTCCAGCTGTACCTGTCCCCTTACTAAACCATGTCCCTAAGAAACTCATCTGTCCATCTTTTAAACATCTCCAGAGATGACGACTCCACAACTTCCCTGGGCAGCCTGTTCCATTGTCTGACCATCCTTTCAGTGAAGAAATTCTTCCTAATGTCCAGTCTAAACCTCCCCTGGTGCAACTTGTAGCCGTTTCCTCTCGTCCTGTCACTTGTCACTTGTGAGAAGAGCCCAGCACCCACCCCGTCACAACCTCCTTTCAGGTAGTGGTAGACAGTGACAGTCTGTAGACAGTCGTAGACAGCCCCCTCTTCTCTAAGCTAAACAACCCCAGTTCCCTCAGTCTCTCCTCGTAGGGCTTATTCTCCAGCCCCCTCACCAGCCTCGTTGCCCTTCTCCGCACATGCTCCAGCCCCTCAATGTCCTTCCTGTAGTGAGGGGTCCAAAACTGAACCCAGCACTCGAGGTGCGGCCTCACCAGTGCTGAGTACAGGGGCACAGTCACCTCCCTGCTCCTGCTGGCCACGCTGTTTCTGACACAGGCCAAGATGCCATTGGCCCTCTTGACCACCTGGGCCACTGCTGGCTCGTGTTCAGCTGCTGTCAACCAACACCCCCAGGTCCAACCTCATCCCGTTGGTCTCAGCCCATCGATCCAGCCTGTCCAGATCCCTCTGCAGAGCCTCCCTTCCTTCAAGCAGACCGACACTACCACCCAGTATATTGCGTAGAGTGACAGCCAGTGCCCCTGACCTCAGGGAATGCAGAAGGTGCCTGACAACCAGTTCTCCATTATTGTACAGTTTAAAGCAGCACAACACAACTGCATGTTACCCAGACAGTTGGATGTCTCCATCCTGCTCACATGGCTCAAGTATGGTGAGATGAAGTAAAGACGACTCCAATCTCGAATGCAGCAGATTTTGACTGCTGTCTCAGTGTGGCCATTGACCTTCTTGGTGATCCCAATCTAATCCCCGTTACCTCCACACCTGTGTTTGCTTTTTTCATCCTTTCCTAACTCTGAAGGAGTAGGGACTTTGAGTTTTGAGCTGTAAGCTTCAAGGGCGCCCTGCAGCAATCCAGGAACATAAAACAGAAGGTTTACATTGAGTTACAGATTTCTCTGTTGGATGTCACCTTGGACGCTGCTTAGAGCCCAGCAACTAACCCAAACCTTCCACTGAGGGCAGAAGGCAGGCAAAATGTCCTTACTGTCTTTCTGAGCAAGCAAGATTGTGTAGCTCTATAACAAAGTACCAGCGACATACATTAATTATGATCAGCCATAGATAATTTTAGATGTAAATGTAAAATGACAGTGACAACCAAAAAGAGCAGCAGCATCTGAGGTAAGAAGACTCCAGATAAGAAAAAAGTTGTGGAAGTGAGAGCAGGACCAAATCCCTCTTATCTATCGTTTCACCTCCAAATCTTGCCTAATCTTCCCTTCCAATACTAAAAGCCATCACCAGTTCCTGCAGCAGCAAACACGTGAAGGGCACGATGCCTGCCTTGCTTAGTCAGCAAGGCTCTGCGTAGTGACACAAAGAAAAGCTGATGTGCAAGGTTGCAATGATGAAGGGTAGTTAGGGAGCACTCGGAGGAATTCTCACATACCTAGCCAGGTTTTTTTAGTCCTATAAACAGAATAGCACACAGACTTCAGGGCTGCCTGTAAAGATGAATTCACTAGTACAAAAGAGCTTATAAAATAAGTTAAGAGAGAAGTAAAGGAGTAGGCAGGACAAAGCAGAAGGACAATATGATTATGTGGTCACTTGGGAGACTGTTACATATGAATGGAAGATAATGCATTAGGTTTCTTTTTTTAAAATGCAATTGTATTAACTTTAATTTTTAGTCTATAAATAGCCAAGGTCAAAAGTCTCCTTGGAGGAACATGCTCAAGCAACAATTTCAGCAGGAGAATGTGGGATGCATGTCCAGTGGCAACAGGCATGGAGTTCTGGCAAAGAAGATGCTAAGCTTGAAAGGGAAAACTGCAGTGAGCTGAACTTACTTTAAGTGGACCAAGCAGGCATGGGGAAATGTGTCCAAGAAAGAAAAAGTAAAAAAGAGACATGACATCAACTGCTGAGAGCCTCTAGACTAAGGAAAGCTTTTAAAAACCCATAACTACAGTTTCCATTTGAATTGAACAAGGCGCCAGGTACACATCTGGCCAGGCCACAGATTTTTTTCAGACTTACTGGTTTATTTAAGTACTAACCAAATTGCCATGTAATTAGAGTGAAAGTTAACGCATCTTAGTATTTAAAAGTAATTAGAAATAAATATCTGAAAGGGATATGCCTTACAAAAAACCAGCAGCCCTGAGAATGCAGCATATTCTAAAGAAAACAAATATCGAGCCATGTATAGCACAGCAATAAGGCACAGGGAAAATGTTCTGGCCCAGACAATCCAGAAAGTTAACTTTGTTTTCCTTGCTAGAGTGTCCAAGGCTCATCACTGTCATTGCTGACAGCTCCTTTCCCAATAGCAAAATCCCAGTCCTTGTAGAAAACATCTGTTTCTGTAAAAGAAAGAGCAGCAGGCCCTCTTCATATCCCAGCGGCCATACTCATCTGCATTTGACTTTTCCAGCACAGAAGTCATGCCTTTGAAACTTAGACTTACAGAAGCCATACAAAAAGGAATGTAATGCACGTGGGCCAATGATGGGTAATAAAGACCCATGAATACTAAAACACAAACAAGGAAGCACTCCAGAGGTGGTACATTTCTAAACAAAGAAAGGGAAGTAACAATCACATACCGCATGTGTTTAATCAGAGAAGCTCACTCTATCAAAAAGACCCCTGCTGTCAGAAGAGCAAAAAACTGCAAGCCAAAGAGAAAGGTAAATGCTGAGAAATCAGTGTGGTAAAGTCTGATAAACTCCAGACTAATATTTGTGTTGAGTCATCAAGAAATGATGAAGTCAGGACATGAAGAGTCTGCCAAAGGCCACAGTCACACAGTGGCAGCAACAACTAGGAGTATATTTGTCCACTCCTAACATGGCGGTGGCTTGCTCTACACAGATGAAGACCACAAGACTGTACTTACACCTGGTGAAACACAGGACCTCTCATGGACTTCATGAACACCTATCTATTCACCTATCTACTCACATTGGTATAACCCTCCTTGCTCCCTCCATACTCACGGAGCTGCTGGGGTTGTCCAAGTCAAGTCTATTGTCTCTCAGTGGGTGATGTACCACCCATTCCCTAAACCACTCTTACCTGTGGATTTATGAGGCTGTAATGGGTGAACAGGAGTGTGTTGCACTCTGTCACCAAGACACGGAAAGAAAAATGAGGGAAGCTGTTGAAAAGCCATTTTGACATTTTAGATCATAACTTGGAGACACGACTGAGAATGCAAGCAGTTACTTTGTTTATCAGCTTGGGATTTCCAGTGAACATTGAACTGTGTTTGCTTCAGTCTTGACAAAAACCAAAAGATGATGTTGAGCAACCACAAAACTGAAAGTATCCCCTAATTTACATATTTAAAAAGTGAAAATAAAATCAGTTGAAATGTATATAATGATGATACCATCTAATCAGCAGCCCAGTTAAAGATGGCACACTGCCAGTGATCCTTCTGGACTGTATGATACACACAAACTGCTTCTTAATGTTTCAGAGACAGAGGCCACTGCTACGATCTGCTGTCAGTCGCATGCACCTCCACAAACAGAACTTCACATCTAAAGCAGTAATCAATCACTCACTCACCAGGCCAGAGAATGAAAGCTCTTCTGTTTAAGTGACAGCCCAGCATGCACCCAAAACTTTGTTTTTCTTTCTCACCTTTGGTTTTGTGCCTTTTCCATCCTGCTGTTATTCTTATTTATATTACAGCAGTGACTGGAATCTACAGCCCTTACACCATGCAAATATGAAACAGTTGAGTTTCCAGTTACATCACATAAAATGGAAAAGGTGTAAGCTCAAAAGCATATGCTGAGAATGGAGATGCAGATGGTTGAAGTGACTTGCCCAAGGTCAGAGATAAAGTCTGATGGCAAAATTAATCTCTGCACTTTCCTTGGGATTAATCCAGTTCAGGAAGGACATTTATATTTTTCCCCCAAGGGCTGTGGGTAGAACTACTTTGCAGAGAGGTCAGATCAGGGTGATACACTACGCTATTCCTCTACAGTGAACAGCACAAACAAAAACTGTCATCTAGAAAGCAAAATTTAAGGTCATGGACTTCAGCCAGCTTAAAGCTAAACACATAATTAAGGTCTTGGCTGGAAAGAGGTTCAGTTAAGCTTACAACCTGGTGCACAGCTATCCCTGATTTCAGACCACCTGCACTTCTGCAACAGCAATCCCTGTTCTCAGCTATAAAAGAGAGTTGCATGCAGCTGTATCAATAGGAACCACGTTCATGTGTCAGGAAGGTATAATTTGCCACTCTTAGGAATCAATGTAGTTCTTCCAGATTTTCATCTGCATAATAAAACGTAAATTGCTGGGTAATTTCACTCCTTGATGACTTGCTCATTTTTCCCCTCCCTCTGAATAGCTAAATTATTTTCCAGATATATTAAGTTCACTTCTTTGAACTTTAATTTTTTTAACTTATTTTCTGACCCTTTCTTCAGCTTCTAAGTGCCTGTGTAAGATTAAACTTGCTCACCCTCACCAGCATTCACCACATCTCCTGATTTAGCTGCCTCTGCAAATTTCCATTTTATTTCTCTTCCAGATTAATAACAAAGATGTTTAGTAAGATCTGAAAGTTACTCAACTAGCTATCTTTCCTACGAACCTATCACAGGATTACCCCAATTTTCAGGCCACGTGACACTATAAGCCAGTCTGAAATAGTTACCAACCATGGATTCAGAAGGTATTCAATGTCCTGTCTCCACTCCTCTGTGAAGTTCACAGGTATAACAGAGGCATTGATACAATGGGATCAGAGTCACAAAATGTCCTGAGTTGGAAGGGACTCGCAAGGATCATCGAGTCCAACTCCTGTCCCTGCTCAGGACAGCCCCAACACTCACACTGTGTGTCTGAGGGCATCGACCAAATGCTTCTGGAATATTGTCAGTCTTTGCGCCGTGCCTGCTTCCCTGGGAATCTGTTCCAGTGCTCCACCACCCTCTGGGAGAAGAGCCTTTCCTTAATATCCAACCTCACTCTCCCCTGGCTCGGAATACGCCTCCCTCCCTCCACCTTCAGAGCGTCACCTCTGAGCTTAAGCAGAAGGACTTTCCTGACTCCATTCCCACCTTTGAAGGCAAGAGTTGCACAGCCTGAACACCAACCCCATCCTGAGTAAGGAGCTTTTTCTCATCTACAACACACCAGGTGACAGAGGTATTTGTTGCACACAAAGTTCTTCACAGCTTTCTAATCTCTCTCGTGCCTCTCAGTAGCTTTGCTTGTGATTTCCTGTATGTGCAAGTCGTCAGCATTGTAAGCGACTTTTCACAGAATACGTTAGTATTGGAGAGAACTCACATTTCACCTCCAGCACCCACTGGTATCTGTATTATCTCACTCCATAACACCCATTACCACTTCTCTTCTTTAGAGCACTTCAAATGATAGATACAACCATTTCTGTGTTTCTTTAAAAAAACACAAGTATTTTCCTTAACAGTTCTGTCACGGCAGTTTCTGCTTTCACATCCAATATTTTTCATTCCTGCTGACTTTCAATTTCAAAACAGGCACAATGCTTTTGAATTACAAACATCATCTAAATAGATTATTTGCTGCTAAAGCACTTTATTAAATCTAGAAACTCCTCCCTTGGATTACTAATTCAATGCCACTTTTGAAGGAAAATATTTCAAAGGTACGTATAGCTCTTGCAAAATTTATTGTTTAAAAAAACCTAATAAACTCAGGTAGCATTCGAGAGGCATTAATGATAAAAGAAGGGCAAAACCCACCAAAACTAAACTATACAGCCATTTGAAGGATAACTTCTTCTTTCATTCTTTTAACTGCCACACAGGTAGTAGGCAGCATGATAGTTTATTTTCTATATATATACACACACTATATATATATATATATAAAAAACATATAAAATATATATTTCATATATTACATATCGTTTCCATAAGGATCAGCAGCATTTACCTTTTCACATACAGTTAATACATGTGTTTACTACAGAATTTTTTCTAGGTAATCCATGAAAGAGAGAGGTATTAGCAGTCACCCAAGGGCTTGTCACAAAATGGTCTTCAAGCTTTACATACAAGTACACCTTTATAATTTCTAGGTGTAATTTCCTGGATCGTAGACCGTATGTGTCAACCCACACAGTATCACAGTATCATAAGGTTGGAAAAGACCTTTGAGATCATCAAGTCCAACCTATGATCCAACACCTACACCTACTCCTACTTGTTAACTACACCATGGCACTAAGAGCCTCATCCAATCTCTCTTTAAACCCCTCCAGGGACAGTGACTCCACCACCTCCCTGGGCAGCTCATTCCGATGGCCAATCACCCTCTCAGTAATGAACTTCTTCCTAATGTCAATCCTAAACCTCCCCTGGCAAAGCTTGAGACCGTGTCCTCTCATTCTGTCACTGGTCACCTGAGAGAAGAGTCCAACTCCTGCCTCACCACAACCTCCCTTTAGGTAGTTGTAGAGAGCAATAAGGTCTCCCCTGAGCCTCCTCTTCTCCAGGCTAAACAACCCCAGCTCCCTCAGTTGCTCCTCATAGGGCTTGTGCTCCAGCCCCTTCACCATCCTCATCGCTCTCCTCTGGACGCACTCCAGCATCTCAACCCAATTAGACGCCAAAACCTCTCAGTCTAATTCTGCATGATAATGGGTAAAGGAGAAACAGCCTTAGTTCTTGAGGATCCCATGCTGCCTTCTTCCTTCCTTACAATGCAAAATCAGTTCATCAGCATCCTTGTATCCAGTGCCATAAGACATAGGCTTAGCCATGACTCTGTCTCTCCTTGGCTCTTCCCTCCTCAACACTGATCCTCAAACCAGTTGAGCCTACTGGACTCTGCACTGAGGTCTTGTGGCCAGAAGAGGTTTTGTGGTTTAGGTTGTGCAAGTCCTCCTCAGACCTGCTGAGAGGAACAAGGCTTTTCAGAAAATGTGCCAGAAAAACAACCAAGCCCAGAGGTTAAGGCAGACAACCAAGCTGCTTACTAGACCAACAAGCCTATAAATTACATCCCTGGTGGGAAAGGTCGTGGTGAAGCCCATGAGGGGTTCAGATGGTATGAAAACTGATAAGTTGTCCAGGACAGAAGCGGACAAGCACTCCCATCTCACTCAGCCTTACCCATATCCAGCCAAACATCCCACTCAAAGACCAGACTGCAAGGTTCTTGTTGTAAAGACCAACTGTTTCACTATCTTTCTCTTACTTTTTCCCCACGATTCAAAACACCAAGTGCAATAAAACATCTTTCTGGCTTATAATGCTCAGGTAAGAACTCAGTTTCATGAAATTAGAGTCAACTTCAAGAGTTTAAAGTAATTCCAGAGGAACTACGCTGGCCAGAACAACAGGGTTAGAAGTCAAGTACAATGGCACAATAGAATATGAAATATATTCTTTCTAAAATCAGATTTTTAGTGGATCTTGTCTACTCTGTTTCTAAAACTTATTCCTCCACTTTTATCCATGAGAAACACCTGTTCTGTCACCTTTCTTAAAAAGAAAATCAGATATCTTAACCGTAAATAAAACTTCTAATATAGACATTCTCTTTCTGGGACCATATAAACCAGAATTTGATTATGTCAAATAATATCCCTATGATTATAATTTAAGCATCTTGTAATAACTTCTTATAGATTTCACTTTGAATCACTGTTTTAACACTTGATGAAAAAATGTAATGTGTCAAGCACAAAAAGGAAACTTGGATTGAAAATTTATATGGGAGCATAATTACAGAGCAATTGAAGTACAATTGCATGATGATTACTCGAAAATTTAGAGCAACTGACATAGTAAAAGGCATTTTTCTCTTAATATGGTATGTTAGGTGATTTTCTTTAATTTCAGCAACTCCATTTGCTTGATTTTTTTTTTCAAGCATAATTTTATATGGAATCTTATTTAAAAATGTTCTTAGAGAAACTTAATTTTCTTGGACTGCATAACTGACACAAAGCAATGTTTGGGCCACATCACTATCTCCTTATGATTTTATTGACATGAATATTAAACTAGCATTCAGTTAAACACGTCTGCTCATTCAGTGTGACACAAGAGCCTTTCTCTAGGGTACCATTTCTATTCAAGACATAAAATTAGTTTAAATCTCTCTTGAAAGCAACTCACAACTGCACATTTTACAAAACATTGTAACGTGAACCATCCTTTGCATCGGGTCCCAATTCTACAAAGCACTTAAAATGTGCTTAAGCCTCTTTGAATGAGCCAAAAAACTGAAGCAGTCTGATTTTCTGAAGACTCCCCTTGCTGCTACAGTGAAATAAGTACAGTAGGTACACTTTAACCAGTGTGATACAGTTTTCCCTTTCTCTTTTACTATTCCTCTTCTTCTCTAGAGAACCTCTGTACTCAGCTGCAGCAGTTTTGTCATTCTAACTGACTCTAGTAGTCCTCTAACTCCATTTTAACACAGTTCACAAGATTCTATATCACGTTAAAAATATAACAAGCTACATCTGGAAGGGGGTACCTTTTCTAATATCTGCGATTTGCACAATGGACCAAATGCCCAACCTCAGGCTTCAAGTTGGAGGCACATTTTTTTGCAGCTAAACCTTTTTGTATTCACAGCGAAAATGGAAATTGATACTTGTTCACATAACAATCAGTTTAAGCTTCTAGATGTTATTCACCTCTGCCCACAAATCTGGTAACAGCCATGAATATGCAAATTTTGAATTATGTACATTTTTTAAAAGACTAGGCAGTAACATCTCAACCACTTCCCTCGCTGCCTTTAATCAAGTGCCTTGTTTAGTACTTAAACACAATTCATGTAACTATCAACAACGTAAAACTGAGAAAGCAGGAAAAAAGGATAAGAGCTACTGCATAGGAAATTAACTTAATAGATTTATGACAACAGCAACCAGCTGTGAATTAATGTGTAGCTAGTGAGTGGTAAGTCCTTGAGGCAATGTGTCATAAAGGTATGTCCCAACAGGTAAATTAAGGCAGAAGAGATTGATTTACTAAGTGCTTGTTTACACTTGACAGAAAAAATATTTACTGTAAGAATAATTTATTATGTATTATGCTTCAACTATTCCTTCCTTTGTTTAGTCTTAGTTGACCTCACCTTGAGTTCTGCTATCAGATACGGAATCCTCAGCACAGGAAAGACATGGATTTGTTGGAGCGAGTCCAGAGGAGGCCACGAAGATGATCCGAGGGCTGGAGCACCTCCCATCTGAGGACAGGCTGAGAGAGTTGGGGTTGTTCAGCCTGGAGAAGAGAAGGCTTCAGGGAGACCTCTGAGCAGCATTAGGAGATCATAAGGCCTGAGAGTCAAGCAGAAAGAGGAATCTGGGAATAAGAATATGTTAGAAATAATTGAAAATACAATATACATATCTTTTTACTTTATACATCAGGCTGATTTACTGCTGTTAAATAGTGGGTGTGCTTACGTGCTTACAGGTTCTCTTTGTTATTTCATTTCCTACAGCAACAAGACCTTTGTATTATAATTCTGCTGCATTTTGTGACAGCTTGTGGTGTTTCAGAAGTACTTTTTCAAATGCAATCTCAAAATAAAATCAGTGTTTTGAGGTTCTGCTTTAGGTAGGGACCTTATCTGTCATGGGTCCTCATCAGTAAGGACCAAGTCAGGCAGGCAGGACTTAACAGCAGGATGCACAGTGATTTAAGGGGGATGTTAATCAGTTTGCACTGCCTGAGTTAATAAGAGTGCATTTAAGGATAGATGAAATAGAAAGTATATCACCTTAAATTTAAGCGCCTGGGAGAGAAGGTGTAGAGGAAAGGGAGGTATTCAGTTACGTTTTTTTTCACTATAAGTAAATCTTGTCATTCCTTTTTCTCCTCAAAGAGTATATCCATAATTTAGATTTCTACAGCTCAAACTTAAAACCTACAAAACGCACCTTTAATTTTTCTTGTCCACACAGACCTGTTGTCAATGCACCTACTCAGAATACCTCTAGATAAAATAAGTCTCTGGTACTCTTTCTGCTCTCAGATTTCTCTATCTACTCTATATCGCTAATGTTCTCCCCTTTTATTTTCACTTTTCGCATTTTATTATGTGCCTTTGCTGACAGAAGAAAATATTTAGTCTTCCAACACTATACTTAATGCTGCATCAAAGCTCCTACCAGTATAATGTGTACACTAATAACATCATTTCTCATGCCTTTCCACACTGGAGCTCCAAAAGGATGTCTTTCTCTGTGAGTAAGATAATACCGGCATAATTTTTTTACCTGACCTGCTGATGTCTGGACAGCAACACCTCAGACATAATTAATAAGTTTGGCCACAATTGAGTTCTTCTTGCAAGCAGAGATAAAACCTTTGAGGCTGCTGCAAACAGATTGCAGTCCTTTGGTACTTGGTAGAGTTAGATTGACTACAAATATATTCTAGTCAGTATTATTTTCCCTATTCTTCCTGAAACATTTGTCTTTTCACACTGAGTTATGGTTTTAAAAAATAGAGAGGAAGATTTTACATTTCTGCAAGGATACTCAGGAAGAATATTTAGCTGGCAAGAGACACAGAGGTCATGCCTCATTGGTGTTTTAATATTTCTTTGTGCTACATGAATGTATTTACAACACTTTTTCCTCTATTTTTCAGGTTTGGTTAATGCGCATCTATCGGAGTCAGACAATTTAAACAGAACAGCTAAATAACATATTTGAGATAATTAAGGAACTACACCTAACAGACCTGTTAGTGCAATTTACATGCTGTAATGAAGTCCGAAAAAAAAATTGAAGTATTTTGAATGCACAACCTCAAATACCTCTACAAGCTGCATTAAGGCCAGTATTTACAAGGAATTGCAGTGATAAGAGTGACGGAGAAAAGCCTTAAGCTGAAAGGGGGAAGAATGAGATGAGATCTTGGGCAGAAATGTTTTCCTGTGAGGGTGGTGAGGCCCTGGCACAGGTTGCCAAGAGAAGTGGTGGCTGCCCCATCCCTGGAGGTGTTCAAGGCCAGGTTGGATGGGGCTTTGAGCACCCTGATCCAGTGGGAGAGGTGGTGGAACTGGATGAACTTTAAGGTCTTTTCCAACCCATACCATTCTATGATTTCTATAGCAATTAATGTAACTACTAAAATTTCTTCATCACAATCAGCCAATATCATACATTTGATTAACTTACAACCAAAACGTTGCTTTCTCTTCCTTGTCTGAGTAAATGTTAAAAACTTGATTCTTTCTTTTTTATTAAGTTTTATTTCTCAAAAGTAGTAGCAGATACTTTAGTTTTTAAAAAGTTTAATTTTAGAGCAGCTATGAATCAAGCTTTTGAAACCTCTCTTGTCTTATAATAACCAGATTTTTCAGGATTCTGTCTCATAAAAGCAAGCCCAAATTCTCTTTCTCATGAGACATCTTCTATTTAAATAGGAAAAAAAAAATCCTTCCTTAACGAAACCTATAAAGAAACATTTCTGCATATGCAAGATGGAATTCATTTAGGCACGTGAAAAAAAAAAAGGTATGGTTTCCCTCCCTAAACAGAAATGATTCATATAGAAAAAAATCTCAAAAACTATTAGCATAATATTTTTTCCCAAAATAATTATGGAACTGATTCACTTTTGCATTACTCAAGTCCCAAAATACATTGAAATCAAGTGACTTCAAAACTAGAATTATGCTGCAGTGAATCAGTTTTTACATATATTTAAACTATTTCCAGATATGCATCCTTTTAATATTAAACACCCTCTACAACGCATGTGTTTCTGCACCTGAATATCAAACTAATCATGTGTACCCTAACTGACCCTTAAGTGATTCCCTTACCCTTTTCTTTTTGTTTGTACAAGACAGAAGTGATGAAATATTGAAAAAAAGTTTATAAAACAACTAAAAGCAACAACAATCTCTGTTTTCTCATCTTCCCTCAAAATGAGGAAAGTAAGTTTTTCTCTGCTCTTGGCTTCACAAAGAGGAATAAACGTTCTTCCTTGAGGATCTGTTCCTTGGCCAAACAATGCTGAGTGCTCTAATTGTGCGTTCTCTTCAGTGTCTTTCCATCTCATGAGTACAGCTGAATTCTCAAACCACAAGATTCCTTATAGTATGTGGTTTACAAATTAAGGAAGTCTTTATGTTATCTATATCTAGAGTGCTTAAAGGCACAAGGAGCAAGACATCACCTTCTACTGATGAGGACAGCCATACTGCAGAGAATAAATTAGATCAAAGTTGTACATTACTGTAGGAAGATGAACAGAAAGCATCAGATGCAAAACCACCAGACTCTAGTGCTACTACTGATTTTTCAGTGATAACTCTCTATATCTGCTGTTGTCGCTGCCCCATCCCTGGAGGTGTTCAAGACCAGATTGGATGAGGCAACTTGATCCAGTGGAAGGTGTCCCTGCACGTGTCAGGGGGTTGGAACTGGAATATCTTAAGGTCCCTTCTAACCCAAACCATTCTATGATTTTCCATATCAGAAAGGAAAAGTAGAAGAAGAGTTTTATCGTTGCCTCTTCCAAAATATGTTTTTAAAAGTACATGGAAATCACCACTAGAAAAGTGAGTATTTGGCAAATTCAAATGCATAAATGCAGTGCATGAGTTAAGCATCCAACATTATAAAACATCACAGGTGGATCACTCAACTTAAGCATGACAGTGCCTAGTTTTCAAAACAGATGCAATAAAAATACAAATATACTGACATGGAAAGTACACACACGGACGATGAATATAAGCAAGAGAAATAAGTATGAGCAATAGCCTTTCTACATACCAATTCCCTGTGTTATCACTCCTAGAGAGAAACTCAGAAAAACATGCAGTTAACATTCAGAAAATGAAGTTACTTAGACGAGACTGAGCTGAAGTTAGAAACTGATTCTGCTTTAGCTCAAATCAGAACAGAAGTTTTACGAAGGATACTAGTAAAGCAGTGAGCTTGAATTTCTGCTTAACTGATTTTTTTTTAGTAGGATTGCCAAGAATAGTAGTTACACAGCTTTAGAAATTGAGAATTATGTGGAAAAAAAAAATTACATATTCTCACTGTTGAAACTGGTACTGCCTACAGAGTGCTCACTCAAGCCATGCTTGATTTCATAAGTAAATTCACTTATGGTACAACTCAGTATCAAACTGAAATTAAAATTGCACTTCATATATCAATACATATATAGAAACATAGACATCCTTTTTCTGAGCTATGTATTTGCACGTTTAAGCATGGCTCCAGATCCAGCCAGAAAATCTTTGGTTTTAGTTCAGTTTCAGATTTTGACCTTAATCGCTCTAAAATGTGTACGCTCACCCGGTGTGTTTCTCCTGCTTAGAGATTTCTGCCTTCAGTTACATTAAGCCAGGATTTTGGACATCACAGAAATCCTTGTATTTATTACTCAACACCTCCCAGCGCAACAGTATTATTACTTTGTCTCTCATTCTGAGTAATGTCATAGACAATTTCAGAAGTGCTTTTGATTTCCAGCTGTCACATCATCCACTGAAAGAGTGAAATACAGGTAAATTATGTGTAATCATCAATATTAATCAATTAACAATCAACAATGACCATCACTGATCCATCATTACATTTTCAGTATTCTTCAGTAAAAGCCATTGCCTGATTCCAAGTCATCCCAAGACTTTACACAATTCTAAATTTACATCGATTTCTCATTAATCCAGCTTTCTGTTTTTTTCATTTTGAGCTTTTAAACAAAATGTCCGTGACTATGACAGAATATTCTTTTAGTGAAGAAAGGAACTTACTTTGCTGACAAACTACAAGATGTATAATGAGAGACAAAATTTAGAAAAATAATTTTAAATCAGAGATAAAATCCTGTTGGATCAAGGATTTTCCACCTTGACATCCACACATTATTCATTCAAGTGTCCCAAGGAAATTCTGCCCTTATTTTTTTCTCTGGTTTTTCCCCTTTTTCTTTTTAGGTTCACACTAGCAGATGCAGTGCAGCAGAATTCCTACTAAACATTTCAACTCTTTCCTGAGTCTGTAGCCTAAATGAGACAATCAAAAGTTTATGCAAATCATGACCACTACCTGATTAGGGTTTTTTGTCAAGGGGTATCTCAAATTGACATGGATATTGGATCAAGTGCTAGAGAAGACAGGATAAATCTGTTTTCTGTACAAGCACAAAGAACATGACTGAGACTTAGTAGCTTCCGTCACTGGAAATGCGCAGTATGGGCATCCTGTGATAATGGCTGTGATAACAGAGATTCACTCCCTATCTGCCTCTGCAGGCACTTGTTGTCACTTACTGCTGAAGTAGTTGTCATCAAGGACATAAATGTCTTGAATTTAGAACAGAAAAAAAAATAACCAGTCAATAACTTAGTGTTAAATGACAAAACATGTAAAGCAATGGTGATGGTAGCTGGAAGCAGTTAAAAATTAAAACCAAGACCCAACATCACTCTCTACATGTCCTGTCCTCCAACTGCGCAGTAATATAGGCATTTAAACAATTTACGAGTTGTATTTTTTGTCTCTCTATATAAATTTCATTGACGTGCTAGGTCATTAGGCTCCAATTTCCATGCTCCTCAAACATGTACAAGCAATTCCTTGATGCTTCAAGAACTCTCACCTTACTGGTAAGGAAGAGCACCAAGTGGGAAACTACAGCTCCTTCTGATGGGGCAGCCTAGTCTAGAATTAAGCTGCGTGGTTTTGTCCACATTAAGATGACAGCAGGAATTTAAGAGTGTGGGGTGGGGCAGAAATTTGGAACCTAGAGGATCTGTAACTTGATTTGCCAGACGACTGCACTCTGCTTCTTTACTACTACTGCCCCGCTGCAAGAAGCTCAGTCCATAGGACACTGATAAAGCAGGACCCTTTATCAATACAAAATACACATCCAAAATACACTGAATTCTACAAAATCCACACAAATAACTCAATAGAAATCTGGAGGTAGGAGTTTTCTTCAATGGGATTCAGATTAATATACCACACTAAGAAGATACTATACAGAGCTTCTGATTTATTCATGGGAAAAATGTTAGGACCTCTACTTTAAATTTCAGAAGTTCAGAATGAGTTTGGTGTTGAATACAGGATGTGTGATGAATAACAAAAATGTACAAGTGAACACCACAGGGTATGGAAAATCCACAACACTCAATTTTTTTTAGTAGCAGATGCAGTTTTTGTTTGATATGCACAATGACAGTGTGAAATGTCAAATAAAACAGTACCCTAAGGAACACTGGCTTGATTAAACCTGAGACTTTAAAAGTAACGATTTCTGAATGTTACAGTTTCAAAATGTTTCGGGGAATTTTTCTCTCCCTTGCCAACACAGGGGGTTTGGGGAGCCAGGATGGGTGGCAGGGGGTTGGTGTGATTGCTCTGAGGTCCAGTTTGATGGCTGGGCAGAGGTGAGGGGGCAGGAGGGTAAGAGGTTTCTTCAGGTTGGCTCCACTTCTGCTCAGCAGCTGCTGTGAGTGGGAGCTACCGTTTTGCGGGGCTGGTGGAGGCATCTAGGAGGGAGCTCCCTTGACTCAGCCCCAACTCCACATGCCCTGTGCTGTCCTTCAGCGAGAGAGTGGCCACCACTGCCTGGAATTGCTGCAGACTCCCTTGGGGCCGACGTCACCTGTAAAGGAGTTGCTACCCTACCCCACTCCTCTACCACCTCCCCAGTGCTTTCAAACAAAAGGACAAGGAGAGTGCCCCGCTGCCTCTGGAGTGCGACGTCATGTCCTGCTGTCTGTAAATATAACTGCACCGAAAGGAGCAGGGATAGATCTTAATTCGTTTAAAGGTTTTGGTGTTGCTGTTTGTTCTGTTCTGGTTTTGGTTACATATTTATATATATTTGTAGTTAAGAACTGTTATCCTTCTCTATACATTTTTTCTAATTAAAGTCTCTTAATTTCAAAGGTCGTGGTGTTTTAGGGGAGAAGAGGCCCCTTGCCTCGTTCAGACAGAAATCTTAGTTATCCTTTAAACTGAGACACTGTTGCTGAGCAGAACCACCTGATTTAGAAGCAAACTGAATAAAGAAACGTTTCAACTCTTCAACGGAACTTGAAAATAAAAGGATCATCAGCTGCTGAGCCAAATCAACAGGAGTTAATTGTGTTCAACAACGGATTTGCTTTCAGTTTTATGAAGGACCATGTGCAGTCGCAGTGACTGATAAAGAATACAAAAAACTGCGGGTCATCTAAGTATACACACAAAGTTCAGCACCTAGATACTCAGAAAAAAAACTGTACATAACCCGAATAAACTGAAGCAAATATAAATGCCGAGGGCTGCTGGAGAAGGCCTTCTTGGCATGCATTTCTGGGCATGTGAAAAGGGGACTCAAACCAGCCAGCACAGATTTAGCAAGAGTAAGTTATGCCTCACAAATTCAATCACCTTGTAGATGAAAATGAAGGCATTTGGGGACGGTGAGAGCAATGCATGTCATTTACATCAACTTCTGCAAAACTTTTGCTGCTCTCTCCCAAAACAGCTGTGGATCCAAGTGTGGACCTTACAGTCTATATAAATAGACAAGTAAATGGATGGAAAATGGTCAGATAGGCAGGCTCAGAGGACAGATCCATGGGCCTTACTCTACCTGGAGGTAGCAAGCAGAGTAACATCAGGGTCTGGTATGAGATCTGTCCTCCTTCATATCTTCATCTATGACCTGAAGGAAGCCACGGAGGCCACTCTCATTGAGTTTGCGTGTGTCACCAAATTGGTGGTGGTGTCAGGGGAGCAGCTGATACCTGCAAGGGCAGAACTGCTGTTCAGAAAGAGAGGCTGGAAGAATGGGCCAACAGGAGCCAGGTGGAATCCAACAAGGACCAATGCCAAGTCCTGCACGTGGGAAGGGCAAATCCTTCACAAGGACACAGGCTACAGCTCTGTGGAAAAGGAACATTTGTTCTTGGCAGACAGTGGCAGGACTGCATGTCAGCAAGGACCCCTGGCAGCAGTGAAGGCCAAGTGCCTCCTGGGCTGCATTTCCAGCAGCGCAGCCAGTAGATTGAGGGCAGGACTCTTAGCACTTGTTACACCACACCTAGAACATGGCATCCAATACAAATCAGACATCCATAAATTGGAACGAATTCAGCAGAAGGGCACCACAATGAGCAGTTGCCCTGTGAGGAGAGGCTGAGGGAGCTGGGCTTGTTCAACTTGGAGAAGAGAGGGTTTTGGGAGGACACCTAGCAGCAGCCTGGAAGTACCTATGATGAGGTTACGGAAGACCCAGAGCCAGGTTCTTTGCAGCCGTGCATGAGTGAAGAATGAGAGTCAATGGGCATAAACTGCAACTGGTTTTAAGGACAAACTTTTCCATCCTCAGGATAAATTAACAATTGCATAGATCACCCAGAGAGGTTGTGCAGTGTCAATCCCTAGATGTTTTGAAGATCCAAACTGCATAAAGATCTGGTCAATATGGTCTGATCTTATAGCTGACCTTTTTTTTAGCTGGAGGCTGGATTAGAAACCTCTTGAAGTCCATTTCTAATGTGAACTACTCTCTAACTCCATAATACAATGAAGCAGCTGTGTTAAGTAACACAGTGCCAAGGTCGAAGACAGAGAGTAAATAAATTACAAAGGCATCACCCCTCTAGCTACTGGAAAGAAAAGCTCTTTGGATACTCTAAAACTTCATACATCAAGGATTACATCCTTGTACAATTCCCAAAAAGAGGATTAAATTTTAATATCGCTACCTAAAAGTTTAAGCTACTACTCCAAGGTAGTTCTCTACAGCCAGATGACTCCAAGAGGTGGTTCCTGTCATTCTTACTCGATTTAAAGGTCTCACATTCAAGTTCCACAGAAGCACTGCCATTAAACCAGCAACTACTAGAAACAGGCAGATATCCTTCACATTGCTGTCCGTGGGTAACACTGCCACTGCAGCAATATCATTGTTTGTGGTAACAAATGATATTTTCACTTTAGACACAACCACCTGTAGGTTTTGGGTTTTGCTGGCTCTTGCCATTGGGAAAACATTCATTTTCACAAATAACTCTTCAGTAAAACAGCTGGCAAATGCTGACTTAGTAATGGTGAACTCTGTACCGTAAGGCATGTATAATTGTGCTTGTACAATGAAGCATCTGACTGTTATGTGTATACATATATATTACCATTAAAATGCCATTACTTTAATAGTTGCAGTGTGACAACAGCCATAAGGATTAGCAAGAGAACAGAAGAAACCCTGCAATCCTTTTTTTGGAGTTTATTTAAAATATTTTATTGTTAATAAGGCTGGAGAATAGAGCCTCCTACTAAATTAGCTAACGAGTTTATGAGCCTTTGCAAGCTTTATATACATTCATCTCTGGGTTGTTAACTCAGGATAGTGTTTTAGGCTTACTGAGCACACACCACAATAAAGCTTTCTTTTCTAAAAGAAAAGTTAAACTCAATATATTCCAAAATAATTTCAAATTCTGGAAGCCTTAAATTATTCATAAGGCTACTGTGTCTAGTTTGTATTAAAATTATTTGAGCCAGCAATGTGCTCTTGCAGTCCAGAAAGCCAACTACATTCTGGGCTCCATCAAAAGTGTGACCAGCAGGGTGAAGGAGGGCATTCTGTCCCTCTGCTCTGCTCTGGTGAGACCCCACCTGGAGTCCTGCATTCTATTCTGGAGTCCTGAGAACAGGAAGGACACAGATCTGTTGGAGTGAGTCCAAAGGAGGCCATGGAAATGATCTGAGGGCTGGACCACGTCCCATACAAGAACAGGCTAGGAGAGTTCGGGTTGTTCAGCCTGGAGAAGGCTCTGGGGACACCTTAAAGCAGCTTCCAGTACTGAAAGGGGCTCCAGGAAAGCTGGGCAGGGGCTCTTGATCAGGGAGTGCAGGGATGGGATGAGAGGGAACGGTTTTAAATTGGAAGGGGGAGATTTAGATTAGATATATGGAAGAAATTATTTCCTGTTAGGGTGGTGAGGCCCTGGCACAGGTTGCCCAGAGAAGTGGTGGCTGCCCCCCTGATGCTACAGTACAAAATCCTGACGTTTTCTGCTGGATTCAAGAGGGCTTTTGGATCAAGAAATGGGGTTTCAGCTTTGCGTTGCACTCACTCCTTAGGATATTTAGTGAAAAACAGAACGATGTTTGTGACCACCACCAGGTAAATACAGAGAAAAAAGTGCCAGACACAATAAACTCAGGCTCTCCAGTGTAACAATGACTACTGAAATCCCACAGAAACACAGTTAATCCAAGCAGTACAGGAAAATACTTCTAAAGGCCGGTATTAGATGTGGGACATTTAAGGACCTCAGTCCATTTTGCAGTCTTCTAGGAAAACTGTTCGAGATGCCTGGAAATCTGGACATAAAATAACCCAGGCATAATTCAGCCAGAAATTCTAGGAGAGAGAGAATGAACTTTTCTTCTTTCAAATGTGGCAAAACTGCCAGCACCAAGAGTCCGAGAAAGTGCCAAGATGCCCCCAATCCCCTAAGCCGGAAGCACTGAAAAAAAGGACCGAGTGTGTTAATTACAATCAAAAAGGGTATTTTCAGATTTTCCTTTTAGCCCTGAAAAATGGTCTTAAGGGGGCCGTCGTTTATACTAGGTTTTTGCTGATAGCTGTCTTTGCTCAGGAAGTCAAAAAATTATTTTAGTCTGTGTTCCCCTAGCACCCAGGAACTGGAATAGTTGACACAGGGAAACAAGGGTGAGCTTGGTTTTATTACCATTCTGTGTTATGTGTGTATCTGCACACACACCAGAGCAAATTAAAGGGAAATTGCTTAAGGCATTTTGGCTTTCAAGATCTTAAAATAACCAACTTCTGAGTCTTTTCAGCCTTATTGTTACATTAAAACTACACTGATTTCAGAATATTCTTGTGTCATTCATTAACATTGCATTTACAGCCGCCTAGCTCCCTTTATCTTTCCTCATGCCTATGGTTGTCTTTATATTTCTCCACAACCTGCAATATCCCCCTCCAAGGAGCCAAGCAGAACAGTTCTGTGTTGCTCAGGAAAAAGAATCCAACTCCCAACTCCGATACTGAACCTCTTACCAAGCAAGATACATCACCTGCAAATCCCTCCAAGCAACAAGAAGAAAAAGAAGAGCCAGTAATTCACAATAAAAATATTCACATTAAAGTGACAATTAAAAGCATGCTTAATAGACAGCTCTCTAATGAGACAGAAATTAGTATAGCCAAAAAAGAATTCAAGTGGAGAATTAAAACAGCTGTAAAATACCAATATTTCCTGACTGGGTTATGTTCTCAAAAGTAACACCGAAGTCAGTTTTATTTTCCTGAGAAGGATGCCTTCGCTATCTTACTTTTATATCACCAAGGTTTTTACAAGAGATTCTATTCTAATTTTTTCAAGCTTATTCCCCTTCTTTATGGCACCATAAGTCCCCTCCAGTGCCACAGGCCACAGCTTGGGGCTGGTGGGGTGGCACTGGCACAGATTGCCCAGAAAAGTGGTGGCTGCCCCATCCCTGGAGGTGTTCAAGGCCAGGTTGGATGGGGCTTTGAGCACCCTGATCCAGTGGGAGGTGTCCCTGGTCATGGCAGGGGGGTTGAAACTGGATGGGCTTTGAGGTCCCTTCCAACCCAAACCATTCTATGATTCTATGATTTAATGTATTTTGGGGGTTCTTTGGTACCTAGGATTGTGCTTAGGCAATGAAAGTAGATACTCAACATCTTTAAGTGTTTTACAAATACAAGTCCTATGAATAAAGCTGAAAACTCTCATACTGAGAATTCTTTTTCTCCTCTTCTCTATTTTGTTTGTAAAAGCTTTAAAGATGTGACATAAATCACTGTAACAATAATTCTCTCACAAATGCAGGATAATTTTCTGTTGACAATGCTTTTAAGATTATTCTTTAAAAGAAAAAAAAAATGAGCAAAAACATAGTAGAGAAGATTCTTTTGGAGAGACTGCAGTAGAGACTGATGAATGATACCATTAAACTGGTGAATCTGTCCTAGTGGTGCTTCCTGCCTTACTGATTTTGGAGCCTGTGTGTTAGACTGGGGGTTTTTTTAACTTTTTCCTGAACGTAAGCAAGGTGAGGATGGACTTTCAGAATCAATAGGCCTGGCTCTGCTTTCCAGCTGCTGTAGGATAAATGACACCCCAAGTTCTTCAGCTTTGCACGTCTCCAGCCTTTTGGTTCTCTGAGGCTTATAGTTCACCTTCTCATTGGTGTATATTCACAGTAACACAGTATCATAAGGTTGGAAAAGACCTTTGAGGTCATTGAGTCCAACCTATGACCCAACACCTACACCTACTCCTACTTGTCAACTACACCATGGCACTAAGAGCCTCATCCAATCTCTCCTTAAACACCTCCAGGGACGGTGACTCCACCACCTCCCTGGGCAGCGCATTCCAATGGCCAATCACCCTCTCAGTGAAGAACTTCTTAACGTCAAGACTAAATATTAAGAGAAGCAAAAAGACACAGGGCAATAGATTAAAAAAAGATTTAAAAAAAAATAAAAAAAAAAAATCAATCTTCATGTAGGTAGCCCAGGAAATACATTCTCTCCCCTGCTACTTGTAAATATATGCAGAAGTATATGTGTATATCTATGGTTATTTGAACAACCTGTGCCAGTGCTGCACCACCCTCACAGTAAAGAATTTCTTAAGATCGTGTGAAGATGAAGCACCTTCTGCATTTAACACCTTTTTACTTTCTTAAGAGAGTTGGATTTAGATTCCCTACAGAGCTATACTTAGTAAATATTTCCATAATGTTGCACATGGATCAGAGCAGTAAATCTGGAGAGTTTATTGACTTTTGGGGATCATTTTAACAAAATAATTCCTGCCTTCTATAGGGAACCTGAGAGTCCAATTACAAGTCTCCAGGAGGATGCAGCAAAGAGACAGGCAAGGTCTGGGCTCTCCCAGGTGATGAATACTCATAGAAGATACTGTAACAATGTAATTGGATAAATGATATCTAGGCATCCATCTTTTACCTGTCTAAGGTAAATCATGTTTTAAACCCACACCAATACAAAGGCACTGGGTATATTCAAAATATTAAGAGTTCTCCACAAAAAAGTTGAAGAGTAGGTGAGTGTAGGCAATCTTATAACAGAATTTCTGGCCATTAATGACACTTTGGGGCAAGTGGGAGGAATAATTCTTACAATAAAAACCTTGTATAGCCAGGATATCTCAATGTACATGGCGCACATTTATCACTTCATTGTATGTAATTTCACCTCACAGAGTTGACTGTCACTGAATTAAGTGACAATACCAAAACTGGAGCTTACACTGCTATTTAGCAGATCAAAACTTCTCTGTAGATTGAATGCTCTGTCTGGCACCGATCACTTTTAACTCAATAGTGACAAAAAAATTTTCATCATACGCCAGATGTCTCTACTATCCTATTGTAGAATGTAAACTGCAAGAAATCAAATTTCTTAGGTTTTCACCCCTAAGAGAAGTGGCAACTGGTGATGCTTGCGATATTAATTATCTGCAAATATGAAGCTAAAAAGGTTAAATTAAATTCATTATTATTCTAATACTTCAAATACCACATTATTTCCCCATCTGCCAATGGGTATTCTTCTAATATTTCAAATACCACACACTTCCCCATCTGCCAATGGGCCATGCAGATGCTCCTACACAGAGCAAAGCATGCAGATCAGGCTACTAAGAACAAAAACCTTCGGTTAATTGCACTGGCACCTGGAGCAACTTCCTTTTCTATTGAGATTCTTCTATTACGCTTCGTACCATCCCATTCAGAACTGTATATTCCTAAATCTCTCATTGATGTGAATAGGATTTAGCACATAAACAGGAGAAAATAAGCCTGCTAATACAGAAAAAAAGTTATATACAGATTTTTGCTTCCTAAGCAGTTTCATAAACTACGAGCAACCACAGTTTCTGGTGTGTGCAATGCCATAAATCACAAGGTATTTATTTTAACACAGTAACTTGGAGGTGATCTTGGGCTCCTCACCTCCATACATCTCACTATAGCAAGAAGCAGATCCCTCAGTTCTCAAGCAATAAATGACAAAGTGAGAGCAGTGAACTGGCGGTTGTCCCAGCTGCAGTGATTACTACAGGAGGCGATGATGGAAAGCAGAGTGAGCTCAGACAGTGTCACTGCACAGAGGTGCCAGAGGATGATACAATTTGGTAGGAAAGATTAAATTGGCATCCTCAGAGTATTAAGGAGTTAACTCCCCTCCTGTGAAGGATTTACATCTGGTAGTGGAACCCAGATCTCTCTGCGAGTACCTTTAGGAAGAGCCCTGTGAATCTAGCACATCCAAGGCTCACACAAAACCCAACTGGCTGCATGCAGAAGGACTAAACATACACTCTGCTTTTTAAATGCCTTGGCCCAAGTATTGCCAGGACTATCTTATATCAATAATTAATGTAATTAATGGGCAGCGTATATGTCTGTACTGAATCTCTGTGGAAGATGCTGCTATTGTATTCATGAGCTTTTTCATTTTGCTCTTAAAGAACAAACATAACCTTGGAGTGGAAAAGAGACACTGCAGCTATGATTTATTCATTATCAGCCTTTTAAAAAACAGGAGTATTTACAACTCCGAGGATGTGAGGTAAACAATTAAGGAGGTGCTACTGTTTGCTGTTGCTTAGGGGTGATGGAGCATGCAGTGTATGACATGAGTAATTACGGAACCCTGCTGAAAGCTTCTGTGCTGGCACGCAAAGGTCTCTATCTTGATTTGAAGCAACCATCCAAACCCAAAAACTGTAAGAATTAGTTGCAAAATCTGGCAAAGCCCCAAGCTTAATTGAGCAATACTTACTAAGGGCTACCAAAACAGTCCAACCCACATTTAAGACTTTTACACATAAGTAGCAAATACATTAACCTTTCTTTACTCTAGAACGATGTTAGAGACATTATAAACACTGCAGCTAAAGTGCCTGTAACTCTCTGTGTCTAGATACAAAAGTAATTTACTTTTTCCTTTCAAACACTTCTCTTAGCCCTCCTTTCTAATCCAATTCCTCTTCAGAGCAAGGGCATGTTCAGAGGAGGGCAACGAAGCCAGTGAAGGGTCTGGAGCACAAGTCTAATGACGAGCAGCCAAGGGAACAGGAGCTGGTTAGTCTGGTTAGAAGAGGAGGTTGAGGGGAAACCTCATCGCCCTCTGTAGCGCCCTCAAAGGAAGTTGTAGAGGTGGGTGTTGGTCTCTTCTTCCAAGTGACAGTGACAGGACAAGAGAAATGGCCTCAGTTTATCCCAGGGGAGGTTTAGATTGGCTATTAGGAAAAAATTATTTACCAAGAGAGTAGTGAAGCACTGGAAGAGGCTGCTTAGGGAAGTGGTGAAGTCTCCATCCCTGGAGGTGTTCAAAAAACATACGGATGTGGCACTTCAGGACACGGTTTAGTAGGCACAGTGGTGTTGGGCTGACAGTTGGACTGGGTGATCTTAGGGGTCTTTTCCAACCTTAACAATTCTATGATTCAGTACTTTCCCAATGCCAACTCAAATCACAAGAGAATGAATATTCAAAATCCCTCCTATTCTAATTAAAGAAAGCTTGGCTTAGACTGCTCTGAGGACACTTTCTGCCCCCTTCCAGGAAGGTCTCTATTTCAAGAGATCAAACACAAACAGGATAAATGAGTTTCTGAGTCATTTTTCTTCTCTTCTCTATGGTAATTAAAACTAGCAGACAGAAAGAATGCTCAGGTTGACTTTCTTTTATTAGGGGCAGCTAATTAAACCACAATATTCTGAAAGCACTTATCATTTTCATATCAGAGGAGGAAACTTTTTAAAATATCTTCAGGACTCAGTACTCCAAGAAACAATGATTAAAAACCTCATATATTTAGGACCCTGAATCCCACTGACAAGGAACAAGTCTCCAGCTTCTAAATCAACCGGTGATTTTGAAAACGCCAGCCTGAGCACGAAGTTGCAATTTCCAGCCACTAAAACACAAGAAAGATCATAGGATGTTCAAAGTGCAAGTTCCCCTCTTGACAAGGACATGCTGTTCCCATGCCCACTGGCAGGGTAGATGGGCAGTGTCTAACCAAATTCTACTTGTGCCCCATACCCTCCCATCTTCTTTCAGACCTGGACCCTCTCTCCAGCAGCTCTTCATAAGGACAGACAGTTATAGATTCATGGAATGGTTTGGGTTGGAAGGTACTTAAAGGGACACCTTCCACTGGATCCTTCCAACCTGTGCCAGTGCCTCACCACCCTCACAGGAAAATATTTCTTCATAGTATCTCATCTCAACCTCTCCTCTTCCAGCTTAAAAACGTTCCCCCTCATCCTGTCTCCACACTCCCTGATAAGGAGCCCCTCCCCAGCTTTCCTGGAGCCCCTTTCAGTACTGGAAGCTGCTCTAAGGTCTCCCTTAGAGGGAGACCTTCTCTTCTCCACACTGAACAAGCCCCGCTCTCTCAGCCTGTCCTCATGTGGGAGGTGCTCCAGTACTCTGATCACCTTTGTGGTTTCCTCTGGACTTGCTCCAAGAGATCTATGTCCTTCATGAACTGAGGACTCCTGAACTGAACACAGGGCTCCAGGCGAGGTCTCACGAGAGCAGAGGGACAGAATCCCTTCCTTCACCCTGCTGGTCACACTGATTTGAGCACCGCCCAGGACACGGTTGGCTTTCTGGGCTGCAAGTACACGCTGCTGGCTCATGTTGAGCTTCTCATTCCCCAGTGTCCCAGCAGAAGCGTTTACAGACCAGGCTCAAAGCTAATTTAGAAATCATGACAGTAAACGTACATTTCCAGAATTGGACAACAGCATTTTTTATCTATTAACAGAACGATGCTGTGTTTGCTCAAACCATTCAGCATGGGCCCTTTCCCCAGCAGATACAGAGGCAGAGCTGCACTGAAGTTAATGGGCCTGGACTGATTGACACCAGTGGAGAAGCTAACTCAGGATTTGACTGCTTTAATATTAAACAGATTTCATTTCAACTCCAATTTCAACACACTGCACTTCCCCTCAGGCACTCATTTGATATCCTGCATGGCTAATTTGTACTAAAAATAAAATATGCATGTTTGCTGCTGTCTACAGGACTAAAATATTCAACCTACCCGTGCACGCCAAAGTCAGGTTCCCCTGTACACTCCGGAGTCATAAGATAATGCTGTAATAGGCATACCTGTGCATTTGGGAATGCACTTGAAAGTTTATAAAACCATTTTCAACTGCTTACTGAGTCTTTAATTGCAGGCACTGATGTGTTTACTCCCCATGCAATTGCACAACAATTAAAAGATCTATTTGCATGCCTACAAATTCTGAATTTTAGCACACTCTTATTTCAGTAAGAAGTCAAATCCCACCTGAGCAGGGTGGGAAAACTTCTTGCCTAAGGTATTTTTACTGAAATGAGGAAAACTAGAAGTAAATAAAAATTAAAGCTCCTGAGCTACACCTTTCCTTGCCATCGCACCAGCAGAGAACACTCTAAGCCCTGGGAATTACATTTCTGTCTCAGGCAGAGACAAAGTCAATTGAAACAGCCCCGTCCCAAGCAGCACTGCTGCCTCGCCAAGGGCTGCAGCATGCTGTCTGTTGGATTATCTGGCTGCTACAAAGCAAAGGTAGGCAACCTGCTCCTGTTTACCATTTACTGTTTTGGTTATGCTACATTAAAAGCAAAGAGGGTTACACACTGACATCCAAATCAAAAAGTACTGCTATACCTGGTCTAGGTAGGCAAGAGTAGAATTCCAGCTTCGGTTTCCTTGCTAATGCCCTTCCAACAGTAGCCACACAAATTCTGTCTGAAAAAAAAAATAAAATTCACAGGTCAGATTAAAAAAAATCCCAAATTTAAACTCTCAAAAGAAGCCCCAACCTTATTGAGGCATCTGGTATTCAGAGGAGAAGCCAAGGGGAATCCATTCCCTACTCCTTCTGGTGGGTAACCTGACCATCACCTGAAGCTGGTAATAGCCCTGAGGTCCCTTGGCTGATTCTTGCCTGCTATAATCACAATAAATAACTTCTGAAAAACGAAGTTTCTTCTTAATTTAACTCTAATGGGCATGGCAAAATATTTTAGTTGGCCCTGGAAGCACCATCATCTCTCTGAACTCAGGAAATGGAGTGATCCTGAGGCTTAGCGCATCCCTCAGTGTGAATGCCTAGGGAACAAAATAGATTTAACACTGGGCAAAGACTCAGGCTTTACAATCAACTTCCCAGTGGCCTCAAGTGAGTCATTTTAAGGGCAATCTTAGGTTCTTCCTCTACTTCAGCTTCTTTTTTTTCAAATCTCATATAGCATTTGTTTGGAAAAGCAGGCACCATACTGGTTCTGGCTCAATTCCTTGCAGTAGAAAAACCAGATGAGGTTCAACAGAGGGTGTTCTGTTTATCCTGGCAATAACTGAAAACTGCTCACTGACTACAATGATAAGACTGGCAAAATAAGGTAGTCGGCACATGGAGTCAAGAAGGGCAAATTCAAGAGAGGAAGGCCTGAGCCTGAAAGGGAAGTCTGTACAGGTGGAAATGGACATGGAAAAAACATCTCTGCCAGCTCCCACTGGCTTAGAGCTCAGGAAGAGGAGCCAGAGGAATGTTATGGAATGCTTTGAGTTGCAACAGACCTTTACAGGTCTAGTCCAATCCTCCTGCCACGGGCAGGGATATCTTTAAACACATTAGGTTGCTCAGAGCCCCATCCAGCCTGAGCTTGAATGTTTCCATGGAGCATCCACTGCCTTCTCTGGGCAACCTGTGCCACTGTTTCACCACCTTCATCGTAAAAAACATCTTCCTAAGATCTCATATCACCCTCCCCTCTCTCAGCTTAAAACCATTCCCCCTTGTCCCATCCCCGCACTCCCTGATCAAGAGCCCCTCCACAGCTTTCCTGCAGCCGCTTTCAGTACTGGAAGGCTGCTAAAGGGTCTCCCCAGAGCCTTCTCTTCTCAAGGATGAACAACCCCAACTCTCTCAGCCTGTCCTCAGACGGGAGGTGCTCCAGCCCTCGGATCATCTCCGTGGCCTTCTCTGAACGCACTCCAACAGATCCATGTCCTTCCTGTGCTGAGGATTCCAGAGCTGGATACAGGACTCCAGGTTTCAAACTGCACCAAGCTTACCCTGATAGAGTCAGAGGTTCAGACACTGACTGGACATTTAGCTCATGATAAATGAAGAGTGAGTCCAGCAATCTCGCCAGTGCAAAGGAGCACCAGAAAACATCACTTACCTTAAAAAACGGAGCTCTCACCAGGTTATGGGAGTTGCTGCAACTGTTTTGCTCTTTTCAAAATGCTAAATGCAATGTCACCACATGATGGGGGGGTTCCTTCCTAAAGAAAAGACACTGGCATACAGTGAGAGACCCACTCTTAGCCTTTAAGCTATAATATATGAAACATGATATCGTACACAACAGCTAGGCCAGGGTAATAATTTCAACTCGCTATTACGGGCTTAAACTGATCAAAGACTTTGCACACTACAGCACACTACAGCAAGTCAACAATATTAAAACTGCTACTCCTATATTCAAGCCACTGCCTACATAATTTTCCCTGTTGAGTAGTCTGGCTAGCAAGAGCCCTCTGATCTTGTCAGTATGACCTATATTTATGTTTTAAAAACAAATGTTCTACGATTAATTTCTGTCTCCTAAAATAGCACAGTGATGAAATCTGTGATTTAATTCCTCTGCAGTTACAGCTCTGACTACAGCCTAGAGTTCAAAATATTCTTTGTCAACTATCATGGGTTTGACCGAGCATAGATCTCTCACTGCCAAAGATTTCATGTGAAGTTGAATTTTAAGTACTAGAAGTGGATTAGCTTGGCAAATAGAAGTACTATTAGGCATTCAACAACTGTTCACACAGTCTGAAACACAAAAATTGAGCTGATGGAACCGACAGCTTGACAGAGAAAGAAAGAACATGAACGCATCACCATCATCAAATTTTTTTCAGAGACAGCTCTGAGACAGCAAACAAAGAAAATACATCACCCACCAGCTAACAACAAAGAAAGCAGGCTGAATTTAGATTTGGTTCAAAACCAGTGCAGGCCAACAACACACCACCTCTGTGCAACAAGAAATAACTCAGGGTCTGATGCAAGGTGTGGCAGAGGCCCAAGGTTTGAGACATCAACTGAAATGTTAAAATGCTGTAAAGAGATTTTTTTTTGTTTTCTACAATTCATAAAGTACTCACCTTGCAAAAATCACCCTTCATGTTCAAATCACCGACATAGTGATGGATTTTAATAGTCTAGCATTCAAAAAAAAATATGAGGGTCTAGTGTTCAAATCAAGAAGCCGTTCTTGTAGGCATCCAGAATTGTCTCTATATTTTTGTGGTTACAGTATGATCATTAACTGATGATCACCATTTAAACGCAGACGCAAATCAACGAGTATAACAGCAGCACATAGCTTCTTATCCTCATTTTGGTCTAGAGGCAGATCACCTCTGATGGTGCTCAGATCCTCCTAAACAAGAAGCTGAACTGTCTTTATAAACCATATTATTAATATCAGAAAGACTTCAATAACAAAAGAAAAATCAGCACTTAAAAATAAGTGCCACATCCCACCACGAGTACAAAATGTATTATTATTGAATATTTAGGGATGCATGCAAACTTGGCAGATTTATTTTCAGCTGAAATCCACTCCTCTAAAATCTTGGAGAAGCCAAAACACTTCACCACTTAAAGAAAAAAAAAAAACCCAAACCAAAACCGAAAGCAAACTTTCAGTTTTGTCTTTAAGCAACATTTTGCTACATTACTTGTGGGATTTTTCTAATGCATCACACTTTTTTCTTCTCAAAATCAAAATATTTGGCAACAAGTTTGGTATTTTTTGGTGGAAGAAAGGATATCTCTAATAAAAAAATACCAAAATCCTTCTGGTTTCGTAAGCCTATCTAATTTCTCTTCTGGTTCAGGTGAAATGATTAACTGTGACAAAGCTTTATTTGAAGATGAGAAATGTGGATGATGAGGTCCATCTACTTCATTCAGCTTCCCAGACAAAAACCCTATGCTGAGCATTAGAACTGGTCTCTATGTAACCATGAAGCCAAAAAAGTCAAACCATGCTTAAAAGAGAGCAGGATTATGGAGCAGGGATGAGAAAAGCTGGTCACCACAGGTAGGATGTGGAAGGAGAGAAATCCAGAGAAGAGCCAGGAGTATTGTAGGATTGTAAAAGCTCATGTCAAAGGAGGTCAGGTACACCCGCAACATGAAGAACATCCCAAAGACTCTACAGAAGTCCTATAGTGATGTAGTCACGGTGCAGGTCGCAAAAACAATGCCTTAAAGAAAAGGAAAGATTTAAGCCAAACAGAATGTACACAGCATCTTCTGCAATGAAGCTATTCATGAAGTCATTTTTAGCCCGTAAGAGAATTAAATATCAGTGTAAAATGGAACTTAATGTCTCTACATCCAAACAGACATAAGTTGTGCTCTTAAAGTATTGGTTTACCTACCTGAATTTAGGTACCTATTTCAGAAGAAGTAAATGACACTTGAAAAATAAATTTCTTCCCGATGACTACGACATAAGCCTAATTTATCCAGTCTTCACACAAATGTCTGCAGGGTCAGCCTGTTCAGCCTGAAAGGAAATCGAGGCTGTAAGGAAAAGAACTTCCTATTTCAGGTAGTCTCAAACTTTTAGTTTGAGACATAACTGTGTTTCTAGTAAATTTCTGATTTTACTTTTTTCTTCAAAGCGTACTTCAAAATAAAAACATTTCTATGCGGACTGCATGCAAAGATCTATTTGTTTATAGTGGATTAAAGAAGTCCATAAGTCATAAACATTTTACATGCAACTTTCTAACATGAGTTTACACTAGATAGGTCTAAACAGGTGAGAAATCAGTTCAATGCAGATATGTTAACATTACCAGCTATTAATTTCTAAGAAAGTTTAAATTCAAAATGTATTGTCTGTATCTGTAGCAAATTCTAGGCTTTAGAGTTGTGAATCTTATTCTATTTTACTCATTAACACTGTTTAATTCTAAAAATCAAATGGTTTTTGCCATGAGATGCACCTAAGCCAGTGAGTCAATACCGCAAACCTTTGATTCTCCTTAAAACAGGTGATGCACTAAGACCAGTAATGCAAATTTCTTTATTTGACATGGGCAATATGAAGCTTTCTTGTTCTCAAAAAACAAAAAGTATCACAACCTCATTTTATCTGTGAAGCTAATAACTGATTTCACAGAATGGTTTGGGTTGAAAGTGACCTCAAACCCCATCCAGTTCCAACCCCCCTGCCATGGACAGGGACACCTCCCACTGGATCAGGGTGCTCCAAGCCCCATCCAACCTGGCCTTGAACACCTCCAGGGATGGGACAGCCACCACTTCTCTGGGCAACCTGTGCCAGGGCCTCCCCACCCTCACAGGAAAGCATTTCTTCCTGACATCTCATCTCAATCTCCCCTCTCTCAGCTGAAAATCATTCTTCCTCATCCTGTCCCTGCACTCCCTGATACAGAACCCCTTCCCAGCTTTCCTGTAACCATGAATTTTGCTGCCACCTCTACTAGATCAGCCCGGATTTAAACTACCAGCAGAGATGATGGTTATTTCTTAACACTACTAACAATTTTCTAAGCCTGCATCTTTGAGATATAGTTAACATTGTAAGTTTGGGACATATCTAATGTTGTCTTAGACCCGTGAAGAGGCCAATAGTAACATTAGCGAAAGAGGTGTGATTAAGTAAAAAGCCACCTCTGCCCCTACACAGTCATTTTCAGAATGGTTTAATTGAATTTCCTGACATGAAGAGAGCTATTTCTGGTCATCTATTCAGTGCCTGTTGCCTTGGAAAAAGGTCTGCAATAGACCATAGTCACTTCTAACAATGCAGACGTGGAGAGCTATCATAAAGGTAAATGGTAAGAGTAGGCCTCTAATTTCCCCTCTTACAGAGATACATACTACAGCACAAATGGGTCAGCACAGATGCAATGATTTCCAGAGAAATCAAATGTGCAAGACCAACACAGATCTCAAGACCCAGTGAGGAGTGCACTGCAAAACCCTTAATGCAACCGTAACATCTGTATTTTTCAATCATGTTACAAATTCTCTGTCCAAGGGCCATTGCCGCAGCATGAGATGTTCCAGGGAAAACAACAGATCTGCTTCTACATTTCCAGAACTACTCTGCTTGTCTACTCTTTACTTTTCCACGTGAAAATCGTGTGTTCATTTATGCTTTTTAAACTAACTCTCACACTTTGAAGTCTAGTAAAAATAGAGTCAGCCAAAATAATACCTGTGAAAACACTGGCCACTAAACTACAGTTCAGCAAAAATAAGGCAGCTATTTCAAGACATGTCCTCAGTACACAGCCCTTCAGGCAAGATTCATTTTCTCAGTAGTTCTCCTTTCAGAAAAGTCTAGCACCCTTGCCACAAGGTCAAGAAATTCAGGCTGTTTGACTTGGTGGGAATAAGGCAGCACAAGAGAAAGACGCCTTCAGCAGGAGCTTCCCAACAGCAGCAATGGCTTTACAGTAATACAAGGTGTCTTGTTTGCACGTGGACCTTACATAAGCCGGTGTTTTGCAGACTAGAGCAGCACACAACAACAATATATTTGTTCATAAGTGTGAGCTGTCATACATTAAACTGGCTCACAAGCACACCTTCGGGGCAAGGTATCAGGAAACTGAAGCTAGCATCAGTTACACCTAGGCTCAGGATATCGATTCCGGAGATCAAAGGACAGAAGATCTATCATTCCAGATCACAGAACCATAGAATCATAGAATGGTTTGGGTTGGAAGCAATCTTAAAGCCCATAAAGTTCCAACCCCCATGCCATTGGCAGGAACACCTTCCACTGGATCAGGGTGCTCAAAGTCCCATCCAACCAGGCCCTGAAAATCTCCGGGGATCAGGCACCCACGACTAGATTCTTCAACTTTAACTACCACTCTCAACACCCAACACCATGTCTTGTTCTAACCCTGTCTCAACAAAGTCAGGGCTTGAATAAGCAGCTTCTCACCAGGCTTTGGTCCTGACTTCCTCCAACATTCAGATTCAGTGGGGTGGGATGAAGGATTTTCTACAGGAGAAATTCAAGAACAAGTAAGGCTGTTTCACTGAGCAAAAATGTTTGTGTTGCCTTTTAAAAAAGTTCTGAAGAAGCTGTCATTCTTATTTCAAAAAGTTATATTCTCCATCCACAACCGAAATAACATATTTTCATACCAAAAAAATAACATAAGAAGCTTTAAATGTTATCAAACATTTAAATTGCTCTAGAGTACCATAGTAAGAAATGAAGCACTTCTCATTTTGCTCTTCTGCTTTAGAACCACGTTTGCATCAGCAAAACAATCAAATAACTTTTCCACTCTCCCAGACTTTGGCTGGGAATAGACACAGAAGGATGCCAAGTCAATAGAAATTCAAAAGCACCCAATACTTCACAGTTGAACCGTGCTGTGCTGCGGGGTCTGACCCGAAGCAATAAAACCTGTCTGTGTTGTGCCTTTTTGCATAGGCAGACACACAAACCCACCATGAATAATAGATATCTCTGTCTTGCTTCTAAGACTGAGCTCATGCTTTTCATGTATAAAAAATAACTATGTTTCAGCACTGGGTGTTCCGGTGACCTCCACGAGACTTTTAATCAAATCTTGCATATAGCTGGGGCTTCAGAGATTATTTGATTTCTTCTCGGGGAAGAGCAAGACAGCTCTCATTTCAATTAATATTTCAATCTCACAGAACACCGTGTAATCAAAAAACGTAAAGAGGCCCCTGCAATTTCAAAAAATTGAACTCGGTAATTAAAATAAAGATTAAAAATATCATGGAATCCTTATGTGGCCATAGCAGCAAAAATACACCACAAGATACCATAGTACACTTCCTCTTGGGTTAGTAAATAAATTAAGCATATTGCAGACTCATCAAATGCCAGTCAACACAGATGTATTTGGGGCATCACTCCATAGAGCATTCATCCCTCTGCTGCTCTGCTTCTCTTGAGACTGTCGTATCGCAACACTAGAGGTCAGCCTCCCAAAGAAAACTAACCACTGCTCTCCTTTAAATCCATGAGGAATTATGGGACTTGGACTTCACTGCATGCAGAAGTGACACTTGATATGCAGCAGTGTCAGGCTCAAACCACACACATCCACACAAAACCACGCAAAGGCATCAGGACAGGGAAAAGGTTTTGTTCCTGATCAAATCCTCTTTGGAGTATTTGTTGACGGGAATTGAACCAGCTGGACAAATATGAATTGTGCATTATATTCCAGATACTTGTGTGAAGCCTAGAGAGCTGTTTGCCAAGTATAGAGATGGAACAAAGGGTTCAGCTTGGAGAAGAGAGGACTCTGGGGAGACCTTAAGAGCAGCCTTCCAGTACCTGAAAGGGGCCTACAGGAAAGCTGGGGAGGGACTTTTTACAAAGGCCTGGAGTGATAGGATGAGAGGGAATGGCATTAAAATGGAAGGGGGAAGATTTAGATTAGACATTAGGAAGAAATTCTCCACGATGAGGGTGGTGAGGCCCTGGCACAGGTTGCCCAGGGAAGCTGTGGCTGTCCGATCCCTGGAGGTGTTCAAGGTCAGGTTGGATGGGACCTGGAGCAGTCTGGTCTAGTGGGAGGTGTCTCTGCCCATGGCAGGGGGTTGGAACTGGATGGGCTTAAGTTCAATTCTATGATTCTGTTGAATATTTCCCAAGGCAGAGGATTCAAGTTCCCCTTTCTGGCCATCTTAAATTCACAGGAATTTACAGAACGATAAAGGTTGTAGCAGCAAAATAATTGTTTATTAAAAGTAACAAAATACTAACTGGCACATAAAGAGATAAGCTGTGTTTCACAAGCAAAGAATAAAGCAATGATATAATTTCTTCACTTGCTATAATTGGCATTTACCAAGGATAGATCTTATATGGCCAATCTGTTCAGGTCCTAGGTGAAAATGAATGGATTTGGGGACAGGAGCGCAATACATGTGGTTTACCTCAAATTTAGCTTTGGACACTCCTCCCCCATACAGTCGTTTATTCTAGTCTGGGATAAATATATTCTTCACCTCAACATGTGACAGCAGTTCAAGTGTCCGCAGGAACACCACACAAGCCATCAGGACAGGATGTGAGACAAAGCAATGAAACCACTAGAAAATTAGATACCAGGATGATATTGGGATGGCTACCACAACAGAATTTCCCAGGCTGAACATGGGCCAAAACTCAAGATAAGAAATCTCTGTTTTGACAAGACCAGCTGTTAAGGTCTCAGACAACTAAGCACAGGATGGCACCTGACTTGTCACACCTCACCTGAGAAGCAGCCCCCTGTCAGAGCAGCGGATGCCTGCTCAGCACAGACAGAGAGGAAGGGCAAGCCCTGCTGAACCCTGGGATCCCCACAGCCTCCTGACATCTGCTAACGGGGCTCTGTTTTGCTTATTTTGCTCAGTCCAGTGGAATCATTGCCTGTGACATTTCCTTTGTTTGCTTATTTGCTCACTTTGCTGAATGGCTTTTTAATCTCCAGCCATTTCACTCTCCTTCCTTCTCGCACTGTTTGCCTTCTCCACCACTGTTTTTATGCTCAATTAGCTCTCCTCCATTCTCCATCCCTTCTCCCCAGGTGGCCATAACCACCCCCAAATCTCTGTTACTTTCAGCTTTTCCAGAGCTGATGACCAGCACGGATCACGTGGCGACGCAGGTGACATCGCACCTCACCTGGGAGCTGGTGAGACAAGCAGCAGGTCTTCTGACAGCAACAGGCTAGAGCACATCCATCCTCCAGCTGCCAGATAACCATCAGAACAGCTACAGGTTAGTGACTGCTTCCTAGCACAATGTCTACATTTTCAGTTTCATGACTCAATGAAAATAAAGGTAGAAGAGAGTGAGAGAAAATGGATGAGGCTACATGGAACTATTTTCATATGCAACATAGGTCAAAATTAGGATGTGGAAGAGAAAGGATGAAGAATGAGTCAATGATATTTTATACCCAAATGGAAATTGCAACTTCCATCCAAATGTAATGAAGTGCACTGTTCTTGTTGCTACCAGATCTCAGAGGAAAACAAAATTCAGCACCAATCCACCGCAGATACAGTAGCCTGCATCAGCTAAAGCACCAGATGTTTTATTATAAGGAAACCGTATTTTTAGAAAGGCAGAAAAACTTCTACATTTTCTTTTTCCTTTTTTAGTGCCTTCTTCCCTCATTTCACAAAAGCTTATTACTTAAACTACGCATTTGGGATCAGAGGAATAAAACCACAAGTTCAATGAGGCTGCAGTCTCTGAAATTTGGTGCAAAGCTGGGTCTGACTGATCCTGCCTGCCTGACACGAGGGACGAACAGCATAAACGCGTCTCAGGCTTGGCAAGAAATTGGCTTGATAATCAGGTCTAGAACACACAGTGGGATTGTCTAAGAAAGGAGGGCAAGAAACAGCTGTAGAAGTATATGGGAAAGGAGATAAAGACAGACAGGAAAGCACTACAAAGGACACTTCCTCCCTCCCTGCATAATTTAAGCCATGTATTTATGAAACAGAGAAAGCCTAATTATGTTAGCTAGTAAGGAACACTTAATTGTAATTAGCCACAGTTTCAAGCTGGAGGGAACAAATATTTTCATTACTGCTAATTAATGTACAGGATGCCGTGTAAGAATTTTTTTCCTCCTAATTCTAACAAAGTGACCTCACCCACTTCATTGCTTTCCTCTTTTAATATGGCAGGTTTCAGCTCTGCCTTCTCTGCTGCTCATCACAACCTCACCCCATTTATTCCTTTGCTTCCAATAGTCCTTTCAGATTTTCAAGTTGGAGTAATTTCTCTCCATATCACAAATACAGCAACCATTAAAATATTAAGCATTTTTTTTAGAACAGATGTAGTCCAACTAATGTCAATGGATTTCTCAGAACTGGATACCACAGAATTTAATTTTCAATTAATCAGATATTTTGCTGAAAATTGTATTCCACCCTCTCTCAGACATCTAAAAGGAAAAAAACATGTATTTTGGGGGCTAAAACATTTTGATTTCCAAAGTTAGTTTAGGAAAAAATAAAGTAATCTTCTCCACATATAAGAAAAGTGGAATGAGGGGATGAAATTATTCACATGGACTAAAGGAGCTGAGTATGGGGCTTTTTTTCCTAGAATTGGCTGTTGTACATCATCCAGAAATACCATCACGAAAACCGTTTCCTGTATTTTATCACTATCTTTGTTACTTATCTTCCAATCAGTAGTGAACTGCCAACCTCACTGAATCAATTACCAGCTCTTTCTCTTGCTGTCTTCTCCCTGACAATCAAGAACTGGGTCTACAGATTCAGGTTCTTTGATATCTTCTTGGAAACACTTCAAATCATTCTGCTATACAATCACCCAATAATTACCCTCTTAATCCTCTTTATCTTTGGGGTTGAGCAGGGCTGTTTCGTATCAACTTTCCCAAGAATTAGAATTTAATTGTAATTCCCAACAGCTGTATTATTACAGCAGAAAATTATAGTATTTAACCAAACCTCTGAACACTCAGTATGCAGGCACCACTCTCAGCACATTTCAGCCTGGCAATCTTTTCAAAAAAACAAAATTAGCATTTAAAATTGTCCTTGCCTGATTTGTGGCCTGTTGATAGGCCAACAGGGGGCAGCTTGCACTCCTCTTGTGTTTCATCTAGACTGGAGAAACAGAAAGACTGCATTATCCAAACAGGATTTGTGAGAAATATTAAAACCCACCAAAACAGTTGTAACTCATGCACGTGCTTGGTACCATTTCAAGGCCAGGATTTCTAACCATATACACCATGTGTAATTCAGTTAATGAAACAACAACAAAAAAATAACTGGTAAAGATAGAAATCCTGATTTCTCAAGGTATAAACCAGATTCCACTAATCAGAGATTAGGATTACAAAGGGGAGATCATCGCCTCTCCTTACATGTTCATTTGAAGTACCTGATACTGTCTATTACTGTTGAACATGGATAAGAGAGCGAACAGACCACATGGTTAATCCAACTCAATGATTCCCATGTTTTCTGCTAGTTATTGCCATGTAGAAGAAAGAGAAACATTGATGTGTCCTCATATGCTGCAATTAAACCCAGGCATATTGTGGCCTTTGAGAACCCATACAAGGAAATCTTACTACAGAGAACTTACGAAAACAATTTTCATCTCTAAATAATTACTAAACAACAGGAATAACCATTCCCGGCATCATCCCATGGCAGTCTCTGCCATACCACTAACTGTGCCAGGCACATTTTTCTGTTTGCAGTAAGATGTTCCACAAATCATCAAGGCTCATCACGGGTGCTCATCACAACCCAGGACAACAAACCATTGAATACTGAGCCATATGGATTGCACGGATTAACAAAGGGAGACACCAGAGTCAGAGAAAACTCCTCAGAGATGGTTCAACGCACTCAGTTCAAGAATAGCTTACAGACCTGCCCAAGGAGCACATTTGCTTTCATAGAGTAGGACCCACCACTTCATAGACAGAATTTCAATCTGGACTAAAAGCCCTTGTGTGAAAACCGGTTCCGTTTTCCTCCACAGATTAAACATCACTCTACGTGATAAAACCACAATAACCTACTGCAATGTAGGTTAACGTAAAATGCATTTATAATACTTTGTGTTTCTTTCTTTCTTTCCCACTGCATTCCTACCTTCGCTTACGCTTGTTTGGAGTGGTTTTTCAAACCATTTTTCCCATGCTGCTGACAGTAATGAATAAAGAAGCTCCAAAGCCACTCAAGAGGTACTTTAAATCCTCTTAGACGGTATACAGGTACACCAGAATAGCTCACAGCACTCGGGCTATTACCAAGAGGAAGATGTTAATATGACAGACACAGAGCAGCTCCTCTTCTCCAAAAGCAGGGAAAGAAAGAACACAAAGTTCTGTGAGCACCTCCCAGCATCCCCAGTTTATGAAATCCACAAGTTAATGAGAAAAGGACTGTGCGGATTCCCCTGGTGAAGTCCCAAGCAGCTAATGTTTGTCCACTCTTCCTATAGTTCTTTAATTAAAAGAAAAACCCACTAGACACAGACGTTGCCATCAGATTTCCCTGTAGATTTTGAATAATTTTGCAATTTTGCCCTCGACAAGAGTTTAAAAATAATACATACTGCAAAGGCGAAGCATATTTCAAAGAAACAGGCATTTTCTGCATTTTTTTCCACAGATAAATTCACAGACTGGTTTCTGAATAAGGTCAGCACATCAAGTAACACAAAAAGAAACTGGAATCAGAAGATGTGCTTCTGTAACTCCTGAAGTGCAGTGCAACACTCCTTGCCCTCAAAGAAGTAACATCAACATGCACAAAGCACCACAAGCAGAGATAAATTTTATACTTCAGTTATTTGCTTGAGTGTACTGAGGTTTAGATTGGATATTAAAAATAATTTCTTTACAGAAAGAATGGTTAAGCATCGGAAGAGGCTGCCCAGGGCAGTGGTGGAATCTCCATCCCTGGAGGGATTCAAAAAGTGTGTAGACGTGGCACTTTGGAACATGGTTTAGTAAGCACGGTGGGTGTTGGGTTGATGGTTCAACTGGATGACCTTAGAGGTCTTTTCCAATCTTAATGATTCTATGATCCATAGTAGCAGCTGAGAGCACAGAAGTATCAATCTGCTGATACAACCGCATGTAGGGCAGCAGCTCCAACGTGAGGCAATCCTCAGAGGGGCAGGAGAAGCTTACACTGCTATTGCCAGATGCACGGCATCAATAAGAGTCTTAAAGAAGCCCTGGGCAGGGCTTGGTCTTCTGTGGCTCCCCAGACACACTGTTCTCCAAACTTATTAAGCACTGCCGTGACTCAGTTAGCAATCTAACCCATCTTTCTACCTACAGCATAACTGTGAGGGGCAACAGATCTAGTCCTTCTGACTCATAAAAAATGGGAACAAAACTATTTTTATTTACTTTTCCCCCTTTCTCCCCTTTATGAGAATAAGGGGAAAAGCAGCATCTTTAGATCAGCATCAGAGAGTACATTAGGTCATGCAGCTTCTGAGGAAGGCAGAATGAGAGCAGCGATGAGAATCCTCTGGCCCTTACATCACTCCTACAATTTTTCATATTTATTTTCTTTCATACATTCGAGAAATACAGACCTCTGTGGTTGACACAAATCTTAATTATGGAAGCATTTCTATTTTTGGAGGGACAACAACACAGCCCATATTGTTCACAGGGTTCAGGCACTTAAAAGGAAACTGTACTCCTAAGGCACGTAAAGTAGCAGAGCTAGGAGGAAAAAAAACAACATAATGATGAGTTTAAAAGATTCTGGGAAGCTGAAGTATCAGCAAGCAATAGGAGTGTGTGGGAAAGACTTCTTACTGGTGCTCTCAGCCTCCAGTTACAAGCCAAAAGGAGTCTTACTATATATATGGAGTTAAGATTTTATTGTTAGTTTCTTGCCAAACTAATTTAAAATTCACTAGTATTATTTGTGCTAATAACGACTAACAGTCATAGCCCACAACAATACAGAAAAGCACCGTGCAGTTAAAATTGTTACATACACAAAAAATTCTTCTTAATATCTATTCTCTGCACCTTTTCTATGGTATTGCATTTATCCTTCTAGTGTCCATCTGTCTGCTGACTTCAGTTTTCCTTGAGCAGTATAACAGTACAGGTGACGACAACTCATCAGCATCCTGAGGTCTTTGCTGGTAAGAGCTCAGTGTTCACATTGCCAGTTCCTCCTTTCTTCTCAGTCCTTATATCCAATAAGGATCTTTTTCATGTTTTCTTGACAAAGTTGGCCCATTTACTCTTCCTTTCCTTTGGTTTCCAGTTATTTGTTGGTGGGGGTTTTTGTTGTTGTTCTCTGATACCTCTGCACTGGCCTTACCCAATGACAAGGCAGCTCTCCTGCTAACTGACTGGGAGCTCCAGCATCACCTTGTCTTCTCACTCTGCTACACAATCTTTTATTTTAACAGATGTTTGCTTGCTATCACTATAAAATAAAGCTAAACTGAAGCCAAATGATGCCACAATCACCTCACTGCTGGACAACCACAGCTAAAATAAGCTTGGCTGAGACAAGCCCATAGAGTTGTGCACCATCACGTCAATAGTCCAAGGTATGACAAAAATCCTCTTCACTGGGCTGTGACTGTTCTCATCAAGTCTGATACACTGGATTTAGATGGATACAGAGATGGGTAGGGTCTCTTTATGAGGAAGTGAAGGGGAAGGTCGAGAGGGAATGGTTTTAAGCTGAAATAGGAGAGATGGTAGTGAGGGACTGGCACAGGTTGCCCAGAGGAGTTGTGGCTGCCCCATCCCTGGAGATGTTCAAGGCCAGGTTGGATGGGACTTGGAGCAACCTCATGCAGTAGAAGGTGCCCCTGCCCATTGTAGCACTTCGCCATTTCATGCTGATGGTGGAAGCCAGCAGCAATCCCTAGCAGAAAATACTTCTGCTTACTGAAAGGTATAAGTGACTCCTACAGGACCTGGAAGAAGCTGCTCCTATCCGGAGGAATTAGTAACAGGTGGAGAGCAAACCAGGAGACCTGACTCCAGCAGCCAGGAGATGCAGTCAGTTCTGTTTATTGCTATGTCTTGATAGAGCACACCTCCATGTCCCAGGCTTGAAAGCTCTTCTGAAGTGATCAGAACTCCCTCCTCATCCTTAATAAGTGTGAGGCTGAAATTTAGGCACAGTGAAGTCTGAACATTGTACTTTCACAGAGGATGTGGTCTGCTGTTGAACAAAAGTCCTGTTTTGGCTATCTCCATCTCTCTTAATTAAGCTGTAAAAGCTCATTGAAAGCTTAGATTTAAGCAAGTCACACTTTCCAGGGTAAATCTGGGTTGAAAGATTCCCAGTTGCCACTAGGAAGGCTGGAAGCTGATCAGTAGTGATGCGGAAATGACTGTGACCTGAGTTTTACCAGATAATTCTGAGCCCCACTCAGATTTTAAGACTTCCTATTCCCCACCAGCTTTTGCAGATAATTATAAAGTCCTGTAATAGTCAGAACATTATTTTTTTTCACATCACTAATCCATAAAGTACTATAAAGGAAAAGACTGAATGTTTTAAAAGTGCTCAACACAAAAGTATGTGGTTAATTTAACAAAGTTCCCCTGATAATACATGACTGAAATGTAATGAAAATTTTACTCTTCATTAAGATGTCCCTTGCCCTTCACCACAGGGTTAATCTAACTCATCTGTCTCCTCAGGATCTTACTGCTGTCTCGGATATAGAGACCTTTTAACTTGCCAGGCAGTGTAAGATCTAAACCTCTTCCCTAGCAAATGGCCTAAATAATTCTGTTCAGCAAGTTATGAAAGCCCAAGAGCCTCTCCTGATCTCTTCTGCTCACAGTTTTAAAGTGATTGAAACCTTAATAAATAAGCCTTCTCTAATTACCACACATGCTACATTGACAAATGCCTCAACAGACAGGTCTGCAGCGAGCTTCCACAGTCTGAGATGAGACGGGGTGCACATTCACTGCACTTTCCTCTCTTGCTGCAGTACAGAAGGATCAGAGGAACATCCCTCACTGCTCACCAGCACCTTGACTGCAAGACCATAAAACAAGAATCATAGAACCATTAAGGCTGGAAAAGACCTCTAAGATCATCAAGTTGGTACCTAATATTCAGTGCTCAGAGACACCAAGAACCGAAGGAAGAACACAAAGATTCTGACATTTGGAAGGCTGGCTTTGAGCCAACGTAAAACAACTGCGGAAGTACAATTCTGCCTCACTAATCTATGGAAATGCTCACTACAGAAAGAAATAATACTTTAAGAAATGGGGGAGCGATATAACTGAATTCATCCTGGTCAAGTTTAAGGGCAGCAGAAGCTGACGCAGTTTAGTAGGAATGTAAAAGAAATAACCAAACATCTTCTAAAAAACACAGTCATTCTCACGAGTAGGACTGAGAGCTCTAAAATAAAAATAAGAAAAAGAGAAATAAAGAGAAATGTTCAATTTCAAATTGCAAAGACTGTTCCAACAAAGTGCTGAAGTATCTCAAGAGCTCCAATCTCCTCAGACAAGAGATGGTAAAAAAAGTCAATCCCTGGAGGAAACACAGTAATACTGAAGTGGAGCAGGGAAAAAACAGAATACAGATATTGCATTTATAGAGATAAAAGCCTAAGGATCTCTAAGCCAAACAAGTGACTTGCAAGTTGGACACTGCATCTTCCCCAACACACTGAACCCCACAGCACCAACAGCAGAGGTCATTGCTGCAAGGAACCACAGTCTGGAGGAGATGAGGACCAGGAGGTAGAGGAGAGCAGTTCAACCAAACTTCATCTCCCCAGAGCAAGTAAATAAATCTTTTATCACATCTACTACAAAAACACAGTTATATATTTCTTGGATATTGATTAGGAAATGCCTGTAGGGCCAGCAGCTCTCATAGTTCTGTGCCTCCTTTGTATTCATACGATGGTTTGGGTTTGGTTTGAAGGGACCTTAAGCTCATCCAGTTCCAAGCCCCCTGCCATGGGCAGGGACACCTCCCACTGGATCAGGTTGCTCCAAGCCCCATCCAAACTGGCCTTGAACACCTCCAGGGATGGGGCAGCCAGTAGTTCTCTGGGCAACCTGTGCCAGGGCCTCTACACCCTCATAGGAAAACATTTCTTCATTTTTGAGATATGCTGGCTCATTTGCTAATGCTAAAGGCTGATAAGGGTTCATGAGTGATGGTGGAGGCGTATGTTTTTCCTTTTGATAGAAATTCATCTCCACTGGAGCGTCACTATTCCCTAAAGGCATTTGTGGTTGTGGCTGCATTTTCATCAGTATAAAAATCTAAGTTGCAAAGATAGTGTTTGGGATATTAAACCCCTCCCTAATTTCAACCAATAGTAGAAAATAAAAAAGTATAACAGAATAATAAAACGATAACCGTATGTATGTATACTGTGCAATGAAGCACAGAAATAGCTCAGAAAGGACTCACCAGAAACTGATAGGACCATCCAGATGGCTATAAAACACTGACACAAAGATGTGTATTTTCTGCACATCACATTTTAGCAACTTAAAGATCTCATATGAAATAGTATGCACTGTGACATCAGCTTCATTGTGCAAGAGACAGAATCCCAAAGTCAAAAAGCAGCAGCTCCTCAAATTGAGATCAGGGATCTTTGTTCCACTTCCATTGACAGAAATAGAAAATATTGCACTTAGAAATAGAAAAGTTGTTGCACTTTTATTACTTCTACCAAAAGAATGCAACATCTTTCTGTCAAGAGTACTCTGTCCTCAAAAGCAGAGACCATCAGGGCTTCTCCTCCCTGCAAAACACAACCAGAAATAGCTCACTCGCCTTTACTCATTCCTGAACTGTGTCTGATCATCAAAACCTTTCAACCTCTCATTTTCAAGCTTTTCAAAATCACAATACTTTGCTAACAGCACTGACAGGTTCTGCCTTCTCCAGGATGCAGGATTATGTTTATCTTATTTTGCTACTGAACTCCTCAGGACTTCTATTGCATTTCAAAGCAGCGAGGCTTCACACATAGCTATACCTCATGCCCTACTTGATTATTTACTAATACTTCTTATTTAGCTCCATTGTTGGATCAAGGCTGGATTAAGGCAAAACATTCTCAGTTAAAGGTCCTGACTATGAAATTCAGGCAAAGAGCACAGTACATGGTCCCTAGGACAAAACCCTTGCAGAGCTTCTGCAAGTATTTTTGACAACTTTATTCTTAATGGGTTTATGAGAGCAATTCAGCCTCCTGATTTCATTTTACAGGCTGTGTGTTTCTAAAATTGGTCTTCCAGCCCTCTAGGATCCTTTGAAAAGTCCACATGATGATCAGAGGGCTGGAGCACCTCCCATACAAAGACAGGCGTAGAGAGTTAGGATTGTTCAGCCTGGAGAAGAGAAGGCTGCAGGGAGATCTTAGAGCAGCTTCCAGTGCTGAAAGGGGCTCCAGGAAAGCTGGGCAGGGACTCTTGATCATAGAATTATCTGGTTGGAAAAGACCATTGAATCCAACCATACCTGTTCCCTTACTAAACCATGTCCCTAAGAAACTCATCTGTCCATCTTTTAAACACCAGGGATGGCAACTCCACCAGCTCCCTGGGCAGCCTGTTCACAGTATCACAGTATCACAGTATCATAAGGTAGGAAAAGACCTTTGAGATCATCGAGTCCAACCCATGACCCAACACCTACACCTACACCTACTCCTACTTGTCAACTACACCATGTCACTAAGTGCCTCATCCAAATTTTCTATGAACACTTCCAGGCATGGTGACTCGACCACCTCCCTAGGCAGCGCATTCCAATGAACAATTACCTTCTCAGTGAAGAATTTCTTCCTAATGTCAATCCTAAACCTCCCCTGGCGAAGCTTGAGACCGTGACCTCTCGTTCTGCCACTGGTCACCTGAGAGAAGAGTCCAACTCCTGCCTCACCACAACCTCCCTTTAGGTAGTTGTAGAGAGCAATAAGGTCTCCCCTGAGCCTCCTCTTCTCCAGGCTAAACAACCCCAGCTCCCTCAGTCGCTCCTCATAGGGCTTGTGCTCCAGCCCCTTCACCATCTTCGTCTCTCTCCTCTGGACACACTCCTGCATCTCGACATCCATGGCGGGGGCGGGGAGGGGTGGAACTGGATGAGCTTTAAGGTCCCTTCCAACCCAAGGAAGGGGAGGGGCGGGGGACGGGGGGATGGGGACCTCCTCCCCCTCCTCGGGGTCGCTCCAGCCCACCCCAGGCAAAAGCAGGGAGCAGCGCCCCCTCCTACACCTCCCCCTCATCTGCACTCAGACCAGGGTTAAGACGCACAGTGAGACACAACCACCACCAGACTCGGACACTGTTTACAAGCACAGTCAGCCTTTAGAACAGGACTAGGAATAACCAGCAAATCTTTTTAACATGTCCTAAATATCTAAAAATCTAAAAGTCTGGGGGTTCTGGTCGATGGCAAGTTGATGGTGAGCCAGCAGCGTCCTGGCAGCCAAGAGAAGTTTGAACCGTGTCCTGGGGGCATCCAGCACGGCGTCACCAGCCGCCAGAGGGAGGGGACTGTCTCACTCTGCTCTGTACTGGGGCGGCCCCACCTCGGGTGCTGGTGCAGTTGTGGGCACTACAGGATAGAGGGTCTAAAGCCACTGAAGAGTGTCCAGAGGATGCCACCAAGTCAGTGAAGGGTTTAGAGGGGAAGCCACATGAGAAGTGGCTGAAGTCACTTGGTCTGCTCAGCCTGGAGGAGACTGAGGGGAGACCTCATCACGGTCTGCAGCTTCCTCACAAGGGGAGGAGAAGGTGCTGATCTCTTCTCTCTGGACTCAGGACAGGTTGGACAGGTTGGACATTAGGAAAAAGTTCTGTGATTCGGTAAATAGTTACATCTTAAACCACACTGGATGTTTGCAAAGTTATTTCTACTCTCAGACGTGCTATCGAACTAACAGACTTAATTTAGTTTAACTCCCACTGGCAACAGACATGTGCGCAGCCACCCTGACTCATTACTCCGCAGCACCATGATCACATACACAAGTCCTGAGCATTTTTCCAATGGAGGTTAACGTATTGATGTACTGTGTAATTTAGGATTGGAGAAAACAGCAGGAGTATGAGCACACCCAGATGAGCTTCAATCCCACGCTGGACAAGGTCAGCTCATATTCCTCAGGGCATAGAAGGCTTGAATATAGAATCATAAGATCACAGAATTGTTTGGGTTGGAAGGGACCTTAGAGCCCATCCACTTCCAAGCCCCCTGCCATGGGCAGGGACCCCTCCCGCTGGATCAGGGTACTCAAAGCCCCATGCAACCTGGCCCTCAACACCTCCAGGGATGGGGCAGCCACCACTTCTCTGGGCAACCTGTGCCAGGGCCTCACCACCCTCACAGGAAAGCATTCCTTTCTCAGATTTCATCTCAATCTTCCCTCTTCCAGCTTGAAAACATTCCCCCTTATATCCTATTCCTGCACTCCGTGATCAGGAGCCCCTCCCAGCTTTCCTGTAGCCCCTTTCAGTATTGGAAGGCCGCTATAAGGTCACCCCAGCACCTTCTCTTCTCCAGGCTGAACAAGTCCATCTTTCTCAGCTTGTCCTCGTATGGGAGGTGCTCCAGCCCTTGGATCATCTTCATGGCCTCCTATTGACCCGCTCCAACAAATCCATGTCTTTCCTGTGCTGAGAGCTCCAGAACTGAACATAGGGCTCCAGGTGACATCTCATCAGAGCAAAGTAGAGAGGGAGAACACCCTCTCTCGACCTGCTGGTCCCACTGCTTTCGATGCAGCCCAGGACATGGTTGGCTTTCTGGGCTGCAAGCACACACTGCTGGCTCATGTTGAGCTTCTCATCCACTGATACACCCTAGTCCTTCTCTTTAGGGGTACTCTCAATCCATTCTCTGTATATGCAGGGATTGAGGTTAAAGAGAAAACTGTGAGGAAAAGAAAGCATCCCATGCTAGGCAGTGATAGGAAATGTTACAGCAGCACTGAAATAGAAAGAGGAAACAATAGAGGGAGCTGCTAAGACTGCCAGAAACCCACGGGGCTTGTCATGAGCTCGGCCACTGGAACAAACAGCAGCACTCCATGAAACTTAGAATTTTCATTCCTCTGAAAACTCCAGTATTTTGGAACAAAATTCAGCTTCCACTCCAAATGGGAACAAAGCTTAGAAATATTGGTGTTTCCCTGTGGGTATTTACTGTTTCTAGGGGAAATAAAACCGAATGGCTAAAAATGTTCTTAAAAACACAAATCCAGTCACATCCTCTTATTCAACTATTGGCGATTTGTGCTGAGCCCTCTTTTCCCCCAAAGAAATTTGTGTCCAAAAAAGTGCTCCCTGCCACGGTGTACAAATCTAAGGAACCTGTCAGCATTAGTCTGAGCTAAAAGTATAACATTATAGGCAGTTTGGGAGCTTTGCAAGTTATTCTGGCTTCTGCAGCCAAGAGAGCAGTTCTGCTGTGTATCCCTGCATCTCTGCTGTGCTGAGAAAGCCTCAGGAAAAAGCAGTGAATATTGTAGGAAGCACCTTCCTCACAGCAACGCACACACAGCAAGAAGATAGGATTTTGCCACATATCAAGGAATCACTGCTGGAATACAGTTCCCAAGTGTTCCTGGTCTTCTGGCAAGGAAAACAGCCAGCAGTCTCACCTCCGTAACAACACACACTACATGCTGTGATGTGAAATCCTGCATACTGGCAGAGAGCAGAGGATCTACATAGACAGGCATGGCTGGGATCTATGCACTCGGGCCATCAGAGAAGGCAAAACTAGGTCATTGGCATTAGTGATAGCTGCCCCTCTTCTAGTTTCTGAGGCTTCTCTCCCCACCCCCATAAAAGAGTTATAGTCAAACCCTGCCTTCTAAATACATGTACTATCACTCCTTCCAAACGCAACCCCCCAACCCTTTTAGGACCAATTTGCCTTATTTTTGCATGTTATCTTGGCATCAAAAGTCCACAAATACAAGCACACTATTCCAATCTCCTCATATTTCAGTTTAACTCAACATTTTATTTTGCCTTCTGGGTTCACTCTCCCCTTGTTTATTGCTTTTTGTTTCACCCCAATTCTGATTATTCTGGATCAAGAGCCACCACCGGCAGTCCCATTCTGCATGCAGAGTGCTGCCGTCCTCCTGTTCATTATTCCTTAACAGCACACACAGCTCTGCCTTTTGACTCCTAGGTTTGGGGTTTTATTTTAAAGCCCTGTTTTGTGTAACACAGTCTGGAGTGAAAAGGATTCATCAAAGTCATGGTTATTCTGCATTTATCTGCAGCGAACAATCTTTCTCATCTATTATCCTTTAAATGATCTAAAGCTTCCTATCTGCTGTGTTCCTCTTCATTATCTGCTGTTCCACTCTCATCCGTTTCTCACCAGCACTGTCTTTGTTCTCTGCCTTTCATTTTCTGCACCACACATCAATACTGATTCGCCATGATCTAGAGGTGCACAACGAGGAGCCAGACAAATGATTTTCCAAGTGTGAGGCAGATAACAAAAAAGATTTTATGCTGTACGCTTGGATACTGTTGTTGTTATTCAAACTGAGTCCCGCTCTGCAGTCAATGCCCCAGCTGCTCCCTTACCTTCCAAGGTTTTTCTCCAGAAGCTCAGTAAGTGACTTTGCTTGTCTATGGCAGAGAGACTCAACTTCCATATATCCCCACCCTCACCTTTCTCCTCTATATTTACTGCTACCCATACTTGACTTTGTAACGCTTCCTAATTTCAAGTGTTGAACACCATGCATACAATAGACTGATATACATTTCTTATAGCCCTGACATCATTTATTAACAGTAGCTGAATCACCCTTGTCACACATTTATTACCCTTTTAGAAGTGTCTCTGTGAGTGCATAAGCCAACTGCATCGTTCAGCAGCATCCAGTGGGAAAAGTAAGTGGGAAGTGACTGAACTAATCCAGTTGAGCACACAACACAACTTTCTGCAGTTTCACGTCAAGGACTGCATGCAGGAGATCAGTCATTGGGTAGCCACTGGCTTTCAGACACAAAATGAAGCTAACCTGCCTCTCAGCAAGTCCAGGAGTGTAAATTTCTAGTAGGACTGAAGGATTGCAGTGGTCCCCTCTACTTCTTTTTGGTACAACTGTGGATGAAAAAGAATCATAGAATGCTTTGAACTGGAAGGGACCTTTATGGTTGATCTAGTGCACCCCATCACACGAACATTTTGGATTGCCAGAATGTCCAGGTGCAGCCAGCACTCCTTTGCCAGTCGGCTGAGAGTGGTGATTGTCCTGCTCTGCTCCACGCTGGTGCGGCCCCAACTTGAGCCCTGGCTGCATTTTGGGGCATCACAGGATAAAAAGGAGCTAAAGCTACTGGAGAACATTGAGAGAAGGGCACAGAGTTGGTGAAGAGTTTAGAGGGGAAGTCATATGAGGAGCGGATGAAGTCACTTGGTCTGTTCAGCTGGGAGGAGACTGATGTGAGACACCATCATAGTGTGCAACTCCTTCACAAAGGGAGGAGGAGCAGCAAGCACTGAGCGCTTCCTCTGGACTCGAGGAAGTGGCAGGAAAATGGGCCAGAGGAGAGTTAGGTTGGACATTGGAAAGAGGTTCTTCCCCCAGAGGATGGTGGAGCACTGGAACAGCTCCCCAGGGAAGCAGTCACAGCACCAAGCCTGACAATACTCCAGAAGCATTTGGCCAGCGCCCTCAGACACACGGTGTGAATGTTGGGGTTGTCCTGTGCAGGGACAGGTGTTGGACCCTATGACCTTTGTGGGTCCCTTTCGACTCAGGACATTCTATGATTTTATGAAATTCCAGGAGCACAGGAAAACAAAGCATGTCAGACAAACACCAAGCTCTTTCTGCAAGACATGGAAGTTTGAGTGTTGTATTTGTCAGTGCAACTTTCTCACCCAGAGAGGTGACGGTTTGGAACACTTCTGAGGATTTCTAAATGCAAGCAGCATATGTTGTCATTGACACACAAATGATATTATGCTTTGTTTTTAAAAGAATAAGCTTTTGTTAGCCATTGTCAAGGGGTGCAGCAATCTATTTAATAAGAGACAATGAGTCCAGATTTCAGCTGCTGTAGATCCCTGCTGCAACACCCTTGATAACAATGGGGCTCTGTTGGCTTAGAGCAGCACAAGTTTATAAAATTAGCCCTGATGAATTTACAATGCATCGGAACATCACCATCCTCAACACAGCTGAATCTTGTTGCCCAAACCAGCCTGAATAAACAGAAAGGAACTACAATTTAAGCTGAAAGAGGGGAGACTGAGATGCAATCTTAGGAAGAAGATTTTTCTGTGAGGGTGGTGAGGCAATGGCAAAGTTTGCCCAGAGAAGTGGTGGTTGTCCCATCCCTGGAGGTGTTTAAGGCCAGGTTGGATGGGATTTTGAGCTCCATGATCCAGCACGAGGTGTTCCTACCCATGGCAGGGGGCTTGGAAGTGGATGAGCTTTAAGGTCCCTTCCAACCCAAACCATTCTGTGATTCTATACTTTCCTCCTCTCCTCTTTGGAAGTTCATGGGACGGATTAGCAAAGAATGGAAATGGGATATGAAAACAAACCATACACTGTTCTATAAAATCCAAAGCAATATCAAGATATGGATTTATTCCTTAAAAGGTTTGAGGATTTCTCAGTTGGAGTTGGCTTTTCTCACTGGGAGAACGTTGCATGGTTTTAAACTTTTTTTTTAAGTACTATTAGTAAACGAGAGGGATTAGCACATACGAGAGTAAATTAGATTGGAAAAGCTTCTATGAGCATCTGCTGTTCCACTTGGAAGGCTACAACTATGGGTAATATTGCCAGGTACACTCCATGAGTTTATCTTAAAGGACATAAACAGTTTATTTGATCCATTTATCTCTGTTCAACTGGGCCTAAAATCAGGCTGGTTCCTCCATATCTAGCTCTGAAAAATCCCTTCAGAAGAAAAAAATTATTTATATATAGCACTTCTCAAACACTTTTCCAAGCACTTTTCTTAGCCTTAAAAATTTTGTGCTACCTTTAACTACGCTTTCATAACGGTCAGTGAATCTATCTTAATGTTTCTGGATTGAAGATGCAAACACAACATCAGATAGTTTAATATGTTGTCAACACAATAAATCCGTAAAGGAAGTAGGAATAAAAAGGTATCTTTGTTACCTTTCCTCCTCTTAGAAAGCATAAGAATTTTTGACAGTGGTCAAATATAGGAAGAGGTTTCCTAAAGAGCTTATAGAGAATTTATGTGTGGAGCTGCTCAAAACTCAACCAGATAGTCCAGGGCATCCTGCTCAGGCTGACCTTTCCAACCTGAACAGTTCTGTGGTTCAGAGATAAATAAGCACAGTTTTGAGCTCTTTTTTCCTGGTAGATAAGCAGTTGACCAGGCAGATATTTGTTAAGTAAATTCAAGTTTCTGTATCCCTTTTATATTCTAAATGCACTACTGTCTCTCTCTGACACTGTTCTAGTATCTGGCAACTCAAGATGAATCATAGTAGGTCCTGTGAATGAAGCTACAGTTTGTTTTTCAGTAAAGAAAGACCAAGCAAAGCTAGTTTTAACTTTCATTTGTCTAATAAGATGGATATTCAGAAAAATATAGATTCACCTTAAGGAGCTACATCTATCAAAAACAGAGCAGCACAGCCCTGTGGGGATGGAGGCTCAGAATCTCTAGCCATAACAGCATGAACTCTTCCTGCACACAGCTCACACAATTGCACATCAGAGGTAGTAAATAAAGGCTAGCTGACTTCAGTACCTTTTGTTCACCCAAGAATATCTGAAGGCAGTATTTTATTTCAGCATCCCCTTCTGACTGTGCTTCCTTGCTTTACTGCAGGAACACCTCTATGAACTTTCTTCACTTTAGACAGCACGTACATATTGGTAGGTGAGGTTTTTGTGAGCAAAAGCCTTAGCGTTCAGAGTTTGAGTAATGATGCTATTCAAAGACAAGAACCATCTCCCCCCTCATCCTCCCCTTTTTATGCTACTTCGGCAGGCATTAACTAACCATATCAGAGTTCCATAACAGGAAAGAAAAAAGTTAGCCCAGTATACAATCACTCAGAAGCTGCCCTTTTCCATTCTCTCTATATTTGCATGTTGTTATGGATAGAATTTAGGTTCTTGAGGGATACAATGTTGAAATAAGTGAACACATAATAAGCTTAACTAAGTGTTGTTTATTATAAAGCAATAAAGCCAATGCAATGCAAAATACAGAAAGCAATAAAGCAAAAACAATACAATACAAAAAAAAAGACTTACGGACATGCCACTAAATTGAGTAATATTACTACATGTAGCACAGACTGCATCATGTCTGATCTGGGAGGTGGCAAGGCACACCTTATTAGCGGGCATCCCCGTGATGACAACATGGGTTGAAAGGTGTTGTCGCACTGTTCCTCTGCAGAGCGCTTATTTATCCCTGTCCCCATTCTGACATAGGGCCAGTACGTTCCAGGAGGTGGGCTAAGAGCTGGCCAAATGTAAAGCCCATTACACCATCTCTTACTCAGCTGTGCCTACACTACCTCACATTTGGTGGTCGTTTACATCCTTGCATAGTCTTCCTCTCATGTCTGCTGAGTGAACCCTAGACCATCTTTGAACTTCTGCATGTGCTGCTCTTTGTTGGTTATATTTCAAACTGCAGAGGCTGTTTGAACTAGTCAGAGAAGGTCTCACCCTTCTTATCTATGCAGCCCTGCAGGCATCCTTGCCTCCCTCACACATTGTTCTTTTCACAGGACGACTGCAACATTTCTCAGTATGGTCATTATTCACCTCTTGGCATTGTTAAAACTTCTTAATCTTTTCCTGTTTCTAACACCCAGCCCCCTATCTACTCCTTTATTACAGTTTAATATAAGCTACCGACTACCCACTGCCATCAAAGATCAAGTAATTCTGCATCCCTGATAGCCATGTCCTGCTACATTTAGTCCCTTTCTATACCTAGATTTGACCCTCGTAGAGTTGAGTTTTGCCAAATTTGGTAACCAGGTTTCAAAGGCTGAAGGAAGCTTCCCACCAAAGAAATGAGGATGGTAGGCAAGAGATATGTAAGTTACAAACAATTCCCATTATTCCAGACCAGAAAAAGACACAGACTTGGAAAGTAGCAGCAGCAAAAGCAAATTGTCTTGTACAAGGAGAGGCTGAGAGAGATGGGATGGTTCAGCCGCCAGAAGAGAAGGCTCAGGGGGGATCTTAGCAATATTTATAAATAGCTGATGGGTGAGAGCAAAGAGAGGGAACCAGACTCTTCTCAGTGGTGCCTAGTGACAGGACAAGACAAAAGGGTAACAAATTTGAAGACATGAAACTCCATCTGAAGATACAAATCACATTTTTACCGTGCGAGTGGTTGAACAGCAGAGCAGGTTGCTCAGAGATGCTGTAGTATCTCCATCCTCACACTTATTCAAGGCAAAAGAGACAATTCTGTATGGCAAAATGCACTAAAGATAACTATCAACAAGATCAAGCCCAGTTTTACTTGCACATCAGTGAAAAAGTAATTCCACTTGTAAAGAAGTGAGAAGCAGCACAAACACTACTCATCCATCAGAAACTGTGACAATTCATCCTCCTCCCTTAGCTTTATAGTTCACCTGTGCTCATGAGGGGTCGTTTCAGGGATGAGGCAACTTGACAGAGCTAAATCAGTGATTTTACTGAGTATTGTCACAGTGTCTGCATCCATACATTATCTGGAGATGGCCAAGTTAAACACCTGCAAATTAGATTTAAGGGGGCAGGAGAAGCAAAGTAGCATTTTATAGCCTGTAATTAATGAGTCACTCTGCTTGTAGACAAACATTTTGAATACTAATTGCAGCAACCATCATTCCTACACCCATCACACCAGCAACAGTGTCACTGCAGCAGGAGCTCTGGCAATCCCCCAGAGCCTGAACTCCCAGCCTTGCGGAACCAACTTACAATTGCTGGCGATGGAAGGAGAGTGAAAGGACGTGGCTATCACCTTGGTGGGCAGGAAGGGATATTAAAGGGTCACCTAGCACACTCCTCCTGCCTTGAGTATATTAGTTGTTCAGTAGCATGTCAAGGTTATCCCAAATGAATACAGTCACCCGGAGCAGAGGTATTTATTGTCCTTCATCGTCCAGAATCTGAAGGGCCTGATTCAACGTGAAACAAATTTTTGCTGCTGGCAAGCAGTGCTCAGATCCATACAGAGTAATTTCAGGCTTTATCATTTTCCCTGTAATCAATGCTACTTGTATTCTTAATTTACATGCAGAATCTGGTACGGGAAGGGAGTCTGTTGTACCACCAGTTTGAAAGCACGCTGGGTCTCAGTCAGGAGACAAGCACACGCTCTTCTAGCAGTTTGTCTGTAATTGTTCAATACCACGTAGCTGTTTTCAGCCACAGCGAAGTTTCACTGCGCTCCCTTCTTTCCTCCCCTTAGAGGCAAAGGCTGCTAGCAGGGCTGTGACAAACATCTGGTTGCCACTGCAGGGGCGTACTGTACTAAGCACCTAATGACAAATTATGCCATTAATATGTAATAGTTTGCACTTCCATATACAAGCTGCATCATCTACACAAAGTGTTTCAGTGCCGTGTCCCTGCAACATGAGAAATCTCATCCATTTTACAGGACAATTAATACAAAAACCATATGTTCTTCAGCACCTGTTTGAAAGGCAGTTTAATTTACTACATTTTTGCAAATATTAGATGTTATGAGAAGACCACAGGTCTGTTTTGTTTATCACAGTATGGTTTGGGTTGGAAAGGACCTTCAATATCATCCGGCTCCAACCCTCCCTGCCATGGGCAGGGACAACTTCCAACACATCAGGGTGCTCAAAGCCCCATCCAACCTGCCCTTGAACACCTCCAGGGATGGGGCAGCCACCACTTCTCTGGGCAACCTGTGCCAGGGCCTCCCCACCCTCACAGGAAAACATTTCTGCCTAAGATCTCATCTCAATCTCCCTTCTTTCAGCTTAAAACCCTTTCCCCTCCTCCTGTCCCTGCACTCCCTGATCAAGAGCCCCTCCCCAGCTTTCCTGCAGCCCCTTTCAGTACTGGAAGGCTGCTCTAAGGTCTCCCCAGTTCCTTCTCTTCTCCAGGCTGAACAAACCCGACTCTGTATGTCCTGGCATGGGGAGTGCTCCAGCCCTCAGATCATCTTTGTGGCTTCCTCTGGACTTGCTGCAACAGATTCATGTCCTTCCTGTGCTGAGGACTCCAGAGCTTAAAGCAGCACTCCAGGTGGGGTCTCTCAAGAGCAGAGCAGAGGGGCAGAATCCCCGCCTTCGCCCTGCTGGTCCCACTTCTGATGCAGCCCAGAATACAACTGGCTTTCTAGGCTGCAAATGCATGTTACGTACTTCTTTATTTAGCATACTTCTTCAAAGTTTCTTGTCAGGTCATAGCCCTCTGCTGTATACAATCTTGTAAACACTTCTCATGGCAATTAAAAATAGCTTGTTACTTGACTGGTTGACCGCTTATCTCTTATCTGAATTTCACCTCATTAGGTGAAATTACTGCTGAAGACACACTAATCTGCTCAAGAGAGGCAGAGACTGAGGATTCAGCATGAAATGCTGATGCCTAGGTGAAGTGTGACCTAAACCTAATACATCTTAACAAATATCGACCCTGTTGTTTTTCCAATTTAATTAAAAATTGACTTTTTCAGTCATTTTACATTAGTAACAGATGGGCATGAAGTAAGAATAAGCAAAGATTTTCATCTAGTACCTAGAAAACCTAGTATTGCAGCAGTTTAGAGAAAAGGGTTTGAAATAATCCTTTGCCTGCCAACAGCCCTCCTTAACGTAAGAGCTAACAAAGTGACAGCATCAGCCACAGGAAGGGAAAGTGCTTGTTAAAATTCAAATTCACAATAGTCAAAGCAATTGGATTTCTGACAAGTACTGGTATGTTTTAAACCCAAAGGAATGCACATGCAAAACTAAATAATAGCAGCACTACTAGCTGCCTTGATTTTAATCACAAGTCTTATGTTATTTTGTGTCTTCGTTAGTGACCAGTGGTCAACAAATGTCACTTTTTATATTAAAAAAAAAAAAAAAAAGAAAAAAAGAAAAAGAAAAAGACAGGCCTCATTGCAAAGGTTAAAAATTCGAACTAACCATTTGTTATGTATGAGATAGTTCAAAACCACACACCATAAATGCATTGACTTTTAAGCTAGTCCAGTGATTTGGCAAAGCCGGAGGCTCACAGGGCTCTACTGACATTGGGGTAATCTGTTTGGATTCCTCCAGCACTCTTCTGGGAGATACCAGCAGGCTGGGGTTTTATCTTGCAGTAACCTATTGCACATCCATGCTCATACGTTGCGCCCAGATGCAATACTCCTCTTGAATAGGTAGCATTTTTGGCAGCCCCAAATTCCTCTTTAAATTAGAAGGTTTTTTTACAGTAGCGTGTACTTCATCTGCCTTTAGTGGCATAAAATCAGGCATAATACTTTTGCACAAATTTATTACCGGGCTATCACATTACATGGGCACATTATCCACATTGCGTAACCTGGCTATGAAAACCTCATATCAAAATGTTAGCGCCTATTTTGAAATACAATATAGCAGTGGAGGGAATAAATAGAGTCCAATACTTAAACTTCAAAAGGATCAGCTGTTTCATCCCCAACATATATAAAGCAAACGCTGCAGATGAAAAAAGAGAAAATAAGCCTCAGCCTACACTCCACTTGGAAACACCAGGTAAGGAGAGGCCCTGCATACCCATAAACACACGGTCGTGGTGCAAAACAGGTCTGACCTGGCAGATAGACATCCTTGCGTTGAGCAGGCAGGTTGTTTGGATGCACTCTCTAAAACCATACATCAACAGCAAAAAAAAAAGATACAAAATTAAACCTATTCATGATTTTATATGCTCCTAAGCAGCAAATAGTCTGGTTAAAAAAAACCCAAAACAAACAAAAAACTGATGAGATTTGCTTTAAATAATTATGAGGAATTACATCATCATTATATTATCCTACATTCCACCTATTCATGTTTTTAAGTACTCCTCTGCTTTGGCAAGCACTAGAAAATTATCATTTAAAAAACCTATAAGCTCTTACAAGCTTTTTATATCTGAGTTTTAAAAAAGGAAAGAGGCACAGATACTAAAATAATATAATCACACTATGGATAACAGCGGTTGGATTTGGTTTTGTCTGTGCGTGTGTCACTACTTCCCTAATTAAATATAGCAGAAGGAGAAACGGGCTGTATTTCTGGATCCCAGCCACTGACAGCATTGGAAAATGCTAGATCCTGCTTTGCTCCAGCTGTGCCTACTCAGAACTAATATCATTCATAGAGCCACAATGTCACAGCTATGAACAGAGCGCTCAGCTGAGCCGGTCTCGCCTCAGCCAGCAGCATACAAATGCAAGCCCTTCTGGGTGCATTAATAATGCAAGGTGGGCAGAGTACAAGACTTGGCACAGCCTCGCGTGTGCATTAGCCGAGGCAACCAGGATGAACAAAGTTAAATATGGCTGGATGAGTCGACAGCCCACGTGGATTCCTGGTACCCTTTTTCGTCACCCTCAAGGGCTTCATGACTAAAGATAAGCTACACAAACACTCTATATCTATTTTTTTCCCCTCAACATCATTGTATGTGCACACTTAATAATCTTCCTTATCTCTTTTGGTTGCAGTGACCTGAAAGAGTCAACAAACCCAAGTTTGAATAATTCAAAAATAACCAAGCACATACCTGAGAAAAATGATAAGGGAATATTTAGCTGACAGTGGTGGATGAACAAAACTTATCTTTAGCTGACAACGTGGTCAGCGTATGATGTCAGCACAACAAAAATTACATCAGGTAAACAAACAAATGTTGTCGCAACCTTTCTGATTGTCATTCAGTGATTTCAAGTTAAATGTCTGCAGTAACGAAAGACAAAGGAATGAGGGAGAAAAACATTGAAACTTGTTATGGCTTTGTGCTGTGGGCTTCAGGCTTTGAAAACCTGTGGATTTGGTGTTAGGTTAAACACAAAGTCCTAAGCATCTTCCATTGGGTTTCAGGGCTTTAAGGTCCCTTCCAACCCAAACCATTCTGTGATTCTATGATTCTATGAACAGTTTCTGCACATTTTTGAGGAATGTGGGAAGCAACCTCATTTTTTATCCTTAAAAAAATATAATTGCCCTTTCAAGGGCACACACAAAATACATTTAATAAAATTAAACTAAACCAAGAAAGCCATAGGGGAAAGGCATCCTTCACACCACAGAGACTGAAATTTCAGGCATCTAGGGATATGTAGAAGACTGTAAATCATATATATGTTCAGGACTGTGAAGGAATTAAAAGATAAAACAAATAGCACTTTGAAACAATTTTGGTTTTCCAAATACAAAAAGATGCAAAAATTATTTCTAGGTATGACCTTTTTACTAGACACCTCAAGGAAGATTATCTGCCTTTGACAGCAGTGACAGACAGCTGTCTCTGGTGAGGCTTGGAGAGGTCAGTCATCCAACTCCCATGACATTCCTTAGCTTTCACTGGCAGCTGCCACTGGAAATCATGCCAATGGCTGCACAGTAACAGCTTATAAAAGTCTCTGGGGTTCATTTGTTTCTAGGATGGCACAAACAGTCAGAAGCAGCACACTTAAGGACCCAGGTTCTTGCTATATTTAGGACTTACCTAAACAATTTGATTACAAATGGCTATGGAACTCGAAGGTTTAAAACAAGTTGTCTCACTTTGGACTTTTAAGCTTGCTTCTTTGACTTAAAGAACTGTTTAAAAAATAGACTGCATAAAAGATGAGCTCACGATAGCTAGGCTGCAATAAGTGAATCCCCATCAACCACCAGGCAAGAATTTGCAGGAAATGCATTGCAGAGCATTAGAAGTCTGGTCTACAGCAACATAACATCAACTGCAAGTATACCACCAGTTTCCACAGGCCTTAGATCAAGGTCCTGGGCAGAAGAAAGTGAAGAGTCCATCCACAGTGATACCATCTAGCATAATAACAAGACTGCCTCATCTTGGTCTATCAGCAGAACTTTGTGGCAGTGTCACAGAATGCTTTGAGTCGGAAGGGAGCTTTACAGTTCATCTAGTCCAACCCCACCGCAGGAACAGGGACATCTTTTACTCAGTCAGGTTGTTCAGCAACCTATCTAACCTGACCTTGAATGTTTCCAGGGATGTGGCATCCACTACACTTCCATGAGCAATCTATTCCAATGTTTCCCATTGTAAAAAATTTCTTCCTTCTATCCAGTCTAAATGCACCCTCCCCTAGTTTAAAACCGTTACTCCTTGTCCTGTCATGACAGGCCTTGCTGAAAAGTCTGTCCCCAGCTTTTCTGTAACCCCCTTTCAGTACTGGAAGATTCCAGATTTGGGAACTCCTAAGAAACACGTGGAAAACTCCGAAGGATTTAGGAAGGAGATAATTTCCATGAAAAGTGATAAGGATTTCTTAGAAATACTGAGAGCTCACAGTAAAAAGAAAAATTAATTCCTGCAAAGCTGAGTAGAAAAGTTATGCAAGAGAATTGAGCAAACCCTAGAAAGCACTGTGTGCCTCCAAAAAGCAAACTGGAATTCATTAAAAGCATATGGGAATCCCTAGAAAACAAATGGGACCTTCCTAGAAAGAAATCAGGGAATTTCTAGAGAGAAAACGGGGCACTAACAGAAGGCAGATGTGATGTTTCTAGGAAGCTGACAGGAAAACCCTGGAGCGCAAATAGAGAATTACCAGATGACAGTGGGGAAAAATCTAGAAAATAAGGAGGGAATTCCTAGAAAGCATGTAAGGAACTCTAGGTAAACAATAAGTGAATTGCTAGAGAGAATAAAAAAAACACCAGGAGAAGTTCTAGAAAGCATTCATGGAAAGACAGGGGTGAGAGATTCCTAGAAGGCAAAAAGGAGGGGTTACTAGAAAGTGTGAAGTATATCTGGAAAGGATTCACAGTAAGCATGAGGATTTACTGCCTAGGAAGTAGTAAATGTGTTTCCAAGAGAGCATTATAAGGCAATTCCTCAAAAGCTTTTAGGAGGAAACCCAGAAAGCCATGGTGAGGGGAAGGAAGTTGCAAAGCAACGTTGTCAGATCACAAAAGAAAAAAAACTATATTGAAGGGTGTTCTTAAAAAACGGCGGGGGAAATCCAAGAAAAAAATAGGGGGAATACCCAGGAAATAAGAAAATCCTTTAAAGAACATTTTCTACAAAGAAATATAGAAGATTCCTAGGCAACAGTTGGGAAACAACCTAGAAAGCAATGGCAGGGAGACTACTGAAATCACTGGGGATGCACTCTGGAAAACAGGATGAGCATCTAGAAGGTAGTGTGAGGGAATATCAGAAAAGCTCTAGGGATAAGTCCAAGAGAACAACTGGGGATAACCTGGAGGGGACAGGGAGACTGCTACAGAACAAGGGGGAGACTGCTAGAAAACATGGAAAATCCTTAGAAACCAATATTAAAAGGAGTCCTAGCAATCCTTTGGGAGGGATTGCTAGAAAGAACAAGTGGAAAATCTTCCAGAAAATACGTAGTGGGTCTCTAAAATGTAGAAATGTCTTATGAAGCAAAAGAAAAATCCCTAGAAAAAGCAAGCATGATTCCTGGGAAAACAAAGTGGAGTGAGGAAAGGGAGGGAGATCCCTAGAAAAATCAAGGATATCCTAAAGAATGTGGACATTTTCTATGAACTGGTTGATAACAAGCAGGGGGGCGAGTCCTTAGAGGATAACTGGGAAGACTACAAAAAAGAAGCAGAGGTAGGAAGGGAAGGGGCAGGGTGGACAAGACATGCAGCACTTCTAAAAAACATGCAAGGGGGGGGTCAAACAAAAGGTTTAAAAGGGTTTGTCAGGGTTTTCCTAGGAAAACTCCAGGGAAATTAAAAAAAGAACAGATTTTTATAGAAAAGTTGGAGTGCATATACAGAGGGCTGCCCATGTTGTTTTATGACTCTTACCTGTGCACCTGCAAGGGATTCCTCAGCAACTCTCTACATTAATGTGGGGTGAGCTCTCCTTAGAACTTTATCCACCTATTAATCATTGTTTTATGTAAACTAATACCACAATCTGAAACAGGGCAAAGTATCTACCATGACTTTTGTCATTAAATGGAAAACAAACAAGAGAAAAATATATAATTCTTCACTTTCTGAGGAGAAGTTATTAATCAAGTTTTTTGTACCCTAAGCCACAACTTAAACCTTTGATGGAAACAAGGTAACACCCCCAGCTACCAAAGCATCGCAACAGTAGTGCTTGTCTAGTAGGCTGATCCGCCTCCCATGGACATCAGTTTGCCACAAACCTTGAGAAGAGCTGGATTAAGTGTCCATTTTTTTGCTTCATTACTTGCCTTTGCCTCCATTTATATACGAGTTGGATCTGCTCCAAAGCAAATGAACTCTTCTGAGTCAAGATTTGACTCTCCTGGCTTTCCCCTTATGCGCTTCTATTTTATTTCAGGAATTAATTCTATGCTTTATATTCAACTTCTACACTTTATATTCAAAGGACATGACATAAATGCCATATGTTTATTCATCACTGTACCACATCAATCTTTCAGACACGATGACAGATTGACAAGGCAAACTGCATTTCTGAAACTGCCTGGATGCTTCTGCCTCAGGTGGCACATGGGGAATGGGTCGCAGCCTTTGCTAGCAGGAGGACATCAGGAAGTGAAGTGTTAAAAATTGCCTAATTTTGATTCAGGTCTTAGGTTTGCAGCACTGGAAAGCAGAGTGGCTTATAGAGGAGGATAGGTTTAGATGGGAATTAGAAAACAAATAACAGCATCGCAGCATAGTATCATTTTAACTATCTCAGTCTAAGAAATCCAGGTAGCACATCTGAAACCGATATTAGTGCTGGTGAATATGAAATAATTGAATCTATCTCAGGCAGGACAGACGTGCCAGGAATCCCAAACAAGGTACATCAGATGCCGCGTGCAGTGAAGGTATCTTACTCCACAGTAGAAAACCATTTTAAAAGCAGCAACACAGGGAAATGAGAAGTTGCATCCTTTATAGCACCAATCCTTCAAAATCCCAAATTGAAGTGAGAATGAGAAAGCCCACTATATCTCATGCTAGGCATATAAACACAAGGAGGCAAAAACTGGATTAGTCTTGTTTTGTAGCACTGGCCATTACGGGTTCATCGTTAACACCTGCTCCCAGCCCTGCCACCACCCTTCCCCATGCTGCAATCCAACAAGCCATGTCTTCTCATCCAACTTCCCCTCGCCTGGGCAGGCTACCAGCATGCACAGTCTGGTCCCCGCCAGTACCTCCCTGCCTTCCAGCCTTTTCTCTGGGAACACCTCTGTACCTCATCACGTGCCCTCCTTCTATCCTTACTGTGCTGGAACAGCTGTGTGCTAGGGAGATAAAGCTGTTATTAAACTAATCCCATGGTGTTGAGGGGAGGGGGTCCTTGCTCTGGGCAGTAGGATGGCATTTCGAAGGAATAAGGTTTCGGCACCCAGATAATCACAACCCCATTCAAGTTTGCCTAAAATACACATAGTCCCAAGGCACACAAGGACCAGCCCAGCCCTAGCTCTGAGGATACACAGGAGTTCCCATAAAGGACATGAGGAGCTGCCCTTGGCTTGTGAAAGCAGGAGATTCTGTAGGTTTGGTGGAATTTCTACAGCCAAATGAACAAGCTGCACAAGCAGCCAGCCAGTTCAGAATGAAAAGTAACCCTTAAATAATTGCTCCAAGCAACGCGATAAGCAGCAATTACCAAGACAAAAAAAATTGTGAAGAAAAATACGATGCTGAGCAAGTGACGCTATCTGCTTTCTTAACTTCAAATTCTTCAAAAATATAAGATATACTCAATGAACATGCCTAAAGGCGAGAAGAAGTCATTTCAGAGTCAATAAATTACTCCCAAACTGATGGCCCAGTAAGATACAATGATTACTCAAAAAGAATAAAACAAATAAATGGAATCCTAATGACTGCCTAATAGCTACAGCATTCTAGGTCAGCTTGCAAGTAGTTTACTCTTGGTTTTATGCTTAAAAGACAAAAATAATACATTAAAAAAAAAATCAGAAAACAAATGTTTTAGTGTACAAGTAGACAAAGATGAGCAGAATTTTGTTCCCTTCTTTCACAGTCTGTTTTCCAGTAATGCATGACAAATTAGCCTGTTGAGTGTAAAAATCACCTGTTTTCAAGAAGAAATCTGTCATACAGAGCAGTTCACTGTACCTTTTTGAGAATTGAGTAGAGCTGATGCGCAACAATAAGAGAAAGTGCTGGAAGCCAGGATCAAATCACCCTCACAAACACTGCTACTTTTATGACGCGCATCAGCTAACTGTAAGAAAGCAGATCGAGCACAAAGACACAAAACCAGTAAATAGCTCCATTAAGGATATATTTAAAAGACATATCCTTTCAAGGCAGATATAAGAGCTGCACAACCCAACAGCCCTCCACAGGTACTGCAGTCTAATGCTCATTCCTGGCTCAGCTCCCTGGTAAAAACTGTTGTACAGAAAACGCTGGGAGATGCCCCAGCAGGGACTACCTCCCATTTTGCTTGGGAACTGCTCTAAACCCAATACTCACACCCTTAATCCCCACCTGCAGCTGAACTGCAGTCATCCCCGCGCCCAGACAGGTGGCCCAGGACCCTTGCCTGCAGACCCAAATTCGCAGCTCAGCCTTGGGTTTGCCTTATCACCAGCAGTTTTTCTGGCAACCTTAGCTGAACCTCGTGGTTGGCCCTGCTTGGTTTGCAGCCTACACCAGGCTCCCAGGTCAGCTCTTCCTGTGCAGCAACCAGTCCGTGCTGTTCTGCTAGGACATAACATGCCATCCCTGCTGACCTCAGGGCTTTGGCTGCACAGTAACAGCAGCGATCACTCTCCATAGCAACCAAAACCAAAAGAGCTTCAGTATCCTAACTGCAGCCCTGCAAACATCCTGTCAATATAGAAAGAAACAAAAGCAGCAAGCAGCTTGCTGCAATAGAAGAGCATTAGCCTTGCATGCAGGGTTACAGCAAGGAGATGACATCTCTCTTTTTCCCCTTGCTCAGGCAGGATTGAGCCTTAAAACTGCTAAAAGAAAACAGCTAAATGCATGCCACACAGATAAGTCTATTCCACTCTTAAGCAGGAGCTGGGAGAGTTAACCTCAATCTGAAACCACCTTTAGCTCTTGGATACAGAGGTGATGTGCGGCAGTGAGGCCATCACAAACATCTGAACTGCAGGTGCATTGGATATTGTAGAGACTGACTCTGCTTCTACTGTTGCCTTAAACATCGACTGATTCTACTTGTATTATCTTAAACATAGTCTGACTCTAGTTGTATTGTTGTCTTCAACATCTTGACTGCTGTGGCTCCTGCTGGGCTGACTGTGCTGCTGCAGAGGAGGGGAATGAGGTGCAGCAGCAGGTGCTGCCTGCCTGCCCGCCCCCACCCAGCCCCACCTGACTGTGCACACAGACCCAGAGTGTTCAGGGAGAGGTTTTTCTGGCAAGGGTCTGTTGAACTGACAGTGACCCTGGATCCCCCAGACCCAATTCCAGAACCTTCCCAAAGAAGCTTCTGCACGTGTCAATTTGAGAACTTTCACATCAAGATCACCCTTCATGCTAAGGGTGGGGGCATGGATTTGTTCTAGAAATAGGAACCCATCGAGAAGGCAGGTGCCGTGTGCCCACCACCCCATGGAATCTGCCTAAGAAGATGTGCTACAGAAGAACTGCAGGACCACACACTCCTGAAGACCACGTTTTCCAGAGGCCCATGAAGTGGGCCTCTTCCCCCACCTCCACTCTTGTTTCTATCTCACTCTCCCCCTCTTCCTTTTCTTCTCTTTTCCATGGCATTACTGTGCATTGGGTTGGATCCGAGTTGTGTTGTTTTGTCCAGCTACCTTGAAGGTATCGGATTGGATATGTCTTTTGGCAACTTTTGTGAAGTTCTAACTCAGAGTGCACCCAAGTATTTGATTCCATATTTTGGCTGTGCCCAGAATATTGGTTTGCTGTTTGGGCTCTGTTTAAGATAAGTACTGATTTGTTGTTTTGGCTGTTTAAATGAACACTGCTTGGATTTACTCTGGGAGATTTGTCATCTCCAATTCGCCGCAGAGACAAAGGACGCGTCCCCCCCCAACTGAGCAGGTGAAGCAGTGGGGAGAGTGTGCCAGCAGGGAGCAGGTCCTGACAGATACAAAGGGAGAGCATTTCCGAGCTGAAGAGGTTTGCAGCAAGCCCAACTGCAAATGCACAGTGCTTGTGGCATCATTTAGTCTAGTGGGAGTTGTCCCTGCCCATAGCATGAGCATTGAAACTGGATCAGTTTTGTAGTCCCTTTCAACCCAAACCATTCCTTGATTCAAAATTCCTTCCTCTATGGCTATTCTAGGTTCCTTTCTATCAGTGCTTCTTTCATCCTGTATCGATTTGCTAGTGTAGAGGAAGGTCAGGGGAAAGCAATTCCACACAAGCTGGCCAGAAGTTCAGTGTCTACCTCTTTACACAGCTACAATCAAGGCATCAAACCTGACAGACAGCATCCACTTTCCACTTGGAATAGGTGTCAGACACCAAAAGCCAAGCCGGATGGTGATCTACTCCTTTCTGAAGACATTTTATTCATCATGAAGTCTATTTCAAGCAACATTTTATGTCACCTGTCAGGGTAAATGCAGATGAGTCTGCCTGGATTTCAAATCCAAATTGATTTACATTTCCTAAAGCAGGGACATATAAATGTAGTTGTGTGTTTGGGGCATTACCTAGCAAAAATACCATTGCTTTAATGCAACACACAATCACATCAGGGCACTAAAGGTGATCAGGTTGCCAGGCAGATTCTAAGGTGTAAGTGCCCATATAGCTGTGCACTCAGAATCTAATCTTCACATCACAGCAGCCTGCCAAAGATGAACAGGCAAGTGAATCCTACATTATCCCCACATCCCTTGTCTGTCTGCCTGCTGCCCGTCTCTCCCCTGCTCCTAGCAGCTTTTTGGTCTGCCAGTGCCTTAACACATAACTTAAAACTGCTTGAGGAAAGGAGTCGGCACATCTCTGGGCTCTTAGTAGGGAAAGAGACACAAAGAGCAGCTGGTTTTCACAGTGGAGGCCTTCTAGCATTGGAGGTTGCATCAGCAGGTAGAGATGCAGCTCATGAAGCACCTGCACCTCCTGCCAGAGTTTTCCCTTGCTCAGCACCTCACACACTGAGCTCGACCTGGTGCTTCCCACTGAGTTCAAGCAAGCTCTGCACAAACTTGTGCTTCCCATCTCCCAGCCCATCAAACCTCCTCCCATAGAAAACAAACCAAGTGAGCAATAAGGAACAGCCAAAATTAGTCTCACCATCAGAATAGTATAGCAATACCATAAAATAAAGGAAAATCACTTTTTAGGACTAATCTAAATGAGTTGAAGCACTGTAGCCCAGCATCACCAATTGACTTACCTTAGAATGGTTTGGGTTGGAAGATACCTTAAAGCCCATCCAGTTCCAACCCCCCTGCCATGGACAGGGACACCTCCCATTGGATCAGGTTGCTCAAAGCCCCATCCAACCTGGCCTTGAACATCTCCAGGGATGGGGCAGCCACCACTTCTCTGGGCAACCTGTGTCAGGGCCTTCCCACCCTCACAGGAAAACATTTCACCCCAAGATCTCATCTCAGTCTCCCCTCTTGCAGCTCAAAACTGTTCCCCCTTATCCTATCCCTGCACTCCCTGATCAAGAGCCCCTCCTCAGCTTTCCTGTAGCTCCTTTCAGTACTGGAAGCTGCTCTAAGCTCTCCCTGGAGCCTTCCCTTCTCCAGGCTGAACAACCTCAACTCTGTGTGTCCTCACATGGGAGATGCTCCTGCCCTCAGATCATCTTTGTGGTGTCCTCTGGACTTGCTGCAACAGATCCATGTCCTTCCTGTGCTGAGGAATCCAGAACTGAATGTAGTGTCCCCCACATATGGTGTAACACTTAGCAAATTATCAGTGAAAGCAGATGTAGCCCTGGCAGGCATTTGTTTTTCTTCCCCTATGAGGATATTTTTTATTTACAGACAACAGTTAAGGCTCCCAGATGAAAGAAAATCCTATCTCCACCTGCTCTGTGATGCCCTCAAGATGTCACTCATCCACTTGAAATGCGCACTTCACAACCAGGAGTTCCCACCAGCAGAGGCACACATCCCGTACCTCAGAGGTCTCCAAGGGAGGTGTTGCACTCAAGCAGATGCTGTGTTTAGAAGTAACATCCTTGGCAGCTGGTACTGTGAATATTCCTTAGAAATTCACGCCATTTATCTACCTGTTCTTCTATGACAGGCAGACCTAAAAGCAACTCCAATATTGATCCCGCTGGGACAGAGATGTGCCATCTTGTTTAACACCCTCACAACCCTCTGCTAGAGCAGTTGGAATTTAAAAACCTTGTACAGGAGGAAGCCCAGGAAGATACTGCATTCCCAGAAATCTGCAGCAGTTGCAGGAGGAAAAACATCACCACCAAGGAGGGAAGTTTGGCAGGGCATCAGGAAGGCTGTTCATATGCACGTGGCCACAGCGCTGTTTGAAACCAGCACCTCTGAGCACAGCACTCTTACAACCAGTGAGTTTGGTCTGGAAAGCTCAGGACTCCTGTGTGGGCACAAGGATATCAGACAGGCTACATCACTGGCTGTCTCAGCTAAGACAGTTTAAAGGTTGCGATGATACCAGTGAGATTACAGAAGAAGGTTTACAAAATAAAGCAGACTTACTGCTTCATATCATCCTCCATTATTTAATTTACAGCTCTTGGATTTCAACAGTTTTCCAGGAGCCCCAGACTATCCTGTAGGAAGGGATCATATGGTGGCTACATATAGTATTTTCAAGCATCTCATAAGCTGGTCTAGCTTCTATGCCTAGCTTAAACTAAAACCTGAATATCATGCACACTTCTGCCACTTTCCCAATCTATCCCCTTTGTCCACAGCTCCTTTCCTTCCCTACTTGTTTCACAGCTTTTTAGCACCACTCCCTGAAGGCCAAGTAAACACAGAGAAAAGTAAACCTGGTCTGCTCATTCTTCCCAAGCTCTTTCTACCCAACTTCTGGCAGTTCAGGCTTCCAAATTCATCTTGTTGCCCAGAGCACTCATCCGTCTCTTCAGGACGCTCCCTACCTCAGATCCAAAATATTTAAGCCATCACCCATCTTTTGCCCTCAGCTGGCACTGCCCACACTTTTGACCGAAGCTGTCTCTCACCCATCTAACAGCCAAAGCAAGTTAGACTTGCCCTTCACCTAAACAATTTATTTAAAATCCTATGCACCCACCATTGGGATCGTGTTCTCCCCTTCTCCAAACCTTCCCTCAGCCTCCCAGGCAAGGTCCCGCAAAACCACAGGTGGCAGAAGATCCTAGAATCCTTGAAGTTACAAAATACCTTTTAAGATCATCCAGTCCAACCATTCAGTCCAACCCCACCATGCCTACTAAACCATGTCCCAAAGAGCCACATCCACATGCTTTTTGAACCCCTCCAGGGATGGAGACTCCACCACTGCCCTGGGCAGCCCCTGCCAGTGCTTCACCACTCTTCCAGTAAATATCTTTTTCCTAATATCCAATTTAAACCTGCCCTGGCACAACTTGAGGCCATTTCCTCTCATCCTATCACTTCTTAATTGGGAGAGGAGACCAGCACCCACATTGCTCTCTACAGCTTCCTACAAGGCTGTAGCAATGAGATCTTCCTTCAGCCTTCTCTCCAGGCTGAACAACCCCAGTTTCCTCAGTCACTTCCATAACCCCAGTTGTATTGCCCTCAGGGTCAGGAAATACGGTGTTAGGATGCAAGAAGAAGAAAACTGCTGGAGAATCGGAAACATAATGTGGCATTCTATGCACTCCACAGCACTTGAAAAACTGCCATTATTTTCTGTTGTGTTGTCACCAGGACACAGACTGGCATCTATAATAGATAGAGAGATAAAAATAGAAAATTTGTCCCTTTAGATCATTTTAAACCCTACCTTTAGATCTCTAGCCAATGCCAGCCTTCCACCGTCATTCCCATCATCACAGCTTCCCCCACCATGTCCGTCTCCATCACAAAAAGAAAAAAACACAAATCCTTTGAGAACTTGGACTACCTGATCTTGAAAGTTACTTCAATTATGCTTTAATTATTCTGCATTTAATGACATATTAAAATACCAAAACAGCTGTAATACTTCTGAGCACGATGCTCCAGTTTCCTCAAATACATTCATTTTTAAAGTCGGTTTCTCTTGGCTTTCAAGAGGGACAATAAAGCAAAGGCTGAAGTATACCAAGGGGAATATACATATATTCCTAAAACAAAGAATTTCTATGACAAAGAAACCTTTCGTTAATCTGTTTCTCTATAAGTGAATAAACTTGATTTATTGCTTGACTACTTTCAAGAAGAAAAGATAATTGACAGTATTATACAAATGACAACCTGTACAAATACAAATGACTAATCAGAGATGGCATAAGGACGGATAAAACTGCAGTTAGAATCCCAGGTTAAGGTTAAAGAAAACTTGTAATTAAAGAAATTGCAAATTTCACACATGACAGACAAGCATTCATCTCCATTTGAGGTTTGATAGTTTCAACTATAAATGAAGACATACTATACTAATTAGAGAGTCATCAATGTCTATGCCTCTAACAAGAGCAGACCTATAAGTGAAGCTTGAGTCAGAATGAGTCTGAAATTCAAGGCACTTCCATCTCCATATCTTTCCAAAGATCAGATTGCTCAGAGCCCCATCCAACCTGGCCTTGAATGTTTCCAGTGATGGGAGCTCCACTGTCTCCCTGGGCAACCTGAGCCAGTGTTTCACTACCCTCATTGTAAAGAATTCTCTTCTCAGTATCTCATCTCAATCTCCCCTCTTTCAGCTGAAAACCATTGCCCCTTGTCCTATCCCTGCACTCCCTGATCAAGAGTCCCTTCTCCAGCTTTCCTGGAGCCCCTTTCAGTACTGGAAGGTTGATCTAAGGTCTCCCCAGAGCCTTCTCTTCTCACAGCTAAATAAGCCCAACTTTCCTCAGCCTGTTCTCAGATGGGAGGTGCTCCGGCCCTCAGATCTTCTTATCATATTGCTATGAAGTTACAAAAAGGATGCAAAAAGAATCAAACTTTCCCATTTAAAAAATACCAACGGAAAACATTAAAATTTCCTGACACCACACTTTTAGGGGAAAAAAATCTAACACAAAGTTTGTGGAAAAATCACCACTTGTCTTCATAATCCAAGAACTCCCTTACCCAGCACAGCCCTGGCAGAAGTCAGCATCTCTGTGCTAGGTTACTTCTGGAGGGCAACCCTTGAGCTATGAGAGTGCTCAGCTAAGGACAACATGGCTCACAAGGCAGCAGGGAGCACTATCAGGTTGGTGAAGCAGCAGTGTCCTAAGCCAGAGTGCAGCCTCTGTCCAGACCACCATGCCCTGCTCCTCCAACACGCCCTCACCCCACTCCTTGCCCAGCACATCAACACAGAGCACAGCAGGACAGACATTTCAGCTTGGTTAATATAGGGGAGCTAATTTGCTCTGCTGAAAGACCAGGTGTATCAGCTCTAGCATAGCCTTATGCTCACACAACTCTGGAAACAGCTCTGAACTCTGAATTGTGAGGATATAACAACCCTTAAAGTCCTGTGCATATACAAGAATACTTTCAGAGTGCACCATGGACACCCTGGTCCCTTCCCCAGGAGGCAGTGGGAAAACACAGATGCCACCTATCAGCCCCTGCCCTAACCCTGCATTGCAAATTAATATACAGCAGAAAGCCCTGACAGCTCCGCTTTTAATTAGCCTTGCAAGCTGGTGTCAAGCCCCGGCTTCCATTACCTCCTCTGCAACTACCCAACAGCGCATGGGAACACGCATCCACCCAAGAGATGTTTGCCCATTGCTTTCACCCCTCTGCACCCCACCTAGAGGTCAAAGGACATCCTTCATGATCCCTACTAACTTTTTTTTTTTTTTAAAGGAGGGAAACGTGGCAGCTCTCCATGTTCAGAAGTTGCTAGGAGTGGCTCGAGGGTTCAAGAAAAAAAGGAACATGGAGATTTGGTGGGTACTGTCAGGGAAGCAGGGCAGGGAAAGCTTAACTTACAGGGGATGGAGGAGGCCATTCCTGAGTGCAGCTCGAAATAAATAAGTCTAAAAAAGGCAATGTTTTATTCAAGAGAAATTGGTGCTAAATAGCAGCTTGATCCCAGGATCTGGTTGTACATCCAATAAAGACGGTCCTTCCGCCTGGTGTTTCTGCTGAAAGACTGTGGATCAAAAGGCTAATGCTGGTGTCTCTAGCAGCATTACTTTGGCCACAGAGATGAGATACACAGGACCTTTCAGCCTGCCTGAAGTACTAGAAATGGGATTGTGAAATAAATGTGGAACAAGGCACTAGCTGAAGAGCTAATTTTGATGAAAGAATACCACTCAGACCTAGGAGCATAATATTAGCAATGAGGCAGTCGCGTTACACGCAGAGCCTTCCTTCAAAGGAAGAGTCAAATAGGCTATTCCACCCCCCTGGTCTGCCTCCAAGCTGGAGTTCAGAGGACCTGGTACACTTAGAGCTGTATCAAGGCTACAAGTCTTACGAGGAGCAGCTGAGGGAACGGGGGTTGTTTAGCCTGGAGAAAAGGGGGCTGAGGGGAGACCTCATCACTGTCTACAACTCCCAGAAGGGGGCTGTAGCAAGGTGGGTGCTGGCCTTTTCTCCCAACTAAGAAGTGACAGGATGAGAGGAAATGGCCTTGAGTTTTGCCAGGGGAGGTTTAGAATGGTTATTAGAAAAAAAAAACATACTTACTGAAAGGGTTCCCAGTCCCTGGGCAGCCGCTTCTAGTGAAGTGATGGAGTCACCATCCCTGGAGAGGTTTAAAAGACAGGTATGGTTTAGATTGGAAGAGATCTTAAAGATCATGTAGCTCCAAACCCCTGGACTCAGGCAAAAGACAGGATAGAACTCGTCCCTGGGTGGGCTTGAACCACCAACCTTTCGGTTAACAGCCGAACGCGCTAACCGATTGCGCTACAGAGACTGTATGTGAGGGTGTTTGCAGATGTGGTTTAGAAGTGGACAGGTACAGTTGGACTTGATTATATCAAAGGTCTTTTCCAATAAAATTATTCTAAGGCCATGGAAATACAGCTGTGGCATCTGTCCAGAAGCCCACAGCCAAAACATCCCTGCCTCTGCATCAGACGTACTCACCAGCCTGATGGTTCGGTGCCTGATTGCTTCAGCACAGTTATGACGTTCTCTCTGCTGAGGCTCAGAAGACTACAGAACTGTTTTGGTACCTATTTAGTACATTATTTCACAGCTCCACAGTTAGGCAACTGTTTTCCTTTCTCAGGAGCAAAAGAGTTGTCAGGATGAGATTTGTCCCATTGTTTAACCGACATTGGCTTAAATTTGACTCTTTCCCTGTGTTCAGTGTCTCTTACTCCTATCTTCTTCACAGGGGTTGCAAGCCCCACATGGGCATTGTCAGTAGTGAACAGGAAATCACATCAATCATCAAAAAAGGTGTTCCAAGGATTCAGCATGATGCCAGTTTCCCAGTTTGTGGAAGCCTGCCATCACATCTCATGCAAGAGCAACCTCTCACAGTGTTATGCTCTGAGAAACCAGAGTGCCAGCTGCTGCATGGATGACAAGGCTCATTAAGAGGCAACTCTGACAGTTATTTTTAATATAATTGCATCCTGGAAGAGCGCGTAACTTTTGGAGTCTCATCACTGGATGTTGACACAGCCTTTAGCAGGAACAGTACTAACTACTGGGATTTGTCTGATCTTGTCGACAGAGGGAATAAGCAAAGAAATGACTGCTTAAGAAGGCAGAAAGTAGTACCTACTAATTACAGTAGATAAACATTTGCTGATTCTTTACTTGCATCACCCACTAATATTGGATGCTTTAGCCATAGGCTGACTATACCTTCTCCCTTTGAACCGAATGCTTCTCTTTGCAAGCAGAGCACCACAACATCCCACAGAGCATTTCCTTTTCATCTTTCACATGTGCACAACACTTGAAAAGCAATAAATTATGGAAACAGAATCGTTTCTGTTCGAAGAGGCCTTAGAGATCATATTTACCCTGCATATCAAGCGTGGATGTGGCACTGAACTGAAGTACCCCATGACATACTAGAGGTCTTTTCCAACCTTGATAATTCTATGAGTCTATTTGCGAATCATTCGCTGCACCCCAAAGCCCTCAGTATAAACATGCTGCTGAGAGTTTCATGACAGTATCAGCAAATCCTAGTTTTCATCTCCTATGCTGACCTTGGATCTTCATGGTTTCTGCTGTGTATTTTCTCCACTCCCTGCTTTTGCAGCATACATTGTCCCTTCGACAGCAAATCTTCACAAATTGGCAATGCCCTGGTAAAATTTTAGAATGTCACTGAAGCTCAGCAGATATTTATTGTGGAGCTGAAAATAAGCAGTAACCTGTCTGGCAGTGACTATTCAGAAGGACAGCAAGATTTAATGCTTTACCAGTTGCTGACAATGGCCGAGAAACCAAAAAAAATGAAGGTAGAAACCGTCTACAGGAGCCATTCATTTCAGACTCAACCAAAGCCTCTCATGCCAAGTATGCACGCCAATATAATCCCAAAATTCCTTCCTTTCCCTTGGGTTTCCTTGTTATTCCTTCCCTCGGGAACCAGCTGCATAAACACCAACCTTTTGAACTCAGCCTGTAGTCTGCTAACACAGCAATTAGTTTAGGCCCCAAGAGAAGCAGGTGAAAACCAGTAATTATTTGTAGGCAGGATTATGTTGTGCTAGCAATAACCAAAATGGCTTTGTTCCTTCCTTGCCTGTACTTTGTTCTTTGGAATATGGATGACCCAAATAATTACCTATTTCAGACTCCACAAAAGGCAAACCCATTGCTCCAATTCAAACCATGCATATAAAATAACCCAGAATCGTTAGCCGCTGCTTGCAACAGCAAATAATATATATCAGAGAAAAAGCAGCCGTACAAGGGATACCCAAAGTAATTACAAGCTAAACTAATACTTCTGCACCAAGTACATCCTCCTTTCTCCATCTGATATCAAATACTATTTCTTCTCCCACCTATATCCCTACAGTCAGAAAGAGGGGAGATTTAGGTGAGACACTAGGGAGAAATTCTTCATGATGAGGGTAGCGAGGCCCTGGCACAGGTTGCCCAGAGAAGTGGTGGCTGCCCCATCCCTGGAGGTGTTCAAGGCCAGGTTGGATGAGGCTTTGAGCAACCTGATGTGGTGGGAGGTGTCCCTGCCCATGGCAGGGGGTTGGAACGGGATGGACTTCAACCCAAATCATTCTGTGATTTATGATTCACTGCTACTTTCCTTTAATACAGCCCCTGAAAACGTGAACTATAAGAGAGTGAAGGTTCAGGGACTACAGTTTGTGAATCAGATGATACCAGACCTAATTGCTGACTAAAACCAGCATCTAGGTCCATCCTACTTTTGGGAGGCCTTCTGGGGAAGGGAAAGAAAAGCTTGAGGGAAAGAACAGCTGTGCCAAATCATTCAGGAGATCAGAAGGATTTAGAGGAGCAGTTTTTAATCACTGTTTGCCACTTTATTTCTCACCAGGTGGCCTATAAACAGCTTCTCACCCCAATTGCTAAAGACATGACAGCATACCTAGGTCAGAGATTGACCCAAAAACCACCCCACCTCCAGCAGCTGCTGCCAGACCTCCAGCACAGCTTGCCATAGGAGATAACATATTCATGCGACCACCCCAGCCCTACAGAGCAACAATACTTCCTTAATTAATTCCTACTTCTTACCCTATTTCCCCTCCTCTAAACTTCACAGAAGACCAGCCTAGCTGACCAAGACTGCCTTTCGCAATGATCTTAGAGGTCTTTTCCAATCAACCAGTTCTATTTCCCACCCTGACTGGGTGCAGCCCGCAGCAGCACCTCCAGCAGAGCATCACCACTGCTGCTGTGATGTCCTGGGCAGGCTGGTGAGAGCCCAGGCAGCACCAGCCATCCTCCAAGCAGCAAAGACCTCACACCCCAGAGAGAAGCACCACTTTCTGCCTTTGGCTTATCCTTTTGCTCCATTGTTTCACCTGTTCTGTTTTAGTCTCAGAAAAGCAAGACATTTCAGCTTGCTTTCTTCTCAGTGCCTCCACAGATGGAGTGAGACATAACCACCTCTAATACTAGGACTTCAAAAAGCCAAACAGATTTCCCCTCCTCCCTTCCCCTCACATAAAAATTCTCTTCTGCTTTCAAGAACTTTTTTTTTTTTCCCCCCCTTTTCTATAGCTAATAAAGGATTTTCACATGAGCAGAAGCCATGGGGCCAGGCAAGAAAACGCACCCTCTGACTCCCAAGCTGTGTTTTACAATTTAGTGTCACAGTGACCTGTCTTCACTCAGAGACAAATGCTGCAGCCTTCAAACTCTTCACAGGCACCATGAGTTACACCCACCCACTCCTTGAAACAACTTGTATACTTAATCGCTGCCTCCCTGGCCACTCATTTCCCAGTGGTATTCACTCCCTAATCTGGTCGTAGTTTAAAATGAAAAGGTTTTAAAGGCCTTAACAGCTTTTTGAAGGTATTGGATAGCACTAAGCAAAGCAACTAGTACAGGAATACCTGTCCATGTTTAGAAGCACACTTTTTATTCTTCCGTGTCATAATTCTTAACATTTCTTTCGATTAAATTACTGCAGTAAGGTGAATCATAGAATCATTAAGGCTGAAAAGGACCCCCAGTTTAACCACCAGCCCAGCACCACTGTGCCTACTAAACCACATCCTGAAGTGCCACATTTACATGTTTTCTGAACACCTCTGGGAATAGAGACTTCACCACTACGATCTACAACAAATGCATTTTTATGCTCAGGCATTTACCAAAAGCACACTTTGATGCTGGTTTGCAACTCTCACTGCAAGTACCAGAAGTCATTCAGCAATGGAAACCCTTCTGCTCTCCAAAAACAGAAGTTTCAGCCACTCAGTATAAATTTTGAACTCCAAGCCTAAGCATGGCCTCCTCCGGACAGTCTCCAGTAGCTTTATGTTCACTTATAACTTCAGTAGTTCTTTGTCCTTCTATAGAATCATAGAACAGTTTGTGTTGGAAAGGACCTTAAAGATCATCCAGTTCCAACTCCCCTGCCATAGGCATAGATGAATGTAATATTTTTTAACTGTTTTCTTCCACAAGCAGTTGTTGGTGTAACTGGTTATTTCACTACCTGCAATGAACATTGCAGCGGCCAAAGACAGACCTGTCTTGTCTCAGTGGAGGAGCAAAGCCCACTGGAACTGTGCTCTGTAACCAGCCTGATCTATTCTTAATCTTCAGTTTGAAGACGTGAAAAGCCTTTTAAGAGAAATCAGCTTACAGCCAGTTGTCTGGAAGGGGCAGAAGAGATCAGCGAGACAAAGCAGGTGGCAACTCTAGAGGGATCCAGGACTCCAAGAGAAACAGGAAGGATCGTCTTCAGAGGATCAGTGCACTCAAATCTCCATCCTCATTTGCCAGCAAGGACAACAACCAGGAACATCTTCATAGGGAGGGGTGGACACGAGGAGACATTGCCTGAGCCCAGGACACCAAGCTGTGTTTTTAGACGTGGCCAGCTACTTTGACCCTCCAACCTGCATGCTTGAGGACCAGCGGCTGGCAGGGATCTCCTGCCACCTGCAGAATGCCTCACTGCTGGGCTGAAAGCACCACCCAGTGTCTGCAGCATCTCAGCAGGTTTCTATGTTCTATTTGCATAGATGAGGCCCCTGCAGATAAATCAGCTCCTAGTTCCAGGGAAAAATAAATTTTCTGTCTCCACAGCAAGACTGACCATCATTTACACTGGCAGGGTTATTCTGCTATATCAAAAATCAAAGCCGTGAAATTCAGATCCCAGGGAGCACACACTCAGACTGCATGTGTTTAATTAGTAGCACATTCAAATCTTGCCCTCAAGCTACAAAGCAGGAATTGTAGTACCATTGTATACTGTAATTTCAATAATCTAATTAAATCTGTTTGGAGCCTGGTAGAAATAAGTGAAAGTCATTAGAGAATATCAAATTTGTCCTATTATCTCTTGCTATGTAAGCTTACATACCTCTGTGTTTTATTTTCAGAGAACATTTATAAATACCATACCTTCCATATAAGGATTTCAACCTGATCCAGTGGAAGGTGTCCCTGCCCACAGCAGGGGGGTGGATCTGGATTGGCTTTAAGGTCCCTTCCAATCCAAACCATTCTATGACTCGAATATATATTTATTAACCTATTGGAGTAGGAAACTCTACCCTAGTCAAAAAGCAGAAACAGACATTTTTATTAATAACTTTCAGAGTGCTTCTGATGTACCGACAACAGCTAATATTCATGCCAGCAACTATTCTTCAACCTGAATATGGAATAAGAAAGGTCTAAAGAGGTGGGATGTTACACACCTGAGCAGCAGCCACAGCCCAGCTCAGTGATTTCATCTTTGTTACCGTGGAAATGTATATCCTTGTCTAACTTGATACCTGGTCTCACGTAGATGTTAAGATACAATGAGCTATACTAGAGCTCTGCTTCTTTAAAACCTATGGGTTTCCTGATCTGTCATCCTGCAAAGTGATGTCCAAATGGCATCTCTGACATTTCAAAGTGACAGCAAACAGGCTGAGTAAGTACATTCACTGAAGGGAAAAGAGGAATCAATAACAGAAAAAGAAGGCGTTTGCTTACAGCAGAGTAATGAATTCTCAGAGCCGGGCTAAGCAGGCATATTGTCACCATGAGAATCGGAACACACTCACTTTGATTTTTGGCTTCCAAACAGTAATAGAGGGGGGTCCTATAAGGTCATTTTGTGCAAAGAACGAAGGGATCAGAAGAGAAAAAAAAAAAAAAAAAAAAAAAAAAAAACCACCACCAAAAAAAAAAAAAATCTATCTGGGAAACGTATCTACTTTTCTTATAGAATCACAGAATGGTTTGGGTCAGAAGGGACCTTAAAGCCCATCTAGTTCCAAATCCCCTACCCTAAGCAGGGACACCTCCCACTGAATTAGTGCTCAGTGCGTTGCAGGTTCAGCCCTTAACAAGTACAATAGTTCACTGGGCCAGTTTACATCACCTTTTTGGCAGAAGAATAAAATTCATGGCACCCTAATGTCATATTCTCCCAGACTATTCAAAGCGTGATCATACACCCACAAATGCTCCCTCTCTTATGGAGAATCTTCTGAAGCTATCAAAATTTGTATTTCTTCAAACCACATATTTGATCAATGTTCCACCTGAATTTGGGAGATAAACCGACTCATAGAAGCAAGAAAGGAGAGTCTCGGTATTAAAGTATCTCTATGTAACAGATTTTAGCCATGAGAATCAAGGCAGTAAAGGTTTTTGAACACCCTGAGCAAAGAGATTCACACACAGAAAAAAGCCAAAGATCCTTTTTGCCCTGTTTTACCCTTTTAAGTCTATCCCTGCAATGCAGAGAGGGAAAACACTGCATGACTTTAACTGGGTCTTAATAAAAAGGAATTTTCCATAGTTTCCAGTTGGGCAGTGCCCTTTCAAAATAATACTGAAATAAGTAAATAATACACCATATAAGACCCCTATGATGGTATCATTGCAATATGTTTTATTTCTGGGATTAATCAAATAGAGAGTTAATCAAATAGATTAAATTCCATAATGAAGAGATGCGTATTGGAGAGCTGGCACCTATTAGTCCCATCCTTGAAAAGAATTAACATCAATGCAGGTTTTTAAATGGCCAACAAAAACCTACAGGAGAAGAAACATGTTTCTCCTGCTTTGTTCCTAACAGTTGATATGCTAGAACAGCATTTCAGAGAAAAACCACACTTAATCAACATGCACATCCTCTCCCCGAAGCGACCATTGCTGTTCTCTCTCCCCCTTAGTCCCTAAAAGCAACCATTCCAGAAGCAAACAGTAGCACAAGCACGCAAGTAACAAAAGACGAATGACCATAACACTAAATAACTCCACCCAGATGTTGCTAAAGCTTTCAAGTTTCCAGATCTATTGTTCAGGCCTGCAGAGAGAAGGTCTACAGACAACAAGAAATCCTGTAATGTTTCCCTTTGTCCTTTCTGAGCCACCCCAACTTGGAATCTTAATGCAAGTTTTTAATAGTACAAACTGTGCATAGCAGCAAGCTTCATAATATGAAACAAAGCCCTGGATATACTGCCTTTATTGAAAGGGGTTTTTTCCCCTGAATCCAGAATAAGTAAACATGGCACAGTTTTAACCTCTCACTTCTAACACGCATAATCTTATTAAAGAACAGTGTAAATGATGATACATGAGGAAAGATGTAATAGCAAAAATGCAAACACTGCAAGGGAAGGAAAAAGCCTCACATGTACTTAAATTCCAGTTTTCCCCTGTTTATTGTAAAACAGTTCTTTTCCAATCATCTGTAATTATAACCTAATCTATGAAAGACAATGCACGGGTGCTTCTTTATGTTCATTTGAAAACCCAGCTGGGATGTTAATTTAAAAGCAAAGGGCATTTTCTTCCCAAGCAAAATAGAGCCTCCAGCCAGCAGATGCTCTTATGGCTACAGTTCTGCTGCAGGGGCACCTACTGCTCCAGCCTGGCACCTGGACTCTGCGGTCACAGCTTGAAGAATCAGAGGAGGTGACAAGTATAACTTCATCTAGAGATACAGGCACCAGCTGGCCCTGGACTGCAGTCCTCATTGTCACTAAGATGGTCCTGATGGCCAGGCAGCCCTTGCTGCTGAGATGGGACAGTTTGTAGCTAACGGGATAGCCAAGCAATGTGATCCCAGGACATCTGGAGCTGGTTCAGGCTGTGTAAGGCTGCTTTGCAGACACCCTACCTAAGTGCAACCAGCAAGGCTCCTTCCTCAGGCTGCTCTTCCAGCCTTGCTTCAGGACAGCACCACCTCACTTGCAATCCCTGAACATTTTATTTCCTCTGTTGCTTCCTCCCTGTCCTTAAGTGTAGAGCTGCTATTTGGAAAAATAACAGACTTCCAAAGCACCTGGATGTCCAAGGTTTGTTATCTGTGGCTTCTCTAGTGATCAAAGCTCCTTCTTGAGAATCAAGAGGCTCTCCCAGTCCCTTGTGGGATTTGGTTGTTGTAGCCTGAAAACTCCAGCGTTTTTTTCAAGTGAGTTCCACTGTTTTGCAGTCTCAGTAGAGTTCATCTACACCTGAGTAAGGCAAGTGTTAAAGGTAGCAGTGACCATGAAAGGGATAGGCAATGGAAAAATCCAGGTTATCGCTCTGCAGCTCCTGCTCTCCCATTTCCAAATTAGAGCACAGTGCAGCACTAGGATCCTTGTTTCCACCTGCTAAATTACCGCTTCAGGCTTTGAAACAGGTACTGGAAGAGACTTCCTATAGGGGCATATTGGCAACTCAAACATGCGGCTGTCATCTAGTGTGCCAAAGTGCAGGAAAATCCATTTTTCTTGATCTGAAAGCTCCTTAATACGGCAGTGACATTCTCTGGCTCCCATTAACCCTTATAAAAATGATGTCCGCTTTTCTATATTCTTTACATTCTAACAAAAGTCCTTCTTTCCCCCTTTCTCATATTTAAAGGTGCACTGATATTTAGGTGGTGGGCTTATTCAGTGGGCACTCTATAAAACTGACACTGTCCACAAAACAGTTACAGTACCTCCAAATCTTTTCCCCTTTACTGTAAATGTGAACCTCTTGGAAACGCATCACAAGCAAAATAGGCTGCAAAGCATTAACAAAGTAGAATTATAGTGGAAAACAAGAGTGGGAGAGAGGACAGGGGTAGCAGTTTTGAAGGTCAGAGCTTCCATAGAGTGGGATAGTAGAAACACCCCTCAAACTGCAAAACATGCTACCACTGGAGAAGAAGGGAAACAACCCTGCAGTATGGTGTAATTAGAAGAGAAAAATGCTCCTCAGAAGAAATGCCCAATTGGTATCAGGGGAACCGTGGGTGTAAAACCCGTAAGTGTCTGAACACCATCTGCCAAGATATTAAAAATGCAATTCCAGGCACAAAAAGCAGCATAACTAATTGAAGAACCTGCTGAGCGCAATGGGGGCTGAGCTCCAAGAGGCCAGGAAGAAAGGTGCTGATGAGAAACACGTTTCTCGATGTGTATAGTTGGTCACCACCGTAAATGTATACAGGTCTAAAAAAATAAGCTGGTTTGAACAAGAAAGTACATTTTTACTTTTGAGAATGGGTGGAATAGCTGGGTTTGAAGTACTTGTGCTTACTGCAGAAGTTATTTATTGCATTCTCTTTTTCAGTATCGAATAGAGTCATTATACAGTAAATATCCCAGTCCAGAAACACATCCAAGCTTTTATTCATGGCTACTCCTGGCCTCCCTCCCATAAAGTTATTTTCTTCACTGGCAACTCTGCTCTGCACTTCAGACAAACGGTCAGTGTGGTGCACCACCAGCATTGCTGATTCATTCTGATTTAAAATTCAGGCCAAGACAGCAGGCACCAGGCTCCAGCAACCAAATGTGGCCTTGATGCAGTTTTCTGTTCCTATTATTCAAGATTTAGAAAGATTCTGATTAATGTTATCTTGTGAGGCTCCAGGGAGACTTTCCAGTACTGAAAGGGGCTACAGGAAAGCTGGGGAGAGGCTCTTGATCAGGGAGTGCAGGAATGTGACAAGGCAGAGCAGTTTTGAGCTGAAAGAGGGGAGATTGAGATGAGATCTTAGGAAGAAATGTTTTCCTGTGAGGGTGGGGAGGCCCTGGCACAGGTTGCCCAGAGAAGTGTGGCTGCCCCATCCCTGGAGGTGTTCAAGGCCAGGTTGGATGGGGCTTCGAGCAACCTGATCCAGTGGGAGGTGTCCCTGCCCATGGCAGGGGGGCGGGACTGGATGGGTTTTAAGGTCCTTTCCAACCCAAAGTACGTACAACTAAGAAAAGCAAGTATAACCCTTTACAATGTGTAGCTGCATTTGCTAACAGACCAGAATAATCTTGGTTCTATGCCTCTCATGTGAAGATATCTGCAAAATAGAGGTTATTTGTTATTCCATTTCCATCTCAGATCTCTGGTTTGGGGTGAAGAAGAAAGCTACCTTTATCATAAATGGCTAAGAACATAAATCTTATTCCTTATAATGTTATTTGAGCAAGTATTTCAGCCAAGAAAGGATTATCTGCTTCAGTGAACTCCTGGACTCTAAATAAGGCTTTTAATTAATCAATCACTAATTCATGAAACCTGAATAATTGATTTAGCACACAGCAGCAGCACCTTCAGAGAAAGCAATGAGATCAGCTCATGCTCTCATACTCTCCATGCCTGGTGACCCTGCTCTCCATCACACCAAGGGTGGTATCCCGAGTAATACCTCCGTGCTACTTGAAAACGTAGCGGATACCAGGTTTCATACTGAGATAGATTCATCATTAAATTAGAACACAGGGATTTGGTGCTAAACTATCTCCTCACTTGGCTGGCTTATCTGACCTCAGAGCCTCAGCTCTCTTGGCTCAGAGATACACAGCTTTAAATGCTTCATCCAAATTCCTGCTGCACACCCTTCCAGGCACACCAGGGCAACTTTCACTGGGGTCATCTGTCTTTTCAGCTACCTCAGAAAGAAACCAGATGGTCCAGCTGGCTGGGTATTGCCTGCAGCAAATGACCAACAGCATCTTGTCAGAGCACCTTTTCTCTTCTGCTTTCATCAGCAAATGAGCAGGTTTGACTCTAAAATTGTGGAGAAGTAGATGCATAGTAAGACTAACTCCCTTTCTGCCAGACTGGTAGGCTGTAAGAACAGGTGGATGAATGCAAGATGATTCTATGATTTCATTATAGATGTGGTACTTCAGTGCATGGTTTAGTAGGCACAGTGGTGTTGGGCTGACAGTTGGACTTGATCTTAGATGTCTTTTCCAACCCTAATGATTCTATGATTCTAAGATCAGGATCCTGTGCACAACTCATCCTGCATCTTTTGCACTCCCATTCACCACCACCTTCTTATCTTAAGGCAGAGAACTGCATAATTCAACAAAATAAACCCCTACTTAAGCGCTATTTGAGCCTCCAAAAAGCATCAAGCTCTTTGCAGATCATACTGCAGCAGGCTCCAGTGTCCTCATCTGCCACATCAACTTTCTTAGCTACAGCGGCCCTGAACAGCACCAATTAAAAAAAATACAAGGACATGGATGTTCTACCTGCTTTGTACTACAGCAAAGAATTGAGGACAGATGGAAGGAGAGCTTCCGCATCATACACATATAATCACCCAAATGAAACATTTACTTTGTTATCAGCCACTTAGAAAATAAAACAAACTTTTACTGTGCAGAAAAAAACAGCCAGTTTGGACCAAAGGGAAAAACATCACTATAGTTACAATAAAGTATTACCAGCCCAGGCAGTGAAACTACTGAGGTGAAAGGTTTTTGCCAGGTAAAACCATGCTTCTTGTATTTATGGATCCATAACACAAGTTCCCTAAACGATCACTCTGACAAAAAGAAAACAAATGCACATAAAACCAAATGTAACCTGAGCACAAAGGCAAAAACTTTCTCACAAGCAGGTTTTAATGGCTCCACCTTTGCCCATTAGGCTTTCTAATTTCTCAGAGTCAGGTTTTTGGGTGGTTTGTTGTTTTGGCTTTTTAAACGCTCTTGAATTTTTGTACAGCATCTTGATTTAACATATTTTAATATACAAAATTAACCTTGTTATTTCATAACTATTAAGTGAACTACGTTGTAAATTCTTTACAATTAGAGAACAAAAAGGTATTTTAATCCCCATAGTATCAACCAAATAGGTCCTGCTCTCAGGTCACAGACTTCTGTATATGAAGACTGTAAGAACAATGCTTATTATATACTGAATGCAAACTGTTTTCAAGTCTAGAATAAAACTTTGATAGATGCACATGCTGAGTCATCTCTCAAATCATAAGCAGAACATGCTTTTCCCACTGGCTTATTTATCTACTTCTAAAAATACTATTAACAGGGGAAAAGCATGTTTCTTTAATAAATGACCCAAAATGTTAACCTGCCTTGCTTCTTTTCTAGTGTGGGTACGTCCCCATCATACGCAAAACATACCTGCCTCTTACAGCCTTAACTGCAGCTCTGCAAGGTCATTATTTGCCAGCCTTTAACACAGCAGACTCTGGGACACCACCTTCTTCCTATACAAGGTGTATGTAGTGTTTCCGTTATTTAATGTCACCTCCTTAGAGGCAATGACTACACTTCACCACTAAATTGTAAATTATAGGTTTTATGTATACATTTTACATGCAGCAGGGCACCTCCTGCAAAAGCTTACAAACCAGTTCCCTCTTTGAGCAGCTCTTACCCTGCACACAGAGCAGCAATCACGAGAAGCCAACACAGGACCCATGCAACCAGTCTGGAGTGATGTTAAAACTGGCAGCCAGGCCCACCTTGAGAGAGATGCCATGATTTGGCACGTCTAAGGGGGACTCTTGCTCTGAATTGCCCTCTGCAGCACCTTCTCTCTGTACTCGTCAGTTCCTCCCTCCTTGTCACCTGCAGAGGATGGCATCCGCTTCCTACATGAGCTGCCTGTGTTTTCAGGCTCAAAAACCAGCTTCACAATTCCATCAAATTGCAAAACTCCCTGACACTGAACAACAGATGCAAGTTCACTTAGGGAAAGGGACTGTGCTCTCAGTGTATCAAGCACATCTAAAAAATCTTAAAATCAGTTTGTATGTGAAGAGTTTTAATCACATTCCTTAATGGGAAAAACAGTTTCAGGCTTCGATGGATCTCTAGTTTGAAATGTAACCACAAGTTTCACATGAACATTTAAAAGAGCTAAAAAAAAAAGCAGACATGGATTTTTACAAATATCTCAAAGTAGAAGAGCAAAGGTTTTGTTTTATGGTACCTCAGTCTGCAGGCAGTGGACAATAATTTATTGGGTGCCACAGGCACACAGAACATCCGGTGTTAAAAATTGACATCGAAACAAAGGCCATTTATTACAAATCAGTCTCTAAAGACAGGCAAGGGCAGCACCTCCCTAGTGATGCATTAAAAAAATGAAGATAAAGTATGGAATCCAAGAGATATGAATGCAGTGTGCTGGACGTTGCAAATGCTGCCACTGTAGTTTGGAGGCAGTGCTGTGCTTATGAGGTGCTGGGATTTGTCTGAGCAGTGGGAGCAATTCTGTCCTGGTCTTCCGGCAGCACATGCAAGGAGAGAGTACGAAATCCCATGTGCTACGCTAAGGAATATGGTGTCTTCCCTTATTCAGCTGCCGTGACATCAGGAGTTACTTCACACCTAGGCTACTGCAAGGGCAGTTTGGTGCAACCGGTGAATTGATCTTCCAGTGAAATTCAGGTGTGAACAAGATAAGGACATGGATCCTGTGACCAGTGTTTTCCAGCTTCCTCCAAGGGGAGGGATTCATCCAAGATCCTCAGTCCAAGACCCAACCAAAGACGTGATTGCATCAATCTCACAGTACTTCCTGAGGCGCAAAATGCCTGGCAACACTCTTCTAACGCTTCACCAACTCTGCAGCACTTGGTGTCATCTATTCCCTAATTTCAGGGGTCTTGGTCACTCTCCTGTGCTGTCCTGTCATTCATATTTGGCCATGGATGTCTTCTCCCTCCTTTGAGGCAAGAACAGACGGTTCTTTCTGCCTTTCTCAAGCTCCGATACCAGGCTCCCTCAAACACACATGATCCTGTTTAACTTGCAAATGGTGGTTTAGACATATTATTGGGGAAGGGGGCATGGCAGACTCCTACGCAAACTCCTCCTGCTAAAGCTCATGGTCACATACCCCAGCGTTGAGTGGAGCACATAAACAACAGGCTGGTAGCTGGAGACCACAGAAAGGTCGGTGCTCCAGGCTGACAAGAAGGAAGATGCGAGTGAAGAACACAAGCCAAAGGAGAGAGCAGCTGCTCCCAGAGAGATGCAGGAACACTGCTAGATATGAGCTCCTGGGGAAGACCACAAGGACATGCTCGCCATGAAAAGAGGAGGAGTAAAGAAGCTGAGGACAACTTCAGATGGACATCCACACCAGGTGACACGTGGAAATGCAAACCACACCACCTCCGGGAGGGCTGCGGAGATAGGGACAGCTTGTGATATGAAGAGTCTAACAACTTTGACACACTCCTTCCAAAGTCTACAGATGAACTTAGAACCATCAAGTCTCCATCTTTTTTTTGCTGGAAATAAACTGATAAGAAACCTACTAGCAGGAAGGGAATCTATTTTACCTTCTTGTAGCTGGAGTCAAATACAATGATTTGATATCCTATGACCATTATTTGTTGTTAAAACAGATCTCCAGTTAATTTGACCACAGGGTCAGGAACTCCTGACCCAACACAGTTTTTTCATTATTTTTCTTCAGGGATTTTTTTCTTTTTTTTTTAATTGTGGAAATTTCCATTCACTTTTTTTTTATTTTGGAAGTGTTCTCCAGATCAGAAGTCTTAACTTAAATAAGCACCTGAGCCTAGAGTCCAGCATTAGAAGATGACAAAGCCCCTTAGTGTGCACACATGACACCACAGCTCTTACTAAATCAATCTCTCTTTTCCAATAGGGCTCCTGCATAACTGAGGAGTCTCATCTCTGCTGACCAAAGTCAGAAATTGGTTGATAATGGAGGCGAGATTCATCTGACCACTGTCTAGATGCCCATGTGAGAGAAGATCTGTTAACATTCACATTTGCTAGATGCTACACTTTAAGCATAATTTCTAACTTACAAGACTACATCCAAAGCCCAGCACCCTGACCTAGCAAGGAATGACTCAGCCTGGAGAAGGACACTCAGGTGAGACCTCATTGCAATTTATCACTTCATCACAAGGACAGGAGGAGGAGTAGGCACTGATCTCTTCTCTCTAGCAACCAATGATAGAACCCAAGGGAGTGGCAGGAAGATGCATCAGGGGAGGGTTAATATTGGATATTAGGAAAAAGTTCTTCATCTAAACAGTGGTGGAGCACTGGAACAGCTCCCCAGGGAAGCAGTCACAGCACCAAGCCTGACAATATTCCAGAAGCACTTGGCCAACACCCTCAGCCACACAGTGTGAATGTTGGGGTTGTCCTGTGCAGGGACAAGAGATGGACCCTATGATCCTTGTGGGTCCCTTCCAACTGAGGTCATTCTATGAATGACAGCTCCCAGGTGTCCTGGAGGCAAAACAGGGCTCTGCTGTTCCACAGGGTTGTACTAATGACACAAAATAATTCTTGCATGACTCTGCGGTATCTAGGGTACCACTAAAACTTATTTTTGCCAAGTCATAGATATACGTTACCAAAAGGCCTTGAATTATAACTGAATGAAGAAAACAAAAAGGAATATTTAATAATTATTCATTCATTAAATAGCACAAATATTTGCATTAGACCATGACTAGTAAGAGAACATTTCATGACAACAACTGTGAAGACAAGTTCCTCCCCTTAGCATTCTTGGCACACAGCACAGGGAACCCTCTAGAGTTGGTGTGTGTGAAAGCTGGAACATCACCCCCTCCTGGGATTAAATGTCTGCATGCTCCTGAGCACAAATAAGATTAATTTCAAAGTCCCTGTGCATAACTGGAGATCCCAGACTGGTCTGCACTGGTTATTCCCATGGCACAACTGCTGGACAACTGCAAATTAGCATGGCGTGTTAAAGAAAACTGGGATTTTCACAACATGTATGGCAACAGCCATTGGAGCTGTGTGATGAGACTTCCCCTTGCAAAGCCTGTTTTCCCTCTGCTAGGATACTCAGCATGCTGCTGTTACAAGCGAGTATCCCAGAGGTGATACACGCTTGAACAAGTGGGCAGAATCATTCATTTCTGCACTGCTGATAGAAAGCAGATCTATTTGTTGTTTAGCTGAGCAAATGCCCCGATTTCTCTTTCACTGGGGACTCACTCAAATATCTTCAAAAATCCAATCTGTGGTGGAAAAGGGACTCCCCAAAATGTACAACTGCCGAGAGGAGCAGGGAGAAGAACAAAAGGAAGCCAAGGTGCTGGGTGAAATGTGACACAGAGTGAGGATGCTCTGGTGAAGAGAGGGATCAGTTGCTCGTTCTGGCTGCCGACTACGAGAGCACGCAGGGGCTGCTATAGGATCCGGTCATGATCTACGGCATCACACCCTTCTCCTCACTGGCCCCCGTGGATTTTCCTTTTCCAACGAGTGAAGAGCTCCCCCACGCTGCCATGGGCTCCAGCCAGGTTCCCCCTGCTTCCCCAAATGCAGTGGCAAAACACACCACAGCCTTCCCAAAACATCTCTGGCAGCACACGGGAAGAAAAGGAAATCACTGTTAGCCCTTGTAATTCTTGTTTGCAACACGTATACAACTGGATCATCAGCTTAATTCCTCTTTATCTACATCAGGTTTCCTGCACCCTGCCAGGCACCTGCTCCTCCTCCCAGCCTTATAATTTTCCCTTTCCTTCTCCTTCTGCCTGTTTGGACATTTGCCATGTCTTGGGTTTTCAGTTCCAATTCCCTGTCACTCTCCGTTCCCCCTTCACCCTCCCCCCGGCTTCATCCTTTTCTCATCCCTGCATGTCATGTTTTTTTTCCAAGAGAAAATAATGAGTTGTTCAGACACAAAAATCTATACATCTATTGGATTAAATACATCCTAGGGTGTGTTTAACTGTGCAAAGAGGATGTAGACACATCCTGAACCCTTCTGCCCCTTTTACATGGTAGCCTAGGCAACCTGAATTTTCATGTTGGAGATAGAACCATCCGAGCTTTTCTCTTTTTTTTTTTTAATATAAAAATTAACCTTTGCACATCATCTGAGAATTTCAGAAAGCACATAACCTGATTATGCCTAAACTGCATGAATTATTCATTTGTCTGCAAGTAAGAGAGATCAGTTTAATTATGTTTCAGGAGCATCTTCTATAGAATTAAACATCAAAATCCTTATTTGTGTACCTAGAAGTTTTAAACACAACCTACACCGGGCTTATAACGTACGTATATATGCATGGCAGCAGTTCAGACAATGTGCAAAGTGAGATTAAAAATATACCAATACCTCCACAGATATAAACAATATATCTCACTACTCACTTGTATATTAAATCCAACACGACTGTATCTCCATTATTACAAATGAAAACAACAATAAATTAATAATACTGAGTCAATTCCATGTATCTGAATGAAACTGGTAGGTCTCAGCTGGTGATTTCTCCATGCCCTTCAGGTGGGGACAACTATAGGAACAACTACAGGGCCAACTGTTTGTATGTGGCACTCACTCGCATGTCACTGTAAATATGATGCAATTGGTACCCACTGATTATTTTGAGCTGAATCAATGTTTAAAACACCCAGAAATTTAAAGCCCCCAGGCTTCCCAACACATAATGAAGCATTTAATAAGTCATTACTCTCCCCTCCATCAGTGCTGGGGAAAACGAGCAGGAGCTGGTGTTAGATATGAGTCAATACTACAAAAATCAGATCTGAATTTTGCATCGTCCCAAGACAGTAGGGACAAAATATCGTATTTAATAAAAAAACACAACAAAGGCTTTTCTCTTATTTATAGGCCTAGGACAAAATAAAACATTTTCAAACCCAGTAGCCTAGCTCTAACCCCTAGCTTTTAAAACAGAGGTCTTATTTCAGGACAAAGGGAATGTCACAGAAAGCAATTAATTTTTATCAGCCTTTTCTTGAATATCTCAGTTATGAAGCACCAGTAAAGCAAAAAACAAGCAAGAAGCCCTGTATTTTCTCCAGTCAATTTGTTTGCCATTGAAAGGGGAAGTGGCCACAGCAGCTTAAGGTATTTCATTCCAGACATGGCACATGGTTGCCACGGTAGCCTGAAAAGGTGCCTGTGCTTGGGGTGCAGCTCGGTCTATGCTACAGCTGGTAACTCTGTCTTATAAAGGACAGAGACAAACTGCTCAGCCTTCCCTGCCCAAAGCTTCACAGAGGGAGCAGCCGTCCACATGAGTAACCCCGCTGGCTTCAGTTACTACTCAGCAGTTGGAACATCAGCACCCTGCTAGAGCATCTTCATTTTCAGCTGCTGAGCAGCCACGCGTGCTCACGGAGCCAACAGCTCGGAAAACGAGCGTGTGATTCTGCCTCCAGGAGGCCAGCAATGGCCCTCCGTGCGTGACTGTCATAGCTGGTGTGAATACACGCAAATAAGTTGTTGTAGGTTTATCCCAGGATATAATGCATAGTTTGAATATGTCTGCAGTCATAAAACTAGAAGAGACCATGAAAACTGCTTCTCTCCTTCTAACACCTTTTTATACCAACAAAGCCTCATGTGTAATGTAAATTTCAAGTCTATACCAATGTTTTTCCCTATAAGATGCCTCCTTACCATTTGTTTTCCATCGCAAGGCAACTAAACAGCTATCATTATATTTTAATACTTTCATACAAAACAATTTATTGTTTTCTGAAAAATTAATGAGTCATCACTCCATCCTTACAAAGCTGCTATAGCTGTCTAGAGTGCCTGCTCACTTCAAACCTGCTACACTGCATGAATTTAAGCTTTCTGCTACTTTTCTAAATGCATCATTTTCTGAAATGAACTCCCTGCCTAACATAAATAAAAAGACTTCATGGATCATTGTCTTCACATGGCAGCACTTACAGTCTGAGCACAGCTGTCTTTCAGCCCAGCATCTTGCAAAGATTCATAAAAGAACTTAAGGACACACAAATATTCACCTGACCCCTGTAGTACCCAGATAAATATTAGATCCTCTCCTTTCATCAATCAATATTGCATTGTATAAACATGCTCTTTCAGAAGTCACAATTCATCTCACGCATCTGAGTTCAGACAGGCTGAGTTGGGCTTGTTCAGCATGCAGAAGAGAAGGCTCCAGGGAGACATCAGAGAAGCCTTCCAGTACTGAAAGGGGCTACAGGAAAGCTGGGGAGGGGTTCTGTATCAGGAAGTGCAGGAATAGGACGAGGGAGAATGGTTTTCAGCTGAGAAGGGAGGTTGAGACAAGATCTTGGGAAGAAATTTTTCCTGTGAGGGTGGGGAGGCCCTGGCACAGGTTGCCCAGAGAACTGGTGGCTGCCCCATCCCTGGAGGTGTTCAAGGCCAGGTTGGATGGGGCTTCGAGCCCCCTGATCCAGTGGGAAGTGTCCCTGCCCACGGCAGGGGGGCAGGACTGGATGGGCTTTCAGGTTACTTCCAACCCAAATCATTCTGTTATTCCACATAGCCAGGCACTCCAGCACCAATTTTAACATAAGCAAAACCCCAGCGGTACTTACAATCCTGCCAACACGAACCCTCAATAGGGCTTTTAGCACATGCTTACAGCTAAATCCATAGTGGGACTTCCTGAATTGAAATAGGTGCAAACACAAGGTGTCACATGCTCTCCCGGGCTGCTGGGAACAGCAGGTTTGTCCCTGCTGACATGAGGAGGGCGGCATCTGCAAAGGACGTGTCTGGTTAGGGCAAACCCATGTGGCAAGACAAGGGGCTCATACTGGTTCCTTTCTGGTTTGGGTTTTTGTAGTGCAAGGAGAAAAATGTTTCCCACATGGAAAGACCTGAATTTCTAAGATTCCTAAGACCCTCATCTATCTGTTCAAAACAACCCTTTCAGTTTGCTTGGTATCTCATTTCTGCTTCTTCCTTACTCCCATTGCCAAGGCACATTCTTTGTTTTTATTGCAAGTAACCCACACAATACTCATTTCACACGAGTTTACTGACATTTCAGTGGTAAAGAGCATTAACCACCCCAGACAAGGCACCAAGGCCTGCACAGTGATTGGCACCTCACCAAATCCTAGGAGATTAAGACCAAGAGACTAAACCCAAGGATCTACTACCACCCGCTGGTAACTCCCTACAGCCCTCCAACAGCAGAGCTTGCATTCTTTGCTTTACCATCAGCTCTCCAAAAATTCTACAGTCCCTCCTCTCCTCTAAGCTTGTAATCGAAAAGTGCCATTGAAGCCACTGTTTAAATTCACTTTGCAAGCAAACTCTAGAACTCTTACTCCGGCTTGATGAAGCTCAGGGTGGAAACACTACTTTATCACCCTCAGCCACAGCACATCCACAGCCTTGCTGCCACGATGTACCTCAAATGGGGGGCTGGAGGTTACTCATGGAACGCATAGTAACCATTTAAACAGAGGTGGATGTATCAGAAGAGCAAAAGTTTAACAAGTGTTAGTTTGACTTCTCTTCTTGAGTGGTCTTGGTATTTATCCCCATCTGTCCACCTATAACAAAGTATTTCATGTTTGTCCCCTGTGTAGGTTTGCTTAGAGCTATCTGTTTAAGCAGCACAGAAGAGAGGAAAATTGTACCAGCTCTCTAGAAAGTTCTCGTATGAGACTATATCATAAGTCAGAGAGTTATAACCTTACCCCTGAACAGAGCAGTGATAGCCTAATCAGATAACCTGTAAAGTTTACTGCATTTTCTAACCAATTGTAACACATGTGTTGCAAATCTTCCCAATATAACATTGAGCTGTCAAAGCCACACTCATTTTCTGGAGCAGTTACACACACAGAGCCACAGATGCTGTACAGTCACATTTAAAGTACAACCCCTTCCAAGGGGCTTTCCCTCCAAGACTCAGTAATCTTGCATAAATCTTACCTAATATTAACCTTGAATCCCACAAAATTTCCAAGCCCACAGACTTCCTTGCAGACCCAATATTTGCTGCAAGTCAGTGCACAGCTTACGCTTTACAAACCCTTTTATTAATGCAACTTTCATCTGTCCCCAATTACTTGAACACAACACAGAAGGCCAGTGCTGTTTCAGTGCCCAGCAAGGCAGAAGAGGCTGCTCTTCCAGCATCACCCAAGCTGAGCTTTAGCGTTAACTTCAAATGCAAAGGGTTTCCTCCAGCTCCTCCCTCAGAGGAACTTGCAGCACACAGGGTGCTTTGCAGCAGGTACTCACCATAGCAGCCAACTCACTTTTTGCTGCAGAGTTCACAGGGACAAGCTCGTAAGCTGACAGTATACTTCACTCCATGGAGAACCAAGACATAGAGGTCCTCTAGCCATGGGGCAGTTTGTGAGGATCAGAAGAACTTATCACACCTCCAAGTAAGAGCCACCACAGCACCAAGAAGACAGGTTACTTGTAGGTGCATGGAAATAAGATCTGCAGCAGCTGTGTGTTTACTTAATGCCCGTTTCACTAACGAGTGATAGAAAAAACCTGAGAGAGTCCTAGTTCTGAGTAATAGATGAGAGCTGTGAAATGGCATGATTGTCTTCAGAGAGGAGAGCTGTTACAACCCCATCCTGTGACCCAAAAGGACTAAAAAAACAGCTAGAAGTCTTCATAAGCCAGGGATGCTGCCGCATGCTGCTGCTTGGGGGTAGAGGGCTGCTTGCTTATTCTGAAGGAGTAACACCTGTGACATCTCTCAGCTGGCTTCTTGCAACAAGGCTAACCCACTAAGATAAGGTAAAATAGAGACATTTCTCCCTGATTTCTTCTCAGATTATCAAATTGCTCCCAAGCACATTGCAGTGTAATGCCTCAAGCCCTAACAACACACAGGTGCCTCTATCTGAAATGCATACCAGCACCGTTTGCCACGCAGAGAGCCTCAAAGCAGTCCCTTGGCAAAGGATGCTCTCTTTGTGCTGGCCTTTACTTACCCCTATAGCTTTAGGATGTACATGGGACTGTCCTTCCAACTCAGAGTCTGCTTAGCACAGATACTCTCTTCTGGTTTTAAAGTATGGGAGTCTTACCCTTGTGGGTGTTTGACAACTTGGAAAGTAAAACAATTCATTGGTGTCACCTGAAAATGGACCAATTGATACAATATAGCAAGTCCCAACCTGCAGGATTTGTTCAAGATCATGCAGCCAGAGATGAGGCCAAACTAGTAAAGACTGTCTTTTCAAAAGCACTCTTGATTTAATGAAACTCAATTATTTGAAAGCAATGACCAGTGCTAACAGTAGCAAATTCCGTCTACAAAGGTGTCTTTATGAGCCTGTCCAGCTCCCATAGAAATAAATAGGGTCCTGCCCATGTTTTCTGCACAGGTTTGGAGTGATTGCAATGAAGACCTTGACAAAACGTTGGCGCTATTCTGACTGATTAACATGACTGAAGCAGAAACTCAACAAAGGAATTACCATACAGCAAAACTTCAAGATGCCAGGTCAGTTAAACACTAGACCTCAGAGTGCCTTCGATGCCGACTCTCCATGGGGAACTGGCTCATTATTTCTCCTGTGAAGACAGACTGCTTTCCATCAGTTGAGTCCCAGAACTGGGGATGGAGACATAGCTCCAAGAAGTGCAGTGAAACAATGCACAGTTTTTAAATATTTAAATATTAGGAGGCAATGTTGATCTCTCCAGATATGTGCACAAACACACTAGCAGGGAAGAATATAGAAAAGAAAATATATCAATGGCAACCAGAGCAGCTCATGTCTGCCCTGACATTGTTAAATGTGTAAAAAGGGTGCCTGGGGATTTCCTTCACTACAGCCTTACAATGTGAAGTTCAATTTATTCAGTTTGTTGAAAGGGAGGTTAAGAGGTGACTCAATCGTTGTGTATAGGTAATTATATACGGAAACAGTATCTGATAGCAAGGGATTTCTTAATCTCACACAAAGCCAGCAAAGACACGTGGCTGAATTAGAACAAAATTGCACCAATTCAACCTTGACATCAAACTGCTCCTGCCATGTGTAATGGCAATTAGAGACTGGGAAAGATTGTAAGGGCAAGCTTTATAGTCATTCACTGGAGATGTTATGACAAGATTAGGTATCAGCCTTCCAGTACTTAAAAGGGGCTACAGGAAAGCTGGGGAGAGGCTCTTGATCAAGGAGCACAGGGATAGGAAGAGGGGAATAATTTTAATCTGAAAGAGGGGAGATTGAGATGAGGTCTTAGGAAGGAATGTTTTCCTGTGAGGGTGGGGAGGCCCTGGCACAGGTTGCCCAGAGAAGTGGTGGCTGCCCCATCCCTGGAGGTGTTCAAGGCCAGGTTGGATGGGGCTTTGAGCAACCTGATCCAGTGGGAGGTGTCCCTGCTCAGGGCAGGGGAGTTGGAACTGGATGATGTCAGTTCCCCTCCAACCCAAACCATTCCATGACTCTATGATTCTGTGGAATAAAAAATCAGTCAGTCTAGAAAGAAGCCAATCAAGCAAAACCAACAAAAAACAGTAATACGAATGAAGACGCTGTTAGAATAAATATTAAACAAAAGCCTGAGTCATCTGTTGTACTAAAAATATCTAAAATTTTACTCTTAACTACATTTTTTTACAGAACACATATAACTCATGCTGGTTTGCATGCTTCAAGGTGAAATGAGAAGCCAGTCCTGGGGAACCCTTTTTCTCTCATCTTATGATATACATATATATATATATAATGCCAGATGTTCTAATTGTATCTAATGGTGCTTAATAATTGGGGAAAGGATACACAGGATACAAAAAATACCCAAGCATGTCTGTAGAAATGCATTCACTCAAAATAGGGAATAGGAGTAGCATATCCTAACGCAAGCCTGATGTTTCTGTCTCAAAAATGACCAGAGAGACCTGACAGCAAAGTTAGAAAAACTCCTCCAGGATGCAGCCTCCAGGTCTTCCCTTCTTCCACTCCCACCTTTGACTTCTTCACAGCAAAGTCTTGTTTCTCAGTATCTTTTATGAAGTTTCTTGCTGGAGACCAACATGCCTTGACCCCATTCCCATTTACAGAGACACCCCAGTGCAGAAGGGTTGGGCTCACCCACAATAACATTGTACCTTGCATAACCTGAATGTTTAAACCAAATCAGAAACATTAAGCCAAGCCTTTTGCCCAGTTACGACATGGATATATTTAAAGGAATATACACCTAAGAGATTATACCAAGTTCTTTCTAAATGTACCTTGTAACGTCACAGCCAAGCCTCATAACTTTTAGAAACCTGATTTAAATTACACTGCAGGAGAAAAAAAGCTTCATTTAAAAAGTAAGTCTTCCTTAAAACTTACCGGCAAAGGAGATTTCTGTTTCTTTAGATGTCATAAGTGTGATATAATAACAAAGAACATAAATTGAACTAATGTTGAAGTGGGTTGAAAAGCATTAAAGGGATCTGCACTGGGCTTTCTGCCAACAGCATTGAACTGCAGAGAGACAGGGAGCAATGGAGCCAGCAAAAGGTGTCGGGGCCAAATTTCTGCAAAAGAGAGCCTAGATATCAAAAAAGTTCAAATAAGAAGGAAGGAAACAAGAGGAAAAGGCAGCAAAAGTAGCAGAGGATGGCTTCTGCCTTTTCAGTGAACTGGCAAAGGGTCAAGTTATGGCAGAAAAGGTTAATTTAATTAAAAAGGTACTCAGATGCAGACATTACTTCATGTCTACTGGCCAGCAGGAAAATAAAAACAATCTCTGATCGAAGTTTAATATAACCTTTTCATTATTAAAAGGTGGTATTTCATCTTCTTGTTTGTCTATTTAGCAACCAACAACCACACACAGCACCTTCACTCTCCCTTCCCCAAAATGCATGGTCTGGGCTTACGTGGTTTCCATAAGTAATGGGCTGACCTTTAGTGCAGGAACGGGAGTGCAGCAGAGCAACAAGAGCATTTTGAAAATACAACAATGCAAATAATTGAGAGCTTTAACTGGAAAATAAAATTGTATATGTATCCCTCATGTCCAGATAGGATCAGCCTGAAGTCCTTTCCATCTCTGGGCAGACAAACTATTCCTGCAGGGTCGGGGGAAGTCCCTGTCATCTCCAACGTACAGCATGGGACAGTAAAATCTAGAATCATAGAATGGTTTGAGTTGGAAAGAACCTTTACAGATCATCTAGTACAAGCTCCCTGCAGGAGGAGGGAAAGCTTCAATTAGACCAGGTTGCTCAGAGCCCCATTCAACCTGGCCTTCAACATCTCTAGGGTTGGGGCCCTCCACCACTTCCCTGGGCAACCTGTGCCAGGGCCTCACCATGCTCACAGTAAAAAATGTCTTCCTTATATTCAGTCTAAGTCTTCCTGTCCTTAGTTTAAAAACATTACTCCTTGCCCTGTCACAAGTCTTGCTAAAAAGTCTATCCCCATCTTTCCTGGAGCCCCTTTCAGTACTGGAAGCTGCTCTAAGATCTCTCCAGAGCCTTCTCTTCTCCAGGTTGAACAAGCCCAACTCTCTCAGCCTGCCCTCACATGGGAGGTGCTCCAGTCCTTGGATCATCTTTGTGATTTCGTCTGGACTCGCTCCCACAGAATCGTGTCCTTCCTGTGCTGAGGACTCCAGAACTAGACACGGGACTCAAGGTGAGGTCTCACCAGAGAGGAATAGAAGGGCAGAATCCCCTCCTTCTCCCCATTGGTCCCACTTCTTTGGATGCAGCTCAGGACATGGTTGGCTTTCTGGGCTGCAAGCACTCATTGCCGGCTCATGTTGAGCTTCTCATCCACCAGCACCCTACATCCTTCTCTTCAGGGCTGCTCTCAATAGTCAGACCTTTGAAGTCCTTTTCGCCTTTGCTACAACCTTTCCTTTAGTGTCTCTTCCTGAGATCAATGTGAGTTACACATCCGTACCACCTCAAATGATAGCCCTTGGTTTGCCTGTTCACCTGGGTGAGGAAAGCACCTCTTCCCTTGCCAACGCGACAGTCTGAGGAAGCAGTTATTACCAAAACTGGACATATTTTTTGTTGACAATAGCTATTGGTGAGCAGCCAGGAATCAAAAGAACCTGGCTGAGGACATGTGACAGGAGCAGCTGAGCAAGGTCAACTGTGCCCAGCCCCCAAAGGAGTGGGCTAATCTTTATTGCCCTCACAAATGCTCACCTAAGACCAAAATCATATATTATTTAGCAGTTTTGCCCAAAATTATAGTTAAACCAAATGATCTAAAATCAAGAACATTGATTCCTAAAATACTACTCCAGGCACGACAAATAACTCACACATTTGAGCAAAAACTAGAGCATATGGTGTGAGACAAGAATCAACCGGCAATGTTTAATACATATTCTCATTTGAAAGTGGCATCTGGGCTTTCCTGTGTGTGTGTGTATATATATATATATATTATTCTGTCATGCACAAACCTGACATTACATATTTCTGGGGACCAGTTAACACCAACAATCACTCCAGTGCCTCCAAACCCTTCTAGAATTGCTTCCCTATTGGATTATTCAAAGAAAATTAAAATATTTCTGCCTTAAATATGAAAAATCTAGTTGTTTGTTTACTTTTTATATTGTTCAGGCTGGCTCAGGCTAGAGAGGTACCGGCTATGATCCAGCTCATCTTCCTCATGTAGGCAGAAAGCTTGTCCCATGGGACATCTGCAGTGATGCTCCCTGCAACAAATAGCACTTCATGCTGCAGAGGGACACCTGGAGTCTCCACTTTGCAGACTTTCTTTCTAAAGGAAGCAGCATGCTTTATTTATTTACTTTATCTCTGTATTTTTAATGTTGTTTATTTTAAGAAGATAAAGATGCTTCTTATTGCCTCTGCTGGGAAGCAGCCATTCCTGAACTTTCTCCATGTAAATCCACATACTTCACCTGATTCTTTGAAATTCTAATACAAAAGAAACTGGGGTTGTAGGGGCTGCAATCCCTCCCAAGAAAAGACAAATTCTTCTCATATCCAAACTAAGTGTATTTGTAGTGTTGATACATCTCATGGCATTTATTACATGTTATGGAACACTTGGTACACACAGCCTTTAGAAAGTTAACTCTTGAGGTGAATCACATGAGAATAAATACTGTTCCTAGAATCAGAGAAAATTAAAACAGAAATTCTAAACATTCAAAGCATAAAGAAAAAGCCACTCATTTCTTCAAGTCTGTTCTGGTTTGAGCTAAAGCAGAATCAGTTTCTAACTTCAGCTCAGTCTCATCTAAGTAACTAAATATTCTGAAAGCTAACTGCATGTTTTTCAAACTGTGTTTCTCTCTAGAGGAGGTATCGCACAGCACTGGGAGGCAGAAAGGCCACTGCTTACCCTTATTCCTATAGAAAGCAAGGCATTCCTAGAGCTGGTGGAGCTGTAAGTGAAAGGGGAGGAAAAAGGCTGGCACCTGCAGGGAGGAGCAGACGGGAGAGGTGACCCAAACCCGCATTCACAGAATCATAGAATTGCTTGGTTGGAAAAGACCTTTGAGATCATGGAGTCCAACGATACCTGTCCACTACTAAACTGGATCCCTGATCACCTCATCTACCTGTCTTTTAAACATCTCCAGGATGGGAATGCCACCGCTGCCCTGGGCAACCCGTTCCACTTGCAAATAAAATTAAAATCAAAAATATTGAAATTGGACATAACAGCATCCAAATGTAGAAATAAAAATGTGAAACTGTACCCAATGGCAGTCCAATGCAAGTTTAAAAACCCAAGCTAAATGAACACTTGTGAGGCCGCACCTCAAATCCTGTTCCGTTTTGAGCCCCACACTACAAGATGGACTGGAACGCATCCATAGAAGGGGAACAAAGCTAGTGAAGGATTTAGAGCACAAGCCTTATGAGGAGCGGCTGAGGGAGCTGGGGTTGTTTAGTCTGGAGAAAATGAGATTGAAGGGAGACCTCATTGCTCTCTACAACTACTTGCAAGGAGGTTGTAGCAAGGTGGGGGTTGGTCTCTTCTCCCTCATAGCCACTACAGGACAAGGGGAAATGGCCTCAAGATGCACCAGGGGACTTTTAGTTTGGTTATTAGGAGGAATTCCTTTACTGAAAGGGTTGTCCAGCATTGGAACAGGCTGCCCAGGTAGGTGGTGGAGTCACCATCCCTGCAGATGTTTAAAAGACAGGTAGGTGTCATACCTGGGGACATGGTCTGGCACTGGACATAACAGGGCTGGATCAATGGTTGGATTCAATGATCTCAAAAGCCTTTTCCATTCAAAACTATTCTGTGATTTCGTGAAAGATGACCATTGCCACATGATAGAAGCTTTTTTAAATGCTCCAGTTCAAGCAGCAACAAATGAAGGTGTAACTCAAAATCATTCTCACATTCCTTGCTTCTTCCTTTCTCCAGGAGTATGGGGGTTTTTCAGAGTATTCCTATGATAAATATTTTTGCTCTTAAAAAAAAACGGGTAGCTGACACAGCCTATATTTCCCCACATGTTCAAAACAGAAATCAGAAAAATACATTGTATTCAATATTCTAAATATAAGCTCAAAAATTAATGGTGGAACAAATTAGACAAATTTAATTTAATGTTTCACATTTGCTCATTTACCCAATAAATAGAAATGGAAATTGAATTAGTTTATTAGAACCATTAAGCTAATATATTTCTGTTCTGGAAATGGGTCATATATCTCACTTATGAAGAGCTACCAAACAGAACTCCTTCTCAAAAATCACTTCCCAAATACAATAAATGAACTCTTAAGGACCTGCAATATTTATAATACTTAACTAATTATCACTTCCTAACAGCTGATGTAGTCTCAGTACACTCTTTTAGTGTATTTCAAGGCCATTTGCATTTAGACGACATTACGGCTGTCAGGATAGGGTCGGAAAAAAAATCACCTGAGAACAATACAAAAAGTATATAAATTCTCATCCATGATACATGAAAACGAGACAAGATACATACAGGGTACCCAAAATGAAGCTTGGTGCAAAGAATAATTGCAACTGCAGATTGTAATCCCAAGCATAACAACAGGCTGGGCGGAGAACAGATTGAGAGCAGCCCTGAGCAGGACTGGGGTACTGGTGGATGAGAAGCTCAAAATGAGCCGGCAATGTGTGCTCACAGCCCAGAAAGCCAAACGTGTCCTGGGCTGCATCCAAAGCAGTGGGAAGAGCAGGTTGAGGGAGAGGATTCTCCCTTTTTGCTCTCATGAGACCCCCACCTGGTGTCCTACCTTCAGTACTGGCACAGGAAGGACATGGAGCTGTTGGAGTGAGTCCAGAGGAGGCCACAAAGATGATGCGAGGGCTGGAGCACCTCCCATCCTAGGGCAGGCTGAGAGAGCTGGGGTTGTTCAACCTGGAGAAGGCTCCAGGGAAATCTTAGAGCAGCTTCCAGTACTGAAAGGGGCTCCAGGAAAGTTGTGGAGGGGCTCTTGCTCAGAGAGTGCAGGAATGGGACAAGGGGGAATGGTTTTCAACTGAAAGAGGGGAGTCTGATGTGAGATATTTGGAAGAAATGTTTTCTTGTGAGGGTGGGGAGGCCCTGGCACAGGTTGCCCAGGGAAGTGGTGGCTGCCCCACCCCTGGAGGTTGTGGGAGGTGTCCCTGCCCATGGCAGGGGTTTGGAACTGGATGGGCTTTAAGATCTCTAACTCAAACCATTCTGTGATTCTATTTTTACAGGCAGGTAATTGGTCAGGCATAAGGAGTGGTTACTGTATCCGTAAGCACTGGCGTTATCTCAAGAAAACCTTTAAATTTGTGCCATGTGCATTGGCAGTGCCAGAATACATGGTGATACCAGCTGGCACCAGGTGCTGCTCATCCCATTACTGCTTATCCCCTGCAGCTGCTCTGCCAGGCTGCAGAGCTGCACAAATGCAATGCAGATCATCTCCTGAATATGCAACAAAATCATTCTGTTCTACAATTTTTGAACAAAGCAGCTTTCTGGAGAAGGATACGGATCCCACGTCTAAGCAAACACATACACCCTAAAGAAAACACCTATCTCAGCTATCACCAAAATTATCCTTCCCCACTGCAGTGATTTCCCATTCCTTAGGTTTTGCTGTCATCTGCTGGCCCACAGGCAAAGAGCCCTAAAGCACTGAACACGCCAGTGTCCCTGCTCCGCCAGCTCCATGGCAAGGCAACCTCTCTGAACCTGACTTGGCATTTCTACTCCCGCCAGCCAAGAGACTCAAAGTTTTATAAGAGCCACAATGGCAGTCTTAAAGGCTCAGCCTTGATGTAGTAACATCTACCATGAGTTATTCACCTCCGAGTACTGCAGGCTTTTGCATGCACTTGTGTTAGTGCAAAAGGAGTAATAAACAGGTATACAAGGTCCAACACTAAATAAGAGATTAACCCTAAAGCTGGGGAACCAAGAGTGGGAGGGAAGAGAAAAAGAGGTGGTTATAGAACATGTTCACAGTGAGACATGGCGTAGCTCAATCGCTTCACGTGAGTTCACGTAGAGACATTTTCTTACCTTCAATCAGAAAATGTTGATGTGCAAGAGTGAACAGCAAGGTCACATCAAGGCAGGGGACCCTGCCCATGGCAGGAATATTGAGACTGAATGATCTTTAAGGTCCTTCCAACCCAAACCATTCTCCGATTGTAAGATTAATATTTTCCCTTAACATTTATAAACATACGAAACAAACTCACCTTTTTGTTAAGTAAGGTCATTTTTCAGCATTATAGGAAAATATAAGTAACCCTGCTCCTGACTAAAAACCTGATCAATTTCACAGACAACAAATGTTCACCAAGGCACTAGGAACCAACCAAGCCTAAGAAATACCAGGCAGAGGAACAGACACAGGAATTCCAGTCTCCTGGTTTTTGCTTACAGCCCGCTACAAGCTGGAAAAGCCATGGGACAGATAGTGATTTTCTAAGCCATTGCACTGCACTTGGAAAAGCAGCATTTCCCAGGTTTTGACGCCAGGAGAGAAAGGCATTGACTTTCACTACAGTAAATAGCATTTTTAACAAGGTGGCCTTGGCTGATTGGGTTTTTCTTGAGTCCTAAAACAAATCATGATGTGTGAAAATACGCTGGGCATGGGACAATGGGAAGTACATATCCAAAACAGACTACTGTCCCGGGTATTCCCAGACTCGACGCCTCTACCATCACAGAACACAACTATATCCCAGTTTACGGTGAGGTTATGGCCACATCTCCCACTTAAGGCAGGAAAATTATATCGATCAGAAGAGTCTCGGGAAGAGCACATACTCAGGTCAGTTGGAGAAAGCATGGCTGGGTGGGTAGCCAAGCATGAGTACCCTCCATTCTTGACCACTCCTTTGCCCTTTATCTCTGCTTAAATACAGCTGCAAAACCACTTCTTGCCTCCCCTGAGACATATTTATAATCCTTTTTCTTTTCAACCTTTATTATTCTTGTTGAGTTTGGCTTCTACCAGCTTACCTTTTAGGATGTAAACAGGCTGCGGAATTTCCTTCACATCCTTACCTTCTCAAGAACAAGTTGCAAAGCAGAAGGCAAGATTTCCAACATACTGGAGCAAGCAGGATGCTTAAGTTAGAGGAGATAGGTCTGAGGGTTGGTCTCTAGCATCCCCACCACCACCTGAGGAGAACCAATGACCTTCCTGATGGATTTGCCTTTTACAGCCCATCAGGCTCTTGTCCCAGGTGAGGGAGACTCTGAAGGGACAAGACACAGCACATGTACCTGCAGGTGAAAAAGCTCGGCTAGTAATAAAGCTGGGACTTCAGCCAAACTGAACTGCATGTAATGGCCAGGTGAAAAATTATGTCATTATTTAAGCATAACATTTCAACCTAACCTGGCGACTCACCATTCCTGTTTAAACACCAGGCTTGCCAAATCTCTCCTTAAGCTTCATGTATTTTAAAAGGCCATGTCAGGTTGCAGCTCTGAAACTCTCCTGTCCTGGTTTGACTGATGTGTTTGTTTTACTAAACAGGCAGTTACAAACAAAAAGCTACAAGGGAAAAGTTTAAATGCAGTCTTTCATCTCCCCAAAACTTCCTTGACTTTAACACCCACAGGAGAGCAGTTTCACAGCTGCTTCTCGGCTCTTGTTGTTTGCCAGCGGCTTCCAAATGCTGTTCTCCCTCTGATGAATGGGACAGAAATGCCAGCAGGCGTGCGATGCAGCTTGGGGAGCAGCTGCTGTAGCATTTTGATGGCCACCATAAAGTACCTAAAGGACTTCAATGTGGTCGGAAAAGCAAAGATATCAGGACAGGAACTGGACTTCCAAACTTCCAAAGGAGAAGATACATCAGTGACCCTTGGCGGATTGGGAATGCCAGTTTCTTGGCTTGTTAATCCTGCTGTCTCACTCACATTGTCACACGTATCACTGTATCTCAGGAAACGCAACACACAAACACCAACGGGCGCTCAGCTGGCATCATTTGTTTAATAAAGTCTTTTCTTTTCTTAAAAAAGTTTACAAGACAGATGTGTTCCACGTGAGAAACAACTGGCGGCTGATCTTGCCTGTTAATAACTTAATCCATGCAGAAAGACCAGATCGCCTCACTCGGCGTTCGGTAGCAGCTGAACAACATATCAAAATCTACACAGACCTACACGCTGCCATGGGGACGGAGAACACATGACAACACAGAGCAAGAATCAAAATACAAGCCTGCTCGGATAATTTCCAGAATTCAAGTGTAAGTTTAAGGAAAAAACCCTGATTTATCTTTGAAATGGAGCACTGAGAGTGAATGTTTCGCTACAATCTGCCTACAGTCACCCTTGACTCAGCAGTCATGTGAAAACACATACACAAAATGGTACAAGTCCTTGTTACTACTGACACTACACACCAACAACTGGATCTGATAGCATTGCTTTGGTTGTTTCGAGACAGAATGATACAGGTTGTCTAATGTCTTAGTTCTGTTTCACCATTTTCCATCCTTTTCCAAAGTTGAAGAGTGGTGCTGAGGTGAGCAATGGGTCCCTCTTCAAGAATCCCATGTAGCTTTTGTGTGGGAAACTGCGGAAGGGAAACAAACAGGAACATTACTACAGGTGGAGTAGGAACACAGTAGGATTACTTGAAATCCCATAGGAAAAGTATCTTTTCATATCATCACAGCAGGAAAATTAAAGCTAGGTTATCAGTGTATCATGTTTTAGAAATATTCGGCTCCCTGGATTTTCAAATGCTGTTCGAAAGTTTAGACTGATCATCAGAAGGCCTAAAAACTGCTCTTATTTCAACACACAACCCAGAAACAGTAAGGGAAACCTTGCATTCTGTAATATAGCAGCAAGACCAAGAGTTGCTAGAAACAGCCCCTCCTCACTTTGTTTTCTAGGAACACGTTCTTCCCAAGGCACCTGCCCATCTCCAGCATTAACACAGGAAGGTGTACCAAGCGCAAAGCCAAGGAGAGCAGAACTCCAGGGATTCCAGCTGGTGTAGAATATGACAATCCACGTTTGACTGCAACCCTATTAATGAGTGGAACTATTTCATATCAGTCCTGAAGCTACTCGGCATGAGGCCAAGGAAAAAAGAACCTGTCGACTTAAAGTTTCTTTGATCCCTTTTCCATGTCAATGCAAAACAAAGTAGCCTATTTCCAGCAATCTATTCAATGTCCTATGCAAATTTATTTATATTGGTACCACAGAGATAACACAGAAATCATCCCCCAGTGTCTGACCACCAGAGAAATTCAGGGATTATTTGTTTTTTAAAAAGTGCCTTTCTGAGCAGTGCATGATACTGAATTGTAGAAATCACCATCCAGACTGAACTGTAGGGATGGGAAACCGAGAGAAAAGTTAGACCTTAACTTTTCAAACCTATTAATAATTAAACTGCATAGCCAGCTCAGGGCTTCAGTGTGTAGGTGAGGAAAATAATACTTTCTCGATCCCAGGAGGTGTTCAAGGCCAGGCTGGATGAGGCTTTGAGCAACCTGATCCAGTGCAAGGTGTCTCTGCCCATGCCAGGGGGGTGGAACTAGATGGGCTCTAAGGTCCCCTCCAACCCAAACCATAATATGATTCTAAGATTGGACATGCTTCAAAGTTCAAAATCAGCCATGTAGCTTTTTTTGGGGGAGGGGGGAAGGAAGACTAGGAAATCTTATGTCCTGAAGACTTAAAACTGGAATAGCATGAGAAATACGTATCTACATAATCCAAGAAAAATTATTCACGTCTGTATTCAGACAGCCTAACTCAATTCACTCAGGCCTAGGCACGTCCTGCAGGACAAGTGCCTGAAGGGAGAAGAAATCCCAGTTCTCATATTGAATTTGAGCAGGAAGTCTCACTCTCAATGACTGGCCTAATGTCCTCACTAGATGGGGAAGGTACATGAAAAATAGCCCGTTATCGAGTCCTCCTGTGAAAGAACAAACTGAGGAGCCATGATAGGAAGCTGCAATCCTGGCCCGTCTCCAACTTGTGAAATGTTTTCCGCTTCCACTGCTGGGGACTGCATGTTATTGGGGATTAGAACTGGTGCAGCTTTTCCAGAGTGACCTGCCTTCTTGGTAAAGACAGAGAGGAGCACAGCTGTGTATCTCCACTCTGAAGAAAACAAAGCAGGATTCTGAGTTAAGTGTTGCAAACCCAACGTTTTAGTTTTCCTGAGTCAGCCTGCAAACAGCCATGCTGGGCCAGACTCACAGATCCACACATGCAGTCAGGGACACAGCTAGGAAGAGGCTTTCACCCACTTGTACACCCTGATGTGCCGACTGCAGACAGAGTGGAGGTTACCCACACGATTATCTGAATGTCACCTCTCAGCACTCCCAATGTAACTCTCTGCGTGTGCCACTTCAGGGTTAGAGACTGCCAAACAGGAGGACTCAGTCTCAGAGGAACAGAAAAGTCAAACCTGAGGCCTGCTTTGGATGAGCTAGGGCTCCCTTTCCGAAGACACATCTCCTTCTGCTCCACTGCTGGCACTGGGGTCATCCTTGTTACGGGGGGCGTTTCTTTCTCTACTTGACTCGGAGGGCACCTTGGTTCTGATCTTCTCTTTCCTTTGTTGCTGTTTTTCAAGTTTTGTCAGCTATTCACAAAGTAAGGAGAGCGAGAAAACACTCCATAGAATGAAATCATTTCAGAAGACTCTTTGTAAAATATCGTAAATGAGAGCATTTATGTAAAACCTGCAGTTCTGATTCACAGCACCAACACATGTATCAATAAAACAGGAAGGGAGAAAAACCCAAAGCTTTCAGGAATTTGGAGAAGACTGTGAATTACCATCATACACCAACATGATCACCCCTGAGTATAAAAGAGAAGGACACATATTCCAAGCGTTATCCTCTGCTTTCCAGGGTTACTTCTCCTCACAACACAATAAGCAAACATGGAAATGAATAACACACAAGGACCAAAAGGAGGAGCTGGATTCCACCAAGCTCCTCTTCTGGTTTGGGTCTTAAGTGGCAGTTTTGAAGTTTCAAAGATGCAGACAATAAGTATGTCCCACATGCAGCATCCAACACACAAGAATAAATTCACTTTATTCTTTATCCAGAGAAAGAGATATGTGAGCCTTAGCATTACTGAGAATATCAAATAACCATTTCAAGTCAGCATGGACAAAACCCTTGGCTAATACTGCCCTAACCCTCGGCTAATGTTGCCATGCCACCTTCTCACTAGCAACACTTTCAACGTTACTAGGAGTCAAACGAAGTTGCATATACTATCACTTGGGCACCCATTCCCATTTTTCAGAGATGAAGGCTTCACTAAGTTCTGGGAACACTACATACCAAGGGCTGTTTAAATCCCTACACTTTGTGCATTTTATCCATTTGGATAATTTCTGTAATCTATTGATTTTCTCTACTGCTTTCACATGTTCCCCAAGATAAAGCATATAAGTCATAAATGGTAATTTCGTGGCCAGAAGAGATCTTCTGAGGTGAAACTGTCACAGAATAAAATCATCTAGATTATTTGTGTTGATTACGAAATAGAGGGGCTCATGGACAGGGTGAGAGAGTTGGGATTGTTCAGCCTGGAGAAGAGAAGACTCCAGGCAGACCTTAGAACAGCCTCCCAGTACTGAAAGGGGCTACAGGAAACAGATGTTTTAGCAAGGCCTGTTGTGACAGGGGAATGAGTAATGGTTTTAAACTAAGGGAGGGTGGATTTAGACTGGATCTAAGGAAGAAATTTTTTACGAGAGTGGTGAGGCACTGGCACAGGTTGCCCAGGGAGGTAGTGGAGGCCCCATCCCAGGAAACATTCAAGGTCAGGCTGGATAGGGCTCTGAGCAACCTGATCTGGTTGAAGATGTCCCTGCTCCTGCAGGTGGGTTGGAGTGGATGATCTGTAAAGGTCCCTTCCAACCCAATACATTCTATGATTCTGTGATTCTATGAAGATGCATAGAAATACATAAATCTGAGCTCCAAGTCAGTAAGAGCTGAGGGCACAGACTGCAGAGCCTTGGGAGGAAGCACAGCAACCCCTTCTACCTTATCCCCCACATACACTCTCCTCAAACACCTCCATGAACAGACTTCTAGCCTAAGACCGCATTCTGTTATTATTTCCTCCTCCTATCGACCAGGCGTGTGCATGCTGCTTTACAGCACTGCTACAGGCAGATTCTCTAACAAAGATCTGCTCCAATGCTTTTATTCTTTTTATCCCTCCCACTAGAGCGTCCAGTTCCAAAATACTGTTTAAAGCACAATGGAGTTCGTTTTCTTCTGGACAGGATGGAACAAGCAGGCCCACAGGGGTCACTTCAGTGTCTATATGAGAATATATGCATTAAACACTAGAAATGTGATGGCAGTGCCATCACATCCCCTGGTAGAAGAAATGCCCAGCCGCCCACATGTAAAATCCCCTAAAAGTCAAAAAAACTTCCTAAAAAAACAATAAAAAAGGGAGGGGATGCTGGACCAGACACATTAAAACCACAATTAATGAGTCCTGATTAAACAGCCGCTTTAACAATGAGCAAGAATGAGCTGCATAAAGGTGTTTTACATTACATTTACCCTTACCAGGACAGCAGGCAGCTGTCGACCAGCTGAAGAAAACAGTGTGATTATTTAACATTTCAGAGGCTACATAGGAAGCACAGGGTCATTACGGCCAAGAAAAGCTAGACTGCTTGGAATGTTACAAATTCAGAGAGGAGACCCAGCTTAGGCACCCATGCTCTCCAGACAGACCCTGCGGCTTACTTACCTGTTTAGGGTCAACAGTGGCAGCTGGAGATTCCAGTTCTATTGTTACAGGACCATCATTCTGGATATGTACCTGCATGTAGGCACCAAACTTGCCATCTAAAAAAGGAAGAGACCAGAAATGCTGAGGGGCCTTGAAAGGATAAGGCATACCACAGTCTTTCCCAAATGTGCTACTAAAAAGGGGAGGAAAAAATACATTAAAAGACAGCTAAGTAAAAAAGTGCAGAAAGCTACTGAGGAAAACACAGCTAGTGTGCACCCAGATTTGTGGTTTGACACTCAGCACACAGCTCAGCACAGCAATGTCTACAGAAGAAAACAAGTCTACAGATAACGCTGGATCAAAAGAAGCATGACCAGCAGGCTAAGGGAGGTGACTCTCCCCCTCTACTCCTCTTTCATGAAATCCCACCTGGAGTTACATGTCCAGTTCTGTAATCCCTAACATAAGAAGGATATGGAACTGTTGGAACAGGTCCAGAGGAGGCCACAAAGATGATCCAAGGGCTGAAGCACCTCTGCTGTGAGGTCATGCAGAGAGAGTTGGGGTTGTTCAGCCAAGAGAAGGCTTCAGGAGACATTAGAGCAGCCTTCCACTACTTGAAGGGGGCTACAGGAAAGCTGGAGAGGGGCTTTTTACAAGAGCAAGTAGTGATAAGAATTGGAAGGGGGAAGATTTAGATTAGACATTAGGAAGAAATTCTTGACAATAAGGGTGGGGAGGCCCTGGCACAGGTTGCCCAGAGAAGTCATGGATGCCCCATCCCTAGAGGTGTTCAAGGCCAGGTTGGAGGGAGCCTGAAGCAACCTGATCCAGTGGGAAGTGTCCCTGCCCATGGCAGGGGGTTGAAACTGGATGGACTTTAAGGTCCCTTCCAACCCAAACCATTCCATGATTCTATGATAATGAAGGTGCTCACAGTTCAGAATGAGCAGGATAGGTCTTTCAGGCAGGAGAGGAAATTCTGAAGGATGGAACAGTCAAAATCTAGGTATTCAGTCCAGCTAACTAGAAGGTCTTTTGAAGAAATATTAAGTATATGTAAAAGATACAAAGATTCAAAGTCTATTATGAAGCATTTCACACTGAATGCTCGAGAACAGAAGACACTGGTGTACAGCTTACAAATTTTTGTAGCAGACTGGGACTATGTTCTATGTTCCTGCCATTCCATGAGCCAGAGCCAAAAATCGATAGCTCTGCACAAGAGTCTGCTGGCAGTGCTCCAGCAGCCACGGAAAGGTTCCTCGATGGACCACTGAAGAGTCACAGCAACAGAAACACCAATGGGAAGAGGGCAAGAACACGATTCCAGTAAATATTTCTATGAAAAGGAATGTGATTTGCTGAACAAAGAGCTGCAAAATGTTAGCAGCTGCACTCCTCAGATGTTTTCTGCCATCAATTACCATTTAATAGAAAGCAAAACTCAAGTGACAGATGGAGCTACGCTGTCCATCACACATCAGCAACACCTTTGAGCCTGACTCACGTGCCTCAGAAAAAACGCCCCTCCTGGGTTAATCAAGCTACAGAGCAGCACAAAGCATCCAGCCTTTGAGGCAGCCTGACTCGATTTCGTTCTCATGGCTGCAGCCTCACTGAGTCACGCTGTACAACCAATGATACAAGAACATCCATGTGTCAAACCATTCCAGAGGAACTCCAGGAAACAGCTTGGCTAGAGAAAGACTGGAGTGATTGCCTTGCCAGGCTATGAGTGAAAATACCACAGTATCCTCTCATCTCCTGAGGCATAAAACAGCGACTTTGCAACAGAGACAGAAAATCACAAAATAAAGAAAGCAACAATCAGGGAAGGCCACACACAAAGAGTCCACTGGTCACACCAAGACCTTACCAACCTTTTGCCCTTACCTTTAATAAGCTCTGGTTTGTAGGCTTTCCTTAGCTGCTCGAGGAAGTTGTTATAAAAACTCTCTGCCTGCTCTGTGGGCATTGCCATGTGGTAGTCAGGCTTGTTTCCTTTCAGGATGCACTGGAGAGTAAATTGGCTGACACACAACACTTCATACTGTTTATCCATCACGCTTTTGGACCAGTGCTTCCCAGTTTCATCTTCAAATACTCGCAAGTTCAGGATCTTCCGGACCCTGGGAGAAGAAAAAGAGAATTGCTCAATTGTGCCATGCAGGATGGACTGTAGAAGGTAATGCCTACCACACAGGATGAGATAAAAGGGAAGGCAGATGAATAACCATTCTGCCTTCACGTAACAAGATATCCTTTTCTCCCTTCCTTCTTCAGGTATGGGAATCTCATCACATTAGGCAGAGTCATATGCAAAAAAAAGCCCTTATACATAACATTGTCAGATAATTAACATCAATTTACAGAACATGAGATCAGGACAAAATAACTGCAAGTTACAGGCTGACATAAAGGTGACAAAGAAAGAAAGAACGCTTTACTCTCTCCTATCTGATTTTATGTGTCACAATATTATTTAACATACAAACAGTCTGGGGAATTTTAATCCTCTTACTGCACTGGGAAATCACACTCAGTATGAAACAAGATCATCCTTAATGATGGGTGTTTCCAAACACGATCCAAATATATTCCTCCAGCTTTGTCACCTCCCAGCACTCAGACAAGACCCCACAAGCCAGAGGAGGACGGCAAGTTTTCATCAGGATAAGAGGCAGGGAACAGTGCAGAACCACAGGTGGCAGCAAAGTGGCAACTGGGACTTGCTTGTGCTTGTATGAAAGCTGAGTTTTTGATTTGGGATGGGGAGAACTGACAGGTTTGAATGCTCAGAGAGGACAAGAAGACTTTCCAAATAGATCCTGAAAAGCAGCAGGCAAATTTGCAACCAAATCTATAGCTGGACTTTGACTGATAACATGACTGTACGTATGCCCCTCTCCTGTCTTTGCTTTCTTCTTTTAGCTTCTACAAACCTGCAGCCTCTATAAACAAGGGAGTGTATCAAATGCAAAGCATTTCAATTGGCTTAAACCATCATCACTGCTGTGTTTTAATGGTAAAGATGTTTGTTGTTTCATTCACAGGATTGATAAAGTTTCCTTTAACAGGACTTGAAGTGCCTGGTTAAAGTTGCTTTCTTCTATTCCTTTGTCCAGACACTGGCTTCTTGCCTCTCCGGTGTCTATCGTCCCAACAAACTGGCGCTGAGAGAACAGTCACTATGGATCACCCATTTGGAACATTCAGAATCATCTTCCGCATTCATCAAGGGAGGACTGAGAAAGAACAACACGGCAAACGTCACACACCGAGGAGGCAAACAAGCAGTCCAGTGGAGCACCTCAGAATAAGAACACCTCCAGGTTTGCAGCAGTTTTCTGCAAGTCCCACATGTTTATGTGAGATCTTCAGTGACCTTTAATTCACATCCCCACTCTCTGCTTTCTCTCTCACATCTGCTAAGGGACTTTTCACACTCATTCACACCCTTCTCTCTTCACTGCTTGAGGATTTTCCTCTCCTTGACATCTAGTAGCTCTGTTACCTGTTCCTTCTTTACCTTCAAAAGAACCCAGATCAGCCCTAGAACAAGGAATAGTCTGAAAGAAACAGAAGATACCCCAGAACTCTCTCTGGCATGCGTTTGCTGGCTGAACCACAGCATTTTGTGGCCATGGAACAGACAGCCCAAGACAGCCCTTCGGACTGCCAAAACTGATTCACTGTCCCAGAAAAAGAACTGATGGGACTACCCAGCCTTTTAGGAGAGCAAAACTTCCCATGTCCAAGCTGAAATGAGTGTTTGAGGTCTCTGAGACAGTCCATCCTTGAAGGAAGGAGTCTTTCAGTGTAAAACCATTCAGTAAAAAGGACAGACGTTTTAAAAATGAAAATAAGAAATACCCTCACGTTGATTACTCTTTTTTGAGTCTGGTCTTGAAAAAAAACAGAGACAGGGAGTGGAAATGGATTTTTCTCAATGGAATGTAAGTCTAATTGAGAAATCTGTACTGAAGGTAAAATATGAATAGGAACTATCAGGCAAAACAGGTTTCCCAACAGGAGCGCCCTATTTGTTTGGCGGCTGCACAGGCATCACTGGTTCAGTGTCAGAAAGGTACCAATCACAGAGTACAAGGCAGAAGGAAATATGAGACTTACATGTGCTCCAGCTCTCTTTGCGTATCTTCCAAAGAAATGCCCAGCAGTACACAGAGGCCTCGTCCTATTGAACTGATCTGTTCACCGCCCACTGCAAAAGGGAGGAAAAGAAAAGCAAGGGTAAACACAGCATCCTCTTTACAACCCAGGAAAATACCGGCTTCAGCTGGCAACCCTGCAACCACAAAAGAAAACATAATTCCAAATCCTGCTTCTCTGTCTCAAGTTCATTCAAACCTCTTCCCAATATTGTGAGTTATTTGTGAGGAATGAGCTCAGGATGTCTTTAAAAATACTGTATAACGATGTTTTATTACAACTGGAGCAGCAGCATTAACCAGAGAGGCAACAGAACTCTCTCCAATCCTTGGAAAAATTACCTGGTTGATACAGAATCATAGAATCATGGAGTGATTTGGGTCAGAAGGGACCTTAAAGCCCATCCAGTGCCAACCCCCCTACCATGGGCAGGGACACCTCCCACTGGATCAGGTTGCTCAAAGCCCCATGCAACCTGGCCTTGAACTCCTCCAGGGATGGGGCAGCCACCACAACTGACACATGCAAGCAATGCAAGGAGATGCCGACCACTGCAGTGGCGGCACAAGCAAACCATTCAGGCAGGCAACTCCAACAGCACATGCAAAGCAATGCATGGAGCCATCTTTGATTATATTACCATGTGTTCCAGCCATGGGAGAAGGCGATTGGAACGGCACTGCTGACAGACACAAGCAACACAAAGAAGTGACTGGGACCACAGTGCCATCACGTATGAGCCCTGCAAGGAGGCTCCACTGACACCAGCAACGTGTAACAGCACTGGGCACAGCTCTGCCAACACTGGCAGGTGATGCAAGGATTACAGCACCAGAGCAGTGAAACCATGCAAGGAGGGTGCTCTCATTACAGAGCAGCACCTGCAAAGCTCAGGAGAAAGCGACTGGGATAGCAGTGCCAGCACATGGAAACACCTCGGAAAGGTGGGTCAGGCTGCACTGCCAACACTCTGTAATGCAAGGAGGCGACTTGCAAGGACACATGCGAACCATAGAGGAAGGTGACTGGAACGGCACCGGCACACAGAAGGAATGTGAGAAGATGACTGCAACTGTAGTAGTAGGACATGCAAGCTATGCGGGCAAGCAGTTCCAACAGCACACGCAAGCGACGCACGGAGCTGTCTCTGACTACAGTGTCACGCACTCCATCCAGTGACGGGAATCAGAACGGCACTGCTGACAGACACAAGCAACGCAAAGAGGTGACTGGGACCACAGTGCTAGCACGTGCAAGCCCTGTGAGGGGGCAACTGGGACGACACTGGGAACCCACCCCAGCAATGGGGACAGCCCTGCCAACACAGAGAGGCGATGGAAGGAGATCACTGGGATTACAGCACCAGCGCAGCGAGCCAAGCAAGGAGGCGGCTCTCATAGAGACAACACCTGCAAACCATGGGAGGCGGCGACTGGGACAGCACTGTCGGCGCAGAGAAGGAATGCAAGGAGATGCCTGCAACTGTAGCGGCGGCACAGGCAAGCCATGCAGGCAGGCAATTCTTCCCAGGGGAGAAGCGACAGGCAAGGCACTGGGCACGCACCCCAGCCCTGCCACCATGGGCAAGCGATGCAAGGACATCACTGCAATTACAGCACCGTGTAAAGAGGCGGCTCTCACTATAAAGCCACACCTGTAAACGCCGAGAGAGGCGACAGGGACAGCACCGGTTCCCCGCCCCCCGCCGGGCCCAGCAGCGCCGGGACAGGAGCGGAGCAACCGGTCCCCCCAAAGGCGCCCGGGGTGGGGGGCGCATACACGCCGGCACCGCGAGGTGGGGGCGGCCCCGGGGAGGCCGCCCGGGCTTGAGAGGAGGCAGAACTCTCTCTCCACCCCCACCACCTCTCCCCGCGGCACCGCACTGACCTGTGACGCTGGCCTGGGCCACCCGCTGCACGATGGCCTTCATGGTGGCGGGGCCGGGGCGCCGCTGGCAGAGCAGGCGAGAGGGGGGCACTCTACGCCGGGCCGCGCCGCTTTCAGCGCCCCCTGGCGCCTCGGACAACCTGGCGCAGAGCCTATAGCAGTGCCCATAGAGGGAGGAGAGTCCGCTCCGCTCCCCAGCGCCCCCTGGCGGCTCGGAAGACCTACTGCACCCTCCCATAGGGCCACGGTGCCCATCGCACCGCTCAGTCACGGGCGGCACCTCCCCTGTGGGGGAGCCCCTGTGGAACCCCCATAGGAGAGGGGTCTGTGGGAGTCTTGAGTGCCCTGGTCTGAGTTGGTGTCTACAGGGTCGTGGCGGGGGCGCCTTATAAAGGAGCAAATCATGGAATCGTTAAATCATGGAATGGTTTGGGTTCGAAGGGACATTAAATCCCATCCAGTTCCAACCCCCTGCCATGGACAGGGACACCTCCCACTGGATCAGGGTGCTCAAAGCCCCATCCAGCCTGGCCTTGAACACCTCCAGGGATGGGGCAGCCACCACTTCTCTGGGCAACCTGTGCCAGGGCCTCCCCACCCTCACAGGAAAACATTTCTTCCTAAGATCTCACCTCAATCTCCCCTCTTTCAGCTTCAAACCATTCTCCCTCATCCTATCCCTGCACTCCCTGACCAAGAGCTCCTCCCCAGCTTTCCTGGAGCCCCTTTCAGTACTGGAAGCCTGCTCTAAGGTCTCCCAGGAGCTTTCTTCAGATTGGACAAGCCCTACTGTCAGCCTGTCCATGTATGGGAGGTGCTCCAGCCCTCGGATCATCTTCATGGCCCTTTTCTGGACTCATTCCAACCAATCCGTGTCCTTCCTGTGCTGAGGATTCCAGAACTGGACACAGGGCTCCAGGTGGAATCTCACCAGAGCAGAGTGGAGCAGAGCGGAGCAGAGCTGCAGAATGCCCCCCCTTTGACCTCCTGCTTATTGCTTTGGATGTAGTCCAGGACACAGTCGGTTTCTGGGCTGTGAGCGCACATTTGCCGGCTCATGTTGAGCTTCTCAAACCTCAGCACACGAAGACCTTCTCTTCAGGGCTGCTCTCAATACATTCTCCATCCAGCCTGTATTTGTGCTTGAGATTGCCTGATGCAGGTGGCATCCTCTATAGGATGGGCCGTAGGTGGATGGGAAGGGCTGGGGGGGGGGGGTGGGGTTGGATCTTTAGGCACACAGATTGGTGGTGTAAAAGCCCCTATAGAAGTGGGAGCTGGGGGCAGAGGGTCTGAAGATGAGTTTCTGTATATCCTGATGCTGCCTGCAGGGACTGTGAGGAGAACCTACTGAGACCTGCGGCGGTGGCACATCCTCCTAGAGAAGTCTATAGGGTCAGCAGGCATCCCCCTAAGGAAACAAGGAGCTGTCAGCAAGGACAGAAGCCCTACGGAAGGAAGGTCCTAAGAAGAGAGCCAGTGCCTATAGGAACCTGGGGAAGCCCATTTAGAAAGCAGGGGCTGGGGGCAGCCTTCCAGTAGCAGCAGTGGTGGCCAGAGGGAGCCCATAAAGCAACAAGAGTCAGCAGCTGGGGGAAACAACTATAGAAAACAGTGATTCAGAGCAGCTTACTGTGAAAGGAGGGGACATCCATAGAGGGAAGTATACAGAATGAAGGGTAGGCACAGCCCCAGCAGCTGGGGGCAGTACCTTGCAAGGGGAGGTCATGTTTATAAGGAAGCCCCTATGGAAACAAGGGCCTAGAGTGGAACACTTCCCAAGTTTTCAGCTTGCAGAACCATTTCTGCACTTGTAATTCACCTTTTATTTGAAGGACAATTAACAACTCTTGTACTCCAAAGATTAAACTAGGTTCCTTCCCATTTCCTTATTGTCCTTAAAGTATCCGTTTCAGAGCTGAACAGTTGAGAATCCATTCCGGGTACATCCTAGATTACCTGGGTACGTCCTGCACACCAGCTGGGAAATCCATGTCACAAAAAAGCTGGAACAGCCACCAGGTCAGAGCACTGGACACTGGGCAGCACTAGGAATTGCTCTTGTCTCCCAGCTGAACCCAGTTCATGTTTGGCAATCTGAACACACATGCAAAGAATAGCAGGGATCTGAGCAGAGGAGGTCTGCAAGTTCTATCAGCGATGGAGCTGTCATTCCAACAGTGCAAGAGGAACTTTTTGTGCTGCCAGGCGCCAGGATCACTGTTTCAGACAAGCCAGCTCTATCACAATGTCTGGAGCTTCTGGACCACTCAATTTTCAGAAGGAGGGCTGTTATCAGAATCAAAGAGTGATTTCACACGTTGGAGCAGGCGAGTAATAGGAGGCTGAACTTCTTTATATGTTACTATTGTTGTCACTTGTCCTAAAACTGTGTCTCTAGTGAATACTTCCTTGCGGGGTCCTTTGTTTGCTTGGGGATCCTCTTCATTCTCTAAGGAACAGCAGGGTAAGAGGAGAGGAAAAAAAAAGAGCATAGCAATGAAAAGGTTTTATCCCTTCATCATGGCACAAGTAGCTTCCAAGTGACCCATGTTACCAGGTAGCTCCGCATTACTAAGCCTTAATCAGTAGCAGGTGGCTGGGGAAGAGTGAGAGGAACGTGGAGAACCTGTGTCTCACTGCAAATAAAAGCAACACGTTGGGAAGGGTCTGAGCCCTGTTTCTGTCACCAGATATAAAGCACACATTTTCACAGAATAACCTGAGTTGGAAGGGACCCACAACGATCATTGAGTCCAACTCCTGCCCCTGCACAGGACACGTCAACATTCACACCACGTGTGAGGGCGCTGGCAAAATGCTTCTGGAATATTATCAAGCTTGGTGCCATGATTGCTTCCCTGGGGAGCTGTTCCAGTGCTCTACCACCCTCTGAGTGAAGAACCTCTTCCTAAGAGCCAACTGAAACCTCCCCCTGAGGTTTTGGGTTTGCCCAGCCACATGGGATTTGTCTTCCTTCAGGGTGAACTTTGGGATGCCAAAATGCACCAGCTGCACCCTGAGCCAGCAACAGCCAGACCCCCACAGCCCAGGCATCCCATGCGGGGACCTCTCACCCCAAACATCCTACATGGAGCCCTCACACCCCATCCGTCCCACACAGAATCATGGAATGGTTTGAGTTGGAAGGGACCTTAAAGCCCATCCAGTTCTAACCCCCATGCCATGGGCAGGGACACCTCCCACTGGATCAGGTTGCTCAAAGCCCCATCCAACCTGGCCTTGAACACCTCCAGGGATGGGGCAGCCACCACTTCTCTGGGCAACCTGTGCCAGGGCCTCCCTAACTTCAGAGTGAAGAATTTCTTCCTAATGCCTAATCTAAATTTTCTCCCCTCCAATTTAAAACTGTTGCCCCTTGTCCTGTCCCTGTACTCCCCTAGAGCCCCTCCCCAGCTTTCCCGGAGCCCCTTTCAGTACTGGAAGCTGCTCTAAGGTCTCCCCACAGCCTTCTCTTCTCCAGGCTGAACAACCTCAACTCTCAACCTGGCCCCAAAACCGTGTTCCCCTATCCCTGACCTTCACCCAGTGCCACACGAGCCACCCCAGCTGTGTCTCCCTCCAGCTCCGTGCGCCACGATTCCCCATCCATGTCCCTCCAGCTCAGGCCCGCCCCCAGCCAAACTCTCCGCCAAGCCCCGCCCCATCTCCGCCCCCAGCCACAATGTCAGTCAGGCCCCGCCCCCTCGGCTCGGCTCCCTCACCCAAGCCCCACCCCGCCCCGCCTCGCCTCGCCTCGCCTCACGGCCCCACCGCGGTGCCCCCACGCGGCGCTCCGGGCCCCGGGCCCGCATTACCCGTGCCGGCCCCGCTCTCGGTGCCTCCGTTGCTGTAGCTGTACTGCATCATGGCGCCCAGCAGGGTCCAGCCGCCCAGCGAGTACAGCAGCGCCGCCCGCGTGTTCCACACCGCCACCCGCATCGCCCTCTAGCACCCGCCGCGCTCCTCGGCCCCGCCCCCGCCCCGCCTCTCATTGGCCCCGCCGCCACCGCCGCGATCATTGGTCCGTCCCGCCGCCAGTCACCAGCGCACACTGGCCCCGCCCCGCCGCCACTCCCCACCTCTCATTGGTCCCGCCCATTCTGGCGATATCATCTACTCACGAAAGGGCGGCGCCCCTGGCGGCTAGGAGGACCTGGCGTCCGTCTGTCTGTCCGCCCGTTCCCGCCCATAGAAGCCCCTGTAGAAGAGCTGTCTGTGGGTGTCACGAGTGCCCTGTCTGAGTTGGTGCCTACAGGGTCGTGGTGGTGTGCGCCTTATAAAAGGACAATCATGGAATCGTTGAATCATGGAATAACAGGTTGGAAGGGATCTTAAAGCCCATCCAGGTCCAACACCCCTGCCACGGGCAGGGACACCTTCCACTGGATCAGGGTGTTCAAAGCCACTCCAGGCCCTTGTCCCCCATACCCAACCCCTATCTAGTGCTTCACGCCCACCCCAGCTGTGTCCCAGCCACTTGTACCCCAGTCCCTCCCGCCCCATGCACCCCAGGACCCCTGCAGCAGCTACAGGGAAGCTTTGACACCCCTCCCCACCCATATCACTCCCTCCACCCTGGACCCCCAAACAGCCCCTCAGCTCCCTCTGGCACTGGGACAGCCCTGGGGAGTGATGCCAGTGCCCCTCACACCATGCTGCTGCCTCACATTTGTCACTCTGAGGTGAGGAAACCTCTCTTGGGGGACTGAGGTCTTGCATGGCAAGGGAGGCAACACCACACAAAGGTTTTCCCAGGAATCAAGACATCCCAGGGGGCTACAGCCCCAAGGAAACACCGCAGGCAGTGAGTTTTGCACGTTTTAATGATGCTTTGGGAGAGATGTGGATAGAGTCACTGGAGATCCACAAATTCAGGTGCCCACCAGCCCCACACGCACATGCTGACGTGAGAGCAGCCGGGGACACAAACCAGAGCACACCGGGCGGTCTGGACCCCACCATCCTCTCAACAGCAGGGTTTTTGGAGGGCTGCCGTAGCAGACACTGGCAATGAGATATGATTATGAACCTACGTACGGCAAGCCATGGCTCTCCTAGGGGAGAGTTGCACGTGGAGAACAAGAAATGCTTGGAGCAGGGACATGCAAGCAGGCGCTGGTCACAGCAGGGCTGGGAAGTTGGGCCACCTGGACCAAGCAGCTTTTGAGCCTTTCTTAAGAGTTCTCCGGCATTTTCCACAGGCTGTGGCCCACCAGGATTTTGGCAGGAGCACAATAGCTGTTGCATGGTAAACATGACTAACTCGGTATGACAAGCCTCATGGGAATTACCTGAAACCCAGAGTCCAGTGGGACCAAATCCTGCTGGAAAACACAGCCAGAGTACCCGGGCCTGAAATCTTCATGGCTACAGCTAGAACTAGAGATGTTCTGCAACATGGTAGGTGTCTTCTGGAAACCCAGCACCAGCCTTTGGGAAAGCTCAGGGAAGAGTTAAGACCTTTTCTACTGACCTTTTAGCTGAACTAAGCTAGAAAACATTTATTTTTGCATATTCCTAAAATAGAAAAAGAAACAAAAGCCTCACAAGGGCTTGTGAGCATCCCTGGCAAGATTCACCCATGGCTGCAATGCTCACGCCTCAGCATCCTCTACTCCACCTCACAGCAATGTTTTGGGAAAGACCTTAGGCACCACACTCTCTGTGCTGTATCATTTACCTCCTGAACTTTACCTTCGAGAGCTAGTGGTAAAAACACACAATACTGCTGTTTTTCTCCAGAGGCCATTGCTTATTCCTGAAAAATCCAGCAAACAAGCCAACAATAAAAGCCTCCCTCAATCACTGTGTCCCCAAACCCAGTGGAAAAGGCAGGGTATGAATAGCTGCATCACCTGTGTTCATGACTCTACCATCAAGTTGAGGACCCGCTTTCAGCCGAGCAGCAAAAACTGCCCCACAACACAACCCGGGGTGAAAAAAGGGGAAGAAAAGGCCCTGCTGTTAGGCAGCAGCTCCTGAGTCACTGCTCCTCCTAGGGGTCCCAGCTGCTCCAGTTTTTCCTGCATCTGGGCAGCTTTCTTCCCCTCATCCCATTGCATCGTCAGGAATCTCACATTCCAGAGCAGTAAGGGAATAATTCAGTTCTCTAATTTCCCTTTTCAGGGGAAGAGAAGAATGGGTCTGAGCATTTCTCATTTTATTATGGCGGGGAAAATCTTCTCTCCTCACTTTGTGCTCTTATCTGCCCTAGAGCTTGCAAGAGCCCAATGTCTCCAGGCACCTCCTGGGCCAGGGTGATTGCTACTCGATGTTCCCTTCACCAGGCAAAAAGGTGGAATTTTTAAGCTCACATGAGCTAACATGGAAATGCCAATGGAGTTGTGGTAAACTTTGCAAGCCAAGTAACATCAGTCCAGTCACAGCCTACATTTTACCTTGGAGTGTTACCACTATGCCTTACCTGGCCTGAAGTGAAATTTTAACGCCTAAATGCTATCATAAGGTTAAAACCAACCATCAGTCCTTCCTCTCCCAGCTTACTGCCCAATGCACCCCCCCATCTCACAAACTGATGCATTCACTGTACTTCTTCCGAACACCCAAGAGACCCAAATCCAGAGACCTGGCACTTGAGGTCTTGCTGAAGTGAAGCCACCTGCCAGCACTCAGGGGAACAAAGCCACAGCCCTGTTTTCACACAGCTCCTGCTCCCTGTCACTTCTCAGCAAGCACTGCTGCACCCTGCATACCCAAGATTCCTGCAGACCAGATCCATCCTGTGCTTCAGGGTGTAAACAACTTCAGAGGTGCTTGTGTGGCTCTTCAGGATGTACCATCCCTGTGATGCTTCCACAGGGTTTTGCTAAGCACTGTTCCCTCCTGGATCTGAGTGGCCCTGTGAAACGGTACCACTTGTGGATTCACAGCATGTTGCAACGAATGTCCATCCCACAACAGCACAATCAAAATGCATCACTCTAAGGAAGCCTGGGCGCTTTGTTCCAGCCTACAGAAAGGTGCCAGGATCAGCTGCTGGCACAAAGACCACTGAAATCTCCATCATGAGCGGAGATGAGTACACCAAAGTGCTACAACCTTCTAAGGGAGGCAGAAATCCCATTGCCTGATTCACTTCCCATTACACACCGGCAGCCAGAAGCTTGAAACCTCCACAATCAAGATCTTGTTTGTTTTGGGTAACAGCAAGCAGTTTAGTTTGGTGCCAACTACCTCTCTCAGCCAGAGGCAGCAGAATGCAGCCCTGATCACCCCTTAAAAACCTCGCTGCGGTTCCAAGTGCCACCATGTTCTGCAAAGAGCTCTAGCTTAGGAAGGATGCGCTGGGCTCACACTGAAAATTCACAACCACCTCACAAAGAAGGCAATAGACCAGGGATTTAGGTTCTACTCAAAGCAGGTTAGCTCTGAAATTCAGAGGCCTCAAGGAATTTAACCTCCCCTCTCCCCCAAGACATCCCCCTTTCCCAGCTGTATGGTAAACAGGAATCTCCCTCCTGGTCTGCAAAACCTCATGCACCTTCTCTCTAGTTGGGACCAAGCTGTGGACTGCGCTCAGGGCAGAAAATGGCAATGTTTGTCAAATAAAGAATAAAACTGGCTGGATCAAATGGGATAAAAACCATTTAGGTTGAAAGGTTTCAGATTCAAGCCTCAAATGCATGAAGGTGAAGCTGAGAGTGCCAAAACTCACTGCAGTGTCTCAGAAGAAAGTGAGGAGGTTGGGTTCCTACTTGAAACATTCTTTAGCACAAACGTGATGCTAGAAATCCTACAGCCTGCCGGTGAGCCCCAAGGGGGTGGGTCTCTCTACCTCTTTTGAATAGAATCAAGCTGCATCAGACTGGGACGGATACTAATTCAAATCTTTTTAGAAAAAGGGACAGCTATAAATAAACAAAATTGCCTTCCCTGCTTGGGTTAATTCACTGCCTGCAGTTCAGCACCCTTTTGCCCGCCGTTGCCTGGGTGTTCAGTCAATCAGCTTGGAAAATTATCTAAGGAAACAGAATTCTTAGTGTTCCTGATTTTAGGCATCCTCCGATGCGAGAGCTTGCTCCTTTCTACATAACAGAGCAGGAACAAAGGAAAGGAGTCACCTATTTGGAGCTGAGCTAAGGCACTAATGATGCAGTAGGTGAGGAAAGAAGAAACACAGCAGGAGGACAACTTCCCAGCCACGATGTCCTGGAAGATCATCATTTTCTTCGCTCAATTCCTTTAAAAACCCCAGTGTTATCTCTATAGAAAAGGAGAAGCTACTACAGTAGTACAGTATCCCTGTTGGGGTTTCTTTTTAAGGTGATTTTGTTGTTCTACCAGAGCGATTTGATCAAAGTCACATGAGCTGTTTCTGAAGTGGGTTTTAATGAATGCAGGCAGAGTTATTTGACCAGCTCAGGCTCATTGCAGCTCTGTGTGCAAGCCTGTTTTGTTGGTTTTCCCCATGAATTCCCAGAATACAAGCCCGTCTCTCTCACTTTTTTGGCATAATACGGAGATAAGCCACCACACTGTGCGGACCTGATGAGTGCAGTCTCTCCCTGGGCACAGCAGAGGCATTCCTGCCATCATCACAGCTTGATAAAGATCGATGATGTCTGGCTCATCTTCTGCCCAGTGTCGTTGAGGGGGAAAACGCTAGAGATGGCTACATCCACAATTCCTTGGCAGAGCTCTGCATACAGCTTCCTAAGAGATGAGAGAGAGAGAGAGAATCAGGATGCCCAAGCAGGACAAACCAGCAGGCCTCAAATCAATTCTTACAGAGATATGACTCTTCCCAGCAGTATCTACAAGATCCTGTTTCCTTTACAGATAGCTCCAAGACAGCAAATGGCAGGAGGGTGGAGTTGTGCCAGCAGAGGTTTAGATTGGATATTAGGAAAGATATCCTTAGCGAAAGAGTGGTGAAGCATTGGAACAGTCTTCCCAGGAAGTGGTGGAGTCTCCATCCCTGGAACTGTTAAAAAAACCCCTGTAGATGTGGCACTTCTGGACATGGCTTAGTAGGCACAGTGGTGTTGGGCTGATGGTTGGACTGGATATCTTAGAGGATTTTTCCAACCTTAACGATTCTATGATTCTGTGATCTCTTCCACCTCCTCCCCACCCACCCCAGCAACCGTCTTCTTTTCCAACAGCGCTCCCATTGTCAGTACTGCTCTCTGCCAGATTGGATCACAAACCCCATTATCCAAGTTTACAGTCAGAACAGGCTCCTGAGTGAAGTCTCCGCACCCTCAAGCCCTGGCTTTGAGTCACCACAGATGCACAGGTACAGAAAACAGCTGAGCACCTCCCGGTACCAGCCTTCCAAGTTAGGGAGTCGTGATTATTGCACCAGACAGCGTTCCTATGGGGATGTGCCCCAGAGGGACCACTCTGATGCATTCATGGTCTGGGCTGCAGCTGTGCACATCAGCCTGTGACCAGGCACAGAGATTACCTAGGACCCTTGGGAAGTGTGTGATGTGTTTCACCATGGCACAGCTAAAGCAGAGCAGGATTAGGGAGAAAAGACAAGACGTCTGACAAATTCTGAGAAATTAGTTAACAATAGCTTCACTTTCTGCTGAAGGAAATACATGCGTAACCTCCCTGAACATGCTTGGCATCTGGGACATTTTTAGTACCAAAGCTGTCTTTACTAGGATTAACAATGCTTTTCACCCATGGGGCTACATGGCAGTAAGATGCTTTTTCAGCTCTTGGGAATGTTACTGCTTTCAGCAGCTAATTTTTGGTCTCTTAAATGCAAACTGTGTGTTATGGGTGCTATAAATTAGAATAACCCTGAAGAGAAGAAGCCACAAACAGCCAAAACCTACCTCAGCTGCTTTCTAAAAGAGCTTCCAAGAGCCCACAGAGGCACAAACCAAAGAGGTCATCACTGCAACCCAAATCCACCCAGCAACAGTCAAGTTCTACTCATACAGCAACATAAGGAGGTGTAAGGCAGTATTGCACCACGGTTCACATGGTGAACAGGGACATCCTGGACACAGAGAGCTCCTCTAGCCCTGAAAAGACTTTTGAGGAGGCTGTCTGGTAGGTTTGACCTGCATTTTTTGTCTACTGTTAACGATGATCTAATCTAATTTAATCTGCATCTAATCTAATCAAATTCTAATGTAGTGATGTACAGCCTGTTCTGTTTTGCTGGGCTTCTATCTGATACAGATGCCCATTCAGCAAACACTTCTGGTCTCCTGTATCAACCATGTAATACAGCACCTCCCGCTGTGCCTATGCAGAGATGTCCATGGCCAGGGCTGTTTGGCTGTCCCAACCTCCCTGTGGCTGATTGTTCTGGTTTGAGCTAAAACAGAATCAGTTTTCCAACTTTTCAGCTAAGCCTCATCTGAGTAACTTCAGTTTCGAAAGCAAACTGTATGATTTTTCAGACAGTGTCTGATAACATGGGAAACTGGGATGCAGAAAGGTCACTGTTTACACTTATTCCTAAAGAAACCAAGGCCATCCTCAAGCTGGTAGAACTTTAAGTGGAAGGAGCAGAAAAGGGTTACCCTTGCAGAGAGGAGCAAACAGCAGAGGTGACCCCAAACTTACCAGCAGAGCATTCCATTCTATATACTCATACTTGGTACAAAAGCGAGACACCACGAGGGTTAAGCTCTCTTCTTCAATGGCCAACATTCAATACAGACCTTGCTTGGTTTCATTTCCCTGATCCTGGATCCGTGCATTCCTGAATCCAGTGCCTGAGTCCAGCTCCCTCCTGGCACTGAGTCCACCCTGGGGTCTTTTCCCCATGCCTGCCCTGCAGCATCTACGGTGATGTAGTCATCAAGGGGGCAATTTTGTATATTTGCACATATTTTGTTATTTTCTTATTAATAGTATTTTCCTTAATATTATTGTTTCATTAAAGTTGTTTTAGTTTTAGTTCCAAATCCACAAGTCTTTTTCTCTGATTTCCCTTTCCCTGTGGTGGGGAATTGGACACAACAGCTCACATTCAGCCTGCCAATCAAGCTGGGCTGGGGCTAAACAGTGACACTGGTGGAAGCTCTGATCCAACGTCTGCAGCAACCACGTTAGTTCTGCAACATAAATTCAACCCAGCAGTGTCAATAAAAATGACCCAAGTTATATATTCAAACCTATTTGTCCAAAAACTGAGGTGAGTGCCCCATCTCACTAGGGAAGAAGTTGGGGGATACCAAACAGTGAGACAGGAGACACAAACTTAACTCAACTGGCATTTAGAGCAGTGTCCGGTATGCGTTAGCTTAGAAAACTCCCCTGTCATTCACTTTCTTCTACCTTTTGTGCTTGGAGCTAGGACAAAACCATATTTTGGGTAAGGTAGGTGAATGGTAGCATCACAAGGGCATTACAGAAACTGGTTACTCACTGGGCACAGGCTGGGGCCCCATTGACTTCTATCAGCCAGACCTTCAGCTCCTCATCCACCATGAAGTCAAAGCCGAAGAGCTGGAAGCTCTGGTAGTGAAGATGCTTCGTGCTGATGGCAGGCTCTATACACATAAGGCAGCTTCTGCAAAGGTAAAGACAGAAACCCAAGGTGAAAAGCCCTGCAGACACACGTGTCGCAGTGCAGCTTCTGAGGGCATGTGCATGGCACAGGGAGGTGGAGGGGTCCCACGTTGCCTTGGGATGGCTTGGAGTATAAAGTAGATGGAACAATGGTTTCTGCTGCTGACATGCAAACACACAGTGTTCCCTGCAGTCCCATGGCTTATGCTGTGAATCCTGGAGGCCTGATATCCGCATGTCACTTCACCAGCCCCAAACCACAAGTCATATCCAACACACAAGCCACAGTAACCAGGTCCCTGCAAGTGAGAACATGCAACCATCAAAACACACGTAGGGACACTCCTGAGTTAACTCTCAAAGAGCCAGAGAGCAGCATCCACCCTCACCACTGGATTAGGCAAGCTGAAAAATGTTATGTGCAACTGAAGCCTGGAGCAGAAGGCAGAGACATAAAGGGCTGTGCCAGGTCCACAGGGAACTGCCATTGAAAGCTCATTTGCCTCCGAGACAAGTCATGTCTTTTTGGTCTAAGTAACAGCAATGGGGTACTTGCAAAGTAAATTCCACCATGAAGAATTGTCTGTCAAGACATGGATTCTCTGCAGCATCATGATCTCCAAGATCTATCTACAGGCACTTTCTGTGCCCAGGAGGTCAATGGCTTTCAGTGGTCTAAGTAAGAAGAACTATGCCAATGAAATCAGTGCTTGCTGAGGGAGGGGGAAGCAGTAAGATCTTGTGGACTAGAACCCTGCCTCAGGAGTGACTCAAGTCATTTCTCTTGTTCAGAGAAGGGTAACAAAGCTGGGGAAGGGTATGAAGCACAAGTCTTATGAGGAGAGGCTGATGGACCTGGAGTTGTTTAGCCTGGAGAAGGCTGAGGGGAGACCTCTCTGCTCTCTGCAACTCCCTGAAAGGAGGGTGTAGTGAGGTGGGTGCTGGTCTCTTCTCCCAAGTAACAAGTGATAGGACAAGAGGAAGTGGCCTCAAGTTGCACCAGGGAAGGTTTAGATTGGATATTAGGAAAAATCTATTTACCAAAAGTGTGGTGAAGCACTGGCAGAGGCTGCCCAAGGAAGTGGTGGAGTCTCCATACCTGGAGGTGTTCAAAACATGTGTAGACGTGGTACTTCAGGACATGGTTTAGTAGGCACGGTGGTGTTGGGCTGACAGTTGGACTGGATGATCTTAGAGGTCTTTTCCAACTTTAATGATTCTATGATTCATTTCCCCTCTTACACCCTCTATCTTTTTTAACCTCAACCTCTCCTAGCCCCATTTTTGAACCTACCCTCTTCCTTTACCACGCGATCTCACTCCATCCTTCTCCAGCCACAGCTGGAAAAATGCAGACACACTGACACATACCCTTGAGAGAACAGCACCTTCTGAGATGACTTTTCATTAAGGAACACCATTGGGGTGTTCATGGCTTTATCTTAAATTTATTTCTGGGTTGCAACCCCTGATCCATGCAACTTAAACCCTTCCTTTGTCAGTCTGTCTGCTTCCCCAGCTGTGTCCATACACATTCCCAGTCACTGAAGGGATTATTCCCCTATGCAACAAGCAGCTGGCTACCTTATTATGTGTTTGATTTGCGGTAAGATGCTATCCTCAAGCGTTGTGTTCAGGGCATCCATCAGATACTGGTTGAACTCCTCGAAGAACAATTCGTTCCCTTCTTCATACCGTCCATAGTTTTGGGAATACTCCTTCTGAATGCAGTGATTGGTCAAGTGGCAGGTTTTGTCCTGGAAATTAGCACTGTTATACGGTTCTGAAGAGGTCCGCAGGACACCCTCTCTGTAGAGGTAGATATTATATTGATGATCCACAAGAACCCAGCTCCTGGGGGGGTGAGAAAACAGACTCTAGTCTCAGTGGCTTAAAAAGAAACAGAAGAAAAATTAAAACTAGCATTACTGAAGAAGCAGAAAATATTACCTGATGTCAAACTTGCGATGCCCTGGCTCTAAAAGCAGAGGCCTCTCCAGGTATTTCTGAATCACGTGCACTTGTCCCTGCTCATCAATGAAGTCCAGTAGCTCTGTAGCCTCTGAAGAAATCAGGATCCCTTCTCCTGGCACAGAGCGACAAAGACAAAATTAGGGTGAGGATCCTCCCGCCTTTGCTAGAACTCTTTCAGGGCCCAAAGTGACCATAGCTCATTTGCCCCAAAACCCACATGCAAGAACCCATGGCCACAGGGCCAGTTGGTACCCATGCAATGTACATTTGGTCAGTGTCAGGCAGTGAATCTGTGGAGGAATCTCCCTGTTAACACACCACAAGGAGTTTGGCTCCCCAGTAACTGGTGCAAACACAAATGTGAATGCAGAATATCCAAGATGTCATAGTCTGCCCAGGGCTCCTCTGCAGGGGTGGCTATTTAAGTGCAACCAAATACATAGCGGACAGGTACTTTGGCACTAAGTGAGGCAGCTGCTTCATTTGGGGGATTTTGTTGCCTTTTCCAGTGTTTTTTTCCAGCTAGGCTTGGCAGGTGGTAGTGGTGGGGTGGCACACATAGAATAGTTTGGGTTGGAAAGGACATAAAGTCCATCCAGTGCCAACCCCCTTGCCACAGGCAAGGACACCTCCCACTGGATCACGTTGCTCAAAGCCCCATCCAACACAGCCTTCAATACTGAAAGGCATCCAAGCATCCTCCACTGAAAGGAATTCCTTTCATCAAAGTAACTTTCTCACCCATGTTTTATGGGGGGGGACAAGATGTTTAGTGCCCTGATCACAGCAGAGCCAGGCAGAACCTTGCATTGGTACAACCAGAGGCCGTGCACTGGGGAAGGAGGGAAACATCATCCCTGTAAACCAGCAGTGGGAAGATGAGCAGGCATCTGCACTGGACAGACGGTGAATCAAGCGGGAGGTTGGCTTAACTGTGCACCCAGTCAACAACCCAGTGAGGCAGAAAAGCAGCTTATGTGGAGCAGCTGTCCCTTCTCTCAAAGAAAAAAATCAAAACCTCTAGCCGCAGCTGAAAAATCTCTCAACTTTTAAGTTAGGATATCCTAAACCTTTAATTTTCCTTTTACTGATGGACAGCCAAGCTTTCTCTTGACCTGTCCAAGCTGGATCTGCCTCAGCAATTAACATTGACAAGCTTTCTTAATCAGAAGTAATCCCCAGACATTTAAAACTTCCCTCTAGAAGATTAACACAAGGCTCTGCTTTCCATTTTAATGCCCAGCTTGAGTTCTGCAGCACACTGATCAATATGAAAGGCTGCTCTGCTTTAATACAGAGAAGATGGGATCACACTTGAATAAAGTAAGTGGAGAGCTTAAATCTCCCCATCCAGCCATGACAACAGCAATGGCGTTTCCAATTCCTCAAATTGATTCTTTGCCAGACAGATAACACAGAAACACATTCCCTCACTAGCATAACGAAAGGACTTTCATTTCCCTTCCTCCCTGATGACCATAAGCATACTCTTCTGATGCTTCCTAGTAACACAGCCAAGAAAGCAGAGCAGCGAAGGAAGCTAGCGTGAAGGACAGTTTTATCATGCAACCTCCCTGAAGCCACCTCTGGCTTTCATGTTCTCTGCTGATTTTTGTAAGGCTGCATCCAAAGTGACTCTGCAAATATGAGTAATACGTGTGAGCGTGTTCCCTGTGAAAAGACCAGGTCCTTCCTCAGGCTGGGCACTGCACGCATGGCACGGCAAGTTCTCATAAAGCCATTCTGATAAATGCCCGTGATAGTGCCATAACGGACAGACAGTGCCATTACCAAAGTATTACATCTACAGTTGTGTCCAGCTATCTTATCTAACAGCTCATTATCGCTGCAGAGCAAGCAATGCAATGACCCTAGCATAAGGAAGGACACTCTATAGCCTTATTCAAATTAAAGGGACATACAGATACTGCATCTGGGCTTGGCTGGAAGACAAACAGCAGTATCGCTGTCCAGGTGAAACCAGGCTTAGGTGCAGCATGGAGAGCTGAGCTCTTCACTCTTGAAGGCTGCTGCCCTCCTCCCCATATCCTGTTCTACTCCTTCGTACCTCCTGCTCCCCACATTCCTCCCACCTGCTGGTCCCTGCTGCCTTCTCCCTGCAGTAAACTTTCCCTTATTTTTAGGAGCGTGCATAGAAAAGCAGAGGTCCTGTCACTGCCTTCTGTGCTCTGGGTAGCACGTGCATGTTACAATGCTTGGCAGAAGCTCCATGCCACCAAGCAGACAAAGGAGAGCCCTGTGCTTGTTTGACTGGCATGGATTGGTAGGCAAAGACCTTCACAGGCAGGCTAGATATGAGCTGGTTCTAGCCAAACCTTGGGACTTTACCGATCAAGTAAAGAGTAAAAAAAAAACAAGAAGGTTGCTTGTTTTGCTGGAGAATGAACCTTTGGCACCAGCTGAAGACTTGGCGATCCAGACGTTGCCTTCTTTGCCTTCTCGCCGCTTGATGTAAGCTGCCAAGAAGACTTCCCGCTCATCTGTCCTTGTGTTGTTTATAAGATGGCGAATTCCATTCTCTGCTGGAGCCACAGGGGTCTTCAAGTTTGTTGGGTAAATCACATACGACTCAGGGAACCACGTGCAGGACTCCGATAGTTCAGGGCTTGTCTTGATTAGCCTGGGTGAAGAAAGACAGGCTGTTAATCTCCAGAGACTAACATGGGCATCATTTAGTAGGTAAAAATCATCTTTAAGTGGGTTCTTTTGCTTGGTGATGAATAGCAGTTTACAGTCTGTGCTAAGTTACAGCATCTTCCTTAGACCCTTGAAATTAGTATTTTCCTAAAGATATCCTTGCAACCCCAAACCACAGCCAAATGCTGCTCTTTAAACCAGACCTCCAAATTTCCATTAAATGTTTTTCAGATACTATGGATATCATGAAATAATCAGTAGAGGTTTCCAGTGTATTCCCTGAGAAGGAGCATTTGCTAACATGGAATGGGGCAGGAAGGATGCTGTGTTCTCAATAGGCAAAAGGGAAACCAGAGCAGTAATGTTCTCTGTGCTTCTCCTTAGCTCTTGATCCCATCCCCAATGAGATCGGATCTGGTGTCCCCGTTGTGGATGAAGATCACTGGGAACCCACTAAAAGGAAGGACACGGCTACACATTTGATGTCCCAAGGTGTCTGGGATCTCCCCTGCACCATGCAGTCTCTAATGCCCCTGGCAGATCTCTCCTACCAGGGATGTCTAGAGATGCCAGTGGGGCCCAGGTCTGTTTTCTTTCAGTGCCAAGGGAGCTGCCTGCCTCTCTAAATGACCCGTCTGTGTTTGCGTAAGGCAAAAGGAGAGGACACGACTCGATGACTCTCTCTATGCATTTGTACCTCTCTGTTGAAATGGCAGTCAGTTAGCGACACACTGGGAGCCTTAAGGAATGTCGTTTGTGGTCCCTTGGGTTGTAAAGCAGCTTGATGCATGGTTGACCAGACCGTTAGAAAGGTCAGCCAAGCTTCTTGAGAGAAAAACGGGTGTGCAAGCACTTCCAGCAACGCCTCTGGACCACAGGCCACAGAGAAACCCAGCTGGGGAGCACTGGGAGTGCTTGTTTGAAAAATACTCTGCTAGTTCCTGACAAACACCATCACCGTTGCAAAGACAGCAACTGGGACCAGGTTCTGCACAGGGGAATGAGGGGTCCTGGATCAGCGCACAGAGTCTGCAGGACTGCCTCAGGGCCAGGAAGATGATCCAAGGGCTGGAGCACCTCCCATACGAGGACAGCCCGAGACAGTTGGGGTTGTTCAGCCTGGAGAAGAGAAGGCTCTGAGGAGACCTCAGAGCAGACTCCCAGTACTGAAAGGGACTCCAGGAAAGCTGGGGAGGGGCTCTTGATCAGGGAGTGCAGGGATAGGATGAGGGGGAAGGGTTTGAAGCTGAAAGAGAGATTTATATGAGATCTGAGGAAGAAATGTTTTTCTGTTTGGGTGGTGAGGCCCTGGTGCAGGTTGCCCAGAGAAGTGGTGGCTGCCCCATCCCTGGAGGTGTTCAAGGTCAGGTTGGATGGGGCTTTGAGCAACCTGATCCAATGGGAGGTGTCCCTACCCACGGCAGGGAGGGGTTTCGAACTGGATGATCTTTATGGTCCCTTCTGACCCAAACCATTCCATAATCAGCAAGAGGCAGCACAGACACTAATGTGGAATCAAACGTTTGCCGGAGACCAAGAGCTCTGACTGAAAGATGCCCTGATGGCCACAGAGCTTGCCCAGGGATGAGGGTTATCTACAATGAAAACTCATCCACATTTCCTCAGGAGACTCAGGCACAGCTAGTCATGCAGAAATAACTCCCAGAGCTCTTCCTGGAGATGCCTCCAAGCATTTTTTTGACCAACAAATCTGATTAGCTAAAGGCATATTAGTGTCTCATCTCTGTATGAAGCAGAGAATAAAATGGTAGGTCTTAATTAAATGTCTACAAGGAAAAAGAGCAGCAGTGATGCTGTGTGGGTTTTTTACCCTTTTGATTTGGCTCTAATCTGATTCAATGCACTCCATGGATTCAAGTAGATGTAATTCAGTTGAAATGGCATTCCCCCCGAAGTTACAGAGAGGTCTTTGTGCACGCAGATAGCTCTAACAGTCTGAAGACAGCACATGTTAGGACACTCCCAGTGCAGCTGCTCTGTGATTTCACCCTCCCAACAGGTTCAATGCTCGACAACTGTTAAAATGAAAATTTCTGCCCATCCCATGCAACATTTCAAGGAATTTCTTACTTCACCAGCGATGCTTTGCGGCACAGTTTGTCTGCTCCCCTGTAGTAATTCACCAGCTGCACCAGTCCGGGTTCATGGCCTAAAAAGGGGAAACAGAGAAGTCGGGTGAACTTGTCAATGAAGGAAAAATATCTGCTTGGGGCAAAGGTGCAGTAGCGAAGAGGAAGGAGGCCAGTTCATTGCCCTGCACCACAGAAGCAGGCTCTAAGCTGGTACTGGCTCCTGTGTTTTATCATCTTCCATAAAAGATCTGTAACTTCAGGCACCCCAATACGTCACCCGCACTGCCAGGCACTAATTCCCTGAAGGAAACTAGTAAAATCCATCAAATTTCCTTCTGCTTCCGGTTTACTGATAAGTGGTTCCTGTAAGAATCAAGGTCCAGCTGGAGATCCCACCACTTTGAGTGGATTCTGCCCCACTTTGAGTGGATTCTGCATGTCACCAGTGACAGGAATGGAGGATAAATGGGAGTGGCTGAAACCTGCTTTGAAACTACTGCTGTCAGATAACTCTGACCCCTTGGGATGTATATCCCCATTGGATTCCTGTGCATCGCCACAGAGCGGCAAACTGTGATGTGGAGTCTGGTCATCCGCAAGGAGTGACCACAAGATAGGAAAGAGAACAGGTTCTTGAGCATGTTGTGAGGCCCGCACCATGCATTTAGCAGGGTTAAAAAGCTGCCAAGGTTCTGAGCAAACTAGCAGTCCTCTTGTGGCCGGCACAGCGTAGTCCGGTATCCTCTGCTCCACAGGACCTCTGCAGCCTGTTCTTCCTCTCCCTCCCCTTAGCACAAATTGTTTTCCCATTAGAGAAGATGCAGACACAGCTTAAGGGCACTATCTCTCAAGAATTAAGAATATCAGTGAGAGCAGCAGAAGCAGCGTTGCGTGCAGAGAGCCTCTCCCTTCTACCCCTCTCCCACGCCAAATGATCTGGCTTAGCCCTGAGTAACGCAAATCCCTGTAGTTCCCTGAATTAATGTCTGCTTCCACTGAGTGCAGCCTTTAGAAAAAGTAAATCAAGATAGCTTTGATGCAACAGTTGCTCATGAGGACAGCTTTAGGAGGATGTACCCGAGAAGAAACTGCTTTTTGGAAGATGTACCAAAATAACCATGTTATTCAAGCTGAAAGAGGGGAGATTGAGATGAGATCTTAGGAAGAAATGTTTTCCTGTGAGGGTGGTGAGGCCCTGGCACAGGTTGCCCAGAGACGTGGTGGCTGCCCCATCCCTGGAGGTGTTCAAGGCTAAGTTGGATGCGACTTTGAGCAACTTGATCCAGTGGGAGGTGTCCCTGCCCACGGCAGAGGGGTTGGAATTGGATGGGCTTTTAAGGTCCCTTCCAACTCAAACCATTCTATGATTTTCCCTCTGAATCTACTGATTTCAGGCAACCAGCTCCTTGTACAGCCAGATGGGTTAAAGAAGCCAGTGCCAAAGCATGATCCCACTCCCTGGGTCACAGATGCATCCTGGCTCTCAGAAATGGTTTGAATTTTTGGGCATCCCATGGCAACACACACTAAAGGGGTCACTGAAGCCCTTCCATCAACCCAAGGCTACTGTCAGGGACAGAAGGGGTTAGCAAGAGATAGTCCTGAGCCCACCAAGGCTGGATGTGCTATGCAGATCTACTCACATCAAAGAACTGTACTCGTTCTGCAGTGAAGCCCAACACTCACAGCCTTGCCCGCCCGCCTGTCACGCTAAAGCACTGGTCTGCTTGCTGTGCCTGGCTGCTCTGTGTGTGTATGCATCCTCACTGCTTAAGCCTCTCTCAGTGTTTCCCTGCCTGCAACGGACACCCCGACGCTCAGAGGTGACCAGATGGCATTGCCATGTGATGGGGACTTTCCACTCACACGCACGCACGTGGAGACAGGAAAAGAGGTGCTGGAGCTGGTGACTTGCAAATCTGAAAGAGCAGTCAGCGGTGATTTAGCAGTGCTGGGTCTCAACTGCAAGAAAGGGGCTGCAAAAGCCAGCCTGTTCTGGGGCAAGGGGGCTTCTCCTACTCTGACATTTCTGCGGCCAGAAGGAGCGCTGCAAAATTGCCCCAGGAAAGATGAAACCAGGGCCAGGGGCAGGGAGGGTCCTGTCAGCTGTTCAATGCAGACACAGGGGACTGCGGGAGGGAAACAACACTACTCTGCTGGGGTCTGCAGTGTCCTCATCCCAAACCTGCTCCAACAGGAGCCAGCACAGCAGCTGGCACCATGCATGGAGACCTGCCAGCCTCGGGGTTCCTGCCGGCTCAGCCGTGGGCAATGATGGTGCAATCTCTGCTCCCTACCACACCCTGCGATGCTGCCAGTGCCTGGCTTGGCTGTCCCCACTTACGGGCAGCACAGGGCACTCTCCCTGCTCTCCGGGTGTGGGGATGCTGGGTTGACAGGGGACAGGCAGGGAACAAAAGAAGCTCCTGGAACTTGACAGTGTGGCAGAAGGGGTTGGACAGCAGGGGAACAGGGCAGGGGGGGAGTAGCCTGGTCCTACATGTGTCGAGCTTCTGGAACAACCATTTATCTGCTCCAAGCATGGACAAGATGCGATGTCACTCCTGCAGAGGCATAGCCCAGGGTGAGGGTTGGAGCATGCCTGGCTCAGACCTGTTACAAACTGCAGACCCCTCCCCTCAAAACCTGTTACAAAATGCAGAAACACTCCCGAAAATGTGAAAGCTCAGTACTGCCACATCCCTGCCCTGTGTCAGGGAGGGGGGCGCCACTGTCACCACCTCCATGCCCCCGATGAATGCACGCTGGGTGACTGACCTTCCTGCAGTGATGCCAACAGTGTGTGGCTGTAGGACAAGGCTTCGGGGGGGTGCACCCTGAGGGTCTGGGACATGCAGAAAGAGGGGGTCCCCAGGTGGCCTCTGTCCCAGCCTGGGTGTTTGGGGGCGGGGGGCACAGGTGAAAGCACACTCAGGGAGCTTGGGAAGGAGGATCCTTTGTGCCCTGGTTGGTGGCAGCAAGAGGCTGCGTGCAGGCCCCTCTCCCTTTGTTCTGGGGTGTCGGGGGTGCAGAGGGCTGAGGAGGGGGGGGCAGGGGAGCCTTACCCAGCCCCCTTCTCTCCCTTTGTTCTGGGGTGCAGGGGGCCTTTACTTTCCTCCCATTGATCTGAGGTGCTGAGGGTGCAAGGTGGACTCAGAAGAGGGAGGGTCCACGAGGGACTGGAGTGGGGTGCAGGGAATCTGAGGGATGGGTTGCAAAGGGGCTGGGAGGGGGCCGCTATAGGGGGGCTGGGAGGATGCAGGGGCGCTGACAGGAGGCTGCAGGGGTGCTGAGGGAGGGGCTGCAAATGTCTGAGTGGGGAGAGGTGCAGGAGGATTGAGTGAGGGAGTGCAGGGGAGCTAAGGGGGGCTGCAGAGCGGCTAAAGTGGGATGCAGAGAGACTGAAGAGGGATCCGGGGTGGGGTGGGGACTAAGGAGAGGGAGGGTCCAGGAGGAGCTGAGGATGAGTGCGGGGGGGACTGAGTGAGGGGGTCCAAGGGGACTGAAGGGGGCTGAGTGGATGGGGTGCAGAGTGGCTAAGGGTGGGTCCAAGAGGGGAATGAGGGGGTGGTGCAAGGAGGCTGAGAGGGGTGCAGGGGATATGAGGGAAAGAATGCAGGGGGGCTGAGTGAGGGAGGCTGACGGGGTGTCCGGGGGGATTGAGAAGGGATGTTTGGGGGGCGCTAAGGGGGTCTGCAGGAGTGCTGAGAGAGGGATTGCAAGGGGATTGAGAGAGGGGATAACGGGGGTGTGCAGAGGGACCGCGGGAGTTACAGGAGGGGTTAAGGGGAGGGTGCAGGGGGGCTGAAGAGGGGGGCTAGGAGGGGTGGCAGGGGTGCTGGGGGGGAGGGGCCGGGGGCGCCTTACCCAGCCTGCCGAAGGGCAGCCGGTTCCTCTCGCCCAGCATGAGGTTGAAGCGCGGGTTGTCCCTGCGGAGCCGCCGCCACTGTCCGGTGCTCAGCAGCAGCCGGCTCACCTCGGCGTACACGCTGCTGCCCTCGTCCCGCACCACGAACGTGTACATGGCGCCGGGAGGGAGGGACACACGCACAGAGCACACACAAAGCCCTCCCGCCCTGCCCTACCCCGGCGGGCCCCGCCGCAGCCCGGGCCGGGCCCCGCGCGGCCGCCGCGATCGCCCCGGCATAGCGGGACCGCCGCCCGCAGCGGGGCCGGCAGCGGGGCCGGGCGGCGGGAAGTGACGTCACAGGGTGTCATGGCGGCCGCCGCGGCATGGTGGGCGGGGGAGGGAGTTGCCTCTGTATCCCAAGCAGCCCAGGCGCTGATTCCGCTGCACCCTCACACTGCAGCCCCGTGACACAAGAATCATAAAAGAGCTGGGTTGGAAAAGACTTTTGAGATCGAGTCCAACCGTACCTGTCCACTACTAAACCAGATCCCTGAGCACCTCATCTGCCCGTCTTTCAAGCCCCTCCACGGATGGGGACTCCACCACTGCCTTGGGCAGCCTCTGCCAGTGTTTTGCCACTCTTCCAGTAAAGAACTTTTCCTTAATATCCAGTCCAAACCTCCCCTGGCACAACTTGATGCCATTTCCTCTTGTCCCATCACTTGTCACTTGGGAGAAGAGACCAGCACCCATCTCACCACGACCTCCTTTCAGGCGGTTGTAGACAGTGTTGAGGTCTCCCTTCATCCTTCTTTCCTGCAGGCTAAACAACACCAGTTCCCTTGGATGCCTCTCATAACCCTTGTTCGCCAGCCTTTTCCTCAGCTCCATTCCCCTTCTCTGAATGCACTTCCACATTGCAGTGTCTTTTTTGTAGTGAGGGGCCCAAAACTGAACCCAGGATTCAAGATGCAGCCTCACCAGTGCCGAGTCCAGGGGGACAGTTCCTTCCCTGGTCCTGCTGGCCACAAGTAGTTACTCTTACAAAAAGTGGAATGGGTTTTTTTAAGCTTAAAGTAGAGTTTCATCTAAGTAACCGTGTTTTTTGAAAGTTAGACAGAATGTCTCTTCTCTTGACCAATGACAGGACCTGAGGGAATGGCAGGAAGATTTGCCAGGGAGGTTTAGGCTGGACATTAGCAAAAGGTTCTTCACCAGAGTGGTGGAGCACTGGAACACCTCCCCAGGGAAGCAGTCACAGCACCAAGCCTGGCAATATTCCAGAAGCGTTTGGCCAACACTCTCAGACATACTGTGTGAATGTTGAGGTTCTCCTGTGCAGGGTCAGAAGATGGACCTGATGATCCTTGTGGGTCTCTTCCAACTCAGCTCATTCTGTGATTCTGTGATTTTGTGTCCCTCAGACAGCATATTTTCTTTATAGCATGTTTCTTTTTCAAATAGTATTTTTCCAAACCCTGTCAGAGAGAAATGACAATGTCTTATGTTAAGTGTGATCTGTGCTGAGCAGATGTGACTCCTTCTAGAATCACCTCTGTTTGCAGTCTTTCCCTATCTAAAATGCAGGGTCAGACAGAGCATGCTTCAAAGATACAATTAGTAGAGATTTGACTGTCGTGAAGTTCATAATAACATTAAAATTAGTCCTTGGAAAGTAATAGAATATACATAAGATTTCTGGGAAAAAAAAGCTGCACTGTTAGCCTGCTCATGCTTCCAGCAGGATGACCAAAATAAGGTAAGGCTATACTGCTCCCAGCTCAGAAGCCAATGACAGCATTACAATCCCAAGTAACATGCGACAGGGTGAGAGGTAATGGCCCCAAGTTGCGCCAGGGTAGGTTTAGATTGGATATTAGGAAAAATTTCTTTACTGAAAGAGTGGTGAAGCACTAGCAGAGGCTGCCCAGGGCAGTGGGGGAGTCTCCATCCCTAGAGGTGTTCAAAAAGCATGTGGATGTGGCACTCTGGGACATGGTTTCATGGGTATATTGCTATTATCTTGATGGTTGAATTGGATGCTCTTAGAGGTTTTTTCCAACCTTAACAATTCCATGATTATATGAAATAGCTGGAAATGCTGATCCAGCCTGACAGCAGTCACTCTGGTTTGCTGTTTTGGTTTTCATCTGGTTCAGTTCATCAGTCTGGGTCAGCATTTGGTCACACCGCAGAAGGGAGGGAAGGAGAGGACAGAGAGCGTGCCCACTTGTGGTGGCACTGTAAATTTGTGTGAGTTTGAAGTGTGGGTCAAACTACAGCCTAAATATGACCTGCTCATTTAGAAACTAGAAAACAGAATAAACCCAAGCACAGGTTGTTTCCAGGAATGTAAACCATAAGAGCTCTCCTATAACTTTGTTGGGGGGCTCTTCATTTTAGAGTGTTCAGATGCTGAGACTTTGTCATGAAGACTTCACCAGATGCCCTATCAAGGGGTTCAAAAAGTATGTGGATGTGGCACTTCATGACACGGTGGTGTTTGGCTGATTGTTGGACGGGGTGATCTTGGAGGTCTTTTCCAACCTTAATGATTCTATGATTCCAAATATAATGTATTATACTCACAGGCATGTAGAGGTGTGAAAACTCCTGAAATTACTAAATGGGGGCTAGTGAGAGAAACCAGCCTGTTCTTTGGCACAGTGTCCAGGCTGCCTCATGGCACCAGCATCTTAGGGTACCTCCACCATGTGTTTTACATAGATAGGGGTATGCCCTGAAAGGTGCCCAGAGAAGTGCTCTGAGGATATATTGTGCTCTATTATGAATGTTAGCGTGTTGTGGCTGGCTGATTATTAGCTCTGCTCTGCCACTAATGAGCCCAAGACAGAGCACAGAGAGATGCTGTTTGTCCAGGGATTGTAGCTGGTTAGTTGACCTAATCTTTAAGACAGAAATAATACACAAAATTGTCTCAGCCTTAGGGTAGTTCTGAGGAGTTTGCTTTCCTTTTATTGCTGTAAAATTCTGCTAGGCAGCTTATTCCTACCAGGAGGCGCTCTGGGACCAACTGTTCCTCTCTGTCTGCTTTCACAAGCGTCCTCGGTTCATGTAATCCTCACCACGCTGTGTGGGGCTTTGCTTAAAACACCTCTTAACCCAGGGAATCACAGTACATTTGGGACTCAGTTGCTGAGGCCACTCCCTCTCCCCAAATTAGGAAAGTGCTGTTTGTCAGAGTTTCTGATTTATAGATAATTTGGTGGCTTATCTCTGTTGTTTGCAGAATAAGTGCAAGATACAAAGATGCTCCCTAAATTGAAGATCAATGTGTTAGACCAGTAAGCGGAATAATGTCCAATAACGAATTATTCAATATTCCTCTAGCAAAGATGTTTTTTGGGGGGGATTGTTAGTGTAAGGTATACTTATCACATTCACACTAGAATTAAATAATCTGCAAAAGGTTTTTTCCTCCTTTGTGTAGATGGGACAAATGCTTGCAGTTGTACCATTCCCCAGTGAGATTCCTGCACATGCTTTTTGCTGGCTTTGAGCCTCAATGTGACAAACATCCAGACCATTTCAAAATTCAAGGCATATTTGTAGCTACACTTTACAGTTTATCCAGTGCCGAGTTAGATTTATTTGAGATTATTTGGGTTTGTACGATTCACACTCAGTATTTTTTACTGCTGCTTTGCAGCAATTCTTGTGGTCTGTAAACCAATGGATTGCAGTTTCTGGATGAAAAGTGCTGCAAGTCCAACGAAGCCAAAGACTGGAAGAGCTTAGCACAGGATGCCTTTATTTCCACATGCTGTTAGAGCTCTACATTCTTGCTCCTGGCCACACTATGGAGTGGAATTGGCTCCCTCCAGATGATTTTGTGATCTGCCTCCTTCCAATGTCCTCTGTCCTGCTTCCCTGCAGAGAGAGACTAGGAGGGCAGTAAAGGCTCTTTTATTGCCAGGTCAGAGCTCGGCTCACGTCTGCACTCCTACATTGTGGCTGTCCCAGTCGTTCACTTCACCAGAGACTGTAGCAGCATGCCCTCAGGAGCACTGTTTTGTGGCAGCTCTTTCACTCTGGAAGAAAAGAAGGCATGTGAGGGGAGATTGAGATGAGATCTTAGGAAGAAATGTTTTCCTATGAGGGTGGTGAGGCCCTGGCAGAGGTTGCCCAGAGAAATGGTGGCTGTCCCATCCCTGGAGGTGTTCAAGGCCAGGTTGGATGAGTCTTTGAGCTCCTTGATCCAGTGGGAGGTGTCCCTGCCCATGGCAGAGGGTTGGAACTGGATGGGCTTTAAGGTCTTTTCCAACCCAAACCATTCCATGATTCCATAATGGACAGAAAAGCAGGAACCCTGACAGCCTCGAATCCCAGTGAGCTCTCCCTTCATCCACTGCCACCCACAGACAGGGAATTACAGGCATCCCATTGCCTTTCTCAACATACTCCATGTGCAGGGCAGGATGGAGCTGACTCACTGTGTCTTCTCGATGTCCTCAATGCCTTCGGGCAGGCGCACGTTGAGTGTCTCTGGGAGCAGGAAGGCCACCGAGCCGCAGCACACTGCTACTCCACAGTAAGTCACCTCAGGCAGAGACCTCCACACATCATCCAGCAGAAACACAAGAGGTGCCAGAGCCCCACCAAGGCGTGCCACGAAGGAGGTGTACCCCATCCCATTCTGCCTGGACCACCATGAGAAAGAGATGGATGCTTCTTTCATATCAGACCTTAGGGAACATTGCACACCCTCTGCAGCTTCTCCCTGTTTTAATTGCGTGCTGAGGCTTTTTTCCCCAGGTTCTTCCTCTGCCAAGCTTTTTCTTTCTTCCTATCTTCCTACAATGATACTATTTCCCAGAGAGAACCATAGCTGCTGTGAGAAATAGATTTGTGTCTATTACAAGAAAGAAGCTGCAGTTCGACACTAAAAATATCTACTCTGAAGTGGTTTCCACTTTATATGTTGAAAACTCTGAGTGCATTTTCTACCAATCCCCTGGTAAATCCTCTGATCTGCTGAGAGCAAACCCAAGTCCCTCCATCTCTTAGGAGGGTGACATGCTCTAGAGGTAACTGTGAGCACCTTTGGTCCTGCCATAGCCGTAAGTCCAGGAGAGCTTGGAGAGGAGGCCAAAAATAAGACCTGGAATGTATTCCGTTTGCTAATTTTCAGGGAGCGGGTGGCATTTCATACTGACAACAAGGATTCCAGGACCTACTTGTGCATATGCAGAGTAAGCACTACAGAAGGAACCAATGTTTTTGTTTTCTACCCATCAATGTCTTTGAGCATGTAAAAATACAAACCTATCTGAGAAGAAAAGCAGCAGATCAGTGTGCGCTCACCAATTTAAATATGCACCATTCCCCACATAAAAGAGAGCAATTGACTGGTTTGGTTAAAGGACTATATGGCAGGGAATGAAACCAGTGAGGCTGTTCCCTCTGCCAGTCTCAGTTGTATCCCAAGCTATGCTGATGCTAAATCTGTTTTGATGTCACCATTGCCCAGATATTTCAAATAAACTCTCTTTTTCCTCCTGAAAGTCTGGCTGATCCTTGCTTTAGTATGATCTGATGTCCAGAAGGCTGTCAGACATGGTGATGTGTGTCCACTATAGAACTTGATATTTCAGATGGTTTTTTTCTGTATCTTTTAACAGTTATTGGCATATTATCACAGGGAACTAAAAATTTACTAAGCAAAGAATCTTGGAGTTCAAAAATCTTTCCACACAGATTACTTCTTGCCTTTCAATACATCATCCTATCAACTCAGACTAGATATCAGGTAAAATTTCTTCACTGAAAGGCTTCTCAGGCACTGGCAGAGGCTGCCCGGGGAGGTGGTGGAGTCTCCATCCCTGGAGGTGCTTAAAAGATGGGTAGATGAGGTGCACAGGGATCTGGTTTAGTAGTGGACAGGTACAGTTGGACTCTGATATCAAAGGCCTTTTCCCACCGAATTATTCTATCATTCTACAATACACATAAGTACACATAACTCAGGTCAAAAAAGGGTAGCTTCTGCCCCTTTCTTGTGAGGATGTTAATCCCTAGAACCTACTGCTTCTAGAGGCAAGGCATCAGTCCTGCAGTCTAGCCAACAGCATGTACTGCTGTGCTGATGTGGAAACCTTGAAGGTGATGTCCTACCCAGGCTCTGGTTGTGCACTCAGGCAAGGGGCATCTCTTACCTCAGCACTGTAGGGTAGAGCTCCGAGGTGTACAAGAAGACAGTAGTGAATGCAGCTTCTGAGAAACCTTTGCCCATAATGGCTACTATAGAGCGCAAGGAGGTGAAGGCTAGGAGGGAGGAAAAGACATTTATTACGATAGTCAAAGAGCAGCTTCTAGGAAGAAACTTCTTGGGGCCTCAGATACAAGAAGGAAGAAGGTTTAATGCTCCTATAAACAAAAATGGGAGCTTCATAGCCTTGGAGCTGCTGCCTCAAATGTCTGGGTCAGTAAGTTTGGTAACTGTTAGGCCAAGTGGGAGCCGAAGTAATGAAGGGATAGGTCCTGACATTTCCCCTTGGGCAATGCCTGTAATAAAGATAGGCACTTCACTTCACTGTCTCTCGGCCCTTACTAGCCACTTCACAGTGACTGAAGACCACCTGTTGCCACCAGATATTAGGGCTATCTCACATTAGCGACACTGTCTTGCAGATGCTCTTTAGGTAGAGGACTGGAAAGCTGTGGAGGGGTTCTTTATCAGGGAATGTAGAAATAAGATGGGGAGGAATGTGTTTAAGCTGAAAGAGGGGAAATTTAGATATCTTACGAATTAATGTTTTCCTGTGAGAGTGACACTTTCCTGTGACACTGGCACAGGTTCCCCAGAGGAGCCGTGGCTGCTCCATCCCTGGAGATGTTCAAGGCCAGGTTGGATGAGGCTTTGAACAACCTGATCCAGTGGGAGATGTCCCTACCCATGGCAGGGGGGTTGGAACTGGATAATCTTTAAAGTCTCTTTCAACCCAAGTGTTCTATAATTCTATGACATCTCTATACAAAGTTTCCTGTCGACAGGATCTACAATTCCCCTTCTCTTCCACTGCACAGAATGGAATCCACCCCTTCAGCAAGTACTGCATAGAGCAGAAGGGTGTCTCACGCTTGGGAATGATGACGTTGACTCCTATGCATAGTCCGGTCAGGATGAGTGCCCACGCCTGACTCTGCCGTCGCCCAGCTCGATTCACCAGCACGTACATGATCATCTTGGATGGAATCTCAATGACACCAAAGACAAACTGGGAGAGATAAATGTTGAGCCCAAAGCCAGTTAAGTTCAAGCTCATGCCATAGTAAGAGAAGGAAACACCAAACCTGCAAGGAATTTGTGGAGATGGGGGTTAGAGAAATCCAGCTGGGAAACTGCAGGACAGATCCCTTGTGTGAAGTGACACCGCTTACCACACAGCCCCAGAACACAGAGAGATCTTCCGCAGCGCTGGTGTCTTGAACAAGCTGATGTAGGAGTAATTCTCCCCTGGCTTTTTGTCTATTGTCATCTTTTTGAGGGCCTGAGAGAGATGGAGAGAAGAAAATAACTCAGCTGCTGTACTTTTAGGATCCAGACAGGAAATCCTAGACAGATGGGGGCCTCTGCCCTTCGAAGCTTCAGGTCCACCTTGGATTTTCCATATATTCCCATTGCAGAAAGGTTCTCTGGGCATACATTATCTAAGGCACATCTTCCTACAGCTTTATAGATTGCCTACCATTTCAGAACTCTTTTTCTTCTCTTGGCCCCTTCTTCCCTCTCACCTACGTATCTCATGTGGTAGAAAGGGTGTCAGAAAAATGTTGGTCAGTTCCACTCTCCTCCTCACGTGTTTGCCTGCCATTGTATCAGGTCTCAGGTTGGAGCTCAAGCTGAGCTGCACGCTTTGTTCTCACGAGTGCATTTATATAAAGTGTGATTGTTTATAAATCTGTTTGCATAAATACAGAATATGTAAAAAAAACAGGTACTGAAAACTGAGCCATGCCCGTCAGGAAGAAGAGATTGCTCATTCACAAACTCGTTTAGCGATTGATTGAGGAGTAAGTACCACGAAAGTTGGTAAGTTCTACTCACTGGCTGGGGTGCAAGCGACTGACACAACTATAGGTCTGCAAATGCAGGCAGTTATACCTACGCTAGGCTCACTGTGCAGTTAAAGGAGATCTCAAGTGGAAGTAATGGAGTCATTTTATCTTAGAGCAAACAAATGCATTTGGTCAGGAGAACTATGTACTAGCCTCCATCAGGATTGCAGACTGTAAAGGAGACTGTCGACAGTGATGAAGTGGACACCTAATATTGGGAGAGAGGAGTTCCTCTCAGGACAGCCTTGCTTCATAATGTCCAAACCAATTGGTTAGGCTATGAATCACAGGAAAACTTGAGGAGACAGTCTGGTTAACCAGTTACACGTATTCTCAAATTGGCATCCTCTTCAGAGAAAGCAAAGCCTTGGCACCTGCACACTCTCCTCTCTGTTATGGGAGTGGTGCTTCTGCCTTATGCTTTCGGGCTCTGCTTCTCTATCGTTACATTTTTTCCCAGTGTCCAGTGCATGAAAAGTCACTCCACCTAATGAAGGGGATTTCTTGGCTTCTGGGAGCTGAGCTGCTACTTTATATATAGGAGTGGATGTAGCTGCGCAGCACCTGGTGGACCACAGTGCCTCAGAGATCACATTGCAGGCTGGGCATTGCTTCAGGTCTCAAATAGAAGTAAAACAGAGAGAAAGAGAAAATGAGAGAGGAAGAACATGTGTCTGGATCTTCAGTTTCTCACCTCTGGTGAGACAGTGAAGTCTTTCCTTCCGTTCATTCTTGCACATCTAAGCAGATTCCTGTGAGCTTGTTTCACTTTGCCATTGGCTATGAGCCACCGCGCAGACTCTGGGACCCACCTGATGCAAGGAGAGAAGACAGTGTTCCTGTTGACACTCCATGTTTTCCACTCCAGACACATGGCCCTGGCCACAGAGAGGGCATCTCCTCTATGAGACTTCAACCTCAGCTAAAAATAGCAACTGTGGTGCACGAATTAAGAGTAATGGGACATCCTTGTTACAGGATCAGGGTTGCAACATTTGCCACGCTTACAGAGCAAAGGAGGCAAATCATAGAATCATTTGGTTGGAAAAGATCATCGAGTCCAACTATACTTGTCCACTACTAAACCAGATCTCTGAGCACCTTGTCTACCCATCTTTTAAACACCTCCAGGGATGGTGACTCCACCACCTCCCTGGGCAGCCTCTGCCAGCACCTGAGAAACCTTTCGGTAAAGAATTTTTTCCTAATATCCAATCTGAACCTCCCCTGGTGCAACTTCAGGCCATTTCCTCTCATCCTATCAATTGTTACTTGGGAGAAAAGACCAGCACACACCTCATTACAACCTTCTTTCAGGCGGTTGCAGACAGCGATGAGGTCTCCCCTCAGCCTCCTTTTCTCCAGTCTAAACAACCTCAGTTCACTCAGATACTCTTCATAACAGTTGTTCTCCAACTCCTTCACCAGCTTCATTGCCCTTCTCTGTACATGCTCCAGCCTCTCAATGTCCTTCTTGTAGCGAAGAACTCAAAACTGAACACAGGACTTGAAGTGCAGCCCCCTTCCATCCCCACCAGCCATTCAGCTGCAGGTCTCTGCACTCACCACAAGCAGACAATGCTCAGAAGACAAGGTCCTGTTACGGCTACTAACAGCCAATGCCATTCCCGCACCAAGTACGCTACCATGGCCAGCAGCATGTTCCCAATGCTCCAGAAGATGCTAGTAAGGATCCCAGAGAAGGTGCGATGCTGTATGTCCACCCACTCCATCCCTGCAAGAGGGAGGCAGCATTGAGCTGGGACACATAGGACTTCTCCAGCAAAGGGTCTGCAGGGCTTTTTAACAAAGGACAAAGTGAGATAACATCTCTTGTCTTCTCCTCCAGGAAAGTCCCACTGTTTCACCTACACTTGACACATTTAAAATGTTCATCCACAATGCTTAACCTCTTGCAAAGCTGTAAGTAACTAAAATAAAGCCTTAAAAGAAGAAATACTGGACATACAGTAAAAAACAGTGCTAAAAACACCTTAGGTGATGCGCTTGTTTTTTCCATAGAATCATAAAACGTTTTAGTTTGGAAGGATCCTCAAAGCCCATCCAGTTTCAACCCCCTCACCAAGGGCAGGGACACCTCCCACTGGATCAGGGTGCTCAAAGCCCCATCCAGCCTGGCCTGAAACACCTCCAGGGATGGGGCAACCATCAGTTCTCTGGGCAACCTGTGCCAGGGCCTCCCCACTCTCACAGGAAAATATTTCTTCCTAATCTCTCATCTCAACCTGCCCCCTTTCAGCCGAAAACCATAACCCCTTGCCCTATCCCTGATAGAAAGCCCCTCGCCAGCTTTCCTGGAGCCCCTTTCAGTACTGGGAGGCTGCTCCAGGGTCTTCCTGGAGCCTTCTCTTCTCCAGGCTGAAGAAGCCCAACTCTCTCAGCCTCTTCTGGTATGGGAGGTGCTCCAGCTCTCGGATCATCTTAGTGGCCTCCCCTGGACTCACTGTAACAGATCCCTGTCCTTCCTGTGCTGCGCTTTCATCCTATTCAATAGCATTCAAATGGTCTTCTTTATCAAATAGATAATTTTTTTTTCTCCTAACCACCTTTACTGCACAGTTTCCCATTTCTCTGCCCACACATTATTCCAGATTAAAGGAATATCTTAAGATGAATTGTTGTTCAAGTGGAATCTCTCTGGAGTAGATACTAATGTGCATGTAAAGCCAGAACAGATGGGAATCTCCTTGTTTGTGTGTGTGAGCTAAAAGCCAATTTTCCCCCCAAAATCTGGACATCTTGCTACCACCTCTAACAATCACAAATGTCCCTCCCAAGCTCTACTTTGGTTTGCAACAATAAAAAAAAAAACTTAGAAAGCCTTGGGATTTGTCAGGGCTTATATGGACTTTTCCAATGTTGAAGCTGTTTTAGCTCAACTGTGGCTATATTGGCAAAAATCTGACCCCTGTAACTTTATCTTGGGTACAGTGAGTCTTGCCTAGGTCCAAGCTGTATCGACAAAATCATCCAGTGCTCTGTTGGGTACTCTCAGCTTTGGAGGTTGTTTTTATTATATAGTTATCTAAATTTTTCAGTTTCATTTTGCCTAGCTCTGTACAATGTTTTTTTGGTGGTTCTTTCCCTCCATTCTTTCTAAAAATACAGATTGGGAACTTGTGAAAACTGTGAGCAAACTCAAGACTGGGGAGTTAGAAAGAGCCCAGAAATGACACACCATCCTCCTCCTGTTGAGGACACAGCAACACAGGTGAATTGTCAAACAGCATGTTTGAAGGAGAACTTGAGATACTGAGTTTGATAACAGCATCAGAGGAAAGGGGCAGATACTTTGGTCTATGGCTTTTATTTTACTACTGATGGTCCTTAACAGGAGTTTAGTAGAATGGATTGCAAGCATTAATGTTGCAACAGAAGTACTAATAAGTGGTTGTTATATTTTGAAGCATTAATTAGACTAACTGAAAATTATAATGCTTGGATACTCCCAAGAGAGATGCTCTTTTGGCTGCCTGTAGTCAAATTACATGCATAATGAATTCCAAACTCCCATTTCTCCTTGCTCTTCCCTGTCTGGTAGACAAATCTCTACCTACCCACTGCTTTTCAGAAGTCCCCAGTAAAACCAGGCACCCACAAACCCCCACGTACTTACCCAAAGGCAATACAATAAGGGAGACACCACTCAGGGCCACCCCGGTGAGGGTCCGTGTGATGGCCAGCATGCTGTAGGAGATGGAGGCAGCACTCAGCATCCCAAACACGACAGAGCAGACAAGTGACAGCAAGAGCATGGCTTTCCGTCCGAACCTGCCATGAGCACAGGCTGGGTTACAGCAGCTGGAAAACTGTCCCAGGAGTAGGGCTTAAAATGGGGCAAACCAGAGACTCGAGAAAGAAATTGAAAATATTGCCTGCTCTACAAAGAGTACAAAAGACAACATTCCTGAGAGCAAACACCTCTGGATACAGCCGGTGCCACAGTGGTGTAATCCCACTTGGAGGGCCAGTGTTCCTAAGGGGCATTAGGCATGAGGCTCTCCAATGGAAAGGGCAGCATCGGTCTAAACAATATATCGAGCTTCCCAATTCCATACCGTCATCAAAAGCAGTGATAGCAGCTTGAAATCCCATGCTGCTGGCACATCCTGCTCCCTCCAGTGGCTGTCCCTATGCCTGGCTCGGCATGTTCTCCTCGCATGGCTTACACAGGACCAGCCACTGCCACTGCTCTGGAGGAGAAGAGAGAATCTACTTTCACCCTGATCCTTGGAAGGAAAGCAAAGGAAAATAAAAGGATTCCAATTGTCAACACACACATGCATATAGCCCTGATGCCCTAAGAAGTCTTTGAGAAAGCTGCTAGGAGGTTGTTCCCCAGGGGTTTTGGAAGTTGTAGGACCAACTCTCACCTCAAAGCTCATCTAGTTTCAACTCACCTGCCATGGGCAGGGACACCTTCCGCTGCATCAGGTTGCTCAAAACCTCATCCATCCTGGCCTTCAAAACCTCCAGGGGTGGGTTAGTCACGATTTCTCTGGGCAACCTGTGCCAGTGCCTCACCACCCTCACAGGACATCCTTGAGGGTCCCTTCCAACTCAGGACATCCTATGATTCTATGATAATGCTACCACATTCCTGAAAATGATCATAAGTGACCTCATGCAGCAGCTAGTTAATGAATCTACTGGGGAAAAAAACCCCTTGTGGCTTGGGCACAGGCAGTTTGCTGGATCTGGTTTGAAATTTAAGCAGAGCCAGTTTGCAAAAATTATTGCAACGCCCCTGGGTCAGAGCAGGAATCACCCACAAACACACCAGAGCTGGAGCCAGTCTCTAGTAGGATTTAACTGCCTAAGAAAGAAGATACAATTTTTAAATGAAGCTTTTTCTTGAAAATACAGGAAGGAGGAGATAAAACCATAAGATTCCCTGCAGGGCACAAGGCAGCTATTTATGGACCCATTACTAGGCTCTCTCAGCAAATGCATGCCTCCTGCTAGGGAAACCAGAGATGAGCTGGCACGATTGAACGGCAGGCTACAGGGAGGCTGCTGGAAATGATGCTGTTAAAACTGTCTTCAAAGGGAGAGGCAGGAAAGCACAACCTCTGAAAGACTAAATGTAGGAAATGTGATAAAAGGAGCAAACTGCACAAGTATAAAAAAAATTTAAAACACCATTTTCGTAAGTATCCCAATTGGGAAGTCAGCCAAAGCATCACAGAGCCAATTCAGTACAAGGACAAGATACAAAAGGAGTGTTTTGTAAAGAGCAAACAACAACAGAAACAATATATATACATATTGGTTTTGCATATATATACATATTCAGAATGAGGGTGGTTAGAGAGTTTACTAGGGTAAAATTTGTCAGTAGTGATGTTCTTAAATCCAAATGTTGCTTAAGGCTTAGAACAAAACAAACCTGAACAGCAGCAAAATGCCAGGACCAGATGGTTTTCACCCTGAAGCACTAGAGATGACATCTCTGCATTACTGGTAGTGAAAAGTAGTGGGACCTCATCTTTATTAGAGCAAAGGGAGGTTGCTAATGGGACATCAGCTCATTGCTGGGTGGATGTTTGGCTAGAACTGCCTGTTATAACCCAAAGTCTTGCTCTGGAGGAGCACTGGTCAGCTCAGAGGCCTCTGTTTTAAATTATATAAACAGAATTGTTTGGGCTGGAAGGGACTTCAAAGCCCATCTCGTTTCAATCCACCTGCCATGGCCAGGGACACCTCCCACTGGATCAGGCTGCTCAAAGCCCCATCCAACCTGGCCTTGAACATTTCAGACCTGCCCCTGCACGTTCTCCCAGTGTGAGCATGGACTCATTTATTGTCTAACATTTCTGCCTTTTTATATCCAGATACTCTTTTTACACCTGAATCTTCTACTGGCTCTTCTCCCTCACAGTCCATTTGAAAAACCAAATTGTTTCTTGTTTTGGTCTAGCAGAGATTTCTCTTGCCCTACTTCTTTTCCTGATTCTGAATTTCTTTCCCTCCAACTGTGCTATAAAACTGTTTTTGATACAAAGCCAAGTTTGAAAACCAGCCAGGTGTCTTGAGTCCTTCTCAAGTCTCTGGGTGCTTAGAATCATAGAATCATTGATGTTGGAAAAGACCTCTAAGCTCATCCAATCCAACTGTCAGCTCACCACCATTGTGCCTACTAAACCATGTCACAAAGTGCCACGTCTACACAATTTTTGAACCCCTCCAGGGATGGAGACTCCACCACTTCCCTAAGCAGCCTCTTCCAATGCTTCACCACTCTTTCAGTAACAAGTTTTTTCCTGATATCCAATTTAGACTTCCCCTGGCACAACTCGAGGCCATTTCCTCTCATCCTGTCACTTCTTACCTGGGAGAAGAGATCAACACATACCTCACTACACCCCTCTCTCAAGCAGTTGTAGAGAGCGATGAGGTCTCCCCTCAGTCTCCTCCAGGCTAAGCAACCCCAGTTCCCTCAGCTTGGGTCCTTCTGAAGTCTCTGGGTGCTTCATATTGTGAAGCTGGTTCCCCTCTGCTATGCAGAGATTTTTCAGCCTGCCATACACTAATGCTTGTTTGCTCCCAGAGGAAATAAACTGGGAAGCAGTTTCCTGCAGAGGAAACTCAGGCATTAAATAATGAATAGCATATAGCGAATAGCACATCCTGGTTGCGTGCCTGCACCACAGATTTTCTGGTAGATTTCCTGGTTCTGCTGTTTGCAAAAATATTTAATTTCATAATTGATGCCCTTTCTAGCTTATTACTCAGAGGTTTTTCAGACTTACAGATTTGTTCAAATTTTCCTCATTTCCTCTGCCCTTCCTCGAAGAATGCCTCCCTGCTTCCAAGAACCTCTGTTCTTCTGCTTCTCTAGTGATGACAGAGTCATTTTTTGTTTTCTGGAGACTATTCTTTTTTGACTATGGCATTCATTTTCTTTAAGCCCCTCTCTTGTGTGTCCTTAACCAAGTTCCATATAACTTCTGAGGAGTTAACTCTTGTTAACTTGGTCTTGTTTTACCTTTGTTTTAACCATATTTCTAGTTTTTTCAGGCAGTTGTCTTTTCTGAGTTTGATCTCCCAGATAGTGGGTTTTTTTCAGTGTTTGCTGTTCCTGCAGCAATGCTGACCACAGAGTTGTGGTCACTATTGCAGTACATCTTACACCTAACCAAGCTCAGAGCTGCTACCTGAGTGGTGGTCTCACAAGTGACAGGGTGAGAGGAAATGGCCTCAAGTTGCACCAGGGGAGGTTTAGAACAGGTATTAGGAAAAATTCTTTACTGCAAGAGTGGTGAAGCATTGGAACAGGCTGCCCCAGGAAGTGGTGGAGTCTCCATCCCTGGAGGTGTTCAAAAAGCGTGTAGCTGTGGCACTTCAAGACATGGTTTAGTAGGCACGGTAGTGTTAAGTTAATGGTTGGACTGGATGATCTTGGAGATCTTTTTCAATCTTAATAATTCTGTGATGGGCTGCTAACTGGCTGATCCATGAAGCATTTATCCCCTGCTTTGCTTTGTTGTATGACTTTAATCCAATTTTCAAGTGAGAAGCTGGATTCTCCCTTTATGTTTGTGTTTCCTTCCTTCTCTGCCCTTCTAATCACCTTTTGCAGGTCATAGGTTGGTGAAATTCTTGTCATGAAACTGAAACCCTGGAGGAACAGCCTGAAAGAGGTCAAACCTGTCTGAAAGGTATCCGAATACCACAGCCCCTATCGTAACGCCAATGAAGAAGAAGGTTGCAGTCGCCTGATTCAGTCCACGCTGCTCACACACGAGGTCCCACTGAAACATAAGGCCAAAATGACACTTAGTGCCCAGTTCAGTCTCTGCTGCCTTTTCACACCCCTTCCCTCTGGTGGGCAGTCATTGTGTCTTGCACGGTGCTGAATCTGATTGAAGGGTAGAATCCTGCACACAGGATAGTGTTGAAAAGTTGCATCTTAGAAAACTTAGAGAGCTCCCATTTATCTGTCCTCACTGTGACAGCCTTTCTGTGGACACTTGCTGGGCATCAGAAAGCTTTCCTTGTCATGGAGCATTCCCCTTTTTCCTCTCTGAACCCTGGTGATAGCTACTCCAAACCTGCCCTGTCCATGTCTCCCCTAGCTCCCTCTGTCATGCCTCTGGGACTGCCCAGTGAGGTGGGCATTTACACAGTGCCACACTGCAGTGAGCTGTAAGACGTGCCTCAACCTTCATTAGGGAATGTCATATTGATATCCAGTAATGGTTGCTCTGACCAGTTTCCTATGAAATTGTCTGTGCATGGAGGGGTCAGACCAAGTCCTTGCCCTTGATGACAACTTACTGATTTATTGCTGAGAAGTTGGTCTAGGCATTCTTCCTAATTAGGTTAATGAACATTGTTTTACTCTTTTGGAGGTGCAAATGTCACTAATCATTACAGAATGCTGTGACCAAACTGCAGAGTTAATTTTCTGTATGTACAAACTTGGCAAAAACCTGATTTAATCATCAACCAAGCCTTGCAGCCTCTCTGACAAGGCCAGCAACCTTGAACAACCTTTCTTGCTGCAAGAGAAAGCCCTGGCCCCCTGAACATGTCCTGAGGCCACTGCAGTGTGGGTGCAGCACAGCGAGGCTCCATGCTCAGCATCCATGCTATGGAGTATCTCCCCTGCATTTCCCCCAATGGTGCTTTATACCTTTAGCCCTGAAGCAAGTGCCGAGATCAGATAGAGACCTGGTGCATATCTGACCCTCACCTCCATGCCTGCCCAAAGGACGGGCTGGATCGATGGACCCAGGTAAATTTCATGAGGTTTAACAAGGCCAGGTCCTGAACTTGGGTCACAACAACCCCATGCAATGCTCCAGGTTTGGGGAAGAGCAGCTGGAAAGCTGCCTGGCAGAAAAGCACCTGGGGGTGTTGTTTGACAGGGGCTGAACATGAGCCAGCAGTGGCCCAGGTGGCCAAGAAGGCCAACAGCATCCTGATTATGTTGGAAATGATGTGGCCAGCAGGACCAGGGAAGGATTTGTTTCCCTGTACTTGGCACTGGTGAGGCTGCACCTCAAATCCTGGGTTCAGTTTTGGGCCCCTCACTATAAAGAAGACGTTGAGTTGGTGGAGCACATACAGAGAAGGGCAATGGAGCTAGGGAAGGGGCTGGAGCCCAGGCGGTTCTGGGAGTGGCTGAAGGACCTGGGGTTGTTTAGTCTGGAGAAGAGAAGGCTGAGGGGAGACCTCATTGCTCTCTGCAGCTCCCTGAAAGGAGGTTGTAGCAAGGTGAATGTTGGTCTCTTCTCTCAAATAACAAGGAGCAGGACAAGAGAAGTGGCCTCAAGTTGTGTCAAGGAAGGTTTAGATTGAATATTAGGAAAAAATTCTTTACTGAAAGAGTGGTGAAGCACCAAAAGAGGCTGCTCCAGGGCAGTGGTGAAGTCTCCATCCCTGGAGGTGTTCAAAAAACATTTAGAGTAGGCACCTGGGGACATGGTTTAGTAAGCACAGTGATGTTGGGCTGATAGTTGGACTGGATGATCTTAGAGGATCTTTTCCAACTGTAATGATTCTATTGAAAGCAGGGTGGTGGGGAGGAGTCACCTGCTCTAGGTTAGGACTTGGCCCTACTTTCACCAAGACAGCCATTTCCAACCGAACTGTGTCCCTTTTGTCTGACCAAGTTGTCCCCTTCCCTAAGACCTTCTGTGGCTTGGGTCACTTTTCAAGGAAGGTAAAGCATTAACACGCAGAAGTAACACTGCTAGCCCTAGCAAAGGGTTTCAGAAGGTGGGCGGTTAATGTTTGATGGTCAGGGACCTTGGGCAGGCTCAAGGTTATGGCTGACCATACTACATCTCAGCAGAAGGCCCTTGGAGAGCATGTTCGGCCTGGCAGCAAGAGACAATGGTAGTAAGAGAAGAGAGGAGCATGATCTTGGGGAGGAGGAAGTCAGACAGCAGTGGGGAGGGGTGACCTAAGGAATAGAAGACGCCATGTGGCCAAGCAGAGAAAATCCTATATTTGTGTCTTCCCTCCACCCATCTCACAATGGCCTGGAGAAATGAAGATTCTTATAATAAGAAATTATGGCTTCTAAATATCAATCTAAGCAACATTGTTGTCATCATAATTTAGAAAATGCTGGCTTATAACTCTGAGCTTCAGTGAGCTTCTCCCTCCCAGGAAACCTTCTCTAAACAAGTTATTTCCACTGGTTAAAAGGCAAAGATTCCTCTCTAATTATTTGCACCCAGTGAGTAGCTCTTCATCTGCTCCTCAAAACACACCTTACTTCATTTTTTGGCTAGATCACAGGCAAGTTGTTACCTGGGTGGAGATGGTGGAGGTGAACTGCGAGTGGTCATAAACCCATCCATGCTGGCAGTGTTGGATGACAGAGTCGTTTTCTGGTTGCAGAGAGGAGTTGCGCAGCAGGTGGAACTGAGGCTGCAAGAACATCTCACAAGACTTGAAAGTGCCATCAGGCTCCTGGGGGATGCTGATGAGCAGAACTTCCTCTGTGGTGAGGTTCACAAATGCCTCTTGGTTTGGAATTGCACAGTGATGAGAGGGGGTAGCAGCAAGAAAATTGTGCAGCAGGAAATGCATGGGAAGGTTAATCCTTGGGAGGCAGAGGATAAACAAAATCAAGATCTGGAATCTGCCAAAGCCACCGATTTCCAGTAAAAGATCCTCAAATTTCATCTTTTCTATGGAGTTTGCTCATTCAAAGCAGCTATGTGCCAAGGAGCAGCAACATGAGCTTGAAAAGTGGTCTCTGTCCTTGGAGCTCAGCTTCCCATTCATACAGCCACTTCATTGGACTTTGAGACCTTGCAGAAAGGTTGTCAAAAGCTGCAGTGAAGCTCTCTATTTGGAGTAGAGCCAAAGAAACACGTCCATTTTAAGTGGACTCAGCACAATGCGCCTCATCTTTTTAGAGTCCTTTCCTCCTGTGGTGGTTTTTGAGAGGGGGATCCGTATTGGGAAAGGAAGCTGTGGGAAGAGTGCTGTGAAAGCCCTGTTGTTTCTAGTGAGGTGATGCTCTTCTAGTGCGAGGATCTGTTAGAGCGAGTCCACAGGAGGCCATGAAGATGATGGCCCAAGTACCTCCATGCAAGGACAGGCTGAGAGTTGGGCTTGTTCAGCCTGGAGAAGAGAAGGCTCCCGAGAGAGACCTCATAGCACCCTCTGAGAAGGGCTGCAGGAAAGCTGGGGAGGGGCCCTTTATCAAGGAGGACAGGGACGGGACAAGGGGGAACAGTTTTAAGCTAAAAGAGGGGAGATTGAGATGAGATCTGAGGAAGAAATGTTTTCCTGTGAGGGTGGGGAGGCCCTGGCACAGGTTGGCCAGAGAAGTGGTGGCTGCCCCATCCCTCGAGGTGTTCAAAGCCAGGTTGGATGGGGTCTTGAGCAGCCTGGTCTAGGGGGAGCTGTCCCTGCTCATGGCAGGGGAGTTGGAACTGGATGGGCTTTAAGGTCCCTTCCAACCCAAATGATACTATGATTCTATGATACAGCAGGTAGAGATGAGGAGGCGCAAAAAGCTCTTCATAGCACCTCCTGTACTTGCTGAATGTTCAGGCTGAGTGTGGCCCAAATGTTAAATGCTGCAAGGGTGCAAATCACACAGAGCAGGATAACGCCATGGGCTCATGAAAGGATGCCATGCTGTGATCTTAGGAGATCTTTCCTCTTTTCAACAGCATTCTTGGCTGTCCTTGTTCCACAAACATGCTATCCCAGTCTTTGTTATGAACCATTTCCTTTGCTATGAACCATTTCCTCATGCTGGGATGAGCATATAGAGTGAAGAGAGGACATCCAACAGTGCTGTGCCTCCAGGTTTACAGTTTAAGCTTAAGTTGAACTACAGGACAAACTGTTTTTCTTCACCATTGGTCTTCTAAGGGCAAGGAACAGAAACTCTCATTGATGTGCTGTTGCATATTTAAACTGCAAAGCAGCTTCAGCCTCATGGTCAGAAGCAACGTTACGGGTCATTGATCTCTGACTCTCAGGGCTCTGCTGCACATACTGCAATGGCTTAAAATGTCCATCACTTGATCACTGTATTTCTCTAACCCAAACGTGTTCATTTAACCAGTCACTAGGTTTAGTTAATGACCAAACGCTGTGGCTGACTATGCTACCTTGGTTAATTAAACACAGGAACTGACTCAAAGAGCTTGGACTTTCCTAGAAGTGGTGAGAGCAGGACTCCTCTGCTGCTCTTTTCACGTATAAAGCTGGAAAGAAGGGTTTAATTTTGCTTCATATGTGCACAATTTTCTTCTGCAATCTTTCATCTCCTTGTCAGGATGCCAACTATTTGTCGAGAGGGAAGATTATTAAATGACTCAGTCACTAATCATAGAATGATTTGGGTTGGAAGGGACGTTACAGCTCATCCAGTTCCAATCCCAAGAGGGCCAACCATCTCCTGGGGTGCATCCAGCATGGCATCATCAGCCAGGAGAGGGAAGGGATTGTCCTGCTCTTCTCAGCACTGGTGCAGCCCCATCTTGAATGCTGGGTGCAGTTTTGGGCACCACAGCATAAAAAGGACATAAAGCTACTGGAGAGCATCCAAAGGAGGCCGCAAAGTTGGTGAAGGGCTTAGAGGGGAAGCTGTACAAGGAGCAGCTGAAGTCACTTGGTCTGTTCAGCCTGGACGAAAATGAGAGAAGACCTTATATTGGTCTGCAGGTTCCTCACAAGGGGAGGAGGAGGACAAGCAGGCACTGAGCTCTTCTTTCTGGTGACCAATGATAGGACCTGAGGGAATGGCAGGAAGATGTGCTAGGGGAGAGTTAGGTTGGACATTAGGAAGAAGTTCTTCACCCAGAGGGTGGTGGAGCACTGGAACAGCTCTCCAGGGAAGCAGTCATGGCGCCAAGCCTGACAATATTCCAGAAGCATTTGGCTGACGCCCTCAGCCCCATGATGTGAATGTTGGGGTTGTCCTGTGTAGGGACAGGAGTTGGACTCAATGATCCTTGTGGGTCCTTTCCGACTCAGGACATCCTATGATTCTATGAACTTTCTCATGTTAACCTAGGCATCCCCTGGTTCCTGTCTCAGGTAACTGAGATTTCAGTTTTAATTTTTCTGCCCTGTATTTGGGTAGGGATCCTCTGCACTTTGCAGTTTCAGCAATACAGGAACTGACATGGGCTTCAATAAGACACTCACCCAATAGTCCATCTTCAACACTAGCAAGAAGGCTGGGAAAGAATGCAGGAACAGGACATTTATCTAGTACTACTTTCAAGATGTTATTGCCTCCAAACTATTCCTTTTTTAAAGAGTTTTTGTGACTCCTCCTATTAGATCCATTATCCCAAACTGGATGCTTATTGGCAGGTTTCAATTTACATCTCTGCTTTGTATTAAAATTCCAACATTCTTTTATTTTTTTAGGTAATTTTATATGCCTGCAGACAGGTTGTCTTGTCGTGTGTAATTGCTGAGAGGAATGTCATGTAATACCATGTATATAATTACTGGCATGCAGTCCATGTTTTTATATCAGTTCATTCCATTACACAAATTTCTGAAGTTCCTTAATTCATCTCTTTTCACACTGCACCTTCTGAGCCATGCATTAAAACTTTGCACCCCCGTCCATCTGCCTGTCCATCTGTCCTGCATGTGGCATTGAGAATATGTCAGAGAACGTGGCTGTAGGGAATGTTGGCTGTTCCAAAATGTTCTTCCTGCCCTCACCAGCTCCACGCCCTCCTGCTTACAAGACATCCCCTTAAGCAGTTGCTGGGATTGTCGAGATGGTGGCTGTGCAGGGAAGATTTTTGGCTGCCTGTATCGTGCCCAGCCCATCCATCAGAGGGGTGTTCACCAACTCTTGTAGGTCCAGCTAGTACGTCACCAACTCTGTAGAGTCCAGCTCTTGCTCGACTTCTTCCTATTATCAGCCTTACCTGAGTGGAGAGTTGTTGCTTTGGGTTGTATCTCATGAAGCTGGGTGCTTTTTTTCACCATTTGTGGCTGAAATTAGAGCTTGGTGGCATCTTGACACCAAAGACAAACTTGTCTGGGCCTTGTCGGTCCATGCATTTATGGGACTCATGGTAATGCCACATCTGGGTTTGCAGTGATGTCTCCATTTCAGTCAGCATCTCCCACAGGAAAAGTGGGAAACACTGGATCCTAGGTACTTTCTCCTGTGGGAAAGGCCCAAAGAGGGTTGCTTGGTTGGTTTGCTCAGTGTAGGATGAACTCCTCAGCCACTGTTGTGCTCTGCACCTCCACCCCAGTCTCAGAGGCTGGGAGTCACATATGCAGCCTCCCCCCAGTCTCCTGAGCAACCTGGTGGGACTCCAGCACTGACCCTGCTCTGAGCAGTGGCTTGCACTAGAGACCTCCCAAGGTCTCTTCTACCCTGAATTATCTTATGAGCTTATGGTAGTGAATGGTGTCCCATCCAGCTGGTGGCTGGTCACTAGTGGTGTCCCCCAGGGATCGGTGCTGGGCCCGGTCCTGTTCAATATCTTTATTGATGATCTGGATGAGGGGATCGAGTCCTTCATCAGCAAGTTTGCAGATGACACCAAGCTGGGAGGAAGTGTCGATCTGCTAGAAGGTAGGAGGGCCCTACAGAGGGACCTTGACAGGCTGGAGAGATGGGCTGACTCCAATAGCATGAAGTTTAACAAGTCCATATGCCGGGTCCTACACTTTGGACACAACAACCCCATGCAGAGCTACAGACTGGGTACAGAGTGGCTGGAGAGTAGTCAGGCGGAAAGGGACTTGGGAGTGCTGGTGGACAGGAAACTCAACATGAGCCAGCAGTGCGCTCAAGTGGCAAAGAAGGCCAATGGTATCTTGGCCTGCATCAGGAACAGTGTGGCCAGCAGGACTAGAGAGGTCATCATCCCCTTATACTCGGCACTGGTCAGGCTGCACCTTGAGTGCTGTGTCCAGTTCTGGGCCCCTCAGTTTAAGAAGGATGTTGAGATGCTGGAGTGTGTCCAGAGGAGGGCGATGAGGATGGTGAAGGGGCTGGAGCACAAGCCCTGTGAGGAGCGACTGAGGGAGCTGGGGTTGTTTAGCCTGGAGAAGAGGAGGCTCAGGGGAGACCTTATTGCTCTCTACAACTACCTAAAGGGAGGTTGTGGTGAGGCAGGAGTTGGATTCTTCTCTCAGGTGACCAGTGACAGAACGAGAGGACACGGTCTCAAGCTTTGCCAGGGGAGGTTTAGGATTGACATTAGGAAGAAATTCTTCACTGAGAGGGTAATTGTTCATTGGAATGCGCTGCCCGGGGAGGTGGTCGAGTCACCATCCCTGGAGGTGTTCAAAGAGAATTTGGATGAGGCACTTAGTGACATGGTGTAGTTGACAAGTGGGAGTAGGAGTAGGTGTAGGTGTAGGTGTTGGGTCATAGGTTGGACTCGATGATCTCAAAGGTCTTTTCCAACCTTATGATACTGTGATACTGTAACATTATACCACAAGATTTTGGACTAGTTTAGACTGTTATTTTAAATCATAGCATCATAAAATGGTTTGTGTTTGAAGGGACCTTAAAGCCCATCCAGTTCCAACCCCCTTGCCTTGGGAGGGACACCTTCCACTGGATCAGGGTGCTCAAAGCCCCATCCAACCTGGCCTTGAACACCTCCAGCGATAAAACAGACACAGCTTCTCTGGGCAACCTGTGCCAGGGCCTCCCCACCCTCACAGGAAAACTTTTCTTCCTAAAATCTCATCTAAATCTCCCCTCTTTCAGCTTAAATCTGAGGCTTTACCTCATGGTATTTTAAATATGAATTAGTGATTTTAAACAACAGGACTCAATGTGTTATGTTCTTTGTCTTTGAGCTTTTTTGGTAAGTAATGACCATATTACTAAGCATAGTAATCCTATTGAAAGCAGTGAATGTTCCTGGTCCTTACCAGCACATATTTTGGGGTTGGTCGCAGCCAACAGAATTGTCATAATGGCAGGAAAAGATCATGTACCTTGTGGGGAGATTCTATGATGACCTAGGGCACAACTTTGCAGGAGGTTTTGGAAGACAAATAGGGGCCACAGCTGCCACACAGCTGGAATGAAACCCAAGCACATCGTAGCCAAGGTCTCTTGCCAGCAATTCAGGTGGCATTTCTGCTTCACATGTGGCAACACCAATAAATGGGAGAAGACACCAATGAAAAGGTAGACCGGTTTTTAATGGCATGATCAAGAATCCCCGTTTAATAACAAACCTAATGACAACTGTGTCTGATATGAACAAGAAATGGCATCATCATTTATTTTTGTTTTTAAGACGTGATCTGTAGTTATGACAAATGCCAGGTGGATCTGTACACAGACAGGGCTTCTGTGATGCATGCCAGATTTTATGGCCAAGAAAGTTGCCATGCAGTTGAACCGGACTGTGGTTCCTCAGTCGGAGTCGTACATTCTGTTTGCAGTGTGTAAACATTCTCCAGCTGCTTTCCTAAAGAATGCAAAGAAGATATGTAGAGAGATTAGCCTTGGGACCCAGTCACATTTCCAAGGAGCAGAAGTCCTGTCTCCAGGCAAGAAGACTTTGTCAGACTGTGCCAGAGGCAAAGGAAAACAACGTTGGTGTGTCAGAGAAAATGTCTGAGAGTAGAGTCACATGCTATCATGTTAAAAGGAGATATACAAAATTATCTGCATTTCCAGCTCCAATTCCTGTCCAGAGAAGAAGCAGCCCAGGTCCCATAGCACAGCAGTGATGCTGGCACTGGTTTTCACTGGTATGCCTGGCCTCCTCACCCAAAGCCCCATGTTCTGCAGAGCTCATCACACCATCCGCAGGTGATGGTTCAGGAGCCTCTGCCTTACCCAAGCGTTGAGGAAATATCAGCCCTTGCCCCTCAAGCAACCCTGTGTCAGACCTCCCTGTGCTCAGGGCAGAGGCAATACAAGGCAGAGCAGCTACTGGTGTGCCCCTTGCTGATACCAGCCCAGCAGAACCCTTGTCAAAGCTGAGATCTCACCTCTGCAGCTCCTTCTGGTTTACGAACTAAGAGCATGAGGAGTTCTCATCTTGGTCCCTACTAGGAACCCACCTCTGGATTTGCTGTGGTAGCTCCCCTCCTCCTTTTAACACAGAAGGCATCAATGCATACTTCAAAACTGCTTTGCAGACATGTGCAGCTTCAGAAATAAAAGGGATAATATTCGTCCTTATAAGCCAGAGCACCAGCCTGCCCCAGTGCAGGGTCTGCTGCATAGGTTGGTGGCCAAATCTGTCTCAAGCTTTGCTTCAGGACTCCAGCCAGAGAGGGACTGGCCTGCAGGGAGTATGCAGTGGCTTTGAAGACGAGATTTGCTAGAGGAGGTACATCAGGAATGAAGGAGCAGGAGAGTTATGGAGGATGAATCACTGTCATTTCACAGGATCCCGACTGTGCTCAGCATCACAACACAGCCTCCAACCAGGGCTGTTCTCTAGCATCATAAAGTTACAAACCCCCATGCTTAGGGAGATCTGTTTTTAACATCAGATGGCTCTGTTGTTACTATCAGCATGTCCCAGCCCTCAGAGCGCAGCACCAGGCTGAGAAAGAGCAAAAGAAGCATTCAGAGTTCTGCAGAGGACCTTGGGCATCCACCCAGTGTCAGTGGTGCAGGCATGCACCACAAGAAGAAAGGGTCTAAACAGGCGCCCAGGCTCTCTCCCTCGTGTGCAGATGTTGGAGTAGCTGGCAAACAGATGGAATCAAAGCGGGTTGCAAACTCCCAGGTGGTCTCTATATGCTTTGTGAAATCAGCCTAGTGCTGCTGGAGCACAGGCACCTTTCAGTTAAGCCAGAGGAAATTAATTGGAAACAAAACTTATGTCCACAATTGGACTTTTACAGTGTTCACAAGGTTAATTTAACTGTAGTTGATTGGTGTGTGGGGCAAGGCCTTAGAGAGACCTCCGTGTTTGTGCACATGGGGTAGTGGTAGGATCATGCCATGGGGTCAGTACACTATACAGAGAAGAAAGAAGTGCGCTAAGGGACCATCGAGCTGTTACTGGTGCTGGTCAGGCTATCAATAGATATTTATCCCTCTTCTTACAGAGGATTTACACTGAGAAAGTACCTCTGTATTGGAAAGGAGCAACATCAAAGATTGTCTTGCCCCAATACAATTGCTTTGGATGGAAGCGTTTCACTAGCAAAGAAACGATGCTTGTGTTAGTCCCAGTCAGCCATGTGAGCAGGCACTCTCTGAGCCATGCCACGCGAAGATGCCACACAGAGATGTGTGGCAGACCAGCAGTTACTACAACTCTAATAGCAAGTGCGACGGCTGCCAACCACCCAGGCTGTCCCTGGCTTATGCTCAGGCGAGCAGAGCCTCACAGCTCACATGGGCTTTGGTAGAGTGGTACCCTGTTCTTCCATCCACATCCACCGCACACAGCAGACAGTCCTGCACACATCACAAGTCACACGGCATCAGGACACTTCTTTGAAGATAGCAGGGTCCTTTTCAACCTTTAGCTACTATATATAATGGGCTCTACTTATATTATATTGTTAAAATAATATATATGTTATAATATTCTTTACTTAGAAAGGGCAAACAATCTCCTGCCTCACACAGATTCCAAGCACGACTGACCCAGAGGGGTCTGTTACCAAAACAAGCAGAAATGTTTGTGCTGCCAACCAGACAAATCACTCAAGCAGCTCCATCCGTGTGTTCAAGCCCCTCCATGACTTCAATCTAGTGCCATCCTTTTGCCGTCCTTTTGCTCCTTCTGCTCATACAGCCTCTCCTTGCACTGGCTTAGTCCCAGGAACTGTCCCAATTTCAGATTTCCCACTTGGCACATTCCTGCCATATCCCTGTTTCTTTGCAAACACCTCCTGGCCAGACAGCAGCCATCAACTCATTTTTACCAGCTGGCGTGACATCTTCTCTGCTGGCAGCTAAGAAAGCAGGCAGGACCATCACAGACCCCAGTAAAGCAGAGCATTAGCTTTATCTCATGATTCCAAAGACACTTATGCTCCCGACACACACAGGACACAACAGCGTTCCCCCGACTAAGTCCTGTCCGTTCCTACCACTCATGCAGAGACACAGGCACGGTGACAGCCTGGCCCAGGAGTCTGCTCAAAACACATGAGCACAACCACCTGCAGCTGGCCAGGACAGACCTTGCAACAAAGACACCGATGGGGAACCACGTCGTGTCAGGCTGCTCCCAGAAGTTCCCACAAGCCTAAGAAAGTGCTGCAAGTCTGCTTTTCCACCCCTGACCACAAACAGTTCTATTTAGTCTTCCTAGACATTCCTCTGCTCTGATCAGCTTGATCTTCTCTTCTTTACAGCGAAGCAAGGACGCAGCCACACTTCCAACAGTGTTTGAGCAGCCCTATGTGTCCTCAAAGCTTGAAAGAGCTTGCACACTATATCTAAGGCAGACGAACTGCAGGGTCTTGTTTCTCCTGCCCTTCTGGGATGGGACAGCCCGCCATATCCTGCAATGTCAGGATCATCTGGCAGCCCTCAACCACCTAACTTCTCCCTAAACACCCCAGCCCTCATCCCCTCCTGCCCCCAAACATGATTTGTGTTTGCTCCAGCTACGGCAGGTGCCCTTCCAGCCCCCCCGATGGGTAGAGGATGAAGAGAGGATGAGATGACACAGAGGAGTTGTTGACCCTTTTGCAGGACTATTTTCACAGTAACACCAGCAGAGAGCATCACTGCTGGTCCACCTGCCTACCAGAAAATCCCTCCAGAGAGACACAGAAGAGGAATGGGAACTTCTGCAACCAGGGTGTGCTGAACGCCCCAGTGACAGGTGTACCCTGGGGTCACGCTCACCACTGAGCGATTGAAGGGCAGAACCTTGACAGTCAGAGTCAAGGAGATCCAGAGCAGCACTGCATGGCAGGGGCTTTCCTGAGTCCCTCTGCTGACACCTGAAAGAGGGATCAGGACATCACCTGCTGCAGCACATTCACTACTGACAGGGGCTTATAAACACACCTGGGCTAGGCAGTGCCCTGTGACCGGCTCTGCCAGCAAACCCTGGCTCTGAGGACCACCTCTTGTTAGCAATTTTTTGATGTCCACTTGACTGGAAGAGTCCAGCACCAAAGCTCCTGTAACAATAACTTCAGTGAAGGCATGGAAGAGGCCATGTGACATACAGCCAAGATCACAGCATCACTTGCCACTGGGAAGGACAACAGGTCCAGAGACCGAAACCTGTGGGATACATAGGGACAGTGAGGCCTTGGGGGAATGAACCTCAGAAATGTTTCAGTGACAGTGCCTGGCAAGCCCTGCACAGGCTTCCTGGGGAGAAAGCATCACTGCGATCACCCAGCTTTCATTGCTATCATACCTGATGGCACAGCCCACTCTCATCCAAAATGACCAGGGGAACACACCAAGCACTCTCCTGCTCCAATCTGTGCCAGGGACAGCAGGGCTATGCTGGGGCAGGGAGGCTGGTAGCACAACCACAAGGAGAGACAACTCATGCCAGCCCCAGATCTCTGAGGACAAAGGTGTACCCTCAGCCCAGTCCTGTTACACAACACTGGGAAAGTCTGTTATTTTCTGCGTTGGAGATCTTTCACTGGCTTCCTGATGCCTGTGGGACCTGTCTGGTGGCTCTCCAACCTATGACAGCTTTGGCATGTTTCTGGCAGGAGCAGGAATCTACTGCATGACAAAGAGAGATGATACCTTGGTGTCCCCAGCATCCTGCCTACTACTGGTGGTTGGGTCCTGGTAGGAAGACCTCTTAGAAGACAGCTAGGTTTCTCATGAAACCTTTTAATAAGAACAAGTTCCCACATTCCTGTGAAATATTTCACTGGACAGTTGCTTCACAACTAAAAGTCAGCCTGATGTCTTCATCTGCCATTCTTGCATACTCAGTCTTCCCTGCTTTCGTGTGCCAGATGAAAGATATCTGCCCTGGAGCTTCTTTCCTGACTTAGGTATAGCTGAGCCACGAAAAACTCTCCTTTAAATCTTCTCTTGAATGCTGATTGTGTTTTATTGGCAGGTTTGCTAACCCTGTGAACAATCCTGTAGCCCTCTCGCCAAGCTCTTTCAATGTCATTTTTTGGCATGTGCATCTGAGACCTTGATAGGGCATCTGGTGAAGTCTCCATAACAAAGTCTTAGCATCTGAACACTCTAAAATGAGGAGCCTCCCAACAAAGTTATAGGAGAGCTCTTATGGTTTACATTCCTGGAAAGAACCTGTGCTTGGGTTTATTGTGTTTTCTAGTTTCTAAATGAGCAGGCCATATTTAGGCTGTAGTTTGACCCACACTTCAAACTCACACAAATTTACAGTGCCACCACAAGTGGGCACGCTCTCTGTCCTCTCCTTCCCCCTCTTCTGCGGTGTGACCAAATGCTGACCCAGACTGATGAACTGAACCAGATGAAAACCAAAACAGCAAACCAGAGGGACTACTGTCAGGCTGGATCAGCATTTCCAGCTATTTCATATAATCATGGAATTGTTAAGGTTGGAGAAAACCTCTAGGAGCATCCAATTCAACCATCAAGACAATAGCAAGATACCCATGAAACCATGTCCCAGAGTGCCACACATCCACATGCTTTTTGAACACCTCTAGGGATGGAGACTCCCCCACTGCCCTGGGCAGCCTCTTCCAGTGCTTCACCACTCTTTCAATAAAGAAATTTTTTCTAATATCCAGTCTAAACCTCCCCTCGCACAACTTGAGGCCATTTCCTCATGTCCTATCATTTGTTACTGAGGAGAAGAGGCCAGCACCCACCTCGCTACAACCTCCTTTCAGCGAGTTGTAGAGAACAATGAGGTCTCCCCTCAGCCTCCTCTTCTCCAGACTAAACATCCCCAGTTCCCTCAGCTGCTCCTCATAAGATTTGTGCTCCAGACCCTTCACCAGCCTCATTGCCTGCCTCTGGACATGCCAAATATTTGCCTCAGTATAAGGGGGTGGGACAGTGCAACAAAGCGGCTGGTACTTGGAGGCACCACTGCTGTTGGTGGCAACATCAGCTCAGTCTATCAAACCACAACCTGACCTTGGAGTTCCTAGTGCTTCTCTGCAAAGATAGGGGCATGTTTTTAGACTAGACCTGTGCTTGTAACTCTGCTGGGATGAGGAACATCAGCTGAAAAATGGCAAACACTTTGAGCTAAATGAAATAAATTCTTAGCACTGCCAGAGACTGTCTTATAAGGAGATAATTCCTTTCACCTATTTCTAGTCATGTCCCTCTTCAGATGTCCAAGGATTACCCTGTTCTCCCAGCCGCCTTGTGACAAATCTCATCCTCCCTTCCCGAACAGTTCCTGTAAATGTGAACAACATCAGGATTCCTTGGACTCGATGGCCGTCAGTGTGATTGTTTGTTCAATGATTATTACTGCCCAGATTCCTCTTTCAAGCTTTTTTGCTTGCAAATATTATAGTAAATATAATATTTGCAGACATATGTAATAGCAGGAATGCATGTACAGAGCAGCTGTATTTTTGTTATGCCTCATGCAAAGCCTCTTTCAGGCGTGACAATTGCGTGAAGCCCATAGTGTTTGGGTCCGGAGTGTTTCCTCCTCTGAGGTGCAGGGAACATGTTGTGACTACTTCAAGATCCCATCAAGCTCAGACAGGTATTGGTCCTCCTGGCTTTCACTTTCAAACTTTCCTAATTAGTCTGGGGGCTAAAATGTTGATTTAGTTCTAGCTGAGCGCTAAGCTTCTGCTCCAATAATTATTACTTGAAGAGCACAGCCCTGGCTTTCACATTCCCACTATTAGTTCTCACGTGTGGAAGAGCTGAGCACCAAGAAAGACATAAACCTGACCTCTGCAACCCAGCCCGCTCTACTCTCACATGGAAATGCCCAAGGTACCCACCACGTGCCAGTAAACCTCTCCTCGCAAAGCAGCAGCTTTTGAATATATTACAGGATAATAATTTCCCACCCTGCTGTGCAGGGGAACTTTCAACCACGGTGCCAAAATTCACAAACACCAAGAGCGTGACAATAAAGCACAAGGAATTTAGGTGCAAGGGGCACCCAAGCTAAAGGCATCCAGTGACTATTCACATCTTCAGGGTGGAGCTGTGTTTGGTGGACTACGGGTCTGTGGCATCGACCACGGTCAGGTCGATTGGAACCACCCATGCTGGGAGATGCTGTCTCCACAGATCACAGTTTGCTATTTGAGACACAAGCGGCTGCAGTGTGCTCCCTTCTACATTAATTAGCAAGTGCTCTCGATTTCCCAGCAAGCTGCCAGTACAGCCCTACCTTCATCTAAATACCCACCACACAGGCATCTGCTGAAACAGCAGCAGTGCCAGATGGTCTCCTCTGTGGGACATACTGGAGCAGGTAGGAGCATTCAGCAAGACCTCCCTGTCTCCCATTCCCACCTGCAGAGGCATCTCTGGAAAGGAGAGAAGAGCCTCCTCCACCCCTCTTGGCTAAGCTGGTGGCAATCCCTTCCTAACACAGGTAGCAGGAGGCGAGCCAACGCTCAGGCGGTAGCCAAGGCTGGCGTTGTCCCAGCAAGGAGAGAGGAGGGAGCTGCCTGTAGGACAGGAGCCTTCCACACCAGCAGGCCTTGCTCTCATCACCTCTGCTCCTCTTTCCAAAGCCAGGGGCGGTGTTGGCAACTGGTATTGCTAACAGAGAGAGGGAAATGCCTGGGGAGGGAGGAGGGGCAGGCACGAGGCAGGCTGCCTGGGTCGCTGCTTGGTGCTGTGCATTAGCAAGCGTGAGCTGCGGGCTGGATGTCTCCCTTGAAGAAGGCTCCGTGGCGCAGAGGCTCTCAGGCCCGTGGGAGCGGATCGCGACGGTGTGGGGTGAGAGTGAGTGAAGCATTGAAGTACAGCTACCGCTATACACTCGTGGGTCCAGCATGGAAGGCTGTGCTGCAGCATCTCAAGTGTATACTATATGCAGAAATTACCCAGTCCTTTGGGCTGGCAGAAGAAGATCATTATCTGGCAGCTGCCTTACTTTCCAGGGACACCTGCTTTCCTTTGGTTGCTGGACTCTGAGTCTGGGTTTTTCCTTTTTGTCGTTTTTTGGCCACACCAGGAGAGGGCAGGGAATCTCCTGTTGGACCCAGGGCCTGAGCTGCGGGCTGAGGTCGGAGGGAAGGAGGAACTCGCTGAAGAGCAGTCCCTGGCTTATGCTGTCGGCCAGGAGAGGGACTTTCCCTTCGAGGCGGCAGCTGGCTTCTGGGGGAAGCACTAGGGTTTCTTGAAGGAAGGACAGGGCTCCGAGGGGATGCACAGCTGGACCTCCGTGAGCTGCTTCGTGGAGGAAGAGAAGTGGAGCTTGGCGAAGAAGGAAGCCGACTTTGTATCTGCGTTGTTCGGCACTCATTTGGGACACTTCCAGCTGATCTCTGCACCTGAAGCCTGCATGGGAAGAGAAGAGGGAGGATGAAGGGGAATTTCTGCAAGGGGCTACAGATTCCTGGCAGGTTTGGCATGAACTTTGCTGAGCAATTACAAGAAGTCTCCAGCACCAGGATGACAGAAGCTATGCTGTTAACAACATGGAGCACTGGTTTGAACACCATCCTGCAACTCTCGATGCTGTTAACTAGTAAGTGCTTGCCCTGATCCTCCAGCACCCCCTGGGACAATGTGCAGGCATGGTTTGGCCCACAGCACATATCTGGGGCTCTTCTTAACATGCAGCATAGATGCAGCAACATCTTTCAAGGCAGGAAATACAATCTGGAAATGTGGGCATGAGTTGGATTGCACCAGTTGGCCTCTGAAGGTACCAATCCACAGAGAGCCTCTCCTTTCATCTCACATCTCTGAAAGATCAGATTCTGCTGGACCTGTGGCAGAACCCCAGCAGCAACTCGGCTCCTGGGCTGGCCTTCTATCCCCAAGGCCAGGCAGAAAAGCCAAACGCTGGTGAATTCAGAAGGTCCACCTCCACTTACATTTTTGTGCTTGTTCGATAGAGAGACAGGTATCTCCAAAAAAAATCAAGGCATAGGGATGTGCAGGGAATTCAGACCATGCTGTTCCAGGTCACTGCCAACATCCATGTGTGTGCACCTCCCTCTCTCAAGCTCTTTGTGTGCCAGCCATTTTCTGAGACAATCACAGCTGGAAACCTTGCAGTGCTTGCAGTTCTAATCGTAATAGCCAGGCCAGGTGTCCCTGAAGAGACACGGCCATGCCAAGCATGCTGCAAAACTGAGAGCTCAAGCCCCTTTGGCCAAACTGAGCCGAAGAAGAGAGAGAGGTGGGCATTTAACACACCAGTGAGCTGAAATGACTGTAGGAAATAGGGACTGACCATGCATTCAAGACAAGTGAAGGGTAAAGCAGTGGGAGGTGAGCAAAACCTTGGCTGTACCTCCTTAACATTTCCAACATTTTGCATTGCTCACCGTTTGCGTCTTACCTGTAGGCAACAGTCGCATCCTGCGGGGAGCTACATAGCACTGCCATGGCCATGGAGCTCTCAGACCTCACCACCTCTAGTGGTGTCTTCACTGGTGTGATGGGCCGAGGAATTCTGCTTCTTGTGCTTAAGGCTCTCTCTTCTTTCCCTAGGAGGGCAGCCTTCACCTTCCCTGCCTTCCTCTGAATGGAGTCATCGGAGTCGTGGGTGTCCTCCTCAGAACCTGTGGCTGACAGGGTTTCTGAGGCTCTCCGCCTCTCATCACTGGACGATGCTGAGGAGGAGGCCCCGGAGGCCAGCCGGAGGAGGCGGCTTTGTCTCTTCTCCATCACTAGGCGAGCCAAGTCAGGTTGCTTTGCCCTCTTATAAAGCCTCTCTTTGGCCGAGAGTGAAGTCGAAAGGTCTGAGCCAGTGTCCTCCTCGGAGAACAAGATGGGTATCCGACTTCGATACCTGGAGCCCAGAGGTCTCCTGGGGCCCTGCTGTGGCATGTCGAGGAGGGTCTCTGCTCGCTTCAGGTGTTCTGCCACCGATGTTGACTTTTCAAGATCAGGCTCCTTTGTAACGATCTTGCCAGGATCTTCCAAATCGAGTGAGAGTGTCACTTTGTCGGAGAGCTCTGGCTTCTCCTCAGGAGGCTTTGCTACGCCATTGGGAAGGGTCAGCTGCTCCCCTACCATCTCTGAGGTGGCTTCAATGGGATTAGCTGACAGTGCGCAGCTCTCTGTTTCTGCCCCTTCTAGCCCCGAATGTATGCTTCCATTCTCTACCAGTACCAGGTTGTCCTCCAGCTCTTCTTCAATAATGACCTCCTCAAACTGGCCCGGAGGGCAGTATTCCTCATGCCTCATCAGCTGGCCGCTGGAAGACATGACATTTAAGTGGGTCTTTTCAGCAATATGAACAAATGTGCGCTCAACTTTGGTAAAGGGAGAAGAAGCTGTAGCCACTGCCACGGGAGGCTTTGGTTCAGATTTAAGGACTGAGGAGAGGGTCCCTGGCTCAGATACATCCAGTTGGCTACCCATGGGCTGTGGTCGCTCGCTCTGAGGTGTCAGTGCAGCAAGAGTTCCCAGATCAACTTCTGGAGCCAAGTCTGTGACCACCGGAGACTTTTTCAGATCACCTGGTGAAAACAGCACTAGTGTTTTTGAGCCTTCCTCCAGCTCCAGGTCCCCATCAGCAGTGGACGCTCGACCCTTTGATCCCTTCTGGTCATCAGCCAGAAGCGTGGATGGTGCGCACTCCTGGCTGCGCTCTGTGCTTTTTTGACTCAGGTCACTACTGGAACCACTGTTCATGTCAATCTCATCCCCTTCTCCTTCCTCCTCCACCTCCTCCTCTTCATCTTCCTCCTCCTCCTCTTCTTCCTCATCTTCCTCCTCCTCTTCCTCCTCCTCTTCCTCTTTTCCATTCATTTCCAGATAAGGTTCCAGAGGTTTGCAAGGAGCAGTCAAGACAACATTTGAGAAATCAACTTTCTTTATCCGCTGGGATACCTTGGGCTTTTCCCAGTAGTCTGACACATCTTTTCTGAAGTCTTGATAAGGCAAACTTAAAGGCACCGCCTTGGGCAGACCATTCATTTCAAAAGACTTCAGCAGATAGGCCTGCAAGAAGACAGATGTGACAAAAGGGTTAGTATTCAAACATCACATTGACACAGGAGACATCAGGATCAAGAGCAATGGGAAGCATCTAGTCCATCACTCTTAAAAAATACACACCTGAGCAGTGATCACTTGATCATACTGGAAAGCTGGGAAGGGGACTCTTCATCAGAGAGTGCAGGGACAGGGTGAGAGGGAATGGTTTTGTGCTGAAAGAGGGGAGATTTAGATGAGATCTTGGGAAGAAATGTTTTCCTATGAGGGTAGGGAGGCACTTGCACAGTTTGCCCAGAGATGTTGTGGCTGCCCCATCCCTGGAGGTTGGATGGGGCTCTGAGCACCCTGATCCAGTGGGAGGTGTTCCTGCCCGTGGCAGGGGGTGGAACTGGATGGGCTTTAAGGTCCCTTCCAACCCAAACCATTCCACGATTCAATTCATACAAACCTTAGAACGGAGCGATTCACAGATACTCATCAATGAAGGCAAAAAACCACATGTCAAAGGAATTCCCTTGTTAGCAGTCTTTAGTTTTGACCTTAAAAAGCTGCTTGGAAGCAATTATTCAGGATTTTTTCATATTTCCCAGTCTTCTTCAGTGTTTCTATATTTACATATGCACCCCTTCCTTACTGGAACCATTCAGCAACTCTCTTTTATGCCTCCCTCCTTTCTGTTTCCACGTCCCTCCAGCAACTCCCAAGTCTTTCTTCTACAGGCTTCTGCTTTCACTAAAATAATCAGCAAGAAAGTCCTGAAAGCTTATAGTATTGTTATTAGACTCTTGGATGTCCAACCACTAAAAGCAATGGGAGGACAGGACAGTCAGCGGATGCAGTGTTTCTTGAGACTGCCTGTAAGATGCCAGGAGTAGGCTGTTAAAATGACTGCAAATAACATTACCAGAAAAGCAACAGCTCACACACATGCACACACTTCACCAAGCAAGGAAAAAAGGACAAAATAAATAGGAAATGCTCATCGACATTTGCCCTTATTAACAGTTGGTTGTGAATGAAAAACCACATCAGCACCACTCTGCAAAATGGATTTAAAAAACTCAACAACATTTAGGTCACCCTTCTATTAAGAGGGCTGGAAAATGAAAGCACTTCCATAAACTCAATCAGTCAATAATGCATCACGTTACCCTTGAAAAGTCCTAATCTTGAGCAAAGGGTTCCAAACATCTGCGTTTCGACAGCGCCAGAGGATATTTAAGCTATATAGCTAAACAAGCACCCATTGAACTGTGTGGGCTACAGAGCTGCCAACAGCTCACACATTGACCTGGCTATGGGAACAGATCTGTTTGTCTCTAAGGATGGGGGTAAAAGCCCTCAATAGCTTCTCAGTTCAATGACGCAATCAAATTGTGCTGAATATCTGCATGTTAATATGTACAGAGTAACTGCCTGAAAAAAGTAAAATGCCTGGAAAATGTAATATCTTCACACACATATGTAACAGGGACATTTAAGACAGACTGGTGGGCAGCATCAAGCTGTTATGCATGGTGATAAGCTGTTGTCCATTTAATAACTGGTTTTAGATCTTGTAAATTAAAATACAGGCTGGTTTTGGGGACACTTCTGGAGTCCAAAGCTGCTTCTCTTCCTTCATTAAAGCTGAAAGCTGGTCCTGAAGATGGCCCTGTATTAACCTGGTTTGGGCTTTCACTGACCCATTCTGCCTTTTGTATCAGGATGACAGATGTGGAAGTTGGAGTTGTGGTAAGAGAGACTTCCCACAGTTTGGAAAGGAAGTAACCCACTTGGCTTCCTCCCTCAAGCATTTCTTGGAAATTAGGCCATTCAGAAGCCTAAGATTGGATTCTGCCTGTTGGTTGGATTTGATTTTCCCAAGAAATCCCTCTGCAGTGCTGTTCCTGGATTCCTAATCAGACACACTACCCCAGTGGGACTGGGACCCGATAAAGACCCAACTAACACCTTGCCTTATGCTGAGCCTCCCACTGGAAAAAGTACCCCAGCACCAACAACAGTTCACTTGCTGCTCTTCTTCATCCCGTTTTTTAGATGCTGTGGTTGACGGCACCATCAGAGAATTACTGACTTTTCTTCACATATGTGAAATTTCAAACCTCCTCTCAGCAATTCGGAGCTTGTGGCACCTCATCTACTTTCCTGTCAAGGAGAACTGAATCCAGTTCTGCAGAGCACATCCTATATAGGCAAGAGAGATATGGGGGAGACATAATAGTAGCCTTTCAGAACTTAAAACGGGCTCCAGAAAAGCTGGGCAGGGGCTCTTGATCAGGGAGTGCAGGGATAGGATGAGGGGGAGTGGTTTTGAGCTGAAAGAGAGGAGATTTACAGGAGATCCTGGGAAGAAATGTTTTCCTGTGAGGGTGGGGAGGCCCTGGCACAGGTTGCCCAGAGAAGTGGTGGCTGCCCCATCCCTGGAGGTGTTCAAGGCCAGGTTGGATGGGGCTTTGAGCAGCATGGACTAGTGCGAGGTGTTCCTGCCCAAGGCAGTGGTTAGAACTGGGTGAGCTTAAAACTCCATTCTATGATTCTATATTTTTGACTTTGTTCTTGCAAGTTTTTGGTGATCACATTAGTAAAGGATAATTAAACTCTCCCTGTTCTACCAGATCTCCTTCACCTCCCTGCCTGGTACTCAAAGATGAGTAGGGGACACCATGCCAGGGCTCCAAAGCAAGGGGAGTAGAAAAACAAAGCAAGAAAGCAAACAAAAAACCCAGCCATCACCAAGGTGCTGCCTTTGATTCTTTAATAAGATTTTTGTAGTATACAAGCTTTTTTTTTTCTTTCTTTTTTTGTTTTCCGATTGTCTGGATTAACATACATGGATTTAAAAAAGGCACAAAATCCATTGCACAGCTTCTGTTTTGTTTCTGATGACATTGCCTGTTCATTGTGGTTTCAAGTGTAGGATTTTACAGTACTCTGCAGCATTTACAGCATGGTCTACATACAGGTAATCAATGCATGCTTTTATACAGGAGACAGAATTCCAATTCTCTCTCATATTTCTATATACACAATAATACAGTGGTTTTTTCTTCTGAAAAAAGCTTTAAATCGCTCTTGCATGCTCGGTGTGCCAGAAGAATTAGTGCAAGCATATATTACAGTGTTATTGCAGTACAAAAAGGGGTTGACCTTAGGCTCTAGAGGGACTGGATACAGGAAGAATAAAAAGACTCAAGGAAAACAAGCTTTGGATCCCTTTAGTCAACTATGTCCTTCCAAACGGATCCCTACTCAGTACCGCCTTTAAAGCTATAGCAGGCTGCTTCCCCTCTGTCTCCCTGCTGCCCTCCCCCTGAGACGAACTTCCACATCTTCTTCAAATCTTCCACCCCTAGCAATTGATGAGGACTTTTGGCAACTTTAGGAAGCCCTTCTGCTGTGCCTCCTAGTACCAGAGACATCTTTGAAGGGGACTTCCTTGAGATCCACTGCTTCAAGCAAACTCAAGTCCCAGCAGATGAAGTTTCTCAAGCAAACCTCGAAGTACAACAGGTTACCTACAGCTTTTGTATCAGTAGAAATGACTTCAGAAACCACATTCACCTCCTACTTGGATAGCAGTTGGTTAAACATGGTTTGGAGTCTCTCCTGCTTAGCAGCAACAGAAGTCTAACAGGTGACACAAGGTAATGTGAAGGAAGGATATGCTGGTCCCTGAGATTCTTCATGGGAGCTGGGAAGTCCAAGAAGCAGAAATCAAGTTCCCAACATGACGTTAATTGTTCCATTGGGAATGGGAAGAGGCCTTTAGTCCTGAGAGATGCAGATGGCACACAGGCAGCAAGAGCCATAGTTCGGTCTTCCCTGTAACAGCTTTGATTTGGATACTATCAGGACCTTAGCATATCCTGGAAGTGACATTATCCTCTGCCAACATAGACTAAGCTTGTTTGGGACTGGGAGATCTGGCAGGATTGACAACAGTGAGTGGAAAAAAACCCTAGAATCTGAGTTTCTGAAGCAGCTCTTTCTTCAAACCAGCATCAGATGAGGTAAAAGTAGCAGGGGTCTTGGAGCTGCCACACTTGCTTCCAGGGTCTTCGCGTTCCAAGAATCAGCACCATAAATGTCAGAGGGATGTTCTACTTTCCAGCATCTTTATCATCAACTGCTTCACAGCCTTTCTCTTCCTTTTTTCTTTACCAAGGTGAGTAGGACAGTCCAGTCCTATGCTGGATAAATGCTCTGTTGCTCCTTATTTGTGCTTTCAGATGTTGTTAGGTTTGTGCCAGTTTTCCTAGCGTCTTGGACGGAAGCAATAGCTCTGTAAAGGTGGAATGCCTGCCACTTCGCTTCCCACCTCTGGACCCACCAGTGGCTCCAGCAAGAGTCAAATGCAGAGCTCCCTGTGTGAGCAGACACAGGGACCACCTCATTTTTATCACTTATATGAGACTTGGGAAATGGCGAGCAAAGTGGAAGGAAATGATAATCCAAAAATTCTTCTAGTCCCTAATTGTAAAGGCAACTTAATAGCAGCAAGAAAGAAGAAGAAGAAGGAGATTCTGAAAGCTAAATATTTTCCTTAGTCATAAAAATAACCAGAAGTCAGCAGTGCTGAATAAGAACCTGATCTGGCTTTCTGTTAGGAAGGACCAAACTGAAGGGGCAAAAGTCCCATGGAAATCCTCTTTATTGGACTTGTTCAGAGGAAATTTGCCATTACTGTGTTTCACGGTGCCAGATCAATTAATTGCACTCATAATTAAACAGAGAAACTTGTCAGAGTTGTTGGAGGAAGCCCTGGGGATTCTTATGAGGCAAGTGCTCTAGATGAGGTAACCAACTTGAAAACACTTGGCATATGAAAAAATAAAACCTCCAAACATAAAGCAATTTTCTTTTCAAACACTAGAAGACATCATGCAAGTGGGGGATCACTTCCAACCCCCAGGTTACACGGTTAGCAGCTTGTTTAAAACGTACATTCATCGTAACATCATTTTTTTCCCATGGCAGATGTAGTACAAAGGAGTTGCAATACATCAAACAGTACTTGGAAACATTGCCCAGAAATTCACCTTGACGCTGTCCCATGGAACTGTGAACGCAGGTCTGTGTGTTCTAGCGACCCAAACACAAGACACGCGGTATTAAAATGCAACAGAAAGGAAGGTAAGACCGCAATGATCAGCCTTTACACATTTTATTCAATGTTTTAACAATACCCAAAAGAGGCATTTGCATACTAATAAATTACGTCCCAAGTGGCAGCGCTGTTCCTGTCACCAGAATGCTCTGGCACCAGCTGATGGCGAATAGAGAGATGTGAACACTACAAGACACTGAATTAAGAAAACTGGGCTAGGCCAGGTTGCTGGAATCAGATCTGCAAGGTGCAAAGGAGGCCAGGTGTGCCATCTGAACCAGACACCATGAGGATACCTTCTGTAACTGATGGAGGTTTGTTCTTTGCAATGGCCTTTTGAGCACTTGGATGGCACAAAGTTGCCCGTTCCCAGCACAGAAATGCATGTGTAAGGCATGACCATGCATGGCCATTCACACTCCACATATGGGTCACAAACACATGGAAACATATATACAATCAGAAATGGAAGCTCCATCAAAATCCATCCCAATGCCACCCTGGGGACAAGAGTGACATCAGGAAGCACATCTGGCTTACTTTTGTCAGCCTCCCCAGACACTGTTGCCTCCTCCAGTCACTCTGGGGAAGGCTGGCAACTACAGGGGGAAGCAGGTCAGGAAGAAAAGCACCCCATGTTCTCCAGCTGAGAAATATCTGGGGCAATTTTATTCACTATAAACACTCACAGGAGTTTAGGGATTTGCAAATCATCCATGATTTTCACAGCTTCAGACGTTGTCTGCTAGGAAATACAATTTTGTTCTCTTCAGTTAACCTCTGGAAGCCCGTCTGTTACTGCCAAGCAGAGCTAGGCAATATACGATCACTATCTCCAAATAGTTCTTCCCCATTTGTCACCAAAGGAAAAACAGAAAAGAAAAAATTAAAAATAAACACTTCTGTTTTGAAAAGATTGGGCTAAAAGAGCCCTTTCTTATTCAATGTGAAAGGTGCAAAATGGTTTCAACTCCACGTAAAGTGAATAAATCTCCACTGACAATCATTAATAATATGTGTTGTTCATCTAACTCAGCAGTTTACAATAAAAATAAATCAGGTTATTGGCGCAGTGTTATGTGGCTGTAATACAAACGTGACTGGATACCACGGAGACTCCACCTTGCCTAAGGAAGAGACGCTAGACCCACTGGACAAACGCGGTGGCTGTCTGTCACCAATCCCTCCAGATGAAGAGTAGAAAACCTCCTCATATTTTCAAGAATAATCTTTTGCTGCTGCCAGGCACTCAGAATTCCACATATAAACATCATGGAAGATTAATTAATGGAGGTGTGAGAGGAAGGATACTAGAAAACAGGAAAAGGACTGAACACATCTTTCCATGCTTTCTGATCTTCAGTCTCACAGTGCATCTTATTGTTGAGCTATTTTACAATAAAGGACTAAACTAGCAATGGTTGTATTTTCTGGCCTCGATTTATTTACATATGATCACAGCACCAGATTCAAATAGTGCATTTTTATGTGAGAGAGCAAGAGAAGTTCCTGGCGACTTGCAGTCAAAGAAATGCCTCAAAGGTATTATATTTGGTATATAGGTCCCACCGTCACAAGAATTTCCAAACCATGAAATAATATTCTGCCTCCTGGAGTTCAATCTGTGCAATCCAACTCTCCTGAAAAGGTTTTATTTGCTGCTGACTTCCTCCAGCAGTCCCACATGTCAAACAGCAGGGAAGTGACTCCCAGGAAAACTAAAGCACTTGGGGATCTGTTGGGTTAAGAGGCCAAACAAAGGTACGAGTACTCTTTATCCCTGGAGGTGTTCAAGGCCAGGTTGGATGGGGCTCTAAGCATCCTGATCCAGTGGGAGGTGTCCCTGCCCATGGCAGGGGGGTGGAACTGGATAGGCTTTAAGGTCCCTTCCAACCTAAACCATTCTACGATTCTATGAATATATTAACTACTATAAACTCTGGGAAAGCTAAATTGAAGTGTTTGCCCTAATTTCCCATCTGACTGCAGAAGGCTTAAACTACAAAACAAATGATCGAGTCTCTTAGAAAAGGTTTTGGGGCAGCGTAGCTCCTGATAAAGATGGTAACAAAGCCTGGCAATGCCAGTGAAATGGAAGACAGATGAGGTAGTTAAACACTCCAGAGTGAACCCTTGGAAGAAATGTTTGAAACACAGAGCAGGGAAATATCCCAAAACAATGTTTGTTTTGTTTCTTATCTCAAACTGCTCACACCCTAGAGGAGTTTGAAAAAGAAAGTCTGTGTTAACTGGTGTTAAAGTCACCTTGGGAAAAGAAATCCAGCCCAACTACTGAAGAGTCACTCAACCTCTCCGCCTCGTGAGCAGGCAAGGGAAGCTGCTGAGGACACCTCTGCTTATTATCGCTGATCAGTTGGAATCAATAGGCCTCTTTCCAGAAGCCCTATATGCAAAAAATATATCAAAGATTGATTTTTTTAACCTCAAAAAAAGGAAAATGGATTGCTGACTGGTTCTTAAAGGCACACTGCCTTCTCACGTAACACCTGGGTTTGACTGCTGCAGAAGCAGCTGGGAAAGCCAATGGAATCACAGAAGAAATATGGAGCTTGTCTAAAAAAACAAGTGACTTTGATGGCTTAATGCCAGAGGGACAGGTTGGATAAGGGAAGAACTGTCATTATTCATCCCAAAGTATATGCCAACACCAATCTACCACTCCGCAATACCTTCAGGTAAGACAGGATGTAAGAGGAAACACCAGAGAGTTTACAATTAATGAACAAAGTGTCAGCTATGTTGCAGTTAAAATGTTTGCAATCACAGATGGAAGCAATGTCTTAAGTAAAATAGAATTGCCAGCTCTCTAAATCTAGCTGCACAATAATTTTGGGGAGTTTGCTAAATCCTAAGGATTCCAGGATTTGAAACTCAAGAAACTGCCCTGAAAATGGAGGGTACCTTCCATTATCTGATGACCTGAGGGCTGGAGCACCTCCCACGCAATGACAGGCTGAGAGAGCTGGGATTGTTCAGCCTGGAGAAGAGAAGGCTCTGGGGAGACCTTAGAGCAGCTTCCAGTGCTGAAAGGGGCAACAGGAAAGCTGGGGAGGGGGCTCTTGATCAGGGAGTGCAGGGATAGGGTGAGGGGGAAGGGTTTTCAGCTGAAAGAGGGGAGATTGAGATGAGATCTTGGGCAGAAATGTTTTCCTGTGAGGGTGGTGAGGCCCTGGCAGAGGTTTCCCAGAGAAGTGGTGGTTGCCCCATCCCTGGAGGTGTTCAAGGCCACGTTGGATGGGGCTTTGAGCATCCTGATCCAGTGGGAGGTGTCCCTGCCCACAGCAAGGGTGTTGGAACTGGATGGGCTTTAAGGTCTCTTCAACCCAAACCATTCTATGATTCTATGATCTTGAAATCAAACTGCCTTTAAACAACACGATCACTGTTCCTCTCACAGACTCCAAGTAGATTGCTCCACATGCCAAAATGCACCACTTTTCTGTTTCCTCCCAGAAAATCAGAGGGAGGGGAGGCAAAAGGCTGATCGAAATTCTACAGGGTCTGCATGGTGCAACATGAGATACGCAGATTCTTGGGAACAGCAAAGGCAGGAGGTTGTGCAGGTATTCAGGGACGCAATAAGGATATGAGGGATCAAACACCATGAATGACAGCTGAGGTAAAACTCGGGGCAGGTGAATATGTGAAATGGGACCTGCAGTAGCAACCATAGTGGAGTAAAAATTTTTCACATTTGGGGAAGAGAAAGGATAGGCAAAGGGGAACGAAGAGGCAACTGGATCTAAGAGAGCTTCTTAGGCAGTGAGGTGAAGATGAGGGAGTTCTATCTCCTCATCACATTGTATGTCAAACCTACCAGCAGCTGACTGCTGTTCTTCCATCCCGATTCAGATGTAAACATAAGCTAATTAAGTAGCAATGTCTGCTTACAGAGCAGTGGATGAGATCCAGAAGGAGAATGTCAGCCAGCTCTGGGGTCAGCTGCCTTATCTCAATCCAGTCTGGAGGTCAACTGTCCAAGTACAGCTGCTTCATCCTGGGCTGGGGAGATGGCGACTGCCAACATCCTTCACAGCTCATGTAGTGCCTACTGCTTCCCACCACTGGAAGGGAGAAGGAGAGCTCAAATTCTCACCCTCAGTTGAGGACCTAGTAACCAAAAGGTATGTTCCTACACACTCCTCAAAAGTCACCTGGACACAGGATTTGAGATGTAGGCTGATCTGCCTCTGGTCTTGGGGACCCTTAAAGAATCACCACATGAACTACAGGAAAAGAAGAGCTAAATGAAAGATCTTGCAGTCAACATCTGCCAGGTGGGAAGCAAAGCATGAATCCAGGTTGGAATCGTCTAGGAATCACAAGGACACTTAGCCAAAAAATAAACTTTTGAATTAATTTGTCCCTTTCAGAGCAATGATCTCATAGCAGTCTTCACCACCACAATGTCCAGGTTCAGATTAACAAAAAGAGAAGGCATGGAAGAGCAAGAGAGACTTTTATCATGAAGAGGTAGCATAGGGATGGGATTACATCACCCATACAGGGCATTTCTACCTTACATTTTGTCATCACTGTAACAAAAAAGACTTCCAAGAGAGAAACAGGTGATACAATGTGACTCTTCCACTTACCTGCCCCTCAACACTGGCAAAAAATTATGGGAATGGTGGATAAAGTCAAGTTCAGAGCAAGGAATTTGTCAGCATGGGTACATCAACAGGATACTCCTAATTGGCGTCTGCAAAATTGCACCTTTGTCAGAACAGTTTATATTCAGCCACCCCCTCCCACCCAAATCTGCTCCACTGAAAGTGGATGTGTGCTGGCATAACTGCCTTTACTCGATTCACTCTAGCTTAACCCAAGTATTTACAGCAACGTTTTCACAGAAATCACATCTCATTAGCTCCTTTCTGAGGGAAGGCGGCTGGGGAGAGAGTGATAAATTGGAAACATCTCCCATTCTGCATAGAAAGAAAGCAAAAGGAGCCAAGAGACCAAGATATAAAAAGATGGCTTTTGTACGTATATACAATTAATGTGCATTTGCTCCCTGAAGCAGAGCATGAGATCCTAGCAACAGCTATCTGTCCTTCTGAGATATCCTCTTCTGTATTGTAAAGCAGGGGGAAAATCCCCATTTAAGTCCTCATTTTGGATTCCGAGGAGAACAAGTGCTATGTACAATGGGAAGTAAAACCAAGAACACGTCTTTCAGGATGCAGGGTCCTGTTCTTGGACCCTTCTGATGAACATAATTTGCTCAAGATGCTGAAAGATAATTTTATTTCACTGGTATTGATTTACACTGACTTACTCCAGCTGAAGAATTTAAGGAATCTTACCATGCTCCATCCCTGGAGGTGTTCAAGGCCGGGTTGGATGGGGCTTTGAGCAACCTGATCCAGTGGAAGGTGGAAGTGCAGAGGGGTTGGACCTTGATGGGCTTTAAGGTCCCTTCCAACCCAAACCGTTCTATGATTCGGAAAGGAAAAATAACTAAGGCAAGTAACTTTTCACCCCATAGCCCCATGATCACTTTTGATGTCAACAGCCCTCCATCAGATGATTTTTCCCTGCTTTGCCAGTGCTGTCAGTTGTGCAGATGGACAGTGAACCAAAGTAGGCAATCAACCACTGCTGAAAACAACTTCCCTTCTCCCTGTGCAGGTCCATGCAGCCACATGAACCAGGGACTGTCACAGGGAAAAGGGCTGGAAGAGCTGGATGGGATGGAGGGGGGAACTAGAAGGGGTACCAACGCTTCTGTTCCCTTAACTTGACCACGAAGGCACAGCCTTCAGTGGGAAACTGGTGCTTGCCACCTACTTTGAGCTTTCTAGTTGAGGTTTTAACAACTGATTTTGGACATATTTACATTTATAATTGCAGTCATTCTAAAAGAAACACAATAAATGCAATATAAATGTAATCTACAGCATTTTTTTAGAATTGCACTGTAACTAGTTTTAATATTAATTTATTACATTTCCATATATATAAAAAAAATCTATTTTCACATTTCTTTAATTTGCCAACTGTTCCTCAACAATATGTGGATTCCATAGTAATTATTACAGCATTAGATAAAAAAAATTGACTATTTTTAATACTCTTTGTATACTGCTGTAACATGAGGACTCCAGCCATTAGCACCAATTAATTTGTTTAGAATTAAAGTGTAAAAGCCATATTGATCATGAAATAAAACCTTCCATAAAATCCAGGCAACAGCAACATTTCCAGTTATTCTGGTATAGAGCCCAAATTTGATGGATTAACACGATTGGTTTAGAAATCAATATACCAACTTACAGAATCTGAACAGTGAAGAATTCAGTGTCTTTTAGTAATGGATTTTAGCAGTTTATCATCCACCTATGTCTTTAAAATGAGCTTCTGACTTCTAGTTTGACCTTTGTTACTTTATCAGGGCCACAAAGTTGGTGAAGGGTTTAGAGGGGAAGCTGTACAAGGAGCAGCTGAAGTCACTTGGTCTGTTCAGCCTGGAGGAGACTGAGGGGAGACCTCATCGTGGTCTGCAGTTCCCTCACAAACTGAGCAGGCACTGATCTCTTCTCTCTGGACCCAAGGGAATGGCAGGAAGATGTGCCAGGGGAGGGTTAGCTTGGACATTAGGAAAAGGTTCTTCCCCCAGAGGGTGGTGGAGCACTGGAACAGCTCCCCAGGGAAGCAGCCACGGCACCAAGCCTGACAATATTCCAGAAGCATTTGGCCAACACCCTCAGACACACGGTGTGAATGTTGGGGCTGTCCTGTGCAGGGACAGGAGCTGGATTCAGTGATCCTTGTGGGTTGCTCCCAACTCAGGACATTCTATGATTCTATTATCTTCTAGAACCTACACCCGTGTCTGCCTGGCAGATGAAAAACATATCTTGCTTTCTTCAGGCAGGGACCCCTGGCAGTAATCATGTGACTTTTTACCTCTATCTTTAATGACAGACTGCATTTCTTCAAGCTCCTTCTACAAGACAGAATCAAACCATTCTTCTACCACTTCTCCTTTTTAGGCTTTGAATAGTCTTTAAATAAATCCCCGTATGAGACTCAGATATGTCTGGCAATGATCTCACCAGCACAAAAGATCTGCCCTCTGCTCACATCTTCATTTTCCTGCTGATACATCAAAGAAGAATTCTTTTTTTTTCATATAGCAGCACAATGAGAACTTACACGCAGCTCATTACTTCCCCTAACTCCCACTTCATTTTGGGACACACCACCACCCACAGCATGGTTTCTCCCACTCTGTGTGTCTGACCTATTTCTTCCTTCTAGAAATACGACCTTGTCCCTAGCTGAATGCAAGGAACTTAGCAAGCAATCCAGATCTTCCTACAAAGCTTCCTTGCCAGCATTAGTTTATCACCCTCCATCTTCCCATCCCTGCAAACTTTCCCCTCGGTGATTCCTTTTTTCTTCTTGGCAGCCACTAAAGGCACAGAATAGCACTGAGCTACCGGCAGGAGACCAGGAGCTGTGATGAGAGACATCCCCAAAGAGATGCCAATATATAGATATATTGTTTTGTCAGCTGGTTTTCAATTTGTTAATAATTCTAACTAGAAAAAAGGATTACTGCAGTCTATGTAAATTAACCATCTTTATCAATTAGGTTTCCGAATGATCAGTAGCATTACATAGATGGCTGTCCTTTAAATTTTTTGTATGGAGCTACTTTTTGGCTAGTCTTTTTTTGTCTGAAATGGGCAGGTTAAGAGTTTATAAACACCCAGTTATCCCGTTTGCTCCTTTTCCTCACTGACAAAATTAAAAACTGTATTTTATAATATAAAGTTATAGAACTTTTTGTTCCTAAAATTTACCTTGAAAAGCGAAGATCAGTGTTTTGGAGATTACGAACTACAAACTGTTAAGAATTACTGATTTTAAATCTACTTCTTTCTCAAGTTCCATTTTCTCTGCAGTCTATGAAAGTGTCTACTGACCATCAAAAAAATAACATGAGAGCAGAGTCTACTTAAGCAAATCATGCCTTCTCAGGTCACTTTGAGAACAGCAAAGCCTTGCTCTTTCTGCTTTCTGTCCTTGACAAGAACTGCCAAACAGGATTAAGCTACTGGCTAATTCATTCCAAGTATTTCTGGCAATGTCTGGTGCCCTTCTTAAAAATAAAATTGATCAAGAAATCGCAGATAAAATTTTTGGCTGGGCAATAAAGTGTCCTGGTCGCTCACATTCCTGGGGCAAATCAAAAGTAATTGATGTCACTGATTCAAGAATGCCTGTGGGAAGTGACGAGTCATGCCTACACTGAATCTTCTCAAGGAGGGTGTGTTGCCCCTTTCCATTTCCATCTCTGCACCCACCAGGATGCTCTGTGGACAGGCAGGAGACAGCGTACAGCCAGCCTGCCAGAGCATGTCCTGCAGTGTGCAGACCCACTGGGCCAGTTCTATGGGCTTCAAAAAGCACCATCCACCCCATCTGGGGTTGCACTGTCTGAGTTAGATCTGATATTAAGGGACACACAGGCAGATCAGATATACCCACAGAAACCAGTTTTTGGAAGGAAGCATTTTGTCTCCACTGGAAACATCCTATCTAAGCAGTAATACCTCTGAGTCACATGTTTCTTACAACACCTATACTTATCCCACACCATTTTCACATCTGCCTGAGCTTTTCATATATTTTCTTGTCTGTATCCTCTGCTTATATATTTTCTGCATAGTGTTTTACTTTGGACTCACACTTCCCTAAAGTCCTGAGCATCAGCAATGACTCCTTATTCTTCAACCTTAATATCCATTCTGCCTCTTCTCCCAATTAACAAGTTGTAAGACAAGAGGAAATGACACCTCAAGTTGCACCAGGGGAGGTTTAGGTTGGATATTAGGAAACATTTCTTTACAGAAAGACTGGTGAGGCATGGTAACAGGCTGCCTGGAGAACTGGTGGAGTTTCCATCCCTGGAATTGTTCAAAAAGCATGTAGAGATGGCACTTCGGGACATGGTTTAGTAACATTGGTTGTATTGGGCTGACGGTTGGACTTGATCATCTTAGAAGTCTCTTCCAACCTTAATGACTCTATGATTCTAAGACTGGACCAAAGGCTCACTTCAATAGAAGACAATTACTATGTTCGTTTAACTACAGAAGATCTTCATACAGCCTGGTCTTTCACACTGCAGCTAAGAGTATGAAGGGCAATACATCCCTGCAAACCTGGGAAATAAGGATATTTGCGACAACTTAAATTAACTTTGTTTTCCCTTTTCTTCAGAGATTTGTCACTTTTAGACAAGGGGCTCCAGGGGCTCTGTATACCAAGTGCTGAGGCCAGTTTATTTCTCCCGTGAGATCGACATCACAGGCATTTCCAAGCAAGGCCAAGGAGCAGGGCTGCTCTGCCATTGAAAAGCTGCAGGTGCCTAAAATTTCTGGAATTTAGAAACTGTAATGTACAGCTGGATAAGTAAGAAAATTCTTGCTATCCAACTCTTGACAGTCAGCGCCTCTGAGGGAAGGCAGATACAATGGATTTGGAGCAGCTTAGGAGTGGAGAGCAGACAGACAGGTCCTCTGTCATGAACAGAGGCAAAGCCAGAGAGACAAAGACGTGGTCACTGTATGGAAACCAAACCACAACAAAAGCAAGGGCATTTCCAAAGCCAAAGCAACAGAGATACATGATAGTAACTCCACAAGAGGGACAAATCCTGAGGTCCTGCCTCAGGTGAGCTTCCAGTGGGAGTCTGCCTACGTCTAGATGGAGTAAAACCGCCTAGAGATTTGGCCCAGAGTAAGATACCAACAAAGACACTTGAACCGATTTGCCCGGGGAAGGTAAGGCTTGCTGATACCTCCACAGTCTCTCCACTCCAATCATAATTTGACAATGTTTGTGGCTTGATTGCGTGTGTTCAGTGAGGCAGTCCTGCACTTCCTACCCCAAGGCTGCAGGACACGCGAGCGAGTCTCTGAGTTGAGCCCTGGCATCCACCTTCTTTCACACATCACCCGTTCACCATCTGCGTTCTCATCTTCAGCCACGCTGCCACCCCTCGCCCAGGTTGCTGGGAGGTTTAGAAAGGCAGATGTTTTCAGTCTCTGTGGGGTCTGGTTGCAGGGGCTTTGGAAGTTACAGTACCTTAGGCCAGTGTTGTCTGGGATTCAATATTGCATTAAGTGGTGACACATTGTGGGCAGGTGGGATCTATTATTGCATTATGGAGGCTGCTGCTTCCCTGAACAGGCTATGTTTTGTGTGTGAAGCGGGCCCACACCTGCTGGAGCTGGGACCTGGAAATGCGGAGGACGGAAGGCATGAGTCTGTGGTTTCCTGCCGTGAGGGGCATGTGCCTGCGGTGGGGCATGCGCACGGGGCTGCTCTCCGCCGAACGGCTGCGCTGTATGAAAGTGCCACCAACGTGAGGGTAGTGTTCTGTCTCCAGGGTTGAGGAGGAGAAAACGGAGGACGCCAGTCTTCTCAGGGGGCTGTACCTCGGGAGGGAGTGCTGAGAAGGCCTGTCCTCCTCCAACTGAAAAAGACCAAGAAGAGTGGAGGAAAAGGTGTCAGGCAAAGACTTGACTCGCCCCTGGTTTGTGATGCGCATGCTGCAGACATCTTCGCCGGCGGAGGAAAAATGCTTTTGCTCTATGTGGGGCCTACTGACTGCTCTGTGTCTCTAAATTCCCGGGGATCCTACCGGCACCGCCATTACAGGGGGCCTGCCATGCTCTCCCCAGCCATACGCGGATGTGAGCAACACCAGCAGTGTTGGGCTCTGCTACATCAGGTCCCCTCCTCTGGTTCTTCAGCTCACCTCTCTGTTCCTCTGGCATCACTCATCTTGGCACGTCATTAGGCTAACTCATACCCTCTCACACATGGGTAACAGGCAAACTCTGGATACACTTGGAAATCATGTGAAAAGGTGAAACGTCTGGCACTACAAGCATAGAATGTCCTGAGTTGGAAGGAACCCACACGGATCATTGAATCCAACTCCTGTCCCTGCACAGGACAACCACAACATTCACACCGTGTGTCTGAGGGTGCTGGCCAACCGCTTCTGGAATATTGTCAGGTTTGGTGCCGTGACTGCTTCCCTGGGGAGCTGTTCCAGTGCTCCACCATCCTCTGGGGGAAGAACCTTTTCCTGATGTCCAACCTAACCCTCCCTGGCACATGCTCCTGCCATTCCCTCAAGTCCTATCATTGGTCCCCAGAGAGAAGAGATTATATGTGCTTGTAAATGAAGGATTCTAAGGGGCTCTTTCAATAAATCTTATTAAAACTTGCTCCAGGAATTTGTAAAGGCAACTTTGGGGGCTGTTAGTGAACTTTTCACACAGTGCTGGCCTCCAGACATACTTTTATATTGAGTACCTGTAGGGGGAGTGTTAATGCTTCCAGTTTGGGTAAGCAGAGGACAGGCTGGAAAAGCAGGCAGAGCATAATTCTCCTTGCAGTGAAAAATGCAAAACACAGAGCCATGGGAGGACATGAGGAGAAGGTGCACTCTTAGGTCCTTTTTCTGCTTCTGTGATCCTGGGATGGCCAGAAGGAGGAAAGTATACTCACAGAGGAGAGCTTGTGCCAGGATGACATCGCAGTCCCTACCTTCCCTTTCCACAGTGAAGAGACAGGCATTATGGGAACGACTTCAGATTCTTCACCCTGAAAATGCTAAGTGCTTCCTCCCCTTTCTACCTCTGCTATGAAACTGGCACTTCCTCAGGGGTCAGCAACTCAACTTCAAAAACCACACCATTTTTCCTGAAATCACATATTTCCTTTCAAATCCATTCCCTTCCTTGTGCTTCACTTCTTTTCAGGAAGTCTCTGTGTGTTTCAAAATGTAATTGAGAAATGTGAAAATCCAATATTATAATTCATAGCATCAAAGAGTGGTTTGGGTTGGAAGAGACCTGAAAGCCCATCCAGTTCCAAACCCCCTGCCATGGGCAGGGACACCTCCCACTGGATCAGGGTGCTCAAAGCCCCATCCAACCTGGTCTTGAACACCTCCAGGGATGGGGCAGCCACCACTTCTCTGGGAAACCTCTGCCAGGGCCTCACCACCCTCACAGGAAAACATTTCTTCCTAAGATCTCATCTCTATCTCCCCTCTTTCAGCTGAAAACCCTTCCCCCTCGCCCTATCCCTGCACTCCCTGATCAGAAGCCCCTCCCCATCTTTCCTGGAGTCCCTTTCAGTACTGGGAGGCTGCTCTAAGGTCTCCCCAGAGCCTTCTCTTCTCCAGGCTGAACAACCCCAACTCTCAGCCTGTCCGTGTACAGGACATGCTCCAGCCTTTGGATCATCTCTGTGGCCTTCTCTGGACTTGCTCCAACAAATCCCTGTCTTTCCTGTGCTGAGGACTCCAGAACTGAACACAGGGCTCCAGGTGAAGTCTCACAAGAGTGGAATAGAGGGGCTGAACCTCCTCCCTCACTCTGCTGGTCACACTTCTTGTGAACTTAACTTCCTTTCCTTAAGCCAACACTGCTCTCCATATCTTACTAGAGATGTTACCCTTGCAAATGATATTGGAAAAGGAACTGAACTTCATCCAGTCTCATCTCTTTCCTGTCACCTTCAATCTCTCTGCAGTGCTCTGAGACCGCTATCTTATCTTCATAAGTGCCTGAGAACTACTCAGCTCACGGTGGGCATTAAATTGAAAAGCAATTACTCACAGTCCTAAATGTACTGCAGAGATCACACTGTCAGATAATAATAATGTAATGCTGTTATACATAGTATTTAAGAGAGACAAATAAATTCCAGACAGCAGCCCTAATTTCTCATAAAGACAATCACTTCTATGTGTGGATGGTGTAGAAATTCAGTCATGGGTATACCGTTTGTAGGCTACACAGCTAAGTATAATGGAATTATTACTTTTATAATTATAATGGAATTATTATTCCTTCTTGCTCCATGTTTGGGCTCAGCATATTGTATGATTTCCAATGTGTATATCATCCCAACATGGTAAAGACTTCTCAGATCTAAATTCTCCCTCTATATCAGAGCTTCTCAAGAGGTCTAGGTTCCACTGCAGCTGTCTTCTTATCAGCTGACATGGGGAGATATCTAACATGTGAGGATATTTGGGTCAGAATTTCCCCTAGGCTGTTCAGAGTTTGCTCTGTTCTTCACTTGTCCCACAGCAGCATCTGCTCACACTATGCTCCCTCTTACCACACGTTTCAGGAGGACACCACCATTCCTCATGCTTGCACTACAACACCATACTTCCAACGGATTCACACACTTAAACATCAGAGCATAACTCAGGGAACCCCAGACTGGTCAGCCTGGAAAGGACACAGAGCAACTCCTCCTGGAAGCCAAACATAGGAAGGGTAAGGTGGTGACTGAGAGCAAAAGCATGTAGACATTGCACTTCAGGGTATGGTTTGGTAGGCATGATGGTGCTGGGCTGACAGTCGGACTTGATGATCCTAGAAGTCTTTTCCAACCTCAATGGTTCCATGATATATGAAGGAAAGACCATGCCTGATGAACCTGATGGCTTTCTGTGATGAGGCGACTGGAGTGGGAAGTTGTTTACCCTGACTTTAGTAAGGTTTTTGACACTGTCTCCCAGAACATCCTTATAAACAACATGATGAACTTTGGGCTAGACAGGTAGACAGTGAGTTGGACCGAAAACTGGCTGAGCTGGTGGGCTCAAAGCATTGTGCTTAGTTAAACAAAGACCAGCTGGAGGCCAGTCACTACGGGTGTAGTCAGGGGCTGATACTGGGGCCACTACTGTTTTAAACAGCTCCAGTAATGACCTAGATGATAGGATGGAAAGTACCCTCAGCAGGTTCACAGATGACACAAAACTGGGAGGAGTGGCTGCCACACCAGAGGTCTGGAAAGCAATTTGTCAGAGAGGTACCTGAAGGTCCTGGTGGACACTAAGCTGAACACAAGCCAGTAAGGTGCCTTTGTGGCAAAAAAGGGCCAACAGACTTCTGGGCTGCATTAGCAGAAGCACTGCCAGCAGGTTAAAGGAGGTGGATCTTCCCCTCTGCTCAGCACTGATGACGCCACATTCGGAGTGCCATGTTCAAGTTCTGGACTGCCCAGTACAAGAGAGACATGGACATACTGGAGATAGTCCAAGGAAGGGTCACAAGGATGACGAAGGGAGTGAAGCACCTCTAATTTGAGGAAAGGCTGAGAAAGCTGGGACTGTTTAGTCTGGAGAAGAGAAGTCTTGTGGGGTTCTTATCAACATTTATAAATACTTATTGGGAAAAAGAAGATGGATCTAGACTTTTCATAGTGGTGCCCAGTGAAAGGACAAGGAGAAATGAGCAGAGACTGAAATACAGGAAATTCCAGTTAAACATAAGAAAAAGGTTTCTTTATCATAAAGGTGATGGAACAGGCTGCCCAGAGAAGTTGTTGAGTCTCCATACTCAGAAATATTCCGATTGGACACCAACCTGAGCAACCTGTCTAGTTAGAGCACAGGGTGTGTCTAGATGATCTCCAGAGGTCCCTTCCAACCTGTGATTCTATGATAATCCAGAGGTGACCCCCTTTTTGCCAGTAACAAGTAATGGCTTATACATCGGCACTGGAGAACAGAGGAGTAGAGGAAACCATTAGAGCAGGGATTACTTATTCGCTCTCAGTACTCTACTGACACCCATGGACAATCACTGGGTTTCAGGAGACCACAGTGAAGTCCCAAATCGGTACAAGGCTGATGACCTTAGTCATGGCACTTCTGCATTTAATGACATTTTTACCTATCTTAAAAGCTCAGTTAATTTCAAAGATCAGGAAAATTTACTCACACACACACACTACCTAATCACGGTTTCAATCAAACCCAGAGGAAGCCCTAGCCTGAGCTACAGGGAACATCTCTCACTGCTAGTGAAGCCTTCAGTATTTTCATTAGTTAAGTCCTTGGTCAACTTATTATCACCCCAACCAACTGCCTCTCCACCTCTGCCGTACCCAAGGAGACCAGGCTTCTCCTTTCAGTTAGGCACCAAGTCCTTCTTCCTTTGAGAGTCAGCAGCTGGGTTTGTGACAGCAAATGGAAAATTGAAATGTCGCTGCAAAGCTGTGCAAATCGAAGCAACTGCAGGATTCAGACACTAAATCCCAGCCAAAGAAGTCCAGTGTTGGTCTGTATGTACAAAGCTACAGAAGTAACTAGAGGGTATTTCAGAACACAGGAGCAAAAAAGTTGTGCTGGAGAACCAAGGCTGTCTAATATATTAGCAGTGATCACCTACAATTCCACTCAACTTACCTATTTTGCCTGCTTTTTAAGTATCACTGTGCAGTGCTAAGCAGCCTTCAGACTGCATCACACCCAACTGCCCCAGCTATTTTACACAGCAGTATTACATGCTATGGCCAAGAAGGCACCTCCAGCCTTCTTTAACTATGCTAAATATGCCAGTGAATTGTTCCTGCTGGTTCTTACAGCTGGTTCTTGAAACATCTTGCAGGTCTTGCACTGACCAGCATAATCAGCGTATAGACAAAGCAAATTCAGACACAGACCCCTCCAGCCCTGCCAGGCTTTGCCTGTGACATCTCTAGATATCCCGGCCACTCATCATATTGGTTTTATAGAGCAAACACCTCCACCAAGGAACCTTGCGTCTGGATGCAGGCCCCATGAGAAGCATGTAATGCTATTATTCCATGCCCAGCAGCAAAGTCCCACTGTCTGCTGTCACTGCATCTGTCCTTCCTGTAAACTCTGCAGCCTCACACACCTTACAAGGAACACCCTACCTGGCAGGCAAGGATTTGGTTTGATTCTTTTTATGTGATTTCTTGCATCATTCATGCTTTGCTGTCAAAACTAACAGCCCTTTTCTTCTTGTATCTCTCCAGGATCCAGAGAAGAGAAAAAACTGGGCAAGGGCTGAACAGAAGGATGTTCTTTAAACAAGCTCCAGTGACCATTCCTTATGGAATAAGCTCAAGATGGAATGGGAGATGGAGTTAGCATCCTCCATACGGGAACAAGCAGATGCTTGCTGTAGGAAGGTATCGCTGTGTACATGACCCAAGACTTGCCTGCTCTTTGCTGCACTTGCAGATCCCACATGCATGAGAGCTCTTCATTAGCATTCAAATATGAAAGCCCTCATGGGGAACATTTTATTGTCTCTTGCTGTGAACACTCTGGGACAGTCTCGTTCTGAATGACTGAGAAATGAAGATTAGGTATGACAGAGGAACTCTAAGTCTATATTATGTTTCTCCAGGTAATCTAATAAGTTGCCTCTCACTAAAAACTGAACTTCAAATATTCAGAGGACCACGTAAAAAAAAGAAAAAAAAGCCTTCTGCAGCTATCTGGGAAAAATCACAGTAGGTAAATAATGTTTCTGGGAATAAATACCTGGTAACAGCCACGCTAGTCACTGGAGTAAGGCTGATGGGATGCATTTGCTGGTTATTTAGAGCTTTTGATTAGGTATTTAGAATAAAGTTAAATTTCAGAAAGTTATTTTATGTTCTGTATTGCTGCCGGCCTGCCCAGTGCCAATGTGTGATTAGATTAGAGGGCATTCTCTTGACATATACTGCTGTTGCTGCTGAGAAACCACGTGGAGAAGATTTGCCAGGGACACCTCCACGCAACTAAGTGGTTATTAACAAAACGCCATGGGAGAGCAATAAGGGAACTTATTAAAGATACCCACAGCCACAGCTGTGCTCTCCTCTTGTCCCTGTGTCAAAACAGCTGAAAGATCTTGCTAATAGTGTGTCCTTAGCAGGGGCAGCGCTGCTAGCTACGGGGAGCACTTCTGAGGTGTTCACAACATCTGCAAGCACTGTCAGAGAGTTTTATAAGAATATCCATTCTTGGAATCACAGACTTCTCTAGCACAGCTGAGATTTCCTAAGAAGGTGCTACGCTAGGCAACAAGACACAGACCCAGGGATCTTACCTGTCTCTGAGGACCCGTAGGTTCAGATTCTCGTCTCCTTTGTCGGATAGCTGGTGCTGAATGTAAGGGGGAGTGGGCTGGACTTCCTGTCTGCTGTTCGTGTTTACTGTCAGATACTGTTTGAGAAGGTCCTTCGTGCCTGTGGGAACTGTCCTCCTCAGTCACAGGCTGCATGCCCCGACTTCGCCCATCATGTGTCTTCGGCCTAACTGCAGCATCTGCCCCTAAGCGCCTTCTCTCCTCACCATCTTCAATAGGTCTTAGTTCCTCAGGCTCCTCATCCGTGGTTCCAGAGGTGCTCGGCTCAGCACCTGGGTGAAAGTCCTTCAGCTCTGTCTCCTTATCAATGATAACCCACTCCTTGCTATCAAAGTCCTCCTCCTCTGCGAGTGGCACTGAGCGGAAAGCATTGCTGAGGGCTTCGTGTTCCACCGAAGCAGACACATCCATCCTACCGCTCGCCTGCCGGTCAGCCTGGCCAGTATCAATGGACAGCATCTGGGCTGGCTGGGAGGAGCATACAAGCCGTGATGGAGAGCCAGGTAAATCCATTCGAGATCTAAAGACAGAACACGAAGGCATTAAAAACACATCAGGTTTGTGGTTAAAGTTAAGGATCATAAGAGCTGAGAGAGAAGCTGTATGGTGCTTCACATTCATTTCTTGGGTCAGAAAGACAGGCTTCAGCAAAAATATTTCTTTAGAACCTAAGATGGCATAAACACATTTCCCCTAAAATGCTTCAGCATGACAGCCAGTTCAGCGTCTCTTTTCACAGAATCACAGGATCATCAGGTTGGAAGAGACCTCTGAGATCATCGAGTCCAACTGTACCTGTCCCCTTACTAAACCTTGTCCTTGAGAAACTCATCTACACGTCTTTTCTTGTAGATGACAGGATGATTATCAGTTTTTACCAACAACTCTTTCGCCTTTGGTAAGTTCTACTGGTTTGTGAAAAACAAACAAAACCAACCACCCCTAAATCCTAAATCTACTGGCAGTGACTCTGTTGGGCTCCTAAAACCTCTTCAGCTGCACTGTGCTGTCTCTGTAGTGGCCACTGAGGCCTCTAAGGTGGCCATGTGAGTTCTTCAAAAGACACTGAGAATCTTTGATCTCATTTTGCTTAGATGACCCCAAAGTACTTTGCAGGAGCAGAAAAGACCTAAGATTTTTTTATTCAAATCCTAAATTATTAATAGCAACGCAAGCAATCTTCCCTGAATTAGGGAAGCATTACAGCTTCCCCCAACCACCTGAATAAAACAGTCCCTAACAAACTGGGGGGGCAGTGCTAGGGGCGCATCTTCTCTCCAGTTCTTATTGATCCTTCTTTTACTTCCAGCTACTGTCTTCTTGTGACTGTTCCTCCTGGCTGAAGTCTGTCAGATTTTCTCTGAGAAGACCTCTCTCTCCTCTACCTCTTTCAGAGGGGTCACTTCACCAGTACATCCTCCAACCACACGCCATGCCCTGACTTTCAATGCGAAAAGGAAGACAGAGTAACACAGGATGTGAAAGGTGTTTCCAGCACCAAGGGCTCCTGTCTTGTGATATGTGGTCTCCAGCACAGAATGCTTTAAAAAGCTTTCTTTCATTATTTTTATTATTATTGGGGTTTTTTTGTTTATTTCTCTGCTGTGGATCTAAGAGAAGGCATTCCTATTACCCTCAAAATCAGGGTGCAATGTGTACTTTTCATGTGCAAAAAGTACTTTATGCTGAAAAATAAATACTACTATTACTATTAATGAAAAATAATGAAACCCACCAGATCAGGATCTACCAGCTCACATCCCTGTATGTATCCTAACAAGATCCACCCTTCCCTCCCACCTCAGGCCAGCCAAGAGATTTGTGACTGTTGACATTATCTCTGATTTGATATTTTAATTTCCCTCTGACAGATGTCCCTCCTTCCAAGAGAGTTCTTCCCATCCAGGGACAGGATGAAAATTATTCCCACCATCTCGCCTTATTAATGGACGTTAAGTGTCGCATCAGAAAGGCGATAAAACCCAAGTACACCTCCACCCAGGCATGAACTTCCAGTGTCTGCTGATCTAATGATCAGGTTGGTCTCAACAGTCAATGCTCAAGACACCACTAAAAGCAGTAGGAGGCTACGGAGGGGGAGCAAACCTTCTTTCGTGCAGATCTGCTTTGCCGTCAGCAGTGGAGAGGCGTTCAGACTCCGGGCTGTTCACACGGCGGTATCTTAGGGAGCGCACTTGTGCGGTAGGGGACTCCGGAGGCACTCGGACAGGGGAACTAGGGCAGACACCATTTCTCTGTTCCTCTTCCACCATGCACTGAGTCTGTAGGGGGTAAACACAGAGAACCTCAAAACCTGACCAAAGACACTGATTTTTCATGCTTCATTGTTAGTCCGTGCTTTCTTCTAAGACACAGTTTCACATAATTATGGAATCATTCAGGTTCGAAAAAACCTCTAAGATCATCCAACCATCAGTCCAACAGTACAGTGCCTACTAAACCATGTCCCCAAGTGCCACATATACACGTTTTTTGAACACGTCCAGGGATGGAGACTCCACTGCTTCCCTGGGCAGCCTCTGCCAGTGCTTCACCACTCTTTCACTAAAGCAATTTTTTCCTAATATCAAATCTAAACTTCCCCTGGCGCAACTTGAGGCCATTTCCTCTACAGAAGCAATGTTTGAAGGAACACAAGGGTCTGTGCGCCCTGGTAATTTTCTAGTATTAAAACAAAGTATGGATTTTTAATCAATTCAAATATTTAAATATCTTTACAAGGTGGCCTTTGCATTTCAATTACCTTAAATAGTTGATCCAAAGGAATGATCATGCATTAATCTACTGCATACGCAAACCCTAACTGCTTATCCAAGATGTCCAAGAGCTTGTTTGTCAAAATTTATTTATGGAGTATCCATGAACTGTATTGCCATGCACATACTTCTAATGAACTTGATACAACTAAGCTGTCTCGTAATTCCCACGCTGGGTTTTTTTTTTTAATTTTCTCTTTTTTAATCTTGGTCCACCAAACGAAGTCCTCCAGGACATATATTCAACTGCAACATCTGTAAGAGCTTTCCAGAGACCCAAAGTCTTGCAGAGACTTGAAAACGCTCGTGGACACTCATGAGCATTAAGCATTCATACTCTACCAGTACATATTTTCTGTTTTCATATGGCCTTAGTGAATTTGATTTTTTATTTAATTTAGCAGCAGACAAAGGAACAGAAGTAAGTGACTGTGACATATCTGCCTTCTGCCTTCCACTATGCTGCTTCCCTTGGAAAAGAAGAGCTGGTAAGGCAAAAGCATAGAGGCAGAATGGTCCAAGCTACAGCAGCAACCTAGGATTTGCATTCAGCCCTGTTGTGCTGCCAGCCACACAACATCAGCTGGCTACACCGTGCCTGTGTGAGGAGCTGCATCGAGTTGCTAGCAGAGAGTGTTTACCTTTCTTTGCAGCATGTCCTATATTCACTTGTCCTCTATTAATGCCAGAAGCTCTGAATGCAAGGAGGCTTCTCACTAAAACACTGTTGATCAAGACAGTTGCCTTTGTGCACGTACTGTATATACGGTCAGTCAGTCAGTGTCCATAAATTAGCAGCTCTAAACCATTCAGGCTGTGTTTGGAATGCATAACTAAGGAGCCTGTGTAGCTGGGGAGAGTGGAGGAGAGCTTTCAGGCATTATAGAAAACATAGAATAGATGATAATGATTTAATCTATAATCCATGTGGGCCAGAAAAGGTTAGTGACAAAGGAAGGTCATATGTGTTTGTGAAAAGAGCAAAGTAAGTGCAGGGTAACAGGCAGCTTGGTAAGGTCCAAGGGGAGAGAATCAGGGGGAGGTTGTGGGAGAGAAGAAAGAAGGGCTTCTGAAAAAACACGGAATTAGATTAGGTTTTTTCTTACAGAATGCAGATGTTCAGGCACAGCTAAAGAGCTGGTTGATATGTAACACGTTCCCCTAATTCTGTCTTTTTGGAGGAGGTTGAAGTTGTAATTAATCAGCATTCAGCACTTCCAAAAACCAGAACAGTGATTTACTGCTGCACAACACAGGAACGGTGCAGAGATTGGGTTTTAGAGATGGTTTGTGGTTGCATCTGTTCTTTGCTAAGGTTTTGAGCAAGAAAGGAAACATCTCCTGTTAGCACTAACTCAGCCAACAAAGCAGCTGAACAGCTATGGTGTTGGCAAAACAAATCCATGGGATCAAGGGAATGGGAACCCTGAAACACTAAAATAAGCGGAGGAAGACGATTCAGTGGAGGAAGGAGAACCAGGAGGAGGATTTAAAAGGTCGGTGACAGTAAGAAAACCGTCTTTAGTATAGAAATGGGAGAAGTGGGACAGAAGGAGATCTGAACTGTGTGAACAGAGAAATAAGGATTACCTTAGGGGAAGAAAAAACATGGCAAGATGAACTCATCACCTAGATACAAAGAAAAATATAGAGAGTAAGACAAAGAGCACTAGAGTGACTTCTAGTGCTACAAGACTGCAAGATGAAGGATGGTGAAGGAGCGTGAACACGTGAACAGCAGAGGGGTGTTTTACACACCAGCTGCCCTTGCTGTTCTAAAAGACACAAGGGATGCCTGAGATGACAAGCAAAGGTGAAGCTGTGCCCTTACATATCAAATCCGCACCTCCTTTTTTTGTTCCATGTGATGGCTGTGACTTGAATAAAACCTGATTCTCTCTCAGAGAAGAGTCAGACTAAAGATCATAAGCCTAGCACATTGAAAGGCGAGGCAAGAGTCCGACTAAAGATAACAACCCTCACAGAAAGAAAGGACAGACTTCAGCTTTGGACAGCGTGATGCTCTGGGCTCTATTTCATAGACCGCTGCATAGCTATAGAGCTTGACAGAACTGAAGTGCTCATTGCCATGCTGACAAACTCCCTAAGCTCCTTTGCCAGTAAACTGACAAGGAATAGCACATCCCTTGGCAGCAGAGTCACCTGGTCGTGCTGCGGATGTTGCAGACATCTCCCCTGCCTCTAGCTGCTGTGATGACAGAGCTGGGCACCAAAGACATGATGAACAACTAGCAGCCAGAAAGGACTCCCTTGTGCACATCTCAGTCTGACTGAAGAGCTTCAAGGCACCTGGTGGTTCACAGGAACCAAAAAACACATAGGGGTTACCAGGATTTTCCTGAAATACTCTAATTTTCCTGTGTTGTGGAAACGGAACTGTCTCACTCTACCAGACTTTTCTTAATCCGTGTACCTTCAAATGACAACTTCTGCGAATGCAGAGTTTACCAGTGAGACACCAAGAAGTGATTCAAACTTGGTTTATAATTCTCGGTATTGGGCAATGCCACTGGCAATGTGCCATATAGGTAACATGCTGATCCAAATTATCTGCACTGGAAAATTTTAAGCAAGTTAGATGTTTATTTCTTGATGATGTTTTCTAATAAGACTACGGGTAGTGGAGATATCTCCAGGGCTGAAAGAAGGACTAACTTCGTGCCATCAAAGGCTGAGTGAACTCTGGTCAGACCCAGAAGACCAGCAGATTTATCATGCAAGTCCACAAATGTCCACAGGTTTTTGAAGTGAATCTGATATGCCCTGATAATATTTCAAGTCTCTTTGATGAAGACTTCTCCACTAACAGATTCTGTACCTAACTAACGTCATTCTAAGTGACAGTCTGATTTTCAAATAAGAACTGAGATCAACAAAATAAACACTAACTTACAACATGTAAGTTGACCTAATAAATAAACTAACTGGTAGATTCTCATATGTAATACCTACTATGGAACCACCATTCAGTGGGATGCCTGCTAGAAGTAAGGTAACATTTACAAGAAAGAACTGAGAAACAGCTTAGGGATTACGAAAAGGAACACCCAACAACGGAAGCACATAATTCATGCAACCTAAAAAGTCTAACATGATCTTGGAAGGCAGAAATAAGAGTAGATGTAGATGAGATCTTAGGAAGAAATGTTTTCCTGTGAGGGTGGGGAAGCACTGGCACAGGTTGCCCAGAGAAGTGGTGGCTGCCCCATCCATGGAGGTGTTTAAGGCCACGCTGGATGGGGCTTTGGGCACCCTGATCCAGTGAGAGGTGTTCCTGCCCACGGCAAGGGTGTTGGAACTGGATGGGCCTTAAGGTCCCTTCCCACTCAAACCATTCAATGATTCTATGATAAATATGAGAAAATTAAGTGATAGCTTCTCTCACTCTTCACAGGGATGAAACCATCATTAGATGCTCTTTATAGATTGTGCTACTTCTAGAAAGGAAAGATAAAGAAATTGAAGAGAAAAATTAATGATCATTCAAGATATGGAAGAACATAGCTTATGAAGACATCTCTGATGAAATTTATTTACCCAAGAGGTTAGGACACCATAAAATTTTGGTTTATGATTTCCAGTCCTGGGGTATTTCTGATATTGCATCAGCTATGCAAGAACTAGAATTCCATTGCCTCAAGTATCAAGATCCTAGATAATGATACAATGATTATACGAAAGATTCATTATCATCCCCAAAAATGTCATCTGCATAAAGATACAAATTAATCCCCATGGCTTTTAATCTGTGAAAAAAATTGTTCGTAATTTCCTGTTCCCATGGGGAAATGCCACAGTGCTTTTTAGGCTGCACTAGGTAGGATGCTACATCAGTGGATCTGGGTGGCTTCTAGCAGTCTATGAATCCATTACCCTAAATCCAACAGGCACAGGAGATAAATAAATGTTCTTTACTTTGCTGATGCTGATCCTGAGTTTGTTGCGATTCACATCTGTCTCTTCCCAAACTTCAGCCTCATTGAAAGCAGCGTTTGGAGTCTGACCAAGACCTTCAGTCGGCCGGCCTGATAGGATAGGAGGAGCATTCTCCTGGTCACTGAGATGTTCACCCTGTAGGACATCCTCAGTGTTCTCACGAAGCAAGTCCCCGGGTACTGGAGTGACATTAACCACCCTATGGAAGAGACAAGAAGGAAGGTAATGTTATTAGTACTCAAAGAAGGAGGCCTATCGCACTGCCCCACAGGAATTCCTTAGCAGCTTTTAGGGTACCGAAAAAACCAGGCAGTCCAGCATTATCCCAGATGTGACAATCTGAAACAGAACAGCAGCATTCCACTGAGCATACAGTCACGAAGACAATGGGATGGATCAGTGAAGGCATCTTGTGACTCTTGTTATGCATGCTGCAAACTTCTTCAGAAGGGCTCATTGCACAATATTTAGCTTAGCAGAAACCTCCCCTCTTTGCATTAGCAAATGAGGCTTAGGAGGCCTTATGGCTTTTAACATCTATGATACTAGAATCATGGAATCATAGAATGTTTTGAGTACAAAGAGACCTTGATCCATCCAGTTCCATCCCCCCTGCCATATTAAGCTTATCTTTATAATATTACTAAAGATTATTGTTATCCCTTATTGGCAGCCCCCTCAAAAGTACCAAGACAGACCTTACAAACATTTGCTCATACCCATTTTCATCTCCGAGCACCAAGATCTGTGGACCTTTGCAACAGCACATGAAACACCCTGTAAAGGTTGAGGAGCTGTGTTTCAGATGTGACCAGTGCACATGCTCTGCTGTGTTCAGCTCACCATCAACCCAACCACAAACCCACCCCACAGCAAGTCAACAACTGCTTCACAGTGGGTGTTCTCACAGAAGCTCCAGCCTTGTGTGCCATTTATTATGCAAAATACACAAACATATGGGTTGCATCAATCCTGATCAAAGGTCTCCAGACATCCCTTAATGCGACTCCAAACCCACACACTCATCCCCAGTAGAAAATTTGCTTTCAGGACAGCAAGAGTCCAAAACTGGGTTCCACCACCTTAGATATATATTAAGTCAAATCAAGTAGTGTTTGCCATTCTGCAGCTTCCCAGGATCATAATGGCCTTTAAATCTTTCAAAAAAGAATTTTTTACTGAGCTTGAGCTTGTTATGGAGATATTTAGGTTAAATATTACAAAGAATTTTTTTTACCAAGGGTGAGGGTGGGGAGGCCCTGGCACAGGCTGCCCAGAGAAGTTGTGGCTGCCCCATCCCTGGTTCAAGGCCAGGTTGGATGGGACTTTGAGCAACCTGATGCAGTGGGAGGTGTCCCTGCCTCTGGCAGGGGGTTGGAACTGGATGATCTTTAAGGTCCCTTCCAACCCAAACCATTCCATGACTCTGTGATTCTTGTTAGTGAGGATGTCCACAGTCCGACTGGTGCAGCTGTGACACTCACCCAAACATGGCTGCTGTTTGCCTGGTGTTCTGCTGCGGTGGAGTAGAGGTGCTAGTGGACAACAAGATATCTGTACCAGCCTTCTCCCAGTCAAAGGCTTCATTTTCGGTGATGCCTCTTTCTTTCATGCTGTTCTCAAAAACGGACATGATTAGCTGGAATAAATGACAAAAAACAATTTATGTTAAGTAGCTGAGACTGACTCTCACAAAAAATCTGAGGCACAAGTGCAGTTTATCATCTCCATTTTGCCTACAGAAGGTACCAAGAAATGAAAGCAAATGTCACAAAATCCTATCGGTTGCTTCTCAGGCTGGTTTTGGCTTGGTAACTGAAATGTCTTTAAATCTACAAAGAAGTGCATGCAACATTTTGACACTGATTTGATGAAACTTTGCAGTTGGATTGTTACCCCTAAGCCTCAACTCCAGCTCAGCTCTCCTGTAGATGAGACACATGCAGGATAGTAGATTCAATATGTGGAGTTCAAGGGCTGCCAGATGTCAACAAAATAGAAAAACGCAGCCCTAGGATGCAGACTTGTTGCAGTGTCTGGCTTAAACACAGCTTGGTCAAGAGCCCTGTGATATGTTCATGCACAATGGGGCCTCCACCTTTGGTTGTGGAAGAAAATAAAAGTTTAAAAGGGATGATATGACTTTCTTTATAAGATGGAACAAATTTATAAGCAGGAAGAAATGCTTATGTTGTCATGGTTTATTCTTGTTGCTTCCCAAGAACAGACAGACATGGCGCTTTGTGATATGGTTTGGTAGGAACGGTGGTGTTGGGCTCATGGTTGGACTGGATGAGCTTACGGGTTTTTTCCAACCTTAAGGATTATATGCTTCTATGTTCTTTAGTAGAGAAGGTAACTACTGACCACAGGATGGTTGTTTCTTCATTAGCCACATGTCATGATGCCCCCTTTAACCTCTGATGGAAAAAGGAGTGCTGCTGCTCTTGGCAGAGAATTTCTTGCTAAAAACTGAATATGAGCAACTAAAAGGTCATAGTCTTGCTTTTAGTAAATGCATTTCTGGTATTTAGTAACCTTAGGTGGATGTTTTCTCATAAATTTCCTTAATTAATTATTGAATACATAAGCTTTCAGACTACATCCTATGGCAAAGAACGCACCAGTTCTACAAACCATCTTCGTTGCTCAGCCAAACCCGCCAACTGCTAATTTCACTTGGCAGCTCCCCATTTTCATATCAGAAGAAGCAGAAAACAATCATTCTCCGTTCACTTCTTGTCATTCTGCCTTTGATTTTAAAGATGCTATGGACAACAGTCTTCCCTAATCTGCACTGTAATTCCCAACACAGTACTGAAGAGTAAATATTAGGCACAAGTTTTAAATGACAGGGGTCTCCTTTCAAGAAGGGAATGCTTCCAATATGTGTTTGTAAGCCCTAGAGGGATGTCTGGGGAGAAAACACTAAGCCTGTGATGGAAGACTTCCAGTAACTTGGCCACCATGAGAGCACTCAGACTGGCACTGGTTGTCCACAGTGAGTCTTTCCCAAATGCTCTGACAATATCTACAATTGAACGGATCTGAAAGGGAGAGGTCCATGTACAAAGCTCTTGCCTTCCCTCATAGAATCACTGAATGGTTTGGGTTGGAAGGGACCTTAAAGCCCATCCAGGTCCAACCCCCTGCCATGGGCAGGGACACTTCCCACTGGATCAGGGTGCTCAAAGCCCCATCCATTACACACGCATGGCAATGTCAGAAAACCCAAATGCCAATCCAGAGGGCCATGCATCAGACTGGTGACAAAGAAAGACTCCTACCTGATAGTCTGGTTTGGTGAAGTAGTCGAGGCTTGCAATGTGATCCAGAAAAAGGTGGAACTCTGAAGGCATGTGTTTTAGCAGCATTCGGTGTTCATACTTTTCTTTTATCATGCCAACCTGCTCCTGCAAGAAAGAAAATATCTCAGAGCCAAGAATCTCTTCTATTGCTTCATATTCATCCAGTCTTGTTCCTGGAATAGCACTCAGTCTTATCATTCTTGGAACACAGCCTCTTGTTAGACTCTGCTCTATGTCTAGACACTTCTGTTTGGTGTCCCTAGCAAAGTGAGGTTGATCACTGCACACAAACATCAAAGGGGAATCCTGAGTTACAAACACTCTTCAGAAGCTGTCCCTTTAGCAGAGCCTTCTGTATAGGGCACCTATTTCTTTCCAGGGATTTTATTTTCTAGCACAAAGTATTTCCAAGACATCATGAACAGTTAGCATCATTTTGCTTAATTTTCCAGCTGTCATTCCCATTTGACTTGTGGGGAGTGGGAAAATGTTATTCTCCTGCCTTTCTAAAGGCTCTGTTCATTTGTTATAAGGACAGCCCAGCCTTTCCACTTTCCTTGTTTGCTTCACAAGAACAAAGTCAAAAATATAGAATCATAGAATGGAGTTTTAAGCTAACCCAGTTCCAATCCCTGCCATGGGCAGGGACACCTCCCACTGGATCAGGGTGCACAAAGCCCCATCCAACCTGGCCCTGAACACCTCCAGGGATGGGGCAGCCACCACTTCTCTGGGCAACCTGTGCCAGTGCCTCCCCACCCTCACAGGAAAACATTTCTTCCTAAGATCTCATCTCATTCTCCCCTCTTTCAGCTTAAAACCCTTCCTCCTCGTCCTATCCCTGTACTCCCTGATCAAGAGCCTGTTGTGGGTTTGGATTTTTCTGAGGAATTTTTCTTCCTCTTGCCAACAAAGGGAATTTCAGTGGGATGCGAGAGGGATGGGGGGAGGACATTTCCAGGGAAACTTGGACAGAGATCGTGCCCAGAATCCATTTCCTCCTCTCAGACAGCGGCAGCGGCAATGGCAGCAGCAGCCACTGCGTGTGTGCATTTTGCAGTCTCTGAAGGAAAGATCACTGGTCACCTGAATCTTCCACAACTCCTGCAGAACTCACACATCTCCCCTTCCCTCGACCCCATGGCCCATGGGCGTGGAGCCACGCCAGAGACAGCAGCAGCTCCCCCCGGCCCCCGCATTCTTAAAGAGACCTGCATTGCAAGATTTTGGGTACAGGACTCAATCCATTTTAAGGTTTTAAGGTTTTCGTTACGATTAGTGTTGATTCTGTTCTGTATACACATATATTTGTAGCTAAGAAATGTTATCTTTTCTATACAATTTTTTTTTCCTGATTAAAGATCTTTAATATCTGATAACATGTCTTAGTTTTCATCTAAACTAAGACAGAGCCCCCTCCCAGATTTCCTGTAGGCCTCATTTAAGTCACTTGATCAAATATGATAAGCCACGTCGGAAAACGTCTAGCTACTCCAAATAAGAAAAGCTCCACTCTGTATGTCCAAACAGGCAAAAGCAGGTTAGCAAGTTACAGCAAGATCTGATGAAAAGCAAGCTCTGGCTTTACTTCAGCAAGAAGCTGCAGGAGGAATAGTAAGAATCACAATAATAAAAACATAGCACCTGATCTGAAGCTCAGATAGTAGGTTTCCTACCTTATCTTTGATCTTTCGCCATGGAAGCTGACCAACCGCAAACTCCACCAACATGTAAAAGAGGGACCATAAGTCATCATGTCTACCCATCTCCTGGAGAAAAGAGAGACAAAGACTGAGGAGCAAAGTTCCATGCTGCTCAGTAGTCCAGGTGTGCTCTCCAGGTGAGCTACCTCATTTAAAAAGCAGGAAGAGAAGTCATACTTCCCATTTGATGATTAAAGACTAAAGATGCAAAATCAAGCATTTAGTAAACTTGGCAATGTCAATACAGTCACCTGAATAACCTCATTTGTTAATAAATTAAGAAAGAGTTTTTATCTATAAAACAAAGTACAAGTTTCCAGTGCTTTTCAGGGACTCTCCCTCACTGAGTAAACAGAATTGGAGTATTTATTTATGGGATGTAGAATAACTTTAGGTGAAGAAAAAACCCCCAAACTTTCTCTTTAAGCTAAGCATAATTCAAACTCTTTTCACAAGACAGTGTTTACTCAAGGGTTTTCGCAGAACACTCATCATCAAGGACCACAACAATTTACATGTTTATAATGTTTCCACATACCGCTCTCCTCCTTGCAAATGGGCAACCAAAACATGGGGATTAAGGCTGGAATTACCAAAGCTCACAAAGTCATTTTTGGTGCTCAACATCCATTGCTTAGAACATGATTTATCAGAATAGCATGCATTATATACCAAGTTTGGGGGTCTAAATATACTTACAGCTGGTAATATTCAGCCTTTCCAAAAATGACACCTCAGGTTTCTCAGTGTCTCCCAGGACACTGAATGAATAAATAGAATGACAGAATGGTTTGGGTTGGAAGAGACCCTAAAGATGCCCCTATGATGGCACTCAACTGCCCTCTCCCCATCACACTTTGCACCTTCTGCAGACAATAACTTCTTTCCATAAAAAAGCCTGGAACTTCTTCATATGTCACAGTTCACGCTCTAGACTCATCTCAAATAAAGCCAGAAACCTTGAAGTAATTCAGGAGAGCTGATAGTTTTTACCTGGCAAGCAATTGGCAGCAGAACCAAAGGACTTAGGGTTTACTGCCTAGACAGGAATACTACTGCAACAGGACAAATGAGTGTTTTCAGAAGAATGTTGGATGAGACTTGGAGAAACGTTTAGAACGAAACACAGAATCACAGAATCCTTAAGGTTGGAAAAGACCTTTAAGATCATCGAGTCTGATGGCATGATATTAATATTAAAAATTCCAGGTGGAAAACAGGTTTGGGGACCTGCCACGTGGTAATTCACAGCCAAGTTCTGCTAGAATCTAGCAGCAGGTAGTCTGGAACTTAACCTGATTTCCACCTTAGATTGTGGGGGTTTTTCCCTTAAAAAATGTCAGATAATGCAATAATTTCAATTATTAACGCTGTCAACTAAAGAGGATCCAATAACTGAATCATAATTTTGATTTTACAGCCAACATCCTTGAATGGAATTTAGCTGATACATAGTAGGTAACAGCCCAGAACTCATGTCTCTTACTCCTCTGCTCCTGTAAACAAATTTCTGAGGAGAAATAACCTTGTTGTCAACTCTTACCCCAAAATACTCACTCGGTTTTTGTGTGCATTCACTGAAGCGTAGCGGACCGTTCCTCGAAAACCAGCAACGTTGCGAGGCTGAAGGGAGACAACAGAAAATCTCAGAGACAGAGCAGGTTACTCAATCCCCTGCACAGCAAACTACTGAGAACCTCTCATCTATACTGCTACTTCATGTGTACCCAGGGGATACAAAGCTCTTTCTGCCTTCATCTGCTAAACAGACAGCACTCGTCGACTCTGCATTCTAGAAAAGCTTCTTTTACAGAGAGGCCAAGGTGGTTACAGTGACAGGTTAGAACAGCAATAGTCCAGGCATAGCGCTAAGAACATCATCCAAGAAAATATTTTCCTTATTAAACTCCAAGTCAAGGGAAAAGACAGTAAAGAAGCGCAAGTGCACAACTGAGTAATGAATAACATGAGTTAAGCAAAGCCTGAGGACAGCTTGGTCAGGACAAGAATGGGAAACCCCTCCTCTGCCACCAGGGCAGCTGAGCACATGTTCACTGAGACTGCTCATCAATATCCTCTGTAAGAATTAAACAAACTAAGAACTTCTGACTTTCAGAGTTCTTGCTTTTTTCCAGATTCTTCCCAGTATATCCTAAACCATGTATCTTTATTTTCTCTTTCTCCGATTCTCTTGTTCTTCATGTCCTTCAGAAGTGATAGCTTGATAGACTGGCCTTGGGAAGAAGGCGGTCCTCCTGTGACTACTCCACCAAGCTGGAGGATTTCTCTATCCTGGAGCCTGAGCAAAACTTCCAACTCTTTCCCCTGCTTCCTCCACACATATATTAGACTACGTGAGTTCACTTACTCAAGATGTCATAGTTTTGAAAAAAATGCATGTAAATAATGATATCCACCAAATCATACAATCATAGAATGCTTTGGGTTGGAAGAGACCTGAAAGCCCATCCAGTTCCAACACCCTGCCATGGGCAGGGACACCTCCTAATGGATCAGGGTGCTCAAAGCCCCATCCAACCTGGCCTTGAACACCTCCAGGGATGGGGCAGCCATCGCTTCTCTGGGCAACCTGTTCCAGGGCCTCCCCACCCTCACAGGAAAACATTTCTTCCTGACATCTCATCTTAATCTCCCCTCTTTCAGTTTAAAACCGTTCCCTCTCGTCCTATCCCTGCACTCCCTGATAAAAAGCCCTTCCCCAGTTTTCTTGTAGGCCCCCTAGCTTGCAGTGCACCAGCTTGAGCTATAAGCTACTTATTTAGCAACAGATAATATTGCAGATATTACGTCCATGACCATGTACCTCATTGCTCCTGGAGCACACATTTAAGATTACCCCTGACAAGTGACTGCAAGATATTTTTTTCAGAATTCCAGTGACATCACTGATATGAGCTCCTGAAAAGCACAACACTGGCCATTGGAATACATCTGTTAGAACATGACATCTTGGAAAAGGTACTCTACATATTAAAAAGCAAGAGCACATTGTTCTGTTCAGTTACGAGTGGAAGCTACTGGGTTTAGATACTTTTCATGAGCCATAAAATATGACTGTATTGTGAATAGCTCTAGTGTGTAACCTGTAAAGTTTTCAGAAAAAATACTGTTCGGTGTTTGCAGGTCATAGGAGTTTGTCTTTCACATTCTTTCCTGACTTCAGTGCCTTCAGTTATCAGCTGTGCATGTACTGAACCAAGTCCCACATGTGCTGGTTTCAGCATGGCTGGCAATGGCTCTGGAAATCTTTTTAGATCGATACTTACTATTTCTGGCAGACACGCTATCTTTGCAGTCTTTAATTAAAACTACTCTGAAGCCAATCCAAGCCTGTTTGCAAATGTATTCCTCTTCTCTTTCAGAAGCAAACCAAAAGCCCGGCCATCCTTTAACTGAGCATCCATCCCTCAGCCAATATAGAATGGTTCACTGAGCCAGTCCTGCAGCTGAACCCAAAGGGCTGTCTCTCCAGTCCACTCTCACGTGGAGATGCACTGGGAGAGCACTGCAACCAAGCAAGACTTTGCAATGGTTTGGCAGGACATTTAGAGATTCAAACAAAATAGGCAGATGCTAACTGTGCTAAAAGCATCTTTTTCTCATAAAGGTTTCACCTCTTTTAACCATATCTGGCTGCCTTGCCAGTCACAAGGCAATTAGTCACGTCTTTTGATTATGTCACTAATCACTGCAATCAAATATTTCCGTGGCTGTGAAAATACCTTGGTTTTCATCCAAACAAACAGCTCCTGCCAGAGCATTTATAGTAGCACATGCTGTATACCAAACTGTTATTGACTTTTCTTCTGAATTCATCGATTTTCCACATGATTTCTTTATACACTTCATTTCTTCCAGTTAATAAATTTTATCCCATCACCCTACTGCCCAGCAGTCGAAAACACCCTGGATAAAGCATTCTTGCTGTCCAGATTGGTTCAAATTTCATTTAATCATAGAATTGTTTGGTTGGAAAAGACCTTTCAGATCATCGAGTCCAACTGTACCTGTCCACTACTAAACCATCCCTGAGCACCTCATCTACCTGTCTTTTAAACCCCTCCAGGGATGGTGACTCCACCACCTCCCTGAGCAGCCTCTGCCAGTGCCCAAAAACCCTTTTGCTAAAGAATTTTTTCTAATATCCAATCTAACCCCCCCCCGGCACAACTTGAGGCCATTTCCTCCCATCCTATCACTTGTTACTTGGGAGAAGAGGCTCCTTTCAGGCAGTTGTAGACAGTGGTAAGGTCTCCCCTCAGCCTCCTCTTATTCAGACTAAACACCCCCAGTTCCCTCACCCTCTCCCACAACCCCTGTGCTCCAGAACCTTCCCCAGCTCCGTTCCCCTTCTCTGTATGCGCTTCAGCCCCCCAAGGTCCTTCTTGTAGTGAGGGACCCAAAACTGAACACGGGATTTGAGGTGCAGCCTCACCAGTGCCGAGTACAGGGGCACAAGCCCTTCCCTACTTCTACTGGCCACACCATTTCTGATACAGGCCAAGATGCTGTCATAGTCAGCCACTGTCAACCAACCCCCCACAGAACTGACACTGTAACAGTTAGACCTTCAGCCCATGGAATTGTATATAATCCAACTGATTTGAATCCCAAAAATAAGGAACAACAGGCTAAGAAGATGAAATACAATTTTAAACAATCCATGATTTACTTTTTAATTTTTCCACATCAGTATTACTATCAAAAATGTTACTCAGGGTAAAGTACATCTTCCTCTATTCAGATTGTGTCTAGCACAAAACTAATTTATTACACAGAGCTATTGGAGAGATGACAAAGATATGATGGATATTGCATTGTGTCAGAAGCTTGGTTAAAATGAATTTTAGCTTGGTAGAATGTGTTAGATTACAACCACAGAGCAAAAATTATACTCTGTGTTCCTTTCAATGTACTCGCAATGTACACCACCCCACAAAGACAGAATTACGTAACAAAATTCTGTACGAAGTGGATGCATTGTTCCAAACTGTGGTCTTTTGCACCTACCACTCTTTCATCATTCTCCAGTTCAAATGCTCATGATCATTTGTACTTTAGGTGCCAACAGTGCCTCCCTTATTATTCACATGAAATCTTGTCTTTCCTGTATATGCTCCCTTTATTTCAGGAGTGCTCATATTTCCTCATTAATCTGAATCACAGAATCCTAGAATGGTTTAGGTTGGAAGGGACCTAAAACCCCATCTGGTTCCAAACCCCCTGCCATGGGCAGGGACACCTCCCACTGGATCAGGGTGCTCAAAGACCCATCCAATCTGGCCTTGAACACCTCCAGGGATGGGGCAGCCACCACTTCTCTGGGCAACCACCCTCCCCACCCCCACATGAAAACATCTCATCTAAATCTCTCCTCTTCCAGCTTCAAACCCTTCCCCCTCATCCTATCCCTGTGCTCCCTGATCAAGAGCCCCTCCCCAGCTTTCCTGGAGCCCCTTTCAGCACTGGAAGCTGCTCTAAGGTCTCCCCAGAGCCTTCTCTTCTCCAGGCTGAACAAACCCCAACTCTCTCAGCCTGTCATTGCATGGGAGGTGCTCCAGCCCTCAGATCATCTTTGTGACCTCCTTTGAGCTCGATTCAAGAGATCCATATCCTTTCTGTGCTAAGCACACCCTCCTTACACCATGTTCATACACAGAGATTAAAACCTTTCCTCTTGCCTCTCTGGTCCCTAGATTGATATTTTTAATATCCTGGTTTCCGGCTTCCTTCCTAAAAACCTGTATTTGGATGCCAGTACTTTCCTCCTGCCATTTTTTATGCTTGTGGTATTCTCTTGGAGCACAACCTCTGGTTCCTCCCCAGCCTTCTGGAAGCCTGTGCAAACACCTCATGAGATCCACCACCTTTGCCCCTGGCAGGCCTGCTGTCATCTAGGATCATGGACCCACCTCTCCTGGAAACAGGAAAAGGATTTCCAGCAGGAAGAAAATGAAAAGCGAGTTAGTGCAGACCAAAGAGAAGGTGGTAAGGGGAGAGAGATAATGCCACAGATCATGTGAAACACTTGGAGGTACATCTAGGATTGAAATGACTTGTTGGAAAAGTTGTAATAAGAAGGAAAAGCAAAAGGAAGCTTTAACTGATTGGAGAGGAAGCATCTCTGCGACTTCTAGGAATCTCCTGGTTCCATCAGTGACGCTCATGGAGGAGACACAGGGATATTCATCTCCACTTCTGTGGTGACAAATTCTGCACCTCTCATCTATGCTTGAACTTGCCAATTTAAACAGCAGCGCTTTGTAGAACCATTAATAAAAGCAGTATATTCTATCCTAATGGGGAGTCAGAAATGAACAGAGGAAGCTGGAGCCAAAACTGCCGGATGAGAGAACTCCCCTCCCATTCCCTCAGAAACCACATAATTGACCAAATCCCAGTCTCTGGCACCACCCAAATGTCTGCCAGCCCCTCAGGCAGAGTCCTAAGTGCCCTAGGACTCTGCATCCCATTTAGGCAGCTGTCATGATCCTGCTGAAAAACAAATATATCGTGAAGGGAAAAAAGAAAACCAGGTGTAATTTGGACTTCCATAATACAACAAAAGCACAAATCAAAATGAAAATCCAGAAGCATGGTGATGGCTCACTCACAACTCATAGCAGAGATGGTTACGAGCAGCGGATGGGAAGCCAACGCATCAAACACAGCCTCAAAAGAAGAGCCCAAAAGAACTGTAAAACAGAGAGAAACCCAAAGAAAAAACATGATAAAAACCAACAAAACAACAAAAAAAATAAACAGAAATGAATTAAAAAACCAATTTGATATTGTATCCCTCCCGAAACCTGGTCTCTTGTTGAGCTGTTGCCATCTCCCAGCATCTTTCCCAGGGATGCTGGCCCTTGCTGTATCTAGTTTTATTCAGACACAAAGCACTGAGTGAGGCTATGTGGTTCGTGACTGCTCTGTAAAGTGGTGAGAGGGGTCCCTCTAGAGACCAACTTTGCCCTGCTCTCAGATCACATCTGAGAGTATAGAAACCAAAGCTGAGAGCAGAGATGCCTACTGCCTAACCACAGGTCAGCTGTATGGTTCTACCACAATTTTCCTTCTTAAAACAATACCTACATCTTCCCTTGGGTTCCCACCCAAGGTATTTGGCTGCTTCTGCAACCACCACTTTGCTTTCTCACCAGCAATCTCCATATAATCACTGCCTTGTGAACATCACAGCTGCCAGTTTCAGGCATCTTCTCCATCCCTGATGACCTCCAGAGTGTTCCACCTAGGAACAGCAGGGTCTCCACTGTCGGTGGTGGGATGCAGTGTTGAGGCTCAAAAGAGGGCAGAATGAAAGTCAGTGCTGCTTTTATGCCACATAAGCAGACACTGTATCTTCAGATGTGAACTGCACTGTACGGGAACATGAGTGCCATGCTGATCAAAGGCAAGAGCTAATATTAGAATATATTATATCAATTTAAAATTCAATTCAGTAAACTAGGAAAGACCTCAACTGAGAGATACTTGTTCCAACAGAAATCCACTAATCAAACACAATCAACCCAATAGAGTTTCTTATTTGAGTATCAGTATTCCTAAAGATGTGCAAGTTCTAAGAATTTTATAGATTTTGCATGAAATTCAGTTTTGAGAAAGTTACTTAATTGCTACTATTTTTTCCAGAGGAAAAGACCTGAAGGAGAAGAGTTAAAATGCCATCTTTCATTCTTTACTTCAGGAGAAATCAAATTTTGCAATGAATTTTAACATTGGAAAAGACCAAGGGAACAATTCTGTCTTTCTGAATAGCAAGTGTCGATCGTCTCATCACACAATTCCTGCACCAGAACTCAGGCTGGAGATGAAGACGCCTTTCACACATTAGAAATAGGGCTAAGAATGAGCATTTTTTAATCAAAAGATTATTCCAGCTCTATTCCTATTATTCAATTTTCATTCAATTTTTAACAAGAGAATTTTGGCCTCAGAGCTGCACTTGCTTCTTACACACTTGGTCCCACAGGGAAACGTAGCACCATCTCCCCATGGAAAACATAAGTTTTTCATGTGCTCTAACCCAGAGCAGGGGAGCCACTGAAATAGAAATGTTTTGGAGAGCGTTGTAGAGTGTTATCCATATGTCATTTGGGATTTACAGCTCATAATGCTTTCTTGGAGTCAGATAGAGAAGACAGTCCCTTTTCTACCAAACGAAAGAAGACCAAAGACAGTTGTGGCAATCACTGTGATGCAGGAGAGCCAAGTTCCAATCTCTCCACTCCTTGGACAGACCTGAAAACAACACCTTCCTCCTCACCCCAACACCACAGGGTGTTTTGAGGTGCAAGTCTAAGAACATCCGTGCTGGAAAGGATCCCTTTGGCACAGAACAGTTGAATATTCATTATTGAGAAAGTGTAGGACAGGTGCTCTGTAACCTGGCAGCAAATGCACTTACCTGATGATGGGGATACTTGACCTGCAATCCAACTCAACATTCACTTGCTCAGAGAGTGAAGCCCCTGTTCCCTTACCACCATACACAGAAATAGTTTTCTGTTCCTCTCTCTGTGGTCTAGTGAGAAGAATAATCAGAGCTTCAACTGGAACAGCAGCGACCAGAGGGAAAGACATGTTCAGATGTACCATATCCCCCCTGCAGATTGGCAGTAAAGGCACTTGGAAATGGAAAACCGGATCTCAGTTCCCTGCAGGATTATACGGGATTTGAGTCAGAATTGTTCTTTTTCCTTCGCCTCTGTAGCACAAGAGCTCTAATCAGAGCATAAAATAAACCCATCAACAACCTCATGTAGATGATCTGAGCTCACCTTCACTGAACCAGGGCTCATAGTGGAGGAAAGCAGAGAAGCAGGGAGTTAGAGGATGATAGTCCCTGCTTGCTAGCAGATTTTCACATCCATCAACTAGACTGCTTTTCATACATTTAATTAAATCTGCAGTGGCTTTCTGTAGTTGCAATGTTTAAACCAGAACCTGAACTTCTTTCCCAACTCCACATTTGCTCCTCCAACAATGAAAGCAACGACACGAACATTTATATAATTTTCCCGATGATCTGTTTTATAACCAACCCATTCCCACAGAAAGGCATTTCTACAATATATGTGCAATATTTTTAAAGACATAGGTCCCTTTTTTCCCTTTTCCTCACCTCCATGTACACCAATGCATCCATGCTCTGCTTTCAGCCTTTTCTCCCATTACCTTTTGACAATACGAAGTTTGAGACAAAAATTATACCCCTCTCTAAGCTAATATAGTACTCCGAGTACTACAGCTCCACAAATCTGTTTATTCTACTGCAAAATGTTCATCACCTACATCACACTACAGTTTTGCATAGTACAAAGGAAGTATAAAAGGTACTGGGCATCTATGTTTGAATATTTGAGGGTCTTAGGATGTAGGAGTTCATAGTCTTTATGTTATTTTACAGCTTATTTCCCAATGGGGGGAAAATCACTTAGTAGAAAAATGTACTATAGTCCCCTCTTCTAATACCTTACTCATTGCAGTGAAGTTAATTTTTAAATCCAAGCCGACATTTGGAAAATAAATACTTTTTCTCAGTTAGCTGACACATTTCTGCAGCTTTCCTCCTGCTCGTCTAAACAGGCTGCGCACTGTCCTGCCTACAGCATCTCCTTTCTGCCCACTGACTCTCAGAGCCGCCCTCGCACATGTACGGCATCTTCAGTGAGGCACTGCAAAACTACTGCAGTGCAGTCGGAGCCATGAGGAGACCGCGAGCTGATCAATGGGCTGCAGCTGACTAAGCTAAAATAATGCTGGCTGAGCGTAACAGCCCAGTGTCAGATCCTGCAACGGGAGAGAGACTCTGGGAGAAACACAGCCTCTCCTCTGTTTTCAAATAAAGACCAAACTGCTAAACCCTCGACCACTCTGAATTAATATTTGTGGAGCCACAGGGAACATGTTCCTGAAGGGAGGATGTCACAGACATAGGAAAAGCAAAATGCTTTCTGTATTGCACAATAGCGACAAAACTAGCAGACCTGAACAAAGACCAGTAAGGATCAAGGCATTATCATCCAAAACATGACCTACATTAGCACAGAAGACCTTCATGACTCAGAACACCTCCATTATACAAGCATATGCTGTTCATCATATTATCTATATAACAACTTCATGTCTATTTTCCACTCTGAGCTCAAATTTTCTTCTCAGCCTTAGTTCTCCCTATCAAACACGTTTTGCTAGTCCAGCTCTCTGCTAGAAAAAATAAATGCAAGACCAAAATTGTCACTTCTGTGCTTCCTATAGAAGATATTTCCACAAATTTCTAAAAAACAACTTTTCAATTCATTCCCTAGCTGTTTAGCTCTGTCGTCCTAAGATGTGCATCAACACTAACTGCTCTATACTGCTGCCTGGCAAAGGCTGGGTTGTACAACCAGAATGTCACAGTGAATAAAACTGCTCATGTCTCTATCTGAACCACACACAGCAGAAGACTCTGCATCTGAAAGCACTTTATTAACTAGAGTTGAATGAACACATACACTCTGTAAGCCATCTCTTCTTAAACAGATCTCCAAGCCCTCCACGACTGAGAAACACATGAAGTTTAAGAGCAAGTGCTGGATTTTGCACCTGGGACACGGTAACCCTGGATGTCCGGACAGACTGGCTAGTGAGAGGCTGGCGGACCCACATGGATCGTCAAGTTCAACTCCTGTCCCTGCACAGGACATCCCCAACATTCACGCCGTGAGGCTGAGGGCACTGGCCAAATGCTTCTGGAATACTGTCAGGCTTGGTGCTGTGACTGCTTCCCTGGGGAGCTGTTCCAGTGCTCCAACACCTCTGGGTGAACACAACACACTGTCTCATTGCTGCTATTTAGACCAGTCAGTGTCTGACCTGCACGCATGTGCTGTGTTACTCTTCCCAATGCATGCTGACTACCTGTGGCAGCAAGTGATGACTCATGAATAAATGCATCCCTTCACCGGTTTAAATTTATCATTTTTTTCACTGCATATCTTGTTCCTGTGTAACGGAGGAGAACAGAGGCTCTCTCATTCACTTTTCAAGACTTCATAGTATTTTACAGACTTTTATAAAATTCTTTTTATTCACCTTCGTGCTCAGGTTACAATCACAATCTTTTCAATCCCTCTTCAAGTGAGTTTGTCATTACCGTCTTCCGAACACTAGATCTGCAATACCTTCTTTGAGCCTGGATGGGTGGTATCTTATGTATCACCAGCTGCTATCTCATCTAGATTTGTATAAAGGCACTAAAAAAGGTTTTGTAGCTTTCATCATCCTGTTGCATATAAACCATAACAATCCCATGCTTGATGCATCTTATCTGGTCACCTGCCTCAAGCCCTAAAGAAGGTGCTTGTGAATATCCTACAGGTAGCACAGACACAGTGCCCTTGGATTCTGTTTCACCTGGCACATACACCACCAATGTTTAAAAGGTATTATGTTGGTGCAGAATGAGTGCTTCAAACTCTCCTCTCCTACTGGAGTTCCTGCATTCTCACTTGACAGCAGAGTACCACAAACATTGTGTATTTAAGCCACAGGCAGAATGGGAGCAGGTGTATTGCGATTTCTCTCATTGAAGCGTTAAAGCTTTGCACAAAACTAGGACCTATTCCTTAGAAAAAGGACCTCAGGAGTCTTCCAGCCCTGGAGATGACGCTGTCTACTGTGACCAAATAATTTTTCCACTCTCTATTTCAGTAAATACGTAAGTATTGAGCACCAAAAGATGTTATTAAGGGTAATGGATGAGGAATCCTTTGTGAATTATCACTGACAGTGCTCCTTTGAGAAACAGGAAACCGCAGGTTGAAAATACCCTGCTGAATAGAGATCACACATCTTAACCAGTATTTGCCACCTTTCTAACTGCAGAGAGTGGGGCTTGGAGGAACAGAAAACAAATCAGCATTTCCTATGGCGTTTTTGCCAAGCTGCATGTTTTTCCCTTCATTTCCCTGTCCTCACAAGTTTTTGTAAAGAAAAACCTTGGGAAATATTAAGAGGTTTTTTTCCCTAGCAGTCTGTTGTCTTTACCCCAGTAGCCCAAGTCCTTCCTGCTAGCTGGGATGCTGACTCTGACCCCAATGCCAGAAATGCTGATGGCCGTCAAAGTAACAGCCTTCAGCCAGACCCTAAGCAGCTCTCAATAACCACGGATGCCAAACGGCCACAGAACTGATGCGCACCTGCTTTGCCTGTCCAAAGGAGTAACCATCAAAGGCCAACTTCTACCCGCAGAGAAATATTAAGCAATGAGACTGCTGAGAACAGCTGAGGTCCCTCAGTTGCTAACAGAGGGAAAAACTGTTGCTGATGCTTCCTTACACACCTTCTGGCTCCAACCATCTTCTGTCTTTATGGTGCAATGTGAGGTCCTACAGATTGTTATCCAGGAAATCCTGCAAAATCTGGCAAGGGGCAAGTGGCAGAGGGGTGAGACTGTTTCCATGAAAGCAAATGTGCACAACAATGGTTTTTCTCCAAAGAGCAGCATTTGTTCTAATATTAGCATCCCACATAAGGTAGATCAGTTTTGTTTTCCGAGAAGCACAAAATAAATCCAGGTTCAGAATAAATTTGGATTTAGTTAAGCCAAGTGGCCTATAAATTTATAAATGCCAAGCAATGAAGTTCAATCATCAAGTAGCCACAAACAAATCAAATAGTGAGTACTTATCAGGAGCTTAGCAGAGTAACAGCTCTCTAGGTAAAAGCTACTGTCATAGGCCTTGAAAGAGGGTCTGGAGGACCTCTGGACTGACGATGGAGGAACAAATCATGGAATCATGGTATGGTTTGGTTTGGAAGAGACCTGGAAGCCCATCCAGTTCCAACTCCCCTGCCATGGGCCGGGACACCTCCCATTGGATCAGGGTGCTCAAAGTCCCATCCAACCTGGCCTTGAAACACCTCCAGGGATGGGGCAGCCACCACTTCTCTGGGAAACCTATGCCTGGGCCTCCCCACCCTCACAGGAAAACATTTCTTCCTAAGATGTCATCTCAATCTCCCCTCTTCCAGCTTAAAACCATTCCCCTTCATTCCATCCCTGCACTCCCTGATCAAGAGCCCCTCCCCAGCTTTCCTGGAGCCCCCTTTCAGTACTGGAAGCTGCGTCCCCCTGGAGCCTTCTCTTCTCCAGGCTGAACAACCCCAACTCAGGGCTCCAGGTATTGTAAAGAAAGAAGAGTGTTCAAACAATGGGACTTGAAATACAGACGTAAAAGACAGTTGCTTCACTGAAGCAATTAAGTAATTTTGCAGAAAACCAAATGCCTGTTTCAGTCCAAAACAGGCTTGAATTCTGAGTACAGAAAGAGGAAAAGAGTTGGGCTGCATTTTGAAAAGTGCAATTGGAGAAGGATTATCCCCAAACTCAGCACCACTAGCAAGGAAGACCAGTGGTACACAGTGTGTGCCTTTTTAAGAATAAAATGCAGACACAACCTTTGGAGCTGCTCCCATCTACAGCTAAAAAGAAAATGTCCAGCTGAAAAGACATAATAAAAGAAGAAAAAATAGAAGAAAAATCCTCCAGCTGTGTTCATCTGCTAAAGACATAATACCTGCTCATTGATCTTTGCTTTCTTCCCACTTCCCAGCCATATCCTGCACTACAGAGTCTCTGAATTTAGCTCAACATTGTCAACATCTTCCAGAAAAATTAATATCTTGTAGATGGCAAAGATGTGCAGACCAAAAAGTATAAGCCTAGGATGATAAACAGAGACTGTCTGAGCCCTCTCTGCTTGCACTGTGCTCCAAAATAAATCTAGGATTGCTCTGACTGATACCTAGAGCATCTGATGCTTAAGGTATACTTATGAATGTGCCTAGATAACACAGTACTGGTAAAAGGACTGAATATAACACGCCTGCCACGTGACGCAAGTTATGCTCTGTGCCCTTACCTCCCCTCCGAACAGCCATGTTGAAATACTCCTGCTAAGAAATCTGGGCAGGGGACAATGTACACAAACCCAAAGCCAGGCAAGGATGAGAACAGCATTAGAGGCTGCGGTTCACGGAAAACTCAGCCTCAGAGATCGGGTCAGCTTTGTAACTTCCAGCAATGTTTTCATAAGAATGCACTAACCTGGTTCCCCAGACCACAGAGAACTGAACTAGGCCAGCTTTCTGGGACTACAGAAGTTACATGGCCAGCATTGGGTTCTCTGTCTCTGCTTGGACATAGTGTACTCAGTAAGCATTCCAAATCTGTGAAAAACATGATTATCCTCCTAAAGGAAAAGAGAAATTGCCACACACCTTGTAAGACAAAAGCAAGCTTCTTTTCTTAGATTTCCAAATCATTTGAAGTCACCTGTTGCTTCTCACCTTGCATAAAATGTAGCCCAATGTCATGACCAAGCAGAACAACCAGAAAACAAACAAAATCACAAAACCTTTCCACATCTAAGCAGTTGCAGAAGTGGAAATTACTTCAGCTGTACTTACTGGTCGGACTTCCCCAGTTGTGTTGGTATACTGACGGGCCAACCCAAAGTCTAACATGTAGCACTTCCTGTAGGTTGAAGGTAAGCGGCCCATGGCAAAATTGGACTAGAGAAAGAAAGGAAAAAACAAAAATCAATTTGGTACCAACAACTTGGGTAAGAGTGGCCATTTGTTAACCAAACTTGGTCACGCAGCCTCACCTACCCCTGGCGGAAACAGAAATCAAAGAGAAGAATTTTAAGATCATAGAATCATGGAATGGTTTGGGTTGGAAGGGACCTCAAAGCCCATCCAGTTCCAACCCCCTGCCATGGGCAGGGACACCTCCCACTGCATCAGGGTGGTCAAAGCCCCATCCAACCTGGCCTTGAACACCTCCAGGGATGGGGCAGCCACCACTTCTCTGAGCAACCAGAGACTCAGGGCCTCAGCAACTTCACAGGAAAAGATGTTTTCCTAATAGCTCATCTAGATCTCCCTTCTCCCAGCTTAAAGAGGCTGATTAGAAAATCGCTGCCATGTTAAGAAGTTCACTTTGCAGATAAGTGACTGCGGAGTCTCAAAATAACTAAAATTCACATTAGCTTAGCTAAATTTCAGCTGCTAAGAGGAAGAGCCACATTTAACATCACTAAGTCTGCAGTGAGAGCTCCATCACTTGCGTAACAGGCTGGAGTTACTGTAGACAAATGCTCCTGTTTGTGGTTCAGCTGCTAGCATGCATTATTCTGCCCTAACTCTGCATTATTCTGCCCTAACTCCCAGAATCTCCATCCACTGTATTGCATTACCACATTTGTGACTGATCTTCAGCTCAATCTGATCAGCCAAAATCAGCCAATTTTAAAAGCAGCAAATCATCCTGTTGGAAGGAAGATGGGCTCAGGGCCCATGTAGCAAGAAGTGTTCAAGTCAAGCAGTAAAGAGCTGCACAGAAAAAGACTGGCTTCTACAGTGAGACTTGGAATTATTGGTCATATGCCTGGGTGAGGCACAACACCTTGACTGTGTTTCCAACACTGGAAACTGCTCCAATTTTTTTTGGCAATTGCTTACAAATGATTAAGAGGATTATTTGGCTAAGTTAAATACATGAAATTGCAATTATTGAAGTGATGGGTCACAGAGCAAGACATCCATTCCAACTTCCTTTTATAGTAATAATTGGTTGGAGTCCAAATGATTGTTCAAAATTAGGTTGCTTTGTCATGTACAATTATGCCTGCAGCTACCAACCACCATGGAGCAGCCTCTGCTGATAAAAACTAGTTTGCTATGCACTAAAAGGAATGACAATACTGTATCACTATTCTATACTTCTAGAAAATCACCAATGTGTCCAACATTGGGAGTGTGCAAGGAGGCCTAATACCTCCACCGAGATCTGCGTACGTTCATACTGTCTTTATTGACTCAGAGACATACAGACACACAACTAAAAGGAAGATTTCCAAACCAACATACAGGCTTGATGTCACGATGCAGGAATCCCACCGAGTGAATGGCTTCTATTGATTCCAGAATCTGTTTTCCTAATCGCAGCGTTGTGCTCAGCGTGAAAGTCCCTCGAGGTTGACTCCTTCTGAGATCTGCAAGATTCCGACCCTGAAACAATCAATACAACACTTAAACCATCACCCTAAAGCATAGCATTCCACAGCTGCCAGTTCTAACATGCATCCCTAAAAAAGCAGAAATGCTCATCAGACAGGCGCTCACCCAATGTCTGCTTTATTTCTTATATGTGATCCTTCAATACTTCATTCTAAGTGATGTGCTTGCTGATAAGAAGACACCAGACAGTCATCTTGGGAAGTCAGCTATGTACTGTCTGGGACACGGGCATGGCATGGACAGCAGCACCCAAGACTGTATGAGCCCAGCATTTCCTTACTGTTAAACCCAGACTATAAAGAAGCTGAATCAAGAACAACCTTGACTGTTCTCTGGGTCACCTAAAGATTAAAGCGGTACAAATATGGCAAGCAGGTCATGAAGCCACTATCTATTACAGCTCATAGAAGTAGTTTCATCTGAGGTTCCCTAGCAAACAACTGTCTGGCCCAAGCTCAATATAGCATTGTTTTGGCAATGCCGCAATGGGAAACACCAGAGGAATCCCAGAGTTCTTTGATATCTATCATCTCAGTTTTGTCTATACCTCTACATTTGTGAAGAGGAAGGAGATATTAAAATGAACACATTCTATACCAGAGAATCCACCTCTCTAACCCACAGAACCAATGCTTTATCAACTGATCACAACCATTAGGAATAAGAGTTTGCTGTTGCAGAGAACATGCAACAAGAACCAAAGTTACTGGGACATTCTGACCATCACTATACTACAGAATCTCCTGATTCTGCTTCCACAGAGATGTACACGTTTATAATACAAGTCCAAATGTAGTTTATTTTAAAGAAGCACTGAGGTCTGCTGGTGCCTGTTTTACTTCATTCACCATTCACTAATTAAAAATAACCTTCCGATTTATGCAGCGGCTCACTTTCCATTACTTAGTGCTTCCACCTTCTCACTTTCCTTTAGTATATGTACCACTTGGATGATAGAACAAAGAACATGACACGAGCTGTAAGCAGTTCAGGGGAAGGGGGGGGGTTTACTGTATAATTACACAATGCTTCGCACAGCAGAGCCCTGATCATACAAGCTGCAAGAGGGAGGACAAGTTCCCTGTCAACTCTCATGTCAGGTGCTGAAACAGGGCAGCTTCAAAGGCAGAGAGAAGCACCTTTAGCTTGAAAGTATTCCCCTTGAACCAGGGACAACCTCCCTCTCCTTAAAGGCCTTTCTTCCATGTGTCTCACTCGGCCATCTCTTCCCACTTGTTCCCCTCAAACTTTCTCCTGTGACTGCATGCTGTAAAAGAAAGCTGGTTTTGTGAAAAGCAAAGCTGTTTTCACATCAGTACTGTCATATTCAGGCTCTGAAGATCTAACCATATAAGTTTTCTTGGTGGAGTTTCATGCTGAACCATGCAGAGGTGCCTGCAGCTCCTGCTGTTACTGTGGCTTGTGCAGACACACATGTACAGACTTAGCTGGTTAACTCTAACAAGAAGCACAGAATGCTCTGAGTTGGAAGGGACCTTTACAGGTCATCCAGCCCGACCCCCCTGCAGGAGCAGGGACATCTTCAACCAAATCAGGTTGCTCAGAGCCCCATCCAACCTAACCTTGAATGTTTCCAGGGATGGGGCCTCTAGTACCTCCCTGGGCAACCTGTGCCAGGGTTTCACCACCCTCATTGTAATAAATTTCTTCCTTATATCTACTCTAAATCCACCCTCTCTTAGTTTAAAGCTATTAACGCTGTCCTATCGCAAAAGACCTTGCTAAAAAGCCTGTCCCTATCTTTCCTGGAGCCCCTGTCAGTACTGGAAGCTGCTGTAAGGTCTCCTCAGAAACTTACCTTCTCCAGGCTGAACGACCACAACTCTCCCAGCCTGTCCTCATATGGGAGGTGCTCCAGCCCTCGGATCATCTGTGTGGTCTCCTCTGGACTTGATCCAACTAACCGGTGTCCTTTCTGTGCTGAGGGCTCCAGCAGTACCGTGACCATGTGCTAGCTATCTAAGTATTCACTCACATTGACTTAATATCAGTAGTGTTCAAACAGTGAAAACACTTTCACAGCAAAAAACAAGCTACTGCTGCGCTGAGTGGAGACAGGAGAGCCAGAGATTGCTCCCATTCATGCAGAAGGCTGTGCTGCTGGTGTGACACTGCTGGCTCTCACGGCACTCTGAGCTTTGACACAAAACACGTATTTTAAATGCTGCATCACAGAGTTCAGCAGGAGAGATTTCCAACAGCTGCCATGGGTAGTTCCTGAGAGCACTCTGAAGTGAGTGCCCGGATAACTGACAGAAACCCATCTTAAACAGAAAAGCAGAGCTATAACATACCTTAGTGCATCCTGACAACTGGAGCTATCCCAAGGGACACCGCAGCAGCATCACTCCTTCTCATTGTCTCCCATTCCACCCACTTCCCATGTACAAGAAAGTCTCTACACCGGTGCTTCGCTTTATTCCCTTACTGCAAACCTTTCCCTGGGAAAGGGCGAGAGGGGAAGCACAGAACTCACCTGAAGCTGCATGACCACATAATTAAATTTCTCATTCCTTCCACAGCCGATAAATCTGCAAACATGATCCTTCCCTGAAAAGAAACAGAAACACAGAATGGAACATTAAGATAGCAACCCTGTAATCACAATTTTTAGAAAAATGGTTTCTGATCAAGCGCTCGTAACCACAACTGCTATCAGACAGGGAGTTGTACAGGACAGACTGATTTTATTTCTCCTTCCCAGCCTCATAGCTCAGAAGAGCACTGACACTCAACAAGAAAACTACCTGGGACAGAACTATGAGTGGAACTCAGGTTCCTGGTGGGGTTTCTAAGCAGGGAAGAAGGTATCATTGCATAGCTTTGCCTTGTACTTCTTTGTAGCACGTGTCCTAGCCTGGCCATTACCAAGGAGGGACTGCCAACAAGCCTTTGCTGTCCTACACGTCTTCCTGCCATGGGTCCCAACATGGGTGGCTACGCTGCCTGTCGGTGTGAAGGCAGCCTCAAAGACAGACTTGTGGCTACAGAGTCAACGTATCTGGATAATGTCAGAAAGAAACAGTTTTTTCAGCTTATACCTGTGTGCTTCAACAAACTGGTACCCAACACAGGTCTCATAGGATGGACAGGCCAGCTCAGGTCCATGCTCATCCCAGACCTGACTACAAGTCTGTACAGATTCCCACAGACCAGCCTGGCTTAGAGACACACTGTGAGCCCCTCTGTGCTTTGTTTTGCCTTTCAGAGCACCAGGAGGTCGATAGAGAGGCAACAGCCAGATCAATGAACTATTCCATTTTTTTCCTTGCTTTTATTGTTTAACATAACTGCAAAGCATTGACAGGCAGGACACGACGTGCTTTTTATTGCTGTAAAACTACAGACAAGAACATTAAAACACAATCCTCTGGCAGTCAGAATCTGGTCACCTAAGTCAATCATTTCAGTCTAACAGGAGTGATAGTGTCCAACACACTCAATTGTGACTATGCTGTCATTTTTGACTACGATGAACTAACAGTTCTGGATGACCCACATCCCCAAACTGACTTGATTTTATACCATCCTCCTTTCCAGCCTAAAACAGGCTCCTACTTGACCTGTTGGTCTTGGGCATTTCAGCCTTCCCTCAACAGACCTCCCATGCACTATTCTGCAACACAAGCAACACCAGGAAAAGAAAAAAAGAGATGGAGAGAGGACTGTGCCAATTCCTGCACGAAACAAAAGGAATCTATCAGAACGTAGAAAAAGCAACCCACGTTTAGAGATGGTGGATGTAGAGCCAGCTGGTCATATAGATGGGATAAATGCTTGGAGCACCAACCCAGGCTTTTACTCATTTTCCAACTAAAGGAGGCACAAGTGTTTGCTCTCTCGGAGGAGCTCAGGTCATGCTTAAGTAGCAGATGGAGGCTGACAGCCAGGCGTGACTTTGGGATTCCTGCAGATCAGTCCTGAGGCTGACCAGAATGATGAAGCTCACAAGAACAATCATGTTAATACCCTCCTGCACAACCAGGATGAGCTGACAATCACAGTTTAAAGCCAAAGGAAATAGCCCTCTTGCTTCACACATGCCCTCCTCAAGCATGAAGATCATCACACAGAAAGGAGCAGAACATATTTTAACCCAGAAAAGTAAGAAATATTTTAATGTTCACCCATAGAAAAATACACTTTCTACTGCTGCCTTTAAACTAAAACGAACATAATTTTCTCCCATTTAATACTGGGTAAGAAATGCAAATATTTCAGTTAGTGAAATGATCTTCACCATCCTCGTTCTGAAGGGACTTAACAAGTACAGCCAATAGCCATGTCCTCAGGTATAAAAATAACTTCAAGTGTCTGGAAAAGCCTTACACACTAGGACAGATATTTACCACCTTGTAAAGACATGATTAAAATCCCCATGTTAATACTTAAAAACTTTCATTACACAGTACTTAAAAAAATAAATTATGATCCCTTCTTGAATATATTTTCACATGGATCAATTTCAAACTGTTGGAAACCAATATTCATTCCAGTCTTCTGCTCACTTAAGTTCTTAAATATTCCTAATGTATTTTCAATACGGCAATGAAATTAATCAAATAAATAGTAAGTCAGAAATATGAGACACTGTTGTTATTTATTCACCTGCCAACATCATAGAATCATTGAGGTTGGAAAAGATCTCTAAGCTCATTCAGTCCAACCAATAGCCCAACATCGCTATGCCTATTAAATCATGTCACGAAGTGTCACAGCCACATGCTTTTTGAACAGCTCCAGGGATGAAGACTCCAATACTGCCCTGGGCAAGCTGTTCCAACGCTTCATCACTTTTTCAGTAAAGAAATGTTTCCTGATATCCAAACTAAACCTCCTCTGGCACAACTCAAGGCCATTTCCTCTCGTCCTGTTGCTTGTTACTTGGGAGAAGAGATCAGCACCCACCTAGCTACAACCTCCTTTCAGGCAGTTGTAGACAGTGTTGAGGTCTCCCCTCAACCTCCTTTACTAAACAACCCCAGTTCCCTCAGCCACCTCTCATAACACTTGTTCTGCAGACTCTTCACCAGCTCCGTTCCCTTCTCTGGACACATTCCAGCATATCAATGTCCTTCTTGTAGTGAGTAGCCCAAAACCAAACACAGAATTCAAGGTGCGGCCTCACCAGCGCCAAGTACAGGTGGATGATCCCTTCCCTACTCCTTTGTATGATGGGAATACTGAATTCACATCCATACAAATGTTCTAAAGGAATGGAGGACCCAGAAAATGAGATGAGAGTTATTTTCAGCATCTTCTAACTTTACTTGGAATGGTGTTTGTAGCTTGGCAAAGCTGACTAGCATGGTTTTCTTTCCTTTGCACTTAGCTAGTTTCATCTCTGGCCAGACAAACCTGCTGACTTCAGGGACTTGTCAACTTGGTGGGAGACAAGGAGTTTTGAACATGAGAGAAAACAAATTCTCTGCCGGAAGCAAGGCTTAAATAACAACATTACCCAATAGCAACCAACTGGGATTTAATCAACTAGGTTAAGCTTGCTAGTGCTTCTGTAATAAATAAATGAAGTAATGGACATAAAACCAAAAGGCCAGTTGTCATCTTCTAACCAAACAGTTAAAGGTAAAACTGCCTGACTGTCCCCCCATACTCGGCGCTGGTGAGGCCACACCTTGAATCCTGTGTTCAGTTTTGGGCCCCTCACTACAAGGACGTTGAGGGGCTGGAGCGCATCCAGAGAAGGGAACAGAGCTGGGGAAGGGGCTGGAGCACAGGGGTTCTGGAAGTGGCTGAGGGACCTGAGATTGTTTAGTCTGCAGAAAAGGAGGCTGAGGGGAGACCTCATCACTCCCTGCAGCTCCTGAAAGGAGGTTGTAGTGAGGTGGGTGCTGGTATCTTCTCCTAAGTAACAAGCGATAGGATGAGAGGAAACAGCCTCAAGTCGTGCCAGGGGAGGTTTATCTTGGATATCAGGAAAAAATTCTTTATTGAAGGAGTGGTGAAGCACTGGCAGAGGCTGCCTAGTGCAGTGGTAGAGCCTCCGTTCCTGGAGATGTTCAAAAAACATGTGGCCATGACACTCTGGGACATGGTTTAGTAGGCAACAGTGATGTCGGTCTGACAGTTGAACTGGATGATCTTAGAGGTCTTTTCCAACCTTAAATATTCTATGATTCTAAATGTCTGAATCTGCCACCCCGTGATAAGCTAAAAATCTGCCAAGGGTCATTTACCCCGATCCCCAGTCTTTATTTGTACATTAAACTGGCCAAATACTAGAGAAGCATATAAAACACGTCTACAAATATAACAGAAACTGTAACGCAAAAAAATCACACATGTAGAAAGAAAAGACTAGGACTGGCACAGGAAAATAAACAATTTTTTTTTCAGGAGACTTTTACCTGTCCAACCCCTGGCAGTAATCAGGGAACAAGCAACACAGATGTGCTTCACCGTCTCCTGTAATAAACCCAGGTACTCAAAAACTACAATGCCTGTGACCAGGCTGCATCTTGCACAACTACTCAATATGCAGAAGATCCCTGCACTGCAGAAAAAAATTAATCAGAGTCCTACGCAATGAGATTGGTTACACTGAAAAGAAGGCATTTACAAAGAAAACGACACAATGGAGAGAGCGCTTCAGAATATCCGCCTGCCAAGCGAGGTTAAAGGCAAGTATGTGGAACCTCAGAGCTTGACACCAGGGCATAATTGCTACCGCGGATGAACAGAAGTGTGCTCAACACCAGCATAATATGGTCATTTTAACTGACAATTTAACTGTTTGGCTGCTCCATGGAGAATCCTAGTAAAGGAAACTGAATTACATGGCCACATCTCTATTTTGGGGAGCCTGCGGATCAGAAAGCATTCAAAGTGCACACCCTGCAAGACATCCTTTTGCACCATTCTCATCTCACAAGTCCTCAGAGCACTCCCAGGGAGACCTATCAAGATGTGGGTAAGGACAGGGAGAATACTTTTGAATTGAAAACATCTGCTGCTGGGCCTCACATAGCACCAGTGAGCATCTAAAGCAGACGCAGTGCCTGGTTGGATATGTAAGGGTGGTTGCCACGTCCCTCTCTACAGCAGCCCAAAAGCAGAGAAAATAAACCACTGGATTTAATCAGAGATACTGGTTTATTCTTTCTGCTGTTGGAAAGACAGACTGACACTGAGATATCCAAAGCCAAGCACCTCAAAAGCCATCCTAAAAAAGCCGCTGACTTTTAATGAACCTCCAAGACCTCAGAGATGGGAAACAGAGTCTGGCTAGTATTTCACAGATGTTCCTTTGCCACCTGAAGATTGCTCTGCAGCAAACCCAGGGGTAAGAGAAAAACTCACAGAGAGGCATGTTTCTCTCTGTCTGTGTTGCAAAGAATTAAGAAAGCACTGAATATATGGAAAAATATCTGCTCTTCTAGAAGTTATAGGACTCTTCCTTCCACATATTCAATTACAGGAAATCATCCCATTTTTTCCTCCCTGTGATTGCAAAGAACAGTATTCTCAGAGTCCTGGATAATTATAGCAATGAGGTTTCAAAGCAAGTCCTCATGCTGCCTTAAATTATCACAATTACCGAGTGACAGCATTGTTCACAAGTGGCTTTGGGTCATGTAATCTTTCCAGAGCAAACAAACCAAGAAGCTCCACACCAAATAGTCCCCACATCCTACAGGACACAGACCAAACCAACGACTGGTCCCTCAGACAGTGGGACCGGATTAAAACTAACCCAAAACGCATGCTGTTTATAGTGTAAAATACCCAAGCCATAAGTAGAATCATAGAATAATAGAGGAAATGGCCTCAAGTTGCATCACGGGAGGTTTAGATCGGATATTAGGAAAAACTTCTTCACTGAAAGAGTGGTGAAGCACTGGAAGAGGCTGCCCAGGGCAGTGTTGGAGTCTCCATCCCTAGAGGGGTTCAAAAAATGTGTAGACGTAGCACTGGGGACCTGGTTTAGTAGGCACAGTGGGGTTGGGCTGATGGTTGGACTGGATGGTGTTAGAGGTCTTTTCCAACCTTAATGATTCTATGATTCCATGAATTAACTGAGTTGTTCTGTGTGGATTGCCAGTGCAGGAAAGACGTTGTACAAGACCTGCAGCTGTGTTCCTTCTGTGGCTATTCCAGAAAGTGTCCCAGAAAGTCTGACTGTTGGTAAAAGCCTCCAGTCCAAACTGATCAGGAGCTACTGCACTGAGAGGTCAGGCTGCACCCAAACCAAGCCCTAAGTGTGCAGTACGGGCTAACAGCCAACGTCCTCTCTCCCAGACTCCGCAAGTTGCTACAGCTTCACAATGTTGGTGTGGCATCTAAATAGAAAACAATAAAGCTGTAGAATTTAAAAGGGACCACAATGTTCAATCCTACCAGAAAACTATAGAGGAATTCTAGACAACACCATTCGCTTGCTTTCTACCTGGAAAACCATGAGCTGACCATATCACATCTGGTAACACCACCAACTTCCTCGATCCACCAACAGTTCGGATAAAGTCAGTATCTCCGTTTCTGAAGTGCTTCTCACCTCTTCACAACAGCCCACAGTGCAAACATACACAATATACAATTCCCAAATCTCTCAACCTTATTTCTTATTTTAACTTTACCATTTATTTCAGCAAGGCATTTGAGGATTAAACTTGAACAAAAAAAAGTGGTATTTTTCACAGAACAGCTTGATTTGACGGTTAGACTGGATGATCTTGGAGGTCTTTTCCAACCTTAATGATTCTGTGATTTGCAAAAATATGGCAATTTGTCATTCTGAAACGCAGGACAGCTGATGCACAACCAGTTGTGCTGTTTCTGTCTCTTCCATCCCTTAATACTCACTAACTGCTTTGCCAAGGGACTTCCCTAATTCCACACACCACCACTCTCTCTTCCCAGTTACCAGGATCACACTGTGTACGACTGTGGGTGGTTTTTCAAGCATTTGGTATTCTCATCTATTTTCTAGAAATAAACACTGATAACAGAGCACGAGTATTAGTCTTCTTCTTGCACGTTTTCTGATGCTAGCTCTGTTTTGATCTCCAAGTCATGCTTTTCAAGCATTCTCTGCCCTGGGTGTAACACATATAGACACTAGCCAGTGTGACAGCATCATCTCTTGGTATTTGAATAATCTGCCATTTTACGCAGTCACACCCTCATTCAACTTGAAATGTGCCTATGAGCTTTGCCAGGTTCAACTACAGAAACCTGTGGTCACAAGGCTGACTTCCACATCCAAACCTACATAAAGCTATGTTAGGGAAAATTAAGAACAGGCACATCATTCAAATTAACATCACCCAAAGCCACCACTCTGAAAACTGAAAGCCCTCAAAGACCCTCACACTTGGCCTTCAGGACAACCAGGCACGTGAAAAATTAACTAATTGCCAGTTTCCCTATACTTCATCCACTTTTTTTTTCGTTCAACCATTTTACTCCATCATGCTCGCAGTGCTATAGTCACAAAAGGTGTCCCAGTCCTCCAGGAAGCAATCAGCTCACCTCATTTCTTAATCAGACACTGCTTGCTCTATTCCTTATTATCTCACCACCACCAGTAGACCGCATGGATCAGTGTACCAATAGTTCCATTTAAGTCTCCTCATACAGCTTAGCGCACAAAACCAGTCCCTGCAGTCAGAACTCACCTGAGTAGGACACTTTGCAGAATGTAATAACTTTCTGAGCTGAATGACTTAACATAACATCACACGCAGAAGGAAGCTGAATACAAAACTATAAAGAATATTTGCAACTTGGGATTCTAATTGTCAGTACACACAGTGACCTTAAAAAAAGAAGTTTCTACCATACCTTGTAGCTTCTTCAGGACAGCCACTTCCATCTTGAGAACTTGCTTGGGCTGCTGGGCTGATTCCACCTTCAAGGCCACATTCTCACGGGTCAGCAGATCCATCGCCTCATAGATCTCCCCAAAGCCGCCACCACCAATCTTCTTCAACTAGAAAAAGTACAAAGAGGTTTGGTACAACGTACAAGAGAGACAACATTAAACTGGCTCTCACAGAGCCAGGCACAAGCTTCTTTACTGCAGAGGGAGAACAAACTCAGCTCCCGGTCTGTGCTGTGCTTGAATCTCTTCACTGCACAGCTACGCGTAAGTCCATTTGCCCACCTGACTGTGCTATGTATAAATTCTTTGCTGTAAAAACAAAAACCAAGCTGAACAAGTGACATTATGTGATACATTTAAAAGCAACAATAACACCTATTACCTCAATAATGCCAAAATTGAAGGAAAGACCCTTCAAGGAGACAGCAGAACCACGATCCAAACCATGGTGGATAAAAACATTCCCTCCCAACAAATAAATCTCTGCAGTAAAACACAACTGTGGTAGCAGGAAATAAAGCTTTTAAGAAATAAGTTAAATGATGTTTACATCTCATTCACAGGGTTTTAAATACAGAACAAAACACCCACTGGAATATTTTATAAGATGCTTGACCTGCTCTGCTGGTGAGGTTACTCCAGTGTCACATTTCATAGACTGGCCAACTGTGTTACCTCAAAACATTTACGTACAGCTCCATTCATTCTCATTCTCCTTTTCTTTTTGTTTTTAATTTTAAACCACACCGAATGATGCTTTTTCTGTCTTGGAGCGAAATTAAAGACTGTTCCACAATAGAAGGATACCACTACTTGGAAATAAAAATAATTTCAATTGACATAAACTCAAAGTTAAAGATGCCAGCATCTGGCATCTTATAATGTGCAGCCTCGAGCCCTAAAAAAGTAAATACCTTCACAGCCATAAAATTACAGTCTGATGTTTTCAGTCCTAAAGAGAAAAAAAAAGCATTTTACCCCTTAGACACTCCAAATCTGTTATGGTTCATGTTGCTACAGAAATGTTCATTGTTCTATTTCAAGGAAGTTTTGCAGGCTCATTTGAAGCTGCAAGTCCACGTTGCCAAAATGCCCTAATAATCAGCCCTAAGGTTTCAGTCTTGCAAGGCAAGTATGCAGAAACTGAACTTCCCTCCTATCCATACACACTTTTTCCCCTTTCAGTTCACAGAAATGAAACAGGAACCCCAGGAACCTTAATTTCACTTTACTTCAGGAACTGCTAGCATCCTTGCTGTACTAATTTTGAATCAGAATTTAAACCTCTTAAAACATCACTTTTCATCATTACTGAATGCACTTAAAAAGCTCCTGACAACAAAGTGAAATTTATATTTCTTGCAGCAGAAAACTTCTTGAGCTTACTGTACTTTCTCACAGAGCCCAGCTCCTCTTGTCAAAAAAGTATGTTGCTAGATTTTCACAAAATAATTGACTTGTTTCCTAGTCCACTTGGGACTACATAAGCATGTAGAGGTTAGTCACCAAGAAAATAGTGCCTAACATTGAAATTAACACTCAAATAAAAGCATTTTAGCTCTAGTGCACAGTTTCAGCATATTTGATATGCACCTACTAGAGAGAGATCGCCTGCCTGTTCTAGCGTAGCCGCCCACTCACAGAGCACGCTGGGATCCTCTGCCTTTCCTGGAAGGTGATTCCTTGAGTCTCCTTCTGCTGCGACTTGACAGCATATGCACATATAGTTATACATATGCATTTATAAGACAGACTCCTAACGTGTTGCAAGTGGCAATATCCATGCCAGGAAAATGATTTTATATTTGCTTCTCTTGGATGTATTTAAAGCGTACGATGCTGCCCAGGAACAAATTCAGGTTTACAGCAGAGCTAGATCAGTACTCCTTTGATCTGCTTAGCACTTGTTCATTGAACCTAACTGCAGCCCTTCCCTTCGGCATTTTGTGTTCCCTCTGTTCACAGCTGCTCAGGAAGCCCCAAGCACTGCTTCCTTCCAACAGTAGCAATAGCATTTGAAGAGAAAAAGAAGTTGAGGTCAGCCAGACAGGCAAACATCGATCTTACACAATGTTTAATAAGGTCTAGATGATATTTTAGTGTCTCCTGTACCACAGAAGGCCTGTCATAGAATCGCAGAAGGTCCTAAGTTGGAATGGACCCACAAGGATCATTGAGTCCAACTCCTGTCCCTCCACAGGACAACCCCAACATTCACACAGTATGTCTGAGGGTGTTGGCCAAATGCTTCTGGAATATTGTTCAGACTGCTTCCCTGGGGAGCTGTTCCAGTGCTCCACCACCCTCTGGGGGAAGAACCTTTTCCTAATGTCCAATCTAACCCTCCGCTAGCGCATCTTCCTGCCATTTCCTTGGGTCCTATCACTGGTCACCAGAGAGAAGAGCTCAGTGCCTGCTCCTCCTCCTCCCCTTGTGAGGAACCTGCACACCACGATGAGGTCCCCCCTCATCAGTCTTCTCTTCTCCTGGCTGAACAGACCAAATTACTTCAGCCGCTCTTCATACGACTTCCCCTCTAAACCCTTCACCAAGTTTGTGGCCTCCTGCGGACACTCCAGTAGCTTTAGATCCTTTCCACACTGTTTCATCCAAAATTGCACCCAGCACTCAATGTGGGGCCACACCAGTGAGCAGCACAGTGGGACAATCTCCTCTCTCGGCCAGCTGGCGAGGCCACGCTAAGTCCTGTGCATTCGTTCAGTTTGTTGAATGAAGGACCTTGCCTCCCAAAGGCAGGTTTTTATTTTTTCTTAAGGCGACCCAAACCATTTACCTTCCTGGCTCCCAGGTGAAGAAAAACAGCTCTGCATGAAGAAGGCTTTTAACAGCCTGACTCTTGTCTCTGAATCTATTTCTTGATAACCCTTTGAGATCTGCTGTTCTTCTTCCCCCTTTACTTGTTATTTTTCCTCACAAAACTCCACTGGGCTAACCAGGCACATTCCGACAATAAAGAGCTCAACAACTAGGTCACCACGTATTATTCATAAATTATTACAGTGTGGCCCTACTTCAACTTGGAAATTCACAGAGTGAGTTGGCTATTAAAAATCTTTCTATCAAAACAACACTACATTCAGCATAGCAACAACACATCTGATGATACCTAAGGATTCTGTACAGAAGCTCTTTTGTTGCCTGATGTATTGATAACATAGAAGGGGAAGGGAAAAGGACAGTAAAAGCTGCAGAAGGTAAAAAGGCTGTATCTGGAAGGACTTTGAAGAAGAGTATTGTGCAGTACCTGGAGCCCTGCATCGAGTTCTGGAGTCCTCAGCACAGAAAGGACATGGACCTGTTAGAGCAAGTCCAGGGAAGTCCACAAGGATTCTCAGAGGGCTGAAGCACCTCCCATACAAGGACAGGCTGACAGAATTGGGGTTGTTGAGCCTGGAGAGGAGAAGGCTCTGGGGAAACTTTAGAGCAGCCTTCCAGTACTGAAAGGGGCTACAAGAAAGGTGGGGCGGGGCTCTTGATCAGCGAGTGCAGGGATGGGACGAGGGGAAAAGGTTTTAAGGTGAAAGAGGGGAGATTGAGATGAGATATCAGGTAGAAATGTTTTCCTGTGAGGGTGGTGAGGCCCTGGCACAGGTTGCCCAGAGAAGAGGTGGCTGAACACCTCCAGGGACAGGGCAAGATCAGACTGGATGAGGCTTTGAGCACCCTGATCCAGTGGGAGGTGTCCCTGCCCAGGGCAGGGGGGTTGGAGCTGGATGGGGTTTAAGGTCCCTTCCAACCCAAACCATTCCATGATTCTAAGATTAAAAAAGCCTCAGTGGGAAAATGGGTAACAAACGAAAACAAAAATGAACAGCGAACAATATGACACAACGTAGCTGAGATGGAGAGGAAACACAGGCCACCCAGACATCCTGCTGGGTTGCAAATTAGAGAAATGGATCTGGGGAAAGATATCGCTGAGCCAGCACAGCCGCATACAATGATCTTTTTCCATTCCCTGGCCTTAACAGAGACAGCTCCCATGTTGAAGACAATTGTCAAAATGCAAAGCTACTACAATATAAATGGAACAACACAGTAATGTAATTAGGATAGTGGTACTCTAAGGATCTGTAGGAAGGTCTAATTCATGTATAATGCACAATATCCATCACTTTGCTGCTAGAGGTACTCACTGAGTTCAGAAGGGTCCATTTCAGGATGAAGAAGAGAATGATTAGAAGCCAGGAAAAACTAAGGACAGACTAGGACTGCTACCTTAGAAACAGCAAAAGCACGTGGGCATCAGAGAAGCAAGTTCAGGAAGAAAGGTACAGGTATTGAGATTGCTCACCTGGGAAAACAACCAAATCAGAGGATCCATATAAAGCTATAGAGCAATAAATTCAAGATAACATGAGAATCAAGATCAGAGCTTCTGCTGAATCAGAAAACTGGTTTTATACATGCATTCCAGTGAATGGATGCTCCTCACTGTCCAAGAGCCCTCAAGCTGCCTTTGCTTCCTTTTCTCACCCTCTTCTGGAAATTACTCTGTGGCACACTTTTCCCAGCACACCAGATGGTCCTATTCATCATTACCAGCATTGCCATCCTCCTTGATTTTTCAGCAACATCCAGAGGCCATCAGCAGCCATTTCCTTTTCTTTGTTGCAGAGCAAGCTGTTGTCCCACAACTCAAAGTCTTGGCTGAGGTCAGGGTTTCACCATACGGGCATTTCCTCATGGCTTGCATACTCTGTGGGACTTCACTGTCTAAGGTGAACTCAGCCACAGTGTTCTGCTGGACACAAGGGAGAAATCATAGAATGGTTTGGATTGGAAGGGACCTTAAAGACCATCCAGTTCCAATCCCCCTGCCATGGGCAGGGACACCTCCCACTGGATCAGGGTGCTCAAAGCCCCATCTAACCTGGTCTTAAACACCTCCAGGGATGGGGGCAGCCACCACTTCTCTGGGCAACCTGTGCCAGGGCCTCACCACCCTCACAGGAAAATATTTCTTTCCAATATCCAATCCCAATCTCCCCTCTTCCACCTTAAAACCATTCCCCCTCATCCTGCCCCTGCGCTCCCTGATCAAGAGCCCCTTCCCAGCTTTCCTGGAGCCCCTTTCAGTACTGGAAGGCTGCTCTGTCTTCCCAGAGCGTTTTGTCCCCCAGCCTGAACAATCCCAATGCTCTCAGTCTGTCTGGGTATGGGAGGTGCTCCAGCCCTCAGATCATCTCCACAGCCTCCTCTGGACTTGCTCCAACAGCTCTGTATCCTTCCTGTGCTGAGGATTCCAGAACTGAACACAGGGCTCCAGGTGGGGTCTCATGAGAGCAGAGTAGAGAGGCAGAAGCACCTCCCTCGCCTGTTGGTCCCACTGCTTTGGATGCAGCCCAGGACATGGTTGGTTTCTGGGCTGTGAGCGCCCATTGCCAGTTCATGTTGAGCATCTCATCCCCCAGCACCTCAAGCCCTTCTCTTCAGGGCTGCTCTCAATCTGTTCTCTGTCCAACCTGTATTTGTGCCTGGGATTGTCCCTGGTGCAGGACCTTGCACTTGGCCTTGTTGAACTTCATGAGGTTCCAGTAAGAAAAAATATCACGTTTCCAGCACTGTCCAAATTTCACCCATTCACAGCATCAAAAATATCGGCAAGTAAAGAATGATGCCAGGTTTGGATGAGGCTCTGAGCAACCTGATCCAGGGGAAGGTGTCCCTGCCTAAGGCAGGAGGTTGGAACTGGATAGGCTTTAAGATTCCTTCCAACCCAAACCATTCTATGAGGGTTCAAAAGTTTTGATAAAAAGAATAAGCACTCCCTGTCCATTTCCTTCTCCAAATATAAGAACAAAAATATCGTTGCTGTCAGACAGCCAAACTTTACTGACTTGGAGCGACAGGAAAATGAACTACCAGCAAGCCAACTGCAGAGAACCAACATCTTCATTTGTCAAAACTCTGTCAGCCAGCATACGGGAGGAAAGGAATAAAGGTATTCAAGGAATACATTACACAAATCTAAAATTAGCAATTGGCTCAATACTGGAAGGACGCCAGCAGTATGAACTACAAGGTTCAAGCAGATGCCCAGCCTGAGACAGTCACAAGGGGAGCACAAATTACATGAAAAGCCTTCTGGCTGCTGAACCCCAGCATCACCTAAATATTTCACACACCTGCTTGAGCAGGATCCAACACTCACAGCAAAGCCTGGACTGTCCGGCTTACACGCTACAGGTTCGATTCAGACACGTCTATAAGGAAAAATATCTTACTAATGATGTTATAGCTGTATGGTCACTTTAAGCTACACTCACTTCTTCATTTGTCACGTGATCCCATGTTCTCCATTTCCCTGTGCCGACAGAGGTATTTCTACATGTTTTCCAGATTCCTTTGAGCCCCACAAGCTCACAGTTCTGACCAATCTGCCACCAACATCAAGCACAGCAAGGGGACAGCACAGAAGTCCTGCCTAAAGGCTGTGCACTTCTCGGGGTCAGAAAGGGCTGTTAAAGAATCATGGAATGGTTTGGGTTGGAAGGGACCTTAAAGATCATTCAATTCCAATTCTGTTGCCATGAGCAGGGACACCTCCCACTGGATGAGGTTGGGGTACCATTCTTAAGCTGAAAGAGGGGAAATTTAGATGAGATATTAGGAGGAAATTCTTCACTGTGAGGGTGAGGAGGCACTGGTACAGGTTGCCCAGAGAAGTCACAGCTGTCCCATCCCTGGAGGTGTTCAAGGCCAGGTTGGATGGGGCTTTGAGAAACCTGATCCAGTGGGAGGTGTCCCTGCCCATGGCAGGGGGATTGGAACTGAATGGTCTTTAAGGTCCCTTCCAATCCAATCCATTCTATGATTCTATGATTTCATTTGTGCAGAAAGGGTCAGATAAACGCCACAGCCGATATTAATAGAATCATAGAGTGGTTTGGGTTGGAAGGGACCTTAAAGCCCATCCAGTTCCAAACACCCTGCCATGGGCAGGGACACCTCCCACCAGACCAGGTTGCTCAAGACCCCATCCAACCTGGCTCTGAACACTTCCAGGGAGGGGGCATCCACAACTTCCCTGGGTAACCTGTGCCAGTGTCTCAATACCCTTATTGTGAAGACTTCCTTCCTAATGTCTAATCTAAATCTTCCCCCTTCCAGTTTAAAGTCATTTTATATTCTCTGCGAAGTCCATAAGGACATAGTATGTTTCAAGTCCTATATACCAATTAACCTGCACACGTATCATCCTGCCAAAACAAGTATACATGCTCTAGCCCAGAGCTGCAAGAGCACAGCAAGACTTTTCTTCCGCTATGCCAGAAAACTTTGGGAGGGGGATAAGGACTGTCTCCATTTTGGTGTCTAATCACAGAGAAAATTGAGATTCTCCATCTGCTCTCAGGAAGCACGGAGAATGAAGAGCAGTTTGAATTGGTTAAATATAAATAGGTTGTTCAGGGATGGGCCAAAAAGGTGGCAGAGAGCAAGAGCAAAGTACTAGGATGAATAAAGGCAGCAGATGGGGGTGTCCAGAACAGAGTGAGGTGGAACCACCCAGGGCAACAAAGAGACAGAGGCATGAGGCAAGGCTAGCAAATGGTTAATATGCTGTCTGAGGCGGGCTTTTGGAAATAATCTGTCCACAGCCTGGAACCAAAGTGAGTTCAGAGCCCTGAGTCACTTTAGCCCTTGGCTCTTCACAGCTCACTGCAAAACAGCTGCACTGAGAAACAACTCAGTGCTACTACTGTAAATCACTTGGGCTTCAAACTAGCGCTGCTGCTGCTGCTGCAAGTTTAATGGTTCAGACACTGCTGGGAATCCAAGTTAAAAATGGACACCATGGCACACATGGGATTTACATTTATTTTTTCAGCTTTTTAAAAGCAATGCTTTTAAAGCTAGAAAACAAAAACTTTCAGAGAAGACACGCACAATTTCAAGAAGGATAAAGATCCATGATCCTTTCACAGGTTATATTCTAGTTTCTTTAACTGAGGTGATAATATAATGCTATTTTCCCCACCATTCCAAAGACCTCATTTTATGAGAGAGTCTTATATTTAAGAGCAACCACATCCTCTGAACAAATCTGGTGGCAATGAAACACACCTCTAGAGGATGAGATTCTCCCTATGTTTAATTCTTACATGATTCTAGTCAAGCTGCTGAAGTCTCTCCTCACAAGCCATCATTAATCACGTCCTGGATGCCCAAGGAAAGACAGTCATGTCCAACCTATAGAAGTGATGAGCACGCCTAGATGCCCATGATACCTATTAGAGTTGCGCTTTGGTCATAAATATTAAGCAGTCTGTAAAAATCAATAAAAATAAAGATCTAACTACATTTGAAACCCTATCTGTAAAAGCAAGCTCACAGTCCTCCCTTGTATCATCTGGTAAAAGCATGAACAAATATCTTGCACAGATACTACAAGAACATGAAACAAAGAGTTGAGTTTAAATGGCAAACTCACCACAATTTAAATGGACAGTGAGATCTGCAGCCACACAATTAATATGATGAAAAGACTAGCAATTCAGTGTGCCATATCCAGCTTGCACAAAAGATAAGATAGCTGTCCCACAAAGAACTCCAGCTCTTAACATGCAATGGTATAATTTTAAAAAGTATCCTAATTTACACAGAAATTGTACCAACAAGCTAATTATGGAATTTCTGACTTTGGAAGTAGCTGAAATTCCAACCTTAAAAAATTGCTTTTGAAATATTTTATTGTAATGCAATTTATTTAGAACCACAGAATCACAGCATGGTTTGGGTTGGAAAGGGATCTTTAAAAGTCACCCAGTCCAACCCACTGCAATGAGCAGGGACATCTTTGACCAGATCAGGTTGCTCAGAGCCCCATCCAACCTGACCTTGAATGTTTTCAGGAATGGGGTCTCCACTACTTCTCTTGGCAACCTGGGCCAGTGTTTCACCACCTTCATTGTAAAAAATTTCTTCCTCATGTCCAATATAAATCCACCCCCTTTCAGTTAAAACCATTACCCATTGTCCTATCGCAAAAGGCCCTATTAAAAAGCCTGTCTCTGTCTTTCTTATAGGCCCCCTTTCAGTACCGAAAGGCTGCCATAAGGTCTCCCCAGAGTCTTCTCCAGCCTGAACAAGCCCAACCTTCTCAGTGTTTCATCACAGGAGAGGGTTTCATTGCTCTGATCATTTTTATGGTCCTCCTCTGGACCCACTCCAACAGATTCATGTCTTTCCTGTGATGAGGACTCTAGAGCTGGATGTGGCATTCCAGATGTGACCTCAACAGAGCAGAGTAGAGGGGGAGAATCCCCTCCCTTGCCCTGCTGGCCAAGCTTCTCTTAATGAAGCCCAGGACAGAGTTGGTTTTCTGGGCTGCGAGCACACATTGCTGGCTCATGTCCAGCTTTTCATGTGTCAGCATCCCAAGTCCTTCTCCTCAGGGCTGCTCTCAACTCCTTCATCCCCCAGCCCATATTGATACTGGGGGTTGCCCAGACCCAGGTGCAGGACACCTTTATAGGCATGTATGTAGTACTCTTTGCCACAGCAACTTGAAAACTAAGTTCCCTACTGGAAGATGACTCGGCTGCTGCAACAGTTCAATCCTACCTAAAAATCCTTGGCAGGTTTAGTCTTCTAAAAATACCAGACAGTCTAAAAACCACTTGAGCAATATTAACCATCTTTTTTGCAGTATCTTACCCACATGTCAAACCACTCCACTGCAGCTTCCCAGAGCCCAGGATTAACCAGACAAGTTTCTGTACTTCTACAAGAGGAGAACTGTCCAGGCCACCAAAGGAAGCACAAAGCCAGAGCTACTCACCACTTTCCAGCGATCTTTGACCACGTAATTGGCCGGAAGAATGTCGACCTGTTCCCCTCCTCCACTCATGTTTGGTTCGTCCTTGATGACTGCTGCTAGGCACTGCATTTGCCAGCCAGAGAGTATTTTCGTAGCTCCCAATTTAAATGAGCCATTTATCTGGGGAAAAAAGGGGTGGGGGAAGGAATGACAAAATTAGTACAGGTCACGGCAGAAGTACATGCTACTTTTCCATAGGATTGCTTATGCCTAAATCAGAACCAGTCTCTTCGGAAAGGAGGCAAACTCACCTTCCAAACACCTGAGCTCACTCCATGCATAAACTCAGCAGACGCAACCATGCTTCAAGTCAGCAGCACAAACCAAAAGGGTGACAATTACCAGCTCGACCATGCAGGAGTCCATGGGCCCAACAGCCAACAAGGCAAAGAGAATCCAATGCCAAACGCTGCAAGAGCTGTCATTGTTACCAGGCAAAAAGGTCTTGCTTTAACAGAGCAGCTGCTACACAGGCAGATTTTATGGCATTCGTGGGACGACATCCAATACAAATCAGAAAGGTCTGCCAGATATCGCGTTCAATAAGCCTAAAAGCATCTGAGTAGGGTAGAAGGGCCTTTACAGAGCCAGTATTAAAGACACTGTGATGAACAGCCAAGCAAAGAAGATGGAGACAGTTAGAAAGGGCTTTAGCCATGTATAAATTAGTCCTCATTGCATACACGCAGTACTAAAAATTAAAATACAGAGAGGTATCTTGTCTCTACAGCATTTGCATTAAGCCTCAAGCCCCTTTTCCCTGCTTTATAGAGAGCTCCAGACAGCCTAGGCTGAAATTAGTTTTGTTTTGAGGGGTTTTTTTTGGTTATAATTCATCTATAAAAATGACTTTCAGACACACATTAACTCCACTTTCCTGGAAAAAAATGCATCGAAATGGGGCTAATAAAAGATCTTCCTAATGCATTTTGCCTCTTCCTGTAAGATATTTTTCTGGCTTTAGAAGTAGGCCAGCTCTTTTATTAAGACTGGATCTTTTATTAAGACTGGATCTTTTATTAAGCTTTCTTGGAAGTTCTGTCATCCTTCCCCCAGATTATGAAACATTTTCCTTCCTAAAAATGAGTGTTACTGTAGCACTCGGACTGCAGACTTAAATAAGATTAACAACACAAATATCAAATAAGAAAAAAAGACCAGAGCTAGTTATTCAACCATTGCACTTCTTCAGGTTCCCTAAAAAAGAAAAAAGTGACCAGTGAATTATGAGTTCAAGTAGAGAAAAGAGCTCATTCCGAAGCAATAAAACGGCCGAGAAGGAAGGATAAGGAGTGACCAGCACGTAATGTGCACAGGGAAGCAGCAGGCAGAAGTATGTCAAAGAGCAAGACGTAGAGGATGATCAAACAAAAGCAGAACAAAAGATCTCAAAGAGATCTTCTCAAAAGATCTTCACAAAAGAAGATTTGAGTCTAGATAGAGAAGATAAGTACGTGGAAAAAAGGAGCTGCAGATTAATGTGTTAAGAGGGCTGCTGGGAAATGTTCATACAATCCAGTATCTGCTAAAATACAATCAAAATGACAGAAGAGAAATGAGAAGAAACTGAATAGTAAAGAAATTCCAAAGAAAAGGGCTGCAAAATGCTCTGGATTCTCATACAAAGACTCCTGCGTGTGTATGGGGTAGCAGCCCTTTCAGTCACCAGGTACTGAATTAATGGAAAGCTCACCAACGAGAACGTACCCGCTGTGTTTGGCAGCACAACATTTGTGCTTCTTCTTTCCTAATGAGCAAGTCTAATGTCATCCCCAGGCTCCTTTATGCTCACCAGAACATCCAAACTGACCATGCCTGAGCTACCAGTGAGCTCTGTGTGTGCTGTGCACCCAGCCTCCCTGCACATCACTGCAGACTGCACAGGAGAGAGAATCCCCACAAAAATCCCTAAGGCTTCTGTTATTTAATGAAACATTACTTAATTATAGATTGTCCCAAACTCTCAACATTACAAAAACATAAAACCCTAACATTAAGATACAGGTGTAGTGTATCCCCATCCTAGTTTGATGGTCTCTTGTCATCCCTCCTTGCAGACAAGCACAGCTCAATGCAGGCTCTGGATTGCAGGGGACACAAAAGCAGCTCAAGATCCAGGACTTGGGTTGGCAGAAGCAACAAAGACAAAGAAGTTTAGGAGTTTTCCACAGAAAGTCAGCCATGCACTATTTTTCACTGTGAATCAAACACCTAAAAAAGTGTGGTATGTGACGTACACATTAGCAATGCAGGCACATAATCAGATTTCAGTCTAGAGACCAGCGATAGAAAGTAATCCCAAGGAACAATTTTAGAGGAGAGACAGAGCATGAGAAGTCTATTGAGCACTCAAAGCCAGGCAAAGTAGAATGGCTTTCCCTGATGCACTATTCCACTTTCCTTTATCAATGCTATAATACAAGCATACAAAGATAACATGTTGGACGGGATGATCTTAGAGGTCTTTTCCAACCTTAATGATTCTATGATTCTATGTTAATTATTTAAAGGAGTCACATGAGTCTTCATTGGCTTCAAAACCGAACAAAATCCTCCCGGGCACTACCATGAAGAACAGCCATTTGGCAATACAGAATTACAGAAATAAGTTTAGGGATATGGTCTGACACAGCCAGAGTGATGCAGTCAAACCCAAAGCCAATTTAATTACAGTCTGATATGAATTTCAAGCTGGTTTAGATCAGTAGCACCACAAAGCAATGTTAATATATAAAATATGTGTTCCTGAGGCAATACTAATACTGCAAAACTGTGCTCAGGGCTACGGACCAAGGGTTTATCAGAGTAACACCAAACTACTGCCTGCACCCATGGCAAGACGTAACACATGTTAACCTAGATCTCCAAAAGCATCACAAAGAAAAAGCAAAAGAAGGGATGAAGTTACCTTTATGCAGAAAACATAAGCGCATTTAAATGATGCTTTTAACTTATGCGTGATTGTAATTCCTTCTAAATCAATAAAACATAGTATAAATATTGTTTGACTCGATCAAAGCTTGCATCCAGCCCCCAGTAGGGCTGGATTTGCTGACATCGCTACAAGCAGGGAGGCGACAAAGGATGGCCACTGGAAGAGAGCTAAGGCATTACCATGACAGACAGCATCCTCTGTGAACATTAAATGTGAAGTGGTGTTAAGGGGAACGAGGAGAGATGGAAGGATTTCATCTCTCAATCTCCAGTAAAGGCGTTCCTGATTCAAAAGGTGACGAAGCATATGAACTGCATCACTTCTAGCTTTAAAATGTGCAGACCATAGAACGTAAAGACACATAATTGATAAACTGAGAAGACAAGAACTTTACGATGGTCTTCTCATGTAGGAAATGTACAGGATTTCAAGAAATTATTTGACTCCTGTCAAGACAGGCAAGAGTGCTGAGCAATCCTAAGATGCTGTAAAAAGGGCTTCCTAGAAACAGCAAGTGAAGCAGAAATGAAAGCAGCTGTGGGAAAGAAACAACGACAACAACAGGACCAAACCCCACCTCTTGGCCAACCTCAGCAAAAAGAATCATAGAATGGTTTGGATTGGAAGGGACTTTAAAGATCATCCAGTTCCAACCTCTTCCAGCCCATACTGGAGATCTTTATAGTTTTATAAATTTAGTCTTAGCCTTTAAAAAAACCCCACAAATAATAAAAAGCCATGCTTAAACAGGCTAATAAGCCCCATTATATATTCTGACACACTGCTCTGCTCACTGTTCCTTCTGTTTGGCATCAAGACAGTTCCAGTCAATAGCAGTCGCAGTAAATGGTCTCATTTTTAAGGCAGCTTACAACAATCTGATGCACTACAGCCGCAATCATTTAGCTGACACAAAAATCAAGACCTGGCAGAGAAGCAAGAATGGGATTGGCAACAGCAACAGGGGAAAAGTCTGCAAGAATTTCAGTGCAAGGCCTGATGTTGCAATAAGGCAGAGTCTTACATCAAAGGCATCTGCCTTGTTCGCACGCGTGTTCATCACGAGACAAACTAGACCAAGCCCAAGTAACTTCATACAGGTTGTTAAGCTGAAGAACTCCTCGCTGCAGATGCTAAAAGCTTAAATAGATGAAAAGTGATTTGATGAATTCACTAAAAACAATAATAAAAAGTTACATACAAATATTGCATCTTTAGCTTAGAAAGCCTTCAATCCACAAATCACTGAAGGTGGAAGAGCATTCTGCAGAGTCATTTTATGTGTTTTCTCTGCTCTTATTCTCTACCTTAAATATCCGCTCTCAGCCAATTTAGGATGGGATACTGGCCTAGATGGGCCTGTAATATCACTCAGTATGGCCAGACTTGTGATTTTATCAGCTACTTTCAGAGAAAGTATTATATAATATAAACTTCTCTTTTACCCCTTCAAGGAGGTCAGAGACCAGAAATCAAAGACTCAGTCAACAAGTCTCATATACGCAGTCCAGTTTCCCATCTTACACATTCTCTTTCACGCAGGAAAGATTTTAAACAGCTTTAGTGGAAAAAATATTTCCCAATTTTACAGGATCATACCACTTTTAAAATAAAATTTATAAATATGGAGCATTCCCTATGGAAATTCCTAATGTATAAATGAGATCTTTCCCATGTTAGCTTACTTCAGTTTCAATACACTGTGGTAGCATCAGTCAAAACACAGCCAAACTCAACCAAACATCAGGCTGAGAACTCTGACGTGGTAGTTATTAAAGAGCAGAAGAAAGCTACGGAGGTCTGTTTCATCATCTCACTAAAGGTCCTGGATAATCTTAAGTGTCATAATCTCACTGTGGAGCAATTGCAATATCCCACTTTACTTCAGGACACATCCTCACCTCTGGAAATCTACAAATTAGAATAATTAGAAAAAATGAATTTTATCTGGACTGCTGTGGCCCATGACCATCTTCATTTGGTCAAATTCCCCACCATGAACACAGGAGCCACCTTAAGGGCAGATCCCAATGGTGTTTTAGAAAGCTGATACCAGCTTCAGCTTTTTAGGTGAGACAAAGCTGGACATCTGCAAAGCCAAAAGAAGCAGCCCCAGTAAATTGCAGTCTAGAAATCAGATCCATCTCCCTGTCCCATACTTGCATGGGAACAACAAACAAAGAGGTATAATAGAATTTAAGCGCAATTTAGCTGTTCCCAACATGAACTGCGCTGGCATTAAACCAGAATAAAACAGATGGGGAGGAGAATATAACAAGTAGGATTGAGAGTGCTTAAAAGTAAGAAAGAAAAACAGTGGAGCTTCCAAGTGCAATTGAGCAGCAGAACTGGGGCTCAGTTAATGGCAGCATCAAGTGCACGCACTCAGCATCCCTCACTTTTATAAACATCATCTGCTTCTAATACCAATTACAAGAATTAAATCCTTCACATTAAACCATCCAAACGCCCCTGAAATCTTTGTATAAATAATTTGTACCATGCATTAGCATTCTGTTATTAGGGTAGAAATGCATACAGTGCTCTGGACTAACATCCCTTCAGCCCTGGAAAAACATCGTACCTCCTGCTGAACTTGAAACAGCAATTAAAACCGAGTCACACGCTGTTAGGGTAGGTCTGACAGCAGGAGCTCAAAAGGGTTCTGAATTGTTCCTTGAAGACACATATCTTGCTTCATTGCCTGCCTCTGCGGTAGCAAACCCTGCTCAGGGAGCAGGCTCAGCTTCTAGCAGCTGCGGCTTAAAGTCTCCTCTGTCACATATGCTTCTCCTAGGCATGCAAGGGCATCAGCCTTAGAAATTCTGGATTTGCTATTCACAGCATTTCGTTTCTGTAAAAAACAAAACATCTAAAGGTGAGGTGGCAAGTCACTGGGACTGTTCTTCACCTTTGAAGAGTTTATGGCCATTAAGGAGTGGTGTGGCTATGACTGGGAAAACCAAAAATACCCCAAAAAGCAAAACACACAAGAAAAAACACCCCCCAAAAGCTGCAATCAAGACAGACAGGTCCGGATTGTTTGCTACCACCAGGCTGCACTGAACAGAACACACATACATATATTAAACAGGATAACAGATGCACCCTGACAGTATTATTATGGCTACCTGGTTGCGCAGCCATCTGAATGTATTATTGCCTGCGCAGTGACTTACAAGTGACAGCAAACGACCTGAGCAAAACAAACCAACTCCCAAACTCATCATTTCACACTGCCAGAGTCTGTATTCACACACATTACAGAGCAGTCAGTGATCCCTGTGCCAAACCCACCTACCTACAGGGAGAATCAGCGCGGTTTATTATGACAACAAATCATTAAGAATGCACACCAGGTAAGCACACCTGCCCTCCTGACAGTTTATGGGATCTTAATCCTCTCCAACTACATCCTAATCCTCTCCAACTACATCCCAGTAGCAAAGCTAAAAAAATGGGGAGCAGGAAAGAGTGAAAGTCCATTCTGTTCCATCCATCTCCCCAGCGGAGTTGTTCCAATTTTTGATCCAAGCAGAAAACTAAATCCAGCACCAGGGAATCCCTCTAATATCTTAACCAGCTTAATCGTTACAAATCAAACAGGCAAACATTATGGTCTGGTAACAATAAATATGTAACTGCAGCTTAAGCAGATCTAACTGCAAAGTCAATATAGATCACAATTGCAAAGCTGGGGTAGCCTGCTGGTAGCCAAAACAAACAGAATCATAGAGTGGTTTAGGTCGGAAGCGAACTTAAAATCCATCCAGTTCCAACCCCCCTGCCATGGGCTGGGACACCTCCCACTGGATCAGGTTGCTCAAAGCCCCATCCAACCTGACCTTGAACACCTCCAGGGATGGGGCAGCCACAGCTTCTCTGGGCAACCTGTGCCAGGGCCTCCCCACCCTCACAGGAAAACATTTCTTTCCAATATCCAATCTCAATCTCCCCTCTTTCAGCTTAAAACCATTCCCCCTCATCCTATCCCTGCACTCCCTGATAAAGAGCCCCTCCCCAGCTTTCCCGTAGCCCCTTTCAGTACTGGAAGGCTGCTATAAGGTCTCCCCAGAGCCTTCTCTTCTCCAGGCTGAACAACTGCAACTCTCTCAACCTTTTCTTTGCATGGGAGCTGCTCCAGATCTTGGATAATCTTTGTGACCTCCTGTGGAGTCGCTCCATCAGATCCTTGTCCTTCCTGTGCTGGGGACTCCAGAGCTGAGTACAGGACTCCACGCGACATGTCACCAGAGCACAGTAGAGAGGCAGAATCACCCTGCCGGTCCCACAGCTTTGGATGCAGCCCAGAACACGGTTGGCTCTCTGGGCTGCATCAAAAGTATATAACCTATTATATCAGGTTATTAAAAGGCCAACTGCTTGACATCAATCACTTTAAACCTCTATTTCAGGGAAAATGGTGCTCATCTTGCCCACTCAAACTGTTTTATGATAGACTCAGTCACCATGATTATCATGGATTAAATAAACTTGTCAAAAAAGTTATTCAGAGGGTAAACATATCAGTAAGTTCCAGATCAGACATTTGGTATTTTGATTCAAATTCTGGAAGTATTTTGCATGGAAAAATCATGTATTTATTATTTTGCCACAGAGACTTCATGTTGCCAAGCTCTTTCTGAAATTTTATAACAATTAGTATAAATCAGGCAACGGCCCCTTGCTGCGCCCATACAACAAATCAGACTGAAAGAGACTAAGTGGGACCAAAGTTCTGCAGTTTTCAAGCCCACTGCTAATCACAGCAGAGGTTCTGTTTGTAATTACATAGAAGAGATTTCCTGGGACTGAGAAAAAGGTTTTACCATGCTGAGTGTTAGTCACTAAAATCATCTCTCTATAGCCCTTCTGTAACCATTTTTTCCCATTTCTGTAAGGAGCTCTCCCCTTAGTTGGAGCACATTCAACCTTCCTCTGCTCCTGTAAATCTACAGTTCCATTCTCTCATCTGCAGCCTCACCATTTTTCAATTTGCAGACAGCTGGTGCCGTGCCCGAAGGTGATGTCCTCACAGCTGACCCACTTTTTCTTCCCCCCTTGGGAAATCCCAGTGCATTTTCAACCATATTCAATAGTTCCCTGAGGTTTTTTCTCAAAGACAAAATTCCCCAGAAGCGTAAAACTTGGTTTTAGATTGGAAGCTCAATTTTTCTTGTTATTTGAAGGATCTACAGTTCTAGAGGAATCTGTTTCCTTTGCAGTTAATACCTAAAGATAACATTAACAAAGAAAAACAAGAACATCGAGACAGATAATGGTCAATTCTCTCTGTGCCTGAACAGCCTAGAAAGATACATGAGAACTCTTGTATATACAAGGTTTAATTCCTTTCTGCACTGCTGTGTGAGCCAGTTTCCAAGGAGAAATGGTGTTACTAAGATTACAGAAGAGCTTTACAAGCCAGTCTGGACTGCCTCTATGTGAGTTATTTCCACATATGTCAACGATGCCATCTAGTCCACAATTGTCAGCACCTGCTTGTACTCTCCCAGCCCATGCAAATAACTGTTTCCCATCCATAAGTCTGCGTTAAGCAGTCTATGGCTTAGGCATATGCCTTCTTATTCTGCTATCAGATCTTACACAAACTCATTGTTCTTGACAGAAAAATCTCTTGAGTATTCTTCTCAGGGGAAAAAAATAACCTTCAAAACGTGTTCTTCAGGGCAGATTCTTTATAATTAACCATATTTGTGCTTGAATCCTTAATTTGCCAATGCTATGCCAAGTAACTGGATCCTGAGAATTTCCTATTACAGAATACAGATGGTCAGAATTTGTTTCTCTAAACAAGCATCGTAAACCTTAGGTCATATTTGAATGTAAAAATATTTCTATTCATAGCTCCAAGAAAGTAATGGAAAAATAAATTTTGAACCTGAGCTGGCCAAAGCTCATAACAATTTTTCAAACTGAAGTGGGTAAGGGTGCATTCTGTGATCAACTTGCCAAAGGAAGCTGGCTACCGTCGAGTGCTTCTAATAATACTCCACAGACAGAACAATTACTGGTTCAGGTCCAGCCTAGAATGTTTGGAGGGGGAAAAAAGTGGCTATCATTTCATCCCAATCAGAAACACAGGAGGCAAGGTTAAAGACAATCTGTTTCACAAAAGAAGCAACAACCGCTCTAAAAATACCAGCTTCTGAGTTGGCATCAAACTTAAAAATAGGCTGTAGAGGCCTACGCAACCAGCCAGCCTCAAGTCCTGGAACCTAAATGCCTCCTGTAGTTTCCCTAAATCAACTCTCAAAAGACTGAGAACACACTTGACTACCTGCCCTCCACATTGGCACCTTTCACGTTTGCTTTTGTTTCCTGCTGGCTCAATGGACAAAGACCCTTAAGCCTCATCTTTGCTTGATATGCATCTTCTCCTGATTCTTTCTAGACATGGAGAACAGCAGAAGGAAGAAATGCATCTTGCACAAAATGCTTCCTAATGCAATCAAACTCACACTCAGACATCTACGAATAAGTCATACTGCTCGTGCATACGGAGCACAGCACCGCTACAGACAGAAGCATTAAAAAAGGGGAAGTAATTCTGCACTTGCACACAACTGGGGAGAGGCTGGAGTCTGGGAAAGAGTCAACACCCATGCCTCATGGTCTCTTACGTATCTAGAGCTGAAAAAGATGCTGAAAGATGGAGGATGGCCACAAACATGATCCAAGGGCTGGAGCACCTCCCATAGGCTGAGAGAGTTGGGGTTGTTCAACTTGGAGAAGGGGCGGATGGCGGGAGACCTTAGAGCAGCCTCCCAGTACTGAAAGGGGCTCCAGGAAAGCTGGAGGGAGTGCAGGGACAGGATGAGGAGGACAGTTTTAAGATGAAAGAGGGGAGATTGAGATGAGATCCTAAAGAGAAATGTTTTCCTGTGAGGGTGTGCCCTGGCACAGGTTGCCCAGAGAAGGCAATGGATGCCCCATCCCTGGACGTGTTCAAGGCCAGGCTGAATGAGGATTTGAGCAACCTGATCCAGTGGGAAGTGTCTCTGCCCCTGGCTGGATGGACTTTAAGGTCCTTTCCAATCCAAACCATTCTATGAAGCCTTCTAGCCACCTGAAAACTAAACTCTTTAAAATGCACGTATCTTATCTAAAAGGCACACTGAAAAGCAAAAATGAGTGAAACTAGAGAATCAATGGAAGCATGCTTACAATGCATTACCTACTTGCCCTCCTCCATAGCGCCTACAAACAGATGCTGACCCTGGATCCACAGCTTTGGGTTCCTGGTCAGCCAATCTAAGAATGTGCCTCCAATGAAGATCAACATTTCCCCTCTCTCCTGACAGCTCTCAACTCCCACGCACAAGATTCTACCATGGGCCAGTTTGGTGGCTTGTACCAGCAGAAAAACTATTCCTCTTCCTGATAACTAAGGTTATTTCAGTCATCATAGAATCATTAGAATGTCCTGAGTTGGAAGGAACCCACAAGGATCAAGTCTCCCTGAACTGGTTTGTTGCAGGGTGAGTAAAACGCAAGTGCCAACACAACGGAGGAGCAGTACCTCAGATCCATTCCATCTTCAGTCAAGCTGTGCTCCGTGTCCGTCTTCAAAGCAGGAAGCCCTCGGCCTTCCATGAGATCACAGGATTCAGCCACTTCTGCTTAAACAGTGGAGGAATTCTGCCTGAGGCAACTTTTTTTTTTTCCAAAGTGAGCAAAATTTAAAGAAACCAGATAGTTTTGATTACTTGCAGAACGCCTAAACTAGCAAATTTGAGAGTCTAATGCAGGACTCCAGGTGGGGTCTCACAAGAGCAGAGCAGAGGGGCAGAATCCCCCCGCCTCCCCCTGCTGGTCCCACTGCTTTGGATGCAGCCCAGGACACGGTTGGCTTTCTGAGCTGCAAGCACACATTGCCAGCTCATGCTGAGCTTCTCATCCACCAGCATCTCCAAGACATCAACTTAGACATCAACTTAGACATTAGTTATTCCTTAGCCCTTTTGCATTCATTTCATATCTGACTGTTAGGCTGCCAGTGCTTTCTCCCAGCTGACAGTGAGGAATCCACTTCCATCTGTCCCGACTGACACTAGATCTCTTTTTTAAGGCTAGGCTGCCCCATTTCTCCAGAGTAGGGGAAATCTGTGCCCACAAGCATTCTCTTTGCTCCCATTGTGCCTATACGGCTAAAGCAAACCCATGATCTGCAGTTTGTTCCTTTCATATGTTCACCAAATTAAAGATGACATGGCTTGACACCAGAAGGAAAAGGTTTCCAAGCACATCTCATCTGATTACAACTACAGTCCATCACGCTGTCAACATCTTCCATCTCAACTACAAAAAAAACTCTTTCCCATGCAAACAGCTCTTGAGTAGGGAAGGAGACTTAATGAGAAACAGTGTGGAACTGGGTAAAACCAAAAGGGATCACAAGTCTGATGAAAAAAGCTAGTGTGGCAATTTTATCCCCTCCCCATCAAGTCAATTATATTGATGTATCTGCTGAGCTCCAACAAGTGGAAGAGTTCATGTGAAAGAACATAATACAGAGTTCCAAGTCACACCACTATTTCTAGATTATTTCCCGTATTTTCTGACATAACTGTGTGGGTTTCAGCAGTGTGACAGACAGGCACTCTTGTGGAGAAGACCAGGAGCTGGTCCTGCAGGACATGGAAGACTGCATTTGCCCAGTCTGTAGCTAGTGAGACTCCTACAGGTCAGGGAGTCTCAGTTCAGGTTCAGATGCATGGTGTAAAAAAGTCACATCATCTTCCTCACCTCCCACTTCTCCTTCCTAAATCTTCAATAAACGTCCACCAGGTTCTCCCATTCCTCCTCCACCCTAGGAAGGGAGGTCCCATGGCTGGCCTTCCTTATCACTCTCTCCCAAAGCAATCTTAACATTTATTCTATTGGATAGTGTTTCATAACGACATTTAAGGGGATTTCAGGATGTTTCAGAGGAACAGTTTTAAGCTGAAAGAGGGGAGATCGAGATGAGTTCTTAGGAAGAAATGTTTTCTTGTAAGGATGGTGAGGCCCTGGCACAGGTTGCCCAGAGAAGTGGTGGCTGCCCCATCCCTGGAGGTGTTCAAGACCAAGTTGGATGGGGCTTTGAGCAACCTGATCCAGTGGAAGGTATCTCTGCCCATGGCAGGGAATTGGAACTGGATGGAACCATTCTATGGTTCTATGAATACCCAATTTTGAGTTAGTTTTGATGGAAGGAGGAAGCACTAGTTGTGGCCATTCTGTACTTTATTCAGTAAACTATCACAGCTTCAACACCTTCTCAGCATACACTTCCACAATCACTCCAGCTGTGGCTGTGTGGATCACTCCACTTGGGCTGTGGCTTGCAGCATTCAAGGCAGATGACACCAACAAAACCAACAATCCTTTAAAAATGAGTTTATATTTTACAAAGCCCTTGAAGACATATTCCTTCATAAGACTCTATTTTCTGTCTTCTGCTTTGTTTTCAAAGTGAACCAGTGTTATTGGAAGGTCATTATGGAGCTCTGGCAAATGAATCTAATCTAGGACCTTCCCAGGATGGGGAGCCATTCCTGCATTCCTAATAAGCTATTAAGTGATGTGGCAGTCTTTCTGTAAGAGACGGCAAGAAACACCGTGAAGCGACTCCAGCACTAAAGATAAAGCGGGATTCAGCTCTTCTTGGATGTGTCTGATCACACATGCTTCGGAAAACAATTACTTCCATCAGAGGAGAGCTCCATGCTATCTGTTGCGGTGTAGAGATACACTTACCTTTGCCAGCAAACACTGGGATTGGGATGGAGAGGGAAAGGGAAGGAAATCCACATATGGGCCACGAACGCCACTTCATTAGCATCAACCCTGGGGGCTAGTGAAATAGATTTCCTAACACCAGATACATTCCATTCTGAAGGACCAAGAGCAGTGATGGGGATCCAACTTTCCTCTTGCTAACTATTCCAAGAAATAAAAAGGTTAGGCAAGTGTCCTCAAAACTGATCCTGATGAAACTGTGTGACAAGAGAATGGTAATTCCAGTGCTTTTCTTTGCCAGCCAGAGAATCACTGAATGGTTTGGGTTGGAAGGGACCTCAAAGCCCATCCAGCCTCACCCCCTGTCATGGGCAGGGACACCTCCCACTGGATTAGGGTGCTCAAAGCCCCATCCAACCTGGCCTTGAACACCTCCAGGGATGGGGCAGCCACCACTTCTCTGGGAAACCTGTGCTAGGGACTCATGATCCTCATAGTAAAGAATTTCATCCCAATACCTCATCTCAATTTTTCCACTTTCAGCTTAAAACTGTTTCCCTCCCACCTTATCCCTGCACTCTCTGATAAAGAGTCCCTCCCTAGCTTTCCTGGAGTCCACTCTAAGGTCTCCCTAGAGCTTTCTCTTCTCCAGGCTGAACAACCCAAACTCTCTCAGTCTGTCCTTGTATAGGAGCTGCTCCAGCCCTCAAATCATCTCTGTGGACTCCTCTGGACTCCAACAGATCCACGTCCTTCCTGTGCTGAGGACTCCAGAGCCGAATGCAGGACTCCAAGTGGGGTCTAACCAGAGTGGATAGAGGGGCAGAATCCTCTCCTTCACCCTGATATCCAGACTGCTTTGGATGCAGCCCAGTTCCCAAAGGAATGAGATTATCAAAAAGCATGCAAAAGCCCACAGAACACAAAAGGAACAGCAGTGAACACCACTTAAAGCATTCACGACCTTTGCATCTCAAGAGTTTCTGATCCCACATACACCAGCATGAGAATGCTTGTTATGAGCAGGATGATGTCTTGCACCCAAAGGAAAAAAGCCAAAGCATTAACACATAATTCCTAACCTGCTCCTCTTATACTAAGAGTCTGAAAAGCAACTGAGACTCTGAAATGAGGTGAATAACTATAAGTGAGACAGTTGAGGAATGCTGCCCTTTAGCCACAGCAACCTGTGCAGGCGCAACATTGGTGCTGAGGGAGCATCAGCACCCTTACTGCACGCACAAGGTGAGGTTAAATTTCAGGAAAAAAAAAAAATTAAGGAAAAAGTTCTCAGGCTGAAAATCTCAGTCTTCTCACTGAGTTTGTTGCTAAATGGCAGCACTTTCAGTGACAGTGCAAATAAATTCACATGCAATGGTAAAATGAGACAGCTTTTATTTCTACCAAATTGTCTAAACTTTCTCCTCGCAAGCCTAAGGAAATTCAAAAATATAGCAGTAATATTTTAATAGATGGCTGTTTTGGACTGCTCAAAACCACAATACCAATAGGTACTGAAATCCCTACCCCCTTAGAAGACCATGGGGGTTCCTGAACTTGGCATGCAAGTATTTCAGCAACACCAATGGATTGGCAGTGTCATTCCTGTGCTTCATATAGCACGCTGGCACCTCAGTAAATACACAATGCAATTCAAGGTCATGGTGTTCATCTTGAAAGTTGTTTGTGGGTCAGGCCTGGGTCACTGGATGTCTCCTCTCCCGGTACGCAGAGTAAAGCGTAATGTTAGCAGTCATGTTCACTGGCACAAACTTGGGCACCACCACTAATAAAGACACTCCTGCTATGGATACCTCAAGCTACAACACTGCAGAAGCCAAGGCAACGTGGGAGGAAAATCTCCCATCCTCAACTTTCCACCTCAGATCCAGGCACCAAGGAATTATCTCAAAATCATAGAATGCTTTACGTTGGAAGGAAACTTAAAGCCCATCCAGTTCCAGCTCCCTTGCAATGGGCAGGGACACCTCCCACTGGATCAGGGTGCTCAAAGCCCCATCCAACCTGGCCTTGAACACCTCCAGGGATGGGGCAGCCACGACCTCTCTGGGCAACCTTGGCCAGGGCCTCACCACCCTCACTGGAAAACACTTCTTCCTAACACCTCATCTCAGTCTCCTCTCTTTCAGCTTAAAACCGTTCCCCCTCATCCTATCCCTGCACTCCCTGATCAAGAGCCCCTCCCCAGCTTTCCTGGAGCCCCTTTCAGTACTGGGAGACTGCTTTAAGGTCTCCCCAGAGCATTCTCTTCTCCAGGCTGAACAAGCTATTTCCATGCTGTTCCAAGGATATCTCCGAGCATAATCCTTTTTGGATTTTGGGAATCCTTGGGGCTGCAACACCAGCCGATCTAAGGATGACCACCCTCCCATTCCCTAGGCACCTCCAAACACAGAGCCCAGGTTAGAAATTAAGGAAAGCGTTTGCTTTTTTCTTACAGTACCACATTTCTTCCCAATATCTCACCCAGTCTCCCCTCTTTCAGCCTCAACACCACAACGAACAGGCTCCCTCCCCAAAAGCTCTTACAGAATGAGCTGATTCCTAGTGTTGGGTACCAGGCACCCAGGGATACAGGAAGGGATGCTCCGTGGAAGAACCAGCACCCTCTTGTGTGTTCTCCCAACGAGGCCTGCGCACCCCAGCCCCCACCGCGGCACTCCTGGGGTTCTCCCCGAGCCCCAGTACTGCCGGACCGGGCAGCAGGCGCTGGGGAGTGGGAAAGGGGCAGACAGCGGGGACCGTGAAATGCGGAGACGGAGCCGCCGCCCCGGGCCCTACCGCCGCCGCCCCCCCGTGATGGAAGTGGCCGCGTCCGCCCCTGCACTGCAGCTGCCTGCACGCGCACCACCACCCCCCAACAGATGGTTCGCCCCACCCATTCCGCCTTCTCATTGGTGCAGGTCGCCGTCACTCCGCTGCGAGCCCGCCCAGCCGCGCGAAGCATTCTGGGAAGCCGAGTTCCCCGCGCTGGACCCCCCCGCTATTCCAAGCGGCGCGGAGCGGAGCGGCGAACTACATTTGCCACAATGCCGCACGCACAGCTCCCGAAGCGGTGCAGCTCGCGGGGCGCTCCCCCCGCCCCGCGCCCCCCCGGCCCCCCCCGGCAATGACCGCAATGGCGGCCGCGCCCCGCGCCGCCCCGGCTCACCTGGCCCCGCCGCCGGCGGCGCCTCCGGCTGCGGGCGGCACAGGCAGCGCCTGCCCCGCGCGGCTCAGCGCGGCTGGCGGGGCTGGGAGCCGCCGGCCCGGCGCGCTGCGGCTGCGGGGCGGGCCGGCCCCCAGCGCATCCTCCCCCTCGGAGCCGCGGCGGGCGGCGGGATTCGCCCACAGTGCCCCGCGCGGCGCCGGCGTCAGCGCTGACATCACCCGCGGCACCGCCCACAGACCGCACCGGCACTGGGCACCGCCCACACACCGGGCACTGCCCCCAAAGTGGGCACCGCCCACAAACCGCCCCGGGAGCCCCCTCGGCACGGGCTGCCGGCAAGTGGCGTGCGGCTGTGAGAGGTGCCGGGCACTGAGCACCGGGCACTGCCCGGGTACCGACACCGGGCACCACATGAACACTGGGCATCACATTGGTACCGGGCAACGGGCACGGCCCTGGCACCAGCACCGGGCACTGCACCAGGCACCGAGCACCACACCAGGAACACCCCGGCACCGCCCCACTAGCACGGACAACCGGCGTGGGGCTGGGACCGGACACTGGGCACTGCTATGGGACTGGGCATTGCACCAGCACCAGGCACCGCCCTGAGATCAGTACTGGGCACCGCCCTGGGACCGCCCCGACCGGGCGCCACTCGGCAACCGATCCCGGAGTGGGGCTGGGAGTGGCACCGGGCACTGCACCGGGCACCGGACACTGTCCTGGGGCCAGTACCGGGCTCTGCGCCGAGCACTGGGCACCAGGCACCGCCCTGGAACCGTCACTGGGCACTGGGCACCGTCCCGGCACCGCCGCACCCGCACGGGCAGCCGGCAACCGGCGTGGGGCTGGGAGCGGCACTGGGTACAGCCCTGAGACCGGCACCGCCGGCACGGGCAGCCGGCAACCGGTCCCGGAATGGGGCTGGGAGGGGCACCGGCCACTGCACTGGCGCCAGACATCTCCCTGGGACCAGTACAGGGCGCCATACCGGGCACCAGACATCACACCGGGTGATGGGCACTGTGGTGGGACCAGACACCGCCTCGGGGACGTCCCGGCACTGCACCCGCCTGCACGGGCAGTCGGCAGATGGTCCCAGAGTGGGGCTGGAAGGGGCACCGGGCACTGCACCGGCACCGAGCATCGCCTTGGGACCAGGCACTGGCACCGGGCGCTGGGCACCAGCACAGGGAACGGGGCACTACATAAGGCACTGCATCGGGCACCAGACACTGCCCTGGGACCAGTACTGGGCACTGTACCGGGCTCCACATGGAGGTCTGCACACCGGTTACCAGGTACTTCACCAGGCACCACCCTGGCACCACTCCAGCAGCACGGGCAGCCGGCAACCGGGCCCAGAGTGGGGCTAGGAGCAGCACCAGGCACTGCATCAGCACAAGGCACCACCATGGGACCGGCACCAGCAGCGGGCACTGTCCTGGAACAGCCTTGGGACCAGCACCGGGCACCACACCAGGCACTGGGCACCACCCTGGGACCAACACCGTTACAGGCATTCCCAGGATGGGCACTGGTGCAAGGCTTTGCTGGGATCACCACTGGCATCACCGGCATGGAACTGGGCACTGCAGGGCCCCGGGGACTGGGACCAGCATGGCCAGTGTGCACCTGAGATTGAGGTAGATCCTAGGAAGAAATGTTTTCCTCTGAGGGGGTCCTGGCACAGGTTGTCCAGGGAAGTCATGTCTGCCGCATCCCTGGAGGTGTTCAAGGCCAGGTTGGATGGGGCTTTGAGCACCCTGATCCAGTGGGAGGTGTCCTGCCCATGGCAGGGGGGTGGAACTGGATGGGCTTTAAGGTCCCATCTGAATTGTCTTCATGATGATTGTGGTTTTCTTTGAGGAAAAAGACAATTACAACTTGAGGGTGAGGGGTGGTCAGGTGAAGCGTGAGAAAAATAAAACTTGGTGGTGGTGAAAGAAGAAAATCAGCTGTATGTGGAAGAAAACCAGAGAACCACCCCATTCCCTGAAGATTTTGAGATCTGCACATTTAAAAGATAGGTATCCGACCAAAGAATTTAAATTTATGCTCTGTTTTTTGACAATTCATTTGATTGTTTTGTGACAGCCATTCCTCTGAGGTGATAGTGGGGGTTGCATATAAGTAAACTTAGAAAACTTTTGAGCAATCCTTAGGCAAACCAAACACAAGCTGGAGAGCTCTCCATGCTCCTGCCTGGCACCAGGTGGCAAACGTGCTGCTGGCATTGGAAGCAAGGAGGGAAACCAGGACTGTATAAGCAGTGCAGCAATGCCAACTTCATGGAGAAGTTGAGTCTGTTTAATCCTGTCTAGAATCACAGAATCTTTGAGGTTGGAAAAGACCTCTAAGCTCATCCAGTCCAACCCTCAGCCCAACCCCACCGTGCCTACTAAACCATGTCACAAAGTGCCACATCTGCACATTTTTTGAACCCCTCCAGGGACAGAGACTCCACCACTGCCCTGGGCAGCCTCTGCCAGTGCTTCACCACTCTGTCAGTAAAGAATTTTTTCCTAGTATCACAATCTAAACCTCCCCTGGCGCAACTTCAGGCCATTTCCTCTCGTTCTATCGCTTGTTATTTGGGAGAAGAGACCAGCGCCCACCTTGCTACAACCTCCTTTTAGGGAACTGTAGAGAACAATGAGGTCTCCCCTCAGGCTCCTCTTCTCCAAAATGTCACATACAAAACACAGCTGTGAACATCAGAAGCACCAGAAATCCAAATCCTGGTAACACCTGTATTATTTACCTTTGATAAAGGGTCTGGTGATGTTTCCAGGACACAAAACCTACTGACAACACTGTTGCTACCACTGCCAGAACAAGCGACTGCTTAGCTCAAAGAGTAGGTTCACGTTTATAACCTTGAACATGAAACGTGCTTTGTCTGTCCAGACTTGGGAGTGAGTTGGCATTCAGGACCTGCTCAGGCAGATTGGCGTTTCTTAAGGATTTCCAGACCTTGCTGCTCTAATGTGAGTTTTCTCACCCTGGCACAGGTTGCCCAGAGAAGCTGTGGCTGCCCCATCCCTGGAGCCGTTCAAGGTCAGGTTGGATGGGGCTTTGAGCACCCTGATCCAGTGGGAGGTGTCCCTGCCCATGGCAGAGGGGTTGGAACTGGATGGGCTTTAAGGTCCCTTCCAACCCAAACCATTCTGTGATTCGATGTCCAGCACAGACATCCCTGCTGTGCACAGGGAAAAAGCTCTGTATTATCTGCTTCTTCTTGTTGAGGGTTTGCACCCAAACCACTCTGGTCCTGAGATTATGATGGAGGAAGTAGCATCGTGATATCAAGGAAGAAGCGTTGTGATACCAAAGCCAGGAGCTCCACGTTGTGGTAATGAGGATGCTCGCAGGGCGGCTGAGCCAAAAGTGGATGTGTAACTGCTTAGACTTACCCTGTTTTGACCTGCAAGATCAAAGAGGGGACAGAAGGGTGACACGTGGTGACAAACATCAGTTGTGGGGAAGAGACTCTTTGTGTTGCTGTGTGTGTGGAAGCGCACCTGGGTGCCCGTGTCGGCAGTGATGAGAGTGGGTGCACCCAAGCTGGTGTCAGTGCAGGGAGGGGGGTTCTGTCTTTGGGGGTGCAGGGGGGCTGCTCCCAGGGCTGTGCGGACACATGGGTGCGTTTGGGTAGGTGACTCTCTGAGTGATGTGCACCTGCGTGAGCGCTACAGGTGCTCCCAAGGCATGAGGTGTGTCTCTGGGTGCAGGATGCTCCTGGGTGCTGTCGGTGCAGGAATGTCCCCCCGAGCGGGGTGCTCTCAGGGATGCAGAGGTGTCACTGGGTGCAGGGTGATCTTGGGGCCATGTGGGTGCAGAGTTGTCTCTTGGGATGCTCCTGGGAGCATGTGGAGGTTCTCCCTGGGTGTGGGATGCTCCCAGGGGTGCAGGGATGCTCCCACACGTGCAGGGCTGTCTCTCGGGGTGCTCCTGGGCCATGTGGAAATCAAAACTGTCTCTAACTGTGGGATGGTCTCAGGGGTGCAGGGATGTTTTTTGGGGCACTCCTGGGACCACACAGGGGTGCAGGGTGGTCTTGGGCTGTGGGATGCTCCTAGGGCTGTGGGATGCTCCTGGAGGTGCAGGGCTGCTCCCAGGGGTGCAGAGCTCTCCCTGGCGGTGCCCCTCCCCGTTCCCTCCCCGCCGCTCCCGGTGCCGCCCCCCCCGCACAGCCCCTCCCCTCCGTTCCGCTCCGTCCCGGGGGGGCGGTGCCGGTACCGCTCGGGGCTGGGGCGGTTCCCTATGGCGCTGACCCGAGCGCGGTTGGTCCGCGCTCTCCTTCCACCGGGGCCGGTCGCGCTCCCCCCCCGGCGCTGCTGCAGCGGTTTGGGGGACTCCGCTGCGCTGCCCCCCGGTGGGTATGGGCTGTGGCGGGACCGGGCGACCCGCGACCCCTCCGGCTTCTGGGCGGAGGCGGCGAGGGGAGCTCTGCGCTGGGACAGCCCTTTCCACACCGCCTGCGAGCCCGGACCGCTCGCCGGCACCGCACGGTGGTTCCTCGGTGGGCGCATCAACGTGTCGGGTAAGGGATCCTGTGCACCCCCTTGCACGCCCTTCCATCCCCTTTGCATCCGCCTTGCCCCCCCTTGCGTGCCCCTTGTGCACACTTACATTCCCCGTGCATCACCTAGTACCCCGTTGCATCCCTCTTGCATCCGCTTGCACCCCCTTACATCCTTCTTCCACCCCCTTACATCCTTCTTCCACCCCCTTGCATCGACCCACATTCCTATCCAGCCCTCGAGCATCCCCTTGCACTGCCTCGTACCCTCCTTGCATCTCTTTGCACCCCCCTTGCACCCCCCTGCATCCCTCTTACACACCTACGCACGCCCCCCCCCCCCCATCCCTTTTCCACCCACTTGCATCCCCTGCATCCCCATGCATCCCTGTGCAGGACCTGCACTGCCGCCCGCCTCTGTCTTCAGGACGTTTCCCACCAAATGACTCTCCCCATTGTGCCCATTTGAGGAAAATCCCAAGGATTTCAGTGTGGTGGTGCTTGGAAAAAGTTTACCAGGTGTTGGAAAGTGGGAGAAAGTCTGAAGGTCTGATAACCAGCGTTGTGCCAGCAGGGATTGTGGAACCATAGAATGGTTTGGGTTGGAAGGGACATTAAAACCCATCCAGTTCCATCCAACTGGATCAGGGTGCTCAAAGCCCCATCCAACCTGGCCTTGAACACTTCCAGGGATGGGGCAGACACAACTTCTCTGGGCAACCTGTGCCAGTGCATCCCCACCCTCACAGGAGCTTGGTCTTTGCATCCAACTTTGCCAAGTTGGATGAGGCTTTGAGCAGCGTGATCCAGTGGAGGGTGTCCCTGCCCATGGCAGAGGGTTGGAACTGACTTGCACATAGTTTCTGAAAAGAAACCATAGACCTTAGAAGTGTAGGTGCACAGAATTGAACAGTTTTGCTGTTGCTAGTTGTCTGGTTTTAAAGCACGATCAAGATGGTACTTGGCCACAGGCAATTGGTTTTCTACTTGGAGGCTCTGATTTTGTCCTTTGATCTCTTGATTTTAACGCTGGTTAAGGAAACACAGCAACAGTTCATGTCCCTGATCCAGGGCATCCTGTGTGCCTGTTTCCCAGCACAGCTGGACCATGGACAACTGAGCCATCTGCTGCTTTTTGCTTGGGGGTACCTTGCAGCTGGATCTGGGGGAACTATGAGCTTCAGCACTTCATGATTTATTGCCCTGGCCAGGGAAACACCCCAACAAACTACTGCACTTCCAAGGCACTGGGTCCTCAGGAGCATGTTTTACCAAAATGGATTGTCTGCAAGTGTTGAGGAGGCAAGAAAACACATGAAGAAACCATTAGGGTATAGGAGTAAGGGGAGGAGTCACTGAACTCTGTTTTGTAAAATGAGCAGAAGGCTCTTGTGAGCCTAAGATCAGGAAGGAAATAATAGCATTTGGCCCTGCTTCTTACCGAGCAAAGAGATAAAGCCCTCACTTGGCTCAGCTGGGCTTCCTGCAACTGAAATTCCCTCTGAAGGCTCGGCTCATATGGCTGCTCATGAGTAAGAAATGCTGCTTGGGTGGTGAATCCCCATGAATGGGATTTTTTGTGTGGAACAGTCCGTGAGGGTGTTGCTGCAATGAGCCATGAGGTGGAAGTCGCTAAGAGGGTCCAAAGCCACAGAAGATCCCGTTACTTATGGATGGACAACAGAGGAAACCAGTGTAAAACTGGTTCAACTGTTCCCGATTAGAGCTTTTGTTGTTGTTTGAGGGAGATAAAGCCATTTGTTTTATTTCTAATTTTATATTTTATCTCCTTTATTTTTATAGCATGGTTGTTGCAATTGACATTAAAAAGATGTTGAAAAAGCACTATTCAGCTGTTTATAATGTTGAGATTGACAGCGTTCTTGCAATGAAATATGCTGAATTCTGAGGGATTTCTCTCTCCGAGCACCTTTTGAGCTTCATTCCCACACTCCATGTGATGGTGTAAATCAGAGAAAAGCAGAAGCTGGCTCTTGGGTTGCTGTTTACTTAAACTTCACAACTTGTGACAGCAATAGGCAGCTTTTGTGCACTTAATTTATTTGGAACAATGAAATCCTTCCCTGGTAGCATTAACATTTCCAGGAAATATGATCTGAAACTCAGCCTTTTTTTTTTTTAAGGGTTTGCTCTGAGTTACACAGCAGCATGCCTGGCTGGTTTTTAATAGTACTATATTAAAAGAAAGTCCCTGCTAACGTGCAGGCAGGCTTCCTGAGTGGGTTCTCTGTAAGTGGATGCTCTCCCCAAGTCCACTTGAGCATCTCGTACTTGTTCAGGCTTCCTCTACCTGTGGCTGTTGGGGCGTGGGGTAGGGAGGGTTGTGCCTTTAGAAGGTACTGCTATACCTTCAGGTTTTAGGGTGTTGTAGCACACAACGTCATAGAATCATAGAACGGTTTGGGTCTGAAGGGACCTTAAAGCCCATCCAGTTCCACCCCCCATGCCATGGGCAGGGACACCTCCCACTGGATCAGGGTGCTCCAAGCCCCATCCAGCCTGGCCTGAAACACCTCCAGGGATGGGGCAGCCACCACTTCTCTGGGCAACCTGTGCCAGGGCCTCCCCACCCTCACAGGAAAACATTTTGTCCTAAGATCTCATCTCAATCTCCCCTCTTCCAGCTTAAAACCATTCCCTCTTGAGACATGTTCGTCTGTCCCAGATGTCTGGTCATGTGTACGGTTTTTTACTCCATAATTTTACTCTAGATCGTGAAGTTCTAGGTATTTTCAGTTAGCTGAGATTCAGCTCTTGTATTACACCCTGGAATAAAACTGTTTCACATGAGCTTTAATTAGAAAATCCAAACGATGCAGTGCTAAAAACGCAAGCTGGGGAAGCCGTTCTGTCAGGTTTATGTAGTGCAATGCTACTCAGGGGAGCAAAAACATCGAACGACTGTCTTGTCTTTGTGCTGCTGGGAGCAAGGGGCGGCATTTGGGCTGGTTTAAGCTTAACCAGTGGAAACTAAGCTGAGTGGAATCAGTGGAGGCCTCTCGTGGGAATGCTGTCTCAAAGGCAGCTGTACCAATTACCACAGAATGGTTTGGGTTGGAAGGGACCTTTAAAGCTCATCCAGTTCCAACACCCTGCCATGGGCAGGGACACCTCCCACTGGATCAGGGTGCTCAAAGCCCCATCCAACCTGGCCTTGAACACCTCCAGGGATGGGGCAGCCATAACTTAAGTGTATTAAGTGTAGTGTTTGTAATATTTGCATCTTACAGGTATGGGAGGGACAGCTTTACCAGTGTTACAAATTTTACTGCTGTAAAGGACAGTTTCCCGGTGTTCTTATAAATGAGTCCATGGCTAGCTCATTAACGCATGGTTTAGTAGGCACGGTGGTGTTGGACTGGATGAGCTTAGAGGTCTTTTCCAACCGTAACGATTCTGTGGTACATCTTTTGCTGGCTTGCTATTATGCTTGACCATGTTAAGTTTACAGAGCACCTTGCATACGATCAGGCTTTTTTTAAACCTCTGTTTTCTTACAGTAAATTGCTTGGATCAACATGTTGAAAAGTCTCCAGACAGAGTGGCTTTGATTTGGGAGAGGGATGAGCCTGGCACTGAAGTGCACGTCACATACAGGTATCGCACCTTCTCATGATGCTTTGTGTTGCCTGGTGGGGTGGGGAGAAGAGCTGCTGCTCTCAAACTGGACCTCTGTGAAACTCTGCATTCTCCCAAGGTTATCCAGCACCTAGGAATGCTGCTAGGTTGTGGTGTCATGAGGATATAACTCTTGAAAAACAGAGGCATGTTCCCACTGAGCAATGATGTTTTTCCTTTGGATTCTTCATGGAGAGGGCTGTCTGATCTTAGACATCTCTATAATAAACATGTTATTATATGTGAGGGGTGCAGTGGTTGTAAGTTAGTGGCAGCTACTGAAAAATTTAGATTCAGGTCTGGCATCATCTTCTGGTTGTGGTGTTAATCAGGCCTTCTTGTAGGCCAAGAGAAAGGCTTGGGTTTTTGTTCCCTGGCTTATGTTCTCATCTGCCAGTTTTCTTTTTGTTCGGTAGAAGTGTTGATGGGAAAATTTCTGTGAACAGTTTTCGGTTTCAGGACAGCAGCACGCATCTTGGTGCAGACAACATTTTGTGTAATGGGGTTGATAGTATGGTAATGAATCCTGATTGGAGGTGATTTGAAGCTCCCTGTGTTCCTCCTCCGCAGTCCTCATTGCAGTTTAGAGCAAACTTGAGGCTGTACTGAGTGATGCTGACTGGTTCTATGAATTGTAGGGTTTGTTAGAATATGGCAGATTTCAAGCATAAGGTCCCTTCCAACCCAAACCACTCTGTGATTCTATGATATTTTCAGCCCATGGAATTGTGATTGCTGTGGCTTGAAGACAAGTAACCTGTACCTGAAAACTGCATTCGTCTCTGTGCAAACACACAGTAGCTACCAACCAGAAAGAACATGCAAGTGAAAGACAATTTAGCAAATTCTATTTTCAAACTTCTGCTTGTATTTGAGAGCCACATTCCTGTTTCTGCTCGATGCTCTTGGTGAGATGTGGCTGTATTCAAGTGACATGGTCTCTTAAGAGACTTTGGTCCTGCAACGTGGTGAAACAGGTCACTTGGTTCTCTGCTTATCTCGTTAAGCCACAAATAGCTTTGTTGAAAACAGTGATATTATGTGGGTGTGTGCACAAGGAAAGAATCGGAAGTTTTACCTTTTCTGTGATCTTTGGACTGCATCTTTAAGCATTTTGAATGGGACAGTGAGGTTTTCCAAGTTGCGCTGGCACTGACCCTGTGAGGCTGAGCTGAGCTGAAAACTCTTTGCAGTAGCATCTTGTTGGAGCTAAAAGTTGTGTGAGGGAGAGTGTATCAGGAAATGAGGTGGCCCAGAAACTTTGATGCTGGTTGAGTAATCCTCCAAGAACCTTCTGTAGCAGGACGGTCTGTGCACACCATCCTCCGTGGAGGACAGCCATGGCTCTAAGAGGGAATGAGAGGGATGATGGGAATCAGGAGAAATCAGGAGACATCAAACTCTGGTGTCTGTGGCAGAGATGTGTCCCTTTTGCTACAATCTGGACATGTAATTAATGGGACAGCAGCCTTAAAGTCAAGCACTAAGAAGTTAAAGACTTTAATCTGGCCATGGCTTTATGCACCAGCTTTGAGGAAGGTCCTGGAATCTCATCTGGGAGATGACCAAGGCAGTACAAGGCACCAGTTTGTTATATTATCTGCTTTGCAAAGCTTGCTGATGTGAGCTTCTCCTCTACCTATAAGCCTTGGGTGGCACAAGGAAAGACGTGGCTGCTGGCATGGGTGCTCTTCTCCTTTTGTTGTCAGGGGCCAGAAAACAGCTGGCTGCTGGCCTGGGTTCCATCACAGCCTGCAAAGGAAGCAGGCGGCCACGCAGGAAAAGGGCTGGAACAGGTTTGCTCCTCCCTGAGGAAGGGGAAAGCCTCAATCAACGGGGCTTCTGCCATGCACTGGCAAGAAAATGCAGCTGCGTTGGAAAGTGCTGTCCCAGCGTGCTCATGCTTGGGAGAAATCAAAGCCTCTGTTTGCCTCTGCTGCCCCACAAACTACCTGGCTTGCAGCAAGCAAAGAGCTGGTGGGACCATGCTGTGAACCAGCCTACTTCCTTGTGCACGCTTGTCAGCAAGGTGGGTTGTGTTTGTCTCAGTTTAAGTGTTTTGTGCTAGGAGAAAGATCCATGCACCTCTTCATTGGCAGATATAAACAAAGCCAAAGAGAGAGCTGGGGTTGTTCAGCCGGGAAAAGAGAAGGCTGTGGAGAGACCTCTGAGCAGCCTTCCAGTACTGAAAGGGGCTCCAGAAAAGCGGGGAAGGGGCTCTTGATCAGGGAGTAGAGGGATAGAATAAGGGGGAGTGCTTTTCAGCTGAAAGAGGGGAGATTGAGATGAGATCTTAGGACAAAATGTTTTCCTGTGAGGGTGGGGAGGCCCTGGCACAGGTTGCCCAGAGAAGTGGTGGCTGCCCCATCCCTGGAGGTGTTCAAGGCCAGGTTGGATGGGGCTTTGAGCACCCTGATCCAGTGGGAGGTGTCCCTGCCCATGGCAGAGGGGTTGGAACCGGATGGGCTTTAAGGTCCCTTCCAACCCAAACCATTCTGTGATTCTGTGAAGCCATGGGTGAAATATTTCAGTTTTGCTTGGATGATGATTGCTGCCCTTACAAGCTCAGTTGTGATGATCTGCTGAGCTTTCTTTTCTCTCCAGTTGATGCAACTCAGCCTTTCAGGAAAAAAAAAAACATTCGCTGGCCTCTCTTGTGCTTTTATCCCCCTCTAGGTTTCATTTTTATCAAGTAGAAATTTCACTAAATTTCAAATTATCTCCAGTTTTGAGTGGGAGGGCAGGAATCTTGGTCATTGTACTGCTTTGTGACGACAGGGCACCCTCCTGGGGTTTGTTGGCTGCAGTCAGCAAAGTGGAGACAGATCATGCTAATCTGTTATCAAGAGGTCTCGCTCTCTGAAGGTTAAACCACCATAAATCCGTTGATAGGGCAGTGGCGAAGGAGCAGTTAACCCACAGGAGTGTCCTACTGTGAGCAGTCAGCTGAATTTGTTGGCAGAAGGGTCCAACCTGCCTGGGAGTATTTTCTCCTGCTCTGTGGATGTTGTCAGGGGCCAGAATCTTTGAAACCTTGCAGAGGAATTCCCCAACACATTGCTGAGCCTGGGTTTTAAAGGACACAGTATTATCAAGTGCCTTATATAAGCAGGTACAGTTCGTGGATGAAGCTGTTGGATTGCAGCCTGTGTAAGCTCAGCAATGGGGAATGTTAAAGACAGCAGCTAAAGTTATACCAGACCTTCCCCTGCCTGACAAAGGGTTATTTATTCTCTCCAGTGTTCTTTTGTTTACCACAGTCTCCACAATTGAGTCACCTGTGAGCCAGTGTTCCCTGGTGCTGCAAACCCCTGTGCGTATTGCGAAAGAGCTGCCAGAAGAAGTGGGGAGGAAAAAAACAGAAAGCAGAAAAGCTTTAAAGCAGAAGCTGAGGGACCAGAAATTAGGCTCCTAGTTAGCTTTTTCTTGGGGCCCTAGGTAGGTGGGAATGTGCAGAGAAGATGCGGTTGGACATGGTGACCAACAGGGCGAGGGAGGGGATTCTTCCCCTCTACTCTGCTCTGGTGAGACCCCACCTGGAGTCCCATGTCCAGTTCTGGAGTCCTCAGTACAGGAAGGACACGGATCTGTTGGAGAAAGTCCAGAGGATGCCACGGAGCTGATCCGAGGGCTGGAACACCTCCCGTACAAGGACAGGCTGAGAGAGTTGGAATTGTTCCCTGGAGAAGAGAAGGTTCCGGAGAAACCTTAGAGCAGCCTCCCAGTACTGAAAGGGGCTACAGGAAAGCTGGGGAGGGGCTCTTGATCAAGGATTGCAGGGATAGGACAAGGGGAATGGTTTTAAGCTGAAAGAGGGGAGATTGAGATAAAACATTAGGAAGAAATGTTTTCCTGTGAGGGTGGGGAGGCCCTGGCACAGGTTTCCCAGAGAAATTGTGGCCACCCCATCCCTGGAGGTGTTCAAGGCCAGATTGGATGGGGCTTTGAGCAACCTGATCCAGTGGGAAGTGTCCCTGCCCATGGCAGCGGGGTTGGAACTGGATGGGCTTTAAGGTCCTTTCTAACCCAAACCATTCCATGATTCTGTGGTCCAAATTATGGTTCCAGGATATAAACTGGTGACTGTAAGAAATACTCAGCCCAGCCTCAGTGCTGAGGCAGCAGAGAACATGGCTTGTGTGAAACCTCCTAAACAGGCACTATCAAAGCCCATATATGTTATTGTCTAGAAGTGCTTTCCAAAAGGCTGCTTTCCAAACGACTACTTCCCAAAGAAGGTCTTGATATGGATTTTTTGGGATGGAAAATATTGTCTTGCTGTGGCAAAAGATAGCATCAGACTTCCTGGAAAATAGTTTCTGCCAGGCATCCCTAAAATGCATCAGAGAAATGTCATGTGTTGGTGATTGGATTTACAGGAGTTGTTGTTCAACATATTGAGCAATGGGCTCTGGAAGCAGCAGCACTGCAATATCCGGGGAAGGACCTGGGAGAAATATGATCTAGTAGTTTCTGAACAGAGATTTTGTAAAGATAGGGAGAAAAATTCTGTGTGTGTTAAAGAGAAGGGATCTGCTGGCTCTGCTGAGGGGGCAGCCTTGAAGGTGTTGTGCTTTGAAGTGATGCTCTGATAACTGAGGAGATGCCTGCATAAAGGGTGTTGAGTCTGTAGCAGGGAAAAATGTTAATGCTCAAAGTCTTGGCTATGGGTTAAAAAGAAGCGCATCTTATATGTATACAGAGAGGAGTTTATTCTTAGTATAACTGTGTCCTTAACATTCTAATCATAGAATCATAGAATGTCCTGAGTTGGAAGTGACCCACAAGGGTCATCGAGTCCAGCCTCTGTCCCTGCACAGGACAGCCCCAACATTCACACCGTGTGTCTGAGGGCATTGACCAAATGCTTCTGGAATATTGTCAGGCTTGGCACCGTGACTGCTTCCCTGGGGAGCTGTTCCAGTGCTCCACCACCCTCTGGTGAAGAGCCTTTTCCTAATGTCCAACCTAAACCTCCCCTGGCACATCTTCCTGCCATTCCTTTAGGTCCTGTCATTGGTGACCAGAGAGAAGAGATCAGTGCCCACTCCTCCCCTTATTAGTCAAGATCTTCCCTTTTCTGTAATAATTAGAAAGCTCAAGTTGGTGACCACTTCTGTCTGGCATCCACATTTCTCTTACTGGTCATTGTGGCACGGGGCCACCGGTGCCAACCTGTGCTCCATGCCTTATCATCCCATGCCTGTTCTCCTTCATGCCACATCCTGTACCTCCACTTCTCAAGAACTCTTACCATAACAAGCCGGTGTTTCTTTATACTACTGTGTTATGCTAAGGTTGTAAACCCATGCCAGTAGCAGAAAATTATAAAGCAGCATAAAAATAATTATCTCTGGTTACCTGGTTAACTAGAAGAACTGCTGTTGTAGCTAAACAAAGCTAAAGAAAGCTTCAGGTAGGTTAAGAAGAGCTCAGACAGAGCAAGCATCACAAGTTGTGTTCCTGAGACCTTGTAGACTCACCACAAAGCCTGTGGCATGTTGCTTGCCATGGCAGTACCACGTTACAGGGATGCAACAGGGACCCTGAAAGGAGTCTGTTTTCCAGCAGGTTATGACATTAAACAGCTATGTGAAGGGCTTGCTTCAATGCTGATGGAAATCAGCAGGTCGGTAGAGCAAACCCAAAAGCAAATCCGCTACACGATGGTTGTTGTCGGATGTGGAGCAGGGCATTTGTGTGCAATCCAGCCTCTCCCTGTTTGTGTTTCTTGCTGGAACAAGGAGGGAGTCAGCTCTTGAGCGTGGCAATTAAAGCCTCTCAGTGTGTCACCTGCACTGTGAGCAGCCACATCGTTGGGGTAGGGTGATGCTTCCTTCAGATTTTAGAGGTGCTGGGTTGGGATGAGTAAATTCACATGAAATCCATGTTTAGCAGCCGTCTACCCTCACACCTGCAGTGCAATGAATGGGTTGGGCTTGTCTGCATTTGTAGGTGGAACATAACATTTTCCAAAAGGAAGACAGCAGGGAAGTGGTATCCTTCCAGCTGTCACTGTATCTGACTTTATACTTTCTCTGTGGCTGTGGTGCTTCACTGCCTCACAGGCTGATGGAGTTTTATCCTAAAGAAGTAAGATAACAAGTTATTCTCAGCCTATGGTTTCGTTATGACATTTCCAAAGTGGAAATGTCTCCATGTCTCTTTTGTTTCCAACTTGCATTCATTTTAAAAAAGAAATAAAGCAGTTTTTGATGGACCAGAAATAGCATTTCCTTTTATTTGCAGTGTAGCCACCAGCTGAAAACTGGTTTTCTTTCTTTGCTTGTGTTTTCCACAACTATGGTCAGTTCTGGGACATAAGGATACATGGGTGGGTTTGTACTTTTCAACTTATCATGGAACACAGGCCTCCAAAATCCATTTTTTTTTGTTAGCAGTTTTTGGAGTGCCTGGTGGTGTAGCTTGCAGACCCCTAAGGGTTCAGAGGTTGAAAATGATTGTTCTAAGGAGCAGAAGATCTCTCTCTCCTCTGGGCCTCAGTACTCAGTGAGTTCCTGAACCCAGAGGACATTCTTCATTCCTATCAGACTCTGTGAGTCTTCTCCTCTGAGCTGATGGTTGATACCAGCAAGGGATGCTCTGCTGTCCCTTGTGAGTGCTGCCCTGAGACCACTCCTCACTTAGCCAAGTCATCTGTCTTCTTCTCAAAGCCCTTCCACTGCAGGCACACACGGAGAGATGCTCAGTTCATGCCAGCGTCTTGGTCCTAGGCACACCTGCAAACGTGTTATCCCGTGCAGGCATCAGAATAAGTGCATGTGCAAGTCCTTGCCCACCAACTGCTTTTTTGTTCCTTAGAGAAACATTTCTGCTATTAAGTCAGCACATTGCAGCAGTGAGCCCTGTGAAAAGAGCCTTTGTTCATGTTTTCGGTGTTCCCGAGTTGCTCTGGGCTGTGGTTTTAGAGCTGAATCTCCGTTCCGTGAGGCCATTGCACTCTGCAGCACGGCAGGGTGAAGTGACAACAGAGGAGTTTGGGCTGTGGGCAATCCAGCTGCGATAAGAGTCTTACAGAATCTGCCACTCATGCAAGTATCTCAGGACTTCTCCTTTTCTTCCTTATCTGTGCAAATGCATTGTTTGCCATTGCAATTTAAAGAGAAGCTGCTAGTTGTGAAGCACTTCCAGCAGTTCCCCAGCATGGAGGCTTTGTACAACGGCTTCATCCTGTGTTTATCCCACACATGTAGCTTCTAGCTGAGCCTCGGAGGTAAAAAAGGCATCAAGGGCGGCTGAAATGGAAACTGACTTCTGGAGGCAGTAGAATTATCGAATGGCTTTGGTCAGAAGGGACCTTTACAGGTCATCCAGTCCAACCCCATTGCAGGAGAAGGGACATCTTAAATCAGATAAGGTTGCTCAGAGCCTCATCCAGCCTGACCTTGAATGTTTCCATGGATGGGGCATCTGCCACCTCTCTGGGAAACCTGTGCCGTTGTTCCACCACACTCAGCATGAAAAACTTTTTCCTAAAATCTGGTCTAAATTTCTTTTTTAGTTTAAAACCATTACCCCTTGTCCTACTGCTACAGGTCCTGCTGGCAAGTTTTTCCCCATCTTCCTTATCAGCCCCCTTTAACTACTGAAAGGCCACAAGGTCTCCTCAGGGTCTTTTCTTCTCCGAGCTGAATAACCCCAACTCTCTCAGCTTCTCTTCATAGGGAAGATGTTCCAGGCCTTTTATCAGTTTTGTGGCCCTCCTTTGGACTTGCTCCAACAGGCCCTTGTCTGTCCTGTGCTGAGGGCTCCAGAGCTGGATGCAGTACTACAGGTGCACAGTCTGGAATGGGCAGCCATTGGATTGCTGGCTGCTCTACCCACACCAGAACCTTGGCAGTTCTGGGCAGCACTTGTGGTTCTCACTTGCTCATCCTTCTGCAGCAAGTGTGGCTCTCTGTCCCCCTTTTCTTCTCTCCCCAGTGGCAGGAGTGGTCTGGCTCTCACCACTCTTCTTTTAGATGCGTAGGTGATCCCTGTACTGCTGAGATGATGAGATCCAGAGCTGATCGCAATGCCTCGCTTGATTCAAGTTCATGCTTTTTTTTTGCTCCCTCGCATAAAACCGGTTGCGCTTGACAACTTTGCTTCTGTGCTGCAGGGAACTTCTGGATCTGACTTGCCGTCTTGCTAACACCCTGAAGAAATATGGAATACAGAAAGGGGACAAGGTGGCCATCTACATGTCTGTGTCTCCCTTGTCTGTCGCAGCCATGCTGGCTTGTGCCAGAATTGGTGCTGTCCACACTGTGGTCTTCGCTGGATTCAGTGCAGAATCCTTAGCTGGGAGGATCATGGACTGTAAGTAGATGCAGACTGGGGAACAAACCCTTCTGGATGGTGCTCCAAACCATATCCCAGTTCTGTGTTTTCTTGGCAGAAGGAGAAAAGGCTCATTTGTAGCTGGTGGGACAGTTCACTCTCCTTTGCAAAGTATCCTCTGGCCTTAAAATGCTTTATAAATTGCATAACATTCAGTCTGCACTGGGTTACCGCCAGATAACAGTGAAGCCAGAGGAAAAGCCAGAGCTTAGGAATGGGGCCTGATTTGTTCTTTCACAGTATAGTCACAGTGTTTATTTGATACTCCCGTCCAGCACTAATTCTGCAGTTTCAATTGTGGTACTGTGATTTATGTATAGCGATGGAAGTGTTGGCAGCCTGCCCTGGCTCTTTTAGCCTCTGTACCGGCACACAGAGTTGGTCTCAACCCAAAGCACTTGGCGTGTTATTAGGTAAAAAGTAATGCTAAAAATACAGGCAAAAGAAGAAAATATCAAGTGGCTCATGTCCCAGCAGTCACATCAGCTTCTTTATGGCTTAGGTGAGGGAATAAGCCTTACAGCAAGTTTCATGGAATCATTAAGGTTGGAAAAGACCTCTAAGATCATCCAGTTCAACAGTTTTGTGCCTTTTTTTCTGTTTCAGTAGAGTTAAATCTATAGAGAGCAAGTACAACTTGTAGTTATTCCTCACTTTTGGCCACTTGTATGGAGGTGATGAGGCTAAAGAGCCATTTTTCTGCAGCCACAGCTTTGTAATTAAGGTAGTGTGGTACAGTTTGGAGAGTGCTGCAGGAGCGCTGCTATGTGCTGTGGCTTCATAGAATCTTGGAATGGTTCAGGTTAGAAGGGACGTTAAAGCCCATCCATTTCCAACCCCCCTGCCATGGGCAGGATCACCTCCCGCTGGGTCAGGTTGCTCAAAGCCCCATCCAACCTGGCCTTGAACACCTCCAGGGATTGGGCAGCCACAACTTCTCTTCCAGGAGGTTTCCCCTCAAGGTACGAGTGAGTCTTAGAAGGCTGCATGTATCTCAGAGCAGGGTTACACCTCTGAGAGGCTCCTGAGCTTGGTGCTGTTCTCTTCAGTTTGCAATGGACAGTTGTATGGAGCCCCAGAGACAGGATGAAAAAGGGTAAAGGTGGTTAAGTCATAGGAAGTCGCACTGGTTTCAGTGCGCGAGCTGTTGGGCTACAGCTGCCGTATTCCCTGTAACAGAGGTAACTGAGAAGAAACTGTTCTGCACATTGGCTTTGCTAGGCAGGGATTGATGCTTTTAAATTGTAGTGAGATGAATAGGCTGGGCATTGGGAAAGACTTTTTCCTGTTCGTGATAGGTATTGGAGTGGACTGGTGGGAAAGGGTAGCTACGGTTAGAGTGTTTTAGGAAGTGTTTTAGGGGCAACGTTATTGCTCTCTAGAACTACCTGAAAGGAGATTGTAGCAAGGTGGTTGCTGGTCTCTTCTTCCAAATAACAAGTGATAGAATGAGAGGAAAGGGCTTCAAGTTGCACCAGGGGAGGTTTACATTGGATATCAGAAAAAATTCTTTACTGAAAGAGTGATGAAGCATTGGAACAGGCTGCCCAGGGCAGTGGTGGAGCCTTCATCCCTGGAGGTGTCCAAAAAATGTGTAGACATGGCACTTGGGGAGTTGGTTTAGTAGGCACGGTGGTGTTGGGCTGACTGTTGGACTGGATGATCTTGGAGGTCTTTTCCAACTTTAATGATTCTATGATTGGACTGACAGCTGTCAGAAATGGTTTAGGTGGAGTGGACCCTGCCTTGGGGTGGAGGAGATGGACTAGAGGTTCCTGCTATCCCTAATTTCAGTGGGTCTCAGTTTTTAAAGTGTTTTCATCAGTGATGCTGACTGTTTTTGATTGATAGAAGTTCTGAGTGTTTGTCTCCAAAAGTAGTGAAAGCAGGGTGTGCATAACCAACCTGGAAAACAGGCTAGTGTGTCTGCTAGTGTTTTCTCTTTTTCAGCTGAATGCAAAGCAGTTATCACCTACAACCAGGGAGTAAGGGGAGGCCGAATCATAGAGCTGAAAACAACTGTGGACGAAGCTGTGAAGAACTGCCCAAGCATCAAACATGTCTTTGTGGCTCAGAGGACAGATAACAAAGTCCAAATGGGTGACCGTGATATTCCTCTTGAGGAGGTATGTTGGTGTTGGTAAACCTCGTGGTGTTTCTTGAAGTGTGTGATGTTTACTGTGCTGAGGGAGAGAAATGTGCTTCACTAGGGAATGCAGGGACCAGCTAACACAGAAATTGCCGAGAGAACCCATGCAGGTCTGTGCAGGATACACATGTCAAAGTCTTGCTGAATGCGTAGATCATAGAATGGTTTGGGTTGGAAGGGACCTTAAAGATCATCCAGATCACACTCATATTTGGCTTTGATCTGGGACATAGTGGGAATCAGCAGCCAGGGAAGGTCAGGCATTGTCCATATGCGAGCTGAGGTAAAAGCTTGTGAAGCAGCTGCTGCGCTGCAGCTTGGCACTTTAGTGTAGCCGCAGCAGACCTGCCAGCAGTGACTGCCCTTTAAACTGCTTCTGGAGCAGGTTTTCAGTGTGTGCTGCTCTTCCCCTGCTGCCACAGAACCCCGTTGGGCTAATAGATACAGCTATGTTGCTGTGACAGCATCTGGATGTCCCTGCAGTCACCACTGGCACCCTGGATAAATCCAATTGTGTCTGAGTGTTGGCTAGATCGTCTTTCTCGCCATCTGTGACTTTTGGACCTGGCTTCTGCAGATGAAAAGGAGATGTCCCTTATGGCATCTGCATCTCCATCCTCAAATGGATTGCCTGTGTTTACAGCCTGCTGGGATTGTGAGTTGAAGCAGCTCAATCTATGTCTGATTCATCTCAGCATGAGCAGGGACTATCCTGCTCCATTTTAATAGGCTTGCAAACAGTGCTGCGGTTTAAGGAATGAGAGACCCAGAGTGCCATGATACCACTGCTGCTGGTTTACTGTGTTTAGACACTCTGTTCTGGTCTGTCATATGCACTCTCACACTGAACACTATGCAGAAATAATCAGGTTCCTGGAGAGACTTAGTACAGTGTTGGTGTTACCCCATGATGTGAATGTGGTGATGGCTTGGGAATATTTAGAACCCGTGCTTCCTGGGGAAGAAAACAGCACTCGTTTTAATGTGTTTAGCCAGTACACATGATGCAGAAGTAGTTTTATCAGTTTGCCAGCAGAAGTAAACAGAAAGAACTCATCGCAATAATGCCTGGAAATCACCCGTCTGCAGCCAGTATAGTTACACAGGAGCCTCTATGCTGGTCACATGAGATTAGGAGCAACTACAGGGGAAGTGAAACAGAGCAGGCAGGTCCTATTCGGAAATTGTCTTGCTCCTCCTTACTCTACAAAGCCCATTCTGACTTATTTTACTTAGCCTGGCAAACTGCCTGGGGCACTTTGGTAATCCAAGAGCTGAGCTCAGCCCATTGTCAGTTGTAGGGTCTGAAACATAATAAGAATGAAACCATTTAATGCTGTTAACTCTTACTGATCTTTAAGGCAGTTGTGCTTCCTGGCTCTTGTGTAATGACTTGCTGCAAAATTTAAGCTTGTGTTTTAATGGGGCACATGAGAACTTCATCTTAGTTTCAAAACCTGGCCAATCAGCCTGAATTGGCAGTGCTGAAATGTCACAACAAATGCTGGACATGAGCAGGAGTGCTGTAACTCGAAAGCTAAGAATTACAGGTGGCCCTATCAGATCTTCAGATTTTACTAATTTTGTTTGTCAGGCACTTGTAAACAATTGGACCTGCACTTAGTACCGTTCACCTGTGAATCATAGAATCACTGAGGTTGGAAAAGACCTCTAAAATCATTCAGTCCAACTGTCAACCCAACGCCACTGTACCTACTAAACCATGTCCCAAAGTGCCATATCTACACGCTTTTTGAACACTTCCAGGGATGGAGACTCCACCACTTCCCTGGGCAGCCTTTTCTAGTGCTTCCCCAATCTTTCAGTAAAGAAATGTTTCCTAATATCCAATCTAAACCTCCCCTGGTGCAACCTGAGAACATTTCCTCTCATCCTAGCATGTAACTTGGATATATAGAGCATGGATATAGTATATAGCATACAGCATAGATAGATATATATAGAAATATAGTATGTTTAGAGTGTATACTTGTAAAAAAGGAAGTACTTAGAAATGCCTTCAAAGAGCCACCTGATAACCCTTTCAGGAATCATTATTCATCTAGGACAGGACAGAGCTTGAGAGAAGCAGGCCAGCTGTGTTTTTTTCTTTTTACAGCCGTATGTTGAGCATCTGGCACACAGAGGGATTATTGCCAGTTTGTGCATGCATGAAAAAAATGTTAATCTTCTTCCTGAGAAATCTACAGTCTAGGCAGACAAGCCCTCTGCCACTGCAAGGTACAGTGACCACAAGCATCTCATTCAAAGCACATTGTTTCCCCTTCCTCTGCTAGTCTGGGCACACAAGGGTGCTCTGACCTTGTAGGACATTGTATCCTCCCCTCCCATGGTTCTGACTGTAGGGATGAGGCGAGGATCTTACCAACCTGGCTAAGTGGTGGAGCATGAGGATAGCAACAGAGGCAGGAGAGTAAAGCACTCTCCTTCTTGTGTGTATTTGAGGAACAAGTGGACAGGACAGTTGTCCACCTCCGAGGCCAGGGAAGGGAGATGAATGCACAGTTTAATTGCAGCACTGCAGTTTCAAAAGGAAAAGGGAGGTCCTAAACCATATCCTGTCAGACTTGTTGCTGCTGTCAAGTGTGCTTCGTGTTTGCAGTCACACTTTGGTTTTCTACCAGCAGCTTACAGAGGCTTGAAATATAAGCAATAACCGACCAGTTTTTCTCTGAAATGTTGTTTTATCTAGCCAATTCCCCTTGATTCCTCCCTGTAGCAAGGCAAGCAAACTGTGATGTAATTGCCATCATGGAAATGTGGTGGGATGATTCACACGGCATGGAGTGCTGTCTTGAGTGGCTGCAAACTCTTCAGGCGGAATAGGCTAGGAAAGAGAGGCAGTGGGGTTGCTCTCTACGTTAGAGAATGTTCTGATTGCATGGAACTCAATAGTAATGATAGGGTTGAGTGCTTAAGGGTTAAAATCAGTGGAATGCGCGGTAAAGCAGATACAGTGGTCTGTTATCAGCGTCCTGGACTAAGAAACCAATGAGCTTTTCTACAGGCAACTGGGAGAAGTGCCCCGATCGCTAGCTGTTGTTCTTGGGGGGGATTTCAACCTTCCAGATGTCTGCTGAAAGTGTAACAGCAGAAAGGAAACAGTCTAGGAGGTTCGAGTGTATGGAAGACAACTTCCTAACACAACTGGTGAGTGAACCGACTAGAGAAGGTGCCCCACGGGATCTGCTGTTTGTGAACAGAGAAGGTCTTGTGGGAGAGGTGACTGCTGGAGGACACCTGGGGCACAGTGATCATGAGATGAGAGAATTCTCAGTTCTTGGAGGAGTAAGGAGGGGATCAGCAGAACTCCACCTTGGACTTCGAGAGGGCAGACTTTGAACTGTTTAGAAGGCTGCTTGATGAAGTTAATTGGGAGGCAGTTCTAGAGGACAAAGGAGCACAAGAGGGCTGGATGTTCCTCAAGAAGGAAATCCTGGCGGCATAAGAGCAGGCCATCCCCACGTGACATAAAATGAGTCGGTGGGGAAGAAACCCAGCTTGACCGAGTAGGGAGCTTTGTGTCGATCACAGGAAGAAGAGGAAAGTTTATGAGCTTTGGAAGAGGGGGCAGGCATCCCAGGAGGACTACAAGGGTGAGGTGAGATCACGTAGAGAGAAAATTAGAAGGGCTAAAGCCCAACTAGAACTCCAACTGGCCAGTCTGGTGAAAGACAATAAAAAATATTTCTTCAAATATATTAACAACAACAGGAGGGCTAAGGAGAGCATTCCTCCTCTACTGGATGCAGGAGGGACAGTAGTGACAAGGGATGAGAACAAGGCAGAGGTACTTAATGCCTTCTTTGCGTTGGTCTTTAATAGTAGGGTGAGATGTTCTCAGGATATTCAGCCCCCTGAGCCAGAAGACGGTGCGAATGAAGCTCTAAGGATTCAGGAGGATTTGGTTAGAGACCTGCTTGGCCAATTAGACACACACAAGTCCATGTGGCCAGATGGGATCCCTCCGAGGGTATTAAGGGAGCTGGCAGAGGTCCTCGCCAAACCCCTTTCCCTCATCTACCAGCAGTGCTGGCTGACTGGGGAAGTGCTGCTTGAGTGGAGACTGGCAAATGTTACACCCATTTACAAGAAGGGTCAGAGGGAGGATCTGGGGAACTACAGGCCTGTCAGTCTGACCTCAACGAGGCTGGTGAGGGGCTGGATAACAAGTCCTACGAGGAGAGACTGAGGGAACTGGGGTTGTTTAGCTTGGAGAAGAGAAGGCTAAGGGGAGACCTTGTAACTGCCTACAACTACATGAAAGGAGGTTGTGACGGGGTGGGTGCAGGTCTCTTCTTGCAAGTGACAAGTGATAAGACAAGAGGAAATGGCCACAAGTTGCACCAGGGAACGTTTAGACTGGACATTAGGAAAAATTTCTTCACTGAAAGGGTGTACAGGCACTGGCAGAGGCTGCCCAGGGAGATGGTTGAGTCTCCATCCCTTGAGGTGTTGAAAAGACAGGTAGATGAGTTTGAGGGACGTGGTTTAGTAAGGGGACAGGTGCGGTTTGACTTGATGGTCTGAGAGGTCTTTTCCAACTGGATGATTCTATAATTTTTGCACCTGGCAGAAGTATCGGTGGAGAGGCTAGTTGCTGTGTGTCCACAGGAACCTTTTCACTAGGTGAGCATATATGGGACATCCGGGGATGTTTGTGTAGTTCTTGTCTCTGGACACTGCTGCCACGATTATAGGTAGAGTATTGCTTGGCCAAAGTCTTCCAGTTATCGCCACCTTTTTTCCTCTTAGGAGATGGCCAAGGCATCTTCGCTGTGCACTCCAGAGAGCATGGACAGTGAAGACATGCTTTTCATGCTGTATACTTCAGGCAGCACTGGGAAACCCAAAGGAATTGTTCACACCCAGGCTGGATACCTGCTCTACGCTGCTCTCACGCACAAGGTAACTCAACTGCATCCTCTGGAAGAGGTTCACTTGCCTTCCGACAGCACTAACAAGAGGGATGTGGATTGGTGGGGTTTGTTGTATTTCATGTTTGCTACCCAGCTGGCTTACTGGATGTAAACAAACTGAAAAATGTCTGAGAACATGTAATGAATCTTTGGGATTTGTTCCTGGGGAATAAAGTAGTATACAACCAGAGGCTAGATTATTTACGAAAGAAGGGAAGCTGTGGTGCTACTACTTCTGCATTTAAAATGTGCTAGTGTTGCAGCCCAAAATTTGTGGATGTTAAACTGATAGAGACGAAGAGATTCTGGTAAGTATCTTACTGGCATCGGGTAATGTGGGTATCACTGTAGAATTTTGCAATGGGATGCTGGCCTTTCTTATTTCAGAGAGGATTTGGACCTTTAAAACAACTTCTTTGCATAGCACTTAGAATCATAGAATCATTAAGGGTAGAAAAGACGTCTAAGATCATCAAGTCCAACTGTCAGCCCAACTCCACCATGCCTACTAAACCAGTGACGTGTCTGGAGATCAAAAATTACCTTCATTCTCTGTGGTTGCACCTTTGCGCTGCTTTTCTGTATGACCTGGACTAAGCATTTTAACACTCTGTCTCATGAAAAAAGTAAAAGTCAAGGCGCTGCTTCTTGAAGCTCCTGGTCTGAGCTCTGCATATGAAAAGGTAACACTGAGATGTGGAGAGGACTGCAGTGGAAGGTCTCCATCTGGCTTTCATGGTATCACCCTATTTGTAATCACACACAACTCAGGTTTTCTTTCTTGAGGCTGACACAGTTGGATGTTTAGAAGATTTAAATGTCAGACCTCCCTGCAGGAAGGGTGTTTATTCCATCAGCTTTTCTAAGTGACAACATGATTACCAAGGCACCTCTTCCTTGGTCCAGAAGGTAGATCCTGCACCCTGTTGCAGACGTACAGGGAGGCACTGTATGCAGCTGCAGTCCCTTTGGAGCCTGAGAGGGAAAGGCATTGGCAAAGGTAAGGTGCAAATTATCTCTCCTAGGCAGAGGGATCAGCTGAACCATGTGGCCTCTGTGGTCTTTGCACACTTGTGTGACACTTCAGTCACACACTCAAGGGTTTGTTTTTTTCAGTTCTGATCCACTTTCTTTCATTTAAATCATAAAACCAACTCTGCCTTGTGAGTCAGGACCTCGTCACCATATGGTTGAGGAGTTAGATTTACAGTGGGAAACATTTTCCATAACCAAGACACGAAAATTGAGTTGTCCAAGACCTTTATCTGGAATTTGATGAGCAGGGAGAGGGGAGCATATGGAAAGCAATAAACACTGACAGAGAAACTAAGTAGCTGAGAACGTATTTGAGGAAATGTTTTATGGACACACATAAGTTTCTCCAGCTTTCTCATGGAAACCTGTTGATATGGGTGAGGGATCGAAGTCTCCAAGACCTGCAGTCCAGTGTGGAGTAGGCAGCCTTAGGTGTCCAGGGTTCTGGGGTTTGGTTGTAGATTTGTTGCTCCAGTCTGAGCAGCTCCTGGTACAGCCACGCTCCCTGTATATTTGCAAAAGCAGTCAGGAGACAGGAAGCCCTGGTACTGCTCCCTCTGACTTGCTTCCTCACCTTGGACTGGCTTTGTGTTGCTTTGTCCTACGTGCCTGGCTCCGGTCACTCTGTGCACTCCCTTGCTCCCACTTGGATGTGTCCAGCCCAGCACCTTTCCTTTAAGCTCTTTGCGCCTGCCAACAGTAAGTCAGCTGGCCTTACGTTTATCTTTGCAGTATGTATTTGACTACCAGCAAGGAGATGTTTTTGGCTGTGTGGCTGACATTGGCTGGATCACGGGACATAGCTATGTTGTGTATGGACCACTCTGCAATGGAGCCACCTCTGTCCTCTTTGAAAGCACTCCAGTGTACCCTGACCCAGGTGAGGAAGTGGTGGGCAAAGGTTTGGCTAGACATGGCAGTGTGACAGAGGAGATGCAGAAACCTGTCCAGTGCAACCTGCCTGCTCAGGGGAGGTAAGCTCCATTTCTTGGGAACGTGTGTCTACGACACTCAGGAACATCTGTGCATTCAGGGTGAAATAAAAACATCACCATTGGTTTTGTCCCCTGCTCACAGGAGGCAGAGCTTTAGCTTTGACTGAGTGTTTGTGGCGGTACGTCACTGCGAGATGGATAAAAAGGCTGTTTGTGATCTTGCAGGTCGTTACTGGGAAGTAGTACAAAGGCTGAAAATTAATCAGTTTTATGGAGCACCTACGGCTATACGCTTGCTGCTGAACTATGGGGAAGAGTGGGTGAAGAAATACGACAGATCTTCCTTGAAGACCTTGGGATCAGGTACTTCTTCAGAAAAAGATAAGGGGTTCCGGCTGGTGAAATGAAGGTACTAGAGGAGCTTGGCTGACTGAATGTGATGTGGTTAAAAATAGATGCTAAAGCAGGCTCCCTCTCTGGCTTTTCAGATATTTTCTCAGCAGAAGGAGCAACAAACTGAAGTTGGGGTCATTGAACCTTGGTGTGATTGCCTGTTTCCTGGCTTATTTTGCAGGATTGTAATCTTTTTAACAAAGATTTATCCAATGATAAATGACATCACTTGGAATTTTACTGGCATAGGTGTCCTAAGCAGCATTTGCCTGCATTATTTATGATTCTAGAGGTTCTTATACGTGACCTGCATTGATTAGGTGCTTTCAGGGATATTTATTGCTTGCCTTTTAGTCTATCTGGATCAAGTCAGTCCTCAGTTACGTAAGTGCATCACAGTCCTTTGCACATCCCAGGAACAACGCTGCTTAAAGATGATACGTTTAGTGTGTTGTGCACCAAACCCCAGAGTCTCAGACTGCTGCCTTTCTTATTTTGATCCAGTTGGAGAGCCCATCAACAATGAAGCTTGGCAGTGGTTCTACCACGTGGTGGGAGAAGGGCGTTGCACCCTCGTTGACACGTGGTGGCAGACAGGTAAAAAAGCATCCTTGGGGAGAGTGGAGGGCCCTGACAGTTTGCTAGTGAGGAGAGCAGGATTAATAACACTTCATTTCAATTCAATCCAATGAGTCTGTCAAAAAAAAACCCCTCCTGGCATTTTGATTGGCTCTTGAATGTCACTGGGGAGTTTCAGTACATAATATCAATGTAATAAAAGCAATAGCTTTGCTGTTTTGTTTTTTATTTTCCCCTCTAAATGTTCTTTGGCATTTTGAATGCTGGAAAATCTCAGCTGGTTCCAGAAACAGGAGGCAGAGATTGAATTTCTGGGTGGAGCTGGGAGTATGCAGCTTGCATTGGAAAACTTATTTTCAATTATTTATGAGGCTGTACTGACCTTGATATGGTCTTATCATGAAAAGGCATTTATAGCACCATATAGCCACAATCTGTGCTTAGATGTGTTTTGTTTCCCTTCCTGGGAATGATCAGAATAGCATAGAAAGTTAAGGTGTAGGTAAAGTGACCTAACGCAGCTGCTGTCGTGGGTTAGGAAGCTGGGGCTTGCTGGCTGTGCAACGGGTGGGCAGGGAACAGTGGCTGTCACCCAGATATAGGGCTCTCATAGATCTCTTTCCAGTTGTCCCTGCCTCCTCCACCCCCTAGCCAGCAGTGAAGAGAGGCCACAGCATTGCTCTCCAGCGGGGGCTCTGCTGGCTGGTGGGGCCCTGTTCTTGAGAGTCCCGCAGCTCCTTCCCAGCTCCTTCCTCCACACCCAGTCCTCTCTTCTGGGCACCAGCGTTCAAGAGTTGCTCAGGGTGTCTTGCAATATGTCCTTCTGAAGTCATGAGCCGCAGTTTGCTGTGGAGCCATGAACTTCAAGGATCATAGAGTCATAGAATCATAGAATCATTAAGGCTGGAAAAGGCCTCTAAGTTCATCCAGTCCAACTGTCAGCTCAACACCACCGTGCCTAATAAAACATGTCCCAGGGCACCATGTCTACATGTTTTTGAACACCTACATTGATAAAGGCTCCACCACTGCCCTGGGCAGTCTGTTCTAGTGCTTCACCACTCTTTCAGTAAATATTTTTTTCCTAATATCCAATCTAAACCTCCCCTGGCACCACTTGAGGCCATTTCCTCTCATCCTATCACTTGTTACTTGGGAGAAGAGACCAGCACCCACCTCGCTACAACCTCCTTTCAGGGAGCTGTAGAGAGCAATGAGGTCTCCCCTCAGCCTCCTCTTGTCCAGGCTAAACAACTCCAGTTCTCTCAGCTGCTCCCATAAACCCCGTGCTTCAGACCCTTCCCCAACTCCGTTCCCTTCTCCAGATGCGCTCCAGCCCCTCAATGTCCTTCTTGTAGTCAGGAGACCGAAACTGAATCCAGGATTTGAGGTGCAGCCTCACCAGTACCAAGTGCAGGGGCATAATCATTTCCCTACTCCTGCTGGCCACACCAAGGATGCAGCAGAGCTGCTGACGTTCTGCCTCTGCTGAGTAAAAGCCACCCCTGCTCCTAGATTTCTAGCTGCTATTGGGCAGAATATTCATTCCCTTCCTAGTCGAGCTGCTCCTCATTTCATCCTTATTCCTGCTAGCAGGCTGTCTCTTCAAGAGCTCTGTGGCCCATTTCAGTGTCATGAATTAGCTTCTGGCACACAACCAAGGTTCATTTAATCCAGACCAGACTCTCTTTATTTTCAGATTTGAGGTAAAACAACCTTGGATTCAGAGCAGCAATGTTAACTACTATCTACTTGAATTACTGATCTCATAAACCATCTGGGTTCTCACATGCTGAGCAGAAGGAAAGCTGACTGGTTAGGTCCTATATGCTTTCCTCCTCACTGCTCTGAAATAAAACACTGTGGAGAAGCAGTTGGTTACTCTTCAGTGATGGAGTTGAGAAGAATTTTTTTTCCCTAACACTTTTTTTATTTATCTGCAGTTAACTGGTGCATGCACTGTGCACACAATGTCTCCTGTTTCCTCCAAAGTACAGGGTTAGATCTTATATTAAACTGTATTTCTCTTGAGTTTTTGGAGCAAGAACTGTTAGGTGAGAGGTTAAAGAACATTTTCTGGACAGTCTGTAAGTGCAGAGTGCTTGATCTTAACCTTCAACCAGGCATAGTTTTGCAGGTAAACAGTTACTGGCTCCAGGAAGCATAATATAATGATAAATATTCATTAAATCGATTTTGTTAGAAAGTAGAATCAATCCTTCTCCACAGTTGATGCTTCCAATAAAGAGGAAGCCAGATTAACCTTGGAAATATTATATGTGCCATTCAAATGTAAAGGGAGTGTGGAAAGAGATCATAGAAACGGTTTGATGGATGCTGGCTGTGGTCCTGCAGTGTCACCTCTCGTAGACAATTCCAATATAGCTTGTTAATCGTAGTGTTGTGTGCAGTGTCCTCTCTGGTGTCTTGCTCTCCAAAGCGGCAGCGTGTTGCCAGCTAATGAAGCCTTGTAGGCATAAAGATCAGCAAGTGGTGATTTAAGAATCCGCTTGAAAGTCTTTGGATCAGCAAGTGAGTGAGAAAGCAATTAGGAGAAGCTATTTAAGTAGTGTGGCATGTGCAAATGAGAGAGATGGAAAATTCCACGGCTCTTACTGTTAAAATTGCCCAGGGAGGTGGTTGCCCAGGGAGGCTGTGGATGTCTCCTCCCTGGAGGTGTTCAGAGAGAGTATTGAACAGGGATGGTGATGGATCGAAACAGGCTCCCCTCTGCCATGGGGAAATCACCTCTGGCAGCAGGGTCACCACTGTCTTCATCACCACACGTATATTGGGCTGACTACTTCAGGGGGAGAATCCATCTCAGAAGCACCACCCCAGTGTCGTCTTCTTTGCCATGTCAGGGCAGCTGGATGCAAATTCAAGATCAAATTCAGCTTTTCCAGTCCCTGGTTTCAGTTTCGCAACCTCAGCAAAGCCCTGATAGAGGAAGTGGTGGAACGTACCTTTATTTATAGAGCTATATTTTTAAAAGCCTGATGCTCTGTGTTTTGGCTTCTCTCTTGTTTTTCTGAATTAGTTTTAGAATAGAAAAGATGTGATTAAGGCTGGAATCTGATTTACTGCTCATCCCAGCAGGAATGAAAAAGGATGATTAAGAGGTTCAATTTGAAATAGGAATAAGCTCAACCTACCTGTAAGGGGTGGGTTAATCTCATAACAGTAATTCAGACTCCTGAAGTGCTTTTCATGCTAAACTTAGACAGCTGTAAAAACAGCACCGGGAGATAAATCACCTGATGTGCTTATAGTTTCCCTGTAAAATCACTTCTAGGGTAGGAAATGGGGCAGGTGAGCCCTGTTAGGGTGAGACCTGCAAGGGTGTTGGTGTGCATTAGAGCTGTCTGCATTTGATAAAATCATAAAATGGTTGGAGTTGGAAGGGACCTCAAAGCCCATCCAGTCTCACCCCCCTGCCATGGGCAGGAACACCTCCCACTGGATCAGTGTGCTCAAAGCCCCATCCAGCCTGGAACACCTCCAGGGATGGGGCAGCCACCACTTCTCTGGGCATCCTGTGCCAGGGCCTCCCCACCCTCATTGTGAAGAATTTCTTCCTAATGTCTAATCTAAATCTTCCCCCTTCCAACTTAAAGCCATTCCTCCTCATTGTCTCTGATAAGGTCTCCCCTCAACTTTCTCTTCTCGGGGCTAAACAACCCCAGTTTCTTCAGCTGCTCCTCATAAGACTTGTTCTCCAGACCCTATATTTCACATCGCTGTGCTGCTTGGTGGTGCATAGTTCTTTCCCAGGGCCTTTTTTTTTACAAGAAGTCTTTGCTATCCTCTTCTTTAACTAAGAAAAGCTGTCATTTGTTTTCATCCAGCATTGAATGGACCCCAAATATTCTGTTTTTCATTATCCTCCCAGAAACTGGTGGCATCTGCATTGCCCCACGGCCTTCAGAGGAGAAAGATGAGATCGTTCCAGCTATGGCTATGAGACCTTTCTTTGGGATTGTGCCCGTGCTGATGGATGAAAATGTGAGTTGAGGCTGCGTTGGGTGCCTGAAAGAGAAGCTGCTTCGTGTTTCTGCATTAATCACTTTCCTAATGGCAAAGGAGCAGGATCTGGAAGGATGTTTGTTCCTCCATTAAAATGGTAGAATAGATGAGGAATTTATAGATCAAGCATGTCTCAAATGACCATGGAGATTGCCAGCTGGGCATTGTGAGCAGCCTGCAGCTCTCTAGAGGGGTGTTTGCATTTTCAGTACCACTTCTATGGTCTTGCACTGCTTCTAATTAAAAGCCGCTGCCTCCATTTATGTGAGCAGTCCAAAGTCACACAGCTCCTGGCATCCCGGGAGCTGAACAGCTGGAGCAGTGCATGCAACATCAGTGATGTGGCAAGACTGGAGCAGCCAGCAGCAGGACTGGTGGAGTTTTCCAAGGGAAATGCAAGGTGTTGAGTGTGCATTCCTGGGGAGAGACGTGATGCTGCTCTGTGAAGCTGTGTGGAGCCATCTGCATCTGGATTCCAGTGCTCTGCAAAGCGTGTAGCCTCCTCCATATACACTTTGGTAAGGGAATGTGGCAGTTAACACAGCTTAAGGGGTCCAGGCATATCCCTGCTAGGCTCAGGCTAGGCATCCTCTCGCTGCTTGGCACATCTTTGCTGGCCTTGCCCTCCAAAGAACCACAGGGTTCACTTTTCTTTTGGTCTTACCAGTGTCTTACCTGCTATGCTGCTGGCCTCAAGGGGTGAGGAAGGTGTGATACATGGTAGCTCCACAAATGGATTTGTTTTCTCCACCTGTGGCCTTCTGTGGGCACTCTGCAGTGAGCAACAGGGTGGCTGTTACCAGATCAATGACACAGAGCTTTTACTATTCCTATTTTGTTCACCTGATCATCCTTCCTGTGCTTGAACCTGCAGGGAAAGGTTATAGAGGGCAACGATGTGTCTGGTGCGCTCTGCATTGCCCAGCCATGGCCTGGCATGGCAAGAACGATCTATGGAGATCACCAGCGATTTGTTGATGCCTATTTCAAAGTCTACCCAGGTAAGGAAAGTGCTAAGGGAAGGCAGTTTGAATATTTTTAACAAGACTTTGTGCCAGATCTTCATTCCTTGGGGTTGTGTGTCACATGTTGCAAGCGTGCACTGATGGTCTGAGATAGCGTTGACCTTCGTAGATGTCAAAATGGAATGTATTTTTTTGACGTTTTTAATGCTGAAATTTTAAAGTCCAGACACCTTTTCTTTGGGGCCATTTGTGTCTCACTTGGAAACAGATAGAAATTGGATAGCAAAGTACCCCCTACATCACTTAATCTCACTGCTGCTGTCACAGGCTGCGTGACATCCTTCCTTTTCTGGTCAAGTTGTATCCAGCAGTAATTAGAAGTGGCAGAGAAACATTTTGTTGTAGGAGGCTGGATGCTCAGGGAAGCAACTGAAAGGGATTTGAAAAGTAGACAAGAATTAGAAAGATAATGCTGTAAGTTGTAAAAAAAGTGTTGGAAAATAAGAATGAGAAACTGGTAGAAGAAGTTGAATGAGCCCATAGTTCCTCATTACTTACTATATGTTCCCATCTTGAATCTTGTTGGTATTTAGTTGATAGTTGTTTAATTGATTTGAAAGGACACGAGGCATGACTGGAAGGCTATGAATTGGCCAGTGATGGGTCCTGGCAAGAACCACCTTTGAATTTCACAGCACTAGCTGCCTGCTGCTGCTCAGAAGTGCCACAGGAACAATTCAAATGCAGGCATGGCTTTGATGAAGAGCCAACACAATCTGTGTCACCAGATGTGTCCTCAGTGACACTGGAGTTTCCTGGAACCATTGGGTCTTTTTCAGTTTTAGACCCTCCAAAACCCATGCTTATCCTGGGTTTTTGTTTTCCAGCTAACCTGATAGCAGTGTTTCTGCCATGCTCATATGCTGGAGAGGGACTGTTATCTGGGATCTTTGTTAGCCAGAAGGAAAATGGCTTTTCATCAGTCCCAGTATAAGCAATTAAAGAAATTGGCAGTGTTCCCTTGTACAAAATGTAATAGAACTGCTCCCTTTCAGCTGGACAGCTTTAGTTTTACATGAGTGCTGAGGGGTAGCTAGCAGCAGACCTGATTTTGCCCAATAGCCTGTGGCACGCTGGCAGATAGCATTTGAAGTGGTTTTATCATAAAGCCATATGCACCAAGCCTGGGCACACAGTTGCTGTGCAGCTGTAGGCATGTAAAGCCTAGGGAGATCAGAGAGCATCCTCCTTGGTTTTGTTATTCCAACAAAGCATCTACTGTGTTGTGTTCATAGAACCATTTGGTTGGAAAAGACTTTTGAGATCATTTGAGTCCAACCATACCTGTCCACTACTAAACCAGATCTCTGAGCACCTCATCTACCCATTTTTTAAACAGCTCCAAGCATGGTGATACCACGACTTCCCTGGGCAGCTTCTGCCAGTGCCTGAGAACCCTTCTGATAAAGAAATTTTTCCTGATATTTAATCTGAACCTTCCCTGCTGCAACTTGTTGCTGGCCTTGGTTTTACTGCAGGGAGCATCAGCCACTGTTTGCTGCTGATTGCCTGCAGTGATTTTTGCCCATCTTGGCAAACACCTGACCTCCACTGTCTTGGTGCTGCTCAGGTGCCTTCTAGGAGCCAGCAGAGCCCAGGCAGAGCAGATGGAGGTTGGGGATGTCAGAGGCAAGTGGGAAATGGTGCATGTTAGGTCACACAGCTGTAAGCTTAGGAGTCCCTGTGAGCTGCCTGATCCACCCTACCCTACTCACAACCCTAGAGCATTGTCTGTTCTGCATCAAAGCCCAAAGCAATGGGCTGGCACGGTTCCTGCTGCTCACCACCCACATTTCTTTGCTGTAGGTTACTACTTCACAGGGGATGGTGCTTACAGGACCAAGAAAGGATATTACCAGATAACGGGGCGTATGGATGATGTCATTAACATTAGCGGTCACAGACTCGGCACGGCAGAGATAGAAGATGCAATGGTAAGTTCTGAGCAGGTAGAGGATCCTTGACAGAGTGTACCTGTGGGGCAGGGTGTCCCCTTGAAAGAAGCTTTATGAATTTAAGTAAGTGCAGGGTGTGTTGCCTTCAAACCCTTGCCCCTGCGCACAAACTGCAGTTTGATGCTTCATGAAGATCAAATGTGCAAGAGGAAACAGCGTCTTTATTCAGGAGACGACAAAAGAGGGAGTGGTCACACTGTGGGCAGTCCTTGCAGTCAAGCTGTTAGAGCTGTTTCCACTCATTGACATTTAATTTTGTATGCTGGTGGAGTCTGTACACAGGTTTGTCTCTCCTGTTTGTTCCTTCTTCTCTGCTAACACCTAACCACCTCTTCCCAGATCTGTGGTTCTCGCTCATCTGAACTAGTTGAGTATGCCTGAGAATTCAGTAGCGTTAAATATAAAGCAGCCTTGATTTGTGTCACTTGCAAAGCCAGCCCCTCATTTTGAGAGAAAATAACATTAGCTCAGGGAACTGAAAACAAACAGTCCTCAGAGCATTTATCTTCAAAGCTTGACCCGAATATTTATTTCTATATTATGTGCCTTGCCTGCAAATGGCACTTAAATGTAACGTTTGATAAACCTGAGCTGTGTGTGAATGGCACACAGGATCCAGCTGTCTCTTCTGTGAGTAAATCTTTTGTCTCTGTGGGTTTCTGATTGTAGATACAGGATCCAGTTCCTCTCCCACTCTGAATGTGTGTGCATGTGTACCTGCAAACATATTTATAGCTTAGATTTTTCTGCAATGTTTTCTTTCATATTTTAATCTAAAATAGCACAATTTCTGTTTTTTTGGTGGGGCATTCAGATGTGCTATTTCTTCTGGTCTGTACGCAAATTGTCTTCCTACTGCAGAAGAATGTTAAATTAAACTCTGAATTGTGGCAGAAACAATCACTGTTTTGTAGAATAGTAATATAAATATGCATTCAGCAAAACCCTTCTCCGCTTCTGGGAAGATGAAGAGGCCTTATTCTTTCTGCCTTCTGGTGTGCTTTGGGCACTTACAGACTCCACTCAAATGTGGGCTGTGATGTTGGCAGCTTTACTTTTGCTCTGTTGGCAACAGTTCCCTGTGGCCCGGAGCAAAGCAAGACTGGTTTTGCTTGTGGTTTGGCAATGGCCTGTCCCCACTTGGGACCATGGCCGTGCACACACAAGAGCACAGACAAAGAAAGAGAAAGCCGGTTTCAACCTGGTGCAAATTCAGTTTGGAGTGCAGTGTGCTCAGCAGTGGAAGAGTTCTTATTCGTGTGTTTAAAAGCAGGGCCAATCCCATGCATAAATCTGCTCCCAGAGACTTGGCCCTGGCCACCAGCTGACCATGCAGGAGAAAGGCAGATCCAGCTTTTTGGTTGTCCTTTTGCTAGGATCTGCTGAGGGAAGGGTGAGATATGACAAGGTGTTGTGTTCCTAGAGCAACTGGTGCCAACTGCTAGGCTTGAAGCAGTTGTTTTATGCTCTGTGTATTTTTGTTTTACTTTCTGTGAAGGCTGATCACCCCGAGGTCCCTGAGACAGCTGTGATTGGGTATCCACACAAGATCAAAGGAGAAGGTATGTGGAGAAGAGAAAGCTTCAAGGTGGAGACCTTAGAGCAGCCTCCCAGTACTGAAAGGGGCTACAGGAATGCCGAGGAGGGGCTCTTTATCAGGGAGTGCAGTGGTAGGATGAGAGGGAAGGGTTTTAAGCTGGAAGAGGGGAGACTGAGGTAAGATCTTAGGAAGAAATGTTTTCCTGTGAGGGTGGGGAGGCCCTGACACAGATGGCCCAGAGAAGTGGTGGCTGCCCCATCCCTGGAGGTGTTCAAGTCCAGGTTGGATGGGGCTTTGAGCCACCTGATCCAGTGGGAGGTGTCCCTGCCTATGGCAGCAGGGTTGGAACTGGATGCACTGGATCCCTTCCAACCCCAACCATTCTATGATTCTGTGACAGCTACACACACTTTCCTTAATTTCTAACCTGGGCTCTGTGTTAGGAGGGGCCTAGGGAATGGGAGGGCACTCATCCTTAGGTTGTCTGGTGTTCCAGCCCCAAGAGGCAAAGACAGCCATGAAAATAACTGCGTTTTCCTAAGCTGAGTGCAGATATTACTCCCCTAAATTGTTCTCACGCATACTGTTTATGTATGTGCTAGAGCTTCTTTCAAAAGGACTGTGGTCAGAGATGTCCATTGAACAGAACGGGAACAGCTGATGTGCGCTGGGTGGCTTTTGATCCCAAAGACGCTTCAGTAATTTTTGTTGATTTGTCGTTGTAACTGAGATCAGTCTGGCCGTTGATGCCAAGATAAGGCTGGGCCATCATTTAAGAACTGGAGTCTTGACTCCCTTTTGTAAACAGGACCTATGGTTTTCTTGGCAGCCCATAGATTGCACATAGGAATGATCTGAAAACTGCCTTGGCATTCAAATGAGCATCCCTGGTTTTGCCAGCCAGGATCTAATATGAGGTATGGGGCTTCTGCTCATTTGTCTTCCAGGTGCCTTTGCTTTCATAGTGCTAAAGGAGCAGACAACTCATGTAGACCGTGTCAAAGAAGAGCTCAAAACCATAGTGGCTTCCAAGATAGCAAAATACGCTGTGCCTGACCACATTCTGGTAAGTGTGTGACTGTAACTGGGACCAGGAGCAGGAATGGTCACAGTGAGCAAGCCTCACCTTCCTGCCTGCTGTGCTTCTGTTGCTCCTCTCTGGCAGGATGGAGAAGCTGAAAACCGGAACTGGCTGGAGGCATCCCCAGGTCCGGGAGGGCAGGTGTGGTGGCCTGCATGGGCTTCTTCTCCATGCTTGAGGATCAGCAGGGACCAAGGGGTTGGTTGGGATGTTACAGCTGCTCCAGCCTGAAGATCAGGTGGGACTGTTAGAGTGTGTTTTAGAGCTGCACTCAATGTCCCTGTTTACCATGCAGCAGCAGCAACATTACTGCTTTGCATAGTGCTTGCCCTCAGCTAACTCCTTGCCGAAGCAACGTAGCACTGCTCCCTGTGACCCTGTGCGATGGATCAGCGAAAACCCCACCAAAGTGTAGAGAAACACCAGAACCTTCACTGTTGCCGAGGGGCAGTGACACTTTCCACTGCCCAATTATTTAGAATTGATAATTAGCATTGACTCCAAACCAAAGCACTGACAGTTTCTATTGCATAACTCAGCTGTTCAGCCTGGCCCTGGGAGTGCTGATGAATTCCCAGCTCTGTTTCAAGCCTCCTCACCTTTTAGCAGCTCCGTTTGTGTGTTTGGGGAACGTGCACAAAGCTGCCCCTTAGCTGTCCCCCAAGGACCATCTGCATCTATTCCACTCTCTGCTTGGAGGCTTTGGCCAACCACTTCTTTGCTTTAACCCCGTGCTGGGAAGGTGGACACCCCAAACTCAGGTTATAGAACACAACGAGAACTGGGAACTCTTTACCAGGCTCAAGTTTCTGCTAAAGCCTTTGAATCTGCTGCTAAGTTCTTTGCAGGAGGCACAGACAAGACATTTAACACTCTTCTGGGTATGAAGACAGGTGTGTAGGCTGACAGATACAATTGGGCAGAGAGGAGCATCAGCAACCGGGAGTTACCCCTTGAGTAGGAGACGCTGTAGCTGGTGTGCAGTATTGTGTGCTTTATATTCCTGCCCTGTGAAGGGGAATATGAATGTTCTGGTTGAGATCTGTGCCATCATCAGTGCCTGAGTTTTCAAGTGTAACTAGCTTTCTCGTTCAATACTTAACAGCTTATTGAGGACCTGATTCTCCAACGAGGTGTGTGCCCTGCCTGGAGATAATCAGCAATGAGGAAATAAGGAACAAAGTCTACTTAGATAAGAATAAAATGTATAGCACGAAGAATTGATGCTGGTGATACTTCTTTTCTTGGAAATAAACTAGTGTGCTTAAGTCATCTGGTATTTCCTAGGAGCCTTAAAGGAGCTGTGGCCACAAGATAGAGTACCAGGCTTAGGGCAGTTCAGCCAGATTTCCTTGTGGTTTCCAACAAGACCCAGGTTCTGATATGGGTGCATCTTTCCCTTCTCTGCAGGTGGTGAAACGTCTTCCTAAAACCCGATCAGGGAAGATCATGAGAAGGCTGCTGAAGAAAGTGGTCAGTGAACAATCAAACAACATGGGAGATGTCACCACACTTGATGATCCAAGTGTTGTCAAGGAGATATTGGATGCTTACCAGAAATACAAGGAGAAGAGATCTTCATAGCAGCAGCTCTGGAATCTTTCTCCTCTGGAAATGTGTAAGGTCTCAAATAACCAGGCGAACAAGATAGTTCAGTCTTGGTGTTGTTTAAAAAAACACTGTTCCCTTCTAGGGAAACAAGATTTTCTGCTTCACAACGTATTTTGAGATGCCCAGAGCTAGGAGCAATCTGCAGTTTTGCACAGTTGGTGAGCTCCCTTTCATTGCTCTTAGGACTGTTGTAGAGCAGCCACTGGTGGTTTCCTTTAGCTATGAGGAAATTTAATACTAGCTGAAGCAAGATGCAAATGTTAATGTTTCTCGTTTTAATGTTACTGTACAGGGAAATGTTTTTATACAATACTTCTGCTATTTTAAGAGAAGCCCTGGAATACACTTCTTCAGTTGTTCCTTCAGCTTGGATATCCAGGTTCAAGTAGCTGTATTCCACTGCAACCATGGTGCCTTTTCAGCAAAGCTGGGTGTCCTAGTAGATGTTTCACGTGTTATTAGGAAAATGAGGACACGGCTAGTCTGATAATTCTGTCTTGTGTTTACCCTGTTGTCTAATACCTCCTTTCCTCATAAGGATTTGTTCCTAACCACTATATGTCCTGGGACTTGCCAGCGGTGTTGAGCCTGTGTCTTTTCATGTCGCACCTAGGCAACCCAGCACTAGCACTTCTAGCCTTAAAACTGAGCCACAAAGCCCACCGCTGGGCTTCCTACATGTCCTTGATGCTTTGCTGGTTGCATAGGAAGGGTCTGGTCCCACGTGTTTGTATTCTGCCTTAAGAAATGGAAATCACCAACTGGGTTTTTAAAGTAACTGTCCTCTTCCCCATCAGTGATGACAACTGGGTCAATGTTGTCCATTGTGGTTCACTTCTGGATACTAGGAGTGGTGGTCTGCAACTGGTAGATCTTTGTTGCCAGTTGGTGACTTGTGGAGGTGCCTTTGTTTCTTGAAGTTGCTATGAAAGGGGATGATGTTTGTTTGCTATCTACCAGAAAAACATTGGGAAACAAACCCAGAGGTGCTCAGGATGTGCTGGAAGGTTCATTGTTACTTGCCAAGCTGTGTGATTTCTGACCAAGTATGGTTATTTTAGCCAATTCCCACATGGCTTTTAATCTTGTATGTTTCCACAAAGGCACCCCGTCTGGAGGCAAGTTGGTTCTCCTGTAAGAAGTTATGACTTAATGCTTATTGTTTCAAGTAGGGCTCTACCATATCTGTCCTTTCTGTGTGCTGCTGTGCTTATCTTCCAAAGAGTTAAGTGCCACGTGGATACCCGCAAATTGCACAATCCACAAAGAAGAAGGAAGTGCCTCTTAGATGCCTTCTGGAAAGCCAAGGTAGTGTTCCAGAAGGTAGCAACCTCAGAAGAGCAGGGAACAGTAGCCTTTGTCTTTTGTATGCTTCCAACATTGCAACTAATACACTTGTTTTATTTCTGGACTCGTTTTGTCATGAGCACGTTTTGATTGAAGCACTCCTTGTATTTGGGCTGTTCAGAAGAATTTGCTACTAAAGGTCATGGAAAAGCCTGTAGATGCTGAATGCCTTAGAGAGTTCTGCTGCTCCTAAATATGGTTTAAGCTGGCTGAGGGGTTCAGAGTGGTTGGAAGGACCGCAGAGCATGCCAGGAAGGCATGGTAGAGGACTCCTATCTCCCTGGTGCAAAAGCTCAAGGTCTGCACCAGTGTAGCTTGCACTGTGCTGATCCTGGAGCGTGTGCCTTCTCAGGAAGAGCTTCTCCATCTCACCCTGCATAAGAGAAGCGACTGCTCTCCACCATTCCAGTGCTGTGGCTGGGGTCACTCCATCCAGCCTTGCAATCCTGCCTCTGTCTTTCTGCAGTGACAGTCTGCTCAGTTTTACAGGGCTGTGTGTTTTAGCCCACCAAAACCCTGAGTAATTGGCAGAGCTGTCAATTTTTGCCACAGTTTTGTAAGGATGACTTATTGTTGAATTCACCTGGAGCAGTGGGACTGTGTACTAGGAAATCTATGCACCTAACTGGAGGCAGGAAAGGCAGGAAGAACATGGCAAGGTGATCCTGGAGAACTGGGAGAGGAGCGGTGAGTTTTTTGGCCGGCAGAGGTTCTGGTACCAAATGGGGAAGCAGGCTGCTCGCAGTACAATATGTTCTCAAAGACAGATCCCAGAGTTCCTCTGAGTACACGAGCTGGTTTGGGGTGTTTGGGGTTTTTTTTACTTTATTTTTAATGTCTCCAGGGACTGGGTAATACAGTAGGGAATATCATGCTTTGTTAAAATTCCCACCCTCCTGACTGCAATTCATTATTGCTTAAGGTAAGTAGACACCCTGTGGACTTTTGGGAAGCTGAAGATCTGAAGGTTTGATAGAGTTGGCAGGATGTTAATAGTTTAGGGGACAGCCTCTACATATATCCTCTATTGCCACTGCAAAAGAAACACTTCCATATGTGATTTTCAAGTGGGAAACAGCCAGGAGTTAATGCTTTTGACAGAAAAAGTAGACTGCCTTTTTTAACAAGTTGTCCCCACAGTCTGAAATCCAGCTTGGAGGAAGGGAAATGACTTTTGAACAAGGTTACAGGCTTTCCTTTTAGTCAACAAAGCACTTGCTATATTATGGATATAGAATTTCCTTGTCCTGTTGACCTGAGATTTCCGTGCTAAGGTTTGACCCGAGGTTACAGGCACATGGTCTAAATCATCTGAACTATCTCACATAGAACAGTTCTGTGAGGAGCAATGTGCTTTGATGCATTTTTATGTTCACCACACAATTCCTCTGCTCAGGGAAAGTGGGAGATGGGCACACTCCCACACCTGCATCTCTGTTGTCTCACCATGCATGGGCTTAGGGACCACAGCTGCCAGGGAGGTTAGACTGACCTCAATAAATCCACAGCCATGCCAATGCCAGCTACGCTGTGGTGAGACTGTAGTTACAAATAAGCCTTATACTGTGAACATCTGAAGCTTTACAACCACCTTTGCTAAAATCACGTTGCCAGCATGTGGAAGATTAGGGTGCCAGGTGCCATCCAGTACCATGTGGTCTGCTCTCTGTCTTCCTTGCTGGTTTCCACAGCTGAGCTGTGGTCCTTTGGGTGTCCATCTGCTCAGAGGGCCCCTCCAGGTGTTCAAAGAGAGCCTGTGGTGCTATTGTGCTGCCCACGTGATGTTCTGCAGTGGAGACAGCTCCCTGCTGGGCAGCCTCAGCCCTCACCTCTCATGGTAAAACTTACACAAGTATATCATCAGCTAACACCACGTGCTCAGTTCATGTAACAGTACTCTCAGGCCGGTAGAAACAGAGCTAGGAAGGGCCTGGAATTGATGCTTCTTACAAAGAGAAGAATCCCGGGCTTCACTGGGTAGGCTACTCACAGAAAGCTTTGCCAAACAGATGAAATTTCCCAGCCAGGGAAGTCCCCTTTTCTTCTTTCCCCCCATGATCTGTAAGCGCAGTGGTGGCATCTTCAGTGCAAGCCTCAGCCAAGCTTTGCATTTTCATTGTGTCCTGGATGTCACAAACATTCACACTGGTGTTTAGTGACTGCTTTCTGCTTGGCAGGCTGCTGTCGCACCCCCTTACCAGGTTTGTGGGTCAGGGAGGTGTTCCTCCTGCAGAACTGACACAACGTCTGCAGTTCATAGAATCATAGAATCATAGAATGGTTTGGGTTGGAAGGGATATTAAAGCCCATCCAGTTCCAACTTCCTGAAATGGGCAGGAACACCTCCCACTGGATCAGGGTGCTCAAAGCCTCATCCAACCTGGCCTTGGACACCTCCAGGGATGGGGCAGTCACGGCTTCCCTGGGCAACCTGTGCCAGGGCCTCACCACTCTTACTGTGAAGAATTTCTTCCTAATGTCTAATCTAAGTCTCCTCCCTTCCAGTTTAAAGCCATTCCCCCTTGTCCTATCACTACAAATCCCTGTAAAAGATCCCAGGCCTGCAGTCTTAAGAGCTGATGTTCCGTAGTCAGCAAAGAAGGCAGTGATACATGGAATACTTTACAGTAGGATCATGGGACAAATTCATGAGTGCTTGTTTCATTTGGAAAAAAACTGTTTGGACTCTTGCAAACCTTTGTGTGTCCCTGAGTAATGTGAGGGTTGTTTGCCAGCTTACCTCTAGAGCTTCGTCAAAAGAGATCCAGAGTCAATTTTACCTGTTGCAGTTCGTTGCAAAGGGCAAATGCGCTTGCTTTTTTTTCCCATTTGGTTTTATGAGACCCAGTCATGGTGCCTTTCGCCCCACTGTACGCACAGACTATGATTTTCTTAATTTTACAAAGGGAAAGTCCCTCTTTCTAGAGATGTGGTGCATGTTGTACAGTCTAACATTAAGCCTTTAATTGCATTTTATTGTATTCATGCTTTAAACGCATTTATTTTCCTTGACCAAAAGCAGTTTCTTCAATGATCTCTGTATTCATATTTTCATTAAAGGATTTATCTTTCTGTGATGGGGTTTGCTTTGCATCATAGGTGTCCATCCCTGTGGCCCCTAAAGAGTCTGGGACTTCCTTAGTTCTTTGGACTTGCTTCTGCCTGTCCTAATTATTTTAGACCAAAGAAAGGCAGAGGAGTTCAAGATGAGGATGAGTCATCTTGTGGTCCCAATTGCTGTTTTGCTTTGCTGCTTTTCTCTAAAGTGGCTCACAGGAAACGAGTTGCTGCCAGAAAACTGCCACTGTGAAACAACTCTGAAAGCTGAAAACCGAGCATTTGCATGTCAGTAAGCTGCATGTCTCGTGTAAATCCCGATGTGTCGCATAAATCCCAATGTCTTCTGTAAATCCCAAGGTCCCAATGCGCTACACTCATTTTCCTGTGTGATGCAAACAGAGAACAATTAGTGGGAACAATTAATTACCATTAGTTGATATGGCTGGATTGGCTACTAATTAATCTCCTTGTCTTCTGCACACGTGGAAAAGGAGTGAAAACAGGATGTGTGTGTGGAATATGAGATGGCATTGGGTAGAAAGTGAGTATGTAGCAGTCCCGGAGCCAGGCAGATGAGAGAAGAAATTTGTTTCCTGATGCCATGGATCATGTCATAGAATCACAGACCTTTGCACCGAGTCCAATTGTACCTGTCCACTACTAAAACAGGTCCCTGAGCACCTCATCCGCCTGTCTTTTAAACACCTCCAGGGATGGTGACTCAGCCACCTCCCTGGGCAGCCTCTGCCGGTGCCCGAGAACCCTTTTGGTGAAGAAATTTTTCTTTATATTCCATCTAAACCTCTCCTGGCACAACTTGAGGCCATTCTCTCTCGTCCTATTACTGTCATTTGGTAGAAGAGACCAGCACTCATCTCGCTACAACCTCCTTTCAGGGAATTGTAGACAGTGATAAGGTCCCCCCTCAGCCTCCTTTTCTCCAGGCTAAGCAACCCCAGTTACCTCAGCCGCTCCTCACAAGGCTTGTTCTCCAGCTCCTTTGCCAGCTCCTTTCCTCTTCTCTGGATGCACTCCAGCTCCTCAATGTCCTTGTTGTAGTGAGGGGCCCAAAACTGAACGCAGGATTCAAGATGTGGCCATATCCTCTGCAGGATGCCTCATCCATTAAGAAGTGAGGAAGATTGTGTTTCACCCTCTGCGTACCACATGGATCACGCTATGGCTGTAATGCAAGAACGGACACTGAACATCCTCATTAGCCACGTCTCCTGTTTCCTCTGGAAAGCTTCCAGACCACTCTTAGCTCTTGCAGCCCTCTTTTAGGTGTCTCTGTCAAGTCACAGAGAGGGCCGGATAGAAAGCCAGGGACCCATCTCCTGACCTTGTGTTTTGCTGCTGCAGCCACGCTGATTAATTTACTGAGAATGTATTGGGAAAATGAAGACTGTTTTCCAGCCTAATGCAATTCCAGTCAGAGGCTGTCTCTGTGGCCAGTTAAAGCCACAAAACCCAATTTCAGCCACATGTCTCTGCTTTTAAACTAAGTGGGAACAGATGATCTTTTTTCAGCTACAAACCAGACAGTTCTGGTCAGGGAATGGTCTTCTGGCTGAGTCTAGAGGTGCAGTGTGTTTTTCATGGCAGTGAGCCTAGCCCTGCTTTGTTGTGGATAGAAGGATCTGGGGATGTAACCACCTTTGGGGGTGGAAATGGTCACAGCTCTGCAAACTTACCAGCCTACAAAAACTGGTAATGAATGATCTGCTGCAGTAACTTTTCCACTCTTGCTTCTGTTCCTCTGTAGCTGTTTTGTATCTGCCAGGACATCCTTTGTCGGCAGTGGCAAAGCTGACTTTGGCTTTTCAGTCTGTTGAGGCTGGCAGAGTGGAAACCCAGTGCTTTTTAGGGCTCAAACCATACCTGGGATGCAGAAGACTCAAATTTTTTACCAGTCAGACCTTGAGGAAGCAATTTTACTTCTCTGAAGGAAGCAATTTTACTTCTCCTCATCCATCTGCACTGCCAGGAACAGGAGTAGCCTCATGGCAGAGTTGGGAGGAGAGGTTATGGAATACTGCTCACAAGGTCCTGGAGCGAGATGGTTGTTCAGGAAAGTGAGTGCCTTTAGGGAACAGTGCTACTAAGCTCTCTTGCAGCTGCTGTGCCTCTTGCTTGAATTCAATCCAGAGAGAAAAAGTCTGCTCCTCCTTTCCTGGCTGCAGCCTCTCTCTCTGGAAAACCTACATGTTTTATAACAGGCATGATGTCAAACAGCCTTTCCCATTCCTTGGCAGTCCCGTTCACAGCTGTCTTCCTAAGCACTGGGCTTTGTAGTGTTCAGTAAGGCTTTCAACAGGCCAAGTGCAAGGTCCGGCACCTGGGTTGGGGCAAACCTAAGCACAAATCCAGGCTGGGCAGAGAATGGATTGAGAGCAGCCCTGAAGAGAAGGACTTGGGATGCTGATGGATGAGAAGCTCAATATGAGCCGCCAATGGCGCTTGGAGCCCAGAAAGCCAAAAGTGTTCTGTAAATCTGAAAGCCACCATGGTATGTGGGGCTGCATCCAAAGAACTGTGAGGAGGAGAGCGAGGGAGGACATTCTGTCCCTCTGCTCCGCTCTGGTGTGACCTCACCTTGAGCCCTGCGTTCACTTTTGGGGTCAGGAAGGACATGGATCTGCTGGAGTGAGTCCAGACGAGGCCACGAAGACTGTCTGAGACCTGGAGCACCTCCCATCTCCGTTCCCTGGCGCCACCTTGCGGGCACCGGGGCGCCATTGACCTCACTGCCACGGGGCGCGTGGGCGGGGCCTGGGGAGTGGGCGGGGCCTGAGACCCGCTGGGAGACCTAGTCTGAGGGAGAGCGGGGGCGTGGCCTGAGTCAGTGGAGGGATGACCTAGACCGCGTGGGGGCGGGGCTAAAGGAAGGACGCCTGGGCGTGTGATTGGAGAAGATGGAGCAGGGGGCATGGCCTATTGCTATGAGGGCGTGGCCTGAGCCAGTGGGGACGTGGTCTGAACCGTGTGGGGGCGGGGCCAAGGAGAGGGAGCATGGGGTGTGATTGCAGCAGGCGGGCAGTGGGCGGGGCCTCGGAGGGCACCTAAGGTGTGCGTGGAGCGGGTGGGGGTGCGGCTTGAGGTCCGGGGCGTGGCTGCGGGAGGTGCTTGTGTTATGATTGGAGCGGGCGGGCAGGGGGCGCGGCCACAGGGCACCTGCGGTGGGAATGGAATAGTCAGAAAGAGGGCGAGGCCACTAGGGGCAGCTGTGCTGTGATTGGAATGGGCGAGTCGAGGGCGTGGCCTGAGGGGCAATAGAGCGCGCGGGAAGGGGGCTGGGTTTATGAGCCCTCATGTTGTGATTGGAGCATAGGGGCAGGGGGCGTGGCCACGGGGGGCCCGGGGTGTGCATTGCAGTGTGATTGGAGCGGGCGTTCCGGGGGCGGGGCCGGCGTTCGGGGCGGGGCCGCGGGCGTGCAGGATGAATGAGGCCGAGGGGCTGCGGCAGCGGCGGCCGCTGCGCCCCCAAGTCATCACCGAGGACAGCGCGGGGCAGGAGGCCAAGCAGGGCAGGTGGGGCTCGGCCTGGGTTCCCCCCAGCACCGTGGAGAGAGGGTTTTGTGGCCGTGGGGGCGGCGCGGGCCTTGCTTCGGGGGAGAGAAGGGCCGGGCGCGGTGACCGAGGCGAGGAGGGGAACTGGGGCTGACGGGCGGTGTTTGAGCTCAGCGCGAGCCGGCAAGGAGTGCTTGAGCACTGGTTCGTGCAGCGCTCAACAGAGGCAGGTGCAAGGTGTTGCACCTGGGTCGGGGCAGTCCTAAGTGCAAACACAGGCTTGGAGAATGTATTGAGAGCAGCTCTGAGGAGAAGGACTTGGTGTGCTGGGGGTTGAGAAGCTGAACACGAGCCGGCAAATGTGCGCTCACAGCCCAGAAACCCAACTCTGTCCTGGGCTACATCCAAAGCAATAAGATCAGGAGGTCAAAGGAGGGGATTCTGCACCTCTGCTCCGCTCTCGTGAGGCCTCACCTGGAGCCTTGTGTCCTGACTGGATTCCTCAGCACAGAGAGGACACGGAGCTGTAGGAGCGAGTCTAGAGGAGGCCACAGACATGATCCGAGAGCTGGAGCACCTCTGCGATGAGGACAGGCTGAGAGTTGGCCGGAACACCTCCAGGGATGGGGCAGCCACCACTTCTCTGGGTCAACCTGTGCTAGGGCCTCACCACCCTCACAGGAAAACGTTTCTCCCTAAAATCTCATCTCAGTCTCCCCTCTTTCAGTTTAAAACCTTTCCCCCTCATCCTATCCCTGCACTCCCTGATCAAGAGCCCCTCCCCAGCTTTCCTGTAGCCCCTTTCAGTACTGGAAGCTGCTCTAAGGTCTCCCCGGAGCATTCTCTTCTCCAGGCTGAACAAGCCCTACTGTCTCAGCTTATCCTCGAGTGGGGGAGGTGCTCCAGCCCTGTCAGCCCTGAGGCTGTCGGTATTCTCATAGCTGTCCACTCGGCACAGCCTGGTGATGGCCCATTGGGTACCTTGCGGAGCTGGGGGTGAGCTCCATTCCAACCCTCTGCATCTTCTGCTAGAAGAGGGAGGCTTCCATAGAATCACAGAATTGCTTGTTTGGAAAAGACCTTTGAGATCATGGAGTCCAACCGTACCTGTTTGCTACTAAACCAGATCCCCAAACACCTCATCTGTCTTGTCTTCTGAATTATCTCCAGGGATGGGGACTCCACCGCCTCCCTGTGCAGCCTCTGCCAGTGCCTGAGAACCCTTCTGCTGAAGACATTTTTCCTGATTTCTAACCTCAGTTTCCCCTGGTGTAACTTGAGGCCATTTCCTCTCATTCTGTCGCTTGTTACTTGGGAGAAAACACCAACACCCACCTCTCTACACCCTCTTTTCAGGGAGTTGTAGGCAGCAATGATGACTTCCATCAGCCTGCTTTTCTCCAGGCTAAGTGACCCCAGGTCCCTCAGCCACTGCTCGTAAGACTTGTTCTCCAGCCCCTCCACCAGCCCTATTGCCCTTCTCTGGACACATTCCAGCCCCTCAGTGTCCTTGTAGTGAGAGGCCCCAAACTGAACTCGGGATTTGAGGTGCAGCCTCCCCAGTGCTGAGTACAGGGGCACAGGGAAGCGATGTGATGGATTATGAATATTGCAGCTTTTGTACACTGTGTATGTAAGCAGTGACCAAATCCATGTGGAGTTCTGTCCTCCTTGTTCCATCTGATAATCCCCAAAGTTTCCTTGAGGCTTCTATTAGTATTACAAGTGTGTGTCGTTATCTCCCTGGCTGTGATATTTGTGCTCTGGGCAGGAGTTCATATTCCCTACTGGTGGGATGATTGGCTGATGGAGGACACAACAGTAAAAGAGGTCCAAGGATTAATGTCAAATCATTAGGTACTGCTTGCCTTTATTTAAGTGGTGCTGCAAGACTTCTGACTGGCTGTGCCAGCGAATAGTTCCGAAGAGCTAAAATTGTGGGAGCTGCTTTTCCAGTTCAAGGCTGGGATTTGTGGAGCATGACTCTGTGCTTTCCTCTGTCAATACCTGATTGATTGTTGAGAACAAACTCTGGTTTTCTCATGTGGAAGAACAGTTTTTACTTTTGGTTGTGTGTTTTGATGGGTAAGTAGAAGAAAATGTCTTTTGCATTCTGGGGCCTGAGTTTCAAACCAATGCTTGCTAAATGCTCATTAATTTTAATTCTTCTACTGCTTGTTATTTTAGTTAACTCTTTTATTTTAGGTACTTTTAATTGACAGTTTATGCTGGGGTGGAAACCATTGCCAAAAATGATGATCAAATTAAAAAAACCTGATCAAACATAATCCCTCTCCCCCCAGTTCTTGGTGGGTTTTTATAGTCAACTGTGACTTGTAGCATGCATGAAACCCATATGAGAGAATTCTCTGCCTCATATGGTGCCAGGCTGGATAAATAGCCTTTTCTCTTATCCTAACCAGTTAAAAATGCACCTTAAAGGTCATTCAGGGTAGTGGTTGGGCAAAAATATTTCTAGTTCCTTTTGTGAAGAAAACAGGCGGTTAAAGAAGTTTTAAAGGCTATTATATCCTAAACCAGCTTCGCATGGTAATCCTGTTTCTTGTCTGGTTTTGGCAGTACTTACAGTGGCAAGGTGTTCCGGGTCACCTTCCTGACTTTGGCCGCGTCTCTAACCGTGCCTCTGCTTGGAGTAACTGTTCTGCTGGATTGTCCTATAGACCCTCAGCCTATAAGGTAAATAAGTTATGAAATAAGTATTATTGAAGAGCAATTTCTGACATGGGTTTTGTGGGTTTGGGGATTTTTTTATTTTTTTTTTAGCAAACAAGATTCATCCACCTAAGTCTGTTTGAAGTGCATTAAGGAATCGGGGAGTGATTGCACTGTTATCCGTCGCCATACCTTGCTTTATGTACTCATTCTGGTTCAGAGCCATCTCATGCAGTTGTGTGTCACTGCTGATCACTGAAGGAGCTGAATTACTTTCTATAATCATTAATCTAGAAAATTATTTTCTCTGTCCAGGCTGTCAGTGGGGCTTGTGGTTATGTATGTGCATTCTTGCTTCTGTGAGACACGAACTGCATTTTCACTAAGGACCAAACCGTACCCTTGCAGTTACAGCTCTGTCAAAGATATGCTATTTATCTGAGGAATGGAATTGAAATGGGTAACCTGTCCAGGTAGATTTGGTGCTTTGTATAAGCACAACCAAGTGGTGATGTTATATTTAAAAGCAGATCTCATAAAGCAGCGCAGCTGGGTGATTTCTGCCCTGTCTGAATCAAGGTCTGTATCGAATGTATAGCCTAACAGTACATCAGCTGCATGAGATGATGTGACCTGTGTTGGGACAAGTTGTGTGTGACACACTTTGACTGCCAGTGTAGAGTGAAGTCAGGCTGCTTAGTGCTCGTGGCATTTTGACGTAAGTGAAAATGCATGGTCTACTGCATATTTATGGCCAACTCGATGATTTCTTAATGGAAAGGAACAGCACCACTGTGAACATCTCTAGAGTTGAAAGAAACTGTTAATGTTGTAGGGTAGTACTTAACAAGTCTTGCCAAGAAGCTATCAGACATAAGCTGCCTCATTGCAAATCAAAATGAAATTGTTTCTGCAGCAGTTGAGTTTAACAAAGCCTGTATCCCTCAGATACATTGCAACTGAACAGTAATTCTGAAAACCAACCAGGGTATCTTGGGCTGCATCAAAACAAGTATCTTGGGCTGCATCCAAAGAAGTGTGACCAGCAATGTAAGGGAGGGGATTCTACTCTCTCTGCTCTCATGAGACCTCATCTGGAGCACTGCATTCAGTTCTTGAATCCTCAGCACAGGAAGGACACTGATCTGTTACAGATGATGTCAGAAAGATGATCTGAGGGCTGGAGCAGCTCCCAGTGAAGGACGGGCTGAGAGAATTGGGATTGTTCAGCCTGGAGAAGAGACAGCTCTGGGGAGACCTTAGAGCAGCCTTCCAGTACTGAAAGGGGCTGCTTTTTAGTACTTTAAGTACTAAGAGGAAAGCTGGGGAGGGGCTCTTTATCAGCCAGCTCAGGGACAGAACAAGGGGGATTTCCACCTGTGTCTTAGGAACACATAATAGCATTTTTTTCTGATCAGGAAAACCAGAAAATTAGGATCCTTGATGAACAAGGCAATATTTCAGCTTGTCAGCTGTGTTTTCTTCTTTGAAATATACTGTCTATAAAGCATAGGTCAAGTTTACAGGAGCTGGCAAACCAGGAAAAAAAAAAAATGACCCAATATGTTGCTCAAGAGTGTTTGCACACTTGTACAAAGAATCATGGGATCTGTGTTTGATTTTGCAGTTTGAAGGAGCCTCCCCTCCTGACGGGCGTGCTAGAGCCCAACATCGAGTTACGAAAAGCCAAGCGGTTATGGGAAAACCAGCTGGTTGGACCGGAGTCCATTGTCCATATTGGGGGTAAGCACTGCCAGAATAAACTTTTAAAGAAAGGTCTTTGAATGTTGCTCCATTGATTTGCTCAGCAATATAGCTCTTGCATAACCAACTCTGGAAGCTATTTTGAATATGGAGTTTAAAAAAAAAAAAAGACAACTGTGATTTGCAGCAAAACGTGGCTGTTCTGTACTGGTTTTTCTTCTCTTTCCTCAGTATAAAATGAATCTCAGATTAAACATACCAGTCTTCCAGGATTGAAAGCATTAGCAGTGGAGTCTGGAGGCTGCTTATGTCTGGAAGAAGCAGTCCTATTTTTCATTTGGCTAGCTCTTAACTGGGAATTAATATTTGCTACCCTTCCAATGCTCATTGTCTCTGAGAGACATGAGTTTTGTGGTGTTAATTTTAGCTTATATGACAGAAAAAAATCTGAAATGGATAAATACATATGCTGTGTCCACTAGAGGGGCCATCCTGTGCTCCTCTCTTATGGCACGTGTGTTCTCAACACATCACTCTGAAGAGTTTTGTAATGAGGTGATCAGGCTTGTAATAGCATGGCACCCACTTAGCAGGAAAGCAGCTTTGTGCAGGGGCTGTTCCTGTGCCTCCTGAAGGGGGTAAGGCTGGAAACTACTCTTGACACAAATCCTTGACTGTTGCAATGTGAAAAAGAAAAGGCGTGGGAGATGCAAGCAAGGCCCTTACTGAAGCGTCCTTCACTACAAGAGGTGCTCAGTAGCCATAGCATTTATTTCCCTTCTGCTGTATCTTCTAAAAAATCAGTAAAATATAAAAAAAAAAATATTTTGCCCAGCAAGAGACTGTAAATTCTTTCCTCCCATTGTGCTTTCTTTACCTGTTTCTGTTGCCAATATGCTGAAGTACTTACATGAAGCCACTAATTCTATTCTGTTACTTATTTTCATCAGTCTAATTGGAAACTCTTTAAAGAAAACTTTCTGTGAGGACAGCTGGCCCATGGGTGAAATAATCTTCCTGGCTTAGAATAAGTTCTGTATGAATAAATGTTGGAATCTTTTTGTTCCCTTGTAAAAGTGTAATTGACAAACCTAAAACATCAGTCAAATTGGAGGTTGGAAAGTCCAACCAACAGGCTCTACTTAATCTGATGGTCTTAATCTCTAAACAGAGAGCAGCAATAAATTCAAAGTTATATTCACTGAAGCTGGTTATATGGAAAAGTTAGTGTGTCATTTGTGAATGTATTACGCTATCACATGGCTTGACATGAACACAGTGATTTGGCAGTGCTTTTTGTTCAGGTGATTGTTGGATTGCTCTGTTATTTGTAATTCCTTTCCAGAACCGATACAATGTGGGTATCGGTGGATTCCCAGCATGTGAGCTGTGTCAGAATGAGAAACTTGATCTAGCCAGTCCCTCTTTGAAGAGTAGTGATGAATTCTACTTTGTGCTAGTAGAGGAATGTTTGCCACTGCAGTTTTGTCATCAAGCTAATCATGTCGATTGTTTCTGCAGATGTGCTGTTTACTGGGACAGCTGATGGGAAGATTATCAAAATTGAAGATGGAGAAATACACACACTAGCTAGAATTGGCCATGGTCCTTGTGGTGAGTAACAGCACTTGAACATAGTGTGTCTGAAAATGTCTGGGTCAGGGCTTGTGTTGATTAAACCGGTGTTCTGTCTGGATTGCTCATGAAAGCACAAATCTTGATAGAATCATAGAATGGTTTGGGTTGGAAGGGACCTTAAAGCCCATCCAGCTCCAACCCCACTGCTATGGGCAGGGACACCTCCCACTGGACCAGGTTGCTCAGAGCCCCATCCAACCTGGCCTTGAACACCTCCAGGGATGGGGCAGCCACCACTTCTCTGGGCAACCTGTGCCAGGGCCTCCCCACCCTCACAGGAAAACATTTCTTCCTAAGATCTCATCTCAATCTCCCCTCATTCATCTTCAAACCACTCCCCCTTGTCCTGTCACTGCATTCCCTGATAAAGAGCCTATCCCTGTTCCCCTCTTCCATCTGTCATGGTGTTTGTGTTCTTTCACTGCTAAGCTGCAGTGACTCCTTGTTGAATTCGACACCTCTTTCTGAACCACTGATTTGCTCTGTTTAATGACATTTATGGAACTGAGTGATGGAAAACTGATAGTGCCTTGTTTATTAATTGAACCATTTCTGTGGGGAAGCTTAACGTTGGCCATCTCTGTACTACCCAGGCAGTCTGAGAAGTCTGGCTGCTGTTGGTTGGGACTGTGGGTGGTTTTATTTATGGCAACTATGTAGAAGCTTACAAGAGGTTTTGCAGCTCTGTGCTGGTTGACAGAAAATATGGGCAGAAACTGCTGCTTTCTTTTTGTAGCTCATGTTGATGTTTTCAGCATTTTAGCTGTGTAATTTCATGTGGATGTTCACATGACTGGGCTCTGGACTGATTTCGGAGCCCTCTATTGGGTGCCTAACAGGTAGGACAGCCCTGGTGCTGAGAGCCACAAAATCTGATGCTAATTGATAGGAAGCTGGACTTCCAGCTACTACTTAGGTGTTAATGTAGCTGGGATGGATATGAAGAATCACCTTTCCACTGCTCATTTCCATTGGGCCTTTATAGTTGGGGAAAAGCTGGAGAATTATGCTGTCTTACTTCTTGGGGGCCAAAGAGGTAGTGGGGAGCCTAGACTTCTGTCTTGCCCTCCTTGAGTTGGGGAGGGAAGTGGAAAGGCTGTAGCTGAGTACCTTCTCCAGAATTTTATCTTGCTCATCTTTAAATCTACGAATTTTCTAACTTCTTAGTTCTTCAGAACTCAGGTAGACACCAATTTTTCAGGTTTAGAGTCTTCCTGTCCTCCTCATTCAGAAGATTTTAGTGTCTATATCTTGAGAAACTGGCTGGTTTTTGACAGCGTTAGACCTTTCTGGAGAAAGAAAGTTCCAAGGTGTGTGTGTGTGCATTACATATATGTATATATATATAATTTGGAAAAGAAATACACAGTAAACTGATTCTTTCTGAGAAGAAGCATGTAGTTAAACTCAATTTTCTGACATTCCAGCCCTACTTGGGGCCCCTGTGAGCTACCAGCCTGGCAAATTACAGTATTATCTGTGCCAGTGAAAACATGGAAGTATCTGTTCCACTCACACGTAGGAAAGCAAGAAACATTTCTTTCATGAATGTGCCGGCCATAGAGTTTTGTTAAGCTACAGTTTAACCTTTGTAGGCAGCCTGAATGCCTTGTATATATTTGTATTTAGAAAACCATTTATAAATTGTTTCCTAAGGAAACCGTGAAGATGAGCCAACATGTGGAAGGCCGCTTGGCATCAGAGTGGGGCCAAATAACACCCTTTTTGTGGCAGATGCTTATTATGGACTCTATGAAGTTGATCCTGGTACAGGTATGACTTTCCTGCTGAGAAGTTCTCTTCCACTTACCAATCTGAGCATCACTTGCAGTTTTGCCAGACTGCAGGCAAAACAATGCCTGCCAACTTGTAAAGTGGTTTGGAGCTGTCTGAGGGAAATATGCCATGCAAGAACTTGATTTTTTATTTCCTTGTAGCAATCACTTCCTCTCTGTGTCTGTCTGTGTGGATCAGAGTTACCAGTCACTTATCTTCTAGTCATGTCTGCTTTTGGTTGTCAAAATTTGGTATCTCAGGATCCGTAAATAAAGCTCAGTGTAGATGTTTCAGTTTTCATAAAGAGGACAAAAAACCCAGTGCTGTTATATAAGATTTGTGTGTTTGCTGTACTGTTGTTTCTGCCTTCATCTCACTGTGTGGTAGTGAGGTGCTTTTAATTTCCGGTGACTCCAATCTACAGCAAGTGAAGAAAAATGTGTTTTGGTGCTGCTGAAGATCAAGTGGCTCATTCCTGCTGAGAAAGGCAGTGTCACATTGTGCCCTTTGGGTGCCCCTGAGCCAGATCTCAGTTTTAGGAGCTGTGCTTTCAGAAAGGAATAGTTGCTTTCATGTAGGGTTGATTTTTCTGACAGTTTCCATCTCTAAATTGGCTTCAGGTGGGGAGCAGGAAGTAAGTGGCTCAGACATTGGCTCTGGATCAAAGCCTCCCCTTTGGATAGCAGACAGCTGCTATCATAGCTCAGTCATAACAAAAACAAGCAAACAAACCCAGACCCTGTGCCCAAAGGTTACTGCAATAGATGTTGGTTAATTTGTGGAGCTTTGACCTTAATAATTTGCCTGGTTATCTGTGGCACAGCAATTTAGCGAACCTGCTGATGTTTTAACATTTAGAAAGTAGTATTCTTTGTTTCTACAGATTTATGGGGAAAGAAGGAGTAGTTATTGGCTTGCCTGCATGCTTCTACAGAGTTGGGAGTTTGCACTTGGTTTAATATGAGCTTCAGAAATGTGGAAAGTCTGGCACTTATCAATAGGGCACATCATCTACTGTTTCAATCTTTCTGAAGAATTTTTCCTTCTAGTCATTCGTGTTTGGTGTTGAGCTGTTCCAGCCCAAACTTTATTACTGAACAGAAGCATGAATGGGAAAGGAAAATGGAAGTCCCTGATAATTTCATGTTAGTATTTCACTCATTTCCAAGGCAGGACTTATGAAAGCTTGTCTTGTACATCCTTTTTTTTCCCCTTCTTTTTGTAACCAGGTGAAACGAAAATACTTGTGTCAACCAAAACACCAATTGAAGGTCAGAAATTGTCATTTGTGAATGATCTTACAGTGACACAGGATGGTAGGAAAATCTACTTCACCGACTCCAGCAGCAAATGGCAAAGACGGGATTACTTATTCTTGCTTATGGAGGGCACAGATGATGGGCGGCAAGTATCTCCTCCCCAGGGCATTTAACTTACTGTAAGCTCAGCTGTAGGACTGGAATTGTGTGTTGGTTTGGGTTGGAAGGGACCTTAAAGCCCACCCAGTTCCACCCCCCTGCCATGGACAGGGACACCTCCCACTGGATCAGGTTGCTCAAAGCCCCATCCAACCTGGCCTTGAACACCTCCAGGGATGGGACAGCCACCACTTCTCTGGGCAACCTGTGCCAGTGCTTCCCCACCCTCACAGGAAAACATTTCTTCCTGACATCTCATTTAAATCTCCCCTCTTTCAACTTAAAACCATTCCCCCTTGTCCTATCCCTGCACTCCCTGATCAAGAGCCCTTCCCCAGCTTTCCTGTAGGCCCTGCCTTCACTCTTTCTTGGTCTTCCAGTTTTTTCTCTTTATGAACGAACCATCTGTGCAAACACTGCACTGCCCAGGAGAGGATGGGGGAATGTGTGGGTGTTGCTAATGAGACCTACAATCTAAAAAATGAGATTCCTGTTTTTCCTTCGAGAAGACTTGCATGGAACATGTGTTTTAAAAGGGAAGGTGTTGATGTTACTTTCAACCTAAATCCTTTGTTAATGCTGCCAATCTAAAGTGGCTTAGTATTTCTCCTGTGTTCATAAACAAATGCTTCCTGTCTGTTCTGCCCTTCTAAGTGAAGTGCATGTGAGAGAAGGTAGAATGGAGAATGAAACCAAGATGAAAAAATATTTGTCTTCACTCAAACCCATTTATAATGCTTTCTTTTTAGCCTGCTTGAATATGACACAGTAACAAAAGAAGTGAAGGTCTTAATGGTGGGGCTGAGGTTCCCCAATGGTGTCCAGCTCTCTCCTGCAGAAGACTTCGTGCTGGTGCAGGAGACAACCATGGCTAGAATCAGGAGGTGAGTATGACTTTGAAATTATTGCTGCTCTTCCTTTAGAGATAGTTTAAATAACAAGTTGAATGACAAAAGAAACCCTACGCTCTCTTCATGCCTGGTTATTAAGGGCAAAGATGGTGGCCTTCTTCAATACTTTATTTTTTCTTCCAGTGTAAACATCTGGACTGCATCATCTTTCCATCAGGAGCTTAGTTGAATAATTGACTTTTTCTGGGGAATGTGGCTTTGCTGTGTTCCCTGTACCAAAACAAAGCAAAAATTAAGTGATATTTTTAACTGAATTTCTTTTGGACCTTTTATTTATTACATAGACTGTTTGAGTTAAGGTGTCCTAATCCTACTGTCTGTAACTTTCAGGTATTATGTGTCTGGCCTGATGAAAGGTGGAGCAGATATGTTTGTTGAGAATATGCCTGGTCTTCCAGATAATATCAGGCTAAGCAGTTCTGGAGGATATTGGGTAGCTATGGCAGCTGTCCGACCCAATCCTGGATTTTCTTTGGTGGATTTCTTGTCTGAAAAACCATGGATTAAAAGAATGATATTTAAGGTAAAAGCAAGTACTTAAAAAAAAAATTTAAAAAATCACCTTTATTACTTCCATTCCTATATTAAATATTTGTGCTGTTTTTTCATCCTCACAGGAGGATTTTTAACACCTTTTTAGTGCTGTTGTGGTTGTCCCCAAGGAGGAGAGTCCTTACATATCTATATATATCTATAGGTTGTAAAACTAAGATTGCTTTCTCTGAGCAGCGGGTACACATCTCTCAAGTAACCTTCCATCTTGATCTTAGGAAAGAAAAAGAGACTATCTCTGCCCTAACCATGCAGCAACATATGATCTACCTTGAAATATATGAAGACGTCACCTTTGTACCCAAAGTGCCTAAGCCGCTTATTATCAGGTGTCTGGAGAGCATTTGGGAAGTCTGACTTGTTCTAATTAACCCTAGGCCTAAGAGGCAGTGTGAATGTTGTATATGCTGCTAGGTGACACTTTATTCTGTTATGTCACATCCCACTTAAGGATGAGAATGAACAAGGATAATGTGTTTAAGTGATATCTGATGCTAAAGAAATGTCATGGTTCTTTTAAACAGTACAGATACTTGAAAATACTTCCATTCTCAAAAATAACAAGCAGTCAACACACAGTAATTAAGATGGAAATGCTATTTTGGCTAAACAGACTCTATGCTGTCTCTGTAAAACCTGTTATCTCTCCTGGTGCAGTGCAGGAACGTTAAACTGATGCTACGCAGAGCAGAGCGTGCTGTCTACTGCTTGACATCGGAGGCACCAAAACAAACCGATATCTTAGAGTCATAGAATGCCCTGATTTGGAAGGGTCCCACAAGGATCATCGAGCCCAACTCCTGTCCCTGCACAGGACAGCCCAAACATTCACACTGTGTGTCTGAGGGTGTTGGCCAAATGTTTCTGGAACATTGTCAGGCTTGGTGCCGTGACTGCTTCCCTAGGGAGCTGTTCCAGCGCTCCATCACCCTCTGGGGGAAGAACCTTTTCCTGATGTCCAACCTAACCCTCCCCTGGCACATCTTCCTGCCATTCCCAGAACTCATCCCAGAGCTCTGCCATTCCCAGAGCTCAGCACCTACTCATCCCATTATTAGGAAGCAATGAAGTGTGATGAGGCCTCACCTCAGTCTCCCCAGGGGCATCCTTCCAGCTTAGCGCTGGAGCAGTGTGCTACTGTGCTGGCCTTCTTTTAAGTTGACTTTTCAGATGTTTGTGTTAACCCTGTCTAATAGTGTTTGCTCAAAATGTGTGATTACATTCTTAGCTGCGTCTTCCAAGGAGACTGCCTAAGCATCTGAGTTCTAATTGTGGAGAATGAAATCTATTTTTTTTTTTTCCCCTTTTAGTTGCTGAGTCAGGAAACTGTGACAAAATTTGTGCCCAAATACAGCCTTGTTGTTGAACTTAGTGAGACGGGATCCTACAGAAGAAGCTTTCATGATCCCAATGGAGTGATGGCAGCTTATGTTAGCGAGGCACACGAGCACAATGGATATCTCTACCTGGGCTCCTACCGCTCTCCGTTTATTTGCAGACTCAATCTTCAGCATGTTTAACTGTCCGTCCATGACAAAGTGCCACCGTCCTAGAATACTCCAGAGGTACAAAGGAAGAGTGTGATGTGTTTGAGGCAACGTGTGTCCAAGGACAGAAGTGAAAGACAGTCTGTTAACATGCAGTAGGACTGTTGTGTTGCCACAGGAGCACGCGCAGTTTGCTGTATGCGTGCTCTTCCTTGGTTTAACTGCCTTTGCTTTGGAATTGGCATGTGTAATTATTCGTATCTGAGGAGTATGGTAAGGCATCTTCATACATTTATATGCTCCTTAAAGAAAATCCATTGCTGTTCCACCCCCAAACCTGCTTGGAATCTTCTTAAACAGACATCATCTGTCACCTGTAATGCAACTGTCCTACGCTGGAAGGATTTGTGATGTATGGAATCTGATTGTGTATGATTTGGATTGAAGAGGATGCCTTGCATGTGATTATTTCTGGCTTAGAACCTCCTGTTTGGGAGCGATTACAGTGCATGTTCCGATGTCAAAACATGGTGCTGTGGTAGAGGCAGCAACATCCAGAATGTGCCTAGAAAACTAGTTGCACCATTTGAGTTTCTTCAATTCCAGCCTGTGTAATCAACATCAGAAACTACAATTAGCTGTTAATCAACATGCAGAATCAAATTTAATAATTATCTCTGGATTCCTGTGTTTCCTCACAGCGTTATAGTCAGCTGATGAATGAAAGCTGCATTTTCTCTTTTATTAAAGACTGGTTCCAGTCGGTTTAAAAAAGGTCACTTCTATTTCCTCCATGTTTACTGAGTCCTGTAAGTCTCCTGTTCATTGTGTAGGTGGCCATTCCTGAGGGATGTGGGAGGGGCAAGAGCCAGCTGCAGGAATCCTCCTCGGCGGACTTTTATGGAGAACTGGTAAAGGTTTTGGGAAGGTTCGTGTCTGAGGATGACTGTGGACTGAAAGGGCCCATGTAAAATCCAGTAACAGTGGATGAGGAATTCTTTGGTAGAAGATTTTGGAAAGCAGTAGAAGCTCATGGATGCTTTCTGGCATCTCCAGAGGAGATGGATTAGCCCCTCTGTTAACAGTCTGCTTTGTAAATGCAGAGAATGCTGTTCTGTCAACTACTACAAAGGAAAGGCTGTTCTGTTACGTTTTAAATAAGAGGTTTTGCATCTTGAAGAACTAAAGGGGTTGCTTGAGCAGCTGTGTGTTGTAGTGGATCGATTCCTGCTCCAGGATTGAAGATTTTGCTGCTCTCTCTCTTTCTGCCACTGGGTGATACTCAAACATAAACTTATGCTCTTGCTCAGCTTCCTCACCTTTGAAAAGAAAATAATGAAGATTTGCTTGGTATATAATGAAAAGCACCAGAGAGGGGGAAAGTGATGTTTAAAGTGTCATCTGCTTTCACTACATTTCTCTTCTTGTCTTTATTAATGGAGGGAAATGCAAATGAAAGCGATCCTCTTCTGTCAGTGCTTCTGTCACCTTGATCTGTGTTACTACCAGACTACAGCATCCCTGTGGGAAGTAGCTGATGGTTGATGGATCGGGCTGACTTGTTCCTGCACTGGCCAGGAGCTGCAAGCCCTTTTGGTTACTGGATTTGGGAAAGAGCTCAGTAAGAGGCAAAAGAAGCCTGGTAGATGTTGCTGCACACTCTGAACTTTGGTCCAGCTGAGCCCTATCTTAATTGTTTGTGGATGGAGATGGAGTGATACCATGGTAAGACTGGAAGACTAGAGAGGTTTTACCTGGGATGAGGAATGATAGACTTGTTGCTGAGGGAGCTATGAAAAAGGGCTGAGAATGGGACACACTTGCAGCATCTCTTTCTGGGGAAACCCAGCACAGGGCAGACTTAGCATTCTTCTGCCAGCCCTTGCACCTATTTGTCCTGTTCTCATGGGATCTTAAATTATGGATGCAAAAGCAAGTCAGTTCTGGGCCTTGTTTCATGTTGGTGCTTTGGTAGCCTTGGGAGAAGCACAACTTTGCCTGTTGTTGCATAATTGCCTCTAGTGATTCACTATTGCAGTGAATAACTTGTGCTTTCTTTTGTAGCAAAGCAGACCTCGGCTGTTCTGGCATGCCAGATGTGATGGCTTTTATGTGACTAATTCCTTTTTAAGACCCTGTCCCTGAAGTTATGAAGTGGGGATGAAAATAAGTCATAGTGCTGCTAACACTGAAGATGGATAAGAGGTATGAAGAGGTGTCTCTTGGGAGGTTTTGTTTGTTTTTTTTATTCTTCCGCTCCTTTGCTCCTTCCTGGCTGCTGTTGGAGACTAACTTAGTACACTGGTCCTACCAGAAAATTCTTGAGTCTTTTTTTAGTTCTCTTTGAGCTCTGTTGTGAGTACAGTAGACCCAGAGGTCATGTGAATAATTTGCTTTTGTAGCAGAAGGGGAAAAGAGTGTCAGATATGAGAGGTATCTAACAGTGTGGCTTTGTCTGGTGTGAGTTTTGATCAGCCTAGTCCAAACTGTCAGACAGTGACCAGGCATAGGTGTGGCAGGGGCAAGAAGAGTAGAAATGGTTAGTTACAGAATCATGGAATGGTTTGGATTGGAGGGGACCTCAAAGCTCATCCAATTCCACCCCTCTGCCATGGGCAGGGACACCTCCCACTGGATCAGGTTTCTCAAAGCCCCATCCAACCTGGCCTTGAACACCTCCAGGGATGGGACAGCCACAACTTCCCTGGGCAACCTGCGCCAGGGCCTCAGCACCTTCACAGGAAAAGATGTCTTCCTAAGATCTCATCTAAATCTCTCATCTTCAAACCGTTGCCCCTAATCCTATCCCTACACTCCCTGATCAAGAGTCTCTCCCCAGCTTTCCTGTAGCCCCTTTCAGTACTGGAAGGCTGCTCTCAAAGAGGTTAGCAATGGTGTCAACCTGTCTTCCACTTCAGCTGGATGCTTTGCTCAATGCCAAGGCCTTCCAACCAGGCTGTTGGCTCCAGCAAGAACAGGCCAGAGAGATCCACGTTTCTTCCTTCAGCCAGCAGCACAGCCTGGTGCTCGGTAACAGATGTCATCAGTCTTTCCACCACATGCTACAGTGGGAGCAAGAAGGCAGTAAGCACACCTTGCAAGTCTCCCACATGTGACCTTCCAAGTCTCTGGCACACAGAGCTTCATCTCTGTCTGCTCGCCAAACCAATTCTCCTTTGTTAAACAAGAGTTAAATCCAGGTGCACCTGGCATCATGCAGGCTGACAAACCTCTTGTTATTTGTCATTCCCTGTTCCCCTTCTGCCAGAAAAGCAAGTTGTTCCCATGGCCTATGGGTCTGCTGCATGGCAGGAGGGTTGGAACTGGATGTGATTTTAAGCACCCATCCAACCCAACCATTCTTTGATTTTTGGACTGTGAGTGAGTTTCAAGACAGGCATATTCTTGCCTTGAAGAAAGAGCAACTCAACCTCATGCACTCCTGATAGGTATGTCTAACCTTTTCCCTAGCACTGGCGATGCTTCAAACTCTGTTTTGTGTGTGTGTATCCCCAGTCAAAACACCCCATGGCTGCAAAGCTTTCAGCAGTGTTGTAGTCACATGTGCTGTGGTTTAGATTTGTTTACATCATAGCTGTGTGAAGATTCATCACAGAATAAAGCAACTTCAACAGGGCTTCCTGGGTGCATTCGCGCTGCTTGGAAGCTTCAGCCAGAGGGTGAGTGGCTCTCTACTGAATGAATGACAACACGCTTTGATCTGCAAGTTTAGTTTTGGAAAAACATACACGACTGGACGGCAATGGAAGGAGGAAGTTAAGCAAAGGAAGTTAAGGAAGGTCTTTGTCACTCAGATTTTGAGCATCTTTTTCAAGGCAGAAAGCAACCGTGTGCTTTGAGACAGAAGCTCTGTGGCGATTCTGTACAGCTCTTCCCCGCTTCAGTTTTGGCCTCAACAGTCCAGGCAAGGAATGTCTCATGGTGGTAGAGCCCCTGTAAGCCAGGCTGTCATGGGGAAAGGTGAGTCAGTGACAGCGAGCAACGGGGACGTATGCTTTATGTAACCAAGGCATTATCCATACCTCAAAATAGCATCTCAGCGTCTGCAAAGAAAAGGAGAATTGGTGATGAAGTTCAGGTTGCTGCTGGTTGTGAGCTGTGATGGGGTAAGAGAACAGGATCTTTTTCTCTGTTCCCTTTATCCTGGGAAAACTACTGTTTGCCAAGTAATCCTATCTTATTGGGAAAGCCCCTGTAAGGATTTCCCCCACCTAGGAATTCTCTACTTAGCACCTAGTCTGTGTCTACCCGGTTTCACTCATCCGGGAATATGGGCTGGCTGGTTCAACTCCTTGCACATGGGAGCTGGCTGTGGATGCATGAGAGGTCCTGTGCTGCTGATACTGATAACTCTGTATCAGCCCAGCTGCATCTGCACAGAGGAGCCTTGTGCATATGTGGGGACATGACAGAGCTGGTCTGAGCTGACTCTACAGCTAGAGATGGCTGGGCATCACCTGCAGTTGCTGGGTACTCCAAAGGAATTGAATATATACCTGTTGCAGGTTTTTTTTCTTCTGGAAGTGACAGCTGTCCAGGCTGGACTGCTCCTTCTTCTCACACACAGTGCGTTCAATTTCCACGTGGAGCATGTATTTCAGCCCTCGAACAATCTAGAGAAAGTAGTTTCCTCCTTTAAACTAAGTGCAAGGGAAATGGATGGCAAAATTGTGGCTAGAAATCAAGTATCAAGAAATCTGTGAATTGGGTGTGGTGGTGTGAATCGAAGTGTTTTGTGTTGAATTCCTAGGACAGGGTTTGGGGGAGAACCCTCCTGTAGAGTAGATATTAGGGAGAAATGTTTTCAGTGTGAGGGCGGTGAGGCCCTGGCACAGGTTGTCCAGACAAGTGGTGGCTGCCCCATCTCTGGAGGTGTTCAAGGCCAGGTTGGCTGGGGCTTTGAGCAACCTGATCCAGTGGGAGGTATCCCTGCCCATGGCAGAGGGTTGCAACTTGGAACTTCCAACCCCCACTAGTCTATGATAGCAGGATATGTGCTGTTTAGACATGCCTAGCAGTCCTGATGAGGATCAGGGCTCCCATATCTTAGAGGGTAAATAAATAAATGGTTTGAAGGACCATCAGAAATCTTGGCTTTTCTCACCTGTACCATGGCTTTGTTGATTTGAGATTCCTTAAACAGAAAGAGGTCATTGGAGCTGTTGTTGTATCTGTAAACCCCAAAACGAGCTGCCTTGCGAACACCAGGGTTGTCAGTGTTCATCGGGACAGGGGAGCCAGGTTTCATGGTGGAATGAGGTGGTGGCACATAGGTAGCTGAAACAACACAAAACATGAGCACAAATCATAAAAAGTGCAACTTTGAATCTGTTTGTAAAGCTAGATCACGTTGCTCAGAGTACAGTATCATAAACCGTGGCTGGCAGAGCTCTGCTGCTCTTAGTTGGCATGTCAAGTATAACTTGCAGGCTTAAATCTTTCCTGATTGCATCTTGAGGATTTTATTTTAGGGGGAAATAGGTATTGGTAAGGGTGAGGGGAAGAAACCCTTCCTCTAGATGGACAGGGATCTGTTAGTGAGTCCAGAGGAGGACACCAAGATGATCAAAGGGCTTTAGCACCTCCCATTCGAGGACAGGCTGAAAGGGATGGGGTTGTTCAGCCTGGAGAAGTGAAGGCTTCGGGGAGACCTTTAGAGCAGCCTCCCAGTACTGAAAGGGGCTCCAGGAAGAAATACTTTCCTGCGAGAGTGGTGAGGCCCTGGCACAGGTTTCCCAGAGAAGTGGTGGCTGCCCCATCCCTGGAGGTGTCCAAGGCCAGGTTGGGTGGGGCTTTGAGCACCCTGACCCAGTGGGAGGTGTCTCTGCCTACAACAGGGGTTTTGGAACAAGATGATCTTTCAGGTCCCTTCTGACCCAAACCATTCTATGATTCTATATATGCTGACAAAGGAGAGGGTGTCCCTGTTCTCCATCTGGGCAGAGAAGAGCCTGGAGCAGAACTTGAGCTGTCTCCCCACTGTCCTGGGAAACGCGATGCTTAGCATGCTGAAGTACTGTTGCCTTGACCCAAATGCCAAGAACCTTAAAACAGAGGAGCAAAGTGTGTAGGAGTGCAGCCACTGCTGATGCCAAGACCTGGCAGTGCAGGAGGTGGCCCCTGGAGTTCCTGCTATGCATGTGGGTAGGCAGTGAACCTTCGTGAGCACCTGCTCACAGATGTACACTCAGAGCTTGTACTAAATTTACTGTGAAAGTCAAGCTTTTTATCACCTCTAGCTTTTTTCACAGCTAGATTTCACACTGACAGCCAAGCACAGAGCACAGACTGTGTATTTTATCAAGTTTGTACTGAGAAACCTGAGTAGAAGAGAGATGGGCAGCCTGGTGACCCAGAGTCTATTAAAAAAATACAAACAAAAAACCAACAACCCAAAACTCCAGCATTACAGCCCATCTTTGGCACAGGAGACAGCAAATATCAGCTTTCAGGTTGCTGACGTATGTCCTAGTTATGCTACCACAGCCTCCCCTGTGGGTGTTAATGGCTGCACCCCCTCGTAACACTGCTCAGGGGCTGAAATGTTGGCCTGCAAAGGAGAAACTTGGTTCTGTATCTCTCTTCAAGCCAAGAATGTCCAAATTCGCATCTCTTCCTGGTTGATACCCCAGCTACCTTAATGACCCCCATGGGAGACCCAGGCCATGTGTCTGAGAGGGGTGGATGTTCTGCAAGTGGCTTTGTGTCTGGTGTGGAGGTGACAAGCTTTCCTGTCACATGTCTCTGACCTACGTTGGGCAGTTCAGCTGGTGCAACCCGGCAGTGGTTTTTCACCTAACAGCATAGAATCCACTTCTCTATGGGATGATGTTTTCCCACTGCAGCAGGAGTGGGTTTAAAGAGTCACAGAAACGCATCAACTAGCAGCCTAGGACTGAAAGGATTTCTCAGACAGCACATCTTATCCAGTGCTCAGCTCATGGGTAAGACTTTCCAGAGCACCTCTTTGTCCTGTTGCCCTGAAAAGGGGCTCTGCCTGGGTGTTAAGGTGATGGGACCTGCAGGTAATTCAAGGGGGCCATGCAGAACCTACCTGAAGTCAGAAAGGAAGCCGATACAGAGCAGAGTCTCGGTTAGAACTCCACTGCCCTGTTCTTCAGGATGCAGTGCTTTTCCCTGTACCATCAATACCAACTCTATACTAACTACCTTATAGGAATGAACTTTTTCCTGGACTTACATGGGAACTGAAACAGGTCACTGGCTTGGACTCATCTGGCTGCTCTCCTGGACCTTGCTTGAATCTATTCTCTTGTGCCTGTTGGAAAGTCAGATGTGGCAGTGGTGGTGGTGTTGACAGCGGATCCTGTGCCTTGTAGGAGGAGGACATAACCACAATCTTTTTCAATCTTAGCACAAGGTGTCTTTGTGGCTTCGTAGCCCTCAACACCCCTTGAGTCATGGTGACATCTTTTTTAAGCATGGGATGGCAAAGTGGGGGAGGCTGACTGAAGAAGGTTAAGAAGTGTAGCCACTTTATAGGAAGAAGAGAAGGCTCTAGGGAGACCTTATTGCAATCTTCCAGTGCTGAAAGGGGCTCCAGGAAAGCTGGGGAGGGGCTCTTGATCAGGGACTGCAGGGACAGGACAAGGGGAATGGTTTTAAGCTGAAAGGGGAGACTGAGATGAGATCATAAGAAGAAATGTTTTTCTGTTGGGGTGGTGAAGTTGCCCAGAGATGTCATGGATGCATGTACATGCCTGCATGGTTTTTGAACACCTCCAGGGATGGAGACTCCACCACCGCCCCGAGCAGCCTCTGACAGTGCTTCACCGCTCTTTCAGTAAAGAAATGTTTCCTAATAGCCAATCTAAACCTCCCCTGGCCCAATCTGAGGCCATTTTTTCTCATCCTATCACTTCTTATTTGGGAGAAGAGACCAGCACCCACCTCGCTACAACCTCCTTTCAGGGAGCTGTAGACAGTGATGAGGTCTCTGCTCAGTCTCCTCTGGGCTAAACAACCCCATTTCCCTCAGCTGCTCCTCATAGCCCTTGTTCTTCAGCCCTCTACCAGCTTCGTTCCTCTTCTCTTGATGATCTCCAGGCCTTGAATGTCCTTCTTGTAGTGAGGGGCCCAAACTGAACATAGAATTTGGGGTGTGGCCTCACCAATGCCAAGTACAGAGGCAGATAGATGGTGGTAGGGTGGATCATTTTCTTGCTCTGAGTTAGCAGGCAACTGCCTATTATTAAGCAAGAGAAGGCTGTTCTTGCAGAGATCAGTTGAATGTTGTATTAAGAGGCCCTATCTTGTGCTTTCCTCATTAAGGAATAATTTAGGGGCCCTATTGCTGCACTATGGATGCTCTCTCCCAGCCTGCACTGATGCAAACTGCCAGATTGCAACAGGTTGCTGGTTTTGTTTTGGTTTTTTTTTTTTCATGGAGTACTTTCAAAACCTCCTCTCCATTACTAGGAGCAAGGCTGGGCTTTATCTTTACGTTGAAGACACAGCAGAGTTCCTGCATGCCTCTGCAACCCCCAGAGGAAACCACAGCTGAAACAAGAAGCTGTTGGCTGACCAAAACCCCCTCCCTGAGTGCATTCGTACTTTCTGTATACGGGAGCTAAAGTATTGCTGAAGTAGAGCTAAAACCTTCAGAGAGAAGACACTCCTGTCTGCAGCTCCCATTGTAAAGATTTAAGGCCAGCTGCAATCAAGGCAGTATCCTTGCTCAGCAAAGTAAGGAACGATATGTAGTAATGTTTCATTAAAGTCAGCTAATCGACACTCAAGTGCCCATCTGTACTTAGCAGTCAAATTTTTACCCACAGTCTTTAGATTTAATCATCAAGGTCACACAGAGTTTAAACACTGACAAATAAGTTAAAACCATAAGTTGACTTTAAAATCTGTAGATAACGTCCCTGGATAACATGGCTCGCTACAAGGGGAGAATGTCTTTTAAGCAAAGTTCCAGCTGCAGCCTGAACCCTGCAGAGCTGAGCCACCATGGGCAGCAGTTGAAAGGCTGTTATTTACCGGCGTGTTAGAAAGCAGCACTCATGAGACCTAAAGCACAAGGAAAACAGAAACGATTTTCCACTCTTACCATGTGAAGCCCTGGTGAAGCCCCAGAGGGCTAAACAGCAGAGTGCGGCAAAGCTGCAGGCGAAGTTGACTGTCATCACCACCACTTCAGAAGAGGAGCCCGCTGGCGAGAAGAGTGACCTCCCCGCTTCCTGCAAGGGAAGATGTGCTTCTGTGAGTGCTCTTATTGGCTGAGGGGGAAGAAAAAAACGCCCTAAATCCCCCTGAATCATCACAGCTCTGATGCAGACTTTGTCTCCTTTGACATACCTCGAAGCCAACATCAGATGGGGACTTTTTCTTCATGTTCCTCAGGGGTTGTGCAGAAGCATGAGCAGATATGTGTGATGTAACACTGGTGTGGGGGTGAGGAGAGCAACAGTCATGTGCTTTAAGGACCTCATCACCCTCTACAACTCCCTGAAAGGAGGCTGTAATGAGGTGGGTGCTGGCATCTTCTCCAAGTAAGAAGTGGTAGGACAAGAGGAAATGGCCTCAAATTGCACCAGGGGAGGTTTAGATTGGATATTAGCAAATATTTCTTTATCGAAGGGCGGTGAAGCACTGGCACAGACTGCCCAGGGGGAAGTGGTGGAGTCACCATCCCTAGGGGTGTTCAAAAAATGTGTAGATGTGGCACTTTGGGACATGGTTTAGTAGGCACAGTGGTGCTGGGCTGAGGGTTGAACCAGATGAGCTCAGAGGTCTTTTCTGACCTCAACAATTCTGTGATTCTGAGGTTCATGGGAAAATTTAATCCCTAAGAAATGGGCAGTGAGCCCTGAGTATTTCTTGGCTTGTGTTGGGGTATCTGTGTGGGGAGAAGTCTAACAGAGAAGATGGACTCAGGTTCTCGCTTCCCCTTATGTGCAGGTGTGGGGTTTGGGTGAGGGAGACGAGTTTTAGGGGTGCCTACCCGAGGGACTGTGTGGAACAGAGCCAGTAGGAAGAAGATTTTGGTGACAGAGAACTCTGTGTCCCATATGAACAAAAGGTGTTTCGACAACAGGAAAGGGCTTTGTTAGGCTCAGAGGAGGTGAGGTTTTCTCAAGGTGCTCTCCAGAGGGCAAGAGAAACACGGGAAGAAGGATAGTTGGGTTCTCTGGGACTTGCAGAGCTTTTCCATTGTGGGGCTGGATTCCCCAGGGTTAGCTCATTGTTTCCAGAGAAGTCCTTTCCTGACAGTGTTGGTCCATGCTGAGGAGCTTCCAAGTCTGGGCAAAGGACGTAGCTGCCAAACCTTGTGATACACCTGAAGTAACCAGCTGCTTGATTTAGGAGGCTGGGAAATGAACTGGTATCTCATGAAAGGGCTGAGAGTGGTGAACCTCAGTCTGTATGTATATTTGTTTCAAGTGAGCAGGGAGATGATGGTTGCCTTTCACTTGCCCCAGCAACAAACTGTGCTCCTTTCTGAGCAAAGACATCTTATTGCCTGAAGGAAAACCCCAATGCCGGACTGTGTGTGTGGTGCATAAGAAGCTGGAGGAAAAAAAATCCCAGTGTTTCCTTGTAGAAAGGGATTAGGTAAACCCACTGTTGGATCATCTTGACAAGAAGGAATGGGGCAAGTGTTTTGAGTCATGTTTGTCATCAGTCTTGCTTGCACAGAATTTCTAAATCAGACTCCAAAGCATGTGGAGAACTGAGAGAGAATGAGAGGGACTATACTGGGGGTGGGGGTTTGCCCCCTTTATTTTTCTTTGGAGCTCACGCAGTGGCCTGTCCTTCAACTGTGGCAAAGGTAGGGACTGAACTGGGTATCTCCAGCCCTCCTTTTCTCCTTGAGGACTATGTATTGCAGTTACTACCTCACTGTGAGACTTTGGGGGAGTGTCTCTGTAAGCCTATGGTTGAGTCCACCAACATACAAGACACTTGTCAGCAGATCCCAACGCATCTCCTGTGTGTTGCAGGAGCCTGTCTGTCACCGTGCCACATGATGCACCAGAAAGGGGTTCAGACTTCCTGCAGGACTTCCATCTCTCCTCTGTTTGCTGCCTGGTGAGCTCACAGCCTTTTGAGTTGAGTCCAAAGGAGCCCAATGTCAGTGATCTGGGAGGATCTTTCCAAAGCATAGATTCTTTCCTTGCTTCAAATGAGTGCCTCAGTACCCACAGGTGCCAACCTCAATGTGGAGCAGAGTTGTCCCCAGTGTAGTGGGGACAGATTCCAGGGACATTGGCCTTGTTTCAGCCTCATCCAAAAGCAGCAATAACTTAGGCTATCCGCTTGCTTTGGAGGTCGCCTGTGGCATTGACAGATCAGCTCTCTGGAGTCTGATGGTTGGCGCTTCAGACCTCACACTAATGATCTGGTGCAAACCTGACTTGTCCTGCCTTCTGCTGTCCTGCTGTGGAGGCATCTGTAGTACCTGGGGAGGTCAGGACCTGCTCTAGGACCTGCTCTTTCCTGAAGAGCACTGCTTCACTGCTCACAGGGTTTATAAAGCCAGACAGTAACTTAAAGGAAGCAGCGTGAAGAATGTCTTCCTAAAATCCAGTCTAAACTTCTCTTCTTTCAGTTTAAACACATTAGCCCTTGTCCTGTTGCTACAGGCCCTGCTAAAAGGTTTTTCCCCATCTTTCTTATCAGCCCCCTTGAAGTACTGAAAGCTTCTCTTCATAGGGAAGATGTTCCAAGCCTTTGAGCATTTTTGTGGTGGACTCCTTCCAAAAGATCCATGTCATTCCTGTGCTGAGGGCTCCAGAACTGAATGCAGGGCTCCAGGTGGGGTCTCACTAGAGTAGAGGAGAGGAGCAGAATCCCCTCCCTTGCCCTGCTGGCCACACTTCTTTTGATGCAGCCCGGGGTGCAGTTGGCTTTCTGGGCTGCGAGTGCACATTGCTGGCTCATGTCCAGCTTCTCATCCACCATGATGAGAATTTCACCCACTTTCCCTGCAATACATGTGCAGACCACCTCCTCCAGACCAGAACAGAGCGTGCGGGGCACTCTGCAGGGTGGTTTCCGCTCTCTAAATTTCCCACTACGTGGGAGCAGAAATCCTGACCAAGGAGAAGATGAGAGAGTAAGCAGCAAGGAGAGGCTTGCTGATTATCCCAGGACAAACAGAGATTTTGCTTTAAGCAAATTGCCCTGACCCAGTCTAAATCAGAATTAAGCTAGGTTAAATGGATCTTAACAGACTTGGTGCCTGAAGAATCGTTGTGTTTGGTTTTGTGTGAGTAAGGAATGTTTGTTGTAAGTGGTGTAAGACCCAGTCTGCAAGGTAGTTTATAGAGTCTGTTTGGTCTCTCACAGTTGGGCTGGTTTATTAGAGGCTTGGAAACTGTGTGTGGCTGAGGGGGGATTTTTTTTTTTTTTTCTTCAAATAAAAGAAATCTTCCAACTTTAATGGAAAAGGAGGAGATTATTTCGTCTTAAATTGAATGATAATAAAAGACGCAAACCCACAGAACCTGAAGTTTGATTTTTCATTTCATTCAATGCATGAAGTGGCCTTTTTTAGCATCACTTTTCGCTTCTATCATTGAAGGCAGAGCTTTGGCCTACCAGCACAACCCTGTGGTTGCCACCATGGCTCCCTGGAATAATGCCAGTGGGGTCTCAAGGGGTCATGTTGGAATTACCGTCCCGTAAGTGCAATCAGCATCCAGGCCTGCACCCACAATATTTCATTTTCGGTTCCAATTCCCTCTTTGCATTTCACAGACCAGTGGGGGACTGTAAGAAAAATCATCTCATTAAGGTTTGCAGGGGCTTGGAGGATGACTGGAGTGTATTTGAATTGTGCTTTCAAAAGTTTTAATTAAGACGCATTTACCAGTGTCAATAGTTGGCTTTTTTCCTTTAATCTTTTTTTTACATATTTCAGGCCTTCATCAGATTCCCCAGGGCAGCTAATTGAGTTGACTTTGCTTTAACGAAGGATCTGAGCAATAGGATGGGGGGTATTTTTGGTTCTCATTTGTAATAGAGAAATGACCACACTTCAGCTTTTAGCTGACTGGTACATGGGGAAAATGTGCGTTAGCGTGACCAAGTGATAATGGCGGACTTCAAACCTTAAAGGTGAAAGAGGTGGGCGTGATGTCTTCTTCCACACTACACACATGTGCAGATGCTGAAATGTGACAAGATGCAGAGAATCATAGAACGATTTGGGTTGGAAGGGACCTTGAAGTTCATCCAGTTCCAACCCCCCCGCCATGGGCAGGGACACCTTCCAGATTTCTTGCATATTGATTCATTGCATATTCACCCAGCCTGCACAGGGCCTCTGGAAACAATCCAGGATGCTCTGGGGACTCAGACCTGGTTGGTCCTTTGCCCAGGCTTTTGCTGGGTCCCCCACTGTATTTACACTCACTTGCTATTTGCTGGCATCATCAGTTCTACTATTATATTTAGTATTTCCCTCCAGACAGGGCAGATGGTGTTGACAAGAGAATCACAAGTAGTGTGTTCTAGTTTAAGAACAGGGTCTTGGGAGGTGATGTTGAAATGCAGAGGCCCTGTGCTCTGTCCTGTACCCCACTCAAAAATGTGCTTGGCAGGAACGATGCCTCTTAGGGGAGAGAGGTTCACCAAAGACAAGATGTGCTGCACTCACTCTGCACCTTTTTAAATAAGATCATAGAAGCATAGAATGTTCTGAGTTGGAAGGAACCCACAAGGACCATCGAGTCCAGCCCCTGTTCCTGCACAGGACAACCCCAACATTCACACCGTGGGGCTGAGGGCGTTGGCCAAATGCTTCTGGAATATTGTCAGGCTTGGTGCTGCAACTGCTTCCCTGGGGAGCTGTTCCAGTGCTCCACCACCCTCTGGGTGAAGAACCTTTTCCTAATGTCCAATCTAACCCTCCCCTGGCAAATCTTCCTGCCATTCCCTTGGATCCACAGAGAAGAGCTCAGCACCTGCTCCTCCTCCTCCCCTTGTGAGGAAGCTGTAAGACTGCTAGGAGGTCTCCCTTCAGTCTCCTCCAGGCTGAACAGACCAAGTGACTTCAGCTGCTCCTCACATGGCTTCCCCTCTAAACCTTTCACCAAGTTTGTGGCCTCCTGTGGACACTCTCCAGTAGCTTTAGATCATTTTTATCTTGTGGCAACCTTGTGAGGAAAATTGGTTGACCTCTTGGCTCTGGGTGCATTGGAAGTATTTGCCATGGTGTCCTGTGGTAAAGAATGGAGGGAAGCTGCAGGGGGTCAGAGCTGCCAAAGTAGGGGTCACAGTGAGAGGCTGTCTCAGACTGCCAGTCATCAAGGATTGTTTTTCAGATGAACACTGTTTTCTGCATTCAGGCTTACTCTTGGTATAAGGTATGAAAAAGCAAGTGCAAGAAAGAGTGAGGTATATTGGTGCTGCAATGTAAGGCTCTGTCTGCAATGCAGTGCGTGCTGCAGGTCTCCCGGTATGAAGGAGACATATCTGTGCTCTCTAGCTGTGTTTAGAAATCCTGTCCATAACTCCACAGAGCTTCTCCAGCTGCCCAGCACCACTGAGACTTGGATCTGAAGACCCCAGCCCAACTCTGCTGTGCTGTGTTCCCTTTTACCACCCCTGCCAGCTCTTACCTGATGCTTCAGATCCTTGAGGAGCGACCGTAAGCTGAGTCAAGGTGGGACTGAGCTATGATTTCATACACAAGTGACAATACCAACACATGTAAAACACTGCCCAGTGTGGGAGGATGATGTTTTTTCCAGGGGCAGCAGAAAATTTTTGTGTCCTGCATCTAATTTAGACCAGGCAGAGCAATGTCCGTTGCCACCTAGGCAGAGGGATAGCTTTGCACTGTCCTTCTCCTGTGAGAGGTGCATGTGGGTGCCCAGGCTCAGGGCAGGAAATAAACTCCCTCTCCCTTCCCAGCTGCTCTGCATCTTCCAGCAGTTCAGGCAGAGGCAGAGAAGCCACATTGACACCCAAGACCCATAAAGCAAGCGTTATCTATGAAATCCATCACTGAAAAATGTGGTTGAGCCACTTCTATAGCAACAAACATGAAGAATCAATCAGGGCTTAATTAACTCCCCTGAATGCAACAAGATCCCTTTCACAGCAATTCCCATCCCTGCCCTTTTCTCTGCCCCTGAAAGGTAGTGTGTGCATCTTCCTGCATTCATCTTCTTTCCCTTGAACAGCAGATAATCAGCTTAATAGAGAAAAGATTGTACTTACAACACAACAGAGCTGTAATGGAGAGAAATCCACCCTGAGGGAAAAAAGTGTGGCTCATTTATACAGCGAAACTGTTGGGTTTGCACTCATAACGTTTGGGGAGTTTGGTGGATATGTGTGAACAAACATTAATGTCTTTCCCTGGGGAAGGGCGTTGTGGGGCTGCTGATACAGCCTCTGCTGCTCACTGCCTGTAGAAACAGGAGACGGAATCATAGAATGGTTTGGGTTGGAAGGGATCTTAAAGACCATCCAGTTCCATCCCCCTTGCCACGGGCAGGGACACGTCCTGTCCAGGCCTGTTCCTCTGCTCCCAGGTAGCCCCCCTCACAGACCTACTCAGTCGGGGGGACACAAATCCTTTGATGTCTGCACAGCGTATTGGAGACAAATACCTTCAGGGATAAATCCAAACAGTATTTATTTTGGGCACAGCCAAAACAACAAATCGGTACTTATCTTAAACGCAGCCAAAAGAGCAAAGCAATATTTTGGGCACAGCCAGAACAGCAGACTCAGTATTTGTTTTGGACACGGCCAAAACAACAAGCTGATATTGTTTACACGGTCAAAATATGGAATCAGTACTCATTTTGGACATGGCCCAATTATCAACTCAGTACTAGTCTTGGACACGGCCAAAACGGCAGAAGTTGCAAAATACAAATCCCAACTTGTTCAGATCCCAGTCTGGAACCCTCCAAGACAGCTGGACAAAACGACACAACTCAGATCTGATCCGATGCACAGTAGTGCCAGGGAAAACAAGAAAGGAACAAAATGAGAGAAAGAGGGAGAGAGAACAATAAGAGTAGGGGAGGAACAGAAAAATAGTCACCACTCCATGGGTCTCTGGAAAACGTGGTCTTCAGGAGCGTGTGGTCATGCGATTCTTCTGCAGCGTCTTCTCAGGCAGCTTCCATGGGGTGGTGGACACACAGCAACCTGTATCTTGGCTGGCTTCTATTTATAGAACAATTCTGTGCCCCCTCCCCGAGCATGAGGGGTCGTCTTTCTGCGAAAGTTTTCAAATTGGTGCATGCACAGAAGTTTCTTTGAGAAGGTTCTGGATTGGGTCTGGGGGATGCAGGGTCACTGTCAGTTCAACAGACCCTTGCCAGAATAACCTCTGCCTGAACCCTCTGCGTCCGCGTGTGCAGTCCTGCTGCACCTCCTCCCCCTCCTCTGCAGCGGCACAAAGTCAGCCCAGCAGGAGCTACAGCACTCAAGATGTTGAAGAAAACAATACAACTAAAGTCAGACTATGTTTAAGATAATACAAGTAGAATCAGTTGATGTTTAAGAAAACAATAGGAGTCAGTCTCTACACCTCCCACTGGATCAAAATGCTCAAACCTCACCCAAGCTAGCCTTCAACATTACCAGGGATGGGGCGTCCATGGCTTCTCTGTTCCTCACCACCCTCACAGGGAAACATTTCTTCCTCAGATCTCATCTCAATCTCCCCTCTTTCAGCTTAAACCCCTTCTCCCTCATCCTATCCCTGCACTCCCTGATAAACTGCCCCTTCCCAGCTTTCCTGGACCCCCTTTCAGTACTGAGAGGCTGCTCTAATGTCTCCCTGAAGCCTTGTCTTCTCCAGGCTGAACAACCCCAACTCTCTCAGCCTCTCTTCATAAGGGAGGTGCTCCAGCCCTCAGATCATCTTCATGGCCTCCTCTGGACTCACTCCAACAGAGACACATCCTTTCTGTGCTGAGGACTCCAGAACTGAATGCAGGACTCCAGCTGAGGTCTGAGTAGAAGGGGAGCATTACCTCCCTCTCACAGTTTGTGTCCTGGGTGCAGCCAAGCTCCACTGATTCTTCCCAGGCCCGCAACCAGGGACCCTGCTCTGGCTCAAAGACATCTCTTCTGTACAAATCCAATGTGATGGGAACCTGTGTGTTGGTGATGGGGGTGTTGCCATGTGGTCCTTTAAATTGGCTCAGCTGGCCTGTGTCTGAGGGTTAAAGGTGCTGAAAATTGAGGAGCCATCTCCGGTGATGGGATTAAAGCTGCAGGAGGTGAACGAACCACCTTGAAACTCACTTTTTCCAACCTTCTAAGAAGCTGTGATGATCACGTTTTCCTATATCTTTCTCTTTCTCCAGGGTGCTGACATTTCTGAGACAGTGGCATGTCAGGCTCAGATCTTCAGGAGAGATCAGTGAGTGGCTTTCTCTGTCAAAACCAGTTTTTCACTGCAGAACATAAGTATTGTAAGAAACGAGCTTATGAATAAACTTTAGTTGAGACCAAATTCCGTGGAATGAAAGCTTAATCACAGCGCTGGGTGCATACCTCTAATGCAGTATGCACACCTGGGTACCTCTCCAGACTGTACTTAAAGGTCGCACTAATACATAGTCATTAATAACTCCAGTAACTAATTGCTTAGCTCCACCTTTTCGATGGACCCTCTTCTGGGATGATGCAATTTTGGGGTATTTTTTAACTGTGCATGCTCTATCAGGGTCTCCAGGGATCACTGAATGAAGGCTGATGGTGTTCCTCAGCAATAACCTTTTCAGCCCCTCAGTTAAGTGTAGGTGCATTTTCCCAAATGATTACAATATCCCTATTCATGACTGCAACATCTTGGCATGAGCCCTGGTTGGGGCCCAAGCCCTACGTGCTTCCTGTCTGCCTGCATCCTAAAGATAAGCAATTTCCAGATAAGGGTATAAACTTGTTGGCAAAGCATTTAGAACTTAGAGCTTAAGCAAAATGACAAATGACAATGCTTACATCCCTTCACGGTATTATATCACAAGCTGCCTGAGAAAACTCATCACCAGGATGAGCAACAGAACAAGGCAAGAATGAGATCGAAACCCTGCAGAGTTTCTGTGTGAGAAGGTAAGAGCTGGAGAACTTCAAGTGAACACCGAGGTGCAAGAAAAATCCCCTGGATGCCTGGGGAGCTTGCTTTTTTCTTCTTTGCTGCTGGGCAGCCCAGCATCTCCACTCTGGTGTGCTGAGGAGTCAGAGGAGGTGGGAATAACAGCCATGGGATGCTTTCACCAGTCAGCAGTTTCTCTCTATCTTACACCATGGCTTTGGTCCCCATCTCTTTCTCGCTAAGCTTGTGGCAGCCGTGCTCAGCTAAGTGAGAGGACGGATGGGCAGCAAATGGGACTTACACAGCCCAGGGCAATGACATGTTTGTGACTCTGTGGCTTCTGGCACTTAAGGTGTGTGGCGAGGAGAGCATCAGCCAGGTCTGTGTACACTCGGTACACTGTGGTACAGTGTTACAATTAGCATTACTTAGACAAAAGGCCCCTGAGCTGAAGTTCCTGAGAAAGGAAAGGAGTTATCCGTCATTAATACCGTGTGAAGGTGAGGGACAGCAGAGATAATGCAGGATCTGCCACTGTCAGGGCAGTGAGATGCAGCTACCAATTTGTCCAGCAATACTTTGGGAAAAGGTGAAAAGAGACTTGGAGACTTACAGGGTAGGGTTGCACGTTAAGGAAGCCTAGGCAAGATAACTTTGGTCTGTGGGAATGTAAATGTCTTGCATAGGTACCCTCATCCAATAAGATGTGTGGGGCTTTGGCTAATGAGAAGCACCACCAATTAACATGAACACATGTGCTCCTATTGAGGGCTGCTTCCTTGCAGGAAGCCATCATTCAGAAAGCCAAGGAACCAAGACATCTGCATGAAAACTCAGGGAAGCAGTTGTGCCACCGAAGACCCAGGAACATTTATCTTTTCTCCCTTGTGTGAAGATATTTTTCTTTGTAAAACAACAGGGTAAGAAGTAAAAGGTGGACTAGAGCTGAGCTCAGAGTCTGTAAGCTGCACTTCTGCTCAGAATGGGGCTGAGGGTCCAGTACCTGGTGTGCCCATGCTACACTGGGTACCGGGATCCCTCTTGGGGTTGATGAAGATGACATGTGTTGAACTTGGAATAGGCAGAGCTTGGCAGAGAAGGTTGCATACATCCTTTTAGGATTCAGCCAGAAGTGAAGGAAAGTTGAGGAGGGGCTCTTTATCAGGGAGTGTAGGGATAGGATAAGGGGGAACAGTTTTAAGTCAAAAGAGGGGAGATTTAAATGAGATGTCAGGAAGAAATATTTTCCTGTGAGGGTGGGGAGGCCCTGGCACAGGCTGCCCAGAGAAGTGGTGGCTGCCCCATCCCTGGAGGTGTTCAAGGCCAGGTTGGATGGGGCTTTGAGCACCCTGTTTCAGTGGGAGGTGTCCCTGCCCATGGCAAGGGAGTGGAACTGGATGGGCTTTAAGATTCCTTCCAACCTAAACCATTCTATGATCCTGTGAGTTCATTTACCTCCCTTTGTACTCCCAGGAGTGGAATGGGAATTGCATCTTTCATGAAAGCACTCAGTGCCACGCCAAACATGAGCCTCCTGTTGGTGCAAATGCAGTTTCCGTCCTAGAGCTTTCTTTAGATCTAATTAGTGTCAAATAGTAAATCATTTCCAAAAGCTCAGTGTGTCTGGCCAGGCTCAGCTCTGGGACCACACTTCTAAACTCTGCAGACCTGCAAAAAAGGCAGGGCCAGTAGCTAAGAGGGCTTTCTCTTGATTTACAGGGCCTGTAACCTCTAAATCGGCACCCATTTAATTCTATTTTATTGTCTGTCTTCTGTAGATCAGTTTAAAGTGGAGCCGCAACTGAGGGCTGGAAGCGAGTTCATGCAGGGCTTTTGCGAGCATGTGTGAATGGGAAATCTTTTTGCTTTGTTTTGGATTTGTTTCATTTTGTTATGCAGAAACGACAGCTATTAATGAGTAGCTGCTGGGAATTGAGCAGCCAGCTGTCAAACTGCTGGGATGCCTTGTGTGTCAGTCCTATCACACACAAAACGCCATTCAGAGGCTTGAGCCCTGTTATTAGCAGTTGTAGACAGTGTGAACACACCAATAATAACTGCTGACTGCCCTCACAGTGGATTAGGCTTGAAAACCTTCTCCCAAGCAATATCCCAGCAGTACAGAAACATCTATGTGACAGCATGTCAGGGATATCTCTTAGGTCGGAGTAAATGTGTGCTGAGGGATGGCAGTAAACCCTGTCCCTGACTCTGCTCATCTAGGAGGGATGAAGCCAAGCCATCACCACTTGGAATGGGAAGACTGACAATGAGCCTGGGAGGGCAGAATTGCAGGTTGCTGTCACCAGCAAGTGCCAAGTGAGAAAAAAGAGACTTAGAGAAATACAGAGACTGGGTTAACAATGGCTCCAGCTGGCAGGAATTATAAACCTGGTGGATGTGGGCTTTCCCTGGAGAGGGGTAAGCGGGGGGGCAGCAGGGCCAACCTGACTCTGGAATTCTAGAATCATAGAATCATTTGGTTGGAAAAGACCTTTGAGATTGAGTCCAACTGTACCAGTCCACTACTAAACCATATCCCTGAGCACCTCATCTACCTGTCTTTTAAACACCTCCAGGGATGGTGAACCCTGATGAATCAGTTGAGCCTTGCCCTGACACGCAGCAAGTGCTGTCCATATGGTCTGACTACAGCAAAAAAAGCAGGAGTAAAGGCAAATCTTCACAATCAGCTGCAAAACCAAACCAGTGGAGTGCTGCATCTCTTCAGCAGTGCTCCTAGGACAGAGCTTGTCTTGGGTTGGATGCGCCTGGAAGAGCAAAAAGGTAAGAAAGCTGAGCAGCAAGCTTTTAACAAATCAGCTGAAGACCTGTACACCAGACTTCCCCAGGGCCACATCCCTGGATGAGCTGAGTGGGAGCAAGGGCAGAGGGGGCAAGGGAGCACTCAGCAGAGTTAGCAGAGCAGTGCGACTAATGAGCTATTCAGTTCCTCCTCTGAACTCCGTATTTCAAGAAAATAATTTTTGTTATAGACAAAATTAAAACTTTTCTTGAAACTGCTGAGCAGGAAAGAGACAACTCCCCATGGCCAACACTCTGCGACAACCAGCTCTCTGCAGGACTACTCTTTGTGGACAAGTTGTCTCTGCTGGGACAACTTTAGACAGGGAGGGTTAGGGTTAAGTTAAGCATTAGGATATGGTGTTCCCTGTGTAGAGTTTTCCCCATGGAGAGCTGGCTGTGGAGAGTTGTCCTAGACCCAGCTAAGCAGTGAAGATAAAAGCACCTCCCACCCCCAGCTGGAGGCCTGAGTCAGAGTTTCTGAGATTCATTGAAAGTCACCATTATCCAGCAAATGGATTAATGTGGCCGTCGAATAGGGTGGGTGAACACAAAGTCAGTCAAAGGGGCAGATGAAAGATCACAGAATTGTTTGGGTTGAAAGTGACCTCAAACCCCATCCAGTTCCAACCCCCCTGCCATGGGCAGGGACACCTCCCACTGGATCAGGGTGCTCAAAGCCCCATCCAACCTGGCCTTGAACACCTCCAGGGAGGGGGCAGCCACCACTTCTCTGGGCAACCTGTGCCAGGGCCTCCCCACCCTCACAGGAAAGCATTTCTTCCTAAGATCTGTACAGCCTTTGATTTTAGACAGTTCTTCATTTTTCAAGGACGTCTTCATAGTAGAAGCTCTTTGTAAGCTATTGCGCTGCCACTGCTAACCCAGAGACCATTCTCATTTTCGAGAAATATCTACCTCATATTTCCACAGTAGTCAGATGAGGTTTTCAGAGAGTACAATTCAGAGCTAACTTGTGGGAACTGTCATTTAAAATGTCCCAGCTTTTAGATGGTTCTTTTATTTATTCTTTTTATTTCTTCAGTATTTTAGAAACGTTGTATTAAAGGAGCCCACGCAGTGTTGGAAG